>CM067846.1:485609367-486859367 GCA_034509565.1 Triticum monococcum
TTTTAAAGAAACTATTGATCTCTCATGCTTCACTTAAATTAATTTGAGAGTCTCTTAATAGCATGGTAATTTACCTAATAATAATATGCTTGGTATTCAAGATTTGTGAAACTTTCTTTTGAGTGTGTTGAATACTAAGAAAAGATTGAAGCATGATAATTGTTTTGAGATATGGAGGTGATAATATTAAAGTCATGCTAGTTGACTAGTTGTGAATTTAAAGAATACTTGTGTTAAAGTTTGTGATTCCCGTAGCATGCACGTATGGTAAACCGTTAAGTGATGAAGTCGGAGCATGATTTATTTATTGATTGTCTTCCTTATGAGTGGCGGTCGGGGAGGAGCGATGGTCTTTTCCTACCAATCTATCCCCCTAGGAGCATGCACGTAATACTTTGCTTTGATAACTTCTAAATTTTTGCAATAAGTATATGAGTTCTTTATGACTAATGTTGAGTCCATGGATTATATGCACTCTCACCCTTCCACCCTTGCTAGCCTCTCTAATACCGTGCAACTTTCGCTGGTATCATACACCTACCATATACCTTCCTCAAAACAGCCACCATACCTACCTATTATGGCATTTCCATAGCCATTCTGAGATATATTGCCATGCCACTTTCCACCATCTAGTTCATCATGACACATTCATCATTGTCATATTGCATATCCCGGTACACCGCCGGATGCATTCACATAGAGTCATATTTTGTTATAAGTATCGAGTTGTAATTGTTGAGTTATAAGAAAAATAAAAGTGTGATGATCATCATTATTAGAGCATTGTCCCAGTGAGGAAAGAATGATGGAGACTATGATTCCCCCATAAGCTGGGATGAGACTCCGGACGAAAAATAAAAAAATAAAAAAAAGAGGCCAAAGAAGCCCAAATAAAAAGAGGCCATAAAAAATAAAAGGCCCAAATAAAAAAATGAGAGAAAAAGAGAGAAGGGACAATGCTACTATCCTTTTACCACACTTGTGCTTCAAAGTAGCACCATGATCTTCATAGTAGAGAGTCTCTCATGTTATCACTTTCATATACTAGTGGGAATTTTACATTATAGAACTTGGCTTGTATATTCCAATGATGGGCTTCCTCAAATTGCCCTAGGTCTTCATGAGCAAGCAAGTTGGATGCACACCCACTTAGTTCCTTTTTGAGCTTTCGTATACTTATAGCTCTAGTGCATCCGTTGCATGGAAATCCCTACTCACTCACATTGATATCTATTTGACGGGCATATCTATAGCCCCTTGATACGCCTAGTCGATGCGAGACTATCTTCTCCTTTTTGTATTCTCCACAACCACCATTCTATTCCACCTACAGTGCTATATCCATGGCTCACGCTCATGTATTGCGTGAAGATTGAAAAAGTTTTGAAAAAGTTAGAGTATGAAACAATTGCTTGGCTTGTCATCGGGGTTGTGCATGATTTAAATACTTTGTGTGGGGAAGATGGAGCATAGCCAGACTATATGATTTTGTAGGGATAACTTTCTTTGGCCATGTTATTTTGAGAAGACATAATTGATTTGTTAGTATGCTTGAAGTATTATTATTTTCTATGCCAATATAAACTTTTGTCTTGAATCTTTCTAATCTGAATATTCATACCACAATTAAGAAGATTTACATTGAAATTATGCCAAGTAGCACTCCGCATTAAAAATTCTCTTTTTATCATTTACCTACTCGAGGACGAGCAGGAATTAAGCTTGGGGATGCCTGATACGTCTCCAATGTATCTATAATTTTTGATTGCTCCATGCTATATTATCTACTGTTTTGGACTATATTGGGCTTTATTTTCCACTTTTATATTATTTTTGGGACTAACCTATTAACCGGAGGCCCAGCCCAGAATTGTTGTTTTTTGCCTATTTCAGTGTTTCAGATAAACGGAATATCAAACGGAGTCCAAACGGAATAAAATCTTCGGGAACGTGATTTTCTTGCCGAACGTGATCCAGGAGACTTGGACCCTACTGCAAGGAAGCAAAGAGGTGTTCACGAGGGTGGGGGCGCCCCCCCCCTAGGGCGCGCCCCCTGCCTTGTGGGCCCCTCGGTGCTCCACCGACGTACTCCTTCCTCCTATATATACACACGTACCCCCAAACGATCAGAACAGGAGCCAAAAACCTAATTCCACCGCCGCAACTTTCTGTATCCACGAGATCCCATCTTGGGGCCTGTTCCGGAGCTCCGCCGGAAGAGGGCCGTCATCACGGAGGGCTTCTACATCATCATAGCATCTCCGATGAAGTGTGAGTAGTTTACCTCAGACCTTCGGGTCCATAGTTAGTAGCTAGATGGCTTCTTCTCTCTCTTTGAATCTCAATACAGAGTTCTCCCCCTCTCTTGTGGAGATCTATTCGATGTAATCTTCTTTTTGCGGTGTGTTTGTTGAGACCGATGAATTGTGAGTTTATGATCAAGTCTATCTATGAATAATATTTGAATCTTCTATGAATTCTTTTATGCATGATTGGTTATCTTTGCAAGTCACTTCGAATTATCCGTTTGGTTTGGCCAACTAGATTGGTAGTTCTTGCCATGGGAGAAGTGCTTAGCTTTGGGTTCGATCTTGCGGTGTCCTTACCCAGTGACAGAAGGGGCAGCAAGGCACGTATTGTATCATTGCCATCGAGGATAACAAGATGGGGTTTATTTCATATTGCATGAATTTATCTCTCTACATCATGTCATCTTGCTTAAGACGTTACTCTGTTTTTAACTTAATACTCTAGATGCATGATGGATAGCGGTCGATGAGTGGAGTAATAGCAGTAGATGCAAAATCGTTTCGATATACTTGTCACGGACGTGATGCCTATATACATGATCATGCCTAGATATTCTCATAATTATGCTCAATTCTATCAAATGCTCAACAGTAATTTGTTCATCCACCGTAGAATACTTATGCTCTTGAGAGAAGCCACTAGTGAAACCTATGGCCCCCGGGTCTATTCTCATCATATCAATCTCCATCACTTTTATATTGTTTTGCTATTTACTTTGCTTTTACTTTTTACTTTGCATCGTTATATCAAAAATGCCAAAAATATTCTATCTATCAGATCTCACTCTCGTAAGTGACCGTGAAGGGCTTGACAACCCCTAATCGCGTTGGTTGTGAGTAGCTATCGCTTTGTGCAGGTACGAGGGACTTGAGCGTGGGCTCCTACTGGATTGATACCTTGGTTCTCAAAAACTGAGGGAAATACTTAGGCTACCCTGCTGCATCATCCCTTCCTCTTCGGGGAAAACCAACGCAAGCTCAAGACGTAACAGCCCCCTCCACTTATTCTTGCACCCACACACTTTGTCTTCCTCCAGAAAAAATCATCCACCAGCTCAAACCCGAGTTCTAGCTCATCTTGCTGCCATTTTTTATGTCCTTGCTCAAAGCTCCATTCACAAAACTGCTTTGGGGGATTGTTCTTCGGTATGTGACTCCTCAATGGTCCAATTTGTTTTTGTTCTAGTGCTTTATTTATTGCAAATTTTTGCTGCTTAGGTGACCCTGTTCTTGAGCTTGCATGTCAAATTTATGTGGTCAAAATTAGTTTTAATGCATGATATGGCCTCTAGGCACTTGTAGGAGTAGTTGCTATCAATCTTGTTGACTTTGATTCACTTTTATTTTGAGTCACTAAAAATTTCAGAAATTTTTCAAAGAAAGAAAATGATGAAGAGATTGTTGAGGGGCTCTTCGAGCCGAAGCTCGAAGGATAAGCAAGGTGAAGAGAATAAAAAGCCCAAATATAATCTCCCTCGCAATGCGGAGGTTCGGCCGTGCGAATGGCCTTGTGATGAGTTCTTGATAGCAGCCGGGATATATGTGGACTTTTATTATTTGGATGAGAATGTAGGCCTCATCGACTTCCTCCGCGACCAGTGCGAACAGTATCTCCTCCTCACTAATATTTTCGTGCAAAATTTCTACTTTCATGCTAAGAAATCACCACCTTCAGTGGAATTTCACTTATATAATGAGGTTAAGGAGATGTCACTATTTGATTTTTGTCAGTCTGGAAGATACCCTTTGCGGGCAGCATAGAGGAACCACATCGTAATGATGTGGAGGGGTTTATTGATATGATTGCTGTAGGGGAAATGAGGAAAGTTTCCGATGCAAGAATTACTAGCATACATTTTCTTGTTCTACGTTACTTATACGTCTCCAACGTATCTATGATTTTTGATTGTTCCATGCTATTATATTATCTGTTTTGGATGTTTAATGGGCTTTCATATACCTTTTTATATTATTTTTGGGACTAACCTATTAACCAAAGGCCCAGTGCAAATTGATGTTTTTTGCCTATTTCAGTGTTTCGCAGAAAAGGAATATCAAACGGAATCCAAACGGAATGAAACCTTTGGGAGAGTTATTTTTGGAACAAACATGATCCAGGAGACTTGGAGTGGACGTCAAGAAAGAAGCGGGGAGGCCACGAGGAAGGAGGGTGAGCCCAGGGGGGTAGGCGTGCCCCCACCCTCGTGGGCCCCTCGCAGCTCCACCGACCTACTTCTTCCTCCTATATGTACCCATATACCCTGAAAACATCCAGGAGCACCACGAAACCCTATTTCCACTGTCGCAACCTTCTATACTCGTGAGATCCCATCTTGGGGCCTTTTCCGGTGCTCCACCGGAGGGGGAATCGATCACGGAGGGCTTCTACATCAACACCATAGCCTCTCCGATGATGTGTGAGTAGTTTACCACAGACCTTCGGGTCCATAGTTATTAGCTAGATGGCTTCTTCTCTCTCTTTGGATCTCAATACAAAGTTCTCATCGATTCTCCTAGAGATCTATTTGATGTAATACTTTTTGCGGTGTGTTTGTCGAGATCCGATGAATTATGGGTTTATGATCAAGATTATCTATGAACAATATTTGACTCTTCTCTGAATTCTTTTATGCATGATTTAATATCTTTGCAAGTCTCTTCGAATTATCAGTTTGGTTTGGCCTACTAGATTGATCTTTCTTGCAATGGGAGAAGTGCTTAGCTTTGGGTTCAATCCTGCAGTGTCCTTTCCCAGTAACAGCAGGGGCAGCAAGGCACGTATTGTATTGTTGCCATCGAGGAGAAAAAGATGGGGTTTATACCATATTGCTTGAGTTTATCCCTCTACATCATGTCATCTTGCCTAATGCGTTACTCTGTTCTTATGAACTTGATACTCTAGATGCATGCTGGATAGCGGTCGATGTGTGGAGTAATAGTAGTAGATGCAGAATCGTTTCGGTCTACTTGTCGCGGACGTGATGCCCATATACATGATCATGCCTAGATATTCTCATAACTATGCGCTTTTCTATCAATTGCTCGACAGTAATTTGTTCACCCACCATAGAATTTGATATCTTGAGAGAAGCCACTAGTGAAACCTATGGCCCCCGGGTCTATTCTCCATCATATTAATCTCCCATCAACTAGAAATTTCTATCACCGTTTATTTTGCAACCTTTATTTTCCAATCTATACAACAAAAATACCAGAAATATTTATCTTATTATCTCTATCAGATCTCACTTTCGTAAGTGACCGTGAAGGGATTGAAACCCCTTTACCGTGTTGGTTGCGAGGTTCTTGTTTGTTTGTGTAGGTACGAGGGACTTGCGTGTAATATCCTACTGGATTGATACCTTGGTTCTCAAAAACTGAGGGAAATACTTACGCTACTTTGCTGCATCACCCTTTTCTCTTCAAGGGTAAACCAACGCATGCTCAAGAGGTAGCAAGAAGGATTTCTGGCGCCGTTGCCGGGGAGATCTACGCACAAGTCAAGGCATACCAAGTACCCATCACAAACTCTTATCCCTCGCATTACATTATTTTCCATTTGCCTCTCGTTTTCCTCTCCCCCACTTCACCCTTGCCATTTCATTCGCCATCTTTTCCGTTCACCCTTTTTCCGTCTGTATCTTTTTGCTTGCTTCTTGTGTATCCGAGTGTTAGATCGTTGGTTTTGCTATTATGGCTAGCCCTTCTATCATCATTAGTACTCCCGATCATGAAGTTCTTAATTTTAAACAAAGGGAGGGAGAAAATTTAAAAGATGCTTGGTATAGAATTTGCGATGCTCAAAATAGATCCACTAGGAAGCAATCCACTTCCGTTCTTCTTCGCAATTTTTATGTAGGCATCACCCCTTGGAATAGATATATTCTTTATACCATTACCGGAGGGAATTTCTTGGCTAGCCATACTTTTGATTCTTATAATGCTATGGCAGATTTGTTTGGGCCACCACCTCTCTTGGTTAACGAAACTATTTTAACTTTGGAACATGTGATGCAAAGGCTTGAAATTATTGAAAATAAAGTTGCCACTGTAGAGTTGATTGAGAATTTGGATAAAAAAATCCACAACCAGATTACCCAATATGGATCTAAGGTAGGAGTTACTCTGAATTTTTTTAAAGAAAAAGAACCCACAGTTAAGGAAAAGATAGATCAAGATTCCACAAGAATTGATAAACTTGAGGATATTATTACCAACTTAGGGTATGCCTTTTCTTCCGTGAAAAATACTCCAAATCCTCCTACTACTAGAGTTGCCAAGTATATGTATGTGCCTAAAAATAAAGGTGAATCTTCTAGTAAGGAAAATGCAGATCTCAAAGCAATAAGTGTTCATCCCAACTTTTTTGCTATCATTAAGGAACCTTTTGCTACAAATAAATTTCTTGATTTCTTGCCTGGGAGTTTGATCATTAATAAAAAGAAGGAAACTCCTAAGGGTTATAAGTGTTCTATTGAAGAATTGCATACCAAAGATGACAATACCTAGATCTATTTTTCTTTTTATGCCTAGCTAGGGGCGTTAAACGATAGCGCTTGTTGGGAGGCAACCCAATTTTATTTTTGTTTCTTGTTTTTTGTTCCTGTTTAGTAATAAATAATTCATATGTTTTTAATTAGTGTTTGTGCCAAGTAGAACCTTTGGGAAGACTTGGGGGGAGTTTTTGCGATCTTGCTGTAAAAAACAGAAACTTTAGCGCTCATGAGATTCGCTGCCATTTTTTTTACTGGAGAGTGCAATTAGGTTGATTATTTTTGCAGATGATTAATAGACAAACTCCTCACGTCCACCAATTTATTTCAGAATTTTTGGGGTTACAAAAGTATTCGAAACCTACAGATTACTACAGACTATTCTGTTTTTGACAGATTCTGTTTCTCGTGTGTTGTTTGCTTATTTTGATTAATCTATGGCTAGTATCAGGGGGTATGAACCATAGAGAAGTTGGAATACAGTAGGTTTAACACCAATATAAATAAAGAATGAGTTCATTACAGTACCTTGAAGTGGTGGTTTGTTTTCTTATACTAACGGAGCTCATGAGATTTTCTGTTGAGTTTTGTGTTGTGAAGTTTTCAAGTTTTGGGTAAAGATTTGATGGATTTTGGAATAAGGACTGGCAAGAGCCTAAGCTTGGGGATGCCCAAGGCACCCCAAGGTAAAATTCAAGGACAACCAAAAGCCTAAGCTTGGGTATGCCCCGGAAGGCATCCCCTCTTTCGTCTTCGTCCATCGGTAATTTTACTTGAGGCTATATTTTTATTCACCACATGATATGTGTTTTGCTTGGAGCGTCTTGTATGATTTGAGTCTTTGTTTTTTAGTTTACCACAATCATCCTTGCTGTACACACCTTTTGGAGATGCACCCATAATTAAATCGGAATTTATTAGAATAGTCTATGTGCTTCACTTATATCTTTTGAGCTAGATAATTTTGCTCTAGTGCTTCACTTATACCCTTTTAGAGCACGGTGGTGGTTTTATTTTATAGAAATTATTGATCTCTCATGCTTCACTTATATTATTTTGAGAGTCTTATAGAACAGCATGGTAATTTGCTTTGGCTATAAATTCAGTCCTAATATGATAGGCATCCAAGATGGGTATAATAAAAACTATCATAAAAAGTGCATCGAATACTATGAGAAGTTTGATACTTGATGATTGTTTTGAGATATGATGTAGGATCGAAAGTATGTCTAGAGGGGGGTGATTAGACTACTTGACCAAATAAAAACTTAACCTTTTCCCAATTTTAGTTCCTGGCAGATATTAGCTATCTTAGGACAAGTCAAGCAATCATCACACAATTCAAGCAAGCATGCTAAGAGTATATTGGCAGCGGAAAGTAAAGCATGCAACTTGCAAGAATGTAAAGGGAAGGGTTTGGAGAATTCAAATGCAATTGGAGACACGGATGTTTTTCCCGTGGTTCGGATAGGTGGTGCTATCCTACATCCACGTTGATGGAGACTTCAACCCACGAAGGGTAACGGTTGTGCGAGTCCACAGAGGGCTCCACCCACGAAGGGTCCACGAAGAAGCAACCTTGTCTATCCCACCATGGCCATCGCCCACGAAGGACTTGCCTCACTAGCGGTAGATCTTCACAAAGTAGGTGATCCCCTTGCCCTTACAAACTCCTTGGTTCAACTCCACAATCTTGTCGGAGGCTCCCAAGTGACACCTAGCCAATCTAGGAGACACCACTCTCCAAGAAGTAACAAATGGTGTGTTGATGATGAACTCCTTGCTCTTGTGCTTCAAATGATAGTATCCCCAACACTCAACTCTCTCTCATAGGATTTGGATCTGGTGGAAAGAAGATTTGAGTGGAAAGCAACTTGGAGAAAGCTAGAGATCAAGATTCATATGGTAGGATTGGAATATCTTGGTCTCAACACATGAGTAGGTGGTTCTCTCTCAGAACATATGAGTTGGAAGTGTAGATGTGTTCTGATGGCTCTCTCCACAAATGAAGAGGAGGTGGAGGGGTATATATAGCCTCCACACAAAATCCAACCGTTACATAGAATTTACCAATCTCGATGGGACCGAATCAACAAAATCGGTCGGACCGAAAAGGTAAACCTAGTGACCGTTAGAGATTTTTGGTGGGACTGACATGCAACTCGGTAGGACGATTTTGTTAGGGTTAGGGCATAACGTAATCTCGGTGAGACCGATTACACAAACTCGGTGAGACCGATTTTGGTAATAATCTAACCAGAGAGTTGGTCAGGCAAACTCGGTGGGACCGATTTGCTCTTTCAGTGAGACCGAAAAGTTACAAAAAGGAAACACTGAATTTACATTGCAATCTCGGTGGGACCGATCCGCTCTTTCGGTGAGACCGAAAAGTTACGAAAGGGAAACAGAGAGTTTGCAATCCCATCTCGGTGAGACCGAGATCTCTATCGGTAGAACCGAATTGCTAGGGTTTGGCAGTGGCTTATGACAAGTGAAACTCGGTGGCGCCGGATAGGAAGAATCGGTAGGGCCGAGTTTGGCTTAGGGTTTAGGTCATATGTGGATATGTGAAAGTAGTTGAGGGTTTTGGAGCATATCACTAAGCACATGAAGCAAGCGGCTCATTAAGCAACACCTCATCCCTTCTTGATAGTATTGGCTTTTCCTAAAGACTCAATGTGATCTTGGATCACTAAAATATAAAATGAAGAGTCTTGAGCTTTTGAGCTTGAGCCAATCCTTTGTCCTTAGCATTTTGAGGGTTCCACTTTCACCATCCATGCCATGCCAATCATTGAGCTTTCCTGAAATAATCATCTTGGAATAGCATTAGCTCAATGAGCTATATGTTGTTATGAATTACCAAAACCACCTAGGGATAGTTGCACTTTCAATCTCCCCCTTTTTGGTAATTGATGACAACATATAGATTAAAGCTTCGACAAATGATAATAAGAATGAATTACATCATCGCTTTGAGAAGTATGTGAAAAGTAAGAGCTCCCCCTAAATTTGTGCATATTTAAGATTTGCTTTGGACTGCAAATGCACAAAGAGTTAGAGTCATGGGTTACTCTTCCATGTCACATACATCTTGGTGGAGCGCTTAAAATGATAAGAATGAAATGCATGCACTCATCACCAAGGAAAAGTGAATGACCACATAAGATAGATAAGATATATCAAGCATGCATAAGTGTAGCTTATGATCAAACACATGATCATCAATGTCTCACAAGCATATCAAAGTATCTCGACCAAAAGCAAACAATGTTTGAAAAAACCACCAAATAAAGCAAGAGAGAAAAGCAACACTCTCTCTCTCGAATAAAGCAAGAGAGAAAAGCAACACTCTCTCTCTCTCTCGAAGCCTGTGATCTATACATTTTCTCCCCCTTTGGCAACAAGTTACCAAAAAGTTCCTAGAAAATGCATAGTGCTAAATCGACACTCAGACTTGATCTTCAGGTGGTGGTGGAGTTCGAATCACTCCAAGGACGAAGGCTTCCGTAGACGCGGTTGGAGTTGGAGCTGAAGTAGATGCTGGAGCAGGTTGGGCTGGTGCTGCAGCTGGAGCTGAGGCGGTTGCTCTTGTGTCAGGAACTGGCACTGCAGACGACCTCGGACCTCGTGGCACTCTGGCAAAGGCATCAGTGGTTGTCTTCCCTTTCCTCTCCTCCATGTCATCTTGGAGCTGCTCCACTGCAGTCTGAATCTCTGTCACCTTGATATCCAAGTCATAGAACTTTTGTTCTACGATTCTCTCTAGGCTTGCCTGGTTCTGAGTTAGGGTGGCCAGTCCTTTCTCAATCCGCAGGGTGGATGCAATCAAGTAATTGAGCTGCTCTTGCTTGTTCTTCAAGAAGTACTCAGATGCCTCCTCTTGAGTTGGCATCTTGGCAGCTTTCTCCTTTATTGCCTTCTCCTTCTTGGCTTGTGCATGGGCTGAAGATGGTTCATCTTTGGTCATCACAACTTGGTTGTCCTCGAAATCTGGATAGATAGGCAAATGTTCCTTGTATTTCTCTTTGGGGCAGACTTGGGCTTGGAGGCAGCTTTGGGTGCTTCTTTGGGCTTGGATGCAGCAGCCCCTGTCCTGGTAGTATCACCCATAAGCTTAGGTGCCTTAGGTGCTGGTGCAGCAACCTCTTCTTCTTCCTCTTCTTCCATGATGGAAGCCTTTCCAAGAACTTTGGCTACGGTCTTCTTGACCCTTTCCTTCCTTTTCTTTCCTTCTGCAGCAGCCTCTTTGGGTTTAGGCTCTTCAGGAATTCGAGTTGAGGCTCTGGCCTTTGGCATAGGCTGCCAGTCTGCTGGCCTTTTGACCTTCATCCCTGGCTTTATGCTCTGTGCTGGGCCATATTCTTTCTTGAGCACAACTCTCTTTGATGTGGCTTCCTCTTCCTCTGCCACATAATCTTCATCCTCAGAATCTGAAGTTCTCTTCTTCCTCTGTCTGGTGGCAGCTTTTGGCAGGTTGCTAGGGGTGCTCCTGCTGCCATCATCTGAAGAACTGGAGGGACTAGTGCCCTCACTCATTTGCACTGGCTGCTCTGACAAATTCTGGCTATCACTTTGGTCTGACATGATGAACAAGCTGACTGCTGACCCTGTGAACAGTTTATAGATGAGGTAGAGTGGATGAGCATCACAAAATGCAGAGGTTTTTGCAAAATAATGATTCAAAAACTTAGTTTTAGTTTCCCACAGAAAGCATTTCGGATCTACCGATTTTTAAACTCGGTGATACCGAAGCAGTTTTTGGAACCTAAACTAGTGAACTCGGTCAGACCGAGTCACAGTTCGGTGGCACCGAGACTGCTAGGGTTTCACAAAGTTCCAAAATCGGTCACACCGATTAGTAATACTCGGTCAGACCGAGTCTCACTTGTCCAATGGCATAAGCCAAATCGGTGGGACCGAGTTTTTCAACTCGGTGGGTCCGAGATGGTTTCGGCGGAAACCTAACCCTAAAATTTTCGAATCAAACCTAATCTACGAGTTCATTAACTGGATAGAAGTTTATCAAACGTGGCAAGAATCATTATGATCACAATGTGCTAGGAATTGGATTGGGGAATAGCACAAAGATCGAGTCCATACCCTAGTTCGGCGGAGACTCGCTACGGCGACAACGGCGGGGTTGATTCCCGTTGACGGTGATGGAGACCAGCGACTGGAGGCGGCTGGCGGCGAGGAGACGATCCGGAGACCATGTTGGCAGAGCGAGCCATCGCGCGGGCGAAGGGGTTCGGAGAAATTTCCAAATTTTTGCCCGTGACTATATATAGCCCGACCCTGTCGGTGTGACCGAGTGGAACAACTCGGTGGCACCGAGATGCAAAACTGTATACAGTTGTTGCAACTAGGTGTGACCGAATGGTTCAAATCGGTTGCACCGAGATCGAAAACATAGATCAACTTAATGATCTCGATAAGACTGAAAGTAGGATATCGGTCAGACCGAGAATCACAAAGAGGTTTTGGAAGTTTAAGTCCATGACGAATCGGGGACTCCGAGTGCTCCTCACATGGAGTGGTTCGAATCCGACTTGATCAAATTTTGTGATGTAGCATGAATAGAGTTTGAGACGAGAAAAGCATAGATAGCTAGAGGAGGTTCTTAGGCATTCTTGTCCATCCACTTGGCAAAAGGAGATAAAACCAAACAGTCAAAACAACAAGTGGATGTCCTCGAATGAGTAAAATATGCAACCAACATGCTCACACAATAAGATGGCAATTGAAATATGTGACAAAGCATGCACAACCAATTCTAGCATCTATCAAGCAATTTGCGATGACTAGGTCATCTATATATGAGTATATTGACTTAGGAGTCAAGTGAGAACACTTGATCATAGGTCATACACATCGTTTAAGCTCAAGTGGGGTTACCACTTTTACATAAAGCATTGTTGTGTTCACATCTTTAGAGTTGCTTTAGCTCAAGTCTTAGAGTAAAGCTCCCCCTAGATGTGATATCCCCCCTAAGAGGGATGAACTAACCTTGGGTTTTGTCGATGATGACTTCATGTAGATGTTGAAGATGTGGATGCTCAATGTTGATGTAGATCACTTGGAGCCATCCATTTGAGTGAATTGCACTTTCAATACCTACATGGGTTAGTCCCACAAGGAACAAACAAGGATATCCATAGACATAGAGTGATGCACACACAAGATGATGTCCATGAAAACTTTTAGGTTACCTTGTCCCTTGTCTTACCAACAAGAGGGTTTGTGACTCCTTGAACTAGTGCAAGATGTGGAAGTTGATTGCACTTGTTCTTGCCAAAATGGTAAGAGTGAAGTATGTTGGCGGAGTCACCCTCAAGAACTCTCTAGTTCTTCTTCTTTTGGATCCACACCATCTTGATGGGAATCCTTGGAGTTGTAGTCGTACTTGATGAAGTGGAACTTGAAGTGGTCTTGGGAATCCACTTGACTAAGGTCTTAGGAGCTTCTTCAAATGCATCAATTTCCTCTTGAAGCTTGTCCTTGCCTTTTTGCTTGTAGTCTTGTGGTGGAAGATCATCTTGAGCTTGTGTCCCCTTGAAGGAAGTATCATACTTCTCTTGTTGAGGAACAAACTTTGTCTTGGGGTATTGATCTTCTTCCCACTCAACTCCATTGGCATTGAACTTTCGTTCAAAACCAACACCTTGATTCTTCCGGTGCCTTCCTTGCTTGCGCATAATTTTCTCGAATTGCTTACTCCCGGCAAGGCTTTTGTACACTCCTTTCTCTATAATTCCCTTCAATAAGCTATTTTCTTGCTCAAGTGTAACTTGGCTAAGAGAATCATTAGTGGAATCAAGAGAACTACTAGAAGCAACAATATTGGATTTAGCATGATCATTGTTACTACTAGAGGAAGAATCTTTCTTGTTCTTGTTACTAGACTTGACTTGAGGCATGTAAGTGGATAAGAGTAAACGCTTGTCAATGTAAGAAGAACTTTTCTTGCGGAGATCATCATTGATTGCCTTTAAAAACTCATGCTCTTGCTCAAGATTGAGCTTTTCCAAGCGTAACTTCTCATGAGCTCTTAAAAGTTCTCGATGATCTTCGAAGATAGTTTCATGAGCTAACTTAAGAGTGTTTAGTTCTTTAGTTAGAGCCTCAATCTTCTCCTTATCATTGTCATTCATTTTATCTTGATTAGCATGATTAATTGACGTTTCATCATAGTATTCATCACTAGAGTTGTCAACAAGTAAATCATCATCACCTAACAAGTCATCTTCATCACTATTAAAATCAACATACTCGGGGTGTGTTACCTTAGGACCTTTGGCCATGAAGCATCTTCCAATTCCTTCATTTGGTGAGTCAAATATGTCGTAGGAGTTGGTTGACACAAGTGCTAGACCGGCAACACCTTCATCTTGAGTATATTCGGAATCGGAGTGATAACTTTTCTCGGAGTGGCGGTCGGAGTCGGAGCCGGATACCCATTCACCAACATGAGCTTGATGTCTTCGTTTTGTGTAGCTCCTTGATGATTTTTCCTTCCTTTTCGAATCCTTGCTTCTCCGTGAGTATCTTCGTTCATAACGATCATCTCTACTCCTTCTCTCTCTTGGTGGTGATTCTTCTCTTTTGCTTCTTCTTTTTGGAGAGTCTTCTCTTCTCTTGTAGGGAGCCGTACACTCATTGGAATAGTGTCCGGGTCTTCCACAATTGTAGCAGTTTCGCTCTCGACTAGAAGATCTTTTGTCATTGTAGGACCTTGACTTGGAGCTTCTATCTTTGCTTCTACTCTTGTAGAACTTGTTGAAGTTCTTCACCATTAAGCTCAATTCTTCATTGAAGTTTTGTTTCTCACTTGATGATGTAGGGGCTTCACATGAGGCTTTGTAGGCACCACTAGATTTGTTGTGAAGTTCCTCTTTATCCTTAAGTGACATCTCATGAGCAACAATTCTTCCAATTACCTCTGTTGGCTTGAGATCTTTGTAATTGGGCATCATTTGGATCAATGTGCACACGGTATCATATTTTCCATCCAAGGCTCTTAGAATCTTCTTGATGATGAATCTATCGGTCATCTCTTCACTTCCTAAGCCGGCAATCTCATTTGTGATGAGAGCAAGCCTAGAGTACATTTCAGCGACACCTTCACCATCCTTCATTTTGAACTTGTCAAGTTGACTTTGAAGCACATCCAATTTGGATTCCTTGACGGAGTCGGTACCTTCATGCATATCAATCAAAGTGTCCCAAATTTCCTTTGCATTCTCAAGACGGCTGATTTTGTTGAATTCTTCGGGGCACAATCCGTTGAAGAGAATATCACAAGCTTGAGCATTGTATTGCAACATCTTCAACTCATCCGCGGTAGCTTCACGGTTTGGTTCTCTCCCATCAAAGAAGTCACCTTGCAAACCAACACACACAATAGCCCAAACGGCGGGGTTATGTCCAAGAATATGCATTTTCATTTTATGCTTCCAACTAGCAAAATTAGTACCATCAAAGTAAGGACCTCTACGGTGATAATTTCCCTCGCTAGACGCCATACTCTCCTAGGTTGTGAAACCAAGGCTATGACCACCAAAAGCTATGGATCAAAGCAAATGGAGACCAAAGCTCTGATACCACTTGTAGGATCGAAAGTATGTCTAGAGGGGGGGTGATTAGACTACTTGACCAAATAAAAACTTAACCTTTTCCCAATTTTAGTTCTTGGCAAATTTTAGCTATCTTAGGACAAGTCAAGCAATCATCACACAATTCAAGCAAGCATGCTAAGAGTATATTGGCAGCGGAAAGTAAAGCATGGAACTTGCAAGAATGTAAAGGGAAGGGTCTGGAGAATTCAAACGCAATTGGAGACACGGATGTTTTTCCCATGGTTCGGATAGGTGGTGCTATCCTACATCCACGTTGATGGAGAATTCAACCCACGAAGGGTAACGGTTGCGCGAGTCCACGGAGGGCTCCGCCCACGAAGGGTCCACGAAGAAGCAACCTTGTCTATCCCACCATGGCCATCGCCCACGAAGGACTTGCCTCACTAGCGCTAGATCTTCACGAAGTAGGCGATCTCCTTGCCCTTACAAACTCCTTGGTTCAACTCCACAATCTTGTCGGAGGCTCCCAAGTGACACCTAGCCAATCTAGGAGACACCACTCTCCAAGAAGTAACAAATGGTGTGTTGATGATGAACTCCTTGCTCTTGTGCTTCAAATGATAGTCTCCCCAACACTCAACTCTCTCTCATAGGATTTGGATCTGGTGGAAAGAAGATTTGAGTGGAAAGCAACTTGGGGAAAGCTAGAGATCAAGATTCATATGGTAGGATTGGAATATCTTGGTCTCAACACATGAGTGGGTGGTTCTCTCTCAGAACATATGAGTTGGAAGTGTAGATGTGTTCTGATGGCTCTCTCCATGAATGAAGAGGAGGTGGAGGGGTATATATAGCCTCCACACAAAATCCAACCGTTACACATAATTTACCAATCTCGGTGGGACCGAATCAACAAACTCGGTCGGACCGAAAAGGTAAACCTAGTGACCGTTAGAGATTTTCGGTGGGACTGACATGCAACTCGGTAGGACCGATTTTGTTAGGGTTAGGTCATAACGTAATCTCGGTGAGACCGATTACACAAACTCGGTGAGACTGATTTTGGTAATAATCTAACTAGAGAGTTGGTCAGGCAAACTCGGTGGGACCGATTTGCTCTTTCGGTGAGACCGAAAAGTTACAAAAAGGAAACACTAAATTTACATTGCAATCTCGGTGGGACCAATCCGCTCTTTCGGTGAGACCGAAAAGTTACGAAAGGGAAACAGAGAGTTTGCAATCCCATCTCGGTGAGACCGAGATCCCTATCGGTAGAACCGAATTGCTACGGTTTGGCAGTGGCTTATGACAAGTGAAACTCGGTGGCGCCGGATAGGAAGAATCAGTAGGGCCGAGTTTGGCTTAGGGTTTAGGTCATATGTGGATATGGGAAAGTAGTTGAGGGTTTTGGAGCATATCACTAAGCACATGAAGCAAGCGGCTCATTAAGCAACACCTCATCCCTTCTTGATAGTATTGGCTTTTCCTAAAGACTCAATGTGATCTTGGATCACTAAAATATAAAATGAAGAGTCTTGAGCTTTTGAGCTTGAGCCAATCCTTTGTCCTTAGCATTTTGAGGGTTCCACTTTCACCATCCATGCCATGCCAATCATTGAGCTTTCCTGAAATAATCATCTTGGAATAGCATTAGCTCAATGAGCTATATGTTGTTATGAATTACCAAAACCACCTAGGGATAGTTGCACTTTCATATGAAGATGGTGATATTAGAGTCATGCTAGTTGAGTAGTTGTGAATTTGAGAAATACTTGTGTTAAAGTTTGTGATTCCTGTAGCATGCACGTATGGTGAACCATTATGTGATGAAGTCGGAGCATGATTTATTTATTGATTGTCTTCCTTATGAGTGGCGGTCGGGGACGACCGATGGTCTTTTCCTACCAATCTATCCCCCTAGGAGCATGCGCGTAGTACTTTGTTTTGGTAACTAATAGATTTTTGCAATAAGTATGTGAGTTTTTTATGACTAATGTTGAGTCCATGGATTATACGCACTCTCACCCTTCCACCATTGCTAGCCTCTCTAATACCGCGCACCTTTCGCCGGTATCATACACCCACCATATACCTTCCTCAAAACAGCCACCATACCTACCTATTATGGCATTTCCATAGCCATTCCGAGATATATTGCCATGCAACTTACCACCATTCTGTTTGTTATGACACGTTTCATCATTGTCATATTGCTTTGCATGATCATGTAGTTGACATCGTATTTGTGCAAAGCCACCTTTATAATTCTTTCATACATGTCACTTGTGATTCATTGCATATCCCGGTATAGGGCTGGGCATTCGGCTCCCCGAACCGACCGAGTCGGTTCCTCGGTTGATGTAAAGTTCCGGTTCTGCTAAATTACTGACCCATCGATCAATTAAAAATTAGCTGACCGAAGATTCTTTGTACCAAAATTTTGGTTCGGTCGTCGGTTCGACTGAACAACACCGAGATACAGCCTCTATTCTGAATCTACAATACCCTCGAGTAGCAGGAGCTGCTATATTTTATTCTAATGTATAGTGCCTCCTTGGCTACTCCATCTGATTGATTCTCCCGAGAAAAATTTTACTCTGTAAATTTAGTGGTGGGGCTCACAAGGTGAAGCACCTACCCGAGGGAGTACTACTTCTCTTTTGCACAAAATTTATGATGATGGTGGCTCAGTTGGTCAGGTTCACCACTTCCCAATGCGGCCGTGGGACTCGTGTAATTATATAGCGACGAAGTAGAAAATGGATTGTCCATATTCTTACGAAAGAGCACTTGAGTAGGAACAGGTGCGCAATGGCGCAGGTCTGACCCCTATGTTTACTCGGTTTTCGGTCCATTTGGGTAGCCAAGGGATACACCCGAATTCACCGGACTAATTTCGGTTTTCAACAAATGTAAACCAAACATACTACCGAAGTTCTTGGTTTTGGTGAATTCGGCTTCGGTGCCGGTTAATTCGGTTCGGTACATCGGTTTTCGGGTTCTATGCCCAGCCCTATCCCGGTACACCGCCAGAGGCATTCACATAGAGTCATATGTTGTTCTAGTATCGAGTTGTAATTTTTGAGTTGTAAGTAAATAAAAGTGTGATGATCATCATAATTAGAGCATTGTCCCAAGTGAGGAAAGGATGATGGTGACTATGATTCCCCCACAAGTCGGGATGAGACTCCAGACGAAAAATAAAAAGAAAAGAAAAAATAGGCCATAAAAAGAGAAGGCCCAAATAAAAAAATGAGAGAAAAGGAGAGAAGGGACAATGTTACTATCCTTTTACCACACTTGTGCTTCAAAGTAGCACCATGATCTTCATGATAGAGAGTCTCCTATGTTGTCACTTTCATATACTAGTGGGAATTTTACATTATAGAACTTGGCTTGTATATTCCAATGATGGGCTTCCTCAAAATGCCCTAGGTCTTCGCGAGCAAGCAAGTTGGATGCACACCCACTTAGTTTCTTTTGTTGAGCTTTCATACACTTATAGCTCTAGTGCATCCGTTGCATGGCAATCCCTACTCACTCACATTGATATCTATTGATGGGCATCTCCATCGCTCGTTGATACGCCTAGTTGATGTGAGACTATCTTCTCCTTTTTGTCTTCTCCACAACCACATTCTATTCCACCTATAGTGTTATGTCCATGGCTCACGCTCATGTATTGCATGAAGATTGAAAAAGTTTGAGAACAACAAAAGTATGAAACAATTGCTTGGATTGTCATCGGGGTTGTGCATGATTTAAATATTTTGTGTGGTGAAGATAGAGCATAGCCAGACTATACGATTTTGTAGGGATAACTTTCTTTGGCCATGTTATTTTTAGAAGACACGATTGCTTTGTTAGTATGCTTGAAGTATTATTATTTTTATGTCAATATTAAACTTTTGTCTTGAATCTTCTAGATATGAACATTCATGCCATAATAAAGAAAATTACATTGATAATTATGCTAGGTAGCATTCCACATCAAAAATTTTGTTTTTATCATTTACCTACTCGAGGACGAGCAAGAATTAAGCTTGGGGATGCTTGATACATCTCCAATGTATCTATAATTTTTTATTGTTCCATGCTATTATATTATCTAATTTGGATGTTTAATAGCATTTAATATACCTTTTTATATTATTTTTGAGACTAACCTATTAACCAAAGGCACAGTGCAAATTGCTATTTTTTTGCCTATTTTAGTGTTTCGCAAAAAAGGAATATCAAACGGAATCCAAACGGAATGAAACCTTCTGCAGAGTTTTTTTTGGAACAAACGTGATCCAGGAGACTTGGAGTGGACGTCAAGAAAGAAGCGAGGAGGCCACGAGGCAGGAGGGCGCGCCCAGGGGGTAGGCCCGCCCCCACCCTCATGGGCCCCTCGCAGCTCCACCGACCTACTTCTTCCTCCTATATATATGCATATACCCTGAAACATCTAGGAGCACCACGAAACCCTATTTCCACCGCCGCAACCTTCTGTACCCGTGAGATCCCATCTTGGGGCCTTTTCCGGTGCTCCGCCGGAGGGGGAATCGATCACGGAGGGCTTCTACATCAACATCATAGCCTCTCCGATGATGTGTGAGTAGTTTACCACAGACCTTTGGGTCCATAGTTATTAGCTAGATGGCTTCTTCTCTCTCTTTGGATCTCAATACAAAGTTCTCATCGATTCTCCTGGAGATCTATTCGATGTAATTCTTTTTGCGGTGTGTTTGTCGAGATCCGATGAATTATGGGTTTATGACCAAGATTATCTATGAACAATATTTGATTCTTCTCTGAATTCTTTTATGCATGATTTAATATCTTTGCAAGTCTCTTCGGATTATCAGTTTGGTTTGGCCTACTAGATTGATCTTTCTTGCAATGGGAGACGTGCTTAGATTTGGGTTCAATCTTGCGGTGTCCTTTCCCAGTGACAGCAGGGGCAGCAAGGCACGTATTGTATTGTTGCCATCGAGGATAAAAAGATGGGGTTTATATCATATTGCTTGAGTTTATCCCTCTACATCATGTCATCTTGCCTAATGCGTTACTCTGTTCTTATGAACTTAATACTCTAGATGCATGCTGGATAGCGGTCAATGTGTGGAGTAATAGTAGTAGATGCAGAATCGTTTCGGTCTAGTTGTCGCGGACATGATGCCTATATACATGATCATGCCTAGATATTCTTATAACTATGCGCTTTTCTATCAATTGCTCGACAGTAATTTGTTCACCCACCGTAGAATTTGCTATCTTGAGACAAGCCACTAGTGAAACCTATGGCCCCCGGGTCTATTCTCCATCACATTAATCTCCCGTCAACTAGCAATTTCTATCGCCGTTTATTTTGCAACCTTTATTTTCCAATCTATACAACAAAAATACCAGAAATATTTATCTTATTATCTCTATCAGATCTCACTTTCGTAAGTGATCGTGAAGGTATTGAAACCCCTTTATCGCGTTGGTTGCGAGGTTCTTGTTTGTTTGTGCAGGTACGAGGGACTCGCGTGTAATCTCCTACTGGATTGATACCTTGGTTCTCAAAAACTGAGGGAAATACTTACGCTACTTTCCTGCATCACCCTTTCCTCTTCAAGGGAAAACCAACGCATGCTCAAGAGGTAGCAAGTTACTTTGCAATATTTGCTAGTAGATGCTTAATTGGTCGCGGGAACAGTGGAAATCTCAATGCCCCTGATATTGTTATTTTGCGACATGCTCTGTTTCATGATACAACTATCAGTCTAGGCGCTATCGTTGTTAAATGATTAAATCTAAACCGAACAAAGGGTCCCATCTTCGGAGGCATCTTTGCTTCGCGCCTTGCTGCACACTTTAGGATACCTATTAGGCATTATGAGAAAGAGGAAAAGTTGTTGCCTCCTATTTTTCTAGATTATAAGAGTATGGTAGCACATGATTTTATTGTTAAGGATAAAAAGAAGATGCTTAAGTATAGGTTGATATTTGATAAAAATTACTATGAGATTATTACCTTGCCTGCTCCCTCCTTGTTTAACATATTTTCACGCACGTACCTCGTTTTGTCGGAGGCCGTTCATGCACACTGGAGCCTGACACCAGCTCCAGAGCCTAAGCAGGAGCCACCCCTTGACCCTTATCGATAGTCCGTTTATCAGTGGGATCCGGAGGAGATCGCCAACCATTCGCACCCAGAGGACACTCCTCCGTACACTGGAGAGGGCAGCTTTGAGCCATGGCCCTAGACCAACTTAGGCCAAAAGCCTAAGCTTGGGTGAGTATGTATTTCTCACCGACATTACATTCATATTCACACACTCATTCGAGTTGTCGGTGCTCATACTTTTTCATTGTATTATCCATGATAGTTTACTTTCTTTTTAAGCCTTCTTCTTGTGTGTTTGAAAAACCTTAATAAAAACCAAAAAAATAGTTGTAGCTTTTAGCTAGTTTACTTTCCATGCCTGTAGTAGTAGTAATTAAAAGAAAACCCAAAAGGATTTCTCGTTCTTCTTTTGCTTGTTGGGAGCTTTCCCGTGTAAATAGTTTTGTTTCTTTTCTTTTCTTTGGGGGTCGAGAGGAGAAGACCATGATGAAAATGTTGAGTGGCTCTCATATGCATTATTGTTGTACTAACAAAGAGCCCATATTACCTTGTCTTCTCCCTTGTATTGAATGCTTGCAGATTCCAGCTTAGTCCAATGCACGTGCACTATTATTATTATCCACACTGTTCAGTTGTGCAAGTGAAAGGCAATAATGACGATGTATGATGAACTGATTGAGATGAGAAAAGCTGGTATGAACTCGACCTATCTTGTTTTTGTAAATATGATTAGTTCATCGCTCCTGATTCAGCCTATTATGAATGAAACATGTTTGAAATGACAATTAGAGATTATAGTTGCTCATACCATGCTTAATTAGCTAGGAGTTTATAATGGTTTACCTTGCGTGCCAACATGCTATTAAAATGGTTGTGATGTGGTATGATAGGGTGGTATCCTTCTTTGAACAATTCGAGTGGCTTGACTTGGCACATGTTCACGCATGTAGTTGAAACAAAATCAACATAGCCTCCCCGATATTTATGTTCATGGTGAATTATATCCTACTCATGCTTGCACTTAGTGTTGATTATTTTAATGCACGTTCATGACTGTTGTCGCTCTCTAGCTGGTCGCTTCCCAGTCTCTTTCTAGCCTTCACTTGTACTAAGCGGGAATACTGCTTGTGCATCCACTTTCATAAACCCCAAAATTTATTCCATATGAGTCCACCATACCTTCCTATATGCGATATCTACCTGCCATTCCAAGTAAATTTGTATGTGCCAAACTCTAAACCTTCAAATGAAATTCTGCTTTGTATGCTCGAATAGCTCATGTATCAACTAGGGATGTCTATATCTTCCATGCTAGGTGGGTTATTCTCACGAGGAGTGGACTCCGCTCCTCATTCATGAGAAAATGGCTAGTAACCGGGATGCCCACTAACATGCTTAAATTAAAATAATTGCAAAGAAAACACCCCCAGGATTGTTGTTAGTTGGAGGCGTTGATACGTCTCCGTCGTATCTACTTTTCCAAACACTTTTGCCCTTGTTTTGGACTCTAACTTGCATGATTTGAATGGAACTAACCTGGACTGACGCTGTTTTCAGCAGAATTGCCATGGTGTTATTTTTGTGCAAAAATAAAAGTTCTCGGAATGACCTGAAAATCAATGGCAAATTATTTTGGAATATATAAAAAATGCTGGAAGAAGAATCCACGTCAGGGGGGCCTCCACCTGTCCACGAGGGTGGGGGTGCGCCCAGGCGCGCCCCCTGCCTCATGGGCCCCCTGACGCTCCACCGACCTCAACCTTGACTCCATATATTCACTTTCGGGGAGAAAAAATCAGAGAGAAGGATTCATCACGTTTTACGATATGGATCCGCCGCCAAGCACTAAACTCTCTCGGGATGGCTGATCTGGAGTCCGTTCGGGGCTCCAGAGAGGGGAATCCATCGCCATCGCCATCATGAACCATCCTCCATCACCAATTTCATGATGCTCACCGCCGTGCGTGAGTAATTCCATCATAGGCTTACTGGACGGTGATGGGTTGGATGAGATTTATCATGTAATCGAGTTAGTTTTGTTAGGGTTTGATCCCTAGTATCCACTATGTTCTGAGATTGATGTTGCTATAACTTTGCTATGCTTAATGCTTGTCACTAGGACCCGAGTGCCATGATTTCAGATCTGAACCTATTATGTTTTCATCAATATATGAGAGTTCTTGATCCTATCTTGCAAGTCTATAGTCACCTATTATGTGTTATGATCTGTTAACCCCGAAGTGACAATAATCGGGATACTTACCGGTGATGACCGTAGTTTGACGAGTTCATGTATTAACTATGTGTTAATGCTTTGGTCCGGCACTCTATTAAAAGGAGGCCTTAATATCCCTTAGTTTCCAATAGGACCCCGCTGCCACGGGAGGGTAGAACAAAAGATGTCATGCAAGTTCTTTCCATAAGCACGTATGACTATATTCAGAATACATGCCTACATTACATTGATGAACTGGAGCTAGTTCTGTGTCACCCTAGGTTATGACTGTTACATGATCGATCGCATCCGACATAATTCTCTATCACCGATCCATTGCCTACGAGCTTTTCCATATATTGTTCTTTGCTTATTTACTTTTCCGTTGCTACTATTATAATCACTACAAAACCCAAAAATATTACTTTTGCTACCGTTACCTTTTGCCACCGTTACCACTACTATCATATTACTTTGCTACCAAACACTTTTCTACAGATATTAAGTTTCCAGGTGTGGTTGAATTGACAACTTAGCTGCTAATACTTGAGAATATTCTTTGGCTCCCCTTGTGTCGAATCAATAAATTTGGGTTGAATACTCTGCCCTCAAAAACTGTTGTGATCCCGTATACTTGTGGGCTATCGCGACTATTTTCTGGCGCCGTTGCCGGGGAGCATAGCTCTATTCTTTGAGTCACTTGGGATTTATATCCGCCTATCATTATGAAGAACTTGAAAGATCAAAGAACCAAGATTTTTCCCTCAACTACGAGCGGAGGTAAGGAGCTGCCATCTAGCTCTACACTTGATTCACCTTCTGTTTTGAGTAAACTTGTGACACCTAAACCTGCTTCTGCTATTAATTTTGATATGTCGCATGTCATTGATGATGCCACTTCTTCTATGCATGATACTTATGATGAAACTACTTCTATGCTTGATACCACTGTGCCACTTGGTGAATTTCTTGATGAACAACTTGCTAGGGCTAGAGAGAATGAAATTATTGAAAATGATAATATTGGTGAAAGTGATGATGAAGATTCTCCCCCTAGATTTGAATTACCTGTTGTTCCTGAAGGTTATGTTATGGATGAAGAAACTGCTACAGAATTTCTTGCTTGCAATGATAGGGGTGATCTTAAGAAACTATTAGCTAAGCTGAAACAAAAATCTCTGAATGCTAGAATGAAATATGATCCCGCTTATGCTACTTCACCTATCTTTGTTACTGATAAGGATTATGAATTCTCTGTCGACCCTGATATAATTACTTTGGTTGAATATGATCCTTTCTATGGCTATGAATCTGAAACTATTGTGGCACATCTTACTAAATTAAATGATATAGCCACCCTGTTCAATAATGATGAGAAAACTCGCTACTATTATATCCTTAAATTATTTCCATTCTCATTAAAGGGTGATGCTAAGATATGGTTTAATTCTCTTGATCCTGGTTGTGTGCGTAGTCCCCAGAATATGATTTATTACTTCTCTGCTAAATATTTCTCCACTCATAAGAAACAAGCTGCTTTAAGGGAAATATATATTTTTGTGCAAATTGAAAAAGAGAGTCTCCCACAAGCTTGGGGGAGGCTTCTCCAATTACTTAATGCTTTGCCTGATCATCTTCTCAAGAAAAATGAAATACTTGATATCTTTTATAATGAACTAACCGATGCTTCCAGAGATTACCTGGATAGTTGTGTTGGTTGTGTTTTCAGGGAAAGAACAGTTGATCAAGCTGAATTGTTATTGAATAATATGTTGACTAATGAAAATAATTGGACACTTCTTGAACCAACTCCTAAGCCAACTCCGAAGAAAAGGGGTATTCTATTTCTCAGTCCTGAAGATATGCAAGAGGCAAAGAAATCTATGAAAGAAAAAGGTATAAAAGCTGAAGATGTTAAGAATTTACCTCTTGTTGAAGAAATACATGGTCTTAATTCATCACATATTGAAGAAACACACGGTCTCGATAACCCGACACATGTAGTAAAGGTAAATTCTCTCTATAGATATGATAAAGCTGAAATCCCTCCTGCTAACTTTGCGAGCCAATGTTTGGATGAATTTGGTAACTTTATGGTTAAGCAAGAAGATTTTAATGCTTATGTTGGTAGACAATTAAAACATAACTTATATGATCGAACACTTGAGTGATTGTATGGCTAGTGTTAAAGGAGAACGTAAACTTATTAGTACACATGCTTCTATGGTTACCACTCAAGTAGAACAAGTACTTAAAGCTCAGAATGATTTGCTCAATGAATTAAATAGTAAGAAAAATAATAATGCTGTTAGAGTTGTGATTAGAGGTGGTAAAATGACTCAGGAACCTTTGTATCCTAAAGGCCATCCTAAGAGAATTGAGCAAGATTCTCAGAGAACTAATGTAGATGCACCTAGTCCTTCTAAACGGAAGAACAAGAAAAATGATAGGACTTTGCATGCTTCTAGTGAACCTATTGTTGACACACCTGAGAATCCCAATGATATTTCTATTTCGGATGCTGAAACACAATCTGGTAATGAACATGAACCTAGTGATAATGTTAATGATGATGTTCATGTTGATGCTCAACCTAGCAATGATAATGATGTAGAAATTGAACCTGCTGTTGATCTTGATAACCCACAATCAAAGAATTAATGTTATGATAAGAGAGACTTTGTTGCTAGGAAGCACGGTAAAGAAAGAGAACCATCGGTTCAGAAACCCATGCCTTTTCCTTCTAAACCATCCAAGAAAAAGGATGATGAGGATTTTGAGCGCTTTGCTGAAATGATTATACCTATCTTTTCGCGTATGCGTTTGACTGATATGCTTAAAATGAATCCTTATGCTAAATATATGAAAGATATAGTTACAAATAAAAGAAAGACATCGGAAGCTGAAATTTCCGCCATGCTTGCTAATTATACTTTTAAGGGTGGAATACTAAAAAACTTGGAGATCCAGGAGTACCAACTATACCATGCTTCATTAAAAGAAACTATGTTAAAACTGCTTTATGTGATCTTGGAGCCGGTGTTAGTGTTATGCCTCTCTCTCTTTATATCGTAGACTTGATTTGAATAAGTTGACACCTACTGAAATATATTTGCAAATGGCTGATAAATCAACTGCTATACCTGTCGGTATTTGTGAGGATGTGCCTGTTGTGGTTGCAAATGTTACTATTTTAACGGATTTTGTTATTCTTGATATTCCCGAGGACGATAGTATGTCTATTATTCTGGGAAGACCCTTTTTGAATACTGCAGGGGCTGTTATGGATTGCAACAAAGGCAATGTCACTTTTCATGTTAATGGTAATGAGCATACGGTACACTTTCCAAGGAAACAACCTCAAGTTCATAGTATAAACTCTATTGGAAAAATTCCATCGATTATTTTTGGAGGTTTTGAATTTCCTGTACCTACTGTCAAGAAGAAATATGATATTATTATTATTGGGGATGTGCATATCCCCGCTGAGGTAACCTAGTGTTATTCGAAAATTCTTCGGTTTCATGTTATTCGAAATGAGTTTGTTAACAAGACCTGATCAACCTTGTTAGTGGATTCCTTTTGATGAGCATGAGATGGATGAAGTTAGAAGGCACAACTCTCTGTACCCTCTTTTTACTTTCTGTTATTTATATTAAATAAAGCAAAAATAGTATTTTTCTGTCTGTTTTCTAAATTATCCATGCAATAAAAAATACCCCAAAAATAAAAGTTCTCCAAATGCCCTGAAATTTAAATATGATTTTTTGGAATATTTGAGAATATTTGGCACTGAGAACACAGCAGGGGGAGCAAGCACCTGGCCATGAGGGTCCAGGGCGCGCCCCCTGCCTCGTGGGCCCATGGTGGCTCCCCTCCACTTATTCCAACCACCACACACTCCTGCTTCCTCCCAAAAAAATCACTAGCCAGCTCAAACCCGAGTCCAAGCTCATCTTGCTGTCATTTTCGATCTCCTTGCTCAAAGCTCCATTCACAAAACTGCTTTGGGGGATTGTTCTTTGGTATGTGACTCCTCCAATGGTCCAATTAGTTTTTGTTCTAGTGCTTTATTCATTGCAAATTTTTTGTGCTTAGGTGACCCTGTTCTTGAGCTTGCATGTCAAATTTATATGGTCAAAAGTAGTTTTAATGCATGATATTGCCTCTAGGCACTTGGAGGAGTAGTTGTTATTAATTTTGTTGAGTTTGGTTCACTTTTATTTTGAGTTGCTAAAATTTTTAGAAAATTTCAGAAAAAGATGAAGAGATTTTTGAGGGGCTCATCGAGCCGAAGCTCGAAGGATAAACAAAGTGAAGAGAACAAAAAGCCCAAGTATAATCTCCCTCGCACCGCGGAGGTTCGCCCGTGTGAATGGCCTTGTGATGATTTCTTGAGAGCAGCCGGGATCTATGATGACTTCTATGAGTTGGCTGAGAATGCAGGCCTCATCGCCTTCCTCCACGACCAACGCAAACAGTATCTCTTACTCACCAATATCTTTGTGCAAAACTTTCATTTCCATGCTAGGAGCTCACCACCTACGGTGGAATTTTATTTATATGATGAGCATAAGGAGATGTTACTTCATGATTTTTGTCGGGTTTGTTTGATACCTTTTGAGGGCAGCGTAGAGGAACCACATTGTGACGATGTGGAAGGGTTTATTGATACAATTGCTGTAGGGGAAACGAGGAAAGTTTCTGATGCAAGAGTTACTAGCATACATTTTCCTGTTTTACGTTACTTCGCAATATTTGCTAGTAGATGCTTAATTGGTCGCGGAAACTGTGGCAACCTTAGTGCCCTTGATATTGTTATTTTGTGCCATGCCTTGTTCCGTGGTGACACATTAAGTATGGGTGCTATCGTTGCAAAGCGGTTAAATCTTAACCGTACTAAGGGCCCCGTCCTTGGAGGCACCTTCGCCTCGCACCTCGCTGCACACTTTAACATACCTATTAGGCATTATGAGAAGGAAGAGAAGTTGCTGCCTCCTGTTTTTCTATACTATAAGAGTACGGTAGCACATGATTTTATCGTTAAGAATAAGGAAAAGATGCTTAAGTACAAGCTGATATTTGATAAAAAATCACCCTGAGACTATTACTTTGCCAGCTCCTTCCTTGTTTGACTTATCTGCAGGCAAGTACCTTGTTCCGCCGGAGGCCATTCACGCCTACTGAAACCCCACACCAGCTACAGAGCCAGAGCCAGAACCATAATTATATCCTCACCAGCAGTATGTTTATTAGTGGAATCCGAAAGAGATCGCCAACCAGTGGCACCAGGGGGATTCTTCTCAGTACGACCCCAACTATTACTTTGGATATCCGCCAGGCCAGCCGTGGCCATAGACCAACTTAGGCCAAAAGCCTAAGCTTGGGGGAGTACGTATTTCTCACCGACATTACATTTATGTTCACACACTCATGCTAGTTGTCGGTGCTCATACTTTTTCACTGTATCATCCATGCTAGTTTATTTTCCCTTTTTATGCTTTCTTCTTGTGTGTTTGATAAACCTTAAGAAAAAACAAAAAAATAGTTGTAGGTTTTTAGCTAGTTTACTTTCCATGCCTGTAGTAGTAGTAATTAAAAAGAAAACCCAAAAAGATTTCGCGTTCTTCTTTTGCTTGTTGGGAGCTTTCCCGTGTAAATAGTTTTATTTCTTTTCTTTTTCTTTGGGGGTTGAGAGGAGAATACCATGATTAAAATGTTGAGTGGCTCTCATATGCATTATTATTGATCTAACAAAGAGCCCATATTACCTTGTCTTCTCTCTTGAATTGAATGCTTACAGATTTCAGCTTAGTCCAATGCACGTGCACTATTATTATTATCCACACTATTTGGTCATGCAAGTGAAAGACAATAATGATGATTATATGATGAACTGATTGAGATGAGAAAAGCTGGTATGAACTCGACCTCTCTTGTTTTTGTAAATATGATTAGTTCATCGTTCCTGATCCAGCCTATTATGAATAAACATGTTTGCAATAACAATTAGAGATTGTAGTTGCTTATGCCATGCTTAATTAGCTAGGATCTTATAATGGTTTACCTTGCATGCCAACATGCTATTAAAATGGTTGTGATGTGGTATGATAGGGTGGTATCCTCTTTTGAACGATTCAAGTGGCTTGACTTGGCACATGTTCACGCATGTAGTTGAAACAAAATCAACATAGCCTCTACGATATTTATGTTCATGGTGCATTATATCCTACTCATGCTTGCATTCGGTGTTGATTAATTTTAATGCATGTTCATGACTGTTGTCGCTCTCTAGATGGTCACTTCTCAGTCTTTTGCTAGCCTTCACTTGTACTAAGCGGGAATACTGCTTGTGCATCCAACTCCATAAACCCCAAAGTTATTCCATATGAGTCCACCATATCTACCTATATACGGTATCTACCTGTCGTTCCAAGTAAATTTTTATGTGCCAAACTCTAAACCTTCAAATAAACATTTTGTTTTGTATGCTCGAATAGCTCATGTATCAACTAGGGTTGTCTGTATCTTCCATGCTAGGCGGGTTATTCTCAAGAGGAGTGGACTCCGCTCCTCACTCACGAGAACATGGCTGGTCACCGGGATGCCCAGTCCCATGCTTTATGCAAATCAAATCAAAATAACTGCAAACAAAACTCCCCCAAGATTGTTGTTAGTTGGAGGCACTCGTTGTTTTGAGCAAGCCATGGATTGATTCTTGTTGGTGGAGGGGGAGTATAAACTTTACCATTCTGTTTGGGAACCACCTATAATGTGTGTAGCATGGAATATATAGAGATCTCTCAGTTGTTATGTTGACGATGAAAGTATACGGCTCAAAATAGTATTCATATCTATTTCAAAACCGAGCTCTGGCACCTCTACAAATCCCTGCTTCCCTCTGCGAAGGGCCTATCTATTTACTTTTATGTTGAGTCATCATCCTCTTATTAAAAAGCACCAGTTGGAGAGCACCGTTATCATTTGCATCCATTACTGTTAGCTTACATTGAGTATGACTTGACTGGATCTCTTTTATCATGAATTACAATTTCTAGTCAGTCCTTGATCTTTAAAGGTGCTCTGCATTTATGTTTTGTGGTCTCAGAAAGGGCTAGCGAGATACCATCTTATCATATCATATTATGATTGTTTTGAGAAAGTGTTGTCATTCAAGATTTATTATTATTGCTCGCTAGTTGATTATGTCATTGATATGAGTAAACATGAGACCTAAGTGTTATTGTGAATATGGTTAGTTCATAATCTTTGCTGAAAACTTGAATGCTGTCTTTACATATTTACAACAACAAGAGCAAACAGAGTTTGTAAAAGTTTTTCTTTATCACTTTCAGTTTATCAACTGAATTGCTTGAGGACAAGCAAAGGTTTAAGCTTGGGGGAGTTGATACGTCTCCGTCATATCTACTTTTCCAAACATGTTTGCCCTTGTTTTGGACTCTAACTTGCATGATTTGAATGGAACTAAACCGGATTGACCCTGTTTTCAGCAGAATTGCAATGGTGTTATTTTTGTGCAGAAATAAAAGTTCTCAGAATGACCTGAAAATCAATGGAGAATTATTTTGGAATATACAAAAATACTGGAAGAATAATCCACGTCACGGGGGCCTCCACCTGCCCACGAGGGTGGGGGCGCGCCCCCCTGCCTCGTGGTCCCGCTGACGCTCCACCGACCTCAACCTTGACTCCATATATTCACTTTCGGAGAGAAAAAATCAGAGAGAAGGATTCATCCCGTTTTACTATACGGAGCCGCCGTCAAGCCCTAAACTCTCTCGGGAGGGCTGATCTGGAGTCTGTTCGAGGCTCCGGAGAGGGGAATCCGTCGCCGTCGTCATCATCAACCATCCTCCATCACCAATTTCATGATGCTCACCGCCGTGCGTGAGTAATTCCATCATAGGCTTGCTGGACGGTGATGGGTTGGATGAGATTTATCATGTAATCGAGTTAGTTTTGTTAGGGTTTGATTCCTAGTATACACTATGTTTTGAGATTGATGTTGCTATGACTTTGCTATGCTTAATGCTTGTCACTAGGGCCCGAGTGCCATGATTTCAGATCTGAACCTATTATGTTTTCATCAATATATGAGAGTTCTTGATCCTATCTTGCAAGTCTATAGTCACCTATTATGTGTTATGATCCGTTAACCCCGAAGTGACAATAATCGGGATACTTACCGGTGATGACCGTAGTTTGAGGAGTTCATGTATTCACTATGTGTTAATGCTTTGGTCCGGTACTCTATTAAAAGGGGGCCTTAATATCCCTTAGTTTCCAATAGGACCCCGCTGCCACGGGAGGGTAGGACAAATGATGTCATGCAAGTTCTTTCCATAAGCACGTATGACTATATTCGGAATACATGCCTACATTACATTGATGAACTGGAGCTAGTTCTGTGTCACCCTAGGTTATGACTGTTACATGATCGATCGCATCCGACATAATTCTCTATCACCGATCCATTGCCTACGAGCTTTTCCATATATTGTTCTTCGCTTTTTTACTTTTCCGTTGCTACTGTTATAATCACTACAAAACCCAAAAATATTACTTTTGCTATCGTTACCTTTTGCCACCGTTACCACTACTATCATATTACTTTGCTACTAAACACTTTGATGCAGATATTAAGTTTCCAGGTGCGGTTGAATTAACAACTCAACTGCTAATACTTGAGAATATTCTTTGGCTCCCCTTGTGTCGAATCAATAAATTTGGGTTGAATACTCTACGCTTGAAAACTGTTGCGATCCACTATACTTGTGGGTTATCAGGCACCCGTTGTTTCGGACAAGCCATGGATTGATGTTTGTTGGTGGTAGGGGGAGTATAAACTTTACCATTCTGCTTGGGAACCGCCTATAATGTGTGTAGCATGGAAGATATCGAGATCACTCGGTTGTTATGTTGACAATGAAAGTATACCACTCAAAATATTATTCATCTCTATTTCAAAATCAAGCTCTGGCACCTCTACAAATCCCTGCTTCCCTCTGAGAAGGACCTATCTATTTACTTTTATGTTGAGTCATCATCCTCTTATTAAAAAGCACCAGTTGGAGAGCACCGCTGTCATTTGCATGTATTACTATTATTTTACATTGAGTATGACTGTGACTGGATCTCTTTTACCATGAATTACAATGTTTAGTCAGTCCTTGATCTTCAGAGGTGCTCTGCATTTATGTTTTGCGGTCTCAGAAAGGGCTAGCGAGATACCATCTTGTTATATCATATTATGATTGTTTTGAGAAAGTGTTGTCATCCGAGATTTACTATTATTGCTCGCTAGTTGATTATGCCATTGATATGAGTAAACATGAGACCTAAATATTATTGTGAATATGGTTAGTTTATAATTTTGCTAAAAACTTAAATGCTGGCTTTACATATTTACAAAAACAAGATCAAACAGAGTTTGTAGAAGTATTTCTTTATCACTTTTAGTTTGTCGACTGAATTGCTTGAGGACAAGCAAAGGTTTAAGCTTGGGGGAGTTGATACGTCTCCATCGTATCTAATTTTCCAAACACTTTTGACCTTGTTTTAGACTCTAACTTGCATGATTTGAATGGAACTAACCCGGACTGACGCTGTTTTCAGCAGAATTGCCATGGTGTTATTTTTGTGCAGAAATAAAAGTTCTCGGAATGACCTGAAACTTCACGGAGAATATTTTTGAAATTTATAGAAAATACTAGCGAAAGAATCAACGTCAGGGGGCCCACACCCTGTCCACGAGGGTGGGGGCGCGTCCACCCCCCAGAATTGCCATGATGATATATATGGAGCCTCCTAGCCTCCTCTCTTGATGGGCTTCATCCGAGGGCTCTCAATGAGCCAAAGCCTCTCCCAATCTCTTCTTTACCAGACAAGGATCTCGTGGGATCGAACGGGGACGAAATCGGTGAAGAATCCCATTTAGAAGGGAAACTTTCAGAGTTGTGTGCACAGCAAACGACCGCCCGTGGTCGTTCGAAAGGCCTTCTTTTGATCTGTTCTCCTCCGGTAAAACACCATCAAATCTTCATACGAACTCAAAATTTGACATTCTTGGGCTCATTGGATTCGTACGAACGAGGCAGATCCACTTCCGGCCTTAGTCTTGATTTGGAGCACTTTGGGAAAAATGAGTTCTTTCCGACCTTTGAAATGGCTAAGTCTGACCCCTTGCTGACTCCATACCGATCCCATCCTTGGTCATTTCATCGTTCTTGGTCCTAGGTTGCTCCAAAACACTTGTAGACATAAGAAGACAAAGAAAACTAATAACAACTAAATAAAATACTAAATGTGCAATACTCATAATGAAAAGTGTAAATACTGGTAATCATCCATAATGGACAACTATTCAGTTCAATGGGACATAATATATTAAGAGAGCATGCAACAAATGAGCTCTAAAATGCATAAACTATAGAGCCATCAGTGTTCTTGTCGTGTTTGTCTCTTGATTTTCTCTTTCCCCGCCTCCAAGTGGGAAAAAAAATCATGAACTAGGGTTCCACCCTACATCACCAATGCTCGCTATCTATGTGTCCACGTGCAGGATGACATGTGGGCGTGTACCCATCATCGAGTGTTGATAAGTGCATAGCTATGGTGGGTGTGTGTGCACGCGCGTGCGTGTGTGTGTAGGCTGCCATGTAGACGTGCAGGGTCGTCAGCTAGTGCAAACTAGGCACGTGTTTGTAGGTGATACATCCCCAATGTATCTATAATTTTGATTGTTTCATGCTATTAATTATATTACCAATCTTAGATACTTTTTATGCAATTTTATATCATTTTTGGGGACTAACCTATTAACTCAGTGCCCAGTGCCAGTTGTTGTTTTTAAAATTGTTTTTGGCTTTTCAGAAAATCAGTACCAAATGAAGTCCAAACACGATGAAACTTTACGGTGATTTTTCTGAACCAGAAGGAACCCTAGAATGTTCGGGAGGAGGCCAGAAGATCTACGTGAGAGCCATGAGCTCACACGGCGTGCCCCGGGGGGGGGGGGCGCCACCTGAGCTCGTATGTCCCACGTAGTCCGTTGACCTAATTCCAACGCTATAAATTCCCATAAATCCCCAAACCAACAGGGAACCACCCGAAACAATTTTTTCGCCGTCATAGTCTTCTGTTCTTCCGTAATCCCATTTGGAGGCCTTTTTTGGTACTCTGCCGGAGGGGGGATTAATCACGGAGGGCTTCTACATCATCCTTGTTGTAAATCCAATGATGTCTGAGTAGTTTACCACAGACCTACGGGTCCATAGATAGTAGCCAGATGGCTTCTTCTTTCTCTCCGATCTTCAATACAATATTCTCTTCGGAGATCTATGATGTAATCTTCTCTTGCGGTGTGTTTGTTGGGATCTGATGAATTGTGGGTTTATAATCAGATTATTCATTGAAAGTAATTGAATCTTTGCTGAACTTTATTATGCATGATTGTTATAGTTTTGTATTTCTCTCCTATCTATCCATTTGGTTTGGCTAATTAGATTGATTTATCTTCAGTGGGAGAGGTGCTTCGTAGTGGGTTCAATCTTGTGATGTCCTCACCTCGTGACAGAATGGGTAGCGAGGCATGTATGTGTATTGTTGCCATTAATGATAAAACGACGGGATTCAATAATATTGCTTGGTTTTATTTTGTCAACATTATGTCATCATACTTCATGCATTACTCTATTTGTTATGAACTTAATACGTAGAGATGCAAGCATAGAAGCGCTTTCGAAGTGGAGTAACAGTAGTAGATGCATAATCGTATTGGTCTACTTATCACGGACATAATGCCTATATACATGATCATTTCTATGAATAACATCGTAACTATGTGCTTTTCTATCAATTATCCACTTGTACTTTGTCTACCTACCGTATGCTATCTTTATGAGAGAGAAGCCTCTAGTGAAAACAATGACCCCTATGTCTACTTTTATCATATTATAAAAAACAAAAATACCTTGCTGCAGTTTATTTACCTTTTAATTTACCATTATCAGATTTAATCCTTGCAAGTAACGAGTTCAAGGGATTGACAACCCTCTTGTCCGCATCGGGTGTAAGTATTTGCTCTTGTGTGTGTACATAATGTTGACTAGGCATTTGTGTGGTTCTCATATTGATTCGATAACCTTGGTTCTCATCGAGGGAAATACTAGCCGCTACTATATTTTTTCGCCCTTCCTCTTCGGGAAAAATTCCAACACAGCTGACAAGTAGCAGTAGGTATCAAATACTCCATCCGAATGGTAATATAGGTCGGACACGGAAATTTAGGCTATCAGTCTAACTAGCAATATGTATATATCTTTCCTACTTATAAAGATTGGAATTGGTAGTGAATTAAGATATAGGTCCAATGTTTTTTTTAAAAAATAAACAAATACACGCACCCTCACATGTGAAACTAGCGATCTTTCAAGAGACGTATAAACAGATGTAATAAACAAATATACTATTTTTTTAAACATAAAAGTGCGACTTCAACTCAAAATTGATCTTTGTTTTAGTTTTTCTTCCCACCTATTATGGTCATTTAAAATTCTCTGACATTGCATGCCTCTCGCCGTATTTTTTATATTTTTTTAAATCATAAATCACGCAACGGCCACAAAGACACGGACGTTATTAGACCACCTTCTATGTCAATGGCTTCATGGCAACACACCGGGATCTTGCTAGTGCCACAAAAATTATAGGTTTGAATAATTTATTTGACAATGAATCTAGAAATATAATAATTTTTATGGTACTATTAAATCTGCCCATGCAATGCATGTTGATATTAGGTAATATATTAACTGCATTTAGATAGATAGGATATTGTTTGTGTATTAATTATGTAATTTGCGCTAGAATTGATATTTTGTATGATATTAACTACATGGTAAACAGTGGCGGAGGACGAAACTTTTTTGAGATGGGGTGAACTCTTAAGCCAAAAAAAAATTTGTGCAGAACCAACATAAATAATACGAGCCAACAGTGCACACCAATATTTTCATATAATCCTAAATAGAATAGGCAAGTAAAATGAAAATGCAAACATATTTTAAATAGACGAACAACCTAAAACATACCCCGGCAAGTTTTAATGGCGCGTAGAAGACCCAGGCAACAGTAGTGCTCTACCCTTCTTGTGAAAATCTTCCTTAATTTTACCAAGATCAAGACTTTTGAATATCCCTCGCTCAATGTAACACACCATCAAATCATTAAGCCAGCCATCGGACATCTTGCTGCGCAACTCAGTCTTGATGATTTTCATTGCTGAAAAAGCCCTTTCAACTGTTGTCGTCGCTACCGGTAGTAGCAATGCCAACTCAATGAGGCGATAAACCGTGGGAAACATGATGTGCCTTTCAAGTTCAACCATCTTTTTAGCTAGGCTTGCAATATCATGACATTCTCTAAAATCTTCAATTCTTCTCATATGAATAATGAATAGCTCAAGGTGATCTTGTATATGCTCACGGTCATAACTAGAGAAATCCTCATAATAAATCTCTGTGAGTCGAGCAAGCTTACTGATACTGAACCTAGAAAAGGAGTCTCTTGGGTCAAGACAAGAGAAGTTTTGGAGGAGCTCCGAAGATACCTCATTAAAACGATGATCAAACTCTATGATGATGGAGTCTATAGCAACATAGAAGGTGTCCACACGGAAAAAATGATCAGCAGTTACATTGTTTCTTCCACCTTTTCTTGATTTCCCCCATTTTGTGAAGGTGTCATCCATACTTGGTATTGGAATTGCATTTTTGGTGCAGAATGCTTTGACATCTTCCAAGAGTGGCTCTCAACCATCATTTCTCCAATTGATCAAACGTGTTCTCACATCCGTAACCAATGACATAGCCTGAAATGATACAGTTGTGAGTTTAGATGCAACTCTACTTACATGAACAGAACATATCAAGCAAACTAGATACATATCAAGCTCCATCTGTCTATCACATACCTGAACAACATTTTGATCCTTCTTTTGCAATAGAAGAGATAGGTCATTCGTCATACGAAGGATTTTTAACATCATCTTTAGGATGAACACAAAGCTGAAAGTCTCCATTTGATGAACCAAACCTCCTGCCCTACATGGAACACGCACATCCTCCTCAACAATGCCCAAAACTTCTATCACTGCATCCCACATTGATTCAATGCGAGATAAAGCTGTGTAATGAGAGCCCCAACATGTATCTCCAGGTTTGACCAATGAGGTTGCTTGATTTTTCCCTCTTCCCGTGGGCATCTCACCCCTCTCAATCTTATCCAAAAGAATCTGCTTTTGCTTATCAAGCAATTTATCCTTCCTCCTGCAAGATGAACCACTGACATTGACAATCATGGTCACATACTCAAAAAAATCCTCAACACCCTTGCAACATCTCAAAACAGCAACAACTACCAATTGTAGTTGGTGGGCAAAGCAGTGAATATAGAAAGCATAAGGATTCTCATCACAGATTAACTTTTGAAGGCCGTTGAATTCTCCTCTCATATTAGATGCACCATCATACCCTTGCCCTCGCAGTTTTGCAACAAGCAAACCATGTGTACCAAAAACCTCCAACAGAGCCTTCTTCAAAGATGCTGATGTTGTGTCTGCGACATGCTTGATACCCAAAAATCTTTCAATGGTCTCTCCTTTTTTGCTCAAAAACCTACAGGGAAAACTTACAATGAGTTCACCCACTCTACTACTCTAGATTGAACAAAACTAAATAAATGCAGAAGTAATTAAAATACTGAAATATGTACCTGACAACCACATCCATTTGCTCTTTCACTGAAATATCACGGCACTCATCAATAAGAACAGTGAAAAGGCAACCATCCATCTCTTCTTTGATTGCTTTGGTGACCGCCATTGCACAATATTTAGCAAGTTCTTTTTGCATGGTTCCTGAAGTCATTTTGGCATTTTTAGGACATAGCTCATCAAATGCAAGTTTAACTTCCAGGCACCTTTCTTTGACCCAATCAAGTAACTCTAAAAAATTCCCCTTGTTCAAAGAGGAACTGGATTCATCATGCCCACGGAATGGTTCACCTTGCAATGCTAGATAACTTACAATGCCCAAAGATGTATCCACACGAGTTTCATACTTGACTAGTGACTCTTTGTTGTAAGTTGTTACTTTAGTTTTCAAACTTGCCCTTTGATCTTTGAAATCTTCATGTGCTGTCTTTGACATATTGTGGATGCTAGTTGCCCCACCAACATGCTTACGGAATGCTGCGACTGCATTTTTCCAATTGTCATACCCCAATTTGGAGAAAACCTCATAACCAAATTTATCATCCATTCGGTCATGTTTAAAAAGAAAACAATAGTGACAGTAAGCCTTTTTCTTAGAAACACTATATTCCAACCATTCAAAATCCTTATACCATGCTGCTCGAAAGCATCTTTCATCTTTATTTGATGGAAAACTGGGACACATTGGTTGAGTTGGACCCATCTCTATGTAAGCAAATCTAACATCATCTCTAGTATTGGGGCTAAATCTATCAAGTGGAATGCGAAGTCCTGGATCCAAGGTTGTCAGAATCGCGATTCTGTTATACGATTCTACGACTTTACGATCCAAACTAATCCCTATGATTCTACGATTTTAGTTCTTAGAATCTACGACTTTACGATCCTGATAGTGAAGATCCTATGATTTGCGATCCAACCATCGAAGCTCTGATCCGATTCAAAATCACGATTCTGACAACCTTGCCTGGATCATCCTTTATGTAATCCATTGAAAAAACGGTTATACCTTCATCTCCTAGAACCTCAACATTCTCCTCAACTATGGCTTCCATGGAATCTGGAATCTCTTCTTCCACTTGTTGAGAGGGCAAAGAATTTGCATTCTCTGTTTCCACGGTATTTGCTTGATTTTGATGAACAGATTGGCCCGGAGCATTGCCACTTTCCCGGGTACTTGGATTGGAGTTGGAGCTGCTGCGACTGCCACCAAGTACCTCAAAGTATCTCTTCAAATCTGCAATTCATCACATAAAATCTGTAATTAATCGCTGCATTCTATCCTCTTGGCCCTTCCTGTCCTAAAATTCAGAGAATACCTATGCCCTTCTTCTTTGCCATTCCTTTCCCCTTCCTGTCCATCTTCTCTTTCTGGCGGCCCGGAACAGCGCGCCCTCCTGCTGACCGTCGACCTAGAAGAGGCCCCCGCCCCCACGCGCGCTCGAAGCTCCTGCTGGCCGCCGCGGTGCCGCCCTCGCGCTCGCTGCTGCTGGCCGTCGCCCCCTCTCGGCCTCGCCTAAGCTGCTGCTTGCTGCCGCCCCGGCGCGCCGCTAGGGTTGTCTTTTCTCCCGTGGACGAGTGGATGGAGCGAGGCGAGGGCGTGGCGGCTTGGACGAGACGAGACCGTGGGACGGATCAAGCGAGGCTGCGAGGCTGTGTGTGCGCGTGTGGGCTGGTGAGGTTGGTTTGGGCCGGCCTGATAAGGTGTCCACGATAAATCACAGCCCAACAAAACGTTTGACGATTATTCTAACGATCAGACAAATCAGATCGATGTTTATATGTATACCTAGTAAAAAATTACGAAAAATCAAGGTAGGGCGAGCGCCCCATCTCGCCCTACCGCGTCCTCTGTGATGGTAAATGTGTTTTGCGTACACCAAGCCATTGAATTGACCAGGTTTGATGGCTGAGATTGATTGGATCTGTTGCCCTTTTAAATCTTTTTATATTGGTATAAATACAACACATGTTTTGATAGTCAAATAGAGAAACTAAAAACTCGTGCCCGAGTTATACTCCCATCCGGAGAGAGTGATCGTTTTCTTAAGTGAGTGACATAAGGTCGACAATCCATAAAATATAATGAACTATTCTTCCTTCACACGTCCAACAACCCAAATAATATTAAATACAGTATAACATACTCCCTCCGTCTCAAAATATAAGAGTGTTTTGTATACTAGTGTAATGTCAAAAACGTTCTTATATTATGGAACAGAGGGAGTAGTTCTTTGTTTCAGCTGGCAATTGCACTAATAATTATTTTCACACTATACCAAAACATAATTTCATTTGCAAGATAAACACAATTACATAAAAACCATTTTTGTATGTTTACAATGATGAATATCTAAAAAAATAAGTTTTCCTAATAAAATCGGATTTTATCAGTTTAATACCAGCATCTCTCGTTTAAGCGACCGCATGGGGCATGTTGTTAGCAAACTCAAAATTCACATACAGTACTAAATTCGATCCCAATCCAATCGAATCAAATCCGGGCAAACTACTTGCACGTAAATGTGCCACTATCCTACATTATCCACTGTCGTCCCGTCCTATGCCATTGTGCTAATCTTCCGGGGCCGAAGATAATAACTACTCTACACAATTGGACCCAAACGGCAATGTTTGTTATACGGTCAGTGGGTAAGCGACCTACCGTATGGCCGTGTATCAATACCCGGACAGGGGGGGCGGTGGACCGATTCTTCTCTTCTTTAAAAGGCCTCCGAAAAATCTCCCCGTTTCCTCCCAGCGCTCCTCCCCTTCCATTCGAGGAAATCTTTTGTCGTGGGGTTCGATTCGCCTCTCGATTCAAGCCCAGGTTTTCCCATCAATTTGGGTTCCATTCTCGCGAAAGTTGGGAATTCGGAAGCATTTTCCGGTCGATTTGAGGCCGGCGGGGGTCGGAAGGCGCGACCCTTTGATCGAATTGCCCGCGCAAAGGCTTGTGTTCGGCTGTAATTTAGCTCCGCATGTGTGATTCTTGATTTCTGCTCGCCCGGGTAGAAGGCCAATTGGCGGTTTCTTGGCTCCAATCCTACCTTCGCAGTTCGCTCGGCAAATCTGAGGCGCCGGGTGCTCCGTCTGCAAGGAGGGCTGCCATAATCCGCGCAATTTGGTCTTAGATGGGGACGGGATCGAGCATCCTTGGCGCGGATGCCGATTGGGGTGAGACGTCTCTCGGCGACATGCCGGAGAGCTGCGTGGCGGCGGTGCTGCTCAACCTTGACCCGCCGGAGATCTGCCAGGTAGCCTGCCTCAACCGCGCCTTCCGGGGCGCCGCATCCGCGGACTGCGTCTGGGCCGGCAAGCTGCCCGCTAACTACCGGTACCTTTCGGCCCTCGCAGCTGCCGCTGATGATGAGGGCGATGGTGACGGAGACGGCAATGTCAAGCCCTGCTCCCCTATATCGACTAAGAAGGGGATTTACGCGCGCCTGTGCCGACCTACTCCATTTGATGGCGGTACAAAGGTAGCTCAGTTAACTATAATCTTTTATGGCAGCTGATCGTATGCGTAGATGATTAATTGAGCAGATATAGTGTTTAATACTGGAAACTGGAGAGGATTTCTATTTCCTTTTTTGTTCAAGTTTGATTGATTTGGCTGTAGTTCTGTTCATGGACCCTTCTTGCTTGGAATGAATTCTTCTGCTTAAAAGGCAACCATGCTGTGATTTGCAGGAATTCTGGATCGAGAAGAACAAGGGAGGCCTTTGTATGTCCATCTCCTCAAAAGCGATGGCCATCACAGGTATAGATGACCGAAGATATTGGAGCCACCTTGTCACAGAGGAATCAAGGTATGTTCTTCCTCTTGCTGACCTTTTTCTCTGTATACATTTTATCTCTGAGATGTGATTTCCAATAGTTACCATTGAAGAAACCATCTCAGCAGTTGGTTTTCTGATTCAGGTTTAAAGCTGTATGCACTGGAGTATCGCTGACATGTTCTTTCCTAACTCCTAAAGAATAAACTCTATTTTGCATACTGTTTTTACTTCGGCTGTGTTTGATAGCAAAGTATTATATAAACCAAAGTATCAAAAACTACAGTAATTTTGCTTGTAGGTGTGAGATACCATAGTTTTATCAAAACAGAGTATTTTGTAGTATTCACAATACATAGAACCTGTTTGGTTGTTGCCGCATAACGCTGTAAATTTTGCTGTTTAGCCATTGTGTTTAAGCACTCAGCAGCTCTGTTTTAAAAAAAGAGGTTTGGGGTTCTTTTTTTTTTATGCAGAGAAAAAACTGCAGTTTGCCCAATACTACAATATTAAAAGCACAGTTGTTAGGGACAACCAAACAGCTCATTGTAAATAAAACCGTGGTAATCTCAAAAACTGCAGTATTCTCAAAATACTTAGAAAATACTTTGCTATCAAACAGGGCCGATTCATTGTTGTTTTTCTTTTCTTTCTTAACTCTATTTTAACTAATGTATACCCTTTAATATGATTATAGAATGTTGTAGTTCTCTGTAGCTGGTTAGGCTATTGCATAATTTCATGGTATACTTAGTTGATGAGAGCCATTTTTTCAAATTAGACAAATCATTTTATAGCCAGCAGTTAACCTCACATTGCCTAAATGTTGCTGTTTTTGCAAGCTACTTGATTCCATTCATTGGGATGTTAACCTTGTATTAGCATAAACTAGATGTTAGTCAAGTGAAATATGCAACACTATTAATTCAGGAGATAGTGATCAGTGAGAATGAAAACATTTCCTTTGACACGGATCTACTATGATGTAAGAAAGGTTAAAATGAATGTTCATATTTGCTCTGTAGGGCTGGAAATTCCCGTATTAATCAGCTAAGAAGAGAACAACATACTATAAAAAGAAATTCCCACATTAACCGACTACAAACAAAGATAGATCAATAGAAGAGGTTCTCTGAAAGGAAAAGAAATATTGGAAAATATATGGTGGCCTGGTGGGAATAGAATTATTTTATGAAAGAACCTTCGTGCCTTGAGCGTATGGAATATGGAGAGTGAATAATCTAAGTGAGACATGGTCACACATTAGAGGGGGAAATTTTGGATGCATTTATAAGGTATTTGAAGACATAGTTTACTTTTGCATTTTAAAATTTGAATACATGTATATTGCCTTAAAAGAGTATTTATCCCTTTGTCTCAAAGTTGTTTAATTTTGATGTACATTGTAGCAATTTGTGTTACTTTGTACTGGCATTACTTTTTTCATAAGTGAGCTATTTGTCAAGTATGTTTCTAAGTTCTAACTGGAAGTGCTTATCTTGGAGTGTACCTAGTATTCCATTATAAAGCGTTGTATGTACTGTTGTTTTCTTGCATATAGTCAGCCATATACTGGGTTTAGGGTTATCAGCTTCAGAGATTGTGACTTATGAAACGCTTGATTAAAAGTTCTGCTGTTAGGTTATTAGTTCATCTTTCATGATATATTTTTGGTACAAACTGTACCTTTCCTACATATTATACTTTTGCTGAGTTTCTTCCGTGTGCTATTTCAGATTCCATAGTGTTGCCTATCTTCAGCAAATTTGGTGGCTTGAAGTGGGTGGGGAGCTTGATTTCTGCTTCCCTGCAGGTTCATACAGCCTGTTTTTCCGTCTTCACCTGGGTCGAGCGCACAGACGCATGGGTCGCCGGGTTTGTGGAACTGAGCTCGTTCATGGGTGGGATGCCAGACCCACGCGGTTCCAGCTCTCAACATCGGACGAACAGCAGGCTACATCGGAGTATTATCTAGATGGACCGGGAAGCTGGATTCTCTACCATGTCGGTGATTTTGTCATCTCGAACTCGGATGAGCTGACCAGCCTGAAGTATTCAATGATGCAGATTGACTGCACCCACACTAAAGGTGGTTTGTGCGTTGATTCGGTTGCGATATACCCGAAAGGGTATCGGCGCGAGAACATGAACATGGTCTACATGTGATGAGATTTTGCAGAGTGGTTGCGGTGCTGCAGCGACGCGAGGCAATTCAGAGGGAGATGGCTAGTATTTTTCCTGTCCATTCTTATCTGAAGGTCCTTGTATATATCATTTTCTTTCTTCTTCCTTTCGGATGAGAGTTTTGCATTTTGTTCTGTATTCTTTGTAGTGTTAGTTACACAGCTAGGGAGGTAGGGGAGATCTAGAAGCAGGTTAGCTTGACATGCTATTTGCGGAGTGCACAGTACTAGTCGTGTAATAAGCGGTCAATACCATCTTCATGTGTAATTTTGATCAGCATAATGATGTTTGGCGAGCTGGGTGTTCCTCTCTGCGTCGCCCTATGATTATAACTAATTTCTTCTTCTTGACCATTTGGGTGTTCCAGCCCTTTGTTTGTTTTCATGCGTCAGGTTGAATGTATGGGAATGATACTCTCGGGGTGATGTTGATGTGCTCGGAGAGCCGGTGCCTAACCTCGGGAACGGGGACATGTTTGCCATCAAACTTGTTGAATACATATCTAAATTGGATGCTATCAAACTTGTTGAATACATATCTAAATTGGATGCTGAAAAAGATGGTTGGATGCCTCTTGAAGCAAAAGGCATCGGGGACAAATGCAAGGATGGTGCTTCCATGATACAATTGTCTAGACTGCAAACGTTGGCTCCCATGTGTCTATTGTCTTTGTTATTATATCCGTCTCAAGTTGTTGTGGGTCGATGGGTTTCATTGATATGACCAAGTGTCTGAGGCTGCATTGAGTCTATGTTGGGTGTGTTTGTTGGGGTCCTGTGGCTCCATAGTCAGGAGTAGTATGCATGAGTGAGCAAGTTCGTGATGATTTTAACCTGGTTTTTCGTCAATTAACTGGCAACTTTATCCTTCCTAACTAATGGATGTCTTTCACATCTCTACTTTAAAATAAAAATGTCAGAGGAAAACAGAGAATACTCAGTTTTTACACTACACAGCGCCTCATATCTCCAAAGCACTCTGCTGATCTATAGGACGGCGGTTCGACCCGCAATGTTGTATGGCGCTGAATGTTGGCCGACTAAAAGGCGACATGTTCAACAGTTAGGTGTGGCGGAGATGCGTATGTTGAGATGGATGTGTGGCCACACGAGGAAGGATCGAGTCCGGAATGGTGATATACGAGATAGAGTTAGGGTAGCACCAATTGAAGAGAAGCTTGTCCAACATCGTCTGAGATGGTTTGGGCATATTCAGTATAGGCCTCCAGAAGCTCCGGTGCATAATGGACGGCTAAAGCGTGCGGAGAATGTCAAGAGAGGGCGGGGTAGACCGAATTTGACATGGGAGGAGTCCGTTAAGAGAGACCTGAAGGATTGGAGTATCACCAAAGAGCTAGCTATGGATAGGGGTGCGTGGAAGCTTGCTATCCATGTGCCAGAGCCATGAGTTGGTTGCGAGATCTTATGGGTTTCACCTCTAGCCTACCCCAACTTATTTGGGACTAAAAGCTTTGTTGTTGTTGTTGTTGTTGTTGTTGTTGTTGTTACTCTGCTGATCTCGACCACTCATGCCCTCAGCATGCAGCTGGACCTCTTCCGAACGGCCCCTTGTTGTTCGGTAGCTCTCATCAGCCCAAACAAAGCAGGCAGCTTCTTAGAGCACCTTCAATAGGTGCCAACTTTAAGGCACCAAAATTGATTTGAAGCAAAATTTTCAGCATCAAAATGTTCATCTTCAACCGTTGCTCTAAAATTGATGCCCTAAAATACATCATGGTCGTCTTCTTGTGGGTGCTCTATTTTAGGGCACCTGTTGAAGCAACAGTGTGATGTAAAGCAATTGTTTTCTTATGGTCTTGCGATGCCTCTTTGCCTTAAAAATTTGCAGCACTGTATGTTGTATTTTGCAGTTGCTCTATCCTTGAAGTAATTTTTTGGCATCTGGTGCACTTGAAGCAACGTTTTTGCCCCCTTGTGATGTAAAAATCGGCTGTGCCCTATTTTAGACAATCTGCCCAAGATGCTCTTAGAAAACCAGAGCTGAGTTAACTGATCATTCGCCTCAACAGTTTCCGCTTCTCATGATAGCACAGACTGGAAGCCTTCTACTTTGTCACCTGGGCAGCAGATGCCTGTAACTTCATACTAGTACTACTTTATTTTTTAGTAAACACAGAACAAACATATACTACACATACATACACTCATTCCGGTTAACAAACACACGCACGCCCTACCACTAGCAGCCAAACATTCCACCGGAACGAAACAACCCGTTCCATGGGGCATGCTACACCATGACAATTTTGAGAGGATTATGATCATCAAGAACAATCTCAAACTATTCAAGTCAGATTATGCTACATACAACAGGGCTCTCGGATCAAGATCTTGGAGCTCACATAACCACAAACTAGGGTTGCAGGCACACATAAAATTGTGATGACATTAACTAGAGGTAGGATGAAACGAAATACATCGGAGTTGCTGATAACAGCACAATCAAGATTTAAGATGTTGGAACAGCTCAGGCAGATGGGCATTCGTGAGCTTGGTCCGTTTAGTTATCTCGCGTTGCTTCTTCTTAGGCTTAGCCTTGGGTTTTACGCCATGGATCTGGGCTGCTGCTCGTCGTTTGGTGGTGTCGGTCATCGGCTTCATGCCGTTCTTCTGGAGCTCCTTTTCGATATCAACCATATCACGCGGTAACTCAATCCCACGGAAGAGCTCCTTCAGGTCATCATCAACCTTGATCTTCACTTTTGGATCATTAGGGTAAACAATGTCCTCCTGTGAATCCATGTTTGACAACAGCCAAACTTCACCTGCTGCCTTCAGAGCCTAGAAGCCAACAATATGGGTTATAAAGATATACGCAATGTATAACATATGTGTAGTAGTGTACACAAATCATGGCACTCAAGATTACCCATCATAAAAAAACATATGTACAGAAACACATTCACTCTAAAATTAAAATTTACCTTTAATACTTCAATAGGCACCACATATTTAACAAAATTTAAGGGCGATTAAACTCGTATGAAACCAAGTTGAACAGGCAATAGATATGCTACCAGACCAAAAGAAACCCATATGAAACAACTGTTATTTACGGAGCCCTCTTGTTGTTCAGAGCTGGCAGGACTGATTTGTGCCCTCTTACAGAATTACTTGGAAACTTCCTACATAAACGAATATTCTCATGATGTCAACACAACTCATGGTACCTCAAAACTGTCCAGGAGTACTGACAGCATTTCAACAAGGTATGCCATTGGTAATTTTACCAGGTCTAGATGCTAAGAAACATGAGTGACCACTAAACCTCCCATCGTGGTACTCTGAAGTCCAGAGTTAAAATGAGAAATATGAAGTACCATTGGGTGAAACAACAAATATCCAAGTAGATTGGGGATAAACCAAGCTTTAGGCACATGGCTGCAAGATTGATTGAAACATTACAAAGTCTGGGTACCATAAACAGTTAACTAGCAACTGGTTAACCAAGAAACCACAAAGTATATCACCTTCAGGAGAATTAGGGTCACATATTCTCACCTGCAAATCTTCCAACACACTTGGGTATGCATCCTTCACTTCCACAACAGCAAGACCCTCCTGGTGACACCTTATCAAATCAAGTAGTTGATCTTTCCCCTCCAGATCATGCTTGGACTGCACAAGTTCCAACAACCAAATAACAATGACACCTTTGAACTAATTCAACTTCAAACAGAAAGATAAGTCTATGGACATAACACATTTCTGATGTTTTGTTCAGTAATACAATTAAAAGTATCTTCATATCAATTACAAAAAAATATTATATATGAAGCAAGAAGCGCCTAGAAGATTCAAGCTACGTATTGAAAACATAACTAGTAAGTAGCAATTACCTTGTACGAGAAACGCCTCCCATCATAGTGTACTTTGAGGTTATTCCTCAGACTGTCAAAGACAGCCTTATTAGCATTGATATCAACGTAAGTTGAATCATTTATCTGCTCTGCCGTAAAAGCTTGTCTTGTCTGCAGTAAAATATCAATTCCAGGAGTGAGACACAGCACTGCAATTTATAAAGAAGGTTCACATAATGCTCTTGGTGAAGATATTTACAACTTGTAAGCACCAAAGAATATTAATGCACAGAAAGCAAACCATGGTAGAAAATTGTTATAATACGACAGCTACATACAGAAGAGAGAGGGGCAGACAGGCTTAGCCCAGATCATCAAGCCAGCCTATAAGGGGAAATGTTAGGCTCCTACTCCATAGTTCATTCTGAAAGGAAAAAGGGAAAGGCCCCGCTTCAAGAGGAAGGGCAAAGCGCCTAAACTAGGGTTCATTGTCAAAGATATTACAGTTTCTTTGTTTTCAAATGCTCCAAACAGAGAAAGCCTCCATGAAGAAGGGTTTGCTGAAGGACCCCCTGGGTAAAACAATCATGTTCTCCATCCCCAGATCACTATCCAAATGTAGATTGATCGGCACCCAACACTCCATGCTCAAGTGGCAATTCAAGAAGAGGTAATCTCTGGTATCAAGGTGGCCATCCTCGCAGAGCACATAGTTAACAACTGTTCCTGACCTGGAAATTCCGTCTCTGCAACATGCCCTTATTATTGAGACTGTCATTAAGCAGAAACCAAACAAATGCCTTAATCTTGGAGGTGCATTTAGAGTTCAAGAACCGGTTTGAGAAAAATAAGGGCCTGAATATGATCGAAAGAGAACCTATAGGTTTTGGAGGCAGAGGAAGATGGCCCCCACTTATAAATCCAAATGTCAACTCCAGTGTTATCAGGGTTATGCTGGAGAATCATCTACCTGAATTCATTGAATTCATCAAAAGCTTGCAAGAGGATCCTGAGAGAAAAGACATCACTGACCGAGGCCAGAAAAGAAGGTGGAATAAATTATCAGCCTAAAATATTAATTAATTCCACATGGAGATGTTAGACCTTTGAACATGAGCATTGATAGTTGTGGATGACACTAGGAGAGTTGGGACAATTTTCGTTGGTTTATTTCTCACACAATGCCATGCCAACCTGAGGGGTTGGGGATACATACTTATAGGCTGCTAGCCAGCCAAGCATATGCTGAGATGCTACTAAGATGCCAGTCTAAGATGCTAGTCTAAGATGCTGGTCTAAGATGCTATCCTAACTGCCAGTCCTTGATGGTCAGGAACTCTATCCTAACTGCCACAAGGACCATGTGCTGCAGCCCCACAAAGACCCTAGTACACAGACTTATCCAACATTCTCCCCCTAAGTCTTGTACGTCGTCTTGTGGGAGTGTTGAATCATCCCGATCCTGGAGCAAAGCTCGAGGAACTTGACCCTCCCAAGAGGCTTGGTGAGCAGGTCTGCGAGCTGATCCTTGGTGTTGATGTAGCTCGCCTCGATGCTCCCTTCTTCCACACAGCTGCGGATGAAGTGATACCTCAGCCGGATGTGCTTGCTCCGTTCGTGGAACACGGGGTTCTTTGCCAGGGCCAGGGCGGACTTGCTGTCCACCAGGAGCTGCACCGTTCTGGTGTCTTGAACGAGAAGATCACCAAGCAGTCGAGCGAGCCAAAGCACCTGAGTGCAGGCGGTGGAGGCTGCTATGTACTCAGCCTCACAGCTGGACAGGGCCACCACCTGCTGCTTGACTGATTGCCAGCTCACGAGACACTTGCCGAGGAAGAGGAGAATCCCGCTCATGCTCTTGCTGGTGTCGATGTCGCCGGCGTGGTCGCTGTCGCTGTACCCGACGAAGTGTGCTGCCCCCGGACACCTAGGATAGTGGAGGCCGTGGTCGAGGGTCCCTGCTATGTAGCGGATGATCCTCTTCACTGCCTGCTGGTGTTCCGACGTCGGTCGCTCCATGAACCGACTGACGTAGCCGACGGAGAATGCTAGGTCCGGCCGTGTGTGGGTGAGGTAGCGAAGGCTCCCCACAAGGCGGCGGTACTGTGTAGCATCCACTTCCTCCGCCGTGCTGTCGCGGCTCAGTTTCAGCCTCTCCTCCATTGGAGTGAGAGCTGGATGACAGCCGGTGAGCCCAGCTAGCTCAACGATGCGCTTGGCGTAGGCGGACTGTCGAAGCGCGATCCCGGAGTGATCCTGGTGCACCTCAATCCCTAGATAGAAGGAGAGGAGCCCCAGATCACTCATCTGGAAGGTGGCCTTCATGTCTTCCTTTAATGCCGCTACTTCTGCATCTTTGGTGCCGGTGATCACCAAGTCGTCAACATAGACGCCCACCAACAGGGCATTTCCTCCACTGCCCCGTCGGTAGACGGCGGCCTCATGCGGGCTTTGCTCAAAGCCCATCTTCTTTAGCGTGGAGTCCAGCTTGGCGTTCCACGCCCTAGGTGCCTGCCGTAGGCCATAGAGGGCCTTGCGCAGGCGGAGTACCTTGCCCTCCTGGCCGGGAATCGCAAAACCCGGTGGTTGATGCACGTAGACTTCCTCCTTCAAGTCACCGTTGAGGAATGCCGACTTGACATCCATGTGATGGACACGCCAGCCCTCCTGGGCAGCCAGCGCAAGAAGAAGTCGCACGGACTCCATCCGTGCCACGGGAGCGAAGGCGTCGTCGAAGTCAACTCCTTCCTGCTGCAAGAAGCCTCGGGCCACCAGGCGAGCCTTGTGCTTGATGATGGCGCCGGCTCCATCCCTCTTCAGCTTGAACACCCACTTAAGGGTGATTGCGCGGTGACCACGGGGGAGGTCAGCGAGCTCCCAGGTGCGGTTTTGCTCGACCGCATCCATCTCCAACTGCATCGCGGCGCGCCATGCCGCATCTCTCTCGGCCTCTGCAAAGGACCGTGGTTCGCCGTCCTCACACGCGAGTTGTAGCTGCGCCTCCAGGTCACGTGGCATCAGTCCCGGCACCGGCTGGTCGCCGAGTAGATCATCCATCATGCGATACCGCAGCTGTTCGCCTCCATACCATGCGTCGACCCGCTCCTCGTCGTGAGTGAGCGGGGAAGCGAACTTCATCGGATTGTGCTCTGCGTGAGCTGGTGCTGATGAAGACGAACCAGGAGTGGCGACCGCCGGGGCTGGAGTATGCGGCGTCGCCAGTTGTGGTGCCGTCGGCGTAGCGGGCACCGGAGTCGATGTAGTTTTGGGGGCCGGGGTAGACGTGCCCGGCGGAGAGGAGCTGCTTGCTCCCCCCGGCTTCCTTGAAGTGAGCGTACTCGACAATGAAGTCGTCATACGTCGGCGTCGCGCCGTCGTCCACCGCCTTGTCCCATTGCCACCCTCGCCCTTCGTTGAACACAACGTCTCGCGCCGTGCGCACACGCTGTTTCTTTGGGTCGAGGATGCGGTAGGCCTTTGAGCCCTCCGCGTAGCCGATGAAGACTCCCGGAGTGCTCCTGTCGTCGAGCTTGCCGATGTGGCCAAGCTCCTTAGCGAACGCAAGACAGCCAAAAACCCGCAAATGGGAGACCGCCGGCTTCCGCCCATGCCAGGCCTCATACGGTGTCCTACCGTCGAGTGCCTTAGTAGGCGAGCGGTTGAGGATGTAGACAGCCGTCAGCACCGCCTCTCCCCAGAAAACAGCCGGCATCCCTCGCTGCTTGAGGAGAGCCCGAGCCATCCCCACAACCGTCTGGTTGCGCTGCTCGACGACTCCGTTTTGCTGTGGGTTGTACGGCGCGGAGTAGTGGCGCTGGATGCCCTCATCGGCGCAGTACGACGCGAAATCCGCCACCGTGAATTCGCCACCGTTGTCAGTGCGCAACACGCGCAATTTGCGGCCGCTCTCCGCCTCCACACCAGCCTGCGCGCGCCTGATGGCGTCCGCCGCTTCTCCCTTGCTGCCGAGAATCATCGCCCACATGTAGCGAGAGAGATCGTCGACGAGCAGCAGGAAGTAGCGTCGACCTCCTGGTGTGGCTGGTGTCACCGGGCCGCACAAGTCTCCGTGCACGAGCTCCAGCTTCTCCTTGGCCCGAAAACTCGCCTGTTGGGGAAAGGGGAGTCGTCTCTGCTTCGTCAGTACGCAGATGTCGCAGAACTGCTCCACATGGTCGAGGCATGGCAGGCCTCGTACCATCTCCTTGGCACTTAGACGCTTCAGGGCCTCAAAGTGAAGGTGCCCAAAGCGCTCATGCCATTGCCACGCCTCGTCGTCCCGACGGACAGCGAGACAGACCGGTTGTGCCACCTGCACATCAAGGACGTAGAGTCGATTTCCACCTCTGGGTACCTTGGCGAGAAGGCGACCCTGGCGATCCCAGATGCGTAGGACCCCATGCTCAATCAGCACGCGTGAGCCGTTCTCATCCAGCTGTCCCAAGCTGATGATGGAGTTCCTTAGCGCGGGGATGTAGTAGACACCGGTGGGCAGTCGATGCTCTCCCGTCTTGGTGGTGAAGATGACGGAGCCGACGCCCTTAATTTCCACAGCGGAGGCATCCCCAAACTTGACGGAGCCTCGCGCATCGGAATCGAGCTCGGCGAAGAATTCCCTTCGACCAGTCATGTGGTGGGTGGCGCCGGTGTCAAGGCACCACCCCGTAGTCTTGTCCTTCCCGGAGGCATCGCCGAGAAGAGCGTGTGCCTTTGGCTCGTCGAGGTGGATGAGAGCTTTTGCGACTGGTGTCGCTGAAGATAGCTCAATGCTTGCATGCGCCATGAACAGAGCCGTCTCCTCCTTCGCCTGTGCGACGTGAGCCTGGCCTTGTCGTGGTTGCCGACACTCATTGGCCCAATGGCCAAACCGGCCACAGTTGTGGCAGCTGTTGTCTTGTGCCGGCTTGGGCTTGCCAGCGGCGCCGTCCTTGGCGCCTCCGCGGGCGTCCCCTTCGGCACGTCCTTGTGCCCTGCCCGGGGGCCCTCTTCGCGTCTTACGCTGCTTGCCACGCTTGCGGCCGCCCGTCGTGGAAGAAGGCTCCCCCTTCTTCCTGTCACCAAGGCTGGCATCCCACGGCTCCCGAGTTAGGAGCAGCTTCCCGCCGGTGGTGATGGGCCCCGAGGAAGGTTGTGGCTCGTCGGTGTTGACGACCTTGAGGCGACCTATCGCCTCCTCGATTGTCATCGTGGAGAGGTCCAGCAAGGACTCGATCGACCGAGCCATCTGCTTGTACTTCTCGGGGATGCACCGAAAGAGCTTCTCGACAGCTCTCTCCTCGGTGTAGGTGGCATCACCAAACTTCACCAACTTCTGCAGCAGAGTGTTGAGACGGAGAGCAAAGTCATCAACGTCCTCACCTGGCTTGAAAGCCAGGCTCTCCTGTCGTGGTTCTAAGTCTGACAGTGAGGTAGGGGGGTATGTATGAAGAGGCTAGGCCTTAGCTGTTGGGAAGTTGTAAGCACGCAAGGTTTACGAGTTCAGGCCCTTCTCTGAGGAAGTAACAGCCCTACGTCTCGGTGCCCGGAGGCGGTCGATTGGATTATGCGTGAGTAAGATTACAGGGGTGCGAACCCTTCATACTGAGGAGGGGGGTGGCTTATATAGAGTTCGCCAGCCCTCTCTTGCCCTCAGTAATGCAGGGTTTAAGGTATATTTAAGGTGGGCGTTACTGATAACGTCCCTAATAAAGAGTCATGATGATCATAAAGACTACTTAATAGCTGACCGTTTGCCTGGGAGCGATTTGAGATCCCCTGGTGGTCGAGTGGTTGGCTTGTTGGTCGAGTGACAGCTTCTTAGTCGAGTGCCTTGGCCCCGTCGAGTGGGATATCTTCAAGTTGTCTAAAAGGTGACTTCCTTTAAGGACGTCCTACAGTAGGGCTCTTAGGACGGGTCCGTGTCCCTACCGTAGGTATATGACTACATCATTAGCCCCCGAACGGATCGAGGCTGGAGTGAAAAAAGAGGTTAGGGACCTTTTCATCCGATCCCTCGGGTTATTATGGGTGCTTCATTCTGGGTCGACTGTCACGGATGACGTCATTAACCTTTTTCAGTCGACTTGATCCGTTCCAAGTCTTTCGTCGAATGGATTTCTTCACTTGCGAGGCATCGAGCGCTGGCGTACGCGGGATTGCCGTTCCGCCAAGTTGTTCTGCAGTTGGCGGAGATCGCGGGATTCGGATTTTTTGGGAAGCGCGCGGAACGGGGGCGGCCGCAGTAATCGGGAGCGACAGTGCGAAGGCTCCTCGATCCCCGCGCCGCCTTTTTCGCCACGTACAGCGCGCGCGCCTGCCAAGGGATTTGACTGGATAGCTCGGGCCTACCTGTCAGCCACTCGGGAGTGGCCCCTTATAAATAGTTGGCCCGGAGTCCTTCTTCAGTACGCGTGCTCCTCTCTTCTGCCCCTCTCTCTGTCTCTCCGTCGTCTCCTCCGCTTCCTTCGCTCTCGCCCTGTCGCCATAAAAACCAGCCCGAGACCTTGCCGGCGGCGATGGTGAAGAGCAAGACGACCGCCCTGGAGCGTGCGAAGAAGGCGGCGGCGGCCGGGAAGGGGAAGAAGTCTGCGCGCGGGGGCTCTTCTTCTCGGACGGCCCTGCCCAAGGGGTGGATCCAGGGCGACTGGATGCCCACGGTGCTTCGTCAGGAGGACCTCGACGATATGGTCGAGGGAGGAGTCATCCTCCACAAGGCGGCGCGTCTTCCGGGGAGGGAAATCGAGCCCTAGCCACGTGACGGTGAGCGCGTCCTCCTGGCGACTCACATTGATCGTGGTTTCTCCTTGCCGCCCCACCCTTTTTTCCGCAATTTCCTGAATTTCTTCGGGGCGCAGCTCCACCACTTCACTCCGAACTCCATAGTCTATCTTGCCGCTTTCATTTCTATGTGCGAGGCGTTTCTGGGGTGCCGCCCGCACTGGGGACTTTTCAAGCATATCTTCACCGTTCGCTCTCAGTCGGTGAAGAAGGCTAAGTCGAGTGACGAGAAGACCCAGGTGATCCAGTTGTGCGGAGGCTTGGCGATCCAGACAAGGGGGAAAAGTTGTTTTCCCTCCATCACTTTCCCGGAGTCAGTTCGGGGGTGGCAGGCGACTTGGTTCTACTGCCAGGATCAAGTGACCCCGGGGCAGTCGACCGGACTCCCACCCTTCACCCTCGACCGAGCTGAAAAGCCGGCTTCTCTGAAGGTGATGCCCGAAGAAAAGGCCCATGTCAAGATACTGGCGGGTCGAGTGGTCGAACTTGCCCGTGAGGGCGTGACGGGGATGGACCTGCTCGAAGTCTTCCTCAGGAGGAAGATCCAACCCCTCCAGGCTCGGGATCACCCGATGTGGTTGTACTCCGGCCTTGAGGACTCCACTCGGGTCCACCCAGAGGAGGTCACCGACGAGATGCTGGAGGGGTGGCTGTCAAGCATTACAGGGAACAAAGACAACCCCCGAGGAGCCAGGAGGGTCGTTCCACTCGACAGCTCTTATGAGGTCGACCAGGTGTGTATTTGCATTTCCGACTGAAATCTTGCTTTCTGCACTGGTCTTCTTTTGGGCGAGTCGACTGATTTTCCATTCTGCCTGCTGTCTTTCAGGCGACCACTGAGATGTATTCGACGCCCAACGGGGCGCAGGGGTCGACTGAGGAAGGTGAGGGAAGCGGAGGCGAGAGCGGCGACGACCAGGGCGAGTGGGAGTCAGACGGCGAAGGAGAGGAAGGCGACGACATCTTCTCCAGCGAGGAGGAGGAGGAAGAAGCCGAACCTCCCCGCCCAGAGAGACGATCCAAGCTCGTGCACGACCCGGCGCAGGGACGTGGTCAGGCGACTGCCTCTGTCGGGCCATCGTCGAAACGCCCTCGGACCTCCTCTCCGACACCGACTGGGAAGGTTCCCAAGCAACCGCGTACGACGCAGTCCAAGCCGCCCAAGACTCTGCCGAAGATGAAGATAACTGTCCCTGTCATCTCTGGGTAACAAGCTTCGACTTCTTTCGTCGATTGGAGGACAGATCCTGAGTCGACTCATTATGCTGAACTGGTTGATTCTTCGAAATTTGCAGTGCTGCTACCTCTGAGGTCTCAGCCAAGGACGACGACCAAAAGATGGGGGACGCTGCAACCTCTAACCCTGGTACGATCATCGACGCTTTGTTTTTGAGTTGACTTGGTCGTTTCTTGCAATTCTTGTCGATTGAAAGTTCTTCCTGCAGCTCCTCCTCAGGTTATCGACCTCCCGGATGATGATGACAATGAGCCGCTGAGGATAGGGAGGACCAGGAGGCCGCCGACTGACAAGGCTCCCCAGCCTGCTCTGGCGCCTGAGGCCGTGGCACGGGACGGCGGCGATGCCCCTCGGACCTCTGTGTCTTTCGCCAATCCCCTGTCGAGTGCACAGCCTTCGGCGTCGGCTGCCGATCCGACTACCAATCCTCCGTCGAGTGCGCAGCCCTCGGCGTCGACTGCCGATCCGACTTCACTCTTTGTCGCATACTCTGCCCCTGAAGACGAAGTGGCCGCTGCGAAGGAGGCCATACGCCAAGCAGGGGTCATGATGGAGCAGGTGAAGAAGGCTCGGGAGGCCAGCCAGGCGGCTTACGACGCGAGTTCGGCGCTTCAGAGTAACGTCCAGGTCAGTTGATTTGATGTTTGTTTGTTTGAAGAGTCTTTCTCTCTCTTTCTCTTCCTTTTTTGAAGATATTTGTTTCTGTATCTGTACACCCACTGGGTGTGTTTTCTCTTTGGTCGAACCAGTGGGGGCACGCTGAGTGCACCCACTGGGTGTAGTCCCCGAGACTACGGTGGACTGCTGGCAGTCGACTGTAGTCTGTATATTGTGGTTGTGAATCTGAACTTCTTCACTCGGTCTGCCCTGCCAGGTCGAGCGGTCCGTGGCCTGTCGACTGTATGCAGTCGTTTTTTTTTTCCGAACCAGTGGGGGCACGCTGAGTGCACCCACTGGGTGTAGTCCCCGAGACTACGGTCGAATATTTTTTTATTCGGCCGTGGTCTTAGAAACGTCACCATTGTTCCTTAGTTACTCGGGAGCAACTTATCTCAAATGTCTGTCGGCTGGTTTTTTCTTTTGCAGAGATCCTATGAACTTGTCGCTCGTTATGCTGAATTGGAGAAGCAGAAGATTCAGCTGGACCTTGATTTAGAGCTGGCCAGGACGGAGTTGCAGAAGGTCAGGGAGGGCGCCGCAGGTAAAGCAACTTTGTCGACTGGTTCTGTTTTCAGGCTCGGGTATTCCTTTGCTGTTTCTGATTCCGTCGCCGTTTCTTTGTAGGTGAATTGGACAGAGCGTTGGCGAGGAAGGATCAGGACCTGGCTGTCGCCCGTAAGGCGGCTGACGACAAGATGGTTCTGGCCGAACAGAAGCTGGCTTCGGTCGGCCAGTTGGAGCAAGAGAACGTTAGGTTGCAGGCCGCTCTGACTGATGCCAACAAGCTGGCTGCCGGTTGGAAGAAGCACCTCCTCTTGGGTGAGGAGATGGAAGGCGTCGCCCGTAGGAGGGACGACCTGGAGAGCTTCCTGAGGAGCCTCGCCAAGAGGCTGTACATCAAACTTGAAGGTGCTCCTCTAATTTTGACTATTTTGTACTTTTTGTGTCGACTCAATCCTGTGTTCGTTGGCTTATCCTTAGGTCTTGTGTGCAGAATTCTGTCAGAACTTCGAAGAGGAGACCGGGCGGATCGAAACGGGTCTTGACCCAATCAATTCCCCGGTGAAAGACAACACTGCCATGAACTTGCTCCGACTGGAATCTCGAATCGACGGCGCCGTGGATTACCTGGCTCGACTGAAGGTTGCCGTGTCGCGGATCGACTCGACACTTTGGCCAGAATCTGCGCTCCAGAACGATCTCGAGTCTCTTATGGCTCGACTTGACAAAATCCCCGATCGAGTGCAGGAGTGGAAGAAGTCCTCTGCCCGGTGCGGTGCTGACGTGGCTTTATCCTTAGTCCGCGTTCATTGCAAGGAGGCGCGAGAAGAAAAGCTGGCCGCCATCCAAGTCGCCAATACCAAGAGGCACAGCTTCCAGGACTTCATGGAGACCTTCATCGCTGCAGCTACTCGCATTGCGGACGGGATCGACTTGGATGAGTTCGTCGCTCCTGCCAGCCCTCCTCTTGAGGAGTGAGAAAACCTTTCGTGCCTTTCCTTAAATTAGCCTCGGGATGCCGAGTGGATTTGTAGTCGTTTAAACTCTACTGAGCTGAGGGCTCGAGTACTTTGATTCGAGACCCGGGGCCTTTTATGCTTTATCCGAACTTTATTTTTGCTGAATGTCTCTGTGATCTGGAACTGTCGTGAGAGGCTTGATGGCCGGCCCCCACCCTGTCGTTGTACATTGTATTTGTGGCGGAGCTCTCGGGAGAAGGTGGCGGTCGACCCACGCTCCGTTGTTGTACATTGTATTTGTGGCGGAGCTCTTCGGGAGAAGGTGGCCGTCGGCCCACACTCCGTTGTTGTACATTGTATTTGTGGCGGAGCTCTTGGGGGAAGGTGGTAGTCGACCCATACTCCGTTGTTATACATTGTATTTGTGGCGGAGCTCTCCACTCGGTAAGATTTTTCAAACTTAGGCGAGTGTCTGACTGCAGCTAAGTCTTTTCGTGGAGAACTTAGGCGAGTGCTGAACTGCAGCTAAGCCCCCGAGTGGGAGGGTTGCTCTCCACTCGGTGGGATTTTTCAAACTTAGGCGAGTGTCTGACTGCAGCTAAGTCTCCTCGTGGAGGACTTAGGCGAGTGCTGAACTGCAGCTAAGCCCCCGAGTGGGAGGGTTGCTCTCCACTCGGTAGGATTTTTCAAACTTAGGCGAGTGTCTGACTGCAGCTAAGTCTCCTCGTGGAGAACTTAGGCGAGTGCTGAACTGCAGCTAAGCCCCCGAGTGGGAGGGTTGCTCTCCACTCGGTAGGTTTTTTCAAACTTAGACGAGTGTCTGACTGCAGCTAAGTCTCTTCGTGGAGAACTTAGGCGAGTGCTGAACTGCAGCTAAGCCCCCGAGTGGGAGGGTTGCTCTCCGCTCGGTAGGTTTTTTTTCAAACTTAGGCGAGTGTCTGACTGCAGCTAAGTCTCCTCGTGGAGGACTTAGGCGAGTGCTGAACTGCAGCTAAGCCCCCGAGTGGGAGGGTTGCTCTCCACTCGGTAGGAATTTTCAAACTTAGGCGAGTGTCTGACTGCAGCTAAGTCTCTTCGTGGAGAACTTAGGCGAGTGCTGAACTGCAGCTAAGCCCCCGAGTGGGAGGATTGCTCTCCGCTCGGTAGGTTTTTTCAAACTTAGGCGAGTGTCTGACTGCAGCTAAGTCTCTTCGTGGAGAACTTAGGCGAGTGCTGAACTGCAGCTAAGCCTCCGAGTAGGAGGGTTGCTCTCCACTCGGTAGGATTTTTCAAACTTAGGCGAGTGTCTGACTGCAGCTAAGTCTCTTCGTGGAGAACTTAGGCGAGTGCTGAACTGCAGCTAAGCCTCCGAGTGGGAGGGTTGCTCTCCACTCGGTAGGATTTTTCAAACTTAGGCGAGTGTCTGACTGCAGCTAAGTCTCCTCGTGGAGAACTTAGGCGAGTGCTGAACTGCAGCTAAGCCTCCGAGTGGGAGGGTTGCTCTCCACTCGGTAGGATTTTTCAAACTTAGGCGAGTGTCTGACTGCAGCTAAGTCTCCTCGTGGAGAACTTAGGCGAGTGCTGAACTGCAGCTAAGCCTCCGAGTGGGAGGGTTGCTCTCCACTCGGTAGGATTTTTCAAACTTAGGCGAGTGTCTGACTGCAGCTAAGTCTCCTCCGGAGAACTTAGGCGAGTGCTGAACTGCAACTAAGCCCCCGAGTGGGAGGATTGCTCTCCACTCGGTAGGATTTTTCAAACTTAGGCGAACCGGATTCGCAACTAAGTCACCCACTGGGGGATTTCGGACACATACAACAGTGACAACAATTATTGGAACACTCTTATTTCTGATAAAAATGAATCTTAGGAGTTTTTCTTATTACATCTGGTTTTAAGAGCGGACTCAAGTGTAAAAGGGGCGGAGAAGCTCCGCGTTCCAAGCTCGAGGTTCGTCGATTTGTCGATCAACATTGTAAAGATGGTATGCTCCATTGTGGAGGACTCTGGTGATGATAAAGGGGCCTTCCCAAATGGGAGCGAGCTTGTGAGGTTTCTGTTGATCCACTCGGAGGACCAAATCTCCTTCTTGGAAGGCTCGACTCTTCACATTCCGGGCGTGGAACCGACGCAAGTCCTGCTGGTAAATGGTCGATCTGATCATTGCCATCTCCCTTTCTTCCTCCAAGAGGTCGATTGCGTCTTGCCGGGCCTGCTCTGCTTCATCTTCGGTGTAAAGTTCAACTCGAGGCGCATTGTGAAGGAGATCGCTTGGCAGGACAGCTTCGGCTCCATAAACCAGAAAGAACGGGGTCCTTCCAGTCGACCAGTTAGGGGTAGTCCTTAATCCCCACAGCACTGACGGAAGCTCGTCGACCCAAGCGCCTGCCGCGTGCTTGAGATCGCGCATCAACCGAGGTTTTAGCCCTTTGAGAATCAGACCATTTGCTCTCTCAGCCTGTCCATTCAACTGGGGATGAGCGACTGAGGCGTAGTCGACTCGTGTGCCTTGAGAAGCGCAAAATGCCCTGAAATCGTCCGAATCAAAGTTTGACCCGTTATCAGTGATGATGCTGTGTGGGACTCCATATCTGAATGTCAACCCTCTGATGAAACTGATAGCGGTGCTAGCGTCAAGGCTCTTTATGGGCTTAGCTTCGATCCATTTGGTAAACTTGTCGACTGCCACAAGCACGTGAGTGAACCCACTCCTGCCCGTTCTCAAGGGGCCAACCATGTCCAATCCCCAGACGGCAAAGGGCCAGACGAGCGGAATGGTTTTCAGGGCTGACGCGGGCTTGTGTGACACGTTGGAGTAGAACTGGCAGCCCTCGCACCTGTCGACTATCTCTTTTGCCATCTCATTTGCCCTTGGCCAATAAAATCCAGCTCGGTATGCTTTAGCCACAATGGTCCGAGAGGACGCATGGTGACCGCAAGTTCCCGAGTGGATATCGTTGAGGATTATTTGACCTTCTTCTGGCGTTATGCATTTCTGGCCGACTCCGGTCGCACTTTCTCTATACAGCTGTCCCCTTATGACTGTGAAGGCCTTAGATCGACGGACGATCTGTCGAGCCTCCTCCTCGTCCTCCGGGAGTTCTTTCCTTAGGATATATGCAATGTATGGTATCGTCCAGTCGGGGGTGATTGCCAAGACTTCCATGATCAAGTCGAATACTGCAGGCACTTCAACTTCAGTCGGGTCCGCAGCACTTTTCGGCTGCGGGGCTTCTTCTGTGAAAGGATCTTCTTGTACTGACGGCGAGTGAATGTGTTCCAAGAACACGTTGCTTGGAATGGCTTCTCTCTTGGAGCCTATCTTTGCCAAGTCGTCGGCTGCCTGATTTTTCAGTCGAGGGATGTGGTGGAGTTCCAACCCCTCGAACTTCTTCTCTAGCTTCCGTACTGCATTGCAGTATCCAGTCATTGCCGGACTCCTGACATCCCATTCCTTCATCACTTGATTAACCACCAGATCTGAGTCGCCATAGACCATGAGGCGACGGACGCCGAGTGAAATGGCCATGCGCAACCCATATAAAAGTGCTTCATATTCTGCTTCGTTATTGGAGGAATCGAAGTGAATCTGGAGAACGTATCTGAGCTTGTCTCCTCGGGAGGAGACCAGAACTACCCCCGCGCCCGAACCATTCAGCATCTTGGATCCATCGAAGAACATAGTCCAGTGTTCCGAGTGAACTTGAGTCGGAAGTTGCTGTTCAATCCACTCGGCGATGAAATCAGCGATTGCTTGAGACTTGATGGCTTTCTTTGCTTCAAACTTGATGTCCAAAGGAAGGAGTTCAATCGCCCACTTGGCCACTCGACCAGTTGCATCTCTGTTATGCAGGATCTCCGATAATGGAGCGTCGCTGACGACTGTAATGGAGTGGTCAGAGAAATAGTGTGCAACTTTCTTCGTGGTCATGTAAATCCCATATACAAGCTTCTGGTAGTGGGGGTATCTTTGTTTTGAAGGGGTCAAAACTTCAAACACATAATAAACAAGGCGTTGAACTTTGAAGGCCTTCCCTTCCTCTTCTCTCTCGACCGTAAGTACTGTACTGACAACTTGTCCCGTGGCTGCAATATAAAGCAGCAGAGGCTCTTTGCTGATTGGAGCAGCTAACACCGGCTGGGTGGAGAGCAGAGCTTTGAGCTCCGCAAACGCTGCATCAGCTTCTGGAGTCCATTCGAACTTGTCGGACTTTTTCATCAGTCGGTAAAGAGGCAACGCTTTTTCACCGAGTCGAGAGATGAATCGACTTAAGGCGGCCAAGCAGCCTGTAAGTTTTTGGACATCATGCACACGTACAGGACGCTTCATCCGGAGTATGGTTCCAATTTTTTCAGGATTGGCGTCGATTCCCCGTTCGGAAACGAGAAAACCGAGTAGCTTGCCACCTGGAACTCCGAAAGTGCATTTTGACGGATTGAGCTTGATATCGTACCTCCTGAGGTTGGCGAAGGTTTCAGTAAGGTCAGCCCGTAGGTCGGAACCTTTCCGAGACTTGACTACGATATCGTCCATGTACGCCTCCACATTCCGACTGATTTGAGTGAGTAAACACTTCTGGATCATTCTCATGAATGTGGCTCCGGCGTTCTTGAGGCCGAACGGCATGGTGACGTAACAGAAGCATCCGAATGGAGTGATGAAAGCTGTTTTGATTTCGTCGGGTCCATACAGACGGATCTGATGGTACCCGGAATAGGCATCTAGAAAAGACAATCTCTCACATCCCGCAGTCGAGTCGACAATTTGGTCGATGCGAGGAAGAGGAAAATGATCTTTCGGGCAGGCCCGATTGATATGCTTAAAATCAATGCACATGCGGAGTGACTTGTCCTTCTTGGGGACCATGACAACATTGGCGAGCCACTCGGAGTGGTAGATCTCTCGAATGAACTCAGCTGCTAAGAGCCGAGCCACCTCTTCACCGATAGCTTGTTTTTTCTGGACGGCGGACCGTCGCAGATGTTCCTTCACGGGTTTGAACTTTGAGTCGACTCGTAGGCGGTGCTCAGCCAGCCCCCTGGGAACTCCGGGCATGTCAGAGGGTTTCCATGCGAAGATGTCCCAGTTCTCACGGAGGAGCTGGATGAGCGCTTCTTCCTATTTGGAGTCGAGAGTTGTTGAGATGTGAGTTGGAGCTGCGTCGGGGTCGGTCGGGTGAATGTGGACCGTCTTCGTTTCGCCGGCCGACTGAAAAGCTGACTCGGAGGCAGGCTTCTTAGCCCGCAGCAATTCACTCGGGTCGACAATCTTCTGGTACTCTTTCAGCTCGACTACTGCCATCTGAGCATCGGCGATCTTTGATCCCTTCTGGAAACATTCTTCCGCCTTCTTCCGGTTGCCTGTAACAGTGATCACACCTTTGGGACCAGGCATATTTAATTTAAGATACACGTAGCATGGTCGAGCCATGAAGCGTGCATAAGCCGGTCTGCCCAAGATGGCGTGATAAGCACTCTGGAAGTCCACAACTTCAAACGTTAACTTTTCTTTGCGGTAATTCTTTGAATCACCGAAAACCACGTCAAGAGCAATTTGACCGAGTGACTCGGCTTTCTTCCCAGGAATGACTCCGTGGAAGCTCATGTTACTGGCGCTGAGCCTGGACATCGGAATGCCCATTCCTTTCAAGATTTCCGCGTACAGTATGTTCAGGCCACTGCCACCGTCCATTAGGACTTTGCTCAGTCGAGTGCCTTCGACAACTGGGTCGACCACCAAAGCTTGCCTCCCAAGGGTGGCAATGTGTGTTGGATGATCGGATTGGTCGAACGTGATGGCCGTCTGGGACCACTTTAGGTAACTGGGAGTTGCAGGGGCAACCATGTTCACCTCCCGGTTAATGACTTTCAGTCGACTTTTGCTTTCGACATCGGCAAAAATCATCAGGGTGGAATTGACCTGGGGGTATCCATCGTCACTATCATCCCTGTCCTCAACTCTGTCCGGCTCTTTCTCTTTATCCTTGGGCTGCTTGCCCTGAAACTGTTGGATCAGGAGCCGGCATTGTCGAGTGGTATGTTTGGGGTAAATAAAATTACCCTCTTCGTCTTTCTTGGTGTGGATGTGACATGGCAAATCCAAAACATCATTCCCATCCTGATCCTTGACTTTCTTGGGCTTCCAAGTGTTCTTGGGTTTCCCCTTGAAGTTCCCCTGAGCCACAGCTAAGGCCTCCCCGGGAGCGGCTGGCTCGGCCTTCCGCTTTTGCTTCCGACTGGAGTATCCTCCGGTTTCTTGGGCGACTGATTTAAGTTTGCCGCTTCGGAGTCGGTCTTCGTCTTCTCCATTAGCGTACTTGGTGGCAATCTCCATCATCCGATTAAGGGACATCTCTCCGGTCCGGCCAAACTTTAGATTCAACTCCCTGTACTTGACCCCTTCCTTGAAAGCGCAGACTGCTTGATGGTCAGGCACGTTTTCGACCGAGTGGTGCAGTGTGATCCACCTTTGGATATATTCCCTCAATGTTTCATTCGGCTTCTGTATGCAAGACCGCAGCTCTGTAAGGCCTGCAGGGCGCTTGCATGTCCCTTCGAAGGTTGTAACAAACACTCGGGAGAGATCCTCCCAAGTGTAAATGCTGCTGGGCGCCAGCTGATTTAGCCACGCCCTAGCTGAGCCTTCCAACATGAGGGGTAAATGCTTCATGGCCACCTCGTCGTTGCCGCCACCGATCTGCACAGCCACTCGGTAATCTTCGAGCCACGTGTCAGGCTTGGACTCGCCGGTGAACTTGCTGATTCCAGTCGCCATCCGGAAGTTGGGTGGGATCACCGCGGCTCTGATGGCTCGACTGAAACACTCAGGCCCCGAGGCGTGTGCTCTGCTGTCGGTAGGTGTATCTCTGTTGTGGCCCTCACGATGAGCCCTGTTCCTGTCCACCAGACCTTGAACGAGGATGGATCTCGCGTCAAAGCCTGGGTCTCTGGGGTCGACTGGGACCCTCTGCCCAGTGTGATGAGGGCGCCTGTCGTCTCGATGTCGAGGTGCATACGATCCACTCCGTAGAGGAGGGGACGGCACCCGACGCCCATCATCACGGTTGAGTCGGTGATCGTATTGCTCGTTCCCCCTATACCGATCGTGCCGGTCTCCACGCCCCTCACGCCTCGGGGCGATCTCGGGCTGTGAGCCGACTGGACGGTCTCCGTTGCGACGGATCGACTGTGGATCCTGTCCCGCGACTGAGAGACGGCGGAATTCTGATTCCCCGCTGCTCGGAGCAATGCTCTGATCTGCAGCAATCCTCTTCCGGCCTCCGACTGGGAGGGTTGGATCGACTCCGCTATGTGGGCCGCGGCAGCCAGGTTCTGAACCGGAGTTCGGTACACCTGTGGTGACGGGAAGAGCTGCCGTCGACTGGGTTCGGGTGCCGGTTGGCGTCGACTGGACTCGGGAGCCCGCTGACGTCGACTGGACTCGGGAGCCCGCTGACGCGCCTGCTCGTCGAGAGCTCGCTGTAGGTTTTCCAGTCGAGTGCGCTCGGCTAGATTAGCCAAGCGCGCATCCTCCAAGGCCCGGGCCTCGGGGGTTTCTCCAACAATAGGTGTATAGAGCGCGTCCACGTTCCGGCGACGAAGCTCCTCCCGCTGCAACGACGTCAGAGGTTCAGGGAGGTATTCGTCGTGAGGGCGCGACGGATCGCCCCTGTCGGCACCATCATCAGTACGAGGGAATCCGGGGGGACTGCGCGTCCCCTCGACCGCCAGGACCTCTGCCAGGGGGTCGCTGCTGTCGCACTCAGAAGCGGACTCCATGGAGCCAGTCGACAGATCGAACAGGCCGCAGAGGGATTCGTTAGGCTCGATTGCAGCGACCTGCTGGGTCGCCGACTGGCGGGCCAGGGCGTGCTTCATCCACCGCTGGAGCCTCGACCGACCCGAGCGCTTGCGCTGGCGGGAGACAGGAGGGAGAGATGGCACGGGAGTCGACCGATATGGGGTCAAGGGCTGCCTCAGGAGGACGCCACGGATGCACGCGCGGAAGTGCGTCGCACCGCGGACGGGGAGTGCGTCGACGTCGAGCCGCGCCTCCTGGAGCCAAGCGGAGTCGTCGGCGATGAAAGTAAGTCGGCCGAGACGGATCTCGCGGCCCACCGCCAAGGCTCCGCAAGAAAACATGATCGAGTGGATCGACGAAAATCGCAACTTCTCCAAATTAAGCGCTAAGACTACTGCCCCACGGTGGGCGCCAACTGTCGTGGTTCTAAGTCTGACAGTGAGGTAGGGGGGTATGTATGAAGAGGCTAGGCCTTAGCTGTTGGGAAGTTGTAAGCACGCAAGGTTTACGAGTTCAGGCCCTTCTCTGAGAAAGTAACAGCCCTACGTCTCGGTGCCCGGAGGCGGTCGATTGGATTATGCGTGAGTAAGATTACAGGGGTGCGAACCCTTCATACTGAGGAGGGGGGTGGCTTATATAGAGTTCGCCAGCCCTCTCTTGCCCTCAGTAATGCAGGGTTTAAGGTATATTTAAGGTGGGCGTTACTGATAACGTCCCTAATAAAGAGTCATGATGATCATAAAGACTACTTAATAGCTGACCGTTTGCCTGGGAGCGATTTGAGATCCCCTGGTGGTCGAGTGGTTGGCTTGTTGGTCGAGTGACAGCTTCTTAGTCGAGTGCCTTGGCCCCGTCGAGTGGGATATCTTCAGGTTGTCTAAAAGGTGACTTCCTTTAAGGACGTCCTACGGTAGGGCTCTTAGGACGGGTCCGTATCCCTACCGTAGGTATATGACTACATCATCTCCCACTCCTTACGAAGTGCCTGCAAAGTGGACTTGCGAGCACGGTCGCTGCCGATGCGTGCCGCGGCGATGGCGTCCCAAGCTTCCTTGGCAGTCCGCTTGCTGGAAAGCGAGAACTGCATCTCGGGCGGGACTGCGGCGATGAGGGCGTCGAGCGCCCGTCGGTCCTCTTGGTGGTCGACGTTGCTGTCCTGGACTGCCTCCCACATGCGCCGCACCTGGAGCCTGACCTTCATGATCCCGGCCCACTCGACGTAGTTGGTTTTAGTGAGGGTAGGCCACCCAGCACTGGGACCAACATCCCTGACCACAGTCCGGACCTCGTAGAGGCCGCGGTCCTGGTCGTTGCAGCCGCCGTCGCGGTGCGCACCTCCACCTGGAGCGCGGGCGTGCTCGGCTGCCCACTGCGCCGTCCGCTCTTGCGCCACTTTGGCACGGTCTGCGTCAGCGCCGTCGTCCGCAGGCGCGAAGCTGCTGGAGCTGTCGGAGCCGCCGCGGAGTGCTTTGGCATCCGCCGTAGCCTCACGTGCTGCGTCTGCTGCTGCTGCTGCTGCTTCTAACTCCGCCTTGGCTGCTTCTACCTCCGCTTTGGCTGCTGCCAGCTCCGCTGCAGCCAGCCTTGACACCCTTGCTGCCGCAGCAGCTGCTGCTACAGCTGCTCGCTCACGCTCCTCTGCCACGGCGCGCTCGGCCTCCTGCCGGCGCCGCATGCTCGAGGTAGCCGTGTGCTGAGAGCGACCTGCAGATATGGCTCGCTGCAGGGGGGCTGTTGCGTGAAGAGGAGGCTGTTGAAGACGAACTGCTGCTCGACAGTCCGGAGGGAGGAAAGTAACCAGGGGCAGACAGAGCAGCTGCTGCTACCGACTTGGGCTGCTCGCAGGAAATGCTCAGGGTACAAGATAACGAGGCTCTGATACCACTTGTTAGACCTTTGAACCTGAGCATTGATAGTTGTGGATGACACTAGGAGAGTTGGGACAATTTTCGTTGGTTTATTTCTCACAATGCCATGCCAGCCTGAGGGGTTGGGGATACATACTTATAGGCTACTAGCCAGCCAAGCATATGCTGAGATGCTACTAAGATGCCAGTCTAAGATGCTAGTCTAAGATGCTGGTCTAAGATGCTATCCTAACTGCCAGTCCTTGATGGTCAGGAACTCTATCCTAACTGCCACAAGGACCATGTGCTGCAGCCCCACAAAGACCCTAGTACACAGACTTATCCAACAGGAGAATCATAACAATTACTGGCATATAAACTCAACTAGCAGAATACTTCTTTTAGAATGCATTACCATGATGATTTGCAGGATCAACGAAAGAATTTGCAACGCCTTAACAGGGGAAGAAATTTGCCAGTTTACATTAGTGTGGGGAACAAATAACGTTCTAGCTTAGCAAGAAGTACCTTGTAAAGCAGTTCAATGACAAGTTTGATCTGTGCCCCAACAGGAGATTTCCTAATCGAATTAATATGTTGCAGCCTTTCTGTATCGTTTGAAAATTTAATAGGTTGTGCAGGCCTTGCTGGAGCAGATGGAGCATTAATCGGTTGGGCCCTGTGCTTTGGTTTTGTGGTTGAAGCTTGGCTTGCAGCTATGCTGGCCAAAGATGACTGGCACCTCTCCTGTTGCTGCTTAAATCTAGAGAGGCTGTCCTTCAAATCCATCTACAAATGGCATGCTCATAAGCAATTAGTGTAAAAATCATGAATGCAGACACCTGAACAGGAAAAAAAAAACTGTATGCTATGCTCAACTAGACATATGCTATCGAACACCTTAAATCTGGTATGGGGTGATACAATCTGAGTTGGTAAAGGCAAACTCTGGATGCTCTTACATAAATGCAACTAGAAATGTATCATTGCTGAGGTTTTGTGCAGCTATTTACACCAAATTATTATTATTTACTAACGCATTGCAGTTCCACGTCATTATCTGGTGACGCGCAACAGAAGCCACGCCAGTGGCGGACACTCTTGTTGACCGGAGGCATTGCACATTGAAGTACTGGCTTCACCTTTTGTAGCATTGACCCAAACAGGTGCAGCGCAGGCCACCACAAGTCTGCGAAAGCTGAAGGAAGAGAAACCAGTCGCACCTTCCCTGTTCTTGCTGAGTGCAAGTGAATAAGCATCCCTGTTGTCTCATGTCCCCCTTCATCATCCATACTATGGATGACTTAATGCATTATCCATTGCTTCTCAGAGTTGAGATTCTACGGGGCATGAGAAATGTGCACGTGATGACTGGGTGATGCTGACCAAACTAGTTATATATATTTAGCTGTGTACCTTTTGTATTTTCCCCGTTCTATAAGGGGCTTTCTGCATATTGTACCACACATATACTGGCCTATGGCCACCTGGGAATACAAGTTGCATATTTCCTAACATGGTATTAGAGCCCTAGGGTTTTTTTTCTCTTCGGACGAGCAACTTGTGCTTGATCCCATCTTGTGCCGCTGCCTCCTCCTCTTGGACGACTGATGCTGCTCCCGCCGCTGCTGCCTGGCCACCGCCGTTCTCCACTGGCGCCGTCACCCCTCTAGGTCCCCCATCCACCGGCTCTTGACTCTGCCCGCCCGCGCTGGCTCCCAATCAGCCATCCTAGTCCGCTCCAGCTGCTTCCCCCGCCACGCATCACACACAAATCTTGCTAGGGTTGAGCCGCCACGCCTCAACGCCTCTCTTTCCCTCACCACCCAGCCATGCACAATCACACCAGTGCTCCGTCGGTCGTGCTTCGTGTGCTCCAGCCAAACCCGCATCGCTGCTGCCACACACTAGTGCTGCGGGGGAAATAGAAGCGAAGGACGGAGGCTTTGGCGCTCACTTGTGGAGGGGTCACCAATGCGCCAGCCTCAGTGCTACTCCGTTAGCCGCCGTCCGCGTCAAGGGCCGCCGAACAACACACCCCGTGTCTCCCTTCAATCCCACGTCGCTGCGCCGAGGGCAAGGATGGTCGCTCCTCGGCGGCTGGGAGTGCTCACGGCGGGAGGAGCTAGGCGTCGACCTCCCGAGCCCCGTTGAAGCTCGCACATGATCAGGAGGAACCCCGCCTAGATCTAGAGGAGAGCGTTGACCTTGGCGACGACGCGAACACGTTGGTGGATGTGGACGAGGGCAGAAGAAGGCAGCAGCGAGGAGCAGGAGAAGGTGGCGATGGCGACGAAGGCTACTCTTTGCTCGGGAGGGGAGAGGATGAAGACCACAGCCTGAAATTTCCATCGGGACACAAATTTTGTGGACGGAGCGCACTCCAAAAATGTGCTTGCGGACTGCAAATATGGAGGCTGGAGAGGCAAGCATGGAGGGCGCTTCAAAAATTATGGCAATGAGTGTGGAATGACGAATCTACTAGAGGAACCTTTTGGCCAAAAACTCCAAACTGATGGTAAATATGGAGTTCAGACTGTTTCGACAATTTTGCTAGAGTTGCTCTAACAAGTAAAGAAAATAATTCAAATGTCAAGAGAGAGAGAGAGCCGTACCATTTGGTACAACTAATCCTTCCCCTGCTTCTCTTATTTTCAGCATCCATACAAGAAACCAACTCTAAAGACCGCTTGTAAGTGCCACACAGCAACCTCATTCTAAGACCATGTACAACTACCAACAAGAACATAGCAACCTTTTCTTCCACGGTAACATGTACAACGTCACAGAAGCCACACTTCTCACGCAATATGGTGCACAAGTCATGGAAGTTTTACTTAGTTAAACACAATGCATCATAGCAAGACACTTCAGAACCATCATACATCTCTTTGGGCAAATACTTCCTAAGATTATGCCTCATCGTCACTAAAGCTGCCTAAATTATCCCCTCCCCTCTGTGTACTGAGATATGCTAGCGCAAGAACACATAATTCAAAATACAATTTTGTCAACACAATTCTTCTCCTGCTACTTCTTTTATGTTCAGCATCCATGCAAGAAACCAACTCTAATTAATCTGACATGATTCTGCTACTATCTGCTTGTAAGATGTTGCATACAACAAGACGGCAGTAAATTCTTTGTGGCAAGTTTGGATGAAGAATTACCTTCAAACTGCGAGAAGAACACCACTGCAATCAGCTGGAAGAGCAGGACAACCAGCAGTGCACAATCGGATAGAGCAACAGGACAACCTAAAAAAAACAGCAGCAGAGGATTAGGGTTCATGTCGAGCTGCTCCAACGGAGAAGGTTGTAAGAGGGAGGGGCGACGGGGAAAGGGGTGGACATGGGGCTCGGGAGGAGGTCACAGGAACACGGGGGGGGGGGGGGGGGGGGGGATGGGGAGGTGGCAGGCGGCGGCGGCGAGCAGCCCGCCACCGCCACGGACGCCGAGATGCGGGGCAGCGGGGCGTCTACTCGGACTCGTGCTAGGCGGCAGCGGTGGGGGGCTGCGGCGAGGGATGTTGGAAGATGTCCGGAGAGAGAGGAACCAAGGAGGAGACGGAGGGCACTGACCTGCTCGCCGCCGGGAGTCTCTGGCAGGCGGCGGCGGCGAGCAGCCCGCCACCGCCACGGAGGCCGAGATGCGGGGCAGCGGGGCGTCTACTCGGACTCGTGCTAGGCGGCAGCGGTGGGGGGCTGCGGCGAGGGATGTTGGAAGATGTCCGGAGAGAGAGGAACCAAGGAGGAGACGGAGGGCACTGACCTGCTCGCCGCCGGGAGTCTCTCCGTCGCTTTTGGATAGAAGGACACGGGGTGGAGCGCCAGGCCGCCAGCCAATTGCAGAAAACCGAGACCGCGGGCACGCAGGGTTTTTTTTTTTTTTTTGAGACAACCGCGGGTAAGTAGTTTTGATACGGCTTTGGTATTGGTTGCCCCGATTTTCAGGAGTGGATTCCACAGCCATATATGTGGAGTATCAATTTTGAACTAGAGCTAACGCACCTTTGCCGCCTTGTTTTTCATTCGTGGGTTAGGGCATCCCCTAAACCCCAAACCGGACACCGCTTGTCCGTCGGACCGGTGGAGACCAATTTGTTGACATTGATGCAGGAGCTGGCTATCCGACCGTAGCATCATACATTTCAAACCATATTTCAACAAATTGAACAAAATTCATCAAACACGATGGATTTCATTAAAGTTCGGATAGAAATGGAGATTTTTTGTTTTTGCCACTCTAAATTTTGTCAATTTTCCTTATGTCACTCTAGATTTTAACATTTCACTTTTGCCACTCTTAGTTGTTGACAATTATCACAATTGCCATTCTGTGGCAAAAGCAAAATAATTTTATTTTACTTTTGCCACTCTTAGCTTTTGACAATGTATTACAATTGCCACTTTGAAATTTTTGATTTTGCCATGAAATGGCAATTGTGGCAAAAGAGAAATGTCAAAATCTGGTGTAGCATATGAAAAATTGGCAAAAGCTAGAGTGGCAATACCAAAATTTTCCCGACATAAATAGCACAATTCATCCATAAATAGCATGCAAATATTTCTAGTACTACAACAATAGTTCACCATCTAAAAAAATAACATGAAGTTTGAAAATAAGCTCTGTCGGGCATGGTGTCTGCCATGGACCGTGTCAACAGGGGGGCATTTCTGGCTGAGGACGGATCCTGGGTGCGCGGCGGCGCAGTACAAGGCGAGCAAGCGTGTGGGTGGGGCTACGGACATCCGGTAATGCCTGGGCGGCGGTTGAAGAGATACGACGGCGGAGGCGGACGAGGAGGGTGTGTATGCAAAGCAAGAGGAGCAGGGCGGGTGGAAGAGAGTGGCACCGAGAGGAGGGATTTGAGTGGGCCGGGTGTGTCAAAATCCTACGTGGCGATGGTCCGAACTCCCGCAAGCCTCCCCCTCCCCCCCCCCCCCCCCTCCCCGTTTGCTTTCGATTTGCGGGAAAAGGGACGTTTGGACCACTTCGCGGATCGATAGAATATCGTGTTGGATGACAGAATGAGTCCAAACAGCTCGATCTAGATGGATGCATGTGGATTAAGGGTTAGCATTGGAGATGCCTTTAACTCTTTTTTTCTTTAATACTACGACAATGTCAATGCACTACAACGGGATATAAATATTATAATACGTCAACTCGTGATGTACTTGAACGTATCAATGCATGTAAAAAAATGTTTGTCAAATCCTATATGTGATTTATCTTATGTCTTATATTTTTATGAGAAGTTCCTTGTGTAAATTAAAGTAAAATTGGTTCAAAAAATAAGTAAATTAAGGTGATTATAATTATTATGCGGGAAGGTTGGACGAAGGGGTGGTGAGAAAAAAATGAAACATGAAACCATACATTCTTTTTAATTAGTATAATATAGAGATGGAGATATACTTCCTCTATAACATTTTATAAGATGTTCTTAGAGTCCATGACAGTGTCAAAAAACACCTGATATTAAGTTATAGAGGGAGTAGGTTATTGTAGTGGGATGTTTATTTTTGGTTTAATCTGCATTAGCTTGGGTATATAATTATGTTCTTGCGGTGTTTTCTTAGTTTGTATATGTATATCATGTTGAAGATGGTGTTTGTTATGAGAGGAGAGTGGAGTTGATCCGTGCATGGTTGTGTTGCCCTTAAACGTTTCAGCCTCGCTGTAAGTTTTTTGTGGTTTTGTGAGCCCTTGGGAGCTCCTATTCCAGTTAAAATTATGAAATTGTCGTTATAACACTCAAGTGGGCAAGCCCACAAAGCTCTCACCTGCTTAGCTTTCCATCCACTCGGCCCACTGCTAGCTCAGAAAGAAAGAAAAAGGCTTATCTTTTTTCCTAAAAAAGTTTGTCAAATCAAAATACGTTCATGGATATAATTTTTTAAATTGTTGCAAACTAAAGAACCACATAAATTTTAAAATTTATTAATTTCAAAAACAGTTAAGAAATTTGAAAATAATGCAAAATAAAAAATTGTTCACAAACTTTTGGAATGCTCATGAAATTTAAAAATATTCATGGATTTTTTTAGAAAAATGTTTGCCGATTTAAAAAACATGAATTTTCTAAAAAATAGGAATTTTAATAAATTTTTAGGAATTCTAATAAATGTTCATGTATTAAAATGTGAAAATGACAATTAAATTAAAAAGATAAGAAGAACAAAAGAAAGAAAGATATAGAAAATAAAAAAACAAACACGAATATAAAAAGAAGTAAAATATTAAAATTGGTAGAGAAAACATATAAAAGAAAGAAAAATAGAAAACTAGGAATGCCTTCCAAAACCTTCTCAAAACCGGGAATACCAATTAGAGCATCTCCAGCCGTTGGCCCCCCAGGTGGCAATTTTACGTGCCCCCTGGGGGCGAGCCGGCGCTAAAATCAGCGTGGGGGCGAGCGGGTTCCCAGCCACTCGCCCCAGGGTCGCCCCAGACGTGTTTTTTTATTTTAAAAAAGCTTAATTCGGTGAAGTTAGACTAAATTTCGGCAAATTTGATATTCATATTAAACATGATCGGCGTTTTACATAAATTATTAAAAAAATAATCTATGAGGCGAAGAACTCGATCAGCTCGGCGAAGTCGCCGACGTCGCCGACGTCCTCGTCGTCGTCGGCGTCCTTCTCCTTCTTGATCGCGCGGCCACCCTTGCTGAACCCCTGTCCGGCGTCTCCATGGCGGACAGGCGGTGGCGGCGCGTCATCGTCGCCGTCGCTGTCCTCAAGGACGACGATGCCTCCCTCGTCCCGGCCACGACGACGAACTTCGAACCACGCGAAGGCACGCTCGCCGGTGCTCCCTCTCCGTCTGCACCCAGTCGTCGCGTGCCCATTTGAGGGTTGCTTCATCGTCGAGCGCCTCCTCCTTGACGGGCTCCGTCTTCACGACGGGGAGCCCCGGCTCCGGCTTGACGGCGGCGAGCCCCGGCTCCGTCTTCGGCTTGACGAAACGCGGAGGAGCCAAGAAGGTGGCACGCCGGCCGCCCTCATTGATGACGATGCCGACGCTGCGGGTGCGCCGGCCGAGCAGCGTCTCCGTGGCGGGCTCTGCCTTGACGCCGAAGAGCGCCGGCGAGCTGGAAGAGTGGGAGGAGGAGCGGGAGGAGGAGGAGGTAGCGAACCTCATGGGCACCCACGGCCCGACGCTCCGGCGAGGGGCCGGCACGGCCACCGCGGCGGGGTACGCCAGCGGCGGGTTGTTGCCGCCCTCGAGGTGTGCGATCACCTCGTGCACGGTGCGGCCGGGGACACCCCCCACCAGATGCGGCGGCTGTCGCTATTCTTCGGGCCGCCGACCACCGTCGCCCCGTTCATCGACGCCAGCCTCTGCGCCTGCCGCCACTGGAAATAGTTCGCCCACGCCGCGTGGTTGCCGGCGGCGAACTGGGGGAGGGTGCGCTGCTCCTCCGTTGGGGACGACCGCACGCGGTCGACCTCAGCGGCGAAGAGGCCGGGGCGCGCATCAGCGTCGGGCATCGGGGGAATGGGGACGCCGGCGTTGCTAAGCCACCACCCCGTCGGCCCGGCGCGCATGTCCGGCGGCGCCAGGATGTTGGCCTCGAAGAGAAGCCACGCCTCGCCCTCCTGAAGCGAGCAGCGGCCGAAGCCGTTGGCCGCCGCGGCTGTCGTAGTTCTAAGTCTGACAGTGAGGTAGGGGGGTATGTATGAAGAGACTAGGCCTTAGCTGTTGGGAAGTTGTAAGCACGCAAGGTTTACGAGTTCAGGCCCTTCTCTGAGGAAGTAACAGCCTTACGTCTCGGTGCCCGGAGGCGGTCGATTGGATTATGCGTGAGTAAGATTACAGGGGTGCGAACCCTTCATACTGAGGAGGGGGGTGGCTTATATAGAGTTCGCCAGCCCTCTCTTGCCCTCAGTAATGCAGGGTTTAAGGTATATTTAAGGTGGGCGTTACTGATAACGTCCCTAATAAAGAGTCATGATGATCATAAAGACTACTTAATAGCTGACCGTTTGCCTGGGAGCGATTTGAGATCCCCTGGTGGTCGAGTGGTTGGCTTGTTGGTCGAGTGACAGCTTCTTAGTCGAGTGCCTTGGCCCCGTCGAGTGGGATATCTTCAGGTTGTCTAAAAGGTGACTTCCTTTAAGGACGTCCTACGGTAGGGCTCTTAGGACGGGTCCGTGTCCCTACCGTAGGTATATGACTACATCATTAGCCCCCGAACGGATCGAGGTTGGAGTGGAAAAAGAGGTTAGGGACCTTTTCATCCGACTCCTCGGGTTATTATGGGTGCTTCATTTTGGGTCGACTGTCACGGATGACGTCATTAACCTCTTTCAGTCGACTTGATCCGTTCCAAGTCTTTCGTCGAATGGATTTCTTCACTTGCGAGGCATCGAGCGCTGGCGTGCGCGGGATTGCCGTTCCGCCAAGTTGTTCTGCAGTTGGCGGAGATCGCGGGATCCGGATTTTTTGGGAAGCGCGCGGAACGGGGGCGGCCGCAGTAATCGGGAGCGACAGTGCGAAGGCTCCTCGATCCCCGCGCCGCCTTTTTCGCCACGTACAGCGCGCGCGCCTGCCAAGGGATTTGACTGGATAGCTCGGGCCTACCTGTCAGCCACTCGGGAGCGGCCCCTTATAAATAGTTGGCCCGGAGTCCTTCTTCAGTACGCGTGCTCCTCTCTTCTGCCCCTCTCTCTGTCTCTCCGTTGTCTCCTCCGCTTCCTTCGCTCTCGCCCTGTCGCCATAAAAACCAACCCGAGACCTTGCCGGCGGCGATGGTGAAGAGCAAGACAACCGCCCTGGAGCGTGCGAAGAAGGCGGCGGCGGCCGGGAAGGGAAAGAAGTCTACGCGCGGGGGCTCTTCTTCTCGGACGGCCCTGCCCAAGGGGTGGATCCAGGGCGACTGGATGCCCACGGTGCTTCGTCAGGAGGACCTCGACGATATGGTCGAGGGAGGAGTCATCCTCCACAAGGCGGCGCGTCTTCCGGGGAGGGAAATCGAGCCCCAGCCACGTGACGGTGAGCGCGTCCTCCTGGCGACTCACATTGATCGTGGTTTCTCCTTGCCGCCCCACCCTTTTTTCCGCAATTTCCTGAATTTCTTCGGGGCGCAGCTCCACCACTTCACTCCAAACTCCATAGTCTATCTTGCCGCTTTCATTGCTATGTGCGAGGCGTTTCTGGGGTGCCGCCCGCACTGGGGACTTTTCAAGCATATCTTCACCGTTCGCTCTTAGTCGGTGAAGAAGGCTAAGTCGAGTGACGAGAAGACCCAGGTGATCCAGTTGTGCGGAGGCTTGGCGATCCAAACAAGGGGGAAAAGTTGTTTTCCCTCCATCACTTTCCCGGAGTCAGTTCGGGGGTGGCAGGCGACTTGGTTCTACTGCCAGGATCAAGTGACCCCGGGGCAGTCGACCGGACTCCCGCCCTTCACCCTCGACCGAGCTGAAAAGCCGGCTTCTCTGAAGGTGACGCCCGAAGAAAAGGCCCATGTCAAGATACTGGCGGGTCGAGTGGTCGAACTTGTCCGTGAGGGCGTGACGGGGATGGACCTGCTCGAAGTCTTCCTCGGGAGGAGGATCCAACCCCTCCAGGCTCGGGATCACCTGATGTGGTTGTACTCCGGCCTTGAGGACTCCACTCGGGTCCACCCAGAGGAGGTCACCGACGAGATGCTGGAGGGGTGGTTGTCAAGCATTACAGGGAACAAAGACAACCCCCAAGGAGCCAGGAGGGTCGTTCCACTCGACAGCTCTTATGAGGTCGACCAGGTGTGTATTTGCATTTCCGACTGAAATCTTGCTTTCTGCACTGGTCTTCTTTTGGGCGAGTCGACTGACTTTCCATTCTGCCTGCTGTCTTTCAGGCGACCACTGAGATGTATTCGACGCCCAACGGGGCACAGGGGTCGACTGAAGAAGATGAGGGAAGCGGAGGCGAGAGCGGCGACGACCAGGGCGAGTGGGAGTCGGACGGCGAAGGAGAGGAAGGCGACGACATCTTCTCCAGCGAGGAGGAGGAGGAAGAAGCCGAACCTCCCCGCCCAGAGAGACGATCCAAGCTCGTGCACGACCCGGCGCAGGGACGTGGTCAGGCGACTGCCTCTGCCGGGCCATCGTCGAAACGCCCTCGGACCTCCTCTCCGACACCGTTTGGGAAGGTTCCCAAGCAACCGCACACGACGCAGTCCAAGCCGCCCAAGACTCTGCCGAAGATGAAGATAACTGTATCTCTAGGTAACAAGCTTCGACTTCTTTCGTCAATTGGAGGACAGATCCTCGGTCGACTCATTATGCTGAACTGGTTGATTCTTCGAAATTTGCAGTGCTGCTACCTCTGAGGTCTCAGCCAAGGACGACGACCAAGAGATGGGGGACGCTGCAACCTCCAACCTTGGTACGATCATCGACGTTTTGTTTTTGAGTTGACTTGGTCGTTTCTTGCAATTCTTGTCGATTGAAAGTTCTTCCTGCAGCTCCTCCTCAAGTTATCGACCTCCCGGATGATGATGACAATGAGCCGCTGAGGATAGGGAGGACCAGGAGGCCACCGACTGACAAGGCTCCCCAGCCTGCTCTGGCGCCTGAGGCCGTGGCACGGGACGGCGGCGATGCCCCTCGGGCCTCTGTGTCTTTCGCCAATCCCCTGTCGAGTGCACAGCCTTCGGCGTCGGCTGCCGATCCGACTGCCAATCCTCCGTCGAGTGCGCAGCCCTCGGCGTCGGCTGCCGATCCGACTTCACTCTTTGTCGCGTACTCTGCTCCTGAAGACGAAGTGGCCGCTGCGAAGGAGGCCATACGCCAGGCAGGGGTCATGATGGAGCAAGTGAAGAGGGCTCGGGAGGCCAGCCAGGCGGCTTACGACGCGAGTTCGGCGCTTCAGAGTAACGTCCAGGTCGGTTGATTTGATGTTTGTTTGTTTGAAGAGTCTTTCTCTCTCTCTTTCTCTTCCTTTTTTGAAGATCTTTGTTTCTGTACCTGTACACCCACTGGGTGTGTTTTCTCTTTGGTCGAACCAGTAGGGGCACGCTGAGTGCACCCACTGGGTGTAGTCCCCGAGACTACGGTGGACTGCTGGCAGTCGACTGTAGTCTGTATATTGTGGTTGTCAATCTGAACTTCTTCACTCGGTCTGCCCTGCCAGGTCGAGCGGTCCGTGGCCTGTCGACTGTATGCAGTCGTTTTTTTTTGGTCGAACCAGTGGGGGCATGCTGAGTGCACCCACTGGGTGTAGTCCCCGAGACTACGGTCGAATATTTTTTTATTCGGCTGTGGTCTTAGAAACGTCACCATTGTTCCTTAGTTACTCGGGAGCAACTTATCTCAAATGTCTGTCGGCTGGTTTTTTCTTTTGCAGAGATCCTGTGAACTTGTCGCTCGTTATGCTGAATTGGAGAAGCAGAAGATTCAGCTGGACCTTGATTTAGAGCTGGCCAGGACGGAGTTGCAGAAGGTCAGGGAGGGCGCCGCAGGTAAAACAACTTTGTCGACTGGTTCTGTTTTCAGGCTCGGGCATTCCTTTGCTGTTTCTGATTCCGTCGCCGTTTCTTTGTAGGTGAATTGGACAGAGCGTTGGCGAGGAAGGATCAGGACCTGGCTGTTGCCCGTAAGGCGGCTGACGACAAGATGGTTCTGGCCGAACAGAAGCTGGCTTCGGTCGGCCAGTTGGAGCAAGAGAACGTTAGGTTACAGGCCGCTCTGACTGATGCCAACAAGCTGGCTGCCAGTTGGAAGAAGAAGAACCTCCTCTTGGGTGAGGAGATGGAAGGCGTCGCCCGTAGGAGGGACGACCTGGAGAGCTTCCTGAGGAGCCTCGCCAAGAGGCTGTACACCAAACTTGAAGGTGCTCCTCTAATTTTGACTATTTTGTACTTTTTGTGTCGACTCAATCCTGTGTTCGTTGGCTTATCCTTAGGTCTTGTGTGCAGAATTCTGTCAGAACTTCGAAGAGGAGACCGGGCGGATCGAAACGGGTCTTGACCCAATCAATTCCCCGGTGAAAGACGACACTGCCATGAACTTGCTCCGACTGGAATCTCGAATCGACGGCGCCGTGGATTACCTGGCTCGACTGAAGGTTGCCGTGTCGCGGATCGACTCGACACTTTGGCCAGAATCTGCGCTCCAGAACGATCTCGAGTCTCTTATGGCTCGACTTGACAAAATCCCCGATCGAGTGCAGGAGTGGAAGAAGTCCTCTGCCCGGTGCGGTGCTGACGTGGCTCTATCCTTAGTCCGCGTTCATTGCAAGGAGGCGCGAGAAGAAAAGCTGGCCGCCATCCAAGTCGCTAATACCAAGAGGCACAGCTTCCAGGACTTCATGGAGACCTTCATCGCTGCAGCTACTCGCATTGCGGACGGGATCGACTTGGATGAGTTCGTCGCTCCTGCCAGCCCTCCTCTTGAGGAGTGAGAAAACTTTTCATGTCTCTCCTTAAATTAGCCTCGGGATGCCGAGTGGATTTGTAGTCGTTTAAACTCTGCTGAGCCGAGGGCTCGAGTACTTTGATTCGGGGCTCGGGGCCTTTTAAGCTTTATCCGAACTTTATTTTTGCTGAATGTCTCTGTGATCTGGAACTGTCGTGAGAGGCTTGATGGCCGGCCCCCACTCTGTCGTTGTACATTGTATTTGTGGCGGAGCTCTCGGGAGAAGGTGGCGGTCGACCCACGCTCCGTTGTTGTACATTGTATTTGTGGCGGAGCTCTTCGGGAGAAGGTGGCCGTCGGCCCATACTCCGTTGTTGTACATTGTATTTGTGGCGGAGCTCTTGGGGGAAGGTGGTAGTCGACCCATACTCCGTTGTTATACATTGTATTTGTGGGGGAGCTCTCCACTCGGTAAGACTTTTCAAACTTAGGCGAGTGTCTGACTGCAGCTAAGTCTTTTCGTGGAGAACTTAGGCGAGTGCTGAACCGCAGGTAAGCCCCCGAGTGGGAGGGTTGCTCTCCACTCGGTGGGATTTTTCAAACTTAGGCGAGTGTCTGACTGCAGCTAAGTCTCTTCGTGGAGAACTTAGGCGAGTGCTGAACCGCAGCTAAGCCCCCGAGTGGGAGGGTTGCTCACCACTCGGTGGGATTTTTCAAACTTAGGCGAGTGTCTGACTGCAGCTAAGTCTCTTCGTGGAGAACTTAGGCGAGTGCTGAACTGCAGCTAAGCCCCCGAGTGGGAGGGTTGCTCTCCGCTCGGTAGGTTTTTTTCAAACTTAGGCTAGTGTCTAACTGCAGCTAAGTCTCCTTGTGGAGGACTTAGGCGAGTGCTGAACTGCAGCTAAGCCCCCGAGTGGGAGGGTCGCTCTCCACTCGATAGGATTTTTCAAACTTAGGCGAGTGTCTGACTGCAGCTAAGTCTCTTCGTGGAGAACTTAGGCGAGTGCTGAACTGCAGCTAAGTCCCCGAGTGGGAGGGTTGCTCTCCGCTCGGTAGGTTTTTTTCAAACTTAGGCGAGTGTCTGACTGCAGCTAAGTCTCCTCGTGGAGAACTTAGGCGAGTGCTGAACTGCAGCTAAGCCCCCGAGTGGGAGGGTTGCTCTCCACTCGGTAGGAACTTTCAAACTTAGGCGAGTGTCTGACTGCAGCTAAGTCTCTTCGTGGAGAACTTAGGCGAGTGCTGAACTGCAGCTAAGCCCCCGAGTGGGAGGGTTGCTCTCCGCTCGGTAGGTTTTTTCAAACTTAGGCGAGTGTCTGACTGCAGCTAAGTCTCCTCGTGGAGGACTTAGGCGAGTGCTGAACTGCAGCTAGGCCCCCGAGTGGGAGGGTCGCTCTCCACTCGGTAGGATTTTTCAAACTTAGGTGAGTGTCTGACTGCAGCTAAGTCTCTTCGTGGAGAACTTAGGTGAGTGCTGAACTGCAGCTAAGCCCCCGAGTGGGAGGGTTGCTCTCCGCTCGGTAGGTTTTTTTCAAACTTAGGCGAGTGTCTGACTGCAGCTAAGTCTCCTCGTGGAGAACTTAGGCGAGTGCTGAACTGCAGCTAAGCCCCCGAGTGGGAGGGTTGCTCTCCACTCGGTAGGATTTTTCAAACTTAGGCGAACCGGATTCGCAACTAAGTCACCCATTGGGGGATTTCAGACACATACAACAGTGACAACAATTATTGGAACACTCTTATTTCTGATAAAAATGAATCTTAGGAGTTTTTCTTATTACATCTGGTTTTAAGAGCGGACTCAAGTGTAAAAGGGGCGGAGAAGCTCCGCGTTCCAAGCTCGAGGTTCGTCGATTTGTCGATCAACATTGTAAAGATGGTATGCTCCATTGTGGAGGACTCTGGTGATGATAAAGGGGCCTTCCCAAGTGGGAGCGAGCTTGTGAGGTTTCTGTTGATCCACTCGGAGGACCAAATCTCCTTCTTGGAAGGCTCGACTCTTCACATTCCGGGCGTGGAACCGACGCAAGTCCTGCTGGTAAATGGTCGATCTGATCATTGCCATCTCCCTTTCTTCCTCCAAGAGGTCGATTGCGTCTTGCCGGGCCTGCTCTGCTTCATCTTCGGTGTAAAGTTCAACTTGAGGCGCATTGTGAAGGAGATCGCTTGGCAGGACAGCTTCGGCTCCATAAACCAGAAAGAACGGGGTCCTTCCAGTCGACCAGTTAGGGGTAGTCCTTAATCCCCACAGCACTGACGGAAGCTCGTCGACCCAAGCGCCTGCCGCGTGCTTGAGATCGCGCATCAACCGAGGTTTTAGCCCTTTGAGAATCAGACCATTTGCTCTCTCAGCCTGTCCATTCGACTGGGGATGAGCGACCGAGGCGTAGTCGACTCGTGTGCCTTGAGAAGCGCAAAATGCCCTGAAATCGTCCGAATCAAAGTTTGACCCGTTATCAGTGATGATGCTGTGTGGGACTCCATATCTGAATGTCAACCCTCTGATGAAACTGATAGCGGTGCTAGCGTCAAGGCTCTTTATGGGCTTAGCTTCGATCCATTTGGTAAACTTGTCGACTGCCACAAGCACGTGAGTGAACCCACTCCTGCCCGTTCTCAAGGGGCCAACCATGTCCAATCCCCAGACGGCAAAGGGCCAGACGAGCGGAATGGTTTTCAGGGCTGACGCGGGCTTGTGTGACACGTTGGAGTAGAACTGGCAGCCCTCGCACCTGTCGACTATCTCTTTTGCCATCTCATTTGCCCTTGGCCAATAAAATCCAGCTCGGTATGCTTTAGCCACAATGGTCCGAGAGGACGCATGGTGACCGCAAGTTCCCGAGTGGATATCGTTGAGGATTATTTGACCTTCTTCTGGCGTTATGCATTTCTGGCCGACTCCGGTCGCACTTTCTCTGTACAGCTGTCCCCTTATGACTGTGAAGGCCTTAGATCGACGGACGATCTGTCGAGCCTCCTCCTCGTCCTCCGGGAGTTCTTTCCTTAGGATATATGCAATGTATGGTATCGTCCAGTCAGGGGTGATTGCCAAGACTTCCATGATCAAGTCGAATACTGCAGGCACTTCAACTTCAGTCGGGTCCGCGGCACTTTTCGGCTGCGGGGCTTCTTCTGTGAAAGGATCTTCTTGTACTGACGGCGAGTGAATGTGTTCCAAGAACACGTTGCTTGGAATGGCTTCTCTCTTGGAGCCTATCTTTGCCAAGTCGTCGGCTGCCTGGTTTTTCAGTCGAGGGATGTGGTGGAGTTCCAACCCCTCGAACTTCTTCTCTAGCTTCCGTACTGCATTGCAGTATCCAGTCATTGCCGGACTCCTGACATCCCATTCCTTCATCACTTGATTAACCACCAAATCTGAGTCGCCATAGACCATGAGGCGACGGACGCCGAGTGAAATGGCCATGCGCAACCCATATAAAAGTGCTTCATATTCTGCTTCGTTATTGGAGGAATCGAAGTGAATCTGGAGAACGTATCTGAGCTTGTCTCCTCGAGGGGAGACCAGAACTACCCCCGCGCCCGAACCATTCAGCATCTTGGATCCATCGAAGAACATAGTCCAGTGTTCCGAGTGAACTTGAGTCGGAAGTTGCTGTTCAATCCACTCGGCGATGAAATCAGCGATTGCTTGAGACTTGATGGCTTTCTTTGCTTCAAACTTGATGTCCAAAGGAAGGAGTTCAATCGCCCACTTGGCCACTCGACCAGTTGCATCTCTGTTATGCAGGATCTCCGATAATGGAGCGTCGCTGACGACTGTAATGGAGTGGTCAGAGAAATAGTGTGCAACTTTCTTCGTGGTCATGTAAATCCCATATACAAGCTTCTGGTAGTGGGGGTATCTTTGTTTTGAAGGGGTCAAAACTTCAGACACATAATAAACAGGGCGTTGAACTTTGAAGGCCTTCCCTTCCTCTTCTCTCTCGACCGTGAGTATTGTACTGACAACTTGTCCCGTGGCTGCAATATAAAGCAGCAGAGGCTCTTTGCTGATTGGAGCAGCTAACACCGGCTGGGTGGAGAGCAGAGCTTTGAGCTCCGCAAACGCTGCATCAGCTTCTGGAGTCCATTCGAACTTGTCGGACTTTTTCATCAGTCGGTAAAGAGGCAACGCTTTTTCACCGAGTCGAGAGATGAATCGACTTAAGGCGGCCAAGCAGCCTGTAAGTTTTTGGACATCATGCACACGTACAGGACGCTTCATCCGGAGTATGGTTCCAATTTTTTCAGGATTGGCGTCGATTCCCCGTTCGGAAACGAGAAAACCGAGTAGCTTGCCACCTGGAACTCCGAAAGTGCATTTTGACGGATTGAGCTTGATATCGTACCTCCTGAGGTTGGCGAAGGTTTCAGTAAGGTCAGCCCGTAGGTCGGAACCTTTCCGAGACTTGACTATGATATCGTCCATGTACGCCTCCACATTCCGACTGATTTGAGTGAGTAAACACTTCTGGATCATTCTCATGAATGTGGCTCCGGCGTTCTTGAGGCCGAACGGCATGGTGACGTAACAGAAGCATCCGAATGGAGTGATGAAAGCTGTTTTGATTTCGTCGGGTCCATACAGACGGATCTGATGGTACCCGGAATAGGCATCTAGAAAAGACAATCTCTCACACCGCGCAGTCGAGTCGACAATTTGGTCGATGCGAGGAAGAGGAAAATGATCTTTTGGGCAGGCCCGATTGATATGCTTAAAATCAATGCACATGCGGAGTGACTTGTCCTTCTTGGGGACCATGACAACATTGGCGAGCCACTCGGAGTGGTAGATCTCTCGAATGAACTCAGCTGCTAAGAGCCGAGCCACCTCTTCGCCAATATCTTGTTTTTTCTGGATGGCGGACCGTCGCAGATGTTCCTTCACGGGTTTGAACTTTGAGTCGACTCGTAGGCGGTGCTCAGCCAGCCCCCTGGGAACTCCGGGCATGTTAGAGGGTTTCCATGCGAAGATGTCCCAGTTCTCACGGAGGAGCTGGATGAGCGCTTCTTCCTATTTGGAGTCGAGAGTTGTTGAGATGTGAGTTGGAGCTGCGTCGGGGTCGGTCGGGTGAATGTGGACCGTCTTCGTTTCGCCGGCCGACTGAAAAGCTGACTCGGAGGCAGGCTTCTTAGCCCGCAGCAATTCACTCGGGTCGACAGTCTTCTGGTACTCTTTCAGCTCGACTACTGCCATCTGAGCGTCGGCGATCTTTGATCCCTTCTGGAAACATTCTTCCGCCTTCTTCCGGTTGCCTGTAACAGTGATCACACCTTTGGGACCAGGCATCTTTAATTTAAGATACACGTAGCATGGTCGAGCCATGAAGCGTGCATAAGCCGGTCTGCCCAAGATGGCGTGATAAGCACTCTGGAAGTCCACAACTTCAAACGTTAACTTTTCTTTGCGGTAATTCTTTGAATCACCGAAAACCACGTCAAGAGCAATTTGACCGAGTGACTCGGCTTTCTTCCCAGGAATGACTCCGTGGAAGCTCATGTTACTGGCGCTGAGCCTGGACATCGGAATGCCCATTCCTTTCAAGGTTTCCGCGTACAGTATGTTCAGGCCACTGCCACCGTCCATCAGGACTTTGGTCAGTCGAGTGCCTTCGACAACTGGGTCGACCACCAAAGCTTGCCTCCCAGGGGTGGCAATGTGTGTTGGATGATCGGATTGGTCGAACGTGATGGCCGTCTGGGACCACTTTAGGTAACTGGGAGTTGCAGGGGCAACCATGTTCACCTCCCGGTTAATGACTTTCAGTCGACTTTTGCTTTCGACATCGGAAAAAATCATCAGGGTGGAATTGACCTGGGGGTATCCATCGTCACTATCATCCCTGTCCTCAACTCTGTCCGGCTCTTTCTCTTTATCCTTGGGCTGCTTGCCCTGAAACTGTTGGATCAGGAGCCGGCATTGTCGAGTGGTATGTTTGGGGTAAATAAAATTACCCTCTTCGTCTTTCTTGGTGTGAATGTGACATGGCAAATCCAAAACATCATTCCCATCCTGATCCTTGACTTTCTTGGGCTTCCAAGTGTTCTTGAGTTTCCCCTTGAAGTTCCCCTGAGCCACAGCTAAGGCCTCCCCGGGAGCGGCTGGCTCGGCCTTCCGCTTTTGCTTCCGACTGGAGTTTCCTCCGGTTTCTTGGGCGACTGATTTAAGTTTGCCGCTTCGGAGTCGGTCTTCGTCTTCTCCATTAGCGTACTTGGTGGCAATCTCCATCATCCGATTAAGGGACATCTCTCCAGTCCGGCCAAACTTCAGATTCAACTCCCTGTACTTGACCCCTTCCTTGAAAGCGCAGACTGCTTGATGGTCAGGCACGTTTTCGACTGAGTGGTGTAGTGTGATCCACCTTTGGATGTATTCCCTCAATGTTTCATTCGGCTTCTGTATGCAAGACCGCAGCTCTGTAAGGCCTGCAGGGCGCTTGCATGTCCCTTCGAAGGTTGTAACAAACACTCGGGAGAGATCCTCCCAAGTGTAAATGCTGCTGGGCGCCAGCTGATTTAGCCACGCCCTAGCTGAGCCTTCCAACATGAGGGGTAAATGCTTCATGGCCACCTCGTCGTTGCCGCCACCGTTCTGCACAGCCACTCGGTAATCTTCGAGCCACGTGTCAGGCTTGGATTCGCCGGTGAACTTGCTGATTCCAGTCGCCATCCGGAAGTTGGGTGGGATCACCGCGGCTCTGATGGCTCGACTGAAACACTCAGGCCCCGAGGCGTGTGCTCGGTTGTCGGTAGGTGTATCTCTGTTGTGGCCCTCACGATGAGCCCTGTTCCTGTCCACCAGACCTTGAACGAGGATGGATCTCGCGTCAAAGCCTGGGTCTCTGGGGTCGACTGGGACCCTATGCCCAGTGTGATGAGGGCGCCTGTCGTCTCGATGTCGAGGTGCATACGATCCACTCCGTAGAGGAGGGGACGGCACCCGACGCCCATCATCACGGTTGAGTCGGTGATCGTATTGCTCATTCCCCCTATACCGATCGTGCCGGTCTCCACGCCCCTCACGCCTCGGGGGCGATCTCGGGCTGTGAGCCGACTGGACGGTCTCCGTTGCGACGGATCGACTGTGGATCCTGTCCCGCGACTAAGGGACGGCGGAATTCTGATTCCCCGCTGCTCGGAGCAATGCTCTGATCTGCAGCAATCCTCTTCCGGCCTCCGACTGGGAGGGTTGGATCGACTCCGCTATGCGGGCCGCGGCAGCCAGGTTCTGAACCGAAGTTCGGTACACCTGTGGCGACGGGAAGAGCTGCCGTCGACTGGGTTCGGGTGCCGGTTGGCGTCGACTGGACTCGGGAGCCCGCTGACGTCGACTGGACTCGGGAGCCCGCTGACGCGCCTGCTTGTCGAGAGCTCGCTGTAGGTTTTCCAGTCGAGTGCGCTCGGCTAGATTAGCCAAGCGCGCATCCTCCAAGGCCCGGGCCTCGGGGGTTTCTCCAACAATAGGTGTATAGAGCGCGTCCACGTTCCGGCGACGAAGCTCCTCCCGTTGCAACGACGTCAAAGGTTCGGGGAGGTATTCGTTGTGAGGGCGCGACGGATCGCCCCTGTCGGCACCATCGTCAGTATGAGGGAATCCGGGGGGACTGCGCGTCCCCTCGACCGCCAGGACCTCTGCCAGGGGGTCGCTGCTGTCACACTCGGAAGCGGACTCCACGGAGCCAGTCGACAGATCGAACAGGCCGCAGAGGGATTCGTTAGGCTCGATTGCAGCGACCTGCTGGGTCGCCGACTGGCGGGCCAGGGCGCGCTTCATCCACCGCTGGAGCCTCGACCGACCCGAGCGCTTGCGCTGGCGAGAGACAGGAGGGAGAGATGGCACGGGAGTCGACCGATATGGGGTCGAGGGCTGCCTCAGGAGGACGCCACGGATGCACGCGCGGAAGTGCGTCGCACCGCGGACGGGGAGTGCGTCGATGTCGAGCGGCGCCTCCTGGAGCCAAGCGGAGTCATCGGCGATGAAAGTAAGTCGGCCGAGACGGATCTCGCGGCCCACCGCCAAGGCTCCGCAGGAAAACATGATCGAGTGGATCGACGAAAATCGCAACTTCTCCAAATTAAGCGCTAAGACTACTGCCCCAAGGTGGGCGCCAACTGTCGTAGTTCTAAGTCTGACAGTGAGGTAGGGGGGTATGTATGAAGAGACTAGGCCTTAGCTGTTGGGAAGTTGTAAGCACGCAAGGTTTACGAGTTCAGGCCCTTCTCTGAGGAAGTAATAGCCTTACGTCTCGGTGCCCGGAGGCGGTCGATTGGATTATGCGCGAGTAAGATTACAGGGGTGCGAACCCTTCATACTGAGGAGGGGGTGGCTTATATAGAGTTCGCCAGCCCTCTCTTGCCCTCAGTAATGCAGGGTTTAAGGTATATTTAAGGTGGGCGTTACTGATAACGTCCCTAATAAAGAGTCATGATGATCATAAAGACTACTTAATAGCTGACCGTTTGCCTGGGAGCGATTTGAGATCCCCTGGTGGTCGAGTGGTTGGCTTGTTGGTCGAGTGACAGCTTCTTAGTCGAGTGCCTTGGCCCCGTCGAGTGGGATATCTTCAGGTTGTCTAAAAGGTGACTTCCTTTAAGGACGTCCTACGGTAGGGCTCTTAGGACGGGTCCGTGTCCCTACCGTAGGTATATGACTACATCAGCGGCGGTGTCGGGGAAGCGTTCGGCCATGGAGAGGGAAGGGGAAGGGGAGAGCGGCAGAGCTCGGCGGTGGAAGGGAGGGACGACGGCTGGTTTGGGCTCGACGGCGAAAGGGAGGGACGACGGCTGGTGTCGCCAGCGGCGAGGGAAGCCTTTGTTTATATAGCCCCAGGCCGTGTGAACGTGTGACATAAGTGGAGGTGTCGCCGCACCTGCCCGCCCGTGACGCGCCGATTTCGGCCCAAGCCGATGAAAAACGGGTTCCTGGGGGTGCCACTGGGTCGAATTTTAGGTGCCGATGCGGCAAAACCGCCTGGGGAAGGCCTGTTGGGGCCGCAGCTAGAGATGCTCTTAGCCCAATACACCTATATGAATTTATAGGCTTATAGGCAGGGCCCTATGTGACCCCCACAGCTAGCGACACACCATAGCTCGTGATGTACCAGGAGGCTCCAAAGCTCGGAAGCTTAGTATTTGGATAGATTTCAGCCCTAGATCCAAACAATCACTATTGTGGAAATTTCCCTAACAATAAATACTAGGGTATGTATGGAGGAGTGTGGGGACTACCAGTTGAACATATGTGTGTATAAACATGGGAATCTATTGAAATATGGAGTGGGCTTTAGGCCCATCCAACAATTTCAAAAAAAGGGCCCATGTATTTGCGCGAACAAATACAAGAAGCCAGAACAGGACTCCAAATATGCTAACACGATTCTAGAAACATGAAAGCGGGGCATCTAGGTACGATAATTTACTTAAGGTATTTTCAATGTTTCAGTCTAACGATTGGTGGGTTGACGCATGATACGTCTCCAGCGTATCTATAATTTTTTATTGCTCCATGCTATATTATTGTCTGTTTTGGACATTATTGGGCTCTATTATACACTTTTATATTATTTTTGGGACTAACCTACTAACTGGAGGCCTAACCCAGAATTGCTGTTTTCTTGCCTATTTTAGGGTTTCGTAGAAAAAGAATATCATACGGTGTCCAAACGGAATGAAACCTTCGGGAACGTGATTTTCGGAACGAACATGATCTAGAGGACTTGGACCCTACGTCAAGACATCAACCGGGAGGCCACGAGGTAGGGGGCGCGCCTACCCCCCCCCCTCCCAGGCACGCCCTCCACCCTCGTGGGCCCCCTGTTGCTCCACCGACGTACTCCTTCCTCCTATATATATCTACGTACCCCCAAACTACCAGATACGGAGCCAAAACCCTAATTCCACCGCCGTAACTTTCTGTATCCACGAGATCCCATCTTGGGGCCTGTTCCGGAGCTCCGCCGGAGGGGGCATCGATCACGGAGGGCTTCTACATCAACACCATAGCCCCTCCGATGAAGCGTGAGTAGTTTACCTCAGACCTACGGGTCCATAGTTATTAGCTAGATGGCTTCTTCTCTCTTTTTGGATCTCAATACAAAGTTCTCCCCCTCTCTTGTGGCGATCTATTCGATGTAATCTGATACATCTCCAACGTATCTATAATTTTTGATTGTTCCATGCTATTATATTATCTGTTTTGGATGTTTATGGGCTTGATTATACACTTTTATATTATTTTTGGGACTAACCTATTAACCCAGAGCCCACTCCTAGTTTCTATTTTTCCTTGTTTTAGAATATCGCAGAAAAGAAAAATCAAACGGAGTCCAATTGACCTGAAACTTCACGGAACTTATTTTTGGATCAGAAGAAGCCCAGAAGACTTGTAGTGCACGTCAGGGGATCAACGAGGAGGCCACGAGGCAGGGGGCGCGCCCACCCCCCTGGGCGCGCCCTCCACCCTCGTGGGCCCCTCGTGGCCCCCCTGACGCACTTCTTCCTCCTATATATCTCCATATACCCTGAAATGATCGGGGAACACAATAGATCGGGAGTTCTGCCGCCAGAAGCCTCCGTAGCCACCGAAAGCCAATCTAGACCCGTTTTGGCACCCTGCCGGAGGGGGGAATCCTTCTCTGGTGGCCATCTTCATCATCCCGGCGCTCTCCATGACGAGGAGGGAGTAGTTCTCCCTTGGGGCTGAGGGTATGTACCAGTAGCTATGTGTTTGATCTCTCTCTCTCTCTCTCTCTCTCTCTCGTGTTCTTGAGGTGATACGATCTCGATGTATCGCGAGCTTTGCTACTATATTTGGATCCTATGATGTTTCTTCCCCCCTCTACTCTCTTGTAATGGATCGAGTTTCCCCTTTGAAGTTATCTTATCGGATTGAGTCTTTAAAGATTTGAGAACACTTGATGTATGTCTTGCCGTGCGTATCTGTGGTGACAATGAGATACCACGTGATTCACTTGATGTATGTTTTGGTGATCAACTTGCGGGTTTCGCCCATGAACCTATGCATAGGGGTTGGCACACGTTTTCGTCGTGATTCTCCGGTTGGAACTTTGGGGCACTCTTTGAGGTTCTATGTGTTGGTTGAATAGATGAATCTGAGATTGTGTGATGCATATCGTATAATCATACCCACGGATAATTGAGGTGACATTAGAGTATCTAGGTGACATTAGGGTTTTGGTTGATTTGTGTCTTAAGGTGTTATTCTAGTACAAACTCTAGGGATGTTTGTGACACTTATAGTAATATCCCAACGGATTGATTGGAAAGAATAACTTTGAGGTGGTTTCGTACCCTACCATAATCTCTTCGTTTGTTCTCCGCTATTAGTGACTTTGGAGTGACTCTTTGTTGCATGTTGAGGGATAGTTTTATGATCCAATTATGTTATTATTGTTGAGAGAACTTGCACTAGTGAAAGTATGAACCCTAGGCCTTGTTTCAACGCATTGCAATACCGTTTACGCTCACTTTTATCATTCGTTACCTTCTTGTTTTCTATATTTTCAGATTACAAAAACTATTATCTACCATCCATATACCACTTGTATCACCATCTCTTCACCGAACTAGTGCACCTATACAATTTACCATTGTATTGGGTGTGTTGGGGACACAAGAGACTCTTTGTTATTTGGTTGCAGGGTTGCTTGAGAGAGACCATCTTCATCCTACGACTCCTACGGATTGATAAACCTTAGGTCATCCACTTGAGGGAAATTTGCTACTGTCCTACAAACCTCTGCATTTGGAGGCCCAATAACGTCTACAAGAAGAAGATTGTGTAGTAGACATCAAGGTCTTTTCTGGCGCCATTGCCGGGGAGGTTAGCGCTTGGAGGTATATCTTTAGATCTTGCAATCGAATCTTTTTGTTTCTTGTTTTAGCACTAGTTTAGTTTATAAAAGAAAACTAAAAAAATTTATGTAATTGAGTTTGCCTCATACGCTTCATCTTTTTAATATCTTTTGTGAGTGTGATGGAAAGGAAAATTGTGCAAAAGTGTTAGAAGAAGAATGCATTAAAATGTTTCGCACTAAATATTTGAATGATGAGCATGATTGCAATGTTGTTAGTATGAATTCCTTGAATATACATGATGCTAATGATATGCAAAGCCACAAGCTTGGGGAAGCTATGTTTGATGATGATGATATTTTGTGTCGCCCAAGCTTTGATGAGCAAATTTATTATGATGAAAGCATGCCTCCTATTTATGATGATTATATTGATGAAAGTGGATTTGGAGAGGTCATGACTTTATTCTATGATGAATCCACTATTTCGGAAGAGGTTCCAATTGATTATGAGAACAAATTTGCTATCTATGATGATTATTGTGATGACTTGTATGCTATAAAGAATAATGATATCCGTGAAACTTGTCATCATGATTTTAAATTTCAATTGGATTATGCCTCACGTGATAGTTATTTCGTTGAGTTTGCTCCCACTACTATTCATGAGAAGAAATTTGCTTATGTGGAGAGTAATAAAATTTCTATGCTTGTAGATCATGAAAAGAATGCTTTATGTGATAGTTATATTGTTGAATTCATTCATGATGCTACTGAAAATTATTATGAGGGAGGAATATATGCTTGTAGGACTTGCAGTAATATCAAGTTTCCTCTCTATGTGCTTAAAATTTCGAAGTTATGATTGTTTTACCTTCCTATGCAAGTTGATTATTGTTCCCATAAGTTGTTTGCTCACAAAATCCCTATGCATAGGAAGTGGGTTAGACTTAAATGTGATAGTCATATTCTTCACGATGCTCTCTTTATGTTACAATTCTTATCCTTTATGTGAGCATCATTGAAATCATCATGCCTAGCTAGGGGCGTTAAACGATAGCGCTTGTTGAGAGGCAACCCAATTTTATTTTTGTTCCATGATTTTTGCTCCTGTTTAGTAATAAATAATTTATCTAGCCTCTATTATGATTGAGTTTTTATGTTTTAGTTAGTGTTTGTGCCAAGTAGAATCGTTGGGAAGACTTGGGGAAAGTCTTGTTGATCTTGCTGTAAAAAACAGAAACTTTAGCGCTCACGAGAATTGCTGCCATTTTTTATTGGAGAGTGCTATTTGTTAATTCTTTTTGCAGATGATTAATAGATAAATTCCTCACGTACAACAATTTAGTTTAGAATTTTTGGGCTTCCATAAGTTTACAATAGTTACAGATTACTACAGACTGTTCTGTTTTTGACAGATTTTGTTTTTCGTGTGTTATTTGCTTATTTTAATGAATCTATGGCTAGTAAAATAGTTTATAAACCATAAAGAAGTTGGAATACGGTAGGTTTAACACCAATATAAATAAAGAATGAGTTCATTACAGTACCTTGAAGTGGTGTTTTGTTTTCTTTCGCTAACAGAGCTTACGAGTTTTCTGTTAAGTTTTGTGTTGTGAAGTTTTCAAGTTTTGGGTAAAGATTCGATGGACTATGGAATAAGGAGTGGCAACAGCCTAAGATTGGGTATGCCCAAGGCACCCCAATTTAATATTCAAGGACAACCAATAGACTAAGCTTGGGGATGCCCCGGAAGGCATCCCCTCTTTCATCTTCGTTCATCGGTAACTTTACTTGGAGCTATATTTTTATTCGCCACATGATATGTGTTTTGCTTGAGCGTCATTTTATTTCATTTTCTTTTGCTTGCTGTTTGAATAAAATACCAAGATATGAAATTCTTAAATGTTAGAGAGTCTTCACATAGTTGCATAATTATTCAACTACTCATTGATCTTCACTTATATCTTTCGGAGTAGTTTGTTGTTAGCTCTAGTACTTCACATATATCTTTTAGAGCATGGTGGTAGTTTTATTTTGAAGAAATAATTGATCTCTCATGATTCACTTATATTATTTTGAGAGTCTTTAGAACAGCATGGTAGTTTGCTTTGGTTATGAAATTAGTCCTAATATGATGGGCATCCAAGAGGGATATAATAAAAACTTTCATATAAAGTGCATTGAATACTATAAGAAGTTTGATACTTGATAATTGTTTTGAGATATGGAGATGGTGATATTAGAGTCATGCTAGTTGAGTAGTTGTGAATTTGAGAAATACTTGTGTTGAAGTTTGTGGTTCCCGTAGCATGCACGTATGGTGAACCGTTATGTGATGAAGTCGGAGCATGATTTATTTATTGATTGTCTTCCTTATGAGTGGCGGTCGGGGACGAGCGATGGTCTTTTCCTACCAATCTATCCCCCTAGGAGCATGCGCGTAGTACTTTGTTTTGATAACTAATAGATTTTTGCAATAAGTATGTGAGTTCTTTATGACTAATGTTGAGTCCATGGATTATACGCACTCTCACCCTTCCACCATTGCTAGCCTCTCTAGTACCGCGCAACTTTTGTCGGTACCTTAAACCCACCATATACCTTCCTCAAAACAGCCACCATGCCTACCTATTATGGCATTTCCATAGCCAGTCCGAGATATATTGCCATGCAACTTTCCACCGTTCCGTTTATTATGACACACTCCATCATTGTCATATTGCTTTGCATGATCATGTAGTTGACATCGTATTTGTGGCAAAGCCGCCGTTCATAATTCTTCCATACATGTCACTCTTGAGTCATTGCACATCCCGGTACACCGCCGGAGGCATTCACATAGAGTCATATTTTGTTCTAAGTATTGAGTTGTAATTCTTGAGTTGTAAGAAAATAAAAGTGATGATCATCATTATTAGAGCATTGTCCCAGTGAGGAAAGGATGATGGAGACTATGATTCTCCCACAAGTCGGGATGAGACTCCGGACGAAAAAAAAGAGAAAAAAAGAGGCCATTAAAAAAAGAGAAAAGGCCCAAATAAAAAAATAAAAATAAAAATAAATGATAGAAAAAGAGAGAAGGGGCAATGCTACTATCCTTTTACCACACTTGTGCTTCAAAGTAGCACCATGATCTTCATGATAGAGAGTCTCCTATGTTATCACTTTCATATACTAGTGGGAATCTTTCATTATAGAACTTGGCTTGTATATTTTAATGACGGGCTTCCTCAAAATGCCCTAGGTCTTCGTGAGCAAGCGAGTTGGATGCACACCCACCAGTTTTTTTGTTGATCTTTCATACATTTATAGCTCTAGTGCATCCGTTGCATGGCAATCCCTACTCACTCACATTGATATCTATTGATGGGCATCTCCATAGCCCGTTGATACACCTAGTTGATGTGGGACTATCTTCACCTTTTTGTCTTCTCCACAACCACCATTCTATTCCACCTATAGTGCTATGTCCATGGCTCACGCTCATGTATTGCGTGAAGATTGAAAAAGTTTGAGAACATCAAAAGTATGAAACAATTGCTTGGCTTGTCATCGGGGTTGTGCATGATTTAAATACGTTGTGTGGTGAAGATGGAGCATAGCCAGACTATATGATTTTGTAGGGATGGCTTTCTTTGGCCATGTTATTTTGAGAAGACATGATTACTTAGTTAGTATGCTTGAAGTATTATTATTTTCATGTCAATATTAAACTTTTGTCTTGAATCTTATGGATCCGAACATTCATGCCAAATTTAAGAGAATTACTTAGAGAAATATGTTAGGTAGCATTCCACATCAAAAATTCTGTTTTTATCATTTACCTACTCAAGGACGAGCAGGAATTAATCTTGGGGATGCTGATACGTCTCCAACGTATCTATAATTTTTGATTGTTCCATGCTATTATATTATCTGTTTTGGATGTTTATGGGCTTTATTATACACTTTTATATTATTTTTGGGACTAACCTATTAACCCAGAGCCCAGTGCCAGTTTATGTTTTTCCTTGTTCTAGAATATCACATAAAAGGAAAATCAAACGGAGTCCAATTGACCTGAAACTTCACGGAACTTATTTTTGGATCAGAAGAAGCCCAGAAGACTTGGAGTGCACGTCAGGGGATCAACGAGGAGGCCATGGGGTAGGGGCGCGCCCTCCACCCTCGTGGGCCCCTTGTAGCCCCCCTGACGCACTTCTTCCTCCTATATATCTCCATATACCCTAAAACGATCGGGGAGCACAATAGATCGGGAGTTCCGCCGCCAGAAGCCTCCGTAGCCACCGAAAGCCAATCTAGACCCGTTCTGGCACCCTGCCGGAGGGGGAATCCTTCTCCGGTGGCTATCTTCATCATCCCGGTGCTCTCCATAACAAGGAGGGAGTAGTTCTCCCTCAGGGCTGAGGTTATGTACCAGTAGCTATGTGTTTGATCTCTCTCTCTCTCATGTTCTTGAGGTGATACGATCTCGATGTATCGCGAGCTTTGCTACTATATTTGGATCCTATGATGTTTCTTCCCCCCTCTACTCTCTTGTAATGGGTCGAGTTTCCCCTTTGAAGTTATCTTATTGGATTGAGTCTTTAAAGATTTGAGAACACTTGATGTATGTCTTGCCGTGCGTATCTGTGGTGACAATGGGATACCACGTGATTCACTTGATGTATGTTTTGGTGATCAACTTGCGGGTTTCGCCCATGAACCTATGCATAGGGGTTGGCACACGTTTTCGTCGTGATTCTCCGGTTGGAACTTTGGGGCACTCTTTGAGGTTCTATGTGTTGGTTGAATAGATGAATCTGAGATTGTGTGATGCATATCGTATAATCATACCCACGGATAATTGAGGTGACACTAGAGTATCTAGGTGACATTAGGGTTTTGGTTGATTTGTGTCTTAAGGTGTTATTCTAGTACAAACTCTAGGGATGTTTGTGACACTTATAGTAATATCCCAACGGATTGATTGGAAAGAATAACTTTGAGGTGGTTTCGTACCCTACCATAATCTCTTCGTTTGTTCTCTGCTATTAGTGACTTTGGAGTGACTCTTTGTTGCATGTTGAGGGATAGTTTTATGATCCAATTATGTTATTATTGTTGAGAGAACTTGCACTAGTGAAAGTATGAACCCTAGGCCTTGTTTCAACGCATTGCAATACCATTTACGCTCACTTTTATCATTCGTTACCTTCTTGTTTTTTATATTTTCAGATTACAAAAACTATTATCTACCATCCATATACCACTTGTATCACCATCTCTTCACCGAACTAGTGCACCTATACAATTTACCATTGTATTGGGTGTGTTGGGGACACAAGAGACTCTTTGTTATTTGGTTGCAGGGTTGCTTGAGAGAGACCATCTTCATCCTACGCCTCCTACGGATTGATAAACCTTAGGTCATCCACTTGAGGGAAATTTGCTGCTGTCCTACAAACCTCTGCACTTGGAGGCCCAACAACGTCTACAAGAAGAAGGTTGTGTAGTAGACATCATAATCTTCTTTTGCGGTGTGTTTGTTGAGACCGATGAATTATGGGCTTATGATCAAGTTTATCTATGAACAATATTTGAATATTCGTTGAATTCTTTTATGTATGATTGGTTATCTTTGCAAGTCTCTTCGAATTATCAGTTTGGTTTGGCCTACTAGATTTATCTTTCTTGCAATGGGAGAAGTGCTTAGCTTTGGGTTCAATCTTGCGGTGTCCTTTCCCAGTGACAGTAGGGGCAGCAAGGCATGTATTGTATTGTTGCCATCGAGGATAACAAGATGGGGTTTTCATCATATTGCATGAGTTTACCCCTCTACATCATGTCATCTTGCTTAAAGTGTTACTCTGTTCTCTTGAACTTAATACTCTAGATGCATGCTGGATAGCGGTCTATATGTGGAGTAATAGTAGTAGATGCAGGCAGGAGTCGGTCTACTTGTCTCGGATGTGATGCCTATATACATGATCATACCTAGATATTCTCATAACTATGCTCAATTATGTCAATTGCTCAACAGTAATTTGTCTACCCACCGTGAATACTTATGCTCTCGAGAGAAGCCACTAGTGAAACCTATGGCCCCCAGGTCTATCTTCTATCATATTAATCTTCCAATCCTTATGTATTTCCTTTGCCTTTTATTTTACTTTGCATCTTTATCATAAAAATACCAAAAATATTATCTTATCATATCTACCAGATCTCACTCTCGTAAGTGACCGTGTAGGGATTGACAACCCCTTATCGCGTTGGTTGCGAGGATTTATTTGTTTGTGTAGGTGCGAGGGACTCGTGCGTGGCCTCCTACTGGATTGATACCTTGGTTCTAAAAAACTGAGGGAAATACTTACGCTACTTTGCTGCATCACCCTTCCCTCTTCAAGGGAAAACCAACGCAAGTGCTCAAGAGGTAGCAATGCAGGCGCAAATATTCATGTGTGTGTGTGTGTGTGTTGACATTTCATTGTTTTCTTCTTATCAGGTCGTAAGTCACGGGTCCATATTGACGGGGAATGGCGCAAGTGCTTTGTTGGGAACGTAGCATGAAATTTCAAAAAAAATCCTACGATCACGCAAGATCTATCTAGGAGATGCATAGCAACGAGAGAGGAGAGTGTGTCCACGTATCCTCGTAGACCGAAAGCGGAAGCGTTAGGTTAACGCGGTTGATGTAGTCGAACGTCTTCTCGATCCAACCGATCTTAGCACCGAACGTACATCACCTCCATGTTCAGCACACGTTCAGCTCGATGACGTCCCTTGAACTCTTGATCCAGCAGAGGGTCGAGGGAGAGTTTCGTCAGCACAACGGCGTGGTGATGGTGATGGTGATGTGATCCGCGTAGGGCTTCACCTAAGCTCTATGAAGCTATGACCGGAGGAGTAAACTGTAGAGGGGGTCACCGCACACGGCTAAGAGAATTATTGATGTGCCTTTGGGGTGCCCCCGCCCCTGTATATAAAAGGAGAGGGGGAAGAGGTGGCCGGCCAGGAGGAGGCATGCCAAGGGGGGAGTCCTACTAGGACTCCACTCCTAGTAGGATTCGCCCCCCTTCCTTCCAATAGAGAGGGGGAAAGGGGAAAGATGGGAGAGGGAGAAGGTAAGGGGGTACCACGCCCCCACCCCTTGTCCAATTCGGATTGGGCAGGGGGAGGCGTGCGCCACCTCTTGCGGCCTGCCTCCATCTCTCCACTATGACCCATGAGGTCCATTAACTTTCCTGGGAGGTTCTGGTAACCTCCCGGTACTCCGAAAAATCCCCGAACCTCTTCGGAACCATTCCGGTGTCCGTATATAACCTTCCAATATATCAATCTTTACCTCTCGACCATTTCGAGACTCCTCATCATGTCCGTGATCTCATCTGGGGCTCCAAACAAACTTCGGTCACCAAAACACACAACTCATAATACAAATCGTCATCGAACGTTAAGCGTGCGGACACTACGGGTTCGAGAACTATGTAGACATGACCGAGACACATCTCCGGTAAATAACCAATAGCGGAACGTGGATGCTCATATTGGTTCCTACATATTCTACGAAGATCTTTATCAGTCAAACCACATAACAACACACGTCATTCCCTTTGTCATCGGTATGTTACTTGCCCGAGATTCGATCGTCGGTATCATCATACCTAGTTCAATCTCTTTGTTGGCAAGTCTCTTTACTCGTTCCTTAATGCATCATCCCGCCACTAACTCATTAGTCACATTGCTTGCAAGGCTTATAGTGACGTGCATTGCTGAGAGGGCCCAGAGACACCTCTCCGATACACGGAGTGATAAATCCTAATCTTGATCTATGCCAACCCAACAAACACCTTCGGAGACACCTGTAGAGCATCTTTATGATCACCCAGTTATGTTGTGACGTTTGATAGCACACAAGGTGTTCCTCCAGTATTCAGGAGTTGCATAATCTCATAGTCAGAGGAATATGTATAAGTCGTGAAGAAAGCAATAGCAATAAAACTAAATGATCGTAATGCTAAGCTAACGGATGGGTCTTGTCCATCACATCATTCTCTAATGACGTGATCCCATTCATCAAATGACAACACATGTCTATGGTCAGGAAACTTAACCATCTTTGATTAACGAACTAGTCAAGTAGAGGCATACTAGGGACACTCTGTTTGTCTATGTATTCACACATGTACTAAGTTTTCGGTTAATACAATTCTAGCATGAATAATAAACATTTATCATGATATAAGGAAATATAAATAACAACTTTATTATTGCCTCTAGGGCATATTTCCTTCAGTCTCCCACTTGCATTAGAGTCAATAATCTAGATTATATAGTAATGATTCTAACACCCATGGAGTCTTGGTGCTGATCATGTTTTGCTCGTGGAAGAGGCTTAGTCAACGGGTCTGCAACATTCAGATCCGTATGTATCTTGCAATCTCTATGTATCCCTCCTTGACTTGATCGCAGATGGAATTGAAGTGTCTCTTGATGTGTTTGGTTCTCTTGAGAAATATGGATTCCTTCGCCAAGGCAATTGCTCCAGTATTGTCACAAAAGATTTTCATTGGACCCGATGCACTAGGTATTACACCTAGATCGGTTATGAACTCCTTCATCCAGACTCCTTCATTTGCTGCTTCCGAAGCAGCTATGTACTCCGCTTCACACGTAGATCCCGCCACGACGCTCTGCTTGGAACTGCACCAACTTACAGCTCCACCATTCAATATAAATATGTATCCGGTTTGTGAGTTCGAGTCATCCGGATCAGTGTTAAAGCTTGCATTGACATAGCCATTTACGACAAGCTCTTTGTCACCTCCATAAATGAGAAACATATCCTTAGTCCTTTTCAGGTATTTCAGGATGTTCTTGACCGTTGTCTAGTGATCCACTCCTGGATTACATTAGTACCTCCTTGCTAAACTTATAGCAAGGCACACATCATGTCTGGTACACAGCATTGCATAAATGATAGAACCTATGGCCGAGGCATAGGGAATGACTTTTATTTTCTCTCTATCTTCTACAGTGGTCGGGCATTGAGTCTGACTCAACTTCACACCTTGTAACACAGGCAAGAACCCTTTATTTGACTGATCCATTTTGAACTTCTTCAAAACTTTATCAAGGTATGTGCTTTGTGGAAGTCCAATGAAGCGTCTTGATCTATCTCTATAGATCTTGATGCCCAATATATAAGCAGCTTCACCGAGGTCTTTCATTGAAAAATTCTTATTGAAGTATCCTTTTATGCTATCCAGAAATTATGTATTATTTCCAATCAACAATATGTCATCCACATATAATATTAGAAATTCTACAGAGCTCCCACTCACTTTCTTGTAAATACATGCTTCTCCAAAAGTCTGTATAAAACCATATCTTTTGATCACACTATCAAAGCGTATATTCCAACTCCGAGAGGCTTGCACCAGTCCATAAATGGATTGTTGGAGCTTGCACACTTTGTTAGCACCTTTAAGATCGACAAAACCTTCTGGTTGCATCATATACAACTCTTCTTTAAGAAATCCATTAAGGAATGCAGTTTTTACATCCATTTGCCAAATTTCATAATCATAAAATGCGGCAATTGTAACATGATTCGGATAGACTTAAGCATCGCTACGAGTGAGAAGGTCTCATCATAGTCAATTCCTTGAACTTGTCGAAAACCTTTCACAACAAGTCGAGCTTTGTAGATAGTAACATTACCGTTAACGTCATTCTTCTTCTTGAAGATCCATTTATTCTCTATGGCTTGCCGATCATCGGGCAAGTCAACCAAAGTCCGCACTTTGTTCTCATACATGGATCCCATCTCAGATTTCATGGCCTCAAGCCATTTCACGGAATCTGGGCTCATCATCGCTTCCTCATAGTTTGTAGGTTCGTCATGGTCAAGTAACATGACCTCTAGAACAGGATTACCGTACCACTCTGGTGTGGACCGTACTCTGGTTGACCTACGAGGTTCGGTAGTCACTTGATCTGAAGTTTCATGATCATCATCATTATCTTCCTCACTAATTGGTGTAGGAATCACTGGAACTGATTTCTGTGATGAACTACTTTCCAATTCGGGAGAAGGTACAATTACCTCATCAAGTTATACTTTCCTCCCACTCACTTCTTTCGAGAGAAACACCTTCTCTAGAAAGGATCCATTCTTAGCAACAAATATCTTGCCTTCGGATCTGTGATAGAAGGTGTACCCAACAGTTTCCTTTGGGTATCCTATGAAGACACATTTCTCCAATTTGGGTTCGAGCTTATCAGGTTGAAGTTTTTTCACATAAGCATCGCAGCCCCAAACTTTAAGAAACGACATCTTAGGTTTCTTGCTAAACCACAGTTCGTATGGTGTCATCTCAACGGATTTAGATGGTCCCTATTTAACATGAATGCAGTCGTATCTAAAGCATAACCCCAAAACAATAGCGGTAAATCGGTAAGAGACATCATAGATCGCAATGATGTCGCTTGAAGCTACGTCGATATTTCCCCAAAGAGGAAGGGACGATGCAGCACAACGGCGGTAGGTATTTCCCTCACATGTGAAACCAAGGTTATCGAACCAGTAGGAGAACCAAGCAACACAAAGTAAACAGCACCTGCCCACAAATAACAACTTCTCGCAACCCAACGTGTTAAAGGGGTTGTCAATCCCTTCCGGGGTACGGCGCCTCAAGATAGGCAAACAAACATGAGGTAAATTTGTAGTAGATTGATATATCAAACGCCAAATAAAATAAATAAGAATAAATTGCAGCAAGGTGTTTTTGTATTTTTGGTTTAATAGATCTGAAAATAAAAGCAAAGGAAAAGTAGATCGCAAAGGCAAATAATATGAGAAAGAGACCCGGGGCCCGTAGGTTTCACTAGTGGCTTCTCTTGAGAAAAATAGCAAACGGTGGGCGAACACATTACTGTTGGGCAATTGATAGAACTTCAAATACTCACGACGATATCCAGGCAATGATCATTACATAGGCATCATGTTCAACATTAGTAGACTGACTCCCGCCTGCATCTACTACTATTACTCCACACATCGACCGCTATCGAGCATGCATCTAGTGTATTAAGTTCATGGAGAAACGGAGTAATGCAATAAGAATGATGACATGATGTAGACAAGATCTATCTATGTAGAGATAGACACCATCGTTTTATTCTTAGTAGCAACGATACATACGTTGTCGGCATTCTGGGTCCGGGGGTGCCAAGACTTGCCTTCCTGTGGCCCGTGGCATGGCTCCACCAGTGGCCTGGTACGGCCCAGTTCCAGCAGCAACAACACAAGACCCTCGCGAGGGGCCGAGCCTCGCGAGGCGGACGACACTAAGACCTCCCTGGGGGCAGCCTCGCTAGGCTGCCTCCCGAGGAGTAGAGATATCAAGGCAGGGTGCACCTCGCGAGGTTCACATGATGTGATCCATGACGACCAAGGCCAGGCGGGCGCCAACGGGCGCAGTGTACCATTTTCCTCTTTGGTGCTAAGGAGGCAAGCGCAGGCGCGGAGTCCCGAGGAATCAGGCAAATGTTTCCATATCGATGCAACAAGACCAAGACCGCCAGGACGGAGGTCATCGCGGAGCCCACGGCAGCGTCACCACCAGAGCCTTTTGCAAGCGAAGACTACTTTTGTCAGGATAACTTTTACTAGTTGTGTCCCTTCGAAATTGGCCATTGTGGGATCCCTTCCTGCCTAACATTTGGGAAGAGGACTGATATGTCTCCAACGTATCTATAATTTTTGATTGCTCCATGCTATATTATCTACTATTTTGGACATTATTGGGATTTATTATCCACTTTTATATTATTTTTGGGACTAACCTATTAACCGGAGGCCCACCCCAGAATTGATGTTTTTTTTGCCTATTTTAGGGTTTCGAAGAAAAGGAATATCAAACGGAGTCCAAACGGAATGAAACCTTCGGGAACGTTATTTTCTCAACGAACAAGACCCGGGAGACTTGGACCCTACATCAAGACACAAAAGAGGAGGCCACGAGGTAGGGGGGCGTGCCTACCCCCCTAGGCGCGCCCTCCACCCTCTTGGGCCCACTGTTGCTCCACCGACGTACTCCTTCCTCCTATATATACCTACGTACCCCCAAACGATCAGATACGGAGCCAAAACCCTAATTCCACCGCCGTAACTTTCTGTATCCACGAGATCCCATCTTGGGGCCTGTTCCGGAGCTCCGCCAGAGGGGGCATCGATCATGGAGGGCTTCTACATCATCACCATAGCCCCTTCGATTAAGTATGAGTAGTTCACCTCAGACCTAGGGGTCCATAGTTATTAGCTAGATGGCTTCTTCTCTCTTTTTGGATCTCAATACAATGTTCTCCCCCTCTCTTGTGGAGATCTATTCGATGTAATCTTCTTTTTGCGGTGTGTTTGTTGAGACCGATGAATTGTGGGTTTATGATCAAGTCTATCTATGAACAATATTTGAATCTTCTCTGAATTCTTTTATGTATGATTGGTTATCTTTGCAAGTCTCTTCGAATTATCAGTTTGGCTTGGCCTACAAGATCGATTCTCTTGGAGATCTATTCGATGTAATTCTTTTTGCGGTGTGTTTGTTGAGATCTGATGAATTGTGGGTTTATGATCAAGATTATCTATGAAAAATATTTCATTCTTCTCTGAAATCTTTTATGCATGATTTAATATCTTTGCAAGTCTCTTCGAATTATCAGTTTGGTTTGGCCTACTAGATTGATCTTTCTTGCAATGGGAGAAGTGCTTAGCTTTGGGTTCAATCTTGCGGTGTCCTTTCCCAGTGACAGTAGGGGCAGCAAGGCACGTATTGTATTGTTGCCATCGAGGATAACAAGATGGGGTTTTCATCATATTGCATGAGTTTATACCTCTACATCATGTCATCTTGCTTAAGGCGTTACTCTGTTTTCATTAACTTAATACTCTAGATGCATGCTGGATAGCGGTCGATGAGTGGAGTAATAGTAGTAGATGCAGGCAGGAGTCGGTCTACTTGTCTCGGACGTGATGCCTATATACATGATCATACCTAGATATTCTCATAACTATGCTCAATTCTGTCAATTGCTCAACAGTATTTCGTTCACCCACCGTAGAATACCTATGCTCTTGAGAGAAGCCACTAGTGAAACCTATGGCCCCCGGGTCTATCTTCATCATATTAATCTTCCAATACTTAGTTATTTCCTTTGCTTTTTTACTTTGCTTTTATTTTACTTTTCATCTTTATCATAAAAATACCAAAAATATTATCTTATCATATCTATCAGATCTCACTCTCGTAAGTGGCCATGTAGGGATTGACAACCCCTTATCGCGTTGGTTGCGAGGATTTATTTGTTTTGTGCAGGTACGAGGGACTCGCGCGTGGCCTCCTACTGGATTGATACCTTGGTTCTCAAAAACTGAGGGAAATACTTACGCTACTTTGCTACATCATCCCTTCGTCTTCGGGGAAAACCAACGCAGTGCTCAAGAGGTAGCAAGAAGGATTTCTGGCGCCGTTGCCGGGGAGTCTATGCAAAAGTCAATATACCAAGTACCCATCACAATCCCTATCTCCCGCATTACATTATTTTCCATTTGCCTCTCGTTTTCCTCTCCCCCACTTCAGCCTTGCGGTTTTATCCTCCCTCTCTTTCTCTATTTGCCTCTTTTTGCCCTTTGCACCTTCTGCCGTTATGTCTGAAATTGGGGAAATTATTTTCGATGTGGACAATAATAATATCATGAAAAATTCCGATTCTCCTACTAAAGAACCACCCATCTTGCATACAAAAAAATTCCGTGTTGGTAGTGGTAATATTATTGGAAAAGGAGTTATTCAAGATTTCTTTACTTGTGCCAGTGCCTTCGATGGGTAGTTCTATCCTTCACAGAACTAGTAGTCTTGCGGACGCTATTGCCATGCTTGTAGTTGAACTTGAAAGACAATTCATGCACATGCATCCTTGCATACAAAGGATTTTCCTAGGATTTTCTAATATTGAGCATTCTTCTGTTAAGCATGCCGCCACTATCTTTTTGGCTCATGAGTTCAGATTCATAATAAAAGAGGCCAAAGAAATATTTGCGCATTATAGGGTGGACGCTTGCCGTCCTCCCATAGAGGCCATCCTCTTTGATCAAGAAGAAATAATGCATTTTCAATCTCTAGACTATGTTGCTTTCAATGAAAATCTTAGAAAAAGGGTTCCTACCAATGTTTTAGTTGATAGAATTTCTGAATTTAATGATGATTTGGCTATTCGAAATAATGAACTAGGATATTCTCTTGAATATAGGCTCACAAAGTTCTGTCAAAAGAATGCTTATAATGATGAATTGGTTGTGCAATACGAAGGACCAAAGGAGGAACCTATACCTCCCAAGGTTGATCTTGAGGACTTTTGCCCCATTAAATTTAGCCCTTTTGATTACTTTTGCTTGCCTCAAAGAAAACTTGCTGCCGAACGTAGATAATATGAAATGAGTTTTAATGATCTATCTTACTATTATGGCAATACCTAGATCTATCCTTGCTTGTTATGCCTAGCTAGGGGCGTTAAACGATAGCGCTTGTTGGGAGGCAACCAAATTTTATTTTTATTCCTTGCTTTTTGCTCCTATTTAGTAATAAATAATTTATTTAGCCTCTGTTTAGGTTTTGTTTTTGTGTTTAATTAGTGTTTGTGCCAAGTAGAACCATTGGGAAGACTTGGGGAAAGTCTTGTTAATCTTGCTGTAAAAAACAGAAACTTTAGTGCTCACGAGAACTGCTGCCATTTTTATTTGGAAAGTTATATTTAGTTAATTCCTTTTTAAGATGATTAATAGATAAATTCCTCACGTCCAGCAATTTATTTTAGAATTTTGGGGGTTCCAGATCTTTCGCTAGCTACAGATTACTACAGATTGTTCTGTTTTTGACAGATTCTATTTTTCGTGTGTTGTTTGCTTATTTTGATGAATCTATGGCTAGTAAAATATTTTATAAACCATATAGAAGTTGGAATACATTAGTTTTAACACCAATATAAATAAATAATGAGTTCATTACAGTACCTTTAAGTGGTATTTTGTTTTCTTTTGCTAACGGAGCTCACGAGATTTTCTACTTTAAGTTTTGTGTCGTGAAGTTTTTAAGTTTTGGGTAAAGATTTGGTGGATTATGGAACAAGGAGTGGAAAGAGCCTAAGCTTGGGGATTCCCATGGCACCCCCAAGATAATCTAAGGACACCTAAAAGCCAAAGCTTGGGGATGCCCCGGAAGGCATCCCCTCTTTTCGTCTACTTTTATCGGTAACTTTACTTGGAGCTATATTTTTATTCACCACATGATATGTGTTTTGCTTGGAGCGTCTTGTATTATTTGAGTCTTTATTTGTTAGTTTACCACAATCATCCTTGCTTTACGACCCTTTTGAGAGAGCCATACATGATTTGGAATTTGTTACAATACTCTATGTGCTTCGCTTATATCTTTTGAGTTATATAGTTTTGCTCTAGTACTTCACTTATATCTTTTAGAGCAGGTGGTGGATTTGTTTTATAGAAACTATTGATCTCTCATGCTTCACTTCGATTATTTTGAGAGTCTTAAATAGCATGGTAATTTACTTAAATAATCCTAATATGCTAGGTGTTCAAGATGAATATTTTTTTTCTTATGAGTGTTTTGAATACTAAGAGAAGTTTGATGCTTGATGATTGTTTTGAGATATGGAGGTAATAATATCAAAGTCGTGCTAGTTGAGTAGTTGTGAATTTGAGAAATGCTTGTGTTGAAGTTTGCAAGTCCCCTAGCATGCACGTATGGTAAACATTGTGTAACAAATTTGAAACATGAGGTGTTTTTTGATTGTCTTCCTTATGAGTGGCGGTCGGGGACGAGCGATGGTCTTTTCCTACCAATCTATCCCCCTAGGAGCATGCGCGTAGTGCTGAGGTTTTTGATGACTTGTAGATTGTTGCAATAAGTATGTGAGTTCTTTATGACTAATGTTGAGTCCATGGATTATACGCACTCTCATCCTTCCATCATTGCTAGCCTCTTAGGTACCGTGCATTACACTTTCTCACATTGAGAGTTGGTGCAAACTTCGCTGGTGCATCCAAACCCCGTGATATGTGTGACGCCCCGAGACTGTTGCGCCAAGTGTCTTCCAGTTATTCGCTGTGGTTGCCTTGTCATTTGCTTGCATGTTGCATCTTGCCATGTCATCATGTGCATTGCATCTTCATGTTTTCAAAACTTGCATCCCTCCGGGTTCCCCCAGTTCCTTCTGTTGTCCATTCTGAGCCCATACACACTTGCAAGCGCCCGTGGCACGTCCGAAATATTATTTTGTAAGTGGCTGGAAAATGTTCTCGGAATGGGTTGAAAGTTGGCATGCGGTGTTGTTATGTTGTCAGTAGGCCGCCTGCCAAGTTTCATCGCATTCGGAGTCCGTTTGACGCCCCAACGGATAACTATAGCGACATTATAGTCGGTCAAATCGTCCGACGTTTTCGGTCTCCAGGTTTCTCTCTCTCTCTCTCTCTCTCTCTCTCTCTCTCTCTCTTCTCTCAGCTCGAGCCCTTCTCCATAGCCCACAAGTTCCAACCGACTCCTCGCGTGCATGTCTGAAACTTCCCCAAACACGACCCTCTCAGTCGTCACCGTTGGATCCGGATCATCCCCAAACGTCTACAAAACATCTCCGTTTTGTTTATTGGGCTACCTAACCTATTCTTATCGGACCGTCCGATTTTTATCGGAGGGACCAAATAGTCTAACATCTAATCCCCTACCTATATAACCAGACAAAACCCTAAAATCTAGGGATCCTGTCCCATCCAACCACTCATTCCCGAGCCGCCGCCACCCACCTACCTTTCTTCCTCGCGATCCCCTCATTTGCCCCGATCCAATCCACCAGCCCCTGCCTCCATCGATCCCTACGCCCGCCTATCTAGCGCTCGATCCAGTTTCGGATCGAGGCAATTACCCCGCCTGACCAATCCCTCGTCCCCGATCCCCCCTCACATGGCGGCCTCGCGCCGGAGCTCTTCATCAGCCCCGAATCACTGGAGTCAAGTCGCCGGTCGCCCGAGCTTCGTGCGCCTCTGACTTAAGGGCCTCCTCATCCCCAACCAGTGTCGCCTCCGACCTCCAGTCGCCTTCAACCACCTGCTTCGCGCGTCCCTGCGCCCGCGAGCATCCGAGGCCGCAACCTCCTCCTCGTCCATGACCACCTCTCCTCGCCTGACCTACTGGACCCCGCCGCCTCCGCGACAGAGCTCGCTGGAGCAGGCACCACCAGGTGTCCCCGCACCCTACCTCTCTTCTCTCCGGCCTCTTCTCTCTTCCCCTTACATCTCTCTCTGTGACTTGCCGTAGCAGGGAGTCGCCGCCGCTTGGAGCTTCCTCAACCTCACCGCCGGTCAGATCGGCCCCACCCCGTCGGATCCACGCCCGCCGTCCTCCACCGCAAGTCCTAGGCCGCTGCTGCTCTGCTTTCTGTCAGGCAGACGAACGCGCCCTGTTTTTCCCTGCCTTGCTCGATCTCCTGGAGGAGAGGACGAGCGCTGTTTCCGTTGACCGCGCCTCCACGCCCAGCGCGCCCCTTCATGGCCTGCCCAGCTCCTCTTCGCCAGATCCAGCAGGCCTTGGCCCATGGTGTGTTGCCCTGCACCCCTTCTTTTTTTCCTCCTGTTGGGCTAGCCTCGCTGTTTCGGTCCGTGATGATTCCCCATCGGCCAAGTGCGCCTCCTCTCTGGCCCAACTTCAGTTTCGGCCTGCTAGGCCCGATGTGAGCAGACCCCTCCAGATCCCCTGTTCCTGTTGGGCTAGCAAGTTTCAGCCCAGTAGATGTTTTTTTAGGTTCTGCGAATTTGCTAATTAACCAGGGATTTACAGTTTTGCAGATTAACCCTTGCACTTCATGCATATAAAAACTCATCAACCGTGCATCATATTAAAATGTTTTATATATGAAAAATGCTTAGTTTTTCATCTAGTTTCATAATGTGCAACTTTCAACCATGTTTAAAATGTTTAAACTGTTGTTTGCATTAAATTGCTTAAATGCTATGCTAAAATGATTAAATTCATAACTTAATAACCGTAGCTCCAAACTTAATAAACTTTATATGTATTTGGGGTAGAAAAATGCCTAGTTTGACATGGTGTCATTACTGTGCATGTTTAATAACTCTAAAATTGTGTTTAGGGCAGAACAGTACCAAATCTATAATATGCTCATGAGGATTTTTCCGGACTTCTTGCTTGTTGTTCCGGCCTCATTTAAACTTGCCTAGATAGGTAGTTTTCATTTGCTCCACCTCTTGCCATGTTAATCAACATTTAATATTGTTGGGTACATAAACGAGATCGAACTAAATAACTGGAATGTGGTGTTTCATCAATATGAAACATACTTGGTTGTGCATCATGTCATGCTTATGTGGTGGTTGTTTACTATGTTGTTTGCTTCTTTCTGGTGTTGCTTCTTCGGGTTAGTTCCAATAACATCGCGTTTGTGAGGATTCGTTCAACTACGTCCACTTGTCTTCTTCATGGACCCGTTCTTCTTCCTTGCGGGATCTCAGGCAAGATGACCATACCCTCGAAATCACTTCTATCTTTGCTTGCTAGTTGCTCGCTCTTTTGCTATGCTGCGATACCTACCACTTGCTTTATCCCATATTGCCATGTCAAGCCACTAACCCACCTTTCCTAGCAAACCGTTGTTTGGCTATGTTACCGCTTTGCTCAGCCCCTCTTATAGCGTTGCTAGTTGCAGGTGAAGATGAAGTTTGTTCCATGTTGGAACATTGATTTTGTTGGGATATCACTATATATACATTGCTTAATTAATGCATCTATATACTTGGTAAAGGGTGGAAGGCTCGGCCCTATGCCTGGTGTTTTGTTCCACTCTTGCCGCCCTAGTTTTCGTCATACCGGTGTTATGTTCCTTGATTTTGTGTTCCTGACGCGGTTGGGTATTATGGGAACCCCTTGACAGTTCGCTTTGAATAAAACTCCTCCAGCAAGGCCCAACCTTGGTTTTACATTTTCCACCTAGCCTTTTTTCCCTTGGGTTTCGCGGACTCAAGGGTCATCTTTATTTTAACCCCCCCGGGCCAGTGCTTCTCTAAGTGTTGGTCCAAACTGGGCGATGTCCGGCACCCCCTGGGCAACCAGGGTCTATGCCAACCCAACGTCTTGCTTATCCGGTGTGCCCTGAGAATGAGATATGTGCAGCTCCTATCGGGATTTGTCGGCACATTCGGGTGGCTTTGCTGGTCTTGTTTTACCATTGTCGAAATGTCTTGTAACCGGGATTCCGAGTCTGATCGGGTCTTCCTGGAAGAAGGAATATCCTTCGTTGACCATGAGAGCTTGTGATGGGCTAAGTTGGGACACCCCTGTAGGGTTTTGAACTTTCGAAAGCCGTGCCCGTGGTTATTGGCAGATGGGAATTTGTTAATATCCGGTTGTAGAGAACTTGACACTTCACTTAATTAAAATGCATCAACCGCATGTGTAGCCGTGATGGTCTCTTTCCGGCGGAGTCCGGGAAGTGAACACGGTTCTTGTGTTATGCTTGAACGTAAGTAGTCTCAGGATCACTTCTTGATCACTTCTAGTTCACGACCGTGCTTTGCTTCTCTTCTCGCTCTTATTTGCGTATGTTAGCCACCATATATGCTAGTGCTTGCTGCAGCTCCACCTCACTACCTTTTCCTACCCATAAGCTTAAATAATCTTGATCTCGCGGGTGTGAGATTGCTGAGTCCTTGTGACTCACAGATACTTCCAAAACCAGTTGCAGGTGCCGATGATACCAGTGTAGATGACGCAACTAAGCTCAAGTGGGAGCTCGATGAAGATCGTGTTCGTTGTGTTGTTTTCATTTCTAGTTGATCAGTAGTGGAGCCCAGTCGGGGCGATCGGGGATCTAGCTTTAGGGGTTGTCTTTCTTTATCTGGTTCCGTAGTCGGACCTTGATTGTATTCTGGTTGATGTAATGCTATATTTATGTATTGTCTGAAGTGGCGATTGTAAGCCAACTCTTTATCCCTCTCTTATTTAGTACATGGGATGTGTAAAGATGACCCCTCTTGCGACATGCCTACTATGCGGTTATCTCTCTAAGTCGTGCTCCGACACGTGGGAGATATAGCCGCATCGTGGGTGTGACAATATGATACGCTCTTTCACACATAAACCTCCTTATATCTTCCTCAAAACAGCCACCATACCTACCTATTATGGCATTTCCATAGCCATTCCGAGATATATTGTCATGCAACTTTCCACCATTCCGTTCATCATGACACATTCATCATTGTCATATTGCTTAGCATGATCATGTAGTTGACATAGTATTTGTGGCAAAGCCAACATTCATAATTCTTTCATACATGTCACTCTTGGTTCATTGCATATCCCGGTACATCGCCGGAGGCATTCATATAGAGTCATATCTTGTTCTAAGTATCGAGTTGTAATCATTAAGTTGTAAATAAATAGAAGTGTGATGATCATCATTCATAGAGCATTGTCCCAAATAAAAAAAGGGGGAAGGCCAAATAAAAAAGGCTAAAAATTATATATAAAGAAGGGACAATGCTACTATCCTTTTTCCACACTTGTGCTTTAAAGTAGCACCATAATCTTCATGATAGAGAGTCTTTTGTCTTATCACTTTTATATACTAGTGGGAATTTTTCATTATAGAACTTGGCTTGTATATTCCAACAATGGGCCTCCTCAAGTGCCCTAGGTCTTCGTGAGCAAGCAAGTTGGATGCACACCCACTTAGTTTCTTTTGTTGAGCTTTCATACATTTATAGCTCTAATGCATAAGTTGCATGGCAATCCCTACTCCTTGCATTAACATCAATCGATGGGCATCTCCATAGCTCATTGATTAGCCTCGTTGAGACTATCTCTTTTTTTGTCTTCTCCACATAACCCCCCATCATCATATTCTATTCCACCCATAGTGCTATATCCATGGCTCGCGCTCATGTATTTCGTGGAAGTTTATAAGTTTGAGATTACTAAAGTATGAAACAATTGCTTGGCTTATCATCGAGGTTGTGCGTGATGAGAGCATTCTTGTGTGACGAAAATGGAGCATGACTAAACTATATGATTTTGTAGGGATGAACTTTCTTTGGCCATGTTATTTTGAGAAGACATAATTGCTTTGTTAGTATGCTTGAAGTATTATTATTTTTATGTCAATATAAACTTTTGGTCTTGAATCTTTCGGATCTGAATATTCATACGACAATTAAGAAGAATTACATTAAAACTATGCCAAGTAGCACTCCACATCAAAAATTATGTTTTTGTCATCGAGGACGAGCAGGAATTAAGTTTGGGGATGCTTGATACGACTCCAACGTATCTATAATTTTTGATTGCTCCATGCTATATTATCTACTATTTTGGACATTACTGGGCTTTATTATCCACTTTTATATTATTTTTGGGACTAACCTATTAACCGGAGGCCCAACCCAGAATTGATGTGTTTTTGCCTATTTTAGGGTATCAAAGAAAAGGAATATCAAACGGAGTCCAAACAGAATGAAACCTTCGGAAACGTGATTTTCTCAACGAACAAGTGTAACATCCCAAAATTCTTAATTTTGGAATGTCATAATAAATAGATAGATTTGATTAATTGTCTGAAACTGAGTGAATTCGAAACTTTTTGAAAGTTAAATGAGAGGGAATAAAAGGACTTTCCCAAACTTTCATTTTTCATTTTGATCTCCGTGAAATCAAATTCTTTTCAAATACAAAACCCACGAGAGAACATGATATGACTTCTTCCATTTAAATTAAATGAAAGGGTATTTGAAAATAATTGAATTTCATTTGGAAATATTTCAATTCATAAACTTCATGCAGCTCAATGATTTTCATGAGAGAAGATAAAATGACTTCTTCAAATTATATGAAATATGAGTTGGGAGTTTCAAAGAATTAAATTCAAAGTTCTTTTGAATTTATTTTCAATTTCGAGTTATTTGAGTTTTATTCAAATTATTTTTCTCCAAAAACAAAATACATGGAAAATAGGGTAACATGATTCCCTACAATAGAAAATTGGAGAAAAATTAATTTGAAATCATTTTGGTATTTTTAAAATGATTTTTATTGGATTTTATTAGAGCAGGAGCACTGTTTGAATTATTAGAATTTATGTGTATTTTATTTAATGCTAGAAAAATGTCCATGTTGTTGGAAATCTTTTTCTGAAAATTTTGATATATTATATGCCCATATAATATTTTATTTATTTTGCTTTTATTATTTTATTTACCTGGAAATGTTTTTTTTAAATCTTTCCCCGACTGGGCCGGCCTAGCTCCTGCCAGGCCAAGACCCAGCCGAGCAACGCCGCCCCTCTCCCTCCCGAGCGGGATACCCGCTCGGGCACGCCGCCGCGCCGCCATGGCCGCTGTGCCGCCCTCGGCCTCCTCTTGCCCCTCCTCCACGCCATCTCTTCCCCCTCCTTATAAAGTTCGCCGCACCCCGCCGCCGTTTCTCTCCTCCTCGCCGCATCGCCGCCCTTCCCGCAGATCGCCGCCGCCGCCGCCTGCTCCAACCGCCGCCGCCGCAAGCAAGCTGCCCCGCCGCCTAGTCCGCAGCCCCGCCTCGCTGCTCGCCGCCGCTGTCGTCGCCCTCTGCCGCATCCGCGCCGCGCCGCTCGCTCGCCGGAGCCGCTTCACATCGCCGCTGCCCGTCTCGCCGGAGCTGCTGCTGCCGTCAACCGCCACCGCCGGTTTATCTCGACCGAACCGGTAAACCGCCCGGTCCGGTTATTTCTTTTAGGGTTTAGGTTCTTCTCAGTTTTATTTTAAAACCCGGTTTAGTTTTTTTAGTTAGATCTATTTAGAGAACGTTAGCTGGTTAGGTATAGAAAACGAACGTTCACCTTTTAGTTTTTTTCTTTTTCTGTAATTTCGGCCAGGGACCTAGATGTGAATACTTTATTTACAAAATAGTCCCTATTCTTCAAACAACCACAACTTTTTACTGGTTAGTCCAAATCCAACGAAACCAACGCTCACGTCTTCGTTACGATCTCCTCTATCCAGTAATCCAACTCAAACATGTTTTTGAAAAGTTTAAAATTTGAATTAGACCAGATTTGAATTCAAACTTCGTTTGATCATAACTTGAGTTTCGTAGCTCCGTTTCAGTTGATTCTTTTTGGAAATCGAAGCTCTTGACCTAAACATTCTGATAAGGCCAAGTTCACATAATTTTGGTATTGCTAGAAATTGTTTTATGTTGCAAGAGCTATTTGCTTGGTTTTGATGTTTTCCGAATCGTCTTCTTCGATCTTTCTAATCTTTTGAGTGAGTGCTTATGTGCGGTTACTATTGCTTGCTTACGATAGATTGACCGGAGTGTGATGAGTAGATCTATCAAGAGTTTTGAGTGCGAATCATCTTCATCAACATTGCAGGCAAGTTCACACTTTGATCATATCCCTTTAACATCCAGTTTTATGCATTAGTTTCAACCCTCAAACATTGCATGGTTAGGAATTGGTAACATGTGGGTATTGGGAAGTAGTTGATGAGGTAGGAACCTATTGCTCTGCATTCAAACCTTGGGAGTTACTATTACGTTATGCTTATAGTGCCATGCTATGCTCGTAGACGTGGATTGGGTTTTGAGAGTATTCATGACAGATGTGAGATTGTTAATTAATGGTTTACTTAAGGTGGCAACTTAAGCACACATCTGGGTGGACTGAGGCACCTGGTTATTCTTGGATTGCTTGTCTAGGCACCGAGGTAGACCAGGATTGCCTGTTTTCTTTTGGACCGCCACCCAGGCTCAAAGGGATCATGAGATTATTCATGCTAGAAACTTCCGTGTGCAGCCACAAGCTATTATGGGCTCTAGCATAGTTGATTAAGTCGTGTGAACTCTTACAGTGGTAGACTAGCAGATGTAGGGGTTGTAGGTGGTACGGTCTACCCATCGTAAGGTGCAAACGCTTCTGAAAGACTATGTCTCGGTCATCCGTCTTCTCAAACACCATGTAGTGCGAGAAACCAAACGGAGGCGATCAAGTCTTGTGGGGAAAAGTGCGCAAACCTCTGCAGAGTGTATAAACTAATCATGATTAGCTGTGTCCCCGGTTATGGACATCTTGAGTATCTAGTTCTTGGACTATCCTATTGATCTCATCACGTTACTTTAAATGAATATTGTTGGGTTTTAATGATGTTACTTAATTGGGATTGAGAATGTTATCAACCATTCTCAATGATTAACAACCACCATGATAGTTAAATAAAATTTATTCCTTTGTAGTAGGGAAAAATTGGCTTTTCGCAAAAACCTTATAACCATAGAGCTTTTCCACCAGCCATATATGCATGTAGTGATAGCCATTGTTCATCATTCTCTATGGTGTGAATTTGCCAGTACATTCAATGTATTGACCCTCTGTGGCTGCAACGTCTCATGTTGCAGGATTATCTTACGACGAGTAAGTGATACGTTAGGGTTACGATTTATACACTCAACTTTGCCGTTGGTGTTGATGGGAATCCACAACCTTGTTACTTCCACTATTTGGATTGAGGTAATAGTATTTACGTTACTTTTACATGTGATTTACCTCTGTTATAAATCCGCGAGTACTGTGTGTGTCAGCATACCGATCCAGGGATGACACTTAAGCACAGAGACTTGACCCATTCGGATCGGGTTGCTACAAGATGGTATCAGAGCACATGTTGACTGTAGGACGTGACCCTAGAAACTGGCAAGCCCATAGCAAAGATTTTTTCTCTACAACCTTCCCTTTCAAAAAGATCTTTTACCTCTCTTCTCTTCTGAGCTTATTCAAAAAATTCCCTTTAGTGAGACCATACCCCTTTCCCCTTTTGACCACACGAAGATTCGACTGATGAGACCACACCAAGAAGTACAAGATATCGGACAACTAAGACCACTTCGAAATGAAGAGTATTTTACTGTGCATCTGAATAATGGAAACTACAACTGTTGAAGACTCTGAAGACTAGGAGAATTGGAGGCTCTGAAGAATCCCTAGATTTGTATGACCTAGGAAGGCTACCCTTATGGAACTTGACAGATTATGGAAGTTGTCAATGCCCGAGATCAAGGTGTATTGGAGAAAGACTGAAACAAGGAGCATGAGAACTCGAAGTTTTGTCAAAGAAAACCCTAAGGCAGGAGATATCAACTATGGAGAGATAGCGCATGGAGATGACAAGAGCAGAAACCCAGCTATCCATGGTGTTATGGCCCGCTTATGCTATTGTCACCATGCTGAATTAAGGATGCATTTCTTCAGAATGGATTGGATGGTAGAAGGCTGATGGAGCATCTATCAGCAAGAGGTGAAGTTTTAACCTTAGCCGGAGTATCACCAGGATCTGGAGTAGTACATCAAGAAGTTAAGAAGGAGCTACAAGAAGCCTATTTTGACAAGGAGCATTTCGTGAAGAACTTAGGTCCAAGAAGCGAAAGTAGCCAAGCTGGAGGAGCAAAACCTCGAGAAACTGGAGATTTGTCAGGAACTGAAGGACAGTAGGACCATGGTTCACGCCAAGGATGTTGAAACCAGAAGTTTGGAATGCAACTCCATAAATATTAAAGGACGTCACGAGAGACTTCACGTCAACAGAGATGATCTGGCAAAAGAACTTGAGAAAGACAAGCATGATCGGAAGAAGCCATTGGAGGCATGAACAAGGCTTGAAGAGTTTGGAGACGTTGAGGATTTATTGTCCTTTAGAAGACCAAACACCTGTTATATACCTACGTTAGATGTGACGTTTGTGAGCTGTCATTTGTTTGATGTTTTTTCCGACAGCCACAAATAAAATCTGTCTTTCTAAAACTTTTGTTTGTATTGTGTGTATCCCTCTCCCTCTCTCTTATCTTACCCCAAAGCCACATGGACCCAATAGAGGACGAATGAAGGTGAGCTTATACTTTCTGGACCGATGAGTCTATTGGAGACAGACCGATGGATTCAGAACATGGAGGATCACATGAAGAATAACCCTATAGCTGGAAATGATATGACCCAGCATGCTCTTCAGTACTTTGAAAGAGGTGCTACTACATGGTGGAGGATGTACCAAACCATCAATGGATGGCAAGGAATAACCACTTGGAAAGAATTTAAGTTGACTTTGCCAAAGTCTCGGTTTGTGTCCCAGAAGTTGAAGCCTTATGGAAAGGATATAAAGAAACCTTGTGCATGCAAGATTTGTGGAGAAATCGGACACAGCCATAAAGAACACAAGGATGAATGCCCTAATTGTGAAGTCACCCAGTTGAAGAATGCCCAATTAGGCAGATTACTTGTTTCTTGTGTGAAGGGACTACCCACTATCCTGCTCAGTGTCACATTTACCCCATGGTACAATGAACCATCCAACAGAAGAAAGAAGTAATGAAAGGAGCCCTCATGGAAATTTTAGAAGAAGTTGTGATGAAGGAAGATATGGAGGACACACCTAAAGAAGAACCAATTAAACCCTACACCAAGTCTTGCTATTCATGTGGAGAAGAAGGACATATCTCCCAAAATTGTTTGAATGGGGATCTAGTAGAATTCCCGACAGAGGAAGTAGAATATGACCCAAAGGAAATAGAAGCCCTGATTGGAATGGAAAAGTCCAGGAAGAGAAACTGATTGGGACCTGAGTCATATCACCTGTTACAGGTGCAAGGAGCCAGGGCACTACCTCAACAGTTGCCCAAAAAGGAAACCTCGATACTTGTCAGAAGTAATATGTTTTAGTTGTAATGGAGCAGGGCACTTTGCCAGAGAATGCCCCAAGGAGAAGGAAACTTGCGCTAGATAGTTGAGTTTGCAACAAAAGAAATGGAGTAGTAGAAGTGAGAGCATTTTCTTTTATATTGAGGTGTTGAGTTGAGACATGTAATGGAAAAGCGAGAGATTGTAATCAATTGAGAGTGAATAAAGTTAGCATCGTTGGTACTGATATGGATTTTATGAGTTGTTACTCTATGAAGAAGGATTTTGACCATTTCTGAGGATATGAGAAATATGGTGTATGGAAGATTTGTGCATTTTAAGGGTGGTAGTACCCTGTAAGAACCCTTGACCCCTGGAAAAGATAAGGATACTCCACTGAGTGGATTTCGGACAAAATTAATACGAGTTTTGTCTCGATATGTGTGATACCCCAAGAGTATGTGGGATGAAGTTGGAGACCGTCAGTTGTTTAGACCAAATGTGATCAAGGAGTCAGAAGAGAATGTTAAGTTGATTCGAGATAGACTGAAGGTAGCTCAGTCCAGGCATAAGAGTTATGCAGACTAAAAAAAACTCAAGGAGGTAGTCTATGAAATTGGAAACAGAGCATGTCTTCGTGTGCCCCCTCTGCGAGGAGTTAAACGAATTGGAGTTAAGGGAAAATTAGCCCCGAGATTTGTAGGACCATACCGAGTTTTGGAGCATATGGGAGAAGTGGCGAACAAGTTGGAGTCACCCGAAGGACTGTCAGGAGTTCATGATGTGGTTCACGTTTCCGAGTTGAAGAAGTGCCATGCAGAGATGGCCAATATTCCCCTGTAAGGACGCTTGACCCTGGAAAAGATAATGATGTTCCACGAAGTGGAATATGGACTTCATAAGTATAGGTTTTTATCTTGGTATGAGGGATATCCCACGAGGATGAGGAGATAAATTACTATTGGATATAAAGGAGGTATGACGTCGGAAATAAGGATCAATGGAAACTCCATGATGAGTCTGAGTAATCATGTCCTAGTTTGGTGCCAATAGAAGGAAGGAAGACAGTACAATTGGATGGATTTAAGAATACTAGGAAGTTGGAAGTTGGAATAATGATCAGTTGCCCGATGATAAGTTCAAGGACTACAAGTGATGAGATGGGCCATAAGCCACATGCCCCAGGACATGCCAAGAAGCAATCACATTCTTCCTGAAGGAAAAACCCTGGAGGAAGATACGACGTTTATCGGTAGACAATTTTATAGGAGTAACGCAAAAACCTGAGAGTGGTGAAGGAACGATAGATGTTTGTTTGGCTTGCAGAATCAATGGATTATTCCAAACGCAGTTCATGGACAAGAGAAATTCTGCAATGCTTGTGAGGATGACCGAGTGTTAGAACGCGAGATTCGCTAAACCGTATATAAGGTAATGATTTGGGTGCGGGATGGATTGATCACCATACTGACTTACTCTTATTATTCGCCTTGCTATGTGGGATGGTAAATCTGAGTGACTTACCTATAGTAAAGAGACGACGATCAAAACCTTGTTTAAACTTAGAATGGTATAAGTATTTTTCCGTTGTACACGGCAGTTGTTGCCAATCGTAGGTTATACGGTGAGGTTCAACCCAGACCCATTTCCTACAGGAGAAACCATAAATTGTTGACCACCATGAGATATCGATAGTTGTTTAGTTTTGGCGCCAGACCCGTCAGCTAAGAAGACCCAGTCTCGGAATAACCTTACCTAGATGAAAGACAGAAGAATTGTGGAAAAGGTTATGCCACTACCGGAAGAACCCGGATAAGGAATTGTCCTGAAGATCCAAGAAGACCGACACTGTTAACAATAAAAATGGAGTATATGAGTTTTGATGGAACCGTAACCATGCTTCTAAGGGTGGTAGCACCCCAGACCCCGGAGACGATGGATGAAATTTTGAAGAGACCCCGAACCTAACCTATTTCTTTCTAGCCTCTTCGAATCTCGAGGACGAGATTCATTTTAAGGGTGGTAGGTTTGTAACATCCCAAAATTCTAAATTTTGGAATGTTATAATAAATAGATAGATTTGATTGATTGTTTGATTGATTGTCTGAAAGTGAGTGAATTCGAAACTTTTTGAAAGTTAAACGAGAGGTAATAAAAGGACTTTCCCAAACTTTCATTTTTCATTTTGATCTCCGTGAAATCAAATTCTTTTCAAATAGAAAACCCTCGAGAGAAGATGATATGACTTCTTCGATTTAAATTAAATGAAAGGGTATTTGAAAATAATTGAATTTCATTTGGAAATATTTCAATTCATAAACTTCATGCAGCTCAATGATTTTTATGAGAGAAGATAAAATGACTTCTTCAAATTATATGAAATATGAGTTGGGAGTTTCAAAGAATTAAATTCAAAGTTCTTTTGAATTTATTTTCAATTTGGAATTATTTGAGTTTTATTCAAATTATTTTTCTCCAAAAACAAAATACATGGAAAATAGGGTAACATGATTCCCTACAATAGAAAATTGGAGAAAAATTAATTTGAAATCATTTTGGTATTTTTAAAATGATTTTTATTGGATTTAATTAGAGCAAGAGCACTGTTTGAATTATTAGAATTTATGTGTATTTTATTTAATGCTAGAAAAATGTCCATGTTGTTGGAAATCTTTTTCTGATTTTTTTTGATATATTATATGCCCATATAATATTTTATTTATTTTGCTTTTATTATTTTTATTTACCTGGAAATGTTTTTTTTAAATCTTTCCCGACTCGGCCGGCCCAGCTCCTGCCAGGCCAAGGCCCAGCCCAGCAACGCCGCCCCTCTCCCTCCCGAGCGGGAGACCCGCTCGGGCACGCCGCCGCGCCGCCATGGCCGCCGTGCCGCCCTCGGCCTCCTCTTGCCCCTCCTTCACGCCATCTCGCCCCACCTCCTTATAAAGTTCGCCGCACCCCGCCGCCGTTTCTCTCCTCCTCGCCACATCGCCGCCCTTCCCGTAGATCGCCGCCACGGCCTGCTCCAACCGCCGCCGCCGCAAGCAAGCCGCCCCGCCGCCTAGTCCGCCGCCCCGCCTCGCTGCTCGCGGCCGCTGCCATCGCCCTCTGCCGCATCCGCGCCGTGCCGCTCGCTCGCCGGAGCCGCTTCACATCGCCACTGCCCGTCTCGCCGAAGCTGTTGCTGCCGTCAACCGCTGTCACCGGTTTATCTCAACCGAACCGGTAAACCACCCGGTCCGGTTATTTCTTTTAGGTTTTAGGTTTTTCTCGGTTTTATTTTAAAAACCGGATTAGTTTTTTTTAGTTAGATCTATTTAGAGAATGTTCGCTGGTTAGGTATAGAAAACGAACGTTCGCCTTTTAGTTTTTTCTTTTTCTGTAATTTCGGCCAGGGACCTAGATGTGAATACTTTATTTACAAAATAGTCCCTATTCTTCAAACAAGCACAACTTTTTACTCATTAGTCCAAATCCAACGAAACCAACGCTCACATCTTCGTTACGATCTCCTCTATCCAGTAATCCAACTCAAACATGTTTTTGAAAAGTTTAAAATTTGAATTAGACCAGATTTTAATTCAAACTTTGTTTGATCATAACTTGAGTTTCGTAGCTCCGTTTCAGTTGATTCTTTTTGCAAATCGAAGCTCTTGACCTAAACATTCTGATAAGGCCAAATTCACATAATTTTGGTACTGTTAGAAATTGTTTTATGTTGCAAGAGCTATTTGCTTGGTTTTGATGTTTTCCGAATCATCTTCTTCGATCTTTCTAATCTTTTGAGTGAGTGCTTATGTGTGGTTACTATTGCTTGCTTACGATAGATTGACCGGAGTGCGACGAGTAGATCTATCAAGAGTTTTGAGTGCAAATCATCTTCATCAACATTGCAGGCAAGTTCACACTTTGATCATATCCCTTTAACACCCAGTTTTATGCATTAGTTTCAACCCTCAAACATTGCATGGTTAGGAATTGGTAACATGTGGGTATTGGGAAGTAGTTGATGAGGTAGGAACCTATTACCCTGCATTCAAACCTTGGGAGTTACTATTACGTTATGCTTATAGTGCCATGCTATGCTTGTAGACGTGGATTGGGTTTTGAGAGTATTCATGACAGATGTGAGATTGTTAATTAATGGTTTACTTAAGGTGGCAACTTAAACACACATCTGGGTGGATTAAGGCACCTGGTTATTCTCGGATTGCCTGTCTAGGCACCGGGGTAGACCAGGATTGCCTGTTTTCTTTTGGACCGCCACCCAGGCTCAAAGGGATCATGAGATTATTCATGCTAGAAACTTCTGTGTGCAGCCACAAGCTATTATGGGCTCTAGCATAGTTGATTAAGTCGTGTGAACTCTTACAGTGGTAGACTAGCAGATGTAGGGGTTGTAGGTGGTACGGTCTACCCATCGTAAGGTGCAAACGCTTCTGAAAGACTATGTCTCGGTCATCCGTCTTCTCAAACACCATGTAGTGCGAGAAACCAAATGGAGGCGATCGAGTCTTGTGGGGAAAAGTGCGCAAACCTCTGCAGAGTGTATAAACTAATCATAATTAGCCGTGTCCCGGGTTATGGACATCTTGAGCATCTAGTTCTTGGATTATCCTGTTGATCTCATCACGTTACTTTAAATGAATATTGCTGGGTTTTAATGATGTTACTTAATTGGGATTGAGAATGTTGTCAACCATTCTCAATGATTAACAACCACCATGATAGTTAAATAAAATTTATTCCTTTGTAGTAGGGAAAAATTGGCTTTTCGCAAAAAACCTTATAACCATAGAGCTTTTCCACCAGCCATATATGCATGTAGTGATAGCCATTGTTCATCATTCTCTATGGTGTGAATTTGCCAGTACATTCAATGTACTGACCCTCTGTGGCTGCAACGTCTCATGTTGCAGGATTATCTTACGATGAGTAAGTGATACGTTAGGGTTATGATTTCTACACTCAACTTTGTCGTTGGTGTTGATGGGAATCCACAACCTTGTTACTTCCGCTATTTGGATTGAGGTAATAGTATTTACGTTACTTTTACATGTGATTTACCTCTGTTATAAATCCTCGAGTACTGTGTGTGTCAGCATACCGATCTAGGGATGACACTTAAGCACAGAGACTTGACCCATTCGGGTCGGGTCGCTACAACAAGACCCGTGAGACTTGGAACCTACATGAAGACACAAAAGAGGAGGCCACGAGGTAGGGGGGCGCGCCCTCCACCCTCGTGGGCCCCTTGTTGCTCCACCGACGAGCTCCTTCCTCCTATATATATACCTACGTACCCCCAAACGATCAGATACGGAGCCAAAACCCTAATTCCACCGCCGTAACTTTCTGTATCCACGAGATCCCATCTTGGGGCCTGTTCCGGAGCTCCACCGGAGGGGGCATCGATCACGGAGGGCTTCTACATCATCACCATAGCCCCTCCGATGAAGTGTGAGTAGTTCACCTCAGATCTACGGGTCCATAGTTATTAGCTAGATGGCTTCTTCTCTCTTTTTGGATCTCAATACAATGTTCTCCCCCTCTCTTGTGGAGATCTATTCGATGTAATCTTCTATTTGCGGTGTGTTTGTTGAGACTGATGAATTGTGGGTTTATGATCAAGTCTATCTATGAACAATATTTGAATCTTCTCTAAATTCTTTTATGTATGATTGGTTATCTTTGCAAGTCTCTTCGAATTATCAGTTTGGTTTGGCCTACTAGATTTATCTTTCTTGCAATGGGAGAAGTGCTTACCTTTGGGTTCAATCTTGCGGTGTCCTTTCCCAGTGACAGTAGGGGCAGCAAGGCACATATTGTATTTTTGCCATCGAGCATAACAAGATGGGGTTTTCATCATATTGCATGAGTTTATCCCTCTACATCATGTCATCTTGCTTAAGGCGTTACTCTGTTTTCATTAAGTTAATACTCTAGATGCATGCTGGATAGCGGTCGATGAGTGGAGTAATAGTAGTAGATGCAGGTAGGAATCGGTCTACTTGTCTCGGATGTGATGCCTATATACATGATCATACCTAGATATTCTCATAACTATGCTCAATTCTGTCAATTGCTCAACAGTAATTCGTTCACCCACCGTAGAATACATATGCTCTTGAGAGAAGCCACTAGTGAAACCTATGGTCCCCGGGTCTATCTTCATCATATTAATCTTCCAATACTTAGTTATTGCCTTTGCTTTTTTACTTTCCTTTTATTTTACTTTGCATCTTTATCATAAAAATACCAAAAAAATTATCTTATCATATCTATCAGATCTCACTCTCGTAAGTGGCCATGTAGATTGACAACCCCTTATTGCGTTGGTTGCGAGGATTTATTTGTTTTGTGCAGGTATAAGGGACTCGCGTGTAGCCTCCTAGTGGATTGATACCTTGGTTCTCAAAAACTGAGGGAAATACTTACGCTACATTGCTGCATCATCCCTTCCTCTTCGGGGAAAACCAATGTAGTGCTCAAGAGGTAGCAAGGACCAAGGCCACTATAAATAGGACTTAGCCACCACCATAGCAGGGGATGGAGGGAGACCACCTTCACATTCACCAGCACATCAAGCTCAAGAACACCTCACCTCCTGAGGCTGTTCATCCACTGTACTAGTTATTCCTCAGCCCCTCGAGGCAATCCACCACAAAGCTGGAGTAGGCTATGATATGTCTCCAACATAAATATATATTTTGATTGTTCCATGCTATATTATATTCTGTTTTGGTCATCATTGGACTTTATTATACACTTTTATATTATTTTTGGACTAACCAGTTAACACGAGGCCCAGCCCAGAATTGCTGGTTTTTGCCTATTTTAGGATTTTGCAGAAAAAGAATATCAAACGGAGTCCAAACGGAATGAAACCTTCGGGAACGTGATTTTCGGAACAAACATGATCCAGAGGACTTGGACCCTCCGTCAAGCAATCAACGAGGAGGGCACGAGGTAGGGGGCGCGCCTCCCCCCCAAGGCGCGCCCTCCACCCTCGTGGGCCCCCTGTTGCTCCATCGACGTACTCCTTCCTCCTATATATACCTACGTACCCCCAAACTACCAGATACGGAGCCAAAACCCTAATTCCACCGTCGTAACTTTCTGTATCCACGAGATCCCATCTTGGGGCCTATTCCGGAGCTCCGCCGGAGGGGGCATCGATCACGGAGGGCTTCTGCATCAACACCATAGCCCCTCCGATGAAGTGTGTGTTGGAAATATGCCCTAGAGGCAATAATAAAATGGTTATTATTATATTTCCTTGTTCATGATAATTGTCTATTGTTCATGCTATAATTGTGTTATCCGGAAATCGTAATACATGTGTGAATATATAGACCACAACATGTCCCTAGTAAGCCTCTAGTTGACTAGCTCGTTGATCAATAGATGGTTACGGTTTCCTAACCATGGACATTGGATGTCATTGATAACGGGATCACATCATTAGGAGAATGATGTGATGGACAAGACCCAATCCTAAGCATAGCACAAGATCGTGTAGTTCGTCTGCTAGAGCTTTTCTAAAGTATCAAGTATCATTTCCTTAGACCATGAGATTGTGCAACTCCCAGATACCGTAGGAGTGCTTTGGGTGTACCAAACGTCACAACGTAACTGGGTGGCTATAAAGGTACACTACAGGTATCTCCGAAAGTGTCTGTTGGGTTGGCATGAATTGAGACTGGGATTTGTCACTCCGTATGACGGAGAGGTATCTCTAGGCCCACTCGGTAATGCATCATCATAATGAGCTCAGTGTGACTAAGTAGTTAGTCACGGGATGATGTGTTACGAAACGAGTAAAGTGACTTGCCGGTAACGAGATTGAACAAGGTATTAGGATACCGACGATCGAATCTTGGGCAAGTAACGTACCGATTGACAAAGGAAATTGAATACGGGATTGATTGAATCCTCGACATCGTGGTTCATCCGATAAGATCATCGTGGAATATGTGGAAGCCAACATGGGTATCCAGATCCCACTGTTGGTTATTGGCCGGAGAGTTGTCTCGGTCATGTCTGCATGGTTCCCGAACCCGTAGGGTCTACACACTTAAGGTTCGGTGACACTAGGGTTGTAGACATATTAGTATGCGGTAACCCGAAAGTTGTTCGGAGTCCCGGATGAGATCCCGGACGTCACGAGAAGTTCCGGAATGGTCTGGAGGTAAAGATTTATATATAGGAATACCAGTTTCGGCCACCGGGAAAGTTTCGGGGGTCACCGGTATTGTACCGGGACCATCGGAAGGGTCCCGGGGGTCCACCGGGTGGGGCCACCTATCCCGGAGGGCCCCATGGGCTGAACTGGGAAGGGAACCATGCTGGGGAACGTAGCAGAAATTCAAAATTTTCCTACGTATCACCAAGATTTATCTATGGAGAAACCAACAACGAGGGGAAGGAGAGTGCATCTACATACCCTTGTAGATCGCTAAGCGGAAGCGTTCAAGAGAACGGGGTTGATGGAGTCGTACTCGTCGTGATCCAAATCACCGATGATCCTAGTGCCGAACGGACGGCACCTCCGTGTTCAACACACGTACAGCCCGGGGACGTCTCCTACGCCTTGATCCAGCAAGGGGAGAAGGAGAGGTTGAGGAAGACTCCATCCAGCAGCAGCACAACGGCGTGGTGGTGGTGGAGGAGTGTGGCAATCCTGCAGGGCTTCGCCAAGCACCGCGGGAGAGGAGGAAGATGTGTCACGGGAGGGAGAGGGAGGCGCTAGGGCTTTGGTGCGGCTGCCCTCCCTTCCCCCCACTATATATAGGGCCAAGGGAGAGGGGGGTGCAGCCTTGGCCCTTCCTCCAAGGAAGGGTGCGGCCAGGGAGGAGTCCATCCTCCCCAAGGCACCTAGGAGGTGCCTTCCCCTTTTAGGACTCTTCCTTTCCCTTATCTCTTGGCGCATGGGCCTCTTGGGGCTGGTGCCCTTGGCCCATATAGGCCAAGGCGCACACCCCTACAGCCCATGTGGCCCCCGGGGTTGGTGGCCCCACTTGGTGGACCCCCGGGACCCTCCCGATGGTCCCGGTACATTACCGATAAACCCCGAAACTTTTCCGGTGACCAAAACAGGACTTCCCATATATAAATCTTTACCTCCGGACCATTCCGGAACTCCTCGTGACGTCCGGGATCTCATCCAGGACTCCGAACAACATTCGGTAACCACATACAAACTTCCTTTATAACCCTAGCGTCATCGAACCTTAAGTGTGTAGACCCTACGGGTTCGGGAACCATGCAGACATGACCGAGACGCTCTCCGGTCAATAACCAACAGCGGGATCTGGATACCCATGTTGGCTCCCACATGTTCCATGATGATCTCATCGGATGAACCACGATGTCAAGGACTTAACCAATCCCGTATACAATTCCCTTTGTCTATCGGTACGATACTTGCCCGAGATTCGATCGTCGGTATCTCGATACCTTGTTCAATCTTGTTGCCGGCAAGTCTCTTTACTCGTTCCGTAACACATCATCCCGTGATCAACTCCTTGATCACATTGTGCACATTATGATGATGTCCTACCGAGTGGGCCCAGAGATACCTCTCCGTCACACGGAGTGACAAATCCCAGTCTCGAGTCGTGCCAACCCAACAGACACTTTCGGAGATACCCGTAGTGCACCTTTATAGTCACCCAGTTACGTTGTGACATTTGGCACACCCAAAGTATTCCTACGGTATCCGGGAGTTGCACAATCTCATGGTCTAAGGAAATGATACTTGACATTACAAAAGCTTTAGCGAACGAACTACACGATCTTTGTGCTAGGCTTAGGATTGGGTCTTGTCCATCACATCATTCTCCTAATGATGTGATCCCGTTATCAATGACATCCAATGTCCATGGTCAGGAAACCGTAACCATCTATTGATCAACGAGCTAGTCAACTAGAGGCTTACTAGGGACATGGTGTTGTCTATGTATCCACACATGTATCTGAGTTTCCTATCAATACAATTCTAGCATGGATAATAAACGATTATCATGAACAAGGAAATATAATAATAATCAATTTATTATTGCCTCTAGGGCATATTTCCAACAGTCTCCCACTTGCACTAGAGTCAATAATCCAGTTCACATTGATATGTGATTAACACTCAAGGTGACATCCCCATGTGACTAACACCCAAAGAGTTCCGGGTTTGATCATGTTATGTTTGTGAGAGATGTTATAGTCAACGGGTCTGCAACATTCAGATCCGTATGTACTCCGCAAATTTCTATGTCATCTTGTATATGCAACTACTACGCTACATTTGGAGCTATTCCAAATAACTGTTCTACTATACGAATCCAGTTTACTACACAGAATAATCTGGATTAGTGTCAAAGTTTGCATCGGCGTAACCCTTTACGACGAACTCTTTTACCACCTCCATAATTGAGAAAATTCCTTAGTCCACTAGTTACTAAGGATAACTTTGACCGCTGTCGTGTGATCCATTCTTGGATCACTCTTGTACCCCTTGACTGACTCATGGCAAGGCACACTTCAGGTGCGGTACACAGCATAGCATACTGTAGAGCCTATGTCTTAAGCATAGGGGACGACCTTCGTCCTTTCTCTCTATTCTGCCGTGGTCGAGCTTTAAGTCTTAACTTCATACCTTACAACTTAGGCAAGAACTCCTTCTTTGACTGATCCATCTTGAACACCTTCAAGATCATGTCAAGGTATGTGCTCATTTGAAAGTACCATTAAGCGTTTTGATCTATCCTTATAGATCTTGATGCTCAATGTTCAAGTAGCTTAATCCAGGCTTTCCATTGAAAAACACTTTCCAAATAATCCTATATGCTTTCCAGAAATTCCACGTCATTTCTGATCAACAATATGTTAACAACATATATTCATCAGAAACTCTATAGTGCTCCCACTCACTTCTTTGGAAATACAAGTTTCTCATAAACTTTGTATACACCCAAAATCTTTGATCATCTCATCAAAGCATACATTCCAACTCCGAGATGCTTACTCCAGTCCTCAGAAGGATTGTTGGTGCTTTGCATACTTATTAGCATCCTTCAGGATTGACAAAACCTTCCGGTTGTATCACATACAACCTTTCCTCAAGAAAATCGTCGAGGAAACAATGTTTTGATATCCTATCTGCAAGATTTCATAAATAATGTAGTAATCGCTAATATAATTCCAACAGACTCTTAGCATCGCTACGAGTGAGAAAGTCTCATCGCAGTCAACTCCTTGAACTTGTCGGAAAACATCTTAACGACAAGTCGAGCTTTCTTAATGGTGACATTTACCATCATTGTCCGTCTTCCTTTTAAAATCCATCTGTACCTAACAGCCTTATGACCATCAAGTAGTTCTTCCAAAGTCTACACTTTGTTTTCATATATGGATCCTCTCTCGGATTATATGGCCTCGAGCCATTTTGGAATCCGGGCCCACCATCGCTTCTCCATAGCTCGTAGGTTCATTGTTGTCTAGCAACATGACTTCCAAGACAGGATTACGTACCACTCTGAAGTAGTACGCATCCGTGTCATCCTACGAGGTTTGGCAGTGACTTGATCTGAAGTTTCATGATCACTATCATAAGCTTCCACTTCAATTGGTGTAGGTGCCACAGGAACAACTTCCTATGCCCTGCCACACACTAGTTGAAGAGACGGTTCAATAACCTCATCAAGTCTCCACCATCCTCCCACTTAATTCTTTTGAGAGAAACTTTTCCTCGAGAAAGGACCCGATTCTAGAAACAATCCGATATTGCTTTCGGATCTGAGACAGGAGGTATACCCAACTGTTTTGGGTGTCCCATGAAGATGCATTTATCCGCTTTGGGTTCGAGCTTATCAGCCTGAAACTTTTTCACATAAGCGTCGCAGCCCCAAACTTTTAAGAAATGACAGCTTAGGTTTCTCTAAACCATAGTTCATACGGTGTCATCTCATCGGAATTACGTGGTGCCCTATTTAAAGTGAATGTGGTTGTCTCTAATGCCTAACCCATAAACTATCGTGGTAATTCGATAAGAGACATCATGGTATGCATCATATCCAATAGGGTGCAGTTATGATGTTCGGACACACCATCACACTATGGTGTTCCAGGCTATATTAGTTGTGAAACAATTTCCACAATGTCTTAATTCTTTGCCAAACTCGTAATTCAGATATTCATCTCTATGATCATATCATAGATATTTTATCCTCTTGTCACGACGATCTTTCAACTTCACCCTGAAATTACTTGAACCTTTCAATAATTCAGACTCGTGATTTATCAAGTAAATATACTCAATATCTACTCAAATCATCTGTGAAGTAAGAACATAACGATATCCACTACACGCCTCAGCACTCATTGGACTGCACACATCAAAATGTATTACTTCCAACAAGTTGCTTTCTAGTTCCATTTTACTAAAAACGAGGCTTTCAGTCATCTTACCCATGTGGTATGATTTCCATGTCTCAAGTGATTCAAAATCAAGTGAGTCCAAACGGTCCATTTGCATGGAGTTTCTTCATGCATATCTACCAACAAACATGGTTCGCATTCTCAATCCTTTCAAAAATTTGTGAGTCCAAAGATCCATCAACATGGAGCTTCTTCATGCGTTTCATATATGACTTAAGTGGCAGTGCCACAAGTAGGTGGTACTATCATTACTATCCTATATCTTTTGGCATGAACATGTGTATCACTACGATCGAGATTCAATAAACCATTCATTTTAGGCGTAAGACCATTGAAGGTATTATTCAAATAAACAGAGTAACCATTATTCTCCTCAAATGAATAACCGTATTGCAATAGACGTAATACAATCATGTCTATGCTCAACGCAAACACCAATCTCGATGGTAGAGGGAGCGTGCGATGCTTGATCACATCAAGCTTGGAAAAACTTCCAACACATATCGCCAGCTCACCTTTAGCTAGTCTCCGTTTATTTCGTAGATTTTATTTCGAGTTACTAACACTTAGCAACCGAACCGATATCTAATACCATGGTGCTACTAGGAGTACTAGTAAAGTACACAATGTATATCCAATATACTTCTATCGACCTTGCCAGCCTTCTCATCTACCAAGTATCTAGGGTAATTCTGCTCCGGTGGTTGTTCCCCTTATTACAGAAGCACTTAGTCTCGGGTTTGGGTCCAACCTTGGGTTTCTTCACTAGAACAGCAGCTGATTTGCCGTTTCATGAAGTATCCCTTCTTTCCCTTGCCCTTCTTGAAACTAGTGGTTTCACCAACCATCAACAATTGATGCTCCTTCTTGATTTCTACTTTTATGGTGTCAAACATCGCGAATATCTCAAGGATCATCATATCTATCCCTGATATGTTATAGTTCATCACGAAGCTCTAGCAGCTTGGTGGCAATGACTTTGGAGAAACATCACTATCTTATCTGGAAGATCAACTCCCACTCGATTCAAGTGATTGTTGTACTCAGACAATCTGAGCACAAGCTCAACGATTGAGCTTTTCTCCCTTAGTTTGCAGGCTAAGAAAATCGTCGAAGGTCTTATACCTCTTGACGTGGGCACGAGCCTGAAATCCCAATTTCAGCACTCGAAACATCTCATATGTTCCGCGACATTTCAAAAAATGTCTTCGGTGCCTCAGTTCTAAACCATTTAACATTACCAAACTATCATGTAGTCATCAAAACGTGTATGTCAGATGTTCGCAACATCCACATGCCACGTTCGAGGTTCAGCACACTGAGCGGTGCATTAAGGACATAAGCCTTCTATGAAGCAATGAGGACAATCCTCAGTTTACGGACCTAGTCCGCATAATTGCTACTATCATCTTTCAACTAAATTTTCTCTAGGAACATAACTAAACAGTAGAACTGAAGCGCGAGCTACGGCATAATTTGCGAAGACCTTTTGACTATGTTCAGGATAATTAAGTTCATCTTATGAAATCCCACTCAGATAGACATCCCTCTAGTCATCCAAGTGATTACATGATCCGAGTCAACTAGGCCGTGTCCGATCATCACGTGAGACGGACTAGTCAACATCGGTGAACATCTTCATGTTGATCGTATCTTCTATACGACTCATGCTCGACCTTTCAGTCTCTTGTGTTCCGAGGCCATGTCTGTACATGCTAGGCTCGTCAAGTCAACCTAAGTGTTTCGCGTGTGTAAATCTGGCTTACACCCGTTGTATGTGAACGTAAGAATCTATCACACCCGATCATCATGTGGTGCTTCGAAACGACGAACTTTCGCAACGGTGCACAGTTAGGGGGAACACTTTCTTGAAATTTTAATGAGGGGTCATCTTATTTACTACCGTCGTTCTAAGCAAATAAGATGTATAAACATGATAAACATCACATGCAATCAAATAGTGACATGATATGGCCATCATCACTTTGCTCCTTTTGATCTCCATCTTCGGGGCTCCATGATCATCATCGTCACCGGCATGACACCATGATCTCCATCATCATGATCTCCATCATCGTGTCTTCATGAAGTTGTCTCGCCAACTATTACTTCTACTACTACAGCTAATGGTTAGCAGTAAAGTAAAGTAATTACATGATGTTTATGTTGACACGCAGGTCATAAATAAATAAAGACAACTCCTATGGCTCCTGCCGGTTGTCATACTCATCGACATGCAAGTCATGATTCCTATTACAAGAACATGATCAATCTCATACATCACGTATCATTCATCACATTCTTCTTGGCCATATCACATCACATAGCATACCCTGCAAAAACAAGTTAGACGTCCTCTAATTGTTGTTTGCACGTTTTACGTGGCTGCTATGGGTTTCTAGCAAGAATGTTTCTTACCTACGCAAAACCACAACGTGATATGCCAATTGCTATTTACCCTTCATAAGGACCCTTTTCATCGAATCCGATCCGACTAAAGTGGGAGAGATAGACACCCGCCAGCCACCTTATGCAACTAGTGCATGCTAGTCGGTGGAACCGGTCTCACGTAAGCGTACGTGTAAGGTTGGTCCGGGCCGCTTCATCCCACAATGCCGCCGAATCAAGATTGGACTAGTAACGGTAAGCATATTGAACAAAATCAACGCCCACAACTACTTTGTGTTCTACTCGTGCATAGAATCTACGCAATAGACCTAGCTCATGATGCCACTGTTGGGGAACGTAGCAGAAATTCAAAATTTTCCTATGTATCACCAAGATCTATCTATGGAGAAACCAGCAATGAGGGGAAGGAGAGTGCATCTACATACCCTTGTAGATCGCTAAGCGGAAGCGTTCAAGAGAACGGGGTTGATGGAGTTGTACTCGTCGTGATCCAAATCACCGATGATCCTAGTGCCGAACGGACGGCACCTCCGTGTTCAACACACGTACAGCCCGGTGACGTCTCCTACGCCTTCATCCAGCAAGGGGAGAAGGAGAGGTTGAGGAAGACTCCATCCAGCAGCAGCACAACGGCGTGGTGGTGGTGGAGGAGCGTGGCAATCCTGCAGGGCTTCGCCAAGCACCGCGGGAGAGGAGGAAGATGTGTCACAGGAGGGAGAGGGAGGCGCCAGGGCTTTGGTGCGGCTGCCCTCCCTTCCCCCACTATATATAGGGCCAAGGGAGAGGGGTGGTGCAGCCTTGGCCCTTCCTCCAAGGAAGGGTGCGGCCAGGGAGGAGTCCATCCTCCCCAAGGCACCTAGGAGGTGCCTTCCCCTTTTAGGACTCTTCCTTTCCCTTATCTCTTGGCACATGGGCCTCTTGGGGCTAGTGCCCTTGGCCCATATAGGCCAAGGCGCACACCCCTACAGCCCATGTGGCCCGCGGGGCTGGTGGCCCCACTTGGTGGACCCCCGGGACCCTCCCGGTGGTCCCGGTACGTTACCGATAAACCCCGAAACTTTTCCGGTGACCAAAACAGGACTTCCCATATATAAATCTTTACCTCCGGACCATTCCGGAACTCCTCGCGACGTCCGGGATCTCATCCGGGACTCCGAACAACATTCGGTAACCACATACAAACTTCCTTTATAACCCTAGCGTCATCGAACCTTAAGTGTGTAGACCCTACGGGTTTGGAAACCATGCAGACATGACCGAGACGCTCTCCGATCAATAACCAACAGTGGGATCTGGATACCCATGTTGGCTCCCACATGTTCCATGATGATCTCATTGGATGAACCACGATGTCAAGGACTTAATCAATCCCGTATACAATTCCCTTTGTCTATCGGTACGATACTTGCCCGAGATTCGATCGTCGGTATCTCGATACCTTGTTCAATCTTGTTGCCGGCAAGTCTCTTTACTCGTTCCGTAACACATCATCCCGTGATCAACTCCTTGATCACATTGTGCACATTATGATGATGTCCTACCGAGTGGGCCCAGAGATACCTCTCCGTCACACGGAGTGACAAATCCCAGTCTCGATTCGTGCCAACCCAACAGACACTTTCGGAGATACCCGTAGTGCACCTTTATAGTCACCCAGTTACGTTGCGACGTTTGGCACACCCAAAGTATTCCTACGGTATCCGGGAGTTGCACAATCTCATGGTCTAAGGAAATGATACTTGACATTACAAAAGCTTTAGCGAACGAACTACACGATCTTTGTGCTAGGCTTAGGATTGGGTCTTGTCCATCACATCATTCTCCTAATGATGTGATCCCGTTATCAATGACATCCAATGTCCATGGTCAGGAAACCGTAACCATCTATTGATCAACGAGCTAGTCAACTAGAGGCTTACTAGGGACATGGTGTTGTCTATGTATCCACACATGTATCTGAGTTTCCTATCAATACAATTCTAGCATGGATAATAAACGATTATCATGAACAAGGAAATATAATAATAATCAATTTATTATTGCCTCTAGGGCATATTTCCAACAAACCAGCCCCTGGTGGGCTGGTGCGCCCCCCTTGGGCCTCCTCCCGCGCCTAGGGTTAGAAACCCTAGGGTGGGGGCGCCTCCACTTGGCTTGGGGGCCAAGCCACCCCCTTGGCCGCCGCTCCCCCCCCCCCATCTAGATGGGATCTAGAGGGGCCGGCGCCCCCTGGCCCCTATATATAGTGGAGGGGAGGGAGGGCAGCCGCACCCAAGTCCCTGGCGCTTCCCTCTCCCTCCGTGACACTTGTCCCTCTCGTTGGTGCTTGGCGAAGCCCTGCCGAGATCCCGCTGCTTCCACCACCACGCCGTCGTGCTACTGGATCTCCATCAACCTCTCCTCTCCCCTTGTTGGAACAATAAGGAGGAGACGTATCTCCCAACCGTACGTGTGTTGAACGCAGAGGTGCCGTCCGTTCGGCGCTCGGTCATCGGTGATTTGGATCACGACGAGTGCAACTCCATCAACCTCGTTCTCGTTCTCTTGAACGCTTCTGCTCGCGATCTACAAGGGTATGTAGATGCACTCCTCTTCCCCTCGTTGCTAGATGACTCCATAGATTGATCTTGGTGATGCGTAGAAATTTTTTAAATTTCTGCTACGTTCCCCAACAGTGGCATCATGAGCTAGGTATATGCGTAATTTCTATGCACAAGTAGAACACAAGTTGTTGTGGGCGTTGATTTTGTCAATGTACTTATCGTTACTAGTCTTATCTTGATTCGGCAGCATCGTGGGATGAAACGGCCCAGACCGACCTTAGACATACGCTTACGTGAGACTGGTTCCACCGACGGACATGCACTAGTTGCATAAGGTGGCTAGCGGGTGTCTGTCTCTCCCACTTTAGTTGGATCGGATTCGATGAAAAGGGTCCTTATGAAGGGTAAATAGAAATTGGCATATCACATTGTGGTTTTGGCGTAGGTAAGAAATCTTCTTGCTAGAAACCTATAGCAGCCACGTAAAAACTTGCAACAACAATTAGAGGACGTCTAACTTGTTTTTGCAGCATGTGCCATGTGATGTGATATGGCCAAAAGGATGTGATGTATGAGATTGATCATGTTCTTGTAATAGGAATCACGACTTGCATGTCGATGAGTATGACAACCGGCAGGAGCCATAGGAGTTGTCTTAATTTATTTATGACCTGCGTGTCAACATAAACGTCATGTAATTACTTTACTTTATCGCTAACCGTTAGCCATAGTAGTAGAAGTAATAGTTGACGAGACAACTTCGTGAAGACACGATGATGGAGATCATGATGATGATCATGGTGTCATGCCGTTGATGACGATGATCATGGCGCCCCGAAAATGGAGATCAAAAGGAGCAAAATGATATTGGCCATATCATGTCACTATTTGATTGCATGTGATGTTTATCATGTTTTACATCTTATTTGCTTAGAACGATGGTAGCATAAATAAGATGATCCCTCGCAATAATTTCAAGAAAGTGTTCCCCCTAACTATGCACCGTTGCTAAGGTCCATTGTTCCGAAGCACCACGTGATGATCGGGTGTGATAGGTTCTAACGTTTGCATACAACGGGTGTAAGCCAGATTTACACACGCAATACACTTAGGTTGACTTGACGAGCCTAGCATGTACAGACATGGCCTCGGAACACGGAAGACCGAAAGGTCGAACATGAGTCGTATAGAAGATACGATCAACATGAAAATGTTCACCGATGATGACTAGTCCGTCTCACGTGATGATCGGACACGGCCTAGTTGACTCGGATCATGTATCACTTAGATGACTAGAGGGATGTCTATCTGAGTGGGAGTTCATTAATAATTTGATTAGATGAACTTAATTATCATGAACATAGTCTAAAATCTTTGTAATATGTCTTGTAGATCAAATGGCCCACGCTAATGTTGTCCTCAACTTCAACGCGTTCCTAGAGAAAACCAAGCTGAAAGACGATGGTAGCAACTATATGGAGTGGGTCCGGAACTTAAGGATCATCCTCATAGCTGCCAAGAAAGCATATGTCCTTGAAGCACCGCTAGGTGAAGCACCACCCCCAGCAAACCAAGATGTTATGAACGCTTGGCAGTCCCATGTTGATGATTACTCCCTGGTTCAGTGCGGCATGCTTTACAGCTTAGAACCGGGGCTCCAGAAGCGTTTTGAGCAACACGGAGCATATGAGATGTTCCAAGAGCTGAAAATGGTTTTGCAAGCTCATGCCCGGGTCGAGAGATATGAAGTCTCCGACAAGTTCTACAATTGTAAGATGGAGGAGAATAGTTCCATCAGCGAGCACATACTCAAAATGTCTGGGTTGCACAACCTCTTGTCTCAGCTGGGAGTTAATCTCCCGGATGATGCGGTTGTTGACAGAATCCTTCAGTCGCTCCCACCTAGCTACAAGAGCTTTGTGATGAACTTCAATATGCAGGGGATGGAAAAGACCATTCCTTAGGTATATTCGATGCTGAAATCAGTGGAGGTGGAAATCAAAAAGGAACATCAAGTGTTGATGGTGAATAAAACCACTAAGTTCAAGAAAGGCAAGGGTAAAAAGAACTTCAAGAAGGACGGCAAGGGGGTTGCCGCGTCCGGTAAGCAAGCTGCCGGGAAGAAGCCAAAGAATGGACCCAAGCCCGAGACTGAGTGTTTTTATTGCAAGGGAAGTGGTCACTGGAAGCGGAACTACCCCAAGTACTTAGAGGACAAGAAGGTCGGCAACACCAAAGGTATATGTGATATACATGTTATTGACGTGTACCTTACCAGTACTCGTAGTAGCTCCTGGGTATTTGATACCGGTGCGGTTGCTCATATTTGTAACTCAAAACAGGAGCTGCGGAATAAGCGGAGACTGGCGAAGGACAAGGTGACGATGCATGTCGGGAATGGTTCCAAGGTCGATGTGATCACCGCCGGCACGCTACCTCTACATTTACCTACGGGATTAGTTTTAAACCTCAATAATTGTTATTTAGTGCCAGCTTTGAGCATGAACATTGTATCAGGATCTCGTTTAATATGAGATGGCTACTCATTTAAATCCTAGAATAATGGTTGTTCTATTTATATGAGAGATGTGTTTTATGGTCATGCCCCACTGGTCAATGGTCTATTCTTATTTAATCTCGAACGTGATGTTACACATATTCATAGTGTGAATACCAAAAGATGTAAGGTTGATAATGATAGTCCCACATACTTGTGGCACTGCCGCCTTGGTCACATTGGTGTCAAACGCATGAAGAAACTCCATGCAGATGGACTTTTGGAGTCTCTTGATTATGTATCATTTGACACGTGCGGACCATGCCTCATGGGAAAAATGACCAAGACTCCATTCTCCGGAACAATGGAGCGAGCAATCAACTTATTGGAAATCATACATACTGATGTGTGCGGTCCAATGAGTGCTGAGGCTCGCGGTGGCTATTGTTATGTTCTCACCCTCACTGATGACTTGAATAGATATGGGTATGTCTACTTAATGAAACACAAGTCTGAGACCTTTGAAAAGTTCAAGGAATTTCAGAGTGAGGTTAAGAATCAACATGACAGGAAAATCAAGTTCTTGCGATCAGATCGTGGGGGAGAATATTTGAGTCACGAATTTGGCACACACTTAAGGAAATGTGGAATAGTTTCACAACTCATGCCGCCTGGAACACCTCAGCGTAATGGTGTGTCCGAATGTCGTAATCGCACTCTATTGGATATGGTGCGATCTATGATGTCTCTTACCGATCTACCGCTGTCATTTTGGGGCTATGCTTTAGAGACTACCGCATTCACTTTAAATAGGGCTCCGTCAAAATCCGTTGAGACGACACCGTATGAATTATGGTTTGGGAAGAAACCTAAGCTTTCATTTCTAAAAGTTTGGGGATGCGATGCTTATGTGAAGAAACTTCAACCTGAAAAGCTCGAACCCAAATCGGAAAAATGTGTCTTCATAGGATACCCTAAAGAAACTATTGGGTATACCTTCTACCTCAGATCCGAAGGCAAGATCTTTGTTGCCAAGAATGGATCCTTTCTAGAGAAAGAGTTTCTCTTGAAAGAAGTAAGTGGGAGGAAAGTAGAACTTGATGAAGTATTGCCTTTTGAACCGGAGAGTGGCGCAGCTCAGGAAAATGTTCCTGAGGTGCCTGCACCGACTAGAGAGGAAGTTAATGATGATGATCATGAAACTTCAGATCAAGTTGCTACTGAACTTCGTAGGTCGACAAGAACACGTTCCGCACCAGAGTGGTACGGCAACCCTGTCCTGGAAATCATGTTGTTGGACAATGGTGAACCTTCGAACTATGAAGAAGCGATGGCGGGCCCATATTCCGACAAATGGCTGGAAGCCATGAAATCCGAGATAGGATCCATGTATGAAAACGAAGTATGGACTTTGACTGACTTGCCCGATGATCGGCGAGCCATAGAAAATAAATGGATCTTTAAGAAGAAGACAGACGTGGATGGTAATGTGACCATCTATAAGGCTCGGCTTCTCCCTAAGGGTTATCGACAAGTTCAAGGGGTTGACTACGATGAGACTTTCTCACCCATAGTGAAGCTGAAGTCCGTTCGAATCATGTTAGCAATTGCCGCATTCTATGATTATGAGATATGGCAAATGGACGTCAAAACGGCATTCCTTAATGGTTTCCTTAAGGAAGAATTGTATATGATGCAGCCGGAAGGTTTTCTCGATCCTAAGAATGCTGACAAGGTGTGCAAGCTCCAACGCTCAATCTATGGGCTGGTGCAAGCATCTCGGAGTTGGAACATTTGATTTGATGAGATGATCAAAGCGTTTGGGTTTACGCAGACTTATGGAGAAGCCTGTGTTTACAAGAAAGTGAGTGGGAGCTCTGTAGCATTTCTCATATTGTATGTGGATGACATACTATTGATGGGAAATGATATAGAATTCTTGGAAAGCATAAAGGCCTACTTAAACAAGTGTTTTTCAATGAAGGATCTTGGAGAAGGTGCTTACATATTAGGCATCAAGATCTATAGAGATAGATCGAGACGCTTGATTGGTCTTTCACAGAGTACGTACCTTGACAAGATATTGAAGAATTTCAATATGGATCAGTCAAAGAAGGGGTTCTTGCCTGTGTTGCAAGGTACGAGATTGAGCACGGCTCAATGCCCGACCATGGCAGAAGATAGAGAAAAGATGAGTGTCGTCGCCTATGCCTCGGCCATAGGGTCTATCATGTATGCCATGCTGTGTACCAGACCTGATGTAAACCTTGCCGTAAGTTTGGTAGGAAGGTACCAAAGTAATCCCGACATGGAACACTGGACAGCAGTCAAGAATATCCTGAAGTACCTGAAAAGGACTAAGGATATGTTTCTCGTTTATGGAGGTGACGAAGAGCTCGTTGTAAAGGGTTACGTCGATGCTAGCTTCGACACAGATCTGGATGAATCCAAGTCACAAACCGGATACGTGTATATTTTGAATGGTGGGGCAGTCGGCTGGTGCAGTTGCAAGCAAAGTGTTGTGGCAGGATCTACATGTGAAGCGGAGTACATGGCAGCCACGGAGGCAGCACAAGAAGCAATCTGGGTGAAGGAGTTCATTACCGACCTAGGAGTTATTCCCAATGCGTCGGGCCCGATGACTCTCTTCTGTGACAACACTGGAGCTATTGCCCTTGCCAAGGAGCCCAGGTTTCACAGGAAGACCAGGCATATCAAGCGTCGCTTCAACTCCATTCGTGAAAATGTTCAAAATGGAGACATAGATATTTGTAAAGTGCATACGGACCTGAATGTCGCAGATCTGTTGACTAAACCTCTCCCTAGAGCAAAACATGATCAACACCAGAACTGCATGGGTGTTCGATTCATCACAATGTAACTAGACTATTGACTCTAGTGCAAGTGGGAGACTGTTGGAAATATGCCCTAGAGGCAATAATAAAATGGTTATTATTATATTTCTTTGTTCATGATAATTGCCTATTGTTCATGCTATAATTGTGTTATCCGGAAATCGTAATACATGTGTGAATACATAGACCACAACACGTCCCTAGTGAGCCTCTAGTTGACTAGCTCGTTGATCAAAAGATAGTCATGGTTTCCTGACTATGGACATTGGATGTCATTGATAACGGGATCACATCATTAGGAGAATGATGTGATGGACAAGACCCAATCCTAAGCATAGCTCAAAGATCGTGTAGTTCGTTTGCTATAGCTTTTTCGAATGTCAAGTATCATTTCGTTAGACCATGAGATTGTGCAACTCCCGGATACCGTAGGAGTGCTTTGGGTGTGCCAAACGTCACAACGTAACTGGGTGACTATAAAGGTACACTACAGGTATCTCTGAAAGTGTCTGTTGGGTTGGCACGAATCGAGACTGGGATTTGTCACTCCGTATGACGGAGAGGTATCTCTGGGCCCACTCGGTAATGCATCATCATAATGAGCTCAATGTGACCAAGTGGTTGATCACGGGATCATGCATTACGGTATGAGTAAAGTGACTTGCCGGTAACGAGATTGAGCGAGGTATTGGGATACCGACGATCGAATCTTGGGCAAGTAACGTACCGATTGACAAAGGGAATTGAATACGGGATTGATTGAATCCTCGACATCGTGGTTCATCCGATAAGATCATCATGGAATATGTGGGAGCCAACATGGGTATCCAGATCCCGCTGTTGGTTATTGGCCGGAGAGTTGTCTCGGTCATGTCTGCATGGTTCCCGAACCCGTAGGGTCTACACATTTAAGGTTCGGTGACGCTAGAGTTGTAGAGATATTAGTATGCGGTAACCCGAAAGTTGTTCGGAGTCCCGGATGAGATCCTGGACGTCACGAGAAGTTCTGGAATGGTCCGGAGGTAAAGATTTATATAAAGGAATACCAGTTTCGGCCACCGGGAAAGTTTTGGGGGTCACCGGTATCGTACCGGGACCACCGGAAGGGTCCCGGGGGTCCACCGGGTGGGGCCACCTATCCCGGAGGGCCCCATGGGCTGAAGTGGGAAGGGAACCAGCCCCTAGTGGGCTGGTGCGCTCCCCTTGGGCCTCCTCCTGCGCCTAGGGTTAGAAACCCTAGGGGTGGGGGCGCCTCCACTTGGCTTGGGGGCCAAGCCACCCCCTTGGCCGCCGCCCCCCCCCCCCCCCATCTAGATGGGATCTAGAGGGGTCGGCGCCCCCCTGGCCCCTATATATAGTGGAGGGGAGGGAGGGCAGCCACACCCAAGTCTCTGGCGCCTCCCTCTCCCTCCGTGACACCTATCCCTCTCGTTGGTGCTTGGCGAAGCCCTGCCGAGATCCCGCTGCTTCCACCACCACGCCGTCGTGCTGCTGGATCTCCATCAAACTCTCCTCTCCCCTTGCTGGATCAAGAAGGAGGAGACGTCTCTCCCAACCGTACGTGTGTTGAACGCGGAGGTGTCCTCCGTTCGGCGCTCGGTCATCGGTGATTTGGATCACGACGAGTACGACTCCATCAACCCCGTTGTCTTGAACGCTTCCGCTCGCGATCTACAAGGGTATGTAGATGCACTCCTCTTCCCCTCGTTGCTACATGACTCCATAGATTGATCTTGGTGATGCGTAGAATTTTTTTAAATTTCTGCTACGTTCCCCAACAGTGTGAGTAGTTTACCTCAGACCTACGGGTCCATAGTTATTAGCTAGATGGCTTCTTCTCTCTTTTTGGATCTCAATACAAAGTTCTCCCCCTCTCTTGTGGAGATCTATTCGATGTAATCTTCTTTTGCGGTGTGTTTGTTGAGACCGATGAATTGTGGATTTATGATCAAGTTTATCTATGAACAATATTTGAATCTTCTCTGAATTCTTTTATGTATGATTGGTTATCTTTGCAAGTCTCTTCGAATTATTAGTTTGGTTTGGCCTACTAGATTGATCTTTCTTGCAATGGGAGAAGTGCTTAGCTTTGGGTTCAATCTTGCGGTGTCCTTTCCCAGTGACAGTAGGGGTAGTAAGGCACGTATTGTATTGTTGCCATCGAGGATAACAAGATGGGGTTTATTTCATATTGCATGAGTTTATCCCTCTACATCATGTCATCTTGATTAAAGCGTTATGCCTTTCTTATGAACTTAATACTCTAGATGCGTGCTGGATAGCGGTCGATGTGTGGAGTAATAGTAGTAGATGCAGGCAGGAGTCGGTCTACTTGTCTCAGACGTGATGCCTATATTCATGATCATACCTAGATATTCTCATAACTATGCTCAATTCTGTCAATTTCTCAACAGTAATTTGTTTACCCACCGTGAATACTTATGCTCTTGAGAGAAGCCACTAGTGAAACCTATGGCCCCGGGTCTATCCTCCATCATATTAATCTTCCAATACTTATTTATTTCCTTTGCCTTTTATTTTACTTTGCATCTTTATCATAAAAATACCAAAAATATTATCTTATCATATCTATCAGATCTCACTCTCGTAAGTGACCGTGTAGGGATTGACAGCCCCTTATCGCGTTGGTTGCGAGGATTTATTTGTTTGTGTAGGTGCGAGGGACTCGTGCGTGGCCTCCTACTGGATTGATACCTTGGTTCTCAAAACTAAGGGAAATACTTACGCTACTTTGTTGCATCACCCTTTCCTCTTCAAGGGAAAACCAATGCAAGTGCTCAAGAGGTAGCAAGAAGGATTTCTGGCGCCGTTGCCGGGGAGGTTCACGCAAAAGTCAACATACCAAGTACCCATCACAAAACCTTATCTCCCGCATTACATTATTTTCCATTTGCCTCTCGTTTTCCTCTCCCCCACTTCACCCTTGCCGTTTTATTCGCCCTCACTCTCTCCGTCCTCCCTCTCTTTCTCCGTTTGCCTCTTTTTGCCCGTTTCTTGTTTGCTCGTGTGTTGGATTGCTTGCTTGTCATGATGGTTCAAGATAATACTAAATTGTGTGACTTTACCAATACCAACAACAATGATTTTCTTAGCACTCCGATTGCTCCTCTCACTGATACTGAATCTTGTGAAATAAATACTGCTTTAATGAATCTTGTCATGAAAGATCAATTCGCCGGCCTTCCTAGTGAAGATGCCGCTACCCATATAAATAGCTTCATTGATTTGTGTGATATGCAAAAGAAGAAATATGTGGACAATGATATTGTTAAATTGAAGCTATTTCCTTTTTCGCTTAGAGATCGTGCTAAAGCTTGGTTTTCGTCTTTGCCTAAAAATAGTATTGATTCGTGGAATAAGTGCAAAGATGCTTTTATCTCTAAGTATTTTCCTCCCGCTAAGATCATCTCTCTTAGGAACGATATTATGAATTTTAAGCAACTTGATCATGAACATGTTGCACAAGCTTGGGAGAGGATGAAATTAATGATACATAATTGCCCTACGCATGGTTTGAATTTGTGGATGATTATAGAAATTTTTTATGCCGGATTGAATTTTGCTTCTAGAAATCTTTTAGATTCGGCCACGGGAGGCACTTTTATGGAAATCACTTTAGGAGAAGCTACTAAACTCCTAGATAATATTATGGTTAATTATTCTCAATGGCACACTGAAAGATCTACTAATAATAAAGTACATGCGATAGAAGAAATTAATGTTTTGAGTGGAAAGATGGATGAACTTATGTAATTATTTGCTAATAAAAGTGTTTCTTCTGATCCTAATGATATTCCTTTGTCTACTTTGATTGAGAATAATAACGAATATATGGATGTGAATTTTGTTGGTAGGAATAATTATGGTAACAACGCGTATAGAGGAAACTTTAATCCTAGGTCGTATCCTATTAATTCCTCTAATAATTATGGTAATTCCTACAACAATTCTTATGGAAATTATAATAAGATGCCCTCTGATTTTGAATCTAATATTAAAGAATTTATTACTTCGCAAAAGAATCTCAATACTTTGATTGAAGAAAAATTGCTTAAAATTGATGAGTTGGCTAGGAACGTTGATAGAACTAGACGATTTCCCGCGCGTTGCGGCGGGAACACAAGCATAAATTGTTGTACTTTATTACTTTGGTATATTGAATCATCAAAGTTTGCAATTTACTTATTTCAAGGAAGATTTCATAAGGAATTGTAAGTATTTTACTATGAGATGAACTTGACTAATTTCCACATAGATAAATACAACGTTCGTCAAAAGAGTACAATGATTGGCACGAAACAAAGGGTAGTTGGTAAACAGTGAAAAAATGCAACCAAATTTGTGTTTGTATTTGATATTAATTTCCAGGTGACGAGGCTTTGTTCATTCATCGTCAATTTTGAATCTAGATAATGGAATACATTGAACTTGTACATCCATGATAGATGAAAGTGGTAGATAATCAATTTATATTCAAGAGCACATGTCATAGAAAGATATGAATAATGTGAGGCACAATAATTAATTCAACTCAGCTGTCGACCCCAAGCATCCAATCTATCATTAGAGTTGGGTCTCAATTGAAGTTGAAATTCCTCTGATAGATTTAAGGCCGAGTCCTGAGAACTAGATCAATTCCTGAAAGCCCTAAGCCATGCTCCAAATAGTATATCGCATAACACCATATGAAAAAGGATGATGATCTATAATAAACAAAAAGAGTAGACGTCAGAGTTGGATAAAAAGTCGTAGTTATAAGGTAAACCACAATTATGAGCGCTTCCTATCCTGAGCCCAAATCTATTAATAAGAAAATGTGGATGTTAAAATAATTTTACAAGTGGTGTCGGGAATTTAACGGTAAAATTATTTTATACAAAAAGGCACGCCAAGAAAAAAATGATGTGCTATAAATGATCTTGTACAAATCAAGTTGTGTTAGTAAAACAAAGAGGATAAGAACCAACATTTCTTTTGTTGGATTTTTATTATTATATTACCAAAAAAATCTTTTTAAATGGGAAAAGTAGCAACGCTCCTCTTGATCTTGATGGCCACATTATTATGCCTGACATTCATGATTAAGAGCAATAATGGACACTTAATTATACCTGAAGAGCCATTGCTACAAATCATCACCATTAATCATTTGTCGAAAATTGCGAAAGGTACCTGAGAAAGAACTAAAGACCTACTATGGTGAAGTGGTGATTACAACTGGATTAAAATCAAACAGGTTTGTTGCCTCTGAACCTTAATAAACATGTTCAAATTTGATTTGCTACCTTTGTAATCTTAATAAACGTGTTCACATTTGGTAGCGCAGGACCCGATTGAAACTCCCAAGAAGCAATGTAGTGCATGCAGATGCTGCACAAAGATGGAAACTGTAAGAAGGTTGGGGGATATAGCATGAAATAAATTAATACTCCTTTACAGAGGGAGTACAACATAAACTTAGTCTAGAGTGTATATCTGGATTTCTCATTGGCTGAAACCTAAATGTCGCCGAACAGCAGCATCAACCATTATTTCTGAACTTCTGCAAGAATGAACCTAGAACTAAACTAATCAATCATGATGCATTCCAAGCAAATAACTGGGCAAGCAAATAACCAAGCAGAACTGTTGCATCGAATCAATAGCCGAGAAAAACAGCTTACATACTACCTCGGTCGCCGCGGTCGGCGTGGCGGTATTCCTGACGAAGAGAACTAAATAAGCATGGCAGAGGGCAAGCACAACCCAACTGCAAAGAGCCCCTCTTCATCTCCCAGCATACGCCACGCCGCCCGGCTCGCCGAGTTCCACACCAGAGCAAAGAGAGGAGGGTCAAGGGGATGTAGGATGGGTGGCAGCAAGATCCTTGGTGGCGCTGAGACGGTGTGGAGTGGTCACGGAGGGTAGCGGCGGACGGGTGAAGCCAATGCGGACAATCGGAAGTAGCCGGTCGGACAAAGCCAACACAGGGCATTAGGAAGGCACTGGCTTCCGGTGACGCGCTGAGGGCATGCGACGACACCGTCCAGGCGCGGCGTTGTGGCAGGACACAACCATCTCGGGTGCAGCAGGGAGGCACCACGGGCGTCCTGCGGCACCGTCCAGGTACACGTCATGGCCGAGCTAAAGCGGGGAGCCATGGAGGCACTGTGGGCGTCGGTCGATGCCGTCTAGGTGCGGCGTTGTGGTTGCGCAAAGCTGAAGCGGGGCACCAGGGAGGTGATGCGGGTGTGCGTGAGTGCATCTGTGGTGTCCATGCGCAGCATCGAGCTCCATCTCAGGATGATGACGAGGTTGTGCACATCTGAGCTTGATTCCGGTAGATCGATTATGAAGAATAAGCGGAGATTAAACATTCTATTATATGCATCTGGCGGACTCTTTGACTACCTAGTCTGATATGGAAGATCGAAGAGCAAACGACCAAGGGATGGCTGATTGTTTCCCCTAAATAAAAGTAGCATTTGAAGACCAAACGACCGAGCGACTGCTGCGTACTATAAATAGTAAGATTTGTTGCATGATTTGTTGATTTTTTTTCTGAGGTGGAATGTGTGTGGCATGTGTGATGATGTGGATGGCTTGCATGTTAAGATAAATAGGATAGTGGGGGTGAATTTCTTAGGTATATAGGATTTCTCTTGATGTTGATTCTTTGAAACTTAGATCTATTCCACCTAAGCATGATATCAATGAGTCTCTCAAATCCATGAGAATTTCCATTGATGAGTGCAAAGAAAGAACCGCTAGGATGCGTGCTAAGAAAGATTGCTTTATAAAAGCGTGTTCTTCTAGTTTCCATGATAATAAAGATGAAGATCTAAAAGTTATTGATGTGTCCTCTATTAAATCTTTGTTTTGCAATATGAATCTTGATAATGATGGGACTGAACATGATCCACCTTTACCTAGACGGCGTTCCAAAAATTCGGAGTCTTTAGATCTTGATGCTAAAATTGTTAAAAGTGGGATTGAAGAAGTCAAAACTTTAAATATTAATGAACCCACTATTTTGGATTTCAAGGAATTTAATCATGATAATTTCTCTTTGATAGATTTTATTTCCTTGTTGCAATCCATGCTAAATTCTCCTCATGATTATAGTCAAAATAAAGCTTTTACTAAACATATCATTGATGCTTTGATGCAATCTTATGAAGAAAAACTTGAGTTGGAAGTTTCTATCCCTAGAAAACTCTATGATGACTGGGAACCTACTATTACTAGTAGAACGCCCGTGCGTTGCTACGGGCTCCAATACATACAAATGAATTGAAAACATAATTAAGGTCATTTTAAGGTTGAAACTCATTTCCTCCTTCAGTGTAACATCAACCAGTCCAGAACAAAGTCGCAAATTTGCATCAAGAAGAAGATTTGACACTTGCATTGTGGTGCTTTTTTCACTGTATATCTGACACACGCACACACTACATGCATTCTGCAGATAGGTGACTGACCAAGAGATAGTTAACACACACACACACACACACACACTACATGCATTATGTAGATATGTATCCAACTGGCTCTACTCTATGGTCACTGGATTTTGCGGACTTCTTGACCATGTTAGGTAAAGAAGCTCCCTGGCCTGAAAAATTGGATGTGGGGAACCATGCTTATAACATTTAAACCTGCAATCAAGGGGTATATCAAGACCTTTTCCCTGGCCTAAAAAATTGCAATGGACTTATCTATAGAAACATCTTCCTTGTTTTCTTCCCTTAATTTGCCAGTTTGTGCACATATAAATGTTACAAGAAATCAAAACCCAAGAGATATCAGCAAAAAAAGGCACTACGAACTAAGAGAAGTAATTATCTCTTCTAGTGCAGCCTCAAACACTTTCCCTATCTTTTGTACAAACTCTTGCCGAACTTGAGAGTCACTAATATTGTCATAAAGTTCATAACTGAAAGACAATGTAACATGGTAGTTGCGGCTTTATTTGGTTTCATCGTATCTATGAACATTGAGAACCTAGATAAAGTTGTACCTCTAAAGTTCATGTCCAAAAAGCAGAGTCATCTCTTGTGGTACATGAAACAAATATACTGGATCGGAACACACACCTACACTTGTTATCTTTATGGACCATGGCAGAAATTTCGGATACCAGCAGAAGGGAGTTCGCTTCGATTGTTTTTTTCTGATGCCATTCTCAATGTTCTGTTCATTCACACGCAATAGAATTATTTGTAACATTTATATATGTACATGATTCATATGAAGTATAAGTATAATCTCTCTTTTTGTTAAAAACGTTGCCTTCTTGTAGATGGATTATTAAAACCTGTCCTATAAACTGACATGTGCTAGAAAAGGTACTACTTTCAGACATACCAAAAATACTAAAGTGAAGTATGTCGAGTAGTAGAGAAGCTAAAATAGACATGTATGATTGTAGCCATGTTTATTATTCCAGCAATTTCAGAGGCATATTGACACGCTACGGAAGTGGGCTAACTACCAGTCTCATCTCTCCCCATTCTCAAAATAATTATGCAAATCTCAGATAGTAAAAATACAAGGATGCCCAAAAATCTACAGTAGAAGTGAAATAATGCTATTGTTTTTACCTTTGAAAGAGTAGCCAATATGATAAATCTAAACTTTAACTTTAGACGCTTTCACGCACCCTGGCAACTGGAATGCGTGTGTTGGAATAGAGGCCTGAAAGTATTCTCCTATCAATAGTCAGTAGTTCAGCTCTCCAGAAAGCATGATTTGCATTACTTTTAACATGTGTAATGAACATTACCGGTGACTTTGTATCTTATTTGCTCACCAATGGCAACTGGAATGTGTGTGTTGGAATAGAGGCCTGAAATACTATAAGCCTGAAAAAGAAGTACAATAAAGTAGTCGCTCCCAGGAAACTGCATGAATAAGAATGTATTTTGCATGGCTTGTCAAAGAGGTGAGCCCCGATATCAAATGCTTGATATCATCCTGTCCAAGTTTGAGAAATAAGCCTTGCTTAATATAATTGCAATTTGGGCATTCTGTCAATTCATTAATATATTTTGCTCTCTTTCAGTTCAGCCCCTTCCTTTTTCTTGTGCCAACACACATGCCACCTAAATCCAAATGGGTGAAAATATGCGCCATCACATACCACCTAAATCCAAATGGATGAAATACCATTCTAGGGAATACATTCTACATAAGCTTGATGACAGAACTACTGCCAATGTAAAATATTTGTAAGCCTAATTGAGAACTAATGTCAGAAAATAAAATTATCACTCTTGCATTATTGGTATACACAATGAGATGTAAAAAACCAATGAGGTTATTAGAAGTGATAAAAATGGAAAATCAAAAGCAGTGCAACATATTAACAAAAAATTGTAGATCAAGGACTAACATGAGATAGGAAATGAGTTAATGAGGTTATTAGAAGTGATAAAAAATGGAATGCACGAGCAACGCATAATAATACTAAAAAGATTTATAGATTGCAGTTTCACATGACTATGGGCAAATTATTTTTGCTTTCAGCGAATTTATGGAGATAACACAGGTGGCTCTTAGCTCAGCAATCTAGCATTTACTGTATATATCTCTTAATGACTTACTGCAAGTGTGTGTCATTAAAGTAATGAAATTGTTCTTCACAAGATCGGTCCCTGATAACACATTCCTGATAATCAAGGGCCAACGCATCAGATTTATGCATAAAAAAGAGACCAAGTTGATGCAAACTCTTACATATTACAACGTCGCTACCACCGCAATTCAGGCAACTCTTGTGTGCCGCCTTGTTCTTCCATATCGCAGCAAATTCATTTGGTGCACAAATTGTTAGGCCAAATGCACTTATTAATATTACAACACATAGGCAAGCGAGACATCTTTGTAAAGAGGGAATACATTCTTCCCACATGAGATAAAAAATGTGCATTAGACTTCAAGCAAAATGAGCCTGGACCATCAAGGGAATCAAATTTCATAGGATCACCAGGGGCCTCATCTCGCTGTAACTAGTAGGGAGGAGCAGCCACTTTATTCATTCCTAATATAGCACACGCAATTTATTAGTTGTAATAACAGAAGAAAATGCAGTGGAAATCACAATTTGGGATATGATCGAGAACTCCTAATTGGTAATGCACTATTACTGAATTATAGACATAGAGAAAGCTATAATAGGAAGTAGCATGACCTGAATCAATTGCTCACCTTCTCAGAGAATCAGAGATTGTATATATGAGAAGTAAAACCGGTGTTGGCCCGCAGATCTAAGGAGGGAAAAAACTAATCAAAATAAGTTGCAGTACTCTATCATCAACAACATTATAGGGGTGCCTAAATTTTATAAAGCAGCAACTCATGGAATCTTCTATTTTTACACGCCGGACCTCTGCTTTATAGGCTGCAAAAAACTATAGATAGTGACCCACAAAATCATTGGAGTTCCATCCTAATATATTTTCTTCACTGGTTGCACATCATCTTCCTCAAAACAGAACTATCTATACCTGAGACATTGACATCGCTTGATAACAAATATCCTCTAATTAAATGTTGTGATGAGAAATGTCACCCAATAGCATTCTGTTGGGGAACATAGCAGAAATTCAAAATTTTCTACGCATCACCAAGATTAATCTATGGAGTAATCTAGCAACAAGGGGAAGGAGAGTGCATCTACATACCCTTGTAGATCGCTAAGCGGAAGCGTTCAAGAGAACGGGGTTGAAGGAGTCGTACTCGTCGTGATCCAAATCACCGGCGATCCTAGTGCCGAACGGACGGCACCTCCGCGTTCAACACACGTACAGCCCGATGACGTCTCCCATGCCTTGATCCAGCAAGGAGAGAGGGAGAGGTTGAGGAAGACTCCATCCAGCAGCAGCACAACGGCGTGGTGGTGATGGAGGAGCGTGGTGATCCAGCAGGGCTTCGCCAAGCACCGCGAGATATGAGGAGAAAGAGAGGTAGGGCTGCGCCAGGGAGAGGTCAGGAACTCGTGTGTATTGGGCAGCCCAAACCTCAACTATATATAGGGGGAGGGGAGGGGCTGCGCCCCCACCTAGGGTTCCCTCCCTAGGGGTGGCGGCAGCCCCCTAGATCCCATCTAGGGCCGGCCAAGGGGAGGGGAGAGGGGGAGGCGCACCAGGGTGGGCCTTAGGGCCCATCTGCCCTAGGGTTTGCCCCCCTTCCCACTCCCTTGCGCCTTGGGCCTTGGTGGGGGGCGCACCAGCCCACCTGGGGCTGGTCCCCTCCCACACTTGGCCCATGCAGCCCTCCGGGGCTTGTGGCCCCACTTGGTGGACCCCCGGGACCCTCCCGGTGGTCCCGGTACGTTACCGATAAAACCCGAAACTTTTCCGGTGACCAAAACAGGACTTCCTATATATAAATCTTTACCTCCGGACCATTCCAGAACTCCTCGTGACGTCTGGGATCTCATCCGAGACTCCAAACAACATTCGGTAACCACATACAAACTTCCTTTATAACCCTAGCGTCATCGAACCTTAAGTGTGTAGACCCTACGGGTTCGGGAACCATGCAGACATGACCGAGACGTTCTCCGGTCAATAACCAACAGCGGCATCTGGATACCCATGTTGGCTCCCACATGCTCCACGATGATCTCATCGGATGAACCACGATGTCAAGGACTTAATCAATCCCGTATGCAATTCCCTTTGTCCATCGGTACGATACTTGCCCGAGATTCGATCGTCGGTATCCCGATACCTTGTTCAATCTCGTTACCGGCAAGTCTCTTTACTCGTTCCATAACACATCATCCCGTGATCAACTCCTTGGTCACATTGTGCCCATTATGATGATGTCCTACCGAGTGGGCCCAGAGATACCTCTCCGTTTACACGGAGTGACAAATCCCAGTCTTGATTCGTGCCAACCCAACAGACACTTTCGGAGATACCTGTAGTGTACCTTTATAGCCACCCAGTTACGTTGTGACGTTTGGCACACCCAAAGCATTCCTACGGTATCCGGGAGTTGCACAATCTCATGGTCTAAGGAAATGATACTTGACATTAGAAAAGCTTTAGCATACGAACTACATGATCTAGTGCTATGCTTAGGATTGGGTCTTGTCCATCACATCATTCTCCTAATGATGTGATCCCGTCATCAACAACATCCAATGTCCATGGTCAGGAAACTGCAACCATCTATTGATCAACGAGCTAGTCAACTAGAGGCTTACTAGGGACATGGTGTTGTCTATGTATCCACACGTGTATCTGAGTTTCCTATCAATACAATTCTAGCATGGATAATAAACGATTATCATGAACAAGGAAATATAATAATAACCAATTTATTATTGCCTCTAGGGCATATTTCCAACACATTCAACATTCTGCAAATTCACAAAGGTAGAATTAACTATTAGCTATTTAAGTAATCATATTTTTCAGATGAGCACACACAGCAATGTCGATATTTTCTTCAACGTTAACATCTGAATCATCTATGTGTAGGCAAAAACTAAATCATACAATAAGTTCTACACTTGCATGAAAAAAGGGAGAAGAAAAAAAGAAGTCCTCACCTGCAATCGACATGTTGAAGGTGGAGGAACGGACATATACAATGCTCTCGTCACCGTGTGCAACCCAGCTAGCTCCAGCCCGCATCACTGCAGCAAGACAGTAGTTGTCGTAGTGTTGCCCCTGCTGTTCCACAAATCCTATATGTGGAAGACCTCGGTTGACGGCTAGGTGTTGTCCTCGACGGCGGCGCATCGATGTAGCTTGATTTGCGATTAAGGATGCTTGCAGCCATATGGGAACAAATATAAAACTGAAAATTCAATGAGAAACAGCACAAGGAGAACAACAGAGGTTAAAAAAGGACCATATCTGAATCTTTTAACTCACAGTGCACACGTTCTTCACGGCATATTTTGCCACTGATCCTGAAGCTAGACACGTCCATACATTACATCGTACTGCTGGTCAACAGAGCAAGATCAAAATACCAACATCCATTAGTTCAACATGTGTGTTGGTACCAACATTGTATGTGCCATAGGCTTGGGGGCCTGGAGCTAAGACCTACCAAAGGACATCCCAGGAGCGACGTGGCCGAGGGCGTACCTGGAGCCCGTGCCAACGCTCCTGTCGTGAGTTGCCGTACGAAACCTGCAGCACATTAACACACAAATTTGGCAAATGATCTCAAGAATCAGGCGAAGAGGTAGGGGGAGCACTAACTGAGGTAGGAGGAAAATGATCATGGCGTGGTCGGCAACAGAGGATCTCATGGTGGCGGCACCGGAAGGACATGGTCTTGTGCACGCCCTCCTCGACACCATTGATGTAGTTATTGTGGCTAGCGAGAGGTTGTGGAGGGGAAGCGTGCGGTGATACGTCTCCGTCGTATCTACTTTTCCAAACACTTTTGCCCTTGTTTTGGACTCTAACTTGTATGATTTGAATGGAACTAACCTGGACTGACGCTGTTTTCAGCAGGATTACTTTGGTGTTGTTTTATGTGCAGAAAGCAAATATTCTCAGAAAGTCCTGAAACTCCACGGAATACCTTAGAAAAAATAATAAAAAATCCTCACCAAAGATGAAGACCAGGGGGCCCACACCCTGTCCACGAGGGTGGGGGCGCGCCCCCCTACCTCGTGGGCCCCCTGGAAACCCTCCGACGCCAATTCCAACTCTATATATTCGCTTTCGGAGAGAAAAAATCAGAGAGAAGAAATCATCGCGTTTTACGATATGGAGCTGCCGCCAAGCCCTAAAACCTCTCGGGAGGGCTGATCTGGAGTCCATTCGGGGCTCCGGAGAGGGGGATTCGTCGCCGTCGTCATCATCAACCATCCTCCATCACCAATTTCATGATGATCACCGCCGTGCGTGAGTAATTCCATCATTGGCTTGCTGGACGGTGATGGGTTGGATGAGATTTATCATGTAATCGAGTTAGTTTTGTTAGGGTTTGATCCCTAGTATCCGCTATGTTCTGAGATTGATGTTGCTATGACTTTGCTATGCTTAATGCTTGTCACTAGGGCCCGAGTGCCATGATTTCAGATCTGAACCTATTATGTTTTCATGAATATATGTGAGTTCTTGATCCTATCTTGCAAGTCTATAGTCACCTACTATGTGTTATGATCCGGCAACCTCGAAGGGACAATAATCGGGACCACTCCCGGTGATGACCATAGTTTGAGGAGTTCATGTATTCGCTATGTGCTAATGCTTTGTTCTGGTTCTCTATTAAAAGGAGGCCTTAATATCCCTTAGTTTCCAATAGGACCCCGCTACCACGGGAGGGTAGGACAAAAGATGTCATGCAAGTTCTTTTCCATAAGCACGTATGACTATATACGGAATACATGCCTACATTACATTGATGAATTGGAGCTAGTTTTGTGTCACCCTATGTTATGACTGTTACATGATGAACCGCATCCGGCATAATTATCCATCACTAATCCGGTGCCTACGAGTTTTCCATATACTGGTTTACGCTTATTTACTTTCTCGTTGCTACTGTTACAATCACTACAAAATACCAAAAACTTTACTTTTGTTGTCTTTACTTTTGTTGCCGTTACCACCACTATCATATTACTGTGCTACTAAACACTTTGCTGCAGATACTAAGTTTCCAGGTGTGGTTGAATTGACAACTCAGCTGCTAATACTTGAGAATATTCTTGGCTCCCCTTGTGTCGAATCAATAAATTTGGGTTAAATACTCTACCCTCGAAAACTGTTGCGATCCCCTATACTTGTGGGTTATGAAGACCTTTTTCGGGCGCCGTTGTCGAGGAGCATAGCTCTATTCTTTGAGTCACTTGGGATTTATATCTGCTGGACACTATGAAGAACTTGAAAGACGCTAAGACAACAATTTATCCCTCAACTACGAGGGGAGGTAAGGAACTGCCATCTAGCTCTGCACTTGATTCACCTTCTGTTATGAGTAAGCTAGCGACACCTAAACCTGTTTCTGCTATTCGTTCCGATATGTCGCATGTTATTGATGATGCCACTTCTACTATGCATGATACTTATGATGAAATTGCTTCTATGCCTGATACTACTGTGCCCCTTAGTGAATTTCTTGAAGAACAAATTGCTAGGGCTAGAGAAAGAGAAATTGATGAAACTGAATACGATGATGATAGTGATGATGAAAATATGCCTGTTATTCCTGAAGGTTATCTTTTTGATAAAGATTCTTCTTTAGCTATTTTAGCCTGCAAAGATAGATATGAGCTTAAAAGGTTATTGATTAAATGGAACAAAGAATCACTTAGAGATAAAATGACACCCGATCCTGCTTTTGCAACTTCACCTATATGTGTTTCTGATAAGGATTATGAATTCTCTGTTGATCCTGATATAATTAATTTGGTTGAATCTGATCCTTTTTATGGCTATGAATCTGAAACTGTTGTAGCACATCTTACTAAGTTAAATGATATAGCTGCCCTGTTCACTAATGATGAGAGATCGCGTTACTTCTATATACTCAAAATATTTCCGTTCTCATTAAAGGGTGATGCTAAGATATGGTTTAATTCTCTTGATCATGGTTGTGTGCGTAGTCCCCAGGATATGATTTATTACTTCTCTGCTAAATATTTCCCTGCTCATAAGAAACAAGCTGCTTTGAGGGAAATATACAATTTCGTGCAAATTAAAGAAGAGAGTCTCCCACAAGCTTGGGGGAGGCTTCTCAAGTTACTTAATGCTTTGCCTGATCATCCTCTTAAGAAACCTGAAATACTTGAATCTTTTATAATGGACTAACCGATGCTTCCGGAGATTACCTGGATAGTTGTGATGGTTCTCTTTTCAGGGAAAGAACACCGGATGAAGCTGAAATTCTATTGAATAATATGTTGACAAATGAAAATAATTGGGCACCTCTTGAGCCAGCTCCTGCTCCAATTAATGATCCTATTCCTAAACCAACTCCGAAGAAGAGAGGTGTTCTATTCCTCAGTCCCGAAGATATGCAAGAGGCAAAGAAATCTATGAAAGAAAAAGGTATTAAGAATTTACCTCCTATTGAAGAAATACATGGTCTTAATATACCGCCTATTGACGAAGTATATGATCTTAATCCTTTATTCATTGAAGAACTTCCCGATATCCCTACACAGGTAGTAAAGGTAAATTCTCTCTATAGATATGATAAAGCTGAAGTCCCTCCTACTAAAATTGCTAGTCCGTGCTTGGATGAGTTTGATGACTTTATGTTTAAGCAAGACGACTTAAATGCTTATTTTGGTAGACAATTAAAAGAGAATGCTTATAAGATTAGATGCTTGGGTGATTATATGGCTAATATTAAAGGTGAACTTAAACTTGTTAGCAAACATGCTTCTATGGTTACCACTCAAGTAGAACAAGTACTTAAAGCTCAAAAAGAAGTGCTTGATGAAATGAATAGTAAGAAAAATGATTATGCTATTAGAGTGGCTACTAGAACTGGTAGAATGACTTAGGAACCTTTGTATCCTGAAGGCCACCCTAAGAGAATTGAGCGAGATTCTCAAAGAAATAATATTGATATTCCTAGTTGTTCTAAAGAGAAGAAAAAGAAAAATGATAGAACTGTGCAAACTTCTAGTGAACCTATTGCTGAACCACCTGATAATCCAAATGATATCTCTATGTCTGATGCTAAAACACAATCCGGTAATGAACATGAACCTAGTGAAAATATTAATGATGATGTTCATGATGATGCTCCACCTAGTAATGATAATGATGTAGAAATCGAACCTGCTGTTGATCTTGATAACCCACAATCAAAGAATCAACGTTATCATAAAAGAGACTTTGTCGCTAGGAAACATGGTAAAGAAAGGGAACCCTGGGTTCAGAAACCCATGCCTTTTCCTCCTATACCATCCAAGAAAAAGGATGATGAGGATTTTGAGCGATTTGCTGAAATGATTAGGCCTATCTTTTTGCGTATGCGATTAACTGATGTGCTCAAAACAAACCCTTATGCTAAATATATGAAGGATATCATTACTAATAAAAGAAAGATACTGGAAGCTGAAATTTCCACCATGCTTGCTAATTATACTTTTAAGGGTGGAATACCAAAGAAACTTGGAGATCCCGGAGTACCCACTATACCTTGCTCCATTAAAAGAAATTATATTAAAACGGCTTTATGTGATCTTGGAGCCGGTGTTAGTGTTATGCCTCTCTCTTTATATCGTAGACTTGACTTGAATAAGCTGACACCTACTGAAATATCTTTGCAAATGGCTGATAAATCAACTGCTATACCTATCGGTATTTGTGAGGACGTGCCTGTTGTGGTTGCAAACGTTACTATTTTAATGGACTTTGTTATTCTTGATATTCCCGAGGGTGATAGTATGTCTATTATTCTTGGAAGACCTTTTCTTAATACTGCAGGGGCTGTTATTGATTGCAACAAAGGCAATGTCACTTTTCACGTTAATGGTAATGAGCATACGGTACACTTTCTGAGGAAACAACCTCAAGTTCATAGTGTCAACTCCATTGGAAAAATTCCATCGATTATAATTGGAGGTTTTGAATTTCTCTTCCTACGGTCAAAAAGAAATATGATATACTTATTATAGGGGATGCGCATATCCCCGTTGAGGTAACTTAGTGTTATTCGAAATTTCTCCAGTTTCATGATTATCGGAATGAGTTTGTTAACAAGACCTGATCAACCTTGTTAGTGGATTCTTTTTGATAAGCATGAGATGGATGAAACTAGAAGCACAAACTTCTGTACCCTCTTTATATTTTCTGTAATTTAGTAGAAATAAAGTAAAAATAGTATTTTTCTGTCTGTTTCCTGACTTATCCGTGCAATATAAAAATATCCCAAAAATAAAAGTCCTCAGAAAGCCATGCCAATTTAATATGATTTTTTCGGGAATATTTGAGGATTTACTGTGTAAAAATTACCACGGGAGGAACTGCCACCTGGCCACGAGGGTGGTGGGCGCCCCCCCCCCTCTATAGGGCGTGCCCCCCTGCCTCGTGGGCCCACGGTGGCCCTCCTCCACTTATCCCAGCACCCATCTTCTTCCTCTGCCTCACACAAACCCGAAAAACCAACTCAAGCACGAGTTCCAGCCACTTTTGTTGTGATTTTCGATCTCCTTGCTCAAAGCACCTCTCGCAAAACTGCTTGGGGAGATTGTTCCTTGGTATGTGACTCCTCCATTGGTCCAATTAGTTTTTGTTCTAGTGCGTTATTCTTTGCAAATTTGTGCTGCATAGGTGACCATGTTCTTGAGCTTGCATGTCAAATTTATATGGTTCCAAGTAGTTCTAATGCTTGATATAGGCTCTACGCACTTGTAGGAGTAGTTGCTATCAGTTTTATTGAAGTTGGTTCACTTTTGTTTGAAGTTACTAAAAATTTCAGAATTTTTTAGAGAAAAACAATATGCTTAGGAAGATGTTCCAAGGTGGTTCCTCTAAGAAGTAAGGACCCAGGATTGCTATGCGCGATGCTAACGAGGATCCACCAAGAGACGCTTCGGTACGGCCTTGCGAGTGGCCGTCAGAAAATTTTATGGACCGTGCGGGAATTAAAGAAGAATTCAAAGCATATTTGCGCAATGCCGGTCTTGAGGAATTTGAGGCCAACAAATGCCCCCAGTATCATGATCTCACAAGTTCATTTGTGAGGAGGTTTGAGTATTCATCTTCGCGTAATTCTCCTTCAGTCATGTTTGATCTTTATGATAAATCTTATAGAATGAACTTAGAGGATTTCACTCTTGCGTGCAAACTTCCATCATGGGGTAGTATTAGGGATCCCTCTAAATCTGAATTTAGAAACTTTCTTGCTGATATAACTGTGGGGGAATCTAGAGATATAACGCAAGCTACCATAGGGAGCATTCACTTTCCTGCTATACATTATTTTGCTCTCTTCATCGGTAGATGCATAAATGCTAAGGATGAAGCATGTCACATGTGTGTCCCTGACCTTAGCATTCTTAGGAGTGCTGTGTTAGGAGACCAATCTTATCATCTGGGAGCCATTGTAGCTCGTAGGTTGCATCATAATAGACATAATGGAGATTTCTTTGGAGGAATTTATGCAACCCGCTTAGCTCATTTTCTTGAGACAGACATCCGTGAGGGTGATACGGAGTTTCCTACTGCATATTTAGATTATGACTCCATGGCTTCACATCATTTTGTTGAGCGACCCGAATCACCTCTTTTATACCGTTTAATTTTTAACAAACGACATGTTGTCCGTATTACTCTCCCTGCTCCTGCTCTTTTTGATTCACAGACAAAAGGAAGATATAGTATTACTAGAGAGGAGGCAGATGAGTACGAGAGGAGAGCGGAGGCAGCCCGACTCCACGCTGCAGCTCAGGAGGCGATAACTGCTGTATCGCAATACGACCCCAGCTACACCTACGAGTATCCGCCAGGCTATCCCTGGCAATAGACCAACTTAGGCCAAAAGCCTAAGCTTGGGGGAGTACGTATTTCTCACCGACATTACATTTATGTTCACACACACTCATTGCTAGATGTCGGTGCTTATACTCTTTCATTGTAATATCCATGCTAGTTCATTTTCTTTTTCCCGCTTTTTTCTTGTGTGTTTGTTAAACCTTAAGAAAACCAAAAAAAATTAGTAGTAATTTACTTTCCTGTTGTAGTAGTAATTAAAAATAAAACCCAAAAAAATATTTCCCGTTCTTCTTTTGCTTGTTGGGAGCTTTCCCGTGTAAATAGTTTTATTTTCTTTTCTTTTCTTTGGGGGTCAGTAGGAGAAGACCATAATTAAATTGTTGTAGTGGCTCTTATATGCTTTAATGTTGATTTAACCCAGAGCCCATATTGCCTTGTCTTCTCCTGTTTCTTGAATGCTCGCAGATTCCAGCTTAGTCCAATGCATGTGCACTCTTATTATTATTCACACCGTTCGGTCGTGCAAGTGAAAGGCAATTATGATGATATATGATGGACTGACTGAGATGGGAAAAGCTGGTATGAACTCGACCTCTTTTGTTTTTGTAAATATGATGAGCCCGTCGTTCTTGATTCAGCTTATTATGAATAAACATGTTTGCAATGACAATTAGAGATCATAGTTGCTTGTGCCATACTTGATTAGCTATGAGTTATAATGGTTTACCTTGTGTGCCAACATGCTATTGAGATGATTATGATGTGGTATGATGGGGTGGTATCCTCCTTTGAATGATTTAAGTGACTTGACTTGGCACATGTTCACGCATGTAGTAGAAACAAAATCAACATAGCCTTCATGATATTTATGTTCATGGTGGATTATATCCTACTCATGCTTGCATCCAATGTTTATTAATTTTAATGCATGTACATGGCTGTTGTCGCTCTTTAGTTGGTTGCTTTCCAGTCTTTTGCTAGCCTTCACCTGTACTAAGCAGGAATACTGCTTGCGCATCCAATCCCTTAAACCCCAAAGTTATTCCAGATGAGTCCACTATACCTTCCTATATGCGGTATCTACCTGCCGTTCCAAGTAAATTTGTATGTGCCAAACTCTAAACCTTCAAATAAATATTCTGTTTTGTATGCTTGAATAGCTCATGTATCAACCAATGTTGTCCTTATCTTTCGTGTTAGGTGGGTTATTCTCAAGAGGAGTGGACTCCGCTCCTCACTCACGAGAAAATGGCTGGTCACCGGGATGCCCAGTCCCATGCTTTATGCAAACTAAATCAAAATTAATTGCAAACAAAACTCCCCCTGGGACCTGATGTATGTTGGAGACACTCGTTGTTTCGAGCAAGTCATGGATTGATGCTTGTTGGTGGAGGGGGAGTATAAACTTTACCATTCTGTTTGGGAACCGCCTATAATTTGTTTAGCATGGAAGATATCGCCATCTCTTAGTTGTTACGTTGACAATGAAAGTATACCACTCAAAATGCAATTTATCTCTATTTCAAAACCGAGCTCTGGCACCTCTACAAATCCCTGCTTCCCTCTGCGAAGGGCCTATCCATTTACTTTTATGTTGAGTCATCACCCTCTTATTAAAGAGCACTAGCTGGAGAGCACAGCTGTCATTTACATTCATCACTATTAATCTATGTTGGGTATGACTATGATTGGATCTCTTTTACCATGAATTACAATGTCTAGTCAGTCCTTGATCTTTAAAGGTGCTCTGCATTTATGTTTTGCGGTCTCAGAAAGGGCTAGCGAGATACCATCTTGTTATATTATATTATGATTGTTTTGAGAAAGTGTTGTCATCCGAGATTTATTATTATGGCTTGCTAGTTGATTATGCTATTGATATGAGTAATTATGAGACCTGAGAATTATTGCAAACGTGGTTAGTTATGATATATGCTGAAAACTTGAATGCTGGCTTGACATAATTACAACAACAAGAGCAAACCGAGTTTGTAAAAGTTTTTCTTTCTTTCTTTCAGTTTGTCAACTGTAGGATCGAAAGTATGTCTAGAGGGGGGTGATTAGACTACTTGACCAAATAAAAACTTAACCTTTTCCCAATTTTAGTTCTTGGCAGATTTTAGCTATTTTATGACAAGTCAAGCCATCATCACACAATTCAAGCAAGCATGCAAAGAGTATATTGGCAGCGGAAAGTAAAGCATGCAACTTGCAAGAATGTAAAGGGAAGGGTTTGGAGAATTCAAACGCAATTGGAGACACGGATGTTTTTCCCGTGGTTCGGATAGGTGGTGCTATCCTACATCCACGTTGATGGAGACTTCAACCCACGAAGGGTAACGGTTGCGCGAGTCCACGGAGGGCTCCACCCACGAAGGGTCCACGAAGAAGCAACCTTGTCTATCTCACCATGGCCATCGCCCACGAAGGACTTGCCTCACTAGCGGTAGATCTTCACGAAGTAGGTGATCTCCTTGCCCTTACAAACTCCTTGGTTCAACTCCACAATCTTGTCGGAGGCTCCCAAGTGACACCTAGCTAATCTAGGAGACACCACTCTCCAAGAAGTAACAAATGGTGTGTTGATGATGAACTCCTTGCTCTTGTTCTTCAAATGATAGTCTCCCCAACACTCAACTCTCTCTCATAGGATTTGGATCTGGTGGAAAGAAGATTTGAGTGGAAAGCAACTTGGGGAAGGCTAGAGATCAAGATTCATATGGTAGGAATGGAATATCTTGGTCTCAACACATGAGTAGGTGGTTCTCTCTCAGAACATATGAGTTGGAAGTGTAGATGTGTTCTGATGGCTCTCTCCACGAGTGAAGAGGAGGTGGAGGGGTATATATAGCCTCCACATAAAATCCAACCGTTACACACAATTTACCAATCTCGGTGGGACCGAATCAACAAACTCGGTCAGAGCGAAATAGTAAACCTAGTGACCGTTAGAGATTTTCGGTGGGACTGACATGCAACTCGGTAGGACCGATTTTGTTAGGGTTAGGGCATAACGTAATTTCGGTGAGACCGATTACACAAACTCGGTGAGACCGATTTTGGTAATAATCTAACCAGAGAGTTGGTCAAGTAAACTCGGTGGGACCGATTTGCTCTTTCGGTGAGACCGAAAAGTTACAAAAAGGAAACACTGAATTTACATTGCAATCTCGGTGGGACTGATCCGCTCTTTCTGTGAGACCGAAAAGTTACGAAAGGGAAACAGAGAGTTTGCAATCCCATCTCGGTGAGACCGAGATCCCTATCAGTAGAACCGAATTGCTAGGGTTTGGCAGTGGCTTATGACAAGTGAAACTCGGTGGCACCGGATAGAAAGAATCGATAGGGCCGAGTTTGGCTTAGGGTTTAGGTCAAATGTGGATATGGGAAAGTAGTTGAGGGTTTTGGAGCATATCACTAAGCACATGAAGCAAGAGGCTCATTAAGCAACACCTCATCCCTTCTTGATAGTGTTGGCTTTTCTTATAGACTCAATGTGATCTTGGACCACTAAAATATAAAATGAAGAGTCTTGAGCTTTTGAGCTTGAGCCAATCCTTTGTCCTTAGCATTTTGAGGGTTCCACTTTCACCATCCATGCCATGCCAATCATTGAGCTTTCCTGAAATAATCATCTTGGAATAGCATTAGCTCAATGAGCTATATGTTGTTATGAATTACCAAAACCACCTAGGGATAGTTGCACTTTCAATCTCCCCCTTTTTGGTAATTGATGACAACATATAGATCAAAGCTTCGACAAATGATAATAAGCATGAAAAATATCGTCGCTTTGAGAAGTATGTGATAAGTAAGAGCTCCCCCTAAATTTGTGCATATTTAAGATTTGCTTTGGCCTGCAAATGCACAAAGAGTTAGAGTCATGGGTTACTCTTCCATGTCACATACATCTTGGTGGAGCGCTTAAAATGATAAGAATGAAATACATGCACTCATCACCAAGAAAAGTGAATGATCACATAAGATAGATAAGATAATAGCATTCACCAAGCATGCATAAGTGTAGCTTATGATCAAACACATGATCATCAATGTCTCACAAGCATATCAAAGTATCTCGACCAAAAGCAAGCAATGTTTGAAAAACCACCAAATAAAGCAAGAGAGAAAAGCAACACTCTCTCTCTCTCTCTCGAAGCCTGTGATCTATACATTTTCTCCCCCTTTGGCAACAAGTTACCAAAAAGTTCCTAGAAAATGCATAGTGCTAAATCGACACTCAAGCTTGATCTTCAGGTGGTGGTGGAGTCCAGATCACTCCAAGGACGAAGGCTTCCGTAGACGCGGTTGGAGTTGGAGCTGAAGTAGATGCTGGAGCAGGTTGGGCTGGTGCTGCGGCTGGAGCTGAGGCGGTTGCTCTTGTGTCAGGAACTGGCACTGCAGACGACCTCGGACCTCGTGGCACTCTGGCAAAGGCATCAGTGGTTGTCTTCCCTTTCCTCTCCTGCATGTCATCTTGGAGCTGCTCCACTGTAGTCTGAATCTCTGTCACCTTGATATCCAAGTCATAGAACTTTTGTTCTACGATTTTCTCTAGGCTTGCCTGGTTCTGAGTTAGGGTGGCCAGTCCTTTCTCAATCCGCAGGGTGGATGTAATCAAGTAACTGAGCTGCTCTTGCTTGTTCTTCAAGCAATACTCAGATGCCTCCTCTTGAGTTGGCATCTTGGCAGCTTTCTCCTTTATTGCCTTCTCCTTCTTGGCTTGTGCATGGGCTGAAGATGGTTCATCTTTGGTCATCACAACTTGATTGTCCTCAAAATCTGGATAGATAGGCAAATGTTCCTTGTCCAACAAGTATGTGTCTGTGCCCATTCTTGAGTTAATCAACATCTGGATCTGAGGGGCATATCCACAGCTCCTCTTCTGATCTGCTGCAGTCCTCTTGATAGTCTCTACCATGAGGCTCATGACCTTGAATTTCTGAGGCACATCAAAGATATGTAGCAAGTTAATGGCATGACCTCTGATCATCCTATGATCTCCAGACTTGGGCAAAAGTGTGTGCCTAAGGATCCAGTTGATGGTTGGCAGCCCTGACAGAAGATAATGCACATACCCAAACTTGAAAGTATCAAGTGCCTCATTTGGAATTTCCTTGTACATATTGGACATAGAGTTATGATCCATCTTCTTCTTGGAATAGACATCCAAGTCATCTTCATTTTCCTCTGGGGCATTGATAAGCTGTGCCCACTCAGCAACTGTTGATTGGTACCTCGTACCTTCAGACATCCAAACAATCCTCCCATCTGGATAAAAATGTGCTGTGGACTAGAACTGCATGATAAGCTCCTCATTCCACTTTGTGAGCTTCTGCCCAACAAAGTCTGCTACTCCACATGCCTTGAAGCTGTCCTGGACTCCAGGGTAGTGCTCTTCATTCTCCTTGATATATTCCCAGTTGACCCATCTCATATCACATACAATTGGCTTCTTGTCTAACAAGACTGTCTCATAGAAGTCCTGTTGTTCCTTAGTGTGGAACTTGTAATCAACAGCAGTTCTTCTCCTTGAAGCATATGGATCTGCTTCTCTCCACTTCCTCAGCCCTGAGTCTCTTCTGAGCTTCATGTCCTCAGCCACAGGATGAGCATCATTGTGATCTGGGATCTTGGGCTTGAGCTTTCTCAGAACATGCTCTTCATCATCTTCTTCAGCAGCTTCAGTCACTGGGGCCTTGTTCTTCTCAGTTGCAGGTATGCTCCTCGTATTTCTCTTTGGGGCAGACTTGGGCTTGGAGGCAGCTTTGGGTGCTTCTTTGGGCTTGGATGCAGCAGCCCCTATCCTGATAGCATCACCCATAAGCTTAGGTGCCTTAGGTGCTGGTGCAGCAACCTCTTCTTCTTCCTCTTCTTCCATGATGGAAGCCTTTCCAAGCACTCTGGCTACGGTCTTCTTGACCCTTTCCTTCCTTTTCTTTCCTTCAGTAGCAACTGGCTCTATGGTTGCAGGCTTTTCAGAAATCTGAGTTGAAGCTCTGGCCTTCGGCATAGGCTGCATGCCTGCTGGCCTTTTGACCTTTAAGCCTGGCTTGGTGCTCTGTCTTGAGCCATGCTCCTTTTTGAGTGCAACTCTCTTTGATGTGGCTTCCTCTTCCTCTGCCACATAATCTTCATCCTCAGAATCTGAAGTTCTCTTCTTCCTCTGTCTTGTGGAAGCTTTTGGCAGGTTGCTAGGGGTGCTCCTGCTGCCATCATCTGAAGAACTGGAGGGACTAGTGCCCTCACTCATTTGCACTGGCTGCTCTGATAAATTCTGGCTATCACTTTGATCTGACATGATGAACAAGCTGACTGCTGACCCTGTGAATAGTTTATAGATGAGGTAGAGTGGATGAGCATCACAAAATGCAGACATTTTTGCAAACGAATGATTCAAAAACTTAGTTTTAGTTTCCCACTGAAATCATCTCGGATCTACCGATTTTTAAACTCGGTGATACCGAAGTAGTTTTGGAACCTAAACTAGTGAACTCGGTTAGACCGAGTCATAGTTCGGTGGCACCGAGACTGCTAGGGTTTCACAAAGTTCCAAAATCGGTCACACCGATAAGTAATTCTCGGTCAGACCGAGTCTCACTTGTGCAATGGCATGAGCCAAATCGGTGGGACCGAGTTTTTCAACTCGGTGGGTCCGAGATGGTTTCGGCGGAAACCTAACCCTAAAATTTTCGAATCAAATCTAATCTACGAGTTCATTGACTGGGTAGAAGTTTATCAAACGTGGCAAGAATTATTATGATCACAATGTGCTAAGAATTGGATTGGGGAATAGCACAAAGATCGAGTCCATACCCTAGTTTGGCGGAGACTCGCTACGACAGCAACAACGGTGTTGATTCCCGTTGACGGCGACGGAGACCAGCGACTGGAGGCGGCTGGCGGCGAGGAGACGATCCGGAGACCACGTTGGCAGAGCGAGCTATCGCGCAGGCGAAGGGGTTCGGAGAAATTTCCAAATTTTTGCCCGTGACTATATATAGCCCGACCCTGTCGGTGTGACCGAGTGGAACAACTCGGTGGCACCGAGATGCAAAACTGTATACAGTTGTTGCAACTCGGTGTGACCGAATGGTTCAAATCGGTTGCACCGAGATCACAAATTCAGATCAACTTAATGATCTCGGTAGGACCGAAAGTGGTATATCGGTCAGACCGAGAATCACAAAGAGGTTTTGGAAGTTTAAGTCTATGACGAATCGGGGACTCCGAGTGCTCCTCACACAGAGTGGTTCGAATCTGACTTGATCAAATTTTGTGATGTAGCATGAATAGAGTTTGAGACGAGAAAAGCATAGATAGCTAGAGGAGGTTCTTAGGCATTCTTGTCCATCCACTTGGCAAAAGGAAATAAAACCAAACAATCAAAACAACAAGTGGATGTCCACGAATGAGTAAAATATGCAACCAACATGCTCGCACAATAAGATGGCAATTGAAATATGTGACAAAGCATGCACAACCAATTCTAGCATCTATCAAGCAATTTGCGATGACTAGGTCATCTATATATGAGTATATTGACTTAGGAGTCAAGTGAGAACACTTGATCATAGGTCATACTCATCGTTTAAGCTCAAGTGGGGTTACCACTTTTACATAAAGCATTGTTGTGTTCACATCTTTAGAGTTGCTTTAGCTCAAGTCTTAGAGTAAAGCTCCCCCTAGATGTGATATCCCCCCCTAAGAGGGATGAACTAACCTTGGGTTTTGTCGATGATGACTTCATGTAGATGTTGAAGATGTGGATGCTCAATGTTGATGTAGATCACTTGGAGCTATCCATTTGAGTGAATTGCACTTTCAATACCTACATGGGTTAGTCCCACAAGGAACAAACAAGGATATCCATAGACATAGAGTGATGCACACACAAGATGATGTCCATGAAAACTTTTAGGTTACCTTGTCCCTTGACTTACCAACAAGAGGGTTTGTGACTCCTTGAACTAGTGCAAGATGTGGAAGTTGATTGCACTTGTTCTTGCCAAAATGATAAGAGTGAAGTATGTTGGCGGAGTCACCCTCAAGAACTCTCTAGTTCTTCTTCTTTTGGATCCACACCATATTGATGGGAATCCTTGGAGTTGTAGTCGTACTTGATGAAGTGGAACTTGAAGTGGTCTTGGGAATCCACTTGACTAAGGTCTTAGGAGCTTCTTCAAATGCATCAATTTCCTCTTAAAGCTTGTCCTTGCCTTTTTGCTTGTAGTCTTGTGGTGGAAGATCATCTTGAGCTTGTGTCCCCTTGAAGGAAGTATCATACTTCTCTTGTTGAGGAACAAACTTTGTCTTGGGGTATTGATCTTCTTCCCACTCAACTCCATTGGCATTGAACTTTCGTTCAAAACCAACACCTTGATTCTTCCGGTGCCTTCCTTGCTTGCGCACAATTTCCTCGAATTGCTTACTCCCGGCAAGGCTTTTGTACACTCCTTTCTCTATAATTCCCTTCAATAAGCTATTTTCTTGCTCAAGTGTAACTTGGCTAAGAGAATCATTAGTGGAATCAAGAGAACTACTAGAAGCAACAATATTGAATTTAGCGTGATCATTGTTACTACTAGAGGAAGAATCTTTCTTGTTCTTGTTACTAGACTTGACTTGAGGCATGTAAGTGGATAAGAGTAAACGCTTGGCAATGTAAGAAGAACTTTTCTTGCGGAGATCATCATTGATTGCCTTTAAAAACTCATGCTCTTGCTCAAGATTGAGCTTTTCAAAGCGTAACTTCTCATGAGCTCTTAAAAGTTCTCGATGATCTTCGAAGATAGTTTCATGAGCTAACTTAAGAGTGTTTAGTTCTTTAGTTAGAGCCTCAATCTTCTCCTTATCATTGTCATTCGTTTTATCTTGATTAGCATGATTAATTGATGTTTCATCATAGTATTCATCACTAGAGTTGTCAACAAGCAAATCATCATCACCTAACAAGTCATCTTCATCACTATTAAAATCAACATACTCGGGGTGTGTTACCTTAGGACCTTTGGCCATGAAGCATCTTCCAATTCCTTCATTTGGTGAGTCAAATATGTCGTAGGAGTTGGTTGACAGAAGTGCTAGACTGGCAACACCTTCATCTTGAGTATATTCGGAATCGGAGTGATAACTTCTCTCGGAGTGGTTGTCGGAGTCGGAGCCGGATACCCATTCACCAACATGAGCTTGATGTCTTCGTTTTGTGTAGCTCCTTGATGATTTTTCCTTCCTTTCCGAATCCTTGCTTCTCCATGAGTATCTTCGTTCATAACGATCATCTCTACTCCTTCTCTCTCTTGGTGGTGATTCTTCTCTTTTGCTTCTTCTTTTTGGAGTCTTCTCTTCTCTTGTAGGGAGCCGTACACTCATTGGAATAGTGTCCGGGTCTTCCACAATTGTAGCAGTTTTGCTCTCGACTAGAAGATCTTTTGGCATTGTAGGACCTTGACTTGGAGCTTCTATCTTTGCTTCTACTCTTGTAGAACTTGTTGAAGTTCTTCACCATTAAGCTCAATTCTTCATTCAAGTTTTGTTTCTTACTTGATGATGTAGGGGCTTCACATGAGGCTTTGTAGGCACCACTTGATTTGTTGTGAAGTTCCTCTTTATCCTTGAGTGACATCTCATGAGCAACAATTCTTCCAATTACCTCCGTTGGCTTGAGATCTTTGTAATTGGGCATCATTTGGATCAATATGCACACGGTATCATATTTTCCATCCAAGGCTCTTAGAATCTTCTTGATGATGAATCTATCGGTCATCTCTTCACTTCCTAAGCCGGCAATCTCATTTGTGATGAGAGCAAGCCTAGAGTACATTTCAGCGACACCTTCACCATCCTTCATTTTGAACTTGTCAAGTTGACTTTGAAGCACATCCAATTTGGATTCCTTGACGGAGTCGGTACCTTCGTGCATATCAATCAAAGTGTCCCAAATTTCCTTTGCATTCTCAAGACGGCTGATTTTGTTGAATTCTTCGGGGCACAATCCGTTGAAGAGAATATCACAAGCTTGAGCATTGTATTGCAACATCTTCAACTCATCCGCGGTAGCTTCACGGTTTGGTTCTCTCCCATCAAAGAAGTCACCTTGCAAACCAACACACACAATAGCCCAAACGGCGGGGTTATGTCCAAGAATATGCATTTTCATTTTATGCTTCCAACTAGCAAAATTAGTACCATCAAAGTAAGGACCTCTATGGTGATAATTTCCCTCGCTAGACGCCATACTCTCCTAGGTTGTGAAACCAAGGCTATGACCACCAAAAGCTATGGAAATCAAAGCAAATGGAGACCAAAACTCTGATACCACTTGTAGGATCGAAAGTATGTCTAAAGGGGGGTGATTAGACTACTTGACAAAATAAAAACTTAACCTTTTCCCAATTTTAGTTCTTGGCAGATTTTAGCTATTTTAGGACAAGTCAAGCAATCATCACACAATTCAAGCAAGCATGCAAAGAGTATATTGGCAGCGGAAAGTAAAGCATGCAACTTGCAAGAATGTAAAGGGAAGGGTTTGGAGAATTCAAACGCAATTGGAGACACTGATGTTTTTCCCGTGGTTCGGATAGGTGGTGCTGTCCTACATCCACGTTGATGGAGACTTCAACCCATGAAGGGTAACGGTTGCGCGAGTCCACGGAGGGCTCCACCCACGAAGGGTCCACGAAGAAGCAACCTTGTCTATCCCACCATGGCCATCGCCCACGAAGGACTTGCCTCACTAGCGGTAGATCTTCACGAAGTAGGCGATCTCCTTGCCCTTACAAACTCCTTGGTTCAACTCCACAATCTTGTCGGAGGCTCCCAAGTGACACCTAGCCAATCTAGGAGACACCACTCTCCAAGAAGTAACAAATGGTGTGTTGATGATGAACTCCTTGCTCTTGTTCTGCAAATGATAGTCTCCCCAACACTCAACTCTCTCTCATAGGATTTGGATCTGGTGGAAAGAAGATTTGAGTGGAAAGCAACTTGGGGAAGGCTAGAGATCAAGATTCATATGGTAGGAATGGAATATCTTGGTCTCAACACATGAGTAGGTGGTTCTCTCTCAGAACATATGAGTTGGAAGTGTAGATGTGTTCTGATGGCTCTCTCCACGAGTGAAGAGGAGGTGGAGGGGTATATATAGCCTCCACACAAAATCCAACCGTTGCATACAATTTACCAATCTCGGTGGGACCGAATCAACAAACTCAGTCAGACCAAAATAGTAAACCTAGTGACCGTTAGAGATTTTCGGTGGGACTGACATGCAACTCGGTAGGGCCGATTTTGTTAGGGCTAGGGCATAACGTAATTTCGGTGAGACCGATTACACAAACTCGGTGAGACCGATTACACAAACTCGGTGAGACCGATTTTGGTAATAATCTAACCAGAGAGTTGGTCAGGTAAACTCGGTGGGACCGATTTGCTCTTTCGGTGAGACCGAAAAGTTACAAAAAGGAAACACTGAATTTACATTGCAATCTCGGTGGGACCGATCCGCTCTTTCGGTGAGACCGAAAAGTTACGAAAGGGAAACAGAGAGTTTGCAATCCCATCTCAGTGAGACCGAGATCCCTATCGGTAGAACCGAATTGCTAGGGTTTGGCAGTGGCTTATGACAAGTGAAACTTGGTGGCGCCGGATAGAAAGAATCGGTAGGGCCGAGTTTGGCTTAGGGTTTAGGTCAAATGTGGGCATGGGAAAGTAGTTGAGGGTTTTGGAGCATATCACTAAGCACATGAAGCAAGAGGCTCATTAAGCAACACCTCATCCCTTCTTGATAGTATTGGCTTTTCCTAAAGACTCAATGTGATCTTGGATCACTAAAATATAAAATGAAGAGTCTTGAGCTTTTGAGCTTGAGCCAATCCTTTGTCCTTAGCATTTTGAGGGTTCCACTTTCACCATCCATGCCATGCCAATCATTGAGCTTTCCTCAAATAATCATCTTGGAATAGCATTAGCTCAATGAGCTATATGTTGTTATGAATTACCAAAACCACCTAGGGATAGTTGCACTTTCATCAACTGAATTGCTTGAGGACAAGCAAGGGTTTAAGCTTGGGGGAGTTGATACGTCTCTGTCGTATCTACTTTTCCAAACAATTTTGCCATTGTTTTGTACTCTAACTTGTATGATTTGAATGGGACTAACCTGGACTGACGCTGTTTTCAGCAGAATTACCTTGGTGTTGTTTTATGTGCAGAAAGAAAATATTCTCGGAAAGTCATGGAACTCCACGGAATACCTTAGAAAAAATAATAAAAAATCCTCACCAAAGATGAAGACCAGGGAGCCCACACCCTATCCACGAGGGTGGGGGGCGCCCTCCCCCCTCCTGGGCGCGCCCCCTACCTCGTGGGCCCCCTGGAAACCCTCCGACGCCAATTCCAACTCTATATATTCTCTTCCGGAGAGAAAAAAATCAGAGAGAAGAAATCATTGCGTTTTACGATACGGAGCCGCCGCCAAGCCCTAAAACCTCCCGGGAGGGCTGATCTGGAGTCCGTTCAGGGCTCCGGAGAGGGGGATTCGTCGCCGTCGTCATCATCAACCATCCTCCATCACCAATTTCATGATGCCCACCGCCGTGCATGAGTAATTCCATCGTAGGATTGCTGGACCGTGATGGGTTGGATGAGATTTATCATGTAATCAAGTTAGTTTTGTTAGGGTTTGATCCCTAGTATCCACTATGTTCTGAGATTGATGTTGCTATGACTTTGCTATGCTTAATGCTTGTCACTAGGGCCCGAGTGCCATGATTTCAGATCTGAACCTATTATGTTTTCATGAATATATTTGAGTTCTTGATCCTATCTTGCAAGTCTATAGTCACCTACTATGTGTTATGATCCGGCAACCCCGAAGTGACAATAACCGGGACCACTCCCGGTGATGACCATAGTTTGAGGAGTTCATGTATTCACTATGTGTTAATGCTTTGTTCCGGTTCTCTATTAAAAGGAGGCCTTAATATCCCTTAGTTCCCAATAGGACCCCGCTGCCACGGGAGGGTAGGACAAAAGATGTCATGCAAGTTCTTTTCCATAAGCATGTATGACTATATACGGAATACATGCCTACATTACATTGATGAATTAGAGCTTGTTCTGTGTCACCCTATGTTATGACTGTTACATGATGAACCGCATCCGGCATAATTATCCATGACTAATCCGGTGCCTACGAGTTTTCCATATACTGGTTTACGCTTATTTACTTTCCCGCTGCTACTGTTACAATCACTACAAAATACCAAAAACATTACTTTTGTTGTCTTTACTTTTGTTGCCGTTACGACCACTATCATATTACTGTGCTACTAAACACTTTGCTGCAGATACTAAGTTTCCAGGTGTGGTTGAATTGACAACTCAGCTGCTAATACTTGAGAATATTCTTGGCTCCCCTTGTGTCGAATCAATAAATTTGGGTTAAATACTATACCCTCGAAAACTGTTGTGATCCCCTATACTTGTGGGTTATCACGCGGCTTCAGGACAGTGTGATCTGGAGACTCCGAATCTCCTACCACCTGTGCCGCTCACGAGATGGGAACCCGGCGGTGGTGCATGGAGTCGTCGAGGGGCATGCGGTGACCGTGAGTGGCGGCGGCGGCGCATGGAGGCGTCGAGAGCAGGCTTCTGGTTCACGCGAGACAGGTCTGGCGGCGGCGCGACACTTGGGTTCAGGAAGCTCCCTTTCTTCCATTAGGGCAGCACGAGGCGGATATGCTTCGTGCGTGAGCGAGGGATGCAGCGATTTGTGGAGCGATTTGGGCAGGCGAGGATTTGGGCGAGAGCGAGGAGTTGACTTCGTCCCAGGTGTAATTAGAGACAAAAGGCAAAGATCGATGCATTAGGAAAGTTAGGATTTAGAACTGATTGTCATGAAACTGAATTTTATTGATTGGTATCGTGCTATCGTTTCTTGCCCGTTTGTAACATGTCTATTTAGGAAATTTGAGAAGGTTAGGAAAGTTTTCATTGTGGGGATAAAAAGACCAACGTGAGGAGATATGGTGGTGCGATGTGAGACAAAATTAAACCAGTCGAAAAAACCAGACGAAAATGGTGGGACTATTCAACCAACTCGTCCATTAGTAGTAGAGAAAATTAAAATTAAAGACCATGAATGCTATGATTTGTGTGATTTAGGTGATAGTGTTTCCTCCAAAGACTTTGTGCAATTTGTTAGGTTTCCGTGATTTTGATGATTGCTCTTTAAACTTGCACCTTGCGGATTCCACCATTAAGAAACCTATGGGAAGAATTAATGATGTTCTTATTGTTGCAAATAGGAACTATGTGCTCGTAGATTTTATTGTTCTTGATATCGATTGCAATCCTTCATGTCCTATTATTTTTGGTAGACCTTTCCTTAGAACGATCGGTGCAATTCTTGATATGAAGGAAGGAAATATTAGATTCCAATTTCCGTTAAGGAAAGGAATGGAACACTTCCCTAGAAAGAAAATTAAATTACCTTATGAATCTATTATGAGATCCACTTATGGATTGCCTACCAAAGATGGCAACACCTAGATCTATCCTTGCTTTTTATGCCTAGCTAGGGGCGTTAAACGATAGCGCTTGTTGGGAGGCAATCCAATTTTATTTTTATTCCTTGCTTTTTGATCCTGTTTAGTAATAAATAATTTATCTAGCCTCTATTTTGATTGCGTTTTTTGTGTTTAATTAGGGTTTGTGCCAAGTAGAACCGTTGGGAAGACTTGGGAAAAGTCTTTTTAATCTTGCTGTGAAAAACAGAAACTTTAGCACTCACGAGAATTGCTGTCATTTTTATTTGGAAAGTGATATTTAGCTAATTCTTTTTGAAGATGGTTAATAGATAAATTCCTCACGTCCAGAAATTTATTTTAGAATTTTTAGGGTTCCAGATCTTGCTTTAGCTATAGATTACTATAGACTGTTCTGTTTTTGACAGATTCTGTTTTTCATGTGTTGTTTGCTTATTTTGATGAATCTATGGCTAGTAAAATAGTTCATAAACTATAGAGAAGTTGGAATACAGTAGGTTTAACACCAATATAAATAAATAATGAGTTAATTACAGTACCTTGAAGTGGTGTTTTGTTTTCTTTCGTTAACGGAGCTAACGAGATTTTCTACTTTAAGTTTTGTGTTGTGAAGTTTTCAAGTTTTGGGTGAAAGATTTGATGGATTATGGAACAAGGAGTGGTAAGAGCCTAAGCTTGGGGATGCCCCGGAAGGTATCCCCTCTTTCGTCTACTTTCATCGGTAACTTTACTTGGAGCTATATTTTTATTCACCACATGATATGTGTTTTGCTTGGAGCGTCTTGTATGATTTGAGTCTTTGCTTTTTAGTTTACCACAATCATCCTTGCTGTACACACCTTTTGAGAGAGACACACATGATTCGGAAATTATTAGAATACTCTATGTGCTTCACTTATATCATTTGAGTTATATAGTTTTTGCTCTAGTACTTCACTTATATCTTTTAGAGCATGGTGGTGGTTTTGTTTCATAGAAACTATTATTCTCTCATGCTTCACTTAGATTATTTTGAGAGTCTTAAATAGCATGGTAATTTACTTAAATAATTCTAATATGCTAGGTATTCAGGACTAGTAAAAACTTTCTTATGAGTGTGTTGAATACTAAGAGAAGTTTGATGCTTGATGATTGTTTTGAGACATGGAGGTAGTGATATCAAAGTTGTGCTAGTTGAGTAGTTGTGAATTTGAAAAATACTTGTGTTGAAGTTTGCAAGTCCCGTAGCATGCACATATGGTAAACGTTATGTAACAAATTTGAAACATGAGGTGTTCTTTGATTGTCTTCCTTATGAGTGGCGGTCGGGGACGAGCGATGCTCTTTTCCTACCAATCTATCCCCCTAGGAGCATGCGTGTAGTGCTTGGTTTTTGATGACTTGTAGATTTTTTGCAATAAGTATGTGAGTTCTTTATGACTAATGTTGAGTCCATGGATTATACGCACTCTCACCCTTCCATCATTGCTAGCCTCTTCGGTACCGTGCATTGCCCTTTCTCACATTGAGAGTTGGTGCAAACTTCGCCGGTGCATCCAAACCCCGTGATATGATACACTCTTTCACACATAAACCTCCCTATATCTTCCTGAAAACAGCCACCATACCTACCTATTATGGCATTCCCATAGCCATTTCGAGATATATTGCCATGCAACTTTCCACCGTTCGATTTATCATGGCACGTTCATCATTGTCATATTGCTTTGCATGATCATGTAGTTGACATAGTATTTTTGGCAAAGCCACCATTCATAATCCTTTCATACATGTCACTCTTGGTTCATTGCATATCCCGGTACATCGTCGGACGCATTCATATAGAGTCATACTTTGTTCTAGTATCGAGTTGTAATCATTGAGTTGTAAATAGAAGTGTGATGATCATCATTCTCTAGAGCATTGTCCCAAGTGAGGAAAAAAAAGGAGAAATGCCATAAAAAAGGAGAAGGCCCAAAAATGAGAGAAAAAGAAAGAAGGGACAATGTTACTATCCTTTTTACCACACTTGTGCTTCAAAGTAGCACCATAATCTCAATGATAGAGAGTCTTTTGTTTTGTCACTTTCATATACTAGTGGGAATTTTTTATTATAGAACTTGGCTTGTATATTCCAACAATGGGCTTCCTCAAATGCCCGAGGTCTTTGTGAGCAAGCAAGTTGGATGCACACCCACTTAGTTTTTTTGTTGAGCTTTCATATATTTATAGCTCTAGTGCATCCGTTGCATGACAATCCCTACTCCTTGCATTAACATCAATTAACGGGCATCTCCATAGCTCGTTGATTAGCCTCGTTGATGTGAGACTTTCTCCCTTTTTGTCTTCTCCACATAACCCCCATCATTATTCTATTCCACCCATAGTGTTATATCCATGGCTCACACTCATATATTGCGTGAAGGTTGAAAAAGTTTGAGATTACTAAAGTATGAAACAATTGCTTGGCTTGTCATCGGGGTTGTGCATGATGAGAGCATTCTTGTGTGACAAAAATGGAGTATGACTAAACTATATGATTTTGTAGGGATGAACTTTCTTTGGCCATGTTATTTTAAGAGGACATAATTGCTTAGTTAGGCCATGTTCGGGACGAAGGATTTATCACAAGAATCGTACAACTTTCCTTTCCTATGGATATTTTCCTTTGGAGGCGTTCGGGACAAAGGAAAGAGCGCTACACTTTCCTTAGGAAAGGCAACTTTCCATCGATTTTCACGGGAAACAGAACATCTACCTAGACCTAATGGAAACGCACAGGAAACAGAGTCGCCGCCCCTCCTTTCTATCTCGTACTGTTGTCTCCTATCTCTAGCACTCCCGCCGCTCCCCCCAAATCCCCCATGGAGAAGGACGAACCCTAGATTATTTTGGCGCGGAATCAACATGGAGCACCAACGGAGCACTGTAGGCTGGCGAATCCACCCTCCTCCGCCTCCACATCTCCCCCCTCCATCCACACAAGGGCTTGACGACCAGAAATTTGGGGGAGGTCAAGAAATCTCCCTAGGAGGTAACCATCCAACCCTTTTTGATTTCTTCTCCTAAAAATTATGAGTACTTATTGATTTCTTCTCCTAGAAATTATTTCTACTTCAGATCTATAGGCTTAAAACAAAAATAGGTCACACAGATTGAGAATGTTTAGATGCGTAAATGAATAGACATTTTTTTGTTCTGAAGTTGTTACACAGGGAAAGATCTACTTCTACTTGTTCGTCTATGATATATACTAGGAGGAAGTGCTGCTAGCCTGCTAGATGACTTCCTGCATAGCTAAACTTCCTGGTAGCATATACTACTACAGGATATCCATTTTTTGATTTAGTTTTTTTCTATATGTGCTTATCTTGAAAAAATACAGTTAAGAACCTATCCTGAAGCTTAGTAGTTCTGTGGTGTTGCTCTGAATAAAAAAGGCTTGGTTGTGTGCTTGTAGTAAAGAGATAAAACAGAGTCATGGTATTTTTAGGATTTAAGGAATAGACCTAATATATTACCTGCCTTCAATACCACAAACAAGATTACACTTGATTGTTATTATATTCAGAGAAGTAACTATACTCACGATATCTACTTTCTGGATCCCTAATATGCACTTTTCATGTTGCTAGGTATGTCTAAGAATTCTAGTAGAGCCAAGTGGAATCATCAGATGAAGGCATATCTCATTGAACTGTTAAGAGATCATGATGTTCCCAAATACCGCACACAAAATGCATGGAGTAAAGAGGCCTGGACAAATATTGTTGCTAAATTCAATCAAAGATTTGATGTATCCTTCACGGTAGTTCAAGTGAAGCAAAAGGAGAAGGATCTAAAGAGAGATTTCAAAGCTGTAAAAGACTTAATATCTGAAAGTGGTTTTGGCTGGGATCGTGACAGAAAGATGGTGGTGGCGCCCGATAATGTTTGGGCTGCACTAGAGGCACATAAAAACAAGGATGCACTCTTCTGGCGAGGAAAGTCATTTCCATATTATGAAGATCTTTTTGCTCTATATGATGGTGAGCTTTAAATCGTTGGCTTAATTGGCCCAAATTTTGTTTTGCTGATTCTTATAAATGTTCCTTTTCTTTTACTTAATTCATCTAGGACGCTATGCTCAGGGAAGGAGTTGCCATGGCATGGATTATTATGCGAACAAAGCAACTCAGCTCTCACAGTTACCAACATCACATTCACCACAACAGCAAGGGCTAGAGGCGCATCTGCACACACCTACACCAACCATACATGCTCCTGGTGATTCATCCATGCAATTTGACATTGAAGAGGATAGTGAAAACACAAACTGGTTTTCTAGCAATAATATATTCAGTCAAGTGGAGGCAAACCCGACTTAAGGAAATGACTTGACATTACATGCTCCATCCCAAGTTGAAACAGTACCAATTTCCTCACAGCGCGTTGGACAGACTTTGCATGAAATTCCACAAGTTGTACATCGCAATCCTCGACCAGCTAGCTCAGCTCCTGAGGTTACTAGCACCAAGAGAGCGAGAAAGCAAAAGACGACCAGTATTGACGATTTTCATGAGAGATACCTGAAACTGAGAAGGGAAGAAATAGATAGGTATGCATCCATTGAGGAGAGGAAATTAAGGGACCCGTTCAGCATCAAGAAATGCATCAAAGCACTGGAAAGGTTGGAGGGTCTTTCGATGGCAGATATGCTAAAAGCAGCGGACATCTTTACTGCCAACAAGGAGAACAGGGAGGTATTTCTATCATTTTCAAGTAACGAATTACGGTTGGGTTGGTTGACTGAAAAAATTCGGAATACCTAATCAGATGGAACTAATATTTCGTACTAGGTGAGTGCTACCTTTAAAACAATGATATATTTTGTTCATGTGCATTTATAGGCACATGATTATGATCCTTGGCGTAGTTAACTTGTAATAGGATGTGATATATTTTGTTCATGTGCATTTCTGGACACATGGTTATGATCCTTGTCATAGTTAACTTGTAGTAGGCTGTGCATGTGCATTACTGGGCACATGATTATGGAAGTGTCAAACTTATTCGACTATTAATGCAATGTTAAATGGCTCTTAAAGCAATGTCTTTCTGCAGTGTTTGACAAAAATAATCATATTAAGTGGAGTACATTACAACCAAATAATTACATAACATATGAGAAAATTACACAATACATATGCTTATCTTCTGGCAATGTAATCTGCCCACATTTGCATTGCCATTGCATCTCGCATCTCACTTCCAGCTTGTCTCAAGTTGTTAAATATCATCACATCTTTTTTGTATTTGGCATCTCCATCTGGTACATCCTGCATATTGCTTTCATTAATATCCATTGTAGCTCTGTCAGGCAATGTCATATCTCCATTGTGTAGTCTTATGAAATTGTGCAAAACACAACAAGCTACAACTATATCAACTTGTGTGTCAATATCAAACATTGTAGCTGCCTTTAGTATGGGATACCTTGCTTTCAGTATGCCAATAATTCTTTCGACATGATTTCGTAGTTGAGCATGTCGAAGGTTAAATAACTCCTTGTAGCATTGTGGCCTTTGCTGAACTCTTCCTTGTTCTTGTAAATGATATCTAGTTCCTCGGTATGGAGCAATGAACTGGGGTGTATTTGCATAACCCGCATCTACAAGATAAAATTTTCCAGGCGGTACATTGAATCCATGTTCTAGTGCATCTTGCAAAACCCTTGCATCTGATGCAGATCCCCCCCCATCCAGCATGTACATGCACAAACTTCATGTCAAAGTCACATGCAACCATTACGTTTTGTGAAAGACCTTGTTTTCTATTTCTGTATGGATCTTGTTGCCCAGGCGGAATAGTCATGGGAAAGTGAGTACCATCGATAGCTCCAATACAGTTCTGTTGATTTAATTAAATAGTTAGATATATAAATATAAGCTAGATTTAATCAATACCAATTCACCATGATAGGACTTGAAAAACAATTACCTTAAAGTATGAAAACTTCTGTTGCCTTAATATGGGATGCTGGTGTACAGAAGGTTGTATGTAGTTGCATGTGAGTCGTGTAATCGCGTTGAGCACGGCGTGGAAATAAGTACTAATTGAATCAGCGCCATGCTGGAATCTGTCTTGCAATGTTCTGTTGGTTGCATTCTTTGATACTGCATATAAAAATATGGCTACTTGCTCTTGCACAGGATGTACCTTGCATCCTGGAGAAGGTGATTTTCACGCAGTTTTTATGCTAAAGCTTGAAAGATTGATCTCTCCATATGGAACCTCCATTCACATAGAACCTCATGGCCAGTAAGAGCTTCATGCACATAAGTAGCTCCATTCAGGATGGATGTATGTATTGCTCTCCTCTGAGATGATTGGGATGAGCTACCTTGTAATGTAGGGAGTATGAAATGTACAAAATCATCTTCGTTTCTTGACCGTCGGCTGTAGTTTGGATCCATTCAGCTTTAGGAATGAATGGATTTTGAGGTTATATAGCAAGAGAAAGAATGGACTATGTGTTCCTAGAGAAGTTCTTACAGGGGAGGAGGAGAAGAAATGACAAGCAAGTTGCTAGCAGTGCATTGTATGTGCTTATATAGCAAGAGAAAGAAGAAGCAGCGGCTAGAGAAAGCAACGGCTAGAGAAATCAACGGCAAGAATGCAGTGACAAGTCACATAACGGCTAGTTCTATTTCCTAGAGAAGTGTGCAGATTCCAAAACTTGTTTCCTTTGTTCAGAACACCCCATAGGTTCCCATTCCTCTTTTTGGAAGCCTGTAGGTTTCCACTTGGCACTCCATCCCATACCTATGCATTTCAAATCCTTTGTTTTGTGAACCCACGTCCCGAACAGGGCCTTAGTATGCTTGAAGTATTATTATTTTTATGTCAATGTTGAACTTTTATCTTGAATCTTTAGGATCTGAATATTCATATCACGATTAAAAAGAATTACATTGAAAATATACCAAGTAGCATTCCACATCAAAAATTCTGTTTTTATCATTTACCTACTCGAGGACGAGCAGGAATTAAGCTTGGGGATGCTTGATACGTCTCCAACGTATCTATAATTTTTTATTGTTCCATGCTATATTATATTCTGTTTTGGACATTATTGGGCTTTATTATACACTTTTATATTATTTTTGGGACTAACCTATTAACCGGAGACGCAACCCAGAATGGTTGTTTTTTTGCCTATTTTAGGGTTTCGCATAAAAAGAATATCAAACGGAGTCCAGACGGAATGAAACCTTCGGGAACATGATTTTCGGAATGAACATGATCCAGAGGACTTGAACCCTACGTCAAGCAATCAACGAGGAGGGCACGAGGTAGGGGGTGTGCCTACCCCCCCCCCCCAGGCGCGCCCTCCACCCTCGTGGGCCCCCTGTTGCTCCACCGACGTACTCCTTCCTCCTATATATACCTACGTACCCCCAAACTACCAGATACGGAGCCAAAACCCTAATTCTACCGCCGTAACTTTCTGTATCCACGAGATCCCATATTGGGGCCTGTTCCGGAGCTCCGCCGGAGAGGGCATCAATCACGAAGGGCTTCTACATCAACACCATAGCCCCTCCGATGAAGTGTGAGTAGTTTACCTCAGACCTACGGGTCCATAGTTATTAGCTAGATGGCTTCTTCTCTCTATTTGGATCTCAATACAAAGTTCTCCCCCTCTCTTGTGGAGATCTATTCGATGTAATCTTCTTTTGCGGTGTGTTTGTTGAGACCGATGAATTGTGGGTTTATGATCAATTTTATCTATGAACAATATTTGAATCTTCTCTGAATTCTTTTGTGTATGATTGGTTATCTCTGCAAGTCTCATCGAATTACCAGTTTGGTTTGGCCTACTAGATTGATCTTTCTTGCAATGAGAGAAGTGCTTAGATTTGGGTTCAATCTTGCGGTGTCCTTTCCCAGTGACAGTAGGGGCAGCAAGGCACGTATTGTATTGTTGCCATCAAGGATAACAAGATGGGGATTATTTCATATTACATGAGTTTATCCCTCTACATCATGTCATCTTGCTTAAAGCGTTACTAAGTTCTTATGAACTTAATACTCTAGATGCATGCTGGATAGCGGTCGATGTGTGGAGTAATAGTAGTAGATGCAGGTAGGAGTCGGTCTACTTGTCTCGGACGTGATGCCTATATACATGATCATACCTAGATATTCTCATAATCATGCTCAATTGTGTCAATTGCTCAACAGTAATTTGTTTACCCACCGTGAATACTTATGCTCTTGAGAGAAGCCACTAGTGAAACCTATGGCCCCCGGGTCTATCCTCCATCATATTAATCTTCCAATACTTATATATTTCCTTTGCCTTTTATTTTACTTTGCATCTTTATCATAAAAATACCAAAAATATTATCTTATCATATCTATCAGATCTCACTCTCGTAAGTGACCATGTAGGGATTGACAACCCCTTATCGCGTTGGTTGCGAGGATTTATTTGTTTGTGTCGGTGCGAGGGACTCGTGCGTGGCCTCCTACTGGATTGATACCTTGGTTCTCAAAACTGAGGGAAATACTTACGCTACTTTGCCGCATCACCCTTTCCTCTTCAAGGGAAAACCAACGCAAGTGCTCAAGAGGTAGCAGGCTATTACACCGCAAGGTGGCCCGAACCAGGATAAATCTCTGTGTCTCTCTTTCTTTAGGTTCATCGAGCTAAGCTATGGAATCTTTGGGCCGGCAGGTCGGGGAGTAGGAGTTCTTTGTACGCACCCCAGTCTTCGAGCCTCTCAAGGGTCTGCGAAGCCCTGAATCCGACATTTGGCGCACCAGGTAAACGGGATAAAAACTGACGGAGATTTTTTCTAGAATATATGTGATTTTTGGGAAGAAGAATCAACGCGAGACGATGCCCGAGGGGGGCATGAGGCAGGGGGCGCGCCCTGGGCCCTCGTGGCCACCCCGTAATGCGGTTGGTGCCCTTCTTTCGCCGCAAGAAAGCTAATATTCGGATAAAAATCATGTCCAAAATTCAGCCCAATCGGAGTTGATCTCCGGGAATTTAAGAAACGGTGGAAGGGCGGAATCTGGAAAGCAAAAACAGAGAGAGACAGAGAGACAGATCCAATCTTGGAGGGGCTCTCGCCCCTCCACCACCATGGAGGCCATGAACTAGAGGGGAAACCCTTCTCCCATCTAGGGAGAAGGTCAAGGAAGAAGAAGAAGAAGGGGGGCTCTCTCCCCCTCTCTTCTGGTGGCGCCGGAACGCCTTCAGGGCCATCATCATCACCGCAATCTACACCAACAACTTCACCGCCATCATCACCAACTCTTCCCCCCTCTATGCAGCGGTGTAACCCCTTTTTTACCCGATGTAATATCTACTTAAACATGGCGCTCAACGCTATATATTATTTTCCAGTGATGTATGGCTGTCCTATGATGTTTGAGTAGATCCGTTTTGTCCTATGGGTTAATTGATGATCGTGATTGTTTGAGTTGCATATTTTATTATTGGTGCTGTCCTATGGTGCTCTCCGTGTCGCGCAAGTGTGAGGGATCCCCGTTGTAGGGTTTGCAATATGTTCATGATTTGCTTATGGGGGGTGGCGTGAGTGACAGAAGCACAGACCCGAGTAAGTAGGTTGTTTGCGAATGGGAATGAAGAAGACATGATGCCTTATAATGCTATGGTTGGGTTTTACCTTAATGATCTTTAGTAGTTGTGGATGCTTGCTAGAGTTCCAATCTTAAGTGCATATGATCCAAGAAGAGAAAGTATGTTAACTTATGCCTCTCCCTCAAATAAAATTGCAATAATGATTACCGGTCTAGTTATCGATTGCCTAGGGACAAATAACTTTCCCGTGACAAAAAACTCTCTACTAAAACTAACTTAATTGTGTCTTTATCTAAACAGCCCCTAACTTTTATTACATGCTCTTTATTATCTTGCAAACCTATCCTGTCACACCTACAAAGTACTTCTAATTTCATACTTGTTCTAGGTAAAGCGAATGTTAAGCGTGCGTAGAGTTGTATCGGTAGTCGATAGAACTTGAGGGAATATTTGTTCTACCTTTAGCTCCTCGTTGGGTTCGACACTCTTACTTATCGAAAGAGGCTACAATTGATCCCCTATACTTGTGGGTTATCACACGCCGAGGGCCAGTAGCGGCGGCCGTCCGTCCGTCAAGATGCAAAGAAAGAAAGCACGGCCACCATTTACGGGCACCATGGTGTCGCCCCGCGTCCTGTTCAATGAAATGCCAACACCAACGCCAATGGTTGACGACTCCTTCTACAACCAGTTCATGGAGAATGTTATCTACGAGGGTGGGCATGGCGGTGCCTACGATCCCGAGGAGACCCAAAGTTAGGATGGCCGCGCCCAGTACGTTGCCGATGAAGAGGCCCACGATCATGCTGACTACGACCATGGTGACTCGTGGCATGAAGATGATGACATCTATTGCGAAGGTGATGGTGATGAAGAAGAAGGCATTGATATTGATATTGGGGGCGAGCCATTGTTCATCGACGAGCTCACCCAAAGAGCGGAAGCACAAAAGAGAAAGAAGAGTATTCGCACGGGTTCATATTCGCAGAGAACTAGGTCGTCTGATCGGCCGTGGCCGTTCTTTTTGAAGGCTGGCATGGGTGCTGGCCGCTGGGCCGCTGGTTGTGTGCCGACGAGAAACATATTCATTTTGAGGGTTGGCTGTGTTGCCGGCGACAAAATTATTTATTTTGTAGGCTGACTCTGATGTCGGCCGCTGGTTATGTTGCCGACGAGGACGTGTAGGCCGCTGACTGTGTTGCCGACGAGGACGTGTAGTCCACCGGCTCTATTGCCGGCCTGAATTAGGGCGTGGTTATTTCGAAAGTTGGCGTTTAAAAAAAAAACGGACAAGATGAGGTTAAAGGATGCGTCCGCGTGTTAGGCGCATGACCAACAAATCCGGACACAGTTCCATTGCCCTATCTAAATGGACAAAATCCAAATAAAACCGACGTCCGTTCTAGATCGTGTGTTGAAGTTGGCCTTAACCCACCGCACCATTCAGTCGCCCCGCTTGCCGCTGCAGCCTGCCAGCCACCGATCTGGGCGCGACAGTGCGCGCCGCGCAATAACTCGGGCCTTCATTTCTCAGGCGACCGGGCATTCATTGGCCTGCTGCCGGATCTGATCGGCCGCTCTGTCTGTATCCTGCTCTGAACAACCTGGCACCGGCAGTCCTCCTCTCCCGGCTTTATTGGGTACTGTGTCTCTAATCCAGTCCACAGTGCCCTGCCCGCTGGCTCGCCCGCTCACGGTTTCGCTTGGGTACGCACCCGCGGCCCGCGGTGCTACGTTGCTGGCGCCGGGAGTGCTGGATTCGGCCAATGCCTTCCGCGTCCCCATACTTTTCCGATTTTTCTCCCAGGGTAGCAACGAATACGCTTGCGTCCTACTACATCGCTGCTACTACGCGTGTATGCGTAGAGACGCGTGCTTTGCTAATGCGTGCTGCCAAAAAAAGAGAGTACGTAGCGTACTGGTCTATACGCATACGGGCAAGGAAGGTTGGCCAATTCAACATGGTGGGACTACATCGTACTAGTCGAGGCCTCGAGTGTATCGAGCTTGGCTAACCCCGATATTCAATGTGAATTAATTAGGGCTCATGCTGATGGATGCTAGCCAGGACTTTGGAATAGTGCTAGTACTACGGCGGAGGCGAATGAATAGTTTTCTAGGCTTCTTGCTAGATAGGCCGTCTTGTTAGTTGTTTTTGTCAAATCATGTATGTGTATTTTTACGATCCGGAACGAAGCATCTATATGTGTGTTTCGTATGCAGGCGATGCTTTGTTCTAAGCGAACATATTATCAACATGTTTAGCAAGTATTTTCCTCCGTCTCAAAATAAATGACTCAATTTTATATTAAGTTTAATATTTACAATTATGAGTTTATAGCCCGCTTAGGGCATCTTCAACCGCAACCCGTAAAAAACCTTCCGCATCCGTCGGCAGACAGAAGGAGCAGTCAATGTACACGGATGCGGGAGACACCCATCCAACGCTAGTGTATGCATTTCAAACCGCATTTTAGCTAACCGGACGAAATTCATGCAAACCGGTCGATATCCATCAAAGTTCGGACAAAAAGTAACACAAATCATCCACACATAGCATGCAAATTAAGTCTAGTACAATAAGGTCTCAAATTTGACTAGATCCCGGATGTCCAATAAGTTTTTGAGGAACGGATCATGTCCTCCCACACATACTTCCCTTTCAGCTTCATGCAACAGTGTATGCACATAATGGTCGTCCTGCTGACCTGTGACACATCACGGTGGCGCGTGCGGGCTACATATAGTGTGTAGACCAACATTGAGTGAATGAATTAATCAACAAGTTTAGCAAGAGGAAGTAAAACTTACCATCTCCTCCATGCCCGCATGCAATGGCCACCTTGCCTCGAGCTGACTGACCAAGTTGCAGAACTTGATGACGCTGAACTGGATAGTGTGCGAGCGATATGACAACGACCTCATGTTGCGTGGTCGCATGATGTACACGTCGTAGGGCGCAATGTGCTTTCCTGCGTGAAACTTTTCATGCACTTGCTCCAGAAATCCGCGGATACGGCCAGCCACACATCACACAACAACTCATTCTCCATGATCGAGTAGCTCACCATCCTTCGTACTCCAAAAAACGACATATCATTTGAAAATAAGCTCAATGACATTTGATTGAACACCTGTCAGACGTGGTGTCCGCCATGGAGGTCGTCGACAGGGGGCGGAGTGTACCTGGGTACAAACGACTCCAAGGCTGAATGCTCTGTCGGAACGGCGAGCGGGCGTGTCGGTGCTGGTTGCGAACGTCCAACAATGCCTTTGTGGCGACCGAAGACGAACAACAGCGGCGATGGAGGTGGAAGGTGCGGATGCAAAGCAAGGGGGAGAAGGGGCGAAGTCGAAGGAAAGGGGGCCGGGAAGGGGGGATTGGGTGGGCCGGGGGTGTCGGAGTCTTATGTTTCGGGTGTTTGCACTCTCGCAAACCTCCTACACTTTTGTCTCCAATTTGCAAGAGAAATCGCGTCCGGACCGCTCGCGGACGGATACAGGTCAGCGTTGGATGGCTTCCACGGTTCGGACAACACAATCGGGACGGTTGTGGGAGGTTTATGGATCCTCCTTGAAGATGCCCTTACATGGCATTTTTTGCCCATGCAAAAGTGAGAGATGTGAAAAAGTAACGGGAGTGGGCTCTCATGCAAGAGCCTATCTATATACGCATTGCTAGTAAATGCAATAAATTTTGAGAAAGATATAGAGACAAGATGGAAAAAGTACTAATATAGTAATAGCCAACCTTGTGGTCCACATTATTGTATGAGTGCCTATGGATGGTGGCTACAGATAACATGACAGCTCCTTATAGCCACCAATTGGCTATATTATTAATCATGCTCTAAGGAGTCCTGAAAGGAGAGAAATATGGTACAAAACTTTTTTTGCGGGAAAAGAATAAACTTGGTTAGTGTATCTATGCAATGGTGCAAAAGGCGCATGCTACGTTGGAGCAAGCATCCTATCCTCTTGAATGTTGAGGGAACACACATCTATATACTCACATAAATTGTCCCCATAGGGCCGACGGAAATCCTTTAATATTCTCGATGACTATACTTGCATACTTGGTAGTTGTAGTATGATCCACCTAATTTTAACATTTTATTGTCCTAGGATGAAAGTTTTGTCTTATTTGTGACAATTTGAGGAAGAGAGGGATGGCCAAACGTCTCGAGTGTGTTCATTGGAAAGAGATTGAATCCGAATTTCACCTCTTCTTTGAATGCGTTGTTGATAACACTTCTGGTGTGGTATTGATACTTTGTTTAATGTTCAGGTAGTAGATTTTGAATCTCTTGCAAAACTATGGTTATGCAAGGCAAGACATACGCATCTCAATGTAGTTACTTCTGCAGTCCTGTGGGGCCGTGGAACTTTTGAAATGTTGTTGTCTTAGAACTACTTGATTGTCTATAAAACAAGTGATGGGAGTGGTCTCCAGGACCCGAGTGACTAGTCAAAATCACTCCCAGAGTTACAAACTGGAGTGGTGAAGGACTTTCAGGAATGGTTGTGGGTGCAACTGAAAGCACCGTTCACGTTGGAGCCGGACTGAATAACTGAAGAAACTAGCTGCATCATATGTCATGGAAACAAGCAGTGGGGGGGGGGGGGGGGGGGGGGGGGGGTGGGGGGGGGGGAGCGCATGGAGGAAGAACATCACTGGAATATCAGAAGATACATCCCGAAGAGGCAGTTTCCATCCATTTGGTGTTCTCGAGCTATTGTTGATCGCCTGGAGTGCAAAATGTACATGTGTGCTGATCGCATAAAACTTGCAATAAAAAGCTTGCTGGGTGGTAGCTAGTCCTTGGCAAAAAGATGATCGTTTTTTAGTCTTTGTTTATCAGGAGTTTTTGGGTGTGGGTCTATTTGGCCAGGAGGTAGTTACGTTGTCGCTTTTTGGTGTGAGTTTTGGTTATGTAAGGAGATAGTGTGTTTTCGTGGTTTCTTCCTATGGAATGAAACCGGTGATGAGCCCCTTCTCATAAAATTTTTATCTTATTTTCCTGCTGGCCAAATTAGGTCATCTTGTGAGTGTAGAAACAGGCATAGAAGGATGAGTGGCTCCATGAGAGAGCAAAATCCATTGAGGTTATGACAAACAAATTTGATACTCCCTTCGGTTGGGCATATAAGCCGGGTACACATTTTTAGGTTTTTTTATTTGACTAATAAAACATTTGTGGTGTGTCATAAAAAATATACTTGGAAACTTCATACAACAATGGATTTAAAAATATATATTTTTGACACACGAAACAAATGTTTAGGTAGTCAAATTCAAGGCCTAAAAACACATGCCCGCCTTATAAACCCAACTAGAGGGTGTAGTGTAATCGGTCATGGTAAGGAGATTTTGAATGTTTAGTGCACTATGAGAGCCAATGATCTGGGTTGTCCTAGTCATAATAGTAGTTGCCAAATATTATTACAAGATAAAGTGGCGATAGTTGTTTGGTTGGCATCGAGCTAGTGATGAAATTCAAGGGGGTATTCTTTTGCGAAATACCCATATCTATTGTAAAATTTCACCGAAGGTAGAAAGCACCCCAACATAATGAAAAATACCGAATGACCACTACCGCTGCCAGAATGTGTCACGACGCGTCGTTGTCGCTTCTTCCATACCAGAGCTAGCCCAACTTTTTCATTAACAACTAGAAAGTCTTTGTGCACATGCGGCATGCCCCTAAGACCAGCACCCTGGAGCCATAGTCATCGTCGTTGAGCCCTTAAATTGATCTGAAGTGCTAGACACCAGACTTTGTCATTGCGCATGCACGATAAGAAACCCTAACCTTGCCGCCCAAAGGAGAAGGCATGAATCTACGTCAGAGCACATGCACAAAAATCCTAACCTAAACTACTATCCGAAACCAAGGCACGGGGATTATTTTCCTAATCACCAGCCGCCAGAGCAACAACTATAGGAGAGGAGAACCGACGGGCTGGCTGACGAAGCTTGAAGGGGAGGATAACTTTCCGCTAGCCGCCTTTGCATCACAGGAAGGAGTATTAATGTGGGCTAGTAAAGGAGGATTAGGTCCATAACTTTGAACCCGTAAGCTTTTGCTCATAGGTGTAGCATTTTGGGGGACACAGCTTCGGTGCCTTAAAGGCACCTGCCTTTGGGTCACTGACATGTGGGCCAGCCACCTGTTGGGCCCACATGTCATAGACACAAAGGTAGATGCCTTAAGGCACCGAAGCATCGTCCCAACGGGTTGCTCGTGTTGACGCTTCTCTAGTTTTCTTTCGTATGTCAAGTTATGGCAGCTCACCCTATTTTTTCCTTTGGTGTCATTTGGCGTCGAAGACGTTGAGGTGTGACCGATCATGGCAAGGAGATTTTGAATGCTTGGCGCACCATGAGAGCCAATGATCTGGGTTAACCTACGTCATAATAGTAGCTACTGAGCTTATTTTGGGGTGGCTGGGGGTTGCTTGGGTTGACATTCCATTAGTTTTTTCTTAGACCAAGTTATGGCATCTCATCATTTTTTTCCTCTAGTGACATTTTGGCACCACAAGGCTTTCATATTGTGATCGGTCATGGCAAGGAGATTTTTAATGCTTGGCGTACCATGATAACCAAGGGTCTAGGTTGTCTTGGGTTGTAACAGTAATCGAGTTTCATTTGGTGGGCTGTGGCCGGGGAGTGGAGTTTCTCATGCTGACCCTTCTTTAGTTTTCTTCCTTAGGTCAAGTTATGGCAGCTAGTATCTTTTTTTCCAGTGGTACCATTTTGGCATCGTAAGGCTTTGATAGTGTGACCGGTCATGGCAAGAAGATTTTGAATTCTTGGTGCACCATGAGAGCCAAGGATCTAGGTTGTCCTACGCTGCAGTAGTAGCCGAGTTCCAATTTTTCCCCGAGGGGTGGGGGTGGGGGCTGCTCGTTTTGAAGTTTCTTTAGTTTTCTTCCTCGTATCAAGTTATGGCAGCTAACCCTTTTTTCCTTTGATGCCATTTTGGCACTGTCAGGCTTTGATAGTATGAACGGTCATGTGAAGGAGATTTTGATACTGGCGTCCCATGAGAGCCAATGATCTAGGTTGTCCCAGGGTCGTAATAGTTGAGTTCCATTTTTTTGAGTGTGTGGGTGGGTCGGGGATGGGGTTGCTCGTGTTAACGTTTCTTTAGTTTTCTTCCTTAGGTCAAGTTATAACAACAAATCATTTTTTCCTTTGGTGTGATTTTAACACGGTAAGGCTTTGATGGTGCGAGCGGTCATGGCAAGTAGATTTTAAATGTTCGGTGTACCATGAGAGTCAATGATCTCGTCCTAGGTCATACTACTAGTCAATTTTCTTTTTTTCTTTTATGGATGGGTTGCACCTGTTGACGTTTATTTAGTTTTTCCCCTTAGGTCAAATTATGGCAGCTCATCTTTTTTCTTTCCTTTGTTGCTTTTATAGCAGCGTTATGCTTTGCTACTGTGATTGGTCATGGCAAGGAGATTTGGGTAGTTTCTTCCTTAGGTCAAGTTAAGAGAACTCATCCTTTTTCCCTTTGGGGCCATTTGGCAGTGCAAGGCTTTGGTACTATTACCGGTCATTTCAAGGAGATTTTAAATGGTCGGTGTACCATGAGAGCCAAGGATCTCGTCCTAGTGGTTGAGTTCCTTTTTCCGTGTGTGTGTGTGGGGAGGGGGGATGCTTGTGTTGCCATTTCTTTAGTTTTATTCCTTAGGTCAAGTTATGGCGGCTCAACTTGTTTTGTTCTTTGGTGCTATTTTGCGGGTGTAAGGCTTTGATAGTGTGATCTGTCATGGCAAGGAAAATTAAATGATTGGTAGTGTACTTCTTTAGGTCAATATGACAACTCATTCTGTTTTTTCCTTTGGTTCCATTTTGACGCCTTAAGCCTATGTTCCTTATAATTCATTCAAACCCTACAAAACTATTCAAATAAATAGAAACACAACTATTTTTTAAAGATATGAAATATATAAAAGTTGTGGAGACAAATGTGTTTATCATAATCAACCTTAATGCCAAAAGTACAATCTTAGTTCATTGGAAAATTTTAATACCACACGTGGATTACATGATACAAATTTGACAATTCATGACCACTTGGATAACATGGTCAAGGATGGTAGCTTTGTGTCCATCTACTGTTATCGAATGGAAAGCAAGATAAATAATGTACTGACATTCTAACATTATTATTTTTCGAAAAGGAGGATACACCCTCATTCCAATACCATTGTTGTACATACTTATTGACTAACTACCGATTTTCGCTTGCCCGGCCAAAAGAACAAAAGAAAAGAGAAACACCGACTCCCACTTGGGCATATTGTCATGAGTTCGTTATTACGATTTGAATAGGAACGGTTGAATGTGATGTACTTTTTGAAGATTAAATAAAAGGCACACAACGCATTTAAAATTCTACCTAAGGTACTAAAAATTACAAGGCACTCAGAGAAGCATCTCTTGAAATGTACGTGCGCATATACGACACCTTACATCGTAATTGCCACCCAAAGCTCAGTCAAACAAGGATATGCTTGAGATTACAATGAGTTCAATCAATTATTCTATGATAAAGGCCTAAAATTTAAATAGTCAAGTGTAATGCCCATGACTTCGTATATTGCTTCAACCATATACTATTTCCCTCTCTAAATATAAGACGTTTTGACAGTTCAAATATTTAGGAACAAAAAAAATAGTGACTACTAATCGGCTTGAAAGACTTTTTTATATTATGAGACAGAGGGAGTTGAGTTTGCTCATCACCTTTCTAAAAAAACGTTTGCTTATCACCGGCGTACGCCACCACCACAACGATTTGCCGATACCGTTCGTATCCATCCAATTCTTCTCACTTCGACGTTACCCAACAGCCGCAAGTTTCCTGTTGCTTCGGACCGCCAATTCAAGAAAGCGAAGGGTGTTCTGTAGGAAGATACCTTCCCAAGGTTTCCACGCCATCACACACACACATATACACGCGGCTCGCGAGCTCGCTTCAGAAAAACCAAATCCTCTATTCCTGCATCGCCCGCATCTGTTCGTCCCCCCTCTGCGGCGGCGGTGGCGGTGGCGACGATGGGGCTCGAGATGGAGCCGATGGCGGCGGCGATCGGCGTCTCGGTGCCCGTGCTCCGCTTCCTGCTCTGCTTCGCGGCCACCATACCGACGGGCCTCCTCTGGCGCGCGGTGCCGAGCGCCACGGGGCGGCACCTCTACGCGGGGCTCAGCGGCGCCGCGCTCTCCTACCTGTCCTTCGGGGCCACCTCCAACCTCCTCTTCGTCGGGCCCATGGCGCTCGGTTACCTCGCCATGCTCCTCTGCCGTCGCCGAGCTGGCCTCGTCACCTTCCTCGGCGCATTCGGCTTCCTCATCGCATGGTGAAACCCTCCCTTCCATCCTTGTCTACAGGGGTCATATACCGATGCTTAGTTTCGGGTGAATCATGAATGTTGGATTCATGTTTTTTCACGACTTCATTTTGGGTAGAACAGGGCAGGGAATGTACAGCTAACAGCAGCTTGTTCGACTAGGAAACCAGAGGAATTGTAAGCGGATCTGCAGATGTGGCCGAGCCAGAGCGTTGGGCCATCACAGGGTTAAACAGTAGTTTATTCTATTGGAAAACCACAGGAATCGTAAGTGGGCGGCATGGAGCCTTTGATGCTTCTGATGTGGTTGGAACCGCAGCACGGATGATTTCATGTTGGAGCTGATTGAAATGATTTCCAACTTTTCTCTGGCTAGCCATGTGGTGCTATTTATGATTAATAGTTTCAAGGTGAAAATGAGATCTTGTATTATCTCAGGATGACTTTTCTTCTATGCCTGCAAAATTTTGGACTTGTTGAGATTTCCAACGTAAAGATTGCAATGAATACATATAACGTGAGATTTTACCTAAGTACCTTAGCAGTTCCTATTGGAGAATTTATTGGTTGTGTGCTCATGAAGCATTAGGGCACCCCTTGTTAGTCACGTGAACCAGTTTTTTCTTCTTTTGAAAGATTAAGTCTGTTTTGGTGGTACTATGATGCGATTTATGATCTGTCACACCGAGGGGTTGAATTAATATGACCTATGTTTATTTGGAAGGAAATTAAGGGAAGGAAGAAAATATTTCCCATCCAAATATCCCTGACAAAGACTCCATCTGGATAATGGATGCTGTTTGGTTCACTTAGAAGTTATTTATTCTAGCTGGAGTCATCCAAACCCACATAATTTTTCATCAACTTAATCAATATTCAGGCATAACATTTCTGAAGATGGTTATTCCATAATAAAACACACAGGCTTGACACTTAGTGATGTTTTATTCACCTTGAGAACTTATAGTTGAGTATTTAAAACTGACTCAATGAAGTATGAATGCAGGCATTGCCGTATTCCTGTTCCATTATCATTAACATTGATGTTCTGTTCCATAAGGCTCTGACTGAAATTTACTGTAAATAGAAAGGTGCAGCTATTCTTTTATTTCCTAGTTATTAGTGTGAATCAGTGACAATGAATGTTGAGTGGTAATTCTAGTTACGTTCTTGTCAATATTGATGCCTCCTCACCATCCTCTTAAACTTCGATCTCTCGTATGGTGCAGTTAATTTTTGTGTTCACTACCTAGAAGTTTAAATTAGCGGCCACAAGTGTCTGAGTAATCATTCTAATTTGGTTCCTGTTTCATTTCCTACTGAAACAAACAAGTTACGGATTATATCAATTTGCCCATCTTTCACATGGAGTAAAGTATCCACTTTGTCTACATAGCCCGTGTCGGACTAGGCACCCATATAGATTATCTAGATCCAAAATCATGACCTTTAAAATACGCTAATCACACACTCATTCTTTCCATTTGTAGAAACTCTTTATTTGGCAACTGTTGTATATCATCAAGACAAGATAAAAATAACAAACACTTAACAATAGGTCTAGTTCAACGGGCAGCCAATGCGTTAGTGAACTTTCTTCACTTAGCTGTTGAAGATAATGGCGTGTCTGTTTAATTCTTTAAATGTGTAATTGATTCAAAAAAAAAAATCCATGGATGCAATCCGGTCTTTCATTCGTAATGTTACAATGTAATATTAATATAGATGAAAGGAGTTTCTTGTGTATTCTAAACATAAGATGTTTCCCACCTGTTAGCACTAGCAACGTCATTCTGCTAGATCAAATTATGCTAATGCCAGCAGGCTTCCTTGGGGACATGTCAATCTCTTTATCCCACACCATAAGCTAGTTTTAGAGCACTATAGGAAGGCCATCAAAAGCAGACTAAGAAGAAAGCTCATTCAAAGAAAGGGCATTAGATTCTACCGCCATGCACTACTGAGAAGATTAGCCGCAAAGCACCAAAATCCTAAGTATCTTCTCGACATGATCAACGTTTGTCTCCTTGTTGGTTCTGCTACAATACCAACTGTGGCCCTAATATTTTTGGTTGTTGCAGTCACTTGCCTGTTTCATCTGTGGTATCCTAAGTCTGTTCTCTTCTCCGAATTTCTGCTCTTTAACGAATGGCTATGACTCCTGGTCTCCCCTACGTGATATTTTTCTAGTGTTTTCCCTTTTTGCATGAACATAGGTATTAGCCAACTTACTCTGAGCACTAATTGTTTCAATGTTCAAGCTAGCTTTGACACATAATCTGCTTGCATGAAGGATAAACTGGTTATATATTGTCGGCTAGTTCTTCACTTTTCAATGTTGTGTTTGCTACTGTTTCCTTTTTGGCCCCATAAGAAGGGTTCCCTTCTATTCCATATGCAAATTTTTGAAGTGGGACGAACCAGCTACCTAAGTTGGAAATCCAATAAGTAAATTATTTTTAGCCATGGACAGGGGTGCGTGGGAGTTAGCTATTCATGCACTTTTCAATGTTGTGTTTGCTACTGTTTCCTTTTTGGCCCCATAAGAAGGGTTCCCTTCTATTCCATATGCAAAATTTTGAAGTGGGACGAACCAGCTACCTAAGTTGGAAATCCAATAAGTAAATTATTTTTAGCCATGGACAGGGGTGCGTGGGAGTTAGCTATTCATGTGCCAGAACCATGACTTGGTTTCGATATCTTATGGGTTTCAACTCTAGTCTACCCAACTTGTTACTTTAGGCCAATTTGTTATGATGGATAAGCTGGCGAACAATTTGGTGCTGAATTTTTGCAATTATACACTGTGAATGTATTTAAGTTTACCCTCATACTACATACAAATTAACACATTTGGAGTTACTCACATTTTTTTTCTTGTTGTATAGTCATGTCTACTACATGAGTGGGGACGCGTGGAAGGAGGGAGGCATCGACGCAACTGGTATTGTATAATGTTTTATTATTGCTTGTGCTTATTTAAAGTTAAACTAGTGTTCACCATGCAATTTTTGAGTGCGTTTCTGACTTACATATATGGAACATGTTCAAATTATAAGATATATTTTAAGAATTTTGAATCCCTAATATTATCTCATGACATTTTACCATTTTTTCTTGTGTGGTCCTTCCTTGTAGTTAACAGTGTTCTCTCGGGATATTGTTTAGTAGTCAAAATGATGCCTTCTACCGAGGGACAGGTGTAGCATCCCTCTTATAAATCTAACAGTAGTGAAATAATTGGACACAGGTTATATGCAGGGAGTAACATAATAGAGTGTATGCAGGTACTCCCTCCGTTCCGAATTACTTGTCGCAGGTATGGATGTATCTAGATGTATTTTAGTTCTAGATACATCCATTTCTGCGACGAGTAATTTGGAACGGAGGGAGTACAAAATAAACCTCAGCTCTTACTTGTGGTCAACCCTCTGCGAATAACATCAAGCCATGTCCCTATGCCTTCTCAGAATTCCTTTCTTTGGTTGCAATGCAGGTGCTTTGATGGTTTTAACGTTGAAAGTCATTTCATGCTCAATGAACTACAGTGACGGTCTCTTGAAGGAAGAAGAGGGTCTACGTGATGCTCAGAAGAAGTATCGCTTGGCTAAGTTGCCTTCTCTAGTCGAATATTTTGGTTACTGCCTCTGCTGTGGCAGCCACTTTGCTGGACCAGTATATGAGATGAAAGATTATCTTGAATGGACTGAAAGGAAAGGAGTAAGTAGCCTTCGTCTACTTTGGGTAGGTTTATGCCATGTTTTGCTTCATCCTGATTTTGTATGATCTTGAACAGATATGGGCAGGCTCAACTCCTTCACCATTATTACCTACTCTGCGTGCTCTAGTTCAGGCTGGGATATGCATGGGGTTATATTTGTATCTGTCACCTATGTTTCCGCTTTCACGATTTAGTGAACCTCTATATTATGAATGGGGTTTCTGGCACCGGCTCTTCTTTCAATACATGTCAGGATTTACTGCTCGATGGAAATACTACTTTATATGGTCAGTCTCAGAAGCTGCAATTATTATATCTGGCCTGGGTTTCACTGGTTGGTCTGATTCTTCTCCCCCAAAAGCCAAATGGGACCGTGCTATAAATGTTGATATTCTGGGCGTCGAGCTAGCTGGAAGTGCAGCTCAATTGCCACTTAAGTGGAATATTCAAGTGAGCACATGGCTAAGATACTGTAAGTTCTATATCTTGATATTCCAGTAGACCATCATTGTTATTAACTTGCTTTTTGGATGATATAATGCTTTTTCATCAAATTTTGGTGTTCTCTGTATAAACCAGATAACACAATATGGAAGCAGGTTGAGGGTCCTTTATGGATCACATAGCATCTATTTTGCTTACCAGTTACTCCCTCCGTCCGAAAAAGCTCGTCCCAAGCTTGTCCCTCAAATGGATGTATCTAGCACTAATTTGGTGCCAGATACATCCATTTGAGGGACAAGCTTTTTCGGACGGAGGGAGTACCACTATTAAGATCTGTGCAATCTAAGACTTGGAGAACAAGGAAGCACTATCTTTAATTCTGTTTTTATTAATTTCTCTAAAAGGTTCAGTATTTTTCTGTGTCTGTACAATGAAAAATTAGTTGATAGTACATAATGCTAGATTTTGGGGTCTGTAAATGATTTTGTTGACCACTTGATGATTCTTTGGAACCTTTTGGTTGCCACTTTTTGTAGTGTGGATGAGTGAAGCATGTATGCCTGTAATTCACGATCTCAAGCTGATTTAAAAAATCTGCACATGCACATTATGCACTCATGTATTAGTAGTAATTGTCTCATCATTGACTCCTTGAGAAATGATCATCTCCTTGAAGTTTACCTTTGCGCTAAGTATGGTATGCACCAAGCAGTTTGTTTTCGTGCAAATGCCATGATTGGAGCGATCAGCGATGCACTTTGGTTATACCTATATAATGTATTGAATGCCACACATTCACGCTGTGCTGTTATCAGTTGCATGAGCCATTGCTCCACTATTTTTTTTCAGATGTGTATGAGAGGTTAATTCAGAAAGGGAAGAAGCCTGGTTTCCTTCAGTTGTTGGGTACACAGACAGTCAGTGCTATCTGGCATGTGAGTTTTTTCCCCCGCTCCACCTTCTTTATCATTAATAGTTCCTGTTCACTGTATATCGGACTTGTCATCTAGCAGAGCATCCTGAAATTTGTTGGACAAACAGTAGCTAAGTGAAACTAGAATGCTCTAGTGGGAATTTAGAGCTGCTATTGTCCTGGTAGTGGAACCTGCCTTTCAGAATGGAGGCACTATGGGTCATTGCAAACTCGCATTTTCCCCATGATAATAACTGGCTTCACTTGTGACATATTAATAACCTTTTTCCTCAGCAAGCTGTTGCTTGTGATGATTGATACTTAGCCAATCCAGCAAGCTGTGGCTTGTGATGGTTGATACTTGGCCAAATTTCATATTACATGGTTTTTGTCCATTGGTCTGATTTTTACCGTTCTACAGGGACTGTATCCAGGATATATGTTTTTCTTTGTTCAGTCAGCGTTGATGATAAATGGTTCAAAAGGTAGCTCAATCCCTCCCTTCCCTGACATTTCTGAGGTGTACTTGATTGAAACTGTGTGAGCTTGTAATTCTGATTTGGCTTTCTTTTTTGATGCAGTTATATACAGATGGCAACAAGCTGTGAGCAATCCAGGCCTCCGCACTATCCTGTCTTTACTAAATTGTGCATACACCATGATGGTGCTTAACTACTCATGCATTGGCTTCCAGGTTAGTTTCATGCCCCTGAATCTGGCTATACTTTACCCTGTAGAAACTGAAAACACAATCTGATCAGTTCGCTTGTCTGTTGACCAATAATCTGTGCACCTAAAATTCTCCCTTTGTTTTATTAATTTCTTATCTTTGATGATTATTATGCATATACGGTTTTGCAAGTATCATTTAGGTTTCACTTAACCAAAATGATATTAATCAAACTGTAGCAAAGCCAGGTTGCTTCACAAACTTAGTTTAGACAACTTAGATCTGCAAGTGTTTTAGTTTCTTAGCAAAGTTTCCATTTGGATCATGAAGTGCCACCAGAATATCTGAAGATTCTAAAATGAGAGAAATATTTATTTTCCCATTACAAGCTTTGAGTTTGCTGAATTGCCATTGAACAAACGTACTTCGGTTATTCGCCACTGCACAAACACAACCTCTTGCCAATATGCCATCGCTGTTACCCTTCTGTTAATGTCAGTGTGCTTCTGTTAAATCTCAAATATCCGAAATATCTGTCACTATTTATCTGAATCCCAAAACTTCCCTGGCGTAAGGAGAAAAGAAAACGGCTTACCTATTCAGCGCCTGCTCCTGCATGCACACACCTGTTTCTTCTTGTTTCTCTCCCCCATGGACGCACCAGTAGAGGAGATGATGGCAGGGCAGCTTCCGGCAGGCCTTCCTCCCGACGAGTCCACCAGCGACCATTCTGACTCCTCTCCCCGCCCCCTCCCAAATTACAGAAAACCTAGAGGGGAGGCCGTGGATAACTGCAAGACCTCAGTGACAGCTCCCTTTGCCGTGATCCCATACGCAACAGGCAAGGAGGACAACTTGGTGGCGGCGGGCACCCCTTGTGGCCCTCACAGAGAGAGCCAGGGACAATGACAGCCAGTGACAAGGTTGACGTGGGTCCGTGGTCCCTGGATGCAATTAGGATACTGAAGGCGAGGTAGAAGAGGAGCGAGCCAATGATGGTGTTGTACTTGCCCCAGCAGCTGTCAGCGAGGAAGGTGCCAAGGAGGGGGACATTGAAGGTGATTCTGTTCCAGGTTTCGGGAAGCAGTGGTGCCGTGGAGCATGGTTCCGAGCTAGACCACCATATTCAGTTCGACTCCAGAAAAGGCGATGCTCTCCAGCAAACTCCAAACCTGCAGTCAGTCGCTGATATGAATGGTGTCTTTCCTAGATGCTAGATGGAGAGGAATCAAATCAGTCGCTGATATGAATGGTGTCTTTCCTAGATGCTAGATGGAGAGGAATCAATGGATGGATCGTTGTTGGTTAATCGTGTAGAACGATTGCAGGGCCTGTCCAAATGAACCGTTGTCATCATCATCACAGCAGTTGATGGCGAAGATTATAATGGTTTGTCTGATTCGAGTTTGGCCATCTCCTGACATTTCCAGCTCTGTGAGCTAAAACTAGCAGCGAGCAAGTTAATCACCGAAGCTTGTGTCTATCCACATCTATAACTAGTAGTGTCTATTACTAATCTAGCTCACCTTACAACTTACATGCCTATATACTTTGTTTCCTTAAACCGTTATGGCATATTGGCAATAAATTGTGCTTGTGTGATGGCAAATAAGCAAAGCACATTTGTTCAATGGCAATTCAGCAAGCCAAGCGCGAGTATTGAGCACTAGAGGTACTAGAGCATTACTAGTACTATTAATGTTTTTTGTGGAGAAAGGAAGACGTGGGTTAAGTACCTAACATTCTTTTGTTCCTCCACAGTAGCTTTGAACCTACTCTAGTACGTGGAACTTATGCCTGTGTCAATCATCTTCTACATAAAACATACTAATAACATTTACAATGTTCTATGCTTTTGTTTTCCTCAAGGTACTGAGCTTCCAGGAGACCTTAGCATCCTACAAGAGCGTGTATTATGTCGGCACAATCGTTCCTATTCTATGTGTCTTGCTGGGCTATGTCGTCAAGCCCGCGAGACCTGTGAAGCCGAAGGCTCGCAAGGCAGAATGAGGAACAGAGTGAATTGATCTTTACATAGATGAGTTACGAAGCTTCAATGGTGATTATGGCAAGATAGTTTTCAGTTTACTTCCATCTTTGTGAAACAATATCAAATTTAGCCAAAAAGGATAATGTGGTGGCTCCATTGTAATTGACCAATCATTAAAAACCTGTTGTTTCGTCGGGCTGATCACCCATTTGTTTTACCACACATGCAACACATGATTTTTTTGGCCCTAAGCTGTATGTTATTCATTTACCTTTTCTGCCTGGCTCTATTCAAACTGATGTGTATTTTCACACCTTCCCATCGGCTCCGTATGGAGGTGTGAACGCTGTTGCTGGTTCATAGTCGTGTTGCACCGTGCTGAGTCGGTAGCAGCCGGAGCTCCTAGAACAAACATTCGCCTTTTGACTACTGCAGCACTCGCTTTGAACGCGTTTTGGTGCGATGGCGGCTGAAGCTGAGGTCGAGACGAGATCACCGGAAAGACAGACCTTGGTCATAGACAACGAATGAGTTGGAATGTATCTGACGCGTCTTTCTGCTCGGGTCATATAAATGGTGCTATAGCGGCGTGAATCTATGGGTGCTCCGGTCCGGTCCAAGTCCGACTTAGCTGATTGATTGATATGCAGCGGCGGTGGTTCTGGCGCTGTTGGCCTCCCCCGTGTTTGTCCAATTGTAGTTGTGCCGGGGCCACGGCAAGTGCATGCATGCATGGCCTGAAAGTGCCCGCTTGGTGCTCTGCTCTTCTGACGCGACCACTAGAGGAGAGGGCGGGCAGCGTAGTGTGCTACAGTGCTATGCAGGAAAAGGGTCAGTGATGCGACGTAGCGTGGCGCTGATCAGGTCGTGCCCACGACTGCTGGCTGCCCTGGTCGGGTTCCAGTTGCAATCGTGGTGATGATCTGATCCCGCACTTGTTCTGGTGCGGCATCACGAGTGGCGCATGCTTCGCAGTAGCAGTACGACAGGAAATCTCCTCTTTACTGTAGCACACCAGATAAGCAGCCGCTTCTTTAAAAATGCATGGATTTTGCTGCAGAAAGAGGTGGTTTTAGCTGCTACCACGTTCAGAGGATTTTTTTTACTTATTATAGCTAATATATGTAGTAGAGCGCAGCCCATCTTGCCCTTTGGGCGCGCTACCGTTGCGTTACGTCCATGAATTCAAAGTCCGCGGCCTCGGTTGAGCACCTTGAAGAAAGCTTCTTCCGCGCATGTCAAAACCAGCATTGCTCTCGTCTGCTTGCTGTTGCGCCACGAGTCGCTTGTATAGCAGGAGTCGTCTTCCACTCGGGCGCCCGTTGGAGCGTGGCGTGGGCATGGGGGACATACCACCAGCGATCGGCCTTGCTGGTTACCCCGGTGACTAGCTTGGACGTGCAGACCGCACGCCGGTACACAGGACAGTTTCATACTACTACTAGTAAGCAATCGGCCGTGGTGGCCTGCCAGGCGGACAACACGAGGCTACGAGAGGGGTATACAGCGGGGAAACCTGAGCTTCGCAGCGTGCGTGCCTATAAACCTTGTTGACAAAAAAGAATCACTATATGCGCGCGTGCTACGGAGGAGTAGTTTGTCATCAGTCTGCAGTTAGGCCAACTCCACCGTGCGACCCTATCCTGTCTGCCCCCGTCTGTTTGAGATAAAAGGGACAAACGAGACGGTCCAGCGTGCGGGCGTAAATGGACTTTTGTCCGCTTTGGGTCCGCTTTCGACCCATCCCCGGCCCAAAGTTGCGCCGGTTTTGGGATGAAACAGACAGCGCGCGGACAGGCGGGACGCGCGCGCTTATTCTCCCCTGGCCTGCCTGTCAGTGGGAGAAACCAACCCCCCCCCCCCCCCACACACACCTATTTGGCGCCATTTCCCCCAAACCCTCCCACGTTTCTCCCGCCGCCCCCTCTCTCCCCATCCATGGCCGACGCCCCGCCGAGTTCCGGCGGCCTGGCCGTCGACCCGACCGCAAAGGTGAAGAAGAAGGCGCCAAGGAAGCCGCGGTTGGAGTGCACGCCGGAGGAGATCGCCAAGTTAGACGCGGAATCGGCGAAGAGGAGGGAACGGAGAGCGGCCGTCAAGATCAATGCCGCCGCGGCCAAGTTCGCCGCCCAGCGCGAGGAGCTGGAGGCCGCGCGGCGCAAGGCCGCTGCCGACGAGAAGGAGGACCTCGTCAACAAAGCGCACGCCATCCTCATGCTTGGCATGGGCCGTCCGGCGGGGTTCCATGCAGCGGCCGTCGGCCCGGCGAGCACAGACTCGTCGGTCGCCCGGCCTACGCACTGCCAGTCGCCGACGTCACGCGCCGCGCCCATGTCGTCCGGCTTTCCTCCGCCCAGGCACGACGGCCAGACCCGTTTCTCGGCGTCGCCGGACGTGGGCTTGTTCGTGCCGTCCACACCACGCCCCGCGGCCGTCATCGACCTCAACGTCACGCCTGGGTCCAGCAGCGGCGGGCGGCCGTCCATCAAGATGCAAAGAAAGCAGGCGCGTGCACCGTTCACGGGCACCATGCCGGCCCCCCATGTGTTGTTTGACGGAATGCCAACCTCAACGCCGACGGTGGACGACCCCTTCTACAACCAGTACTGTAACGCCCCATATGTAACCTTCCCGAATTGTACTCCAACTCTTGCTGTTTCCGGCATTAAGTTATATTTAATTCTCGGCTTCGGGTCTTTGTCTCCGTGTGTTGTTTTTGTTTTCGTGCATCTCATATCATGTCGTCACGTGCATTGCATTTGCATACATGTTCATCTCTTGCATTCGAGCATTTTCCCCGTTGTCCGTTTTGCATTCCGGCGCTTCGTTCTCCTCCGGTGGCCATTTCTAGCTTTCTTTCGTGTGTGGGGATTAAACATTTCCGGATTGGGCCGAGACTTGCCATGCGGCCTTGGTTTACTACCGGTAGACCGCCTGTCAAGTTTCGGGTCATTTGGACTTCGTTTGATACTCCAACGGTTAACCGAGGGACCGAAAAGGCCTCGTGTGTGTGCAGCCCAACACCCCTCCATTTTGGCCCAAAACCCACCAAACTCTGCTCCATCGTCTCGGTCATTCGATCACAATCGTGTGGGCAAAAACCGCACCTCATTTGGACTCTCCTAGCTCCACTTATGCCTATAAATACACCCCCTCCTCGTTTTGGCTCGTCCCCTTCCTCGAAACCCTAAAAAAAAGGAGATATCGTTCCCCGCGCCCGGCCGGACATGTCCGCCCTCAGCCGGACGTACCGCGCCGCCGCGCCCGGCCAGTGAGGGGCCGCCACCTGTCCCCGCCGGGTCAACCCCGCCGCCGGCCCGCCCGGCCCAGGGAGGGCCCCCGCGGGCCCGTTCGCCGCCTACCCCGCCTCCCAGCGCCCGCCGCCGCCGTCCTCCGCTCCGGTGGCCGGAGTAGCGCCGGCCACCGCGCCCGCCATCGCCGCCCCGCCGCCCTTCTTCGCCGGACGCCGCGCCGGCCGGCCACGCCGCCCCGCCGCCTCTCCAGCTCCCCGCCGGCCGGATCCGGCGAGATCCGGCCCGGGAGCACCACGCCGCCTCCCCACCGACTCCGGCGGCCGACGGACTCCGGCGTGAACAGTGCGCGCCGGCGAGCCTCGGGAATCGTGCCGATCTGGATCTGAGATATTTTGGCTCGGTTGACTTTCTCCTCCCGAAACCCTAATTTTCTTGCCTACTTTGACCTGCCATATCTTTGCATCCGTAGCTCCGATTTGGGCATATGATATATCAAAATCTTCGTCTCGACGAGTACATCATTTCATTCCATTGCATCATTTGCATTTGAGGTCATCTTGGTGCCCAAAATGCTGTTGGAAGGAGGCATCATGAGTTAAATTGCAGATACGTTAGTTTAACATGCACTTTTGTCATTTTTGCCATATTTAATCCGTGCATGATATGCCTGTGCCCCTTTGGGATGAATTGTTAAGCATGTTGTCTTCTTTCCAGAGATGCCTTCCATGCATTTTTAGGATGTGTGTGTTGTCTTGTGCAAGCTTGCGAAGAGGGCTACCTGAGTTTACTGATTTCAGGGACTTAGTGAAATTCACTAAGTCTGGGATGTTTTAGTTCACGATGCTATATGTCCAGCTTGTTTCCTAGTGATCCGTGCCTCTTTTGAGGATGATCAGTAAGAGTGATTTGTTATGCTTGTTGTGCTTAATCCATCCATGTCTTTACTTGTTATGTTGGGGCATCCTGGGTTGACTCAATCGAGCTCAACTTTTGGATAGTTGTTGTTTTGGGCAGATCGTGAACTCTTTTGCGATTTTGCCGGAGTTATGGCTAGTGATCCATGCATGCTATGCCATTGTTCTTGCCATGTCTAGCTAGCATTTTGTGCCTTCTTAATGGATATATGCTTGCCTTGCCATAACTTGCACCGTAGTGAGTGCATCAAGCTCGTTTACATGCCTCCGTGAGTTATTATTTCAGCATGTCCCAGTTTTCACTAAGTCTGAAAACTGATTGTGTTTCATCGATGTTCGTGTGCTCGGTAGAGTATTTTGTGAATCCTTTTGGCCCCAGGTCATTTTGGGTGTCTTGTTAAACTTGTTGAGTAGCTCCATGCCGTGCTCTTACTTGCCATGTTCAGGTTTTGCATCATGTTGTTTTGCTGCTCCGAAGAGAGCATCGTGGTCTGAAATTTCAGACTAGCGTTAATTTCGCTGTCTGAAATCTGTTTTGCTTATTCAGTTTTGCCATGCTTGTTTGAAGCCCTTAATGGATGAATTTGCCTATGCCCCAGTCCTGATGATTTGTTAAGCTTCTTGAGTACATCACTGCCATGCAATTTGTTTTCATGTTTGGTGGCTGTAGCATGTTCATTTTGTTGCATTTAGGAGCCTACTTGCTGTAAATCGCAGATCGGTTCGTTTAGTAAATCGCTTGCCATTTCTAAACCGTAGCTCCGATTGCCATGATCTTTATATCGTTTTCAGGGGCTTTCTTCCCCTCTATCCATTGGCACACTTGGTTTTCCAAGTTGAGGCCAGGTTCATGCATTTCCTGCATCATCTTGCATTTTGCATCCCGCATCGCATCCCGCATAGCATATCATCTTTGCATGTTATTGGTTGCCCTTGCACGTGGTTGATTGTATCCTTGTTGCTTGTTTGTGTTGTTGGGTAGAGCCGGGAGACGAGTTCGCTAACGAGGAGCCCGTTGAGTTTGCTTTTGAGGATCCAGTCAATTCTGACAACTGTGCAGGCAAGATGATCACACCCTTGAAATCACTACTATCTTTGCTATGCTAGTTTGCTCGCTCTTTTGCTTTGCCAATGCTACGATGCCTACCACTTGCTTGTCAGCCTCCCAATTGCCATGATTGAGCCTCTAACCCACCTTTGTCCTAGCAAACCATTGATTGGCTATGTTACCGCTTTGCTCAAGCCCCTTCTTATAGCGTTGCTAGTTGCAGGTGAAGATTGGAGCCGTTCCTTGTTGGAACCTTTATTTACTTGTTGGGATATCATTATATTGCTATGTTATCTTTACTCATCTATATACTTGGTAAAGGGTGGAAGGCTCGGCCTCTCGCCTAGTGTTTTGTTCCACTCTTGCCGCCCTAGTTTCCGTCATATCGGTGTTATGTTCCCGGATTGTTGCGTCCCTTACGCGGTTGGGCTATAATGGGAACCCCTTGATAGTTCGCCTTGATTAAAGCTTTTCCAGCAATGCCCAACATTGGTTTTACCATTTGCCACCTACCCCTTTTTCCCTTGGGTTTCCGGAGCCCGAGGGTCATCTTTATTTTAGCCCCCCACGGGCCAGTGCTCCTCTGAGTGTTGGTCCGGAACGTCAGCCGCCGGTGGCCACCAGGGGCAACTCTGGGCTGGCCTACCGGAAGTTTGGACAATCTGAGTGTGCCCTGAGAAAGAGATATGTGCAGCTCCTATCGGGATTTGTCGGCGCATTCGGGCGGTGTTGCTGGACTAGTTTTGACCTGTCGAATCATCTTGTTGTATCGGGATACCGAGTCTGATCGGTGGGTCCTGGGTGGAGGTCTATTCCTTCGTTGATCGTGAGAGCTTGTTATGGGCTAAGTTGGGACCCCCCCTGCAGGGATTGATCTTTCGAAAGCCATGCCCGCGGTTATGGGCAGATGGGAATTTGATAATGTCCGGTTGTAGATAACTTGAACCTTAATTAATTAAAATGAATCAACTGCGTGTGTTGCCGTGATGGCCTCTTCTCGGCGGAGTCCGGGAAGTGGACACGGCGTTGGAGTTATGTTTGCGTAGGCTGTTCTATATAGTTTTCCGCTCGTGCTTTGCCTCCTCTTCTCGCTCTCTTTTGCGGATAAGTTAGCCACCACATATGCTAGTCGCTTGCTGCAGCTCCACTTACATTACCCCTTTCCTACCTATTTAGCTTAAATAGTCTTGATCGCGAGGGTGCGTGATTGCTGAGTCCTTTGTGGCTCACAGATTACTATTACACCAGATACAGGGACCGATGACACTTCTCCGGATGGCGCGCTCGAGCTGAAGTGGGAGTACGACGAGGACTCTCAGCGATACTATGTGTCTTTTCCTGATGATCAGTAGTGGTGCCTATTCGGGGTTAGATTCAGGGCCTAGTCGCTTGTTGGGGGTCTTTTCTATTTTGGCGCCGTAGTCGGGCCATGAGTGATTGTATGATGGATGTTATTTATGTACTTTGATGTGACGTAGCGAGTGTAAGCCAACTATGATATTATTCCCCTCTTATGTTATATATGTACATGGGTTGTGTAATGATTCCCGACTTGCGACATTGCTTTCCATGCGCCTATGTCTCTAAGTCGTGCCTCGACACGTGGGAGACATAGCCGCATCGAGGGCGTTACAAGTTGGTAATCAGAGCCTTCCCCGACCTTAGGAGCCCCATTGCTTGATCGTTTTTAGCAGCCGAGTTGTGTCTAGAAAAAAAATGTTTTGAGTCCTTAGGAATTATATATCGGAGAGCTTAGGAATTCTTTTTACTTCCCAGTCTCCTCATCGCTCTGGTAAGGCATCCCGACGTAGAGTTTTGACTCTTCTCTTCTCAAATTTCACTAAATTTTTTTTAGGATCACGCGAGTATCTTAGTTTTGTTCCGATGGCTTATGATGAGAATACTGTCTTGGTGCCTCCTGTCAGGGGTTTAGTGGAAGTGTCCCGGGGAGTTGAGCTCTGAGGTGTTGTCATCATAATTCTATCGTTGCAATTCTGGCATACTTGAGATATGTGCGCGACATCGGAAATCTCCTTTATGCAGTTCGTTGGTGAGATAACCTCGACGCCACCCAGTACTGGGGCGGGAGTTCGGGAGTATCGCCATAACTTGTATAACGGATGCTTTTCAAAGGTTGAGATAGATGGTTTCCGAAGGTTTCTTGGTTATGTGTTGAAGGATGGATGCAGCTGGATGTAGGATTTGCTAGCTTGGGTGAGATATTATGCTTCCCCTGTATCCTCAACACCTCATTGCATAACCGGAAAGTTTCGTGAGTTTCATAGGTGGGAATTCAAGTAGCCTTAGGATATCTTTCCAACAGATGTGTGATATGAAATTGGGGTTCGACGTCTAGTGGTTCGCCTATTCACGGTCGATTTTACAGTGGCCTCGTTGTGTCTTAAAGAGTCCTTGGCTATGCTGACTCGGGGACGCTTCGTATGTCATGTGCACTGCCTTGTATATGATGGTGCTGTACGGTTGAGCCCGTGTAGGTCCTACCACGAACACTTCGGACGAAATTTCTATCATGTGTTTGTTCCGGCTTATTCCGCAAGTCAACCCTTGGTTTTATTTCGAGTTATGGTATTCGTTCTGCTTCGACGTCATATGTTGATTCCATCCCTCGTTGATGTACCTCTTCTACCTGATTCTTTGTGGCTTCGCAATTTAGGAATATGTGACCACTTCAAGAGAAGTGCATTCGTTCATTTTGTTCGGATGTGAAGACTTTATGTTGCAATTTTCATTCCGTTGGTTTCACCTTCAATATTTCTCTATTTGTGTGCTAACGGTGGTCAACCTCTTCAGGATGGCTCCCGCTAAGAGCACCAGCCAGAACCAGAATCAAGATCCTCCGCCACCTCCGCCTCCTCCGGAAGCATGGTAGGCTGTGATGGCTGCTACTAATGCAAATACTCAGCTGATCATGCAAATCATCCAAGAGCGGAATCAAAGCAGTCAAGCGAATCAAGGCAACAACCAGAACCAGTTTGCAACTCTGAATCAGTTCCTCGCAAATGGTCCAAAGACGTTCAGCAACTGCGTTGAGGCTACCGATGCTGATGATTGGTTAGTCGATCTGGGCAAGCATTTTGAATGTAGCAACGCCAGACCTGAAGATTTCGTCAAGTTCGCGTCTTTCCAGCTCAAGGATCAGGCCGCAGAGTGGTTTCAGTAGTACCGGGATTCCAGAGGTGGACGTTTGATCACTTGGGATGATTTCCGTCGTGATTTTCGAGCTCATCACATTCCTCAAAGTGTGACTGAAAGCAAACGTGAAGAATTCCGCAATCTGAAGCAAGGCTCTTTGTCTGTCTATGACTACAACAAGTTGTTCCAGAAGCTCGCCCGTTTTGCCAAGCAGGATGTTCCTGATGAGAAGAGCATGATCTATCAGTTCAGGGGTGGTCTTCGTGAAGAAATTCAGCTCGCTCTTGTCCTCTTCGAGCCGCTGAGATACGATGAGTTCTACAACATGGCACTGAAGCAAGAGGCTGCTCAGCTAAGGTGTGATGCTTCCAGGAAGCGAGTCAGAGACACTACATCTTCTTCCTCTACTCAAGTGGCCAAGCAGCAGAAGTATTGGCTCCCTCCTCCTCCGTTCCGTCAGCCGTATCAGCAGAAGAGCAAAGGTGGCAGTGGTTCGTCCCACCCACCCAACCCAGGCTTTCAGAACAAGACTTCGTCTCAAGCTTCAAGATTGAGTGCTCCGTATCACCGTCCGCTCTCAGAGGTCACGTGCAACAAGTGCCAACAGAAGGGTCACTATGCCAACAAGTGTTTCAACCAGAGGCGTCTTCCTCCTCCTCCTCCTGTCAGATCGGCAAGTTCAGCTGTGGTCAAGCATAATCCCAAGCACGCCAAGGTCAATATGGTGAATGCAGCTCAAGCAGAGGATTCGTCAGATGTGATCATGGGTAACCTTCCTGTTAATGATATTCCTGCAAAAGTTCTTTTTGACACAGGTGCATTGCATTGTTTCATCTCGAAGCCTTTTGCATCTAAGCATGAGTTCTTTTCCCAAGCGATGCATAGTCCGCTAGCAGTGGTATCTCGGGTAAATGTTTGCTCGCCAACCAAGAGATTCCGGATATTTCCATCATGTTGGGTGATTTCAAGTTCTTGGCTTCTCCAATGGTTCTTGGCAATTCCGATATCGACCTCATTCTTGGGATGGACTGGCTCTCGAAACATAAAGCTCACCTCGATTGCGCAGCCAAGCAGATTCAACTGACTCATTCGTCTGAGGAAGTAATTGTCTTTGCTGCTCGGGATAATACCATCCGGTTGTTCTCTCTCAATGAAAAGGGTGAATTGGATGCTATTTCGCAGATTCCGGTTGTTTGTGAGTATCAAGATGTCTTCCCTGAAGAACTCCCAGGCATGCCTCCAAACCGGCCGGTTGAATTTGTTATTGAACTTGAGCCCGGTACGGAACCTGTGTGCAAACGGCCTTACAAGCTCAGCCCCGAAGAGTTGAAGGAGTTGAAGAAACAACTCGATGTGCAAGAAAGAATGGGTCTCATTCGACCTAGTACTTCTCCGTGGGGTTGTGGTGTTCTTTTTGTGAAGAAGAAGGATGGAATGGACCGACTTTGTGTTGATTATCGTCCATTGAACAAGAAGACCATCAAGAACAAATACCCACTTCCCAACATTAATGAGCTGTTCGAGCAACTCAAGGGTGCCCAAGTATTCTCCAAGCTTGATCTCCGTATGGGTTATCATCAAATTCGCATTCGTGAACAAGATATTCCAAAGACGGCGTTCAGAACAAGCTATGGGTCATATGAATACACTGTTATGTCTTTTGGCCTCGCTAATGCTCCTCCGACGTTCTCTCGCATGATGAACTTCATCTTCAACCCCAACACCAACGACTTTGTTTTGGTCTATCTCGACGATATCCTGGTTTTCTCGAAGAACAAGGAAGATCATGCCAAACACTTGTGTTTGGTTCTTGACAAGCTAAGGGAACATCAATTCTACGCCAAGTTCTCCAAGTGTGAGTTTTGGCTCGATGAGGTTCTTTATCTTGGCCATATAATCTCTGCCAAGGGCATTTCCGTGGATCCTGAGAAGGTGTCTGCAATCGTTAATTGGGAACCTCCTCAGAATGTGAAGCAACTCCGTAGCTTCCTCGGTCTTGCAAGTTACTGCCGAAGATTCGTTGAAAACTTTTCCAAGATCGCGAAGCCTCTCTCGAATCTTCTTCAGAAGCACGTCAATTACGTTTGGTCTCCGGAGTGTGATATCGCTTTCAACGCTTTGAAAGAGAAATTGATCACTGCTCCAGTTCTAACTCCGCCTGATGAAACCAAGCCGTACGAGGTTTTTTGTGATGCCTCTCTCCAAGGTCTCGGTGCAGTACTGATGCAAGAGAAGAAAGTTGTTGCTTACACCTCTCGCCAGTTGAAGCCTAATGAGAAGAACTACCCCACTCATGATCTCGAGTTGGCGGCAGTTGTGCACGCATTGTTGACTTGGAGACATCTTCTCTTGGGAAGGAAAGTGGACATTTTCACTGATCACAAGAGTCTCAAGTACATCTTCACTCAGCCTAATCTCAACCTCAGGCAGACTCGATGGGTCGAGATGATTCAAGAGTACAATCCGAGTATCGAGTATACTCCAGGCAAGGCTAATGTGATTGCTGACGCTTTCAGCAGGAAAGCATATTGCAACAGTCTGATTCTCAAGCCTTATCAACCCGAGCTTTGTGAAGCCTTCCGCAAACTTAATCTGCAAGTTGTTCCTCAAGGTTTCCCCGCCAGCCTTCAAGTTTCTCCTACCTTGGAAGACCAGATTCGCCAAGCCCAGCTTCTTGACGCTATGGTGAAAAAGGTGAAGTTTGGTATTGCAAAGAGTCAGTCCAAGTACAAGTGTTACCGACTTGATGACAAGGACACTCTCTTCTTCGAGGATCGAATTGTTATGCCCAAAGGTGAACTTCGTAAAGTGATCATGAATGAGGCTCACAACTCTCTCCTCTCCATCCACCCTGGTAGCACGAAGATGTATCAAGATCTCAAGCAAACTTATTGGTGGACTCGAATGAAGCGCGAGATCGCTCAATTCGTGAATGAATGTGATGTCTGCAGAAGAGTGAAAGCAGAACACTAAAGGCCAGCAGGTCTCCTCCAACCTCTCGCCATTCCAGAATGGAAGTTTGACCACATTGAAATGGACTTCGTGAGTGGGTTTCCTAAGTCCAAGCGTGGCAATGATGCTATATTCGTTGTCATCGACAAGCTCACCAAAGTGGCTCATTTCCTGCCTATCAAAGAGTCAATCACTGCAGCTCAATTAGCGGAGCTCTACACCTCTCGAATTGTCTCTCTGCACGGTATTCCTCAAGTGATATCTTCAGACTGTGGCAGCATCTTTACCTCCAAGTTCTGGGATTCTTTTTAGAAGGCCATGGGCACCAACATTCGCTTCAGCACTGCTTTCCATCCTCAAACAAGCGGCCAAGTCGAGCGTGTCAACCAGATTCTTGAAGATATGCTCAGGGCTTGTGTTATCTCCTTCGGCATGAAGTGGGAGGATTGTCTTCCTTATGCTGAATTCTCGTACAACAACAGTTTCCAAGCAAGTTCCGGCAAGGCCCCGTTTGAAATTCTGTATGGCAGGAAGTGCCGTACACCTCTCAACTGGTCTGAAACCGGTGAACGTCAGCTGCTGGGTAATGACCTGATCACAGAGGCAGAAGAAATGTGCAAGGTCATTCGTGATAACCTCAAAGCAGCCCAATCTCGCCAGAAGAGTTACTATGACAGCAAGCACCGTGATTTGGCTTTCGAGATCGGAGATCATGTCTACCTCCGCGTCTCTCCTATGAAAGGGACTCGTCGCTTCGGTATCAAAGGGAAGCTTGCCCCAAGATACGTCAGGCCTTTCAAGATCGTCAGCAAGAGAGGCGACCTCGCCTATCAACTCGAGCTTCCTGCAACCTTTGCCAATGTTCATGATGTGTTCCACGTCTCGCAACTCCGAAAGTGCTTCAAGACGCCTGAGCGCACCGTCAACTTCGAGGACATTGAGCTCCAAGAAGATCTCTCCTACCGTGAGCACCCAGTTGCAATCCTTGAAGAGACTGAACGCAAAACTCACAACAAGTCAATCAAGTTTCTCAAAATCAAGTGGTCACACCATTCCGACCGTGAAGCTACCTGGGAACGCGAGGATCACCTCCGTTCTGAGTACCCGGAGTTCTTTCAGTCCTAGATCTCGGGACGAGATCTTTTCGTAGTGGTGGAGTGTTGTAACGCCCCATATGTAACCTTCCCGAATTGTACTCCAACTCTTGCCGTTTCCGGCATTAAGTTATATTTAATTCTCGGGTTCGGGTCTTTGTCTCCGTGTGTTGTTTTTGTTTTCGTGCATCTCATATCATGTCGTCATGTGCATTGCATTTGCATACATGTTCATCTCATGCATTCGAGCATTTTCCCCGTTGTCCGTTTTGCATTCCGGCGCTTCGTTCTCCTCCGGTGGCCATTTCTAGCTTTCTTTCGTGTGTGGGGATTAAACATTTCCGGATTGGGCCGAGACTTGCCATGCAGCCTTGGTTTACTACCGGTAGACCGCTTGTCAAGTTTCGGGTCATTTGGACTTCGTTTGATACTCCAACGGTTAACCGAGGGACCGAAAAGGCCTCGTGTGTGTGCAGCCCAACACCCCTCCATTTTTGACCCAAAACCCACCAAACTCTGCTCCATCGTCTCGGTCGTTCGATCACGATCGTGTGGGCGAAAACCGCACCTCATTTGGACTCTCCTAGCTCCACTTATGCCTATAAATACACCCCCTCCTCGTTTTGGCTCGCCCCCTTCCTCGAAACCCTAAAAAAAAGGAGATATCGTTCCCCGCGCCCGGCCGGACATGTCCGCCCTCAGCCGGACGTACCGCGCCGCCGCGCCCGGCCAGTGAGGGGCCGCCACCTGTCCCCGCCGGGTCAACCCCGCCGCCGGCCCGCCCGGCCCAGGGAGGGCCCCCGCGGGCCCGTTCGCCGCCTACCCCGCCTCCCAGCGCCCGCCGCCGCCGTCCTCCGCTCCGGTGGCCGGAGCAGCGCCGGCCACCGCGCCCGCCATCGCCGCCCCGCCGCCCTTCTTCGCCGGACGCCACGCCGCGCCCCGCGCCGGCCGGCCCCGCCGCCCCGCCGCCTCTCCAGCTCCCCGCCGGCCGGATCCGGCGAGATCCGGCCCGGGAGCACCACGCCGCCTCCCCACCGACTCCGGCGTGAACAGTGCGCGCCGGCGAGCCTCGGGAACCGTGCCGATCTGGATTTGAGATATTTTGGCTCGGTTGACTTTCTCCTCCCGAAACCCTAATTTTCTTGCCTACTTTGACCTGCCATATCTTTGCATCCGTAGCTCCGATTTGGGCATATGATATATCAAAATCTTCGTCTCGACGAGTACATCATTTCATTCCATTGCATCATTTGCATTTGAGGTCATCTTGGTGCCCAAAATGCTGTTGGAAGGAGGCATCATGAGTTAAATTGCAGATACGTTAGTTCAACATGCACTTTTGTCATTTTTGCCATATTTAATCCGTGCATGATATGCCTGTGCCCCTTTGGGATGAATTGTTAAGCATGTTGTCTTCTTTCCAGAGGTGCCTTCCATGCATTTTTAGGATGTGTGTGTTGTCTTGTGCAAGCTTGCGAAGAGGGCTACCTGAGTTTACTGATTTCAGGGACTTAGTGAAATTCACCAAGTCTGGGATGTTTTAGTTCACGATGCTATATGTCCAGCTTGTTTCCTAGTGATCCGTGCCTCTTTTGAGAATGATCAGTAAGAGTGATTTGTTATGCTTGTTGTGCTTAATCCATACATGTCTTTACTTGTTATGTTGGGGCATCCTGGGTTGACTCAATCAAGCTCAACTTTTGGATAGTTGTTGTTTTGGGCAGATCGTGAACTCTTTTGCGATTTTGCCGGAGTTATTGCTAGTGATCCATGCATGCTATGCCATTGTTATTGCCATGTCTAGCTAGCATTTGGTGCCTTCTTAATGGATATATGCTTGCCTTGCCATGACTTGCACCGTAGTGAGTGCATCGAGCTCGTTTACATGCCTCCGTGAGTTATTATTTCAGCATGTCCCAGTTTTCACTAAGTCTGAAAACTGATTGTATTTCATCGATGTTCGTGTGCTCGGTAGAGTATTTTGTGAACCCTTTTGGCCCCAGGTCATTTTGGGTGTTTTGTTAAGCGTGTTGAGTAGCTCCATGCCATGCTCTTACTTGCCATGTTCAGGTTTTGCATCATGTTGTTTTGCTGCTCCGAAGGGAGCATCGTGGTCTGAAATTTCAGACTAGCGTTAATTTCGCTAAGTCTGAAATCTGTTTTGCTTATTCAGTTTTGCCATGCTTGTTTGAAGCCCTTAATGGATGAATTTGCCTATGCCCCAGTCCTGGTGATTTGTTAAGCTTCTTTAGTACATCACTGCCATGCAATTTGTTTTCATGTTTGGTGGCTGTAGCATGTTCATTTTGTTGCATTTAGGAGCCTACTTGCTGTAAATCGCAGATCGGTTCGTTTAGTAAATCGCTTGCCATTTCTAAACCGTAGCTCCGATTGCCATGATCTTTATATCGTTTTCAGGGGATTTCTTACCCTCTATCTAGTGGCACACTTGGTTTTTCAAGTTGAGGCCAGGTTCATGCATTTCCTGCATCATCTTGCATTTTGCACCCCGCATAGCATATCATCTTTGCATGTTATTGGTTGCCCTTGCACGTGGTTGTTTGTATCCTTGTTGCTTGTTTGTGTTGTTGGGTAGAGCCGGGAGACGAGTTCGCTAACGAGGAGCCCGTTGAGTTTGCTTTTGAGGATACAGTCAATTCTGACAACTGTGCAGGCAAGATGATCACACCCTTGAAATCACTACTATCTTTGCTATGCTAGTTTGCTCGCTCTTTTGCTTTGCCAATGCTACGATGCCTACCACTTGCTTGTCAGCCTCCCAATTGCCATGATTGAGCCTCTAACCCACCTTTGTCCTAGCAAACCATTGATTGGCTATGTTACCGCTTTGCTCAAGCCCCTTCTTATAGCGTTGCTAGTTGCAGGTGAAGATTGGAGCCGTTCCTTGTTGGAACCTTTATTTACTTGTTGGGATATCATTATATTGCTATGTTATCTTTACTCATCTATATACTTGGTAAAGGGTGGAAGGCTCGGCCTCTCGCCTAGTGTTTTGTTCCACTCTTGCCGCCCTAATTTCCGTCATATCGGTGTTATGTTCCCGGATTGTTGCGTCCCTTACGCGGTTGGGCTATAATGGGAACCCCTTGATAGTTCGCCTTGATTAAAGCTTTTCCAGCAATGCCCAACATTGGTTTTACCATTTGCCACCTACCCCTTTTTCCCTTGGGTTTCCGGAGCCCGAGGGTCATCTTTATTTTAGCCCCCCACGGGCCAGTGCTCCTCTGAGTGTTGGTCCGGAACGTCAGCCGCCGGTGGCCACCAGGGGCAACTCTGGGCTGGCCTACCGGAAGTTTGGACAATCTGAGTGTGCCCTGAGAAAGAGATATGTGCAGCTCCTATCGGGATTTGTCGGCGCATTCGGGCGGTGTTGCTGGACTAGTTTTGACCTGTCGAATCATCTTGTTGTACCGGGATACCGAGTCTGATCGGTGGGTCCTGGGTGGAGGTCTATTCCTTCGTTGACCGTGAGAGCTTGTTATGGGCTAAGTTGGGACCCCCCCTGCAGGGATTGATCTTTCGAAAGCCGTGCCCGCGGTTATGGGCAGATGGGAATTTGATAATGTCCGGTTGTCGATAACTTGAACCTTAATTAATTAAAATGAATCAACTGCGTGTGTTGCCGTGATGGCCTCTTCTCGGCGGAGTCCGGGAAGTGGACACGGCGTTGGAGTTATGTTTGCGTAGGCTGTTCTATATAGTTTTCTGCTCGTGCTTTGCCTCCTCTTCTCGCTCTCTTTTGCGGATAAGTTAGCCACCACATATGCTAGTCGCTTGCTGCAGCTCCACTTACATTACCCCTTTCCTACCTATTTAGCTTAAATAGTCTTGATCGCGAGGGTGCGAGATTGCTGAGTCCTTTGTGGCTCACAGATTACTATTACACCAGATGCAGGGACCGATGACACTTCTCCGGATGGCGCGCTCGAGCTGAAGTGGGAGTACGACGAGGACTCTCAGCGATACTATGTGTCTTTTCCTAATGATCAGTAGTGGTGCCTATTCGGGGTTAGATTCAGGGCCTAGTCGCTTGTTGGGGGTCTTTTCTATTTTGGCGCCGTAGTCGGGCCATGAGTGATTGTATGATGGATGTTATTTATGTACTTTGATGTGACGTGGCGAGTGTAAGCCAACTATGATATTATTCCCCTCTTATGTTATATATGTACATGGGTTGTGTAATGATTCCCGACTTGCGACATTGCTTTCCATGCGCCTATGTCTCTAAGTCGTGCCTCGACACGTGGGAGACATAGCCGCATCGAGGGCGTTACAAGTACATGGAGGACGTGATCTTCTAGGGTGGGCATGGCCGTGCCTACGACCCCGAGGAGACCCAAAGTCAGGATGGCCGTGCCCAATACGTGCCCGATGAGGAGGCCGACGACCTAGACCTCCAAAGACAGAAGCTTGAGATGGAGGAGGCGGCCAAAAAGAGGAAGATAGACATGGAGGAGGCGGCCCGGCAAAGGCAGCTCGACATGGAAAGGGCCGCCCGGCAAAGGCAGCTCGACATCGAGGCCGACAACGTCAAGGCCAGGCAGAGGCAGCTCGACATCGAGGCCACCAATGCCGCCATCAAAGCGAAGGAGGTGGCCCTTGCGATCATGAGCGTGGACTTGTCGAAGATGAGCGACAAGACGAGGGCCTGGTTCGAGGCCAAGCAGAAGGAGATGCTCGACGCCGAAGGCCTGAACTAGGTCGTCCGATCGGCGTGGCCGTTCTTTTTGGAGGCTGGCATGGGTGCCGCCCGCCCGCTGGGCCGCTGGCAGTGTGCCGGCGAAAAAACATTCACTTTGGAGGCCGGCCGTGTTGCCGGCCGCTGGCTGTGTTGCCGGCGAGGACAACTATTCATTTTGGAGGCTGGCTGTGTTGCCGGTGATGGTCGTGTAGGCCGCTGGCTTTGTTGCCGGCGTGATGAACTGGGGTCGTGAACTGGGGCTTGGCATTTGAAATGTTTTTTTTTTAAATAGACGCGGATAGAATGGGGCAAAAGGATGCGTCCGCGCGGTGGACGCACGGCCACCGCATCCCAGGACAGACCCGGACATGACCCCAAATCCCTACCCAAAGACACAAAAACAAAACAAAATGGGCGTCCGTTGTCCGTTTGGGATCATATGATGAAGTTGGCCTTAGTTCACTGTGGGTTCTGCGTGCGTCTACCAGCTTTAACTAGTTGGGGTAACGCTAGCCATGCATATGCCAAATGCCAGGGTCCAGAGCGTTTGTTGCCCGACTGCCAGCAGCGGTCCCGTAATCAGTCAAATCCATCACGCGCGCGCACTCGCCCTGCGCAGCGGAGCCCCATGCGAGTACGTCAGGTGGCGTCGACGACGGCGACCCCGTTCGTTTGGCGACTGTTGGAGATGGAACCACCGTGCGCGCGCCCGCCATGCCCCGCCTGGACGTGCAGAGGACTCGCCAATTCTTGCGCCGCATCCGTTGCACTTGCGCTGATCGGGTCCCCCGGCCTGCCCCTGCTGCACCGGTCGTTGGGTTACGAGCCGGCACGCTTGCATTCGGATGTGGTTGAGGCTTTTTTTTTCATGGTGACACGTGTCTTATTTATATAGAATAAAGATTAAGTCACAAGGCACGTAAGCACCAACCATATATAACTGAAAAGATAGAAAAATCATATGCAGAATACCAACGCCTGTTTTTTTCCTTCGACACCATCGAAGCGGTCATCAAAGAATAAAAAACAGATCATCTCTTCACCCAAACTCGATGCGGCTCCATCGATGATCAACAGCTTTACGAATCTCTAAAGTAGTTTGCTAGAAGTAAAACCATAGCCGTTGAAAGAATCAGACCGAGGCAACATGTCTCCGGACTCGCCATCGAACTTCAGAACTGACACCCCGCATGACGACGACGTCGGAGGAGGAAACCAGAACTGTCAGCCTTCGACCACAGACCCAACACAAGATACTCCATCTTCTAGCTGTCACTTGCATAGACAACCGCCTGCGCGTACTCCTGAACGACAAAACCTCCCTGCTTCACCATGACGTAGGAGACAACGCCACAACAACGGGGACAAAGCAGAAGGAGAGACACACCTGATGGAGTCATTGCCGCCGCCTCGCCAACACCATCCATGAACCCTAACGCTACCGATCTGAGGGATCGACAAAGACACGATGCCATCAACTCCAAAACGTCGCCATGAAAGACACCACCGGTGTAAAAATGAAGTTGAGACAGATTTATTCGTCCAGATGTCGCTTCCACTACTTCAACAACATACCACAATCTACAAATCCAAACTCTAACTACAAAACGGAGGAATGGGGTCCCCCTCCCTCCTGCCGCCGGAGCAGGGGCCTAAGGAGAGGGGGCCAGCGCCCCGGCCGGTGGAGATCGGGGAAAATATATCGCCTCATTCTAGACGTTTGTTCCTCGGATGCGCTTTCCGTGGTCGAGGCTCCTCCCTCGTCTGTTTTGGCCTCGCGCGCCGTTCAGCGGTCAGTAGCGTATACAGTATGCATGCATGGAAGGCATATGCTTCGCTCTAAAAAACAATATGGAAGGCATGCCTTTCAGATGCAGCCTTCGTTGGCACATCAGAATGCATGTACCTGGCCACCACCAGCCTGCACGCAACATTTTCACGGATCAAGATGACAATACCTGCCTTGGCCCTCTTCCCACGAGGTCCATCTCGCGATATTCACACACATGTTGCCACGTAGATACAGAAAAGAACAGGCCGGCGAGAACGGCCCACTTGCCGAACGAAAAGGAAGTGCAAACCTGCACGGCCGTCCGTTGCCGGCTTTACCTGACTACTACGAGCGTAGTCCGTCTCGGATAACGAAAGAGAAATGCATGGGACGGCTGGACGCAAGCACGGCCGGAAAGAGCCGTATTCTAAGCTCATATTCATGATGCATTCGTATCATATCATGAAATGACGTATTGTCAAACATTTGGAAGATGGACCGATTTGCATGCTGTTTATTCTTCATGGAAAAGAGCGTTTTTCTTTAAATGGCAGGCTGATATACAGTAAATAATAAGCCTGACGACGCACAGACTAAAAGGATAGAAATCAAAGAGAGGACTAAAGCATTGTTAGAGGGTCCGGGATTGCTCTACAAGAACTGACTAACACAAGTGGTTTGCCGGCTGTAACATTGTTTAAAGAAACGTCACATCTGACGGTCAACTAATGCTCCTCGGTTGACACATAGCATCGGGAGTTTACCATAAAACAGTTACATGCATGCATGGCCGAATTTCTTCGGACAACACACGTGGTAACGTTTTTTTTTTCTCTTTCCCGGCTAGCAACAAATTGAAGGTACGTTGGGAATCCTATCAAATTCTGCTAGCAGAGAAAAGAAAAAACAGTTTTGCTAAGTCTCAGTCGATTGAGACTTCGTTATGTCTTAGTCGATAATATATTCCTTTGATCATGCATGGAGATTTGTATACAAATTTTCTTTTCAGTTTTTTCTTCTTCTTAACCTATATTACTTGACTGAGACTTCGTTAAGTCTCAGTTGACTGAGACCTAGCCACATCCAAGAAAAAACTACTCCCTCTATGTACAGATTAAAATGAGTGAACAAAACAGTAAAACATGTCTATATAATTCGATTTAGAAGAAAGTTAGAACATTTTATGTTTGTGAACCAAAGGAGTACATATGAACAAATACTTGCGATCCAGCTATGTATGGCTAAAGGACATACACATACTCATTGGCTGTTGGGGTGCATCTATTCATGGCCCCACGTGGACATGGGCACATGGCAGCAATAGAAGTAGTGAAGGTACAGTATACACAAAGACTTGTGTCGCCTGCACCCAATCGTAAGGCGTGCTCTACCTAATACCTTCAATTTTTAGTCATACCTAGTACATACATACAGCAAATACAGTATATGTTATACAACTGCAACATGCATCAGCATAAGGCGACGGCAGACGCGCCAAAAGAGGCGTTCCCTTGTGGTGTATGGCACACATGCATGCATGCATCCATGTCCTGTACATGTGCGTCGTCTTCATCGTACAGGCTAAAGACAGCACCATTGACATGGGAGAGAGTATCAACAGAGGCATAGCTAGCCAAGAAGCAATAAGTCCATCTCTCTTGTCTCTCAAACTCAGCATCTTACGCTGCATACTCAACTATATTTTATTTACATACGACGTAGACATTAAGTCCGAAAACGGCAATACCTTCCAACATGTGTAAATGGTTCTTTCCGTAAACCATTGACGCAGGAGCGTACTTGATAATGCCTGTATTGTTGGAACATTTGGTCACGTAGGCATGGGCCAGGCATCTAGCGGAGCATGAGTATTTATAATCTGATGAACAGTGGGCATTTTTGGACGGGTTTGAGCTTGCTAATATGGTTAATTAGATGGGTATCTCTGGATGCTGCCCTAGATGCATCTTGCAAAGAGAATCCGTGGCCTGATAGGCTGACGTGTGAGGACAAAGACTCTCCCCATAAACCAACAAATTCTTGATCGATGCTCTCGTTTGTAACTTATAATATGGTCACTTGCTCCTAGTATGCACAAGCATCTAGCTTGCGTACGTACTCTATATGCGTAGCTAGCTAGCTAGCTGCCCGCGTCCAACTTGCACGCACATATCGGGAAAAACCATTGGCGTTCTGTCCTGTAAGCTTATGGTTAAAGTACATATCGATCTCCAGGGCGCGAGATGCATGGAGTGACGGAGATGACACAAATGGTTAAAGTACAGATAGATCTCCGTGCGCGTGGGGTTAGCAGTACCAGTCTACCAGACCATCAGTGTCGCCTCTACTCCACATGGAGCAATACGACCTACGAGGGCCTCCTGCCACCATCGAAAACATCGTCACATCGACATGCAGTATCAGTTGCTGGTTTGGTAAACATCGCACGCGTGCATGGCTATGTAGAGACGTCCCTGGTTTCGGCATCGCCTGGTTAGTTTTCAAATCGGAGCTTGTCGTGACAGAGGCGTGAATCTTCAAATCGTAGCTTGCTAGATGGGTTTAGACCCCGTGTTTAAGACATCAATTATTGGAAGGTCCCTAGTCGGTACAAGGTTAAGCTGCTGGGGCACCTATACGTTTTTTTTCTGACAAAAACAAAAACAAAAACATATTACAACTCTAACCAGTCGTGCATCTTATTACATAAATGTGTTGCAAAAATTGAAGAAAAATAATTATTGTAAGGGCCAGTTCTTTTGGCAACTTCAAAAATAAGTCACCCCTCCCAGCTTTTCCCCTAAGCCACCTCTCTTATCATTTGGTCTTCTAAACTAGTTATAAGATAACTAATTTAAAAGTCTCACCAAGTTTAGAGGGCGGCTTACTTTTATGCTGGGAAGAGGCAGCTTGTTTTACAAGCTGCCCAAAAAAACCGGCACTAAGTTTTTGGGAAAGAAACCCGAGCTCCAAACTATTAAATTCATGCTCCACTCAGTTATTTCAAAAGTCCGAACTGATTGAGAGATGTGGGCAATATATTCAACAACCCCCCTCACGTCTAGTCTTATTTAGTCCTTAGACGTAGGCTGGATGTAGGCTACAAAATCTTTTTTTTAAGGCAAAGCAAAGCTTTATAGTTTAACGATGCTCAGGCATATCAGCCGTCGCACAAGCAGCCACATTGGGCAGTACATTTGAGTTCCACTCCATACAGTCATTAGGCGAACACGTATAGCCTATTTGAGCTAACTCATGTGCTACTGAATTCGCACTTCTTCGACAAGCACTTACGCTGAATTTGGAGAACCACATTTTGAGTTGGAACTTTGTGTCCTCAATTATGGCTGCATATGGTGAGGAATCTGCCATCCAGTTGTTCAGAGCGTCTGCCAAAAGCTGGGAGTCTGTTTCGAATATCACTCTAATGGCTCCAACATCTGCTGCAGTCGCTACGACCTCTGACAATGCACATACCTCCGCCCCGAATGCAGTCTCTATGTGATCTTGGTGGCCCGCCCGTGCAGTGATGATCTGCCCATTGGCATCCCGGGCAACAACACCCCAACCTCCAGACGAACTCCCCGGTCTGAATGCTCCATCCATATTGATTTTAATCTCATCGTTGTTTGGTGGCTGCCATTTGGCCAGGCTTAGCCTCTTGGCTGGCACACACGTCTGTCCATACTCGAGAGCATCACACCTAGCTCTTCTGACAATCTCTGGCATCTTTGTTTGCAGCTCTCTTTCTCTAACCTTGTTTCTGTTATTCCACCAGTGCCACCAGAAGGTTATAATTAGGATCCTCTTGTCCTCCTCCAGCTCCCATAACTTCTCCAACATTGCATGGACACCCCTGACCTTCTCTAATCGGATTCGTATCTGCTCAAGCCCCAATTCTCTAACATTGCATGGCTACAAAATCTTTTATTAACACTGCGTTGGCATGGTCTTGAACTCAAAACCTCTTGGCTTGGATACCATATTGAATTCATGCTCCAGCTAGTTACTTCAAAAGCCTAAACTGATGAAGAGATGTGGGCAATATATTTCAACACAAACTATGGTGATTTTGTCACCAAAGTTGTCTTGGAGATTGCCACCATTGAAGTTCTATTTGAAGCGTTGATGTAAAAGAACTTGTGTCTGCTAGGAAAAGGGAACATGGCACAACTCACATCTATTGACATGGCTGGCATATCACTTTCCTGCCATTTTTATGTGCTTTGTTTTGGACAGTGTTTTTTCCGGTTGTAAGTCCAGTGAATGTTATTCCGTGTGGTACATAGATATAATTTTATATTGGTGAAAAGCAATATCAAACAGTATAGTGAATATTCATAGATATTGTGTTGCAAGAAATATTGTAAACCTAATATTTATCAAATTATAATGCATTAGACAACCCTTAGTAAGTTTCAAATAACAGAACTAACAATAGGCACCATTTGCTACAAAGACTCATACTGACCACGTGTGCGGAAATAGTAAGGTTGTGCACCGTGGTCCTATCCAAATAAGATATTTAGTAACGGGGAGCCCACTTTCTCGTAAACACCATTAGCTGCATTGGTGGTAAAAGAGAAATAAAATCTAGTACACATGCAAATAACAAACAAGAGGTTCTTCTTCTCCTTTTGACGTCGGGCCCAGAACAAGTGATTCAACCCTAGGCAGTTGTGTTCGTTGTTCTCCCTGATGGTGTCCTGGACTAGGGGTGGTAGACACGTCGGCTCACGGACATGTGGGCCAGGCCAAGGACCCCTAGGATTATCAATCAGTGGGCCACGCTTGTCGGGCCTGAGAGTGCCAAGGTGGAATGTTTCAAAGATTTGGCGCATAGTCTAAGACTTAGGGCAGTCTTCGACACATTAATCCTTAGATGCAACCGACCTATGTGTAACCCTAGGCAGCCCTAGTATTTATATAAGCCGAGGGGGGTGAGAACCGTATAGGTGGACTCTCATACACACACAATCTCATGGTACATCAACCTGTAACTTGTACCCCCTCCAACTCAATACAATCAAAGCAGGACGTAGGGTATTATCTCTTTGAGAAAGCCTGAACCTGGGTAAATCTCGTGTCACTGTTACCAATGTACCAAGGCTACCAACTTGGGCCCCTACCCGAGATCTGCTGGATTTGAGTCCATCATTGGTGGCCCATGCAGTTCCCTTTGAGTAGTCGAAGCAGTTCGATGGCGCACTTATACGTCTCCAATGTATCTACTTCTCCAAAAACTTTTGCTATTTGTTTTGGCCTCTAATTTGCATGATTGAAATGAAACTAATCTAGAATGGCGTTGTTTTCGGCAGAACTACCACGGTGTTGTTTTTGTGAAGAAATAAAAGTGCTCGGTATTGGATGGGATTTTTTAGAGATTTTTAGAATATATAAAAATATTGGAGCAAAGAAGTACCAGAGAGGAGCCACCAGGGAGCCACACGGGCAGGGGGCGCGGCCACCCCCAGGCCACACCATGTGTTCATGTGGGGTCCCTAGCCACTGCCTCGACCTTATTCGAACACTATAAATTCACATCTCCTCCGAAAAGATTACAAATAAGTTTTGTCGCGTTTTACGATAGCCGCAACCTCCTGTTCTTCGTTGGGAGCCCTAATCTGGAGTCCATTCCTAGCTCTGGAGAGAGGGATTCGTCGTCTTCGTCATCACCAACCATTCTCCATTAACAATTTCATGAGGCTCACATCCAAGTGCGAGCAATCTTCCGTAGGCATATGTGATAGAGTCAAATCTGGCAGATCTTGGGTAGGGGTCTCGATCTAGTAGCCTTGGCTAGATGGTAACATGACACAAGGGGACACCGATGTTTACCTAGGTTCGGGCCCTCTGTAAGAGGTAAAATCCTACTTCCTACTTTGATTGTATTGATGAATGGGGTACAAAGTACATGTTGATCTACGACGAGATCGTGTATGAATGAGTTGGCCTCTACGGTCTACACCCCTTGGCTTATATAAACACCAGGGGAAATCTAGGGTTACACATAGGTCGGTTACATCTAAGGATAAACATACCGAAGATTACGTTCGTGCCTTGGAGTATGCGATAAGTCTTCAGAAGATTCCATCTTGATTCCTTCGGGGGCCTGACAAATGTGGCCCACCGGTTGGTTATTTTGGGAGTCCTCGGCCTGACCCACGTCCTCTGGGAGTTGACGTGGTTAGCACCCTCTTATACAAGACACCATAAGTAGCCCCCGAACTAGCCTTCAAGCCGAGGACTATCCTCAAATGAGTTTCCTGAATCTTTGGTCTTCTGTCTTGCAAACTGGTTCAACAACTTCTTACCGCGTCCACTCCTAAAGTGATCAAAGTTTTGTCCGAGGAATATCATACCTCAATCATCTGAGGAGCCCCAATTGAGGTTTCCAAGAGGTATTTTCCTTCTGTCGGATCTGAAGACCCCTCCATTATAGAGCTACCCCAACGACAAAGTTTTCCCATCCCGAGGTAATGGCGCTGATTCAGCCGCGTTCTGACAACTTTGACCAAACCCAAACTACCACCATGCACTGTAGAACCATGTAGTTTTTTCATATGTCATTATAGTGAAGGAAATATTCCCTAGAGGCAATAATAAAGTTGTTATTTATATTTCCTTATATCATGATAAATGTTTATTATTCATGCTAGAATTGTATTAACCGGAAACTTGATACATGTGTGAATACATAGACAAAACAAAGTGTCCCTAGTATCCCTCTACTAGACTAGCTCGTTAATCAAAGATGGTTAAGTTTCCTAACCATAGACATGTGTTGTCATTTGATGAACGGGATCACATCATTAGGAGAATGATGTGATGGACAAGACCCATCTGTTAGCTTAACATAATGATCGTTAAGTTTTATTGCTATTGCTTTCTTCATGACTTATACATATTCCTTTGACTATGAGATTATGCAACTCCCGGATACCGGAGGAATACCTTGTGTGCTATCAAACGTCACAACGTAACTGGGTGATTATAAAGATGCTCTACAGGTATCTCCAAAGGTGTTTGTTGGGTTGGCATAGATCGATATTAGGATTTGTCACTCCGAGTATCGAATAGGTATCTCTGGGACCTCTCAGTAATGCACATCATAATAAGCCTTGCAAGCAATGTGACTAATGAGTTAGTTACGGGATGATGCATTACAGAATGAGTAAAGAGACTTGCCGGTAACAAGATTGAACTAGGTATGAAGATACCGACGATCGAATGTCGGACATGACAATGAGTCTTGAAATGGTCGAGAGGTAAAGACTGATATATTGGATGATAGTATTCAGACACCGGAATGGTTCCGGAGTGTTTCGGGTATTTATCGTAGTATTGGGGGGTTACCGGAACCCCCCGGGGGAAGTAATGGGCCACATGGGCCATAGGAGGGAGGCAAAGCAGCCCACAAGGTGGTGGCGCCCCCATGGGGAGTCCTAATTGGACTAGGGGAGGGGGCGCGGCCCCCCTTTCCTTCTCCCTCTCCCTCTCCTTCCCCCTTCCCCCCTCCAATAGAAGGAAGGGGGGGGGATAGGACTAGGAGTCCAAGTGGGATTCCCCCCACTTGGCGCGCCCCTAGGCCGGCCTCCTCCCCTTTCCCTCCTTTATATACGGGGGCAGGGGGCACCTCTAAGACACATCAATTGTTCTTAGCCGTGTGCGGTGCCCCCCTCCACCGTTTACTCCTCTGGTTGTCGTAGTGCTTAGGTGAAGCCCTGCGCGGATCACTTTACCATCACCGTCACCACGCCATCGTGCTGACAAAACTCTCCCTTGACACTTTGCTGGATTAAGTGTTCGAGGGACGTCATGAGCTGAACGTTTGCAGAACTCGGAGGTGCCGTACGTTAGGTGCTTGATCGGTTGAATTGAGAATACGTTCGACTACATCAACCGCGTTAAGCTAACGCTTCCGCTTTTGGTCTACGAGGGTACGTGGACATACCCTCCCCTCTCGTTGCTATGCATCTCCTAGATAGATCTTGCGTGATCGTAGGATTTTATTTGAAATTGCATGCTATGTTCCTCAATAGTGGCAACCGAGCCAGGTCTATGCGTAGATGATATGCACGAGTAGACCACAAAGAGTTGTGGGTGATCATAGTCATACTGCTTACCACCAATGTGTTATTTTGATTCGGTGGTATCGCTGGATGAAGCGGCCCAGACCAACATTACATGACCACGTTCATGAGACCGGTTCCACCGACAAACATGCAACTTGTTTTGCATAAAGGTGGCTAGCGGGTGTCTGTTTCTCCAACTTTAGTTGAATCAAATTTGACTACGACCGGTCCTTGTTGAAGGTTAAAGCAACAAACTTGACGAAACATCGTTGTGGTTTTGATGCGTAGGTAAGAACGATTCTTACGAAGCCCGTAGCAGTCGCGTAAAACTTGCAACAACAAAGTAGAGGACGTCTAACTTGTTTTTGCAGGGCATGTTGTGATGTGATATGGTCAAGACATGTTGTGTGATAACCCACAAGCATAGGGGATCAACTGTAGCCTCTTTCGAGAAGTAAGAGTGTCAAACCCAACGAGGAGCTAAAGGTAGAACAAATATTCCCCCAAGTTCTATCGACCACCGATACAACTCTACGCATGCTTAACGTTCGCTTTACCTAGAACAAGTATGGAACTAGAAGTATTTTGTAGGTGTAACGGGATAGGTTTGCAAGAATATAAAGAGCACGTAAATAAAAACTAGGGGCTGTTTTAGGTAAAGAAGCAATAAAGTTAGTATAGCAAGTGTGGAAAAGTGGTGGTAGGAGTTGCGAAATTGTCCCTAAGCAATTGACTACTTTACTAGACTGATAGCAAGTTTTATGTGTGAGAGGCCACTAGTAGCATGTCATCCCTGACTTGGAATTCTATGCACTTATGATTGGAACTATTAGCAAGCATCCACAACTACTAACATTCATTAAAGTAAAACCCAACTATAGCATTAAGATATATTGGTCCCCCTTCAATCCCGTATGCATCAATTTCTATGCTAGGTTGAAGCTTCTGTCACTCTTGCCCTCCAATACATAGGACTATCAACATACAACTAACCCTATGGTGTGATCCACGCACGCGCTCATATGATGGGCACCAAAGGACAACAACATAACCACAACGAAATTAAACCAATCATAGCAATTCACCAATTACCGATATGACAACGAAAATTTACTCAGACATCATAGGATGGCAACACATCATTGGATAATAATATGAAGCATAAAGCACCATGTTGAACTAGAGGGTACAACGGGTTGCGGGAGAGTGGACCGCTGTGGATAGATGGGGGAAGGTGATGAAGATGTTGGTGAAGATGATGGAGGTGTTGGTGTAGATTGCGGTGACGATGATGGCCCCGGCGGCGTTCCGACGCCACCGGGAGAGAGGGGGAGAGAGCCCCCCTTCTTATTATTCTTCGTTGACCTTCTCCCTAGATGGGAGAAGGGTTTCCCCTCTGGTCCATGGTCTCCATGGCGGTGGAGGGGCGAGAGCCCCTCCGAGATTGGATCTGTCACTCTGTCTCTCTCTGTTTCTGCGTTTCAGATTCTGGCCTTTCACCGTTTCTTATATTACCGGAGATCCGTAATTCCGATTGGGCTGAAATTTTAACACGATTTGTATCCGGATATTGGCTTTCTTGCGGCTAAAGAAGGGCACAAACCGCCTTACGGGGTGTCCACGAGGGTCAGGGGCGCGCCCCAGGGGGTGTCCACGAGGGTCAGGGGCGCGCCCACCCCCCTGGGGTGCGCCCCCTTCCTCGTGCCCTCCTCGGGCATCGTCTCGCGTTGATTCTTCTTCCCAAAAATCACATATATTCCAAAAAAATCTCTGTAAGTTTTTATCCCGTTTGGACTCCGTTTGATATGGATTTTCTGTGAAACAAAAAACATGGAACAACCGCACTAGATCAATATGTTAGTCCCAAAAATAGTATAAAAAGTTGCCAAAAGTATATAAAAGTTGTAGAATATTGGCATGGAACAATAAAAAATTATAGATATGTCAGAGACGTATCAGCATCCCCAAGCTTAATTCCTGCTCGTCCTCGAGTAGGTAAATGATAAAAAAGATAATTTTTGATGTGGAATGCTACCTAGCATAATCTTGATCATGTAATCTAATCATGGCATGAATATTAAGACACGAGTGATTCAAAGACAATAATACTTCAAGCATACTAACAAAGTAATTATGTCTTCTCAAAATAACATAGCCAAAGAAAGCTCATCCCTACAAAATCATATAGTTTGGGTATGTTTCATCTTCGTCACACAAAATGCTCCCATCATACACAACCCCGATGACAAGCCAAGCAATTGTTTCATACTTTAGTATTTTCAAACTTTTTCAACCTTCACACAATATATGAGCGCGAGCCATGGACATAGCACTATGGGTGGAATAGAATATGATGATGGAGGTTGTGTGGAGAAGACAAAAAGGGAGGAAGTCTCACATCGACGCGGCTAATCAATGGGCTATGGAGATGCCCATCAATTGATGCCAACGCGAGGAGTAGGGATTGCCATGCAACGGATGCACTAAGAGCTATAAGTGTATGAAAGCTCAAACTAGAAACTAAGTGGGTGTGCATCCAACTTGCTTGCTCATGAATACCTCGGGCATTTGAAGAAGCCCATCATCGGAATATACAAGCCAAGTTCTATAATGAAAATTCCCACTACTATATGAAAGTGATAACTCAAGAGACTTTCTATATGAAGAACATGGTGCTACTCTGAAGCACAAGTGTGGTAAAAGGATAGTAAGATTGCCCCTTCTCTCTTTTTCTCTCAATTTTTTGTTTTTTTGTTTTGGTGGGCTTCTTTGGCCTCTTTTTTTATTTGGGCTTCTTTGGCCTCTTTTATTTTTTAAAGTTCGGAGTGTCATCCCGACTTGTGGGGGAATCGTAGTCTCCATCATCCTTTCCTCACTGGGGCAATGCTCTAAAAATGACGATCATCACACTTTTATTTACTTACAACTCAAAGTTACAACTCGATGTCTAGAACAAAGTATGACTATATATGAATGCCTCAGGCGGTGTACCGGGATGTGCAATGATCTAGCGTAGCAATGACATCAAAAAATGGACAAGCCATGAAAACATCATGCTAGATATCTTACGATCATGCAAAGCAATATGACAATGAATGCTCAAGGCATGTATATGATGATGATGATGGAAGTTGCATGGCAATATATCTCGAAATGGCTATGGAAATGCCATAATAGGTAGGTATGGTGGCTGTTTTGAGGAAGATATAAGGAGGCTTATGTGTGATAGAGCGTATCATATCACGGGGTTTGGATGCACCAACTCTCGAGGTGATAAAGGGCAATGCACGGCACCGAAGAGGCTAGCAACATGGAAGGGTGAGAGTGCGTATAATCCATGGACTCAACATTAGTCTTAAGGAACTCATATACTTATTGCAAAAATCTACAAGTCATCAAAACCAAGCACTACATGCATGCTCCTAGGGGGATAGATTGGTGGGAAAAGACCATCGCTCGTCCCCGACCGCTACTCATAAGGAAGGCAATCAAAGAAATGCCTCATGCTTCAAATTTGTCACATAACGGTTACCATACGTGCATGCTACGGGACTTGCAAACCTCAACACAAGTATTTCTCAATTTCACAATTACTCAACTAGCACGACTCTAATATCACCACCTTTATATCGCAAAACTATTGCAAGGAATCAAACATATCATATTCAGTGATCTACAAGTTTTATGTAGGATTTTATGACTAACCGTGTGAATGACCAATTCCTGCCATCTCTCTAAATAGATATAAGTGAAGCAAGAGAGTTTAATTCTTTCTACAAAAGATATGCCCACGCTCTAACAAATATAAGTGAAGCAAAAGAGCATTCTACAAATGGCGGTTTTCTATGTGTAGGAAACAGGCAATCCAAACTTCAAATGATATAAGTGAAGCACATGAAGCATTCTATAAAGCCATACTCAAAATATATAAGTGAAGTGCAACGAGCATTCTATAAATCAACCATGGACTATCTCATACCAGCATGGTGCATCAAAGAAAAGTGAAAACTAAATGCAAAAGACGCTCCAAGATTTGCACATATCGCATGAATGAAACGAAACCGAAAACATACCGATACTTGTTGAAGAAAGATGGGATGCCTTCCGGTACATCCCCAAGCTTAGACGCTTGAGTCTCCTTAAATATTTACTTGGGGTGCCTTGGGCATCCCCAAGCTTGAGCTCTTGCCTCTCCTCCTTCTCCTCATATCGAGACCTCCTCGATCTTTGATCACTTCATCCACACAAAACTCAACGGAAAGCTCGGTAAGATCCGTTAGTATAATAAAGCAAATCACTAATCTAAGTACTGTTGCATTTTACTACTGTAAAATAACTTTTCCAAGGCTTAATCCATTGATATAAATCGATAGTTTCATCAAAACAAGCAAACTATGCATCAAAAACAGAATCTATCTTAAACAGGACAGTCCGTAGTAATCTGAACATTCACCATACTTTTGGTACTCCAAAAATTGTGAAAAATAGGAAAAATAAACAATTTGTATAGAAATACAGTGCAAAATGTTTCAGAACCGTTTGACGTTCCACTAAAAAATGTAAAATCTCGCACTATAGCCAAAGTTTTTGTTTTGCACCGCACAAACCAACAAGCAATGTAAACATCCTAAAGGAAAACCTTGGCACATTATTTTTATAATAGAATGGATTTGTACTTTATAAAAGCACACAACAGAAATAAATGACTCTCTAAAACTTCCGGGTTGTCTCCCTGGCAGCGCTTTCTTTAAAGCCATTAAGCTAGGCATAAGGTGCTCAAGTAATGAATCCACCCGGATCCCAAGGTATATCAAAGCCAATTTGGATTAGCAATGATTTGGCATTTAGTAGTGAGCACAAAGCAACATATATCAAGAAATGGCGAAGTCTAACTCTCTTCCTATGCATCGGCATGTCATACAAGAACAATTCATGCACATCAAGTAAAGGCCAATGCAGAGCATAAGAAGTTTCTTGCAATTTTATCGTGTTGGAAACATAGAGAGGCGGAGATGTAGTTCCTCTCTCATAATAATTGCAAGTAGGAGAAGCAAGCACATGCATATTATATCTATCAAAATCATCATGTGTAGTAGTAAAACGCAACCCATCAATATAATCCTTAATAAGGGCAAACTTCTCCGATATAGTGTAGTCGGGAGAATTCAAAAAGATAATAGGACTATCATGCGTGGGTGCAATAGCAACAATTTCATGTTTAACATAAGGAACTATAGCAAGTTCATCTCCATAAATATAATTCATATTGGCATCTTGGCCACAAGCATAGAAGCATCATCAAAAAGGGATATTTCAAAAGAATCAACGGGATCATAACAATCATCATAGAATTCATCCTTTGGTAAATTCAAAGGGAAATTAAACAATGTATGAGTCGAAGAGTTACTCTCATTAGAAGGTGGGCACGGGTATCTAATCCGCTCTTCCACCTTTTGTTCTTCGCTCTCTTCATCATCTTTTTCATCCAATGAGCCCCCAGTTTCATCAATTCCTTCTTCCATAGACTCCTGCAAAATATTAGTCTCTTCTTGGACAGCGGAGGAGTCCTCAATATATGGTTTAACATAGGCATTAGAAGCATAATTATCATAAAAATATTTAAGTATGGCAATTTTTCCATATTTGTAAAGAGTAGCATCATACTTTCCAATCAAAGAAGCAATTTCATAAGCACCCTTAAAAGCAACAAAGTCTTCAATTTGTTGAACATCATAGTAATTATAAACACCCTTAGCATACGAAGATACGATTCCATTATCACTAAACTCACATTGGTAGGGAAGGTGTTTATTAGGGTCTTCAGAACAACAAGTAAAATCATATATTTCACATAAATTCCAAGCATAGCATTGCAAACGATGAATTTGATCCAGTAAACGTTTCCCTTTTTGAGATAAGCGGTGTCGCACATAACAAGCATGCTCATCTAATGATTTGCCCTCAACTAAGCTAGTTGGGGTTTCAGCACGAGCACATAGGGATCGAAGATGATCCAAGTAAAAAGCTTCAGGAGTGTGATAGATTTTGTGTGGTTCTTCAACCATTTGTGTAGTAGGTACAACTATTTTTTTGGTATTTTGCATTTCCTACCCATAACTAAAGATAGAAAACAAGAGCACAAAATAAAAACTACTTAGTGATAAAGCAAACAAGCACACACGAGAATATTCACCCCACGCTATTGCTCCCCGGCAACGGCGCCAGAAAAAGGTCTTGATAACCCACAAGTATAGGGGATCAATTGTAGCCTCTTTCGAGAAGTAAGAGTGTTGAACCCAATGAGGATATAAAGGTAGAACAAATATTCCCTCAAGTTCTATCGACCACCAATACAACTCTAGCATGCTTAACGTCCGCTTTACCTAGAACGAGTATGAAACTAGAAGTACTGTGTAGGTGTAACGGGATAGGTTTGCAAGAATATAAATAGCACGTAAATAAAAACTAGGGGCTGTTTTAGGTAAAGAAGGAATAAAGTTAGTATAGAGAGTGTGGAGAAGTGGTGGTAGGAGTTGTGAAATTGTCCCTAAGCAATTGACTACTTTACTAGACCGATAGCAAGTTTTATGTGGGAGAGGCCACTGGTAGCATGTCATCCCTGACTTGGAATTCTATGCACTTATGATTGGAACTATTACCAAGCATCCGCAACTACTAACGTTCATTAAGGTAAAACCCAACCATAGCATTAAGATATATTGGTCCCCTTCAATCCCATATGCATCAATTTCTATGCTAGGTTGAAGCTTCTGTCACTCTTGCCCTCCAACACATAGTACTATCAACATACATCTAACCCTATGGTGTGATCCACGCGCGCGCTCATATGATGGGCACCAAAGGATAGCAAAATAACCACAAGATAGGACAATGAAAATTTACTCAGACATCATAGGATGGCAACACATCATTGGATAATAATATGAAGCATAAAGCACCATGTTCAAGTAGAGGGTACAGCGGGTTGCGGGAGAGTGGACCGCTGTAGATAGATGCGTAAGGTGATGAAGATGTTGGTGAAGATGATGGAAGTGTTGGTGTAGATTGCGGTGACGATGATGGCCCCGACGGCGTTCCGGCACCACCGGGAGAGAGGGGGAGAGAGCCCCCCTTCTTCTTCTTCTTCATTGACCTTCTCCCTAGATGGGAGATGGGTTTCCCCTCTAGTCCATGGCCTCCATGTCGGCGGAGGGGCGAGAGCCCCTCCGAGATTGGATCTGTCTCTCTGTCTCTCTTTGTTTCTGCGTTTCAGATTCTGGCCTTTCACCGTTTCTTATATTCCTGGAGATCCGTAACTCCGATTGGGCTGAAATTTTAACACGATTTGTATCCGGATATTGGCTTTCTTGCGGCGAAAGATGGGCACCAACCGCCTTACGGGGTGGCCACGAGGGTCAGGGGCGCGCCCACTCCCCTGGGGCGTGCCCCCTGCGTCGTGGCCCCCTTGGGCATCGTCTCACGTTGATTCGTCTTCCCAAAAATCACATATATTCCAAAAAAAATCTCCGTAAGTTTTTATCCCGTTTGGACTCCATTTGATATGGATTTTCCATGAAGCAAAAAAATGCAACAAACAGGAACTGGCACTGGGCATTGGATCAATATGTTAGTCCCAAAAATAGTATAAAAAGTTGCCAAAAGTTTATAAAAGTTGTAGAATATTGGCATGGAACAATTAAAAATTATAGATACGACGGAGACGTATCAATGTGATATATGTTGTTGTGTGAGATGATCATGTTTTGTAAAAGTTATCGGCAACTGGCAGGAGCCTTTTGGTTCTCGCTTTACTGTATGAAATGCAACCGCCATGTAATTGCTTTACTTTATCACTATGCGTTAGCGATAGTTGTAGAGCAATAGTTGGCGAGACAACCGCGACGCTACGATGGAGATCAAGGTGTCAAGTTGGTGATGATGGAGATCATGACGGTGCTTTGGAGATGGAGATCAAAGTCACAAGATGATGATGGCCATATCATGTCACATATTTTGATTGCATGTGATGCTTATCTTTTATGCATCTTATTTTGCTTAGTACAGCGGTAACATTATAAGATGACCCCCACTAAATTTCAAGGTATAAGTGTTCTCCCTGAGTATGCACCGTTGCGACAGTTCATCGTGCCGAGACTCCATGTGATGATTGGGTGTGATAAGCTCTACGTTCACATACAACGGGTGCAAGACGGTTTTGCATGTGTAGAATACTCGGGTTAAACTTGATGAGCCTAGCATGTACATACATGACCTCAGAACACTGAGACCTAAAGGTCGAACATGAATCATATAGTAGATATGATCAACATAGAGATGTTCACCATTGAAAACTACTCCATCTCTCGTGATGAGCAGACATGGTTTAGTTGATATGGATCACGTGATCATTTAGATGACTCGAGGGATTTCTATCTAAGTGGGAGTTCTTAAGTAATATGATTAATTGAACTTAAATTTATCATGAACTTAGTCCTGATAGTTTTTGCATATCTATGTTGTAGATCAATGGCCCGTGCTACCGTTCCCTTGAATTTTAATGCGTTCCTAGAGAAAGCTAAGTTGAAAGATGATGGTAGCAACTACACGGACTGGGTCCATAACTAGAGGATGATCCTCATTGTTGCACAGAAGAATGATGTCCTTGATGCACCGCTAGGTGAAAGGTCTACTGCAAGAGCAACTGCTGATGTTATGAACATTTGGCAAGCTCGATCTGATGACTACTCGATAGTTCAGTGTGCCATGCTTTACGGCTTAGAATCGGGACATCAAAGACGTTTTGAACGTCATGGACCATATGAGATGTTCCAGGAGTTGAAGTTAATATTTCAAGCAAATGCCCGAGTTGAGAGATATGAAGTCTTCAACAAGTTCTATAGCTGCAAGATGGAGGAGAACAGTTTTGTCAGTGAACACATACTCAGAATGTCTGGGTACCATAATGTAACACCCCGGATATGACTTTCCCAATTTGTACTCCAACTCTTGCCGTTTCCGGCCTTAAGTTATTTTATTTTCTCGGGTTCGGGTCTTTGTCTCCGCGTGTTGTTATCGGCATGCATCTCATATCATGTCATCATGTGCATTGCATTTGCATACGTGTTCGTCTCATGCATCCGAGCATTTTCCCCGTTGTCCGTTTTGCATTCCGGCGCTTCGTTCTCCTCTGATGGTCATTTCTAGCTTTCTTTCGTGTGTGGGGATTAAAAATTTCCGGATTGGACCGAGACTTGCCAAGCGGCTTTGGTTTACTACCAGTAGACCGCCTGCCAAGTTTCGTACCATTTGGACTTCGTCTGATGCTCAACGGTTAACCGAGGAACCGAAAAGGCCTCGTGTGTGTTGCAGCCCAACACCCCTCCAATTTGGCCCAAAACCCACCTAACTCTGCTCCATCACCTAGAGCGTTCGATCACGATCGCGTGGCCGAAAACCGCACCTCATTTGGACTCCCCTAGCTCCCTCTATGGCTATAAATAGACCCCCCCCGAAATTCGGATCTCCTGCTCCCCCGAAACCCTAAATCTCAGATCCGCCGCCGCCGGACACGTCCGACAGCGCCGGACACGTCCGCGCCGCCACCGCCAGCCAACCACGAACCGCCACGTGGCCGCCGCGCCGCCTCCCATCACCGAAGCCCGCGTGGCCCAGTGCCGGCCCTCCCCGGCCCGCGCGCCCGCCGCCGCCGAGTCGCCTCGCCCGCCGCCTCCTCCGAGCAGCCGCCGCCCCGCGCCACCCAGCTCGACGCCGGAGCAGCCGAGCCGCCCGCCGCCCCGCTCGGCCTCGTCGCCGGCCACCCCGTCAGCCTCCTCCGCCGCACCTTCGCCGCCCGGCCACCGCGGAGCCCGCCGCCCCGGTCACCGCCGCCGCCTCCGCCCCTTGCCGCCTCGGTCGTCAGCGCCCAAGTGCCCAGCGAACCCCCCTCCCTTCGGCAAGTCCCGCCTCGCCGGTGAGCTCGAGATCTGCCGCCAGTGAACAGTGCATCGCGCGGTGAACAGTAAACCCTAGATCGCGCGGGGTAAATTTCTTCTAAGTCCCGAAATCCCAGATCCATCTGCCCTTCTTCATAGCCTCGTAACTTTGCATCCGTAGCTCCGATTCATGCATATAGCATATCAAAATGTTCATCTCAGAGAGTACATCATTTCATTCCATTGCATCATTTTCATTTGAGTTCATCTTGATGCCCGAAATGCTGTTAGAAGGAGGCTACTTGAGTTAATTGTCAGATCCGCTACTCCATCTTAGACTTTTGTCATTTTTGCCATGATTATTGTGTGCATGTTATGCCCATGAGCTCTACATATGTTTTGTTAAGCGTTTTGTCATCTTCCCAGAGGTGCAACCCATCCATTTTTGTGATGTGTGTGGTGACTAGTGCAAGCTTGCAAAGTGAGGCACTTGGTAATTCTGTTTTCAGGGACTTAGCATTTCCACTAAGTCCTTGAGCTGTTTAGTCCATGATGCCATATGTTCATGTTGTTTCCTAGTGATCCGTGCCTCTTTTGAGGATGATCAGTAAGGGTGTTTTATTAATCTTGTAGTGCTCTATCCATCCATGTCTTTGTTTGCATATATGGAGCACCCTAGCTTGAGTCAATCGAGCTCTACTTTTGCTACTTTGTGAATCTAGGCAGATTGTCAACTTGTTTGCAATTTTGCCGAGGATGTTGTAGTTGATCCGTGCATGCTATGTTATTGTTCTTGCCATGTCTAGCTTGCATTTTGTGTGTTCTTGATATATGTATGCTTAGATTATCATGACTTGCACCATAGTGAGTGCATCGAGCTCGTAAACATGCCTACTTGAGATCTGTTTTCAGCATGTCCCAGTTTTCACTAAGTCTGAAAATTGATTATGTTTTTGCCATGTTCACATGCTTGCAAATGTATTTTGTGATCCCTTTTGGCTCAAGGTCACTAAGGGACTTTTGTTAAGCTCTTTGAGTAGCTCCATGGCTTGCTTTACTTTGTCATGTTCAGGTCCTGTAGCATGTAGTTTTGGTACTCCGAAGAGTGCTACCTGATCTGAAATTCCAGACAAGTGTTAATTTCACTAAATCTGAGATCTATTTACCATATGCAGTTTTGCCATGCTTGTTTGAATCTGTTAATGGATGAATTGGCCGTAGCTCAGTGCTAGACTTTTGTTAAGCATCTTGAATGCATCCCTTCCATGTATTTTTATGCCATGTTTGGGTGCTGTAGCATGTTCATCTCATTGCATTTAGTTGGCTACTTGCTGTAAATCGCAGATCGTGGTCATATTTAAATTGCTTGCCATTTCCAAACCGTAACTCCGATTCCGGCGTTCTTTATATCGTTTTCAAGCGATTTCATCTCATCTTTCCAGTGGCACAGTTGGTTTTCCAAGTTGAGGCCAGGTTCATGCATTTCCTGTCATATCTTGCATATGCACCCCGCATCGCATCCCGCATAGCATACCATGTTTGCATCATATTGGTTGATCCTTGCACGTGGTTGATTGTGTCCTTGTTGCTTGTTTGTCTTGTTTGGGTAGAGCCGGGAGACGAGTTCGCTAACGAGGAGCCCGTTGAGTTTACTTTCGAGGATCCAGTCAACTCTGACAACTTTGCAGGCAAGATGATCATACCCTCGAAATCACTACTATCTTTGCTTTGCTAGTCTGCTCGCTCTTTTGCTATGCCAATGCTACGATGCCTACCACTTGCTTTCAAGCCTCCCAAATTTCCATGTTCAGCCTCTAACCCACCATTGTCCTAGCAAACCGTTGATTGGCTATGTTACTGCTTTGCTCAGCCCCTCTTATAGCGTTGCTATTGTAGGTGAAGATTGGAGACCGTTCCTTGTTGGAACATTTATTTACTTGTTGGGATATCATTATATTGCCATGTTATCTTAATGCATCTATATACTTGGTAAAGGGTGGAAGGCTTGGCCTCTCGCCTAGTGTTTTGTTCCACTCTTGCCGCCCTAGTTTCCGTCATATCGGTGTTATGTTCCCGGATTTTGCGTTCCTTACGCGGTTGGGTTATAATGGGAACCCCTTGATAGTTCGTCTTGATTAAAGCTTTTCCAGCAATGCCCAACCTTGGTTTTACCATTTGCCACCTAGCCCCCTTTTCCCTTGGGTTTCTGGAGCCCGAGGGTCATCTTATTTTAAACCCCCCGGGCCAGTGCTCCTCTGAGTGTTGGTCCAACCGAGCGATGTCCGGGGCTACTAGGGGCAACTCTGGGCTGGCCTACCCGACGTCTGGCTCATCTGAGTGTGCCCTGAGAACGAGATATGTGCAGCTCCTATCGGGATTTGTCGGCACATTCGGGCGGTGTTGCTGGTCTTGTTTTAACCTGTCGAAATGTCTTGAAGAACCGAGGTACCGAGTCTGATCGGAACGTCTCGGGAGGAGGTCTATTCCTTCGTTGACCGTGAGAGCTTGTCATGGGCTAAGTTGGGACTCCCCTGCAGGGATTTGAACTTTTGAAAGCCGTGCCCGCGGTTATGGGCAGATGGGAATTTGTTAATGTCCGGTTGTAGATAACTTAAACATTAACTTAATTAAAATGAATCAACGGTCTGAGTTACCGTGATGGCCTTTTCTCGGCGGAGTCCGAGAAGTGGACACGGTGTTGGAGTAATGTTTGCCGCAGGATTGCCCTCTTTAGTTATGCATTCGCGCTTTGCTTTCTCTTCTCGCTCTCTTTTGCGAATAGGTTAGCCACCATACATGCTAGTCGCTTGCTGCAACTCCACATATATTTACCTTGCCTTACCTTTTAAGCTTAAATAGTCTTGATCACGAGGGTGCGAGATTGCTGAGTCCTTGTGGCTCACAGATTACTATTACACCAGATGCAGGGCCTGATGATACAGCTCCAGATGGCGCGCCTGAGCTCAAGTGGGAGTTCGACGAGGACTCCCAGCGTTACTATGTTTCTTTTCCTGATGATCAGTAGTGGTGCCCAGTTGGGGTGATCGGGACCATGTCGCTTGTTGGGTTATCTTTTATTTTGGCGCCGTAGTCGGGCCATGAGTGTTTGGATGATGTATGTTATTTATGTACTTGATTGACATGGCGAGTGTAAGCCAACTATGTTATCCCTTATATTTATCTATATTACATGGGATGTTTGTGATGATTACCTGACTTGCGACATATGCCTTCAATGCGATTATGCCTCTAAGTCGTGCCTCGACACATGGGAGATATAATCGCATCGAGGGTGTTACAAGTTGGTAATCAGAGCCTTCCCCGACCTTAGGAGCCCCCACTGTTTGATCGTTTTTAGCGGCCGAGTTGTGTCTAGAAAAATGTTTTGAGTCATTTTGGAATTATATATCAGAGAGCTTAGGAATTCTTTTTACTTCCCAGTCTCCTCATCGCTCTGGTAAGGCATCCCGACGTAGAGTTTTGACTCTTCTCTTCTCAAATTTCACTAATTTTTTTTAGGATCACGCGGGTATGTTGGAATCGTTCCGATGGTTTTATGATGAGAACATTGTCTTGGTGCCTCCTGTCAGGGGTTTAGTGGAAGTGTCCCGGGGAGTTGAGCTCTGAGGTGTTGTCATCATAATTTTATCGTTGCAGTTCTGGAATACCTGAGTTTAGTACGCCGACATCGAAAATCTCTTTTATGCAGTTCGTTGGTGAGATAACCTCGACGCCACCCAGTACTAGGGCAGGAGTTCGGGAGTATCGCCATAACTTGTATAACGGATGCTTTTCGAAGGTTGAGGTAGATGGTTTGCGAAGTTTTCTTGGTTATGTGTTGAAGGATGGATACAGCTGGATGTAGGATTTGCTAGTTTGGGTGAGATATTATGCTTCCCCTGTATCCCCAACACCTGATTGCATAACCGGAAAGGTTCGAGAGTTTCATAGGTGGGAATTCTTGTAGCTCTAGTTCTTCTTCCACGGATATTGGTTTGAGATTGGGATTTCTTACCGATTATTTGTTCTTGATCTGTACCTTGTTGATTTACTTCTTCTACCTAATTCTACGTGGCTTCTCAATTTATGGATATGTGACCATTTCAAGAGGAATGCATTCGTTCATTTTGTTCGGATGTGAAGACTTTATGTTGCTATTTTCATTCCATTGGATTCAGCTTCAATATTTGTCTATCAATGTGCTAATGGATGTCAACCTCTTCAGGATGGCTCCTCCAATGCGCACGACTCCGAATCCTGATCCGCCACCACCCCCACCTCCTCCGGAGGCATGGCAAGCTGTGATGGCCGCAACCAATGCAAACACGCAGTTGATCATGCAAATTCTTCAAGAGTGCAATGAAGGCAACCAAGGGAATCAAGGCAACAATCAGAATCACTTTGCTACACTCAACCAGTTCCTTGCTAACGGGCCAAAGGCTTTCAGCAATTGTGTTGAGGCAACCGATGCTGACGATTGGCTTGTGGATCTGTCCAAGCATTTTGAGTGCAGTAATGTTAGGCCTGAGGATTTTGTCAAGTTCGCTTCCTTCCAGCTCAAAGATCAAGCCGCAGAGTGGTTCCAGCAGTACAAGGATTCTAGAGGTGGACGTGTGATCAGTTGGGATGAATTCCGTCAAGATTTCCGAGCTCATCACATCCCTCAGAGTGTGACTGAAAGCAAGCGTGAGGAATTCCGCAACCTGAAGCAAGGCTCTTTGTCTGTCTATGACTACAACAAGTTGTTCCAGAAGCTCGCCCGCTTTGCCAAGCAGGACGTCCCTGATGAGAAGAGCATGATATACCAGTTCAGGGGTGGTCTCAGAGAAGAAATTCAGCTAGCTCTTGTTCTCTTTGAGCCCTTGAGGTACGATGAGTTCTACAACATGGCACTGAAGCAAGAGGCCGCTCAACTGAGGTGTGATGCTTCCAAGAAGCGAGTCAGAGACACCACTCCTTCTTCCTCTACTCAAGTGGCCAAGCAGTAGAAGTATTGGCTTCCTCCTCCGTTCCGCCAGCCGTATCAGCAGAAGAGCAAAGGTGGCAGTGGTTCTTCCCACCCACCCAACCCTGCCTTTCAGAACAAGACTTCGTCTCAAGCTCCAAGATCGAGTGCTCCATACCACCGTCCGCTTTTAGAGGTCACGTGCAACAAGTGCCAACAGAAGGGTCACTATGCCAACAAGTGTTTCAACCAGAGGCGTCTTCCTCCTCCTCCTCCCGTCAGATCGGCAAGTACAGCAGTGGTCAAGCATAACCCCAAGCACGCCAAGGTCAATTTGATGAATGCAGCTCAGGCAGAGGACTCGCCAGATGTGATCATGGGTAACCTTCCTGTTAACGATGTTCCTGCAAAAGTTCTTTTTGACACTGGTGCATCGCTTTCTTTTATTTCAACTCCATTTGTGGCCAAGCATGATTTTGTGACCGAAAGGATTCCTGTTCCGTTGAAGATTGTGTCTCCAGGCAAGCAAATGACTTCTAACAATTGCGTCCCGGATGTCTCTATCACGTTGGGCGATTACAAGTTTCTCTCTTCTCCGGTGGTTCTTGGTAACTCAGATATTGATCTTATTCTCGGAATGGATTGGCTTTCTAAGCACAAGGCGCATCTTGATTGTGCAGCCAGGCAGATTCAATTGACTCATTCGTCTGAGGATGTAATTGTCTTTGCCGCTCGGGATGATACCATCCGTCTGTTTTCTCTCAATGAGAAGGGTGAACTGGATGCTATCTCGCAGATTCCAGTCGTTTGTGAATATCAAGACGTCTTTCTAGAAGAGCTTCCAGGAATGCCTCCGCACCGGCCAGTTGAATTCGTTATTGATCTTGAGCCCGGTACAGAACCTGTGTGCAAGCGTCCTTACAAGCTCGGACCTGAAGAGTTGAAGGAGCTGAAGAAGCAACTCGATGTTCTAGAAAGAATGGGTCTCATCCGGCCTAGTTCTTCTCCGTGGGGTTGTGGTGTTCTTTTTGTGAAGAAGAAGGATGGAACGGACCAACTTTGTGTTGATTACCGTCCATTGAACAAGAAGACCATCAAGAACAAATACCCACTTCCCAATATCAACGAGCTGTTCGAACAACTCAAAGGCGCCCAAGTATTCTCCAAGCTTGATCTCCGTATGGGTTATCATCAAATTCGAAGCCGTGAGCAAGATATTCCCAAGACGGCCTTCAGGACAAGCTATGGTTCATATGAATACACGGTCATGTCTTTTGGCCTCGTCAACGCTCCTCCGACGTTCTCTCGCGTGATGAACTTCATCTTCAACGCCTACACCAATGACTTCGTTTTGGTCTATCTCGACGACATTCTGGTTTTCTCGAATAACAAGGAAGATCATGCCAAGCACTTGCATTTGGTTCTCGATAAGCTAAGGGAACACCTGTTCTACGCCAAGTTCTCCAAGTGCGAATTTTGGCTCGACGAGGTTCTTTATCTTGGTCATATCATCTCTGCCAAGGGCATTGCCGTGAATCCTGAAAAGGTGTCTGCAATTGTCAATGTTGGGGATATCGCTTATCGGGAACTTATCGGTCGACCCATGATAAGGGGTAAATCGGCCAGTTTATCGGCATATCGGCTGATTTATCGATCGATTTATCTTATCGGTCTGACAGCGGTAAGCGATAAATCGGCCGATTTATCAACATATCGGAAGATATCTTGGACAGTGGCAATTGTGAATTGGGAACCTCCTCAGAACGTGAAGCAACTCCGTAGCTTCCTCGGTCTCGCAAGCTACTGTCGAAGATTCGTTGAAAACTTTTCTAAGACCGTGAAGCCTCTCTCAAATCTTCTCCAGAAGCACGTCAAGTATGTTTGGTCTCTGGAGTGTGACATTGCTTTCAACACTTTGAAAGAGAAATTGATCACTGCTCCAGTTCTGACTCCGCCTGATGAGTCCAAGCCGTACGAGGTCTTTTGTAATGCCTCTCTCCAAGGTCTCGGTGCAGTATTGATGCAAGAGAAGAAAGTTGTTGCTTATACCTCTTGCCAGTTGAAGCCTAATGAGAAGAACTACCCCACTCATGATCTCGAGTTGGCGGCAGTTGTGCATGCTTTTTTGACTTGGAGACATCTCTTATTGGGAAGAAAAGTGGACATTTTCACTGATCACAAGAGTCTCAAGTACATCTTCACTCAGACCAATCTCAACCTCAGGCAAAATCGATGGGTTGAAATGATTCAAGAGTATAATCCGAGTATCGAGTATACTCCAGGCAAGGCCAATGTGATTGCTGACGCATTGAGCAGGAAGGCTTATTGCAACAGTCTGATTCTCAAGCCTTATCAACCCGAGCTTTGTGAAGCTTTCCGCAAACTTAATCTGCAAGTGGTTCCTCAAGGTTTCCTTGCCAACCTTCAACTCTCTCCTACCTTGGAAGACCAGATTCGCCAAGCCCAGCCTCTTGATGCAATGGTGAAAAAGGTGAAGATTGGGATTGCCAAGAGTCAACCCAAGTACAAGTGCTACCGCCTTGATGACAAGGATACTCTCTTCTTCGAGGATCGTATTATTGTGCCCAAAGGCGAACTTCGTAAAGTGATCATGAATGAGGCTCACAACTCTCTCCTCTCCATCCACCCTGGGAGCACGAAGATGTATCAGGACCTCAAGCAGACTTATTGGTGGACTCGAATGAAGCGCGAGATTGCTCATTTTGTGAATGAATTTGATGTCTTCAGAAGAGTGAAGGCAGAACACCAAAGGCCAGCTGGTCTCCTCCAACCTCTTGCCATTCCAGAATGGAAGTTTGACCACATTGAAATGGACTTCGTGACTGGGTTTCCAAAGTCCAAGCGTGGCAATGATGCTATATTCGTTGTCATCGATAAACTCACTAAAGTGGCTCATTTTCTGCCTATCAAAGAGTCGATCATTGCAGCTCAATTGGCGGAACTCTATACCTCTCGGATTGTCTCTCTGCACGCTATTCCTCAAGTAATCTCTTTAGACCGTGGCAACATCTTTACCTCCAAGTTTTCGGATTCTTTTCAGAAGGCCATGGGCACCAACCTCCACTTCAGCACAGCTTTCCATCCTCAAACCAACGGTCAAGTCAAGCATGTCAACCAGATTCTTAAGATATGCTCAGGGCTTGTGTGATCTCCTTCGGCATGAAGTGGGAGGATTGTCTTCCTTATGCTGAATTCTCCTACAACAACAGTTTTCAAGCAAGTTTGGGCAAGCCCCCATTCGAAATTCTGTATGGCAGGAAGTGCCGTACCCCTCTCAACTGGTCTGAAACCGGTGAACGTCAGCTTTTGGGAAATGACTTAATCACAGAGGTAGAAGAAATGTGCAAAGTCATTCGAGATAACCTCAAAGCAGCCCAATCCCGCCAGAAGAGCTACTATGATAGTAAGCACCGTGATTTGGCTTTCGAGATCGGAGATCATGTTTACCTCCGCGTCTCTCCTATGAAAGGTACTCGTCGCTTCGGTATCAAAGGGAAGCTTGCCCCCAGATACGTGGGACCTTTCAAGATTGTTAGCAAGAGAGGCGACCTCGCCTATGAACTCGAGCTTCCTTCAAACTTTGCAAATGTTCATGATGTGTTCCATGTCTCTCAGCTCCGAAAGTGCTTCAAGACTCCTGACCGCACCGTCAACTTCGAGGACATTGAGCTCCAAGAAGATCTCTCCTATCGTGAGCACCCCGTTGCTATCCTTGAAGAGACTGAACGCAAGACTCGCAACAAGTCGATCAAGTTCCTCAAAGTCAAGTGGTCACACCATTCCGACCATGAAGCTACCTAGGAACGCGAGGATCACCTCCGTTCTGAGTACCCGGTGTTCTTTCAGTCCTAGATCTCGGGACGAGATCCTTTCGTAGTGGTGGAGTGTTGTAACACCCCGGATATGACTTTCCCAATTTGTACTCCAACTCTTGCCGTTTCCGGCCTTAAGTTATTTTACTTTCTCGGGTTCGGGTCTTTGTCTTCGTGTGTTGTTATCGTTGTCATGCATCTCATATCATGTCATCATGTGCATTGCATTTGCATACGTGTTCGTCTCATGCATCCGAGCATTTTCCCCGTTGTCCGTTTTGCATTCCGGCGCTTCGTTCTCCTCCGGTGGTCATTTCTAGCTTTCTTTCGTGTGTGGGGATTAAACATTTCCGGATTGGACCGAGACTTGCCAAGCGGCCTTGGTTTACTACCGGTAGACCGCCTGTCAAGTTTCGTACCATTTGGACTTCGTTTGATGCTTCAACGGTTAACCGAGTAACCGAAAAGGCCTCGTGTGTGTTGCAGCCCAACACCCCTCCAATTTGGCCCAAAACCCACCTAACTCTGCTCCATCACCTAGAGCGTTCGATCACGATCGCGTGGCTATAAATAGACCCCTAGCTCCCTCTATGGCTATAAATAGACCCCCCCCGAATTTCGGACCTCCTTCTCCCCCGAAACCCTAAATCTCAGATCCGCCACCGCCGGACACGTCCGCGCCGCCACCGCCAGCCAACCACGAACCGCCACGTGGCCGCCGCGCCGCCTCCCACCGCCAAAGCCCGCACGGCCCAGCGCCGGCCTCCCCGGCCCGCGCGCCCGCCGCCGCCGAGTCGCCTCGCTCGCCGCCTCCTCCGAGCAGCCGCCGCCCTGTGCCGCCCAGCTCGATGCCGGAGCAGCCGAGCCGCCCGCCGCCCCGCTCGGCCTCGTCGCCGGCCACCCCGTCCGCCTCCTCCGCCGCACCTTCGCCGCCCGGCCACCGTGGAGCCCGCCGCCCCGGTCACCGCCGCCGCCTCCACCCCTCGTCGCCTCGGTCGTCAGCGCCCAAGTCCCCGGCGAATCCCCTTCCCTCCGGCAAGTCCCGCGTCGCCGACGAGCTCGAGATCCGCCGCCGGTGAACAGTGCATCGCGCGGTGAACAGTAAACCCTAGATCGCGCTGGGTAAATTTCTTCCAAGTCCCGAAATCCCAGATCCATGTGACCTTCTTCATAGCCTCGTAACTTTGCATCCGTAGCTTCGATTCATGCATATAGCATATCAAAATTTTCATCTCAGAGAGTACATCATTTCATTCCATTGCATCATTTTCATTTGGGTTCATCTTGATGCCCGAAATGTTGTTAGAAGGAGGCTACTTGAGTTAATTGTCAGATCTGCTACTCCATCTTAGACTTTTGTCGTTTTTGCCATGATTATTGTGTGCATGTTATGCCCATGAGCTCTACATATGTTTTGTTAAGGGTTTTGTCATCTTTCCAGAGGTGTAACCCATGCATTTTTGTGATGTGTGTGGTGACTAGTGCAAGATTGCAAAGTGAGGCACTTGGTAATTCTGTTTTCAGGGACTTAGCATTTCCACTAAGTCCTTGAGCTGTTTAGTTCATGATGCCATATGTTCATGTTGTTTCCTAGTGATCCGTGCCTCTTTTGAGGATGATCAGTAAGGGTGTTTTGTTAATCTTGTATTGCTCTATCAATCTATGTCTTTGTTTGCATATATGGAGCACCCTAGCTTGAGTCAGTCGAGCTCTACTTTTGCTACTTTGTGAATCTGGGCATATTGTCAACTTGTTTGCAATTTTGCCGAGGATGTTGTAGTTGATCCGTGCATGCTATGTTATTGTTCTTGCCATGTATAGCTTGCATTTTGTGTGTTATTGATATATGTATGCTTAGATTATCATGACTTGCACCGTAGTGAGTGCATCGAGCTCGTAAACATGCCTACTTGAGATCTGTTTTCAGCATGTCCCAGTTTTCACTAAGTCTGAAAACTGATTATGTTTTTGCCATGTTCACATGCTTGCAAATGTATTTTGTGATCCCTTTTGGCTCAAGGTCACTAAGGGAATTTTGTTAAGCTCTTTGAGTAGCTCCATTCCATGCTTTACTTTGTCATGTTCAGGTCCTGTAGCATGTAGTTTTGTTACTCCGAAGAGTGCTACCTGATCTGAAATTCCAGACAAGTGTTAATTTCACTAAGTCTGAGATCTGTTTACCATATGCAGTTTTGCCATGCTTGTTTGAACCTGTTAATGGATGAATTGGCCGTAGCTCAGTGCTAGACTTTTGTTAAGCATCTTGAATGCATCCCTGCCATGTATTTTGATGCCATGTTTGGGTGCTGTAGCATGTTCATCTCATTGCATTTAGTTGGCTACTTGCTGTAAATCGCAGATCGTGATCATATTTAAATTGCTAGCCATTTCCAAACCGTAACTCCGATTCCGGCGTTCTTTATATCGTTTTCAAGAGATATCATCTCATCTTTCCAGTGGCACACTTGGTTTTCCAAGTTGAGGCCAGGTTCATGCATTTCCTGTCATATCTTGCATATGCATCCCGCATCGCATCCCGCATAGCATACCATGTTTGCATCATATTGGTTGATCCTTGCACGTGGTTGATTGTGTCCTTGTTGCTTGTTTGTCTTGTTTGGGTAGAGCCGGGAGACGAGTTCGCTAATGAGGAGCCCGTTGAGTTTGCTTTCGAGGATCCAGTCAACTCTGACAACTTTGCAGGCAAGATGATCATACCCTCGAAATCACTACTATTTTTGCTTTGCTAGTCTGCTCGCTCTTTTGCTATGCCAATGCTACGATGCCTACCACTTGCTTTCAAGCCTCCCAAATCGCCATGTTCAGCCTCTAACCCACCATTGTCCTAGCAAACCATTGATTGGCTATGTTACCGCTTTGCTCAGCCCCTCTTATAGCGTTGCTAGTTGTAGGTGAAGATTGGAGGCCGTTCCTTGTTGGAACATTTATTTACTTGTTGGGATATCATTATATTGCCATGTTATATTAATGCATCTATATACTTGGTAAAGAGTGGAAGGCTCGGCCTCTCGCCTAGTGTTTTGTTCCACTCTTGCCGCCCTAGTTTCTGTCATATCGGTGTTATGTTCCCGGATTTTGCGTTCCTTATGCGGTTGGGTTATAATGGGAACCCCTTGATAGTTCGTCTTGATTAAAGCTTTTCCAGCAATGCCCGACCTTGGTTTTACCATTTGCCACCTAGCCCCTTTTTCCCTTGGGTTTCCGGAGCCCGAGGGTCATCTTATTTTAAACCCCCCGGGCCAGTGCTCCTCTGAGTGTTGGTCCAACTGAGCGATGTCCGGGGCTACCAGGGGCAACTCTGGGCTGGCCTACCCGACGTCTGGCTCATCTGAGTGTGCCCTGAGAACGAGATATGTGCAGCTCCTATCGGGATTTGTTGGCACATTCGGGCGGTGTTGCTGGTCTTGTTTTAACCTGTCGAAATGTCTTGAAGAACCGAGGTACCGAGTCTGATCGGAACGTCTCGGGAGGAGGTCTATTACTTCGTTGACCGTGAGAGCTTGTCATGGGCTAAGTTGGGACTCCCCTGCAGGGATTTGAACTTTCGAAATCCGTGCCCACGGTTATGGGCAGACGGGAATTTGTTAATGTCTGGTTGTAGATAACTTAAACATTAACTTAATTAAAATGAATCAACGGTGTGAGTTACCGGGATGGCCTCTTCTCGGCGGAGTCCGGGAAGTGGACACGGTGTTGGAGTAATGTTTGCCACAGGATTGCCCTCTTTAGTTATGCATTCGCGCTTTGCTTTCTCTTCTCGCTCTCTTTTGCGAATAGGTTAGCCACCATACATGCTAGTCGCTTGCTGCAGCTCCACATATATTTACCTTGCCTTACCTTTTAAGCTTAAATAGTCTTGATCGTGAGGGTGCGAGATTGCTGAGTCCCTGTGGCTCACAGATTACTATTACACCAGATGCAGGGCCTGATGATACAGCTCCAGATGGCGCACTTGAGCTCAAGTGGGAGTTCGACAAGGACTCTCAACGTTACTATGTTTCTTTTCCTGATGATCAGTAGTGGTGCCCAGTTGGGGTGATCGGGACCATGTCGCTTGCCGGGTTATCTTTTATTTTGGCGCCATAGTCGGGCCATGAGTGTTTGGATGATGTATGTTATTTATGTACTTGATTGACGTGGCGAGTGTAAGCCAACTATGTTATCCCTTTTATTTATCTATATTACATGGGATGTTTGTGATGATTACCTGACTTGCGACATATGCCTTCAATGCGATTATGCCTCTAAGTCGTGCCTCGACACGTGGGAGATATAGTCGCATCGAGGGTGTTACACATAACCACTTGACTCAGCTGGGAGTTAATCTTCCGGATGATAGTGTTAGTAACATAGTTCTTCAATCACTGCCACCAAGCTACAAAGGCTTCATGATGAACTATAATATGCAAGGGATGGAAAAGACTATTCTCGAGCTCTTCACAATGCTCAAAGCTGCGGAGCTAGAAATCAAGAAGGGGCATCAAGTGTTGATGGTTAACAAGATCACTAGTTTCAAGAAAAAGGGCAAAGGAAAGAAGGGGAACTTCAAGAAGAATGGAAAGCAAGTTGCTACTCCCGGGAAGAAGCCCAAGTCTGGACCTAAGCCTGAAACTTAGTGCTTCTACTGCAAAGGGACTGGACACTGGAAGCGGAACTACCCCAAGTATTTGGCGGATAAGAAGGATGGCAAAGTGAACAAAGGTATATTTGATATACATGTTATTGATGTGTACCTTAGTAATGCTCGTAGTAGCGTCTAGGTATTTGATACTGGTTCTGTTGCTCATATTTGCAACTCAAAACAGGGGCTACAGATTAAATGAAGATTGGCTAAGGACGAGGTGACAACGCGCGTCGGAAATGGTTCCAAGGTCGATGTGATCGCCGTCGGCACGCTACCTCTACATCTACCTTCGAGATTAGTTTTAGACCTGAATAATTGTTATTTGGTGCCAGCGTTAGCATGAACATTATGTTTGGATCTTGTTTGATGCGAGACGGTTATTCATTTAAATCAGAGAATAATGGTTGTTCCATTTATATGAGTAATATCTTTTAGGGTCATGCACCCTTGATGAGTGGTCTATTTTTGTTGAGTCTCGATCATGGTGATACACATATTCATAATATTGATACCAAAATATGCAAAGTTGATAATGATAGTGCAACATATTTGTGGCACTGCCGTTTAGGTCATATTGGTGTAAAGCGCATGAAGAAACTCCATGTAGATGGAATTTTGGAATCACTTGATTATCAATCATTTGATGCTTGCGAACCATGCCTCATGGGCAAGATGACTAAGACCCCGTTCTCCGGAACAATGGAGCGAGCCATTGATTTATTGGAAATAATACATACCTATGTATGCGGTTCGATGAGTGTTGAGGCTCGCGGCGGGTATCGTTATTTTCTGACCTTCACAGATGATTTGAGCAGATATGGGTATATCTAATTAAAGAAACCCAAGTCTGAAACATTTGAAAAGTTCAAAGAATTTCAGAGTGAAGTGGAAAATCATCGTTACAAGAAAATAAAGTTTCTACGATCTGATTGCGGAGGCAAATATTTGAGTTACGAGTTTGGTCTTCATTTAAAACAATGTGGAATAGTTTCACAACTCACGCCACCTGGAACACCACAATGTAATGGTGTGTCCGAACGTCGTAACCGTACTTTATTAGATATGGTGCGATCTATGATGTCTCTTATCGATTTACCACTATCATTTTGGGGTTATGCATTGGAGACAACTGCAGTCACGTTAAATAGGGAACCATCTAAATCCGCTGAGACAACACTGTATGAACTGTGGTTTGGCAAGAAACCTAAGCTGTCATTTCTTAAAGTTTGGGGTTGCGATGCTTATGTGAAAAAGCTTCAGCCTGATAAGCTCGAACCCAAATCGGAGAAGTGCGTCTTCATAGAATACCTAAAGGAAACTGTTGGGTACACCTTCTATCATAGATCCGAAGGTAAGATATTTGTTGCTAAGAATGGATCATTTCTAGAGAAGGAGTTTCTCTCAAAAGAAGTGAATGGGAGGAAAGTAGAACTTGATGTGGTAATTGTACCTTCTCTTGAATTGGAAAGTAGTTCATCACAGAAAACTATTCCCGTGATGCCTACACCAATTAGTGAGGAAGCTAATGATAATGATCATGAAACTTCAGATCAAGTTACTACCGAACCTCGTAGGTCAACTAGAGTACATTCCGCACCTGAGTGGTATGGTAATCCTATTCTGGAAGTCATGTTACTAGACCATGACGAACCTACGAACTATGAGGAAGCGATGATGAGCCCAGATTCCTCGAAATGGCTTGAGGCCATGAAATCTGAGATGGGATCCATGTATGAGAACAAAGTATGGACTTTGGTTGACTTGCCCGATGATCGGCAAGCCATAGAGAATAAATGGATCTTCAAGAAGAAGATTGACGCTGATGGTAATGTTACTGTCTACAAAGCTTGACTTGTTGCAAAAGGTTTTCGACAAGTTCAAGGAGTTGACTATGATGAGACCTTCTCACCCGTAGTGATGCTTAAGTCTGTCCGAATCATGTTAGCAATTGCCATGTTTTATGATTATGAAATCTGGCAAATGGACGTCAAAACTGCATTCCTTAGTGGAGTTCTTTAAGAAAGTTGTATATGATGCAACCAGAAGGTTTCATCAATCCTAAACGTGCTAACAAAGTGTGCAAGCTCTAGCGATCCATTTATGGACTGGTGCAAGTATCTCGGAGTTGGAATATACGCTTTGATGAAGTGATCAAAGCATCTGGTTAGGCTTTTGGAGAATCCTGTATTTAAAAGAAAGTGAGTGGGAGCTCTGTAGCATTTTTAATATTATATGTGGATGACATATTGTTGATCGGAAATGATATAGAATTTCTGGATAGCATAAAAGGATACTTGAATAAAAGTTTTTCAATGGAAGACCTCGGTGAAGCTGCTTATATATTGGGCATCAAGATCTATAGAGATAGATCAAGACACTTAATTGAACTTTCACAAAGCACATACCTTGATAAAGTCTTGAAGAAGTTCAAAATGCATCAGTCAAAGAAAGGGTTCTTGCTTGTGTTACAAGGTGTGAAGTTGAGTCAGACTCAATGCCCGACCATTGCAGAAGATAGAGAGAAAATGAAAGTCATTCCCTATGCCTCAGCCATAGGTTCTATCATGTATGCAATCCTGTGTACCAGACATGATGTGTGCCTTCCTATAAGTTTAGCAGGGAGGTACCAAAGTAATCCAGGAGTGGATCACTGGACAACAGTCAAGAACATCCTGAAATACCTGAAAAGGACTAAGGATATGTTTATCATTTATGGAGGTGACAAAGAGCTCGTCGTAAATGGTTACGTTGATGCTAGTTTTGACACTGATCCGGATGAGTCTAAGTCGCAAACCGGATACGTATTTATATTGAATGGTGGAGCTGTCAGTTGGTGCAGTTCCAAGCAAAGCGTCGTGGAGGGATCTACGTGTGAAGCGGAGTACATAGCTGCTTCAGAAGCAGCAAATGAAGGAGTCTGGATGAAGGAGTTCATATCCAATCTAGGTGTAATACCTAGTGCATCGGGTCCAATGAAAATCTTTTGTGACAATACTGGAGAATTGCCTTAGCGAAGGAATCCAGATTTCACAAAAGAACCAAACACATCAAGAGATGCTTAAACTCCATCCATGATCAAGTTAAGGAGGGAGACATAGAGATTTACAAAATGCATACGGATCTGAATGTGGCAGACCCGTTGACTAAGCCTCTTCCACGAGCAAAACATGATCAACACCAAGACTCCATGGGTGTTAGAATCATTACAATGTAATCTAGATTATTGACTCTAGTTCAAGTGGGAGACTTAAGGAAATATGCCCTAGAGGCAATAATAAAGTTGTTATTTATATTTCCTTATATCATGATAAATGTTTATTATTCATGCTAGAATTATATTAACCGGAAACTTGATACATGTGTGAATACATAGACAAAACAAAGCGTCCCTAGTATGCCTCTACTAGACTAGCTCGTTAATCAAAGATGATTAAGTTTCCTAACCATAGACATGTGTTGTCATTTGATGAACGGGATCACATCATTAGGAGAATGATGCGATGGACAAGACCCATCCGTTAGCTTAGCATAATGATCGTTAAGTTTTATTGCTATTGCTTTCTTCATGACTTATACATATTCCTTTGACTATGAGATTATGCAACTCCCGGATATCGGAGGAATACCTTGTGTGCTATCAAACGTCACAACGTAACTGGGTGATTATAAAGATGCTCTACAGGTATCTCCAAAGGTGTTTGTTGGATTGGCATAGATCGAGATTATGATTTGTCACTCCGAGTATCGGAGAGGTATCTTTGGGCCCTCTCGGTAATGCACATCGTAACAAGCCTTGCAAGCAATGTGACTAATGATTTAGTTACGTGATGATGCATTACAGAATGAGTAAAGAGACTTGCCGGTAATGAGATTGAACTAGGTACGAAGATACGGACGATCGAATCTCGGGCAAGTAACATACCGATGAAAAAGGGAATGACGAATGTTTTCATTGCGGTTCGACCGATAAAGATCTTCGTAGAATATGTAGGAACCAATATGAGCATCCAACTTCCACTGTTGGTTATTGATCGAAGATGTGTCTCGATCATGTCTACATAGTTCTCGAACCCGTAGGGTCCGCACGCTAAACGTTCAATGACGCTTTGTATTATGAGCGTCGGTGTCAAAACTGGCGGATCTCGGGTAGGGGGTCCCGAACTGGGCGTCTAAGGCGGATGGTAACAGGAGGCAGGGGACACGATGTTTTACCCAGGTTCGGGCCCTCTTGATGGAGGTAAAACCCTACGTCCTATTTGATTATTCTTGATAATATGAGTAGTACAAGAGTTGATCTACCACGAGATCAGAGAGGCTAAACCCTAGAAGCTAGCCTATGGTATGATTGTCTTTTGTCCTACGGACTAAAACCCTCCGGTTTATATAGACACCGGAGGAGGCTAGGGTTACACAAGGTCGGTTACAAAGGAGGAGGTATGCATATCCGTATTGCCTAGCTTGCCTTCCATGCCAAGTAGAGTCCCATCCGGACATGAGATGAAGTCTTCAATCTCGTATCTTCATAGTCCAACAGTCCGGCCAAAGGATATAGTCCGGCTGTCCGGAGACCCCCTAATCTAGGACTCCCTCAGTAGCCCCTGAACCAGGTTTCAATGACGATGAGTCCGGTGTGCAGTGTTGTCTTCGGCATTGCAAGGCGGGTTCCTCCTCCGAATACACCACAGAAGAGTTTGAATGCAAGGATAGTGTCCGACCCTACAAAATAAGTTCCACATACCACCGTAGAGAGAATAATATTTCCACAAATCTAATCTGCTGACACGTTTTGGCAGCACGACATCACGCCATGGCCCGGTAATTATTCGAACCGTTTTTCTTTAACCAGTCCCACACATAACGCGAGGCGGTTTCTTGACACGTCTTGTCAAAGCAGAGATCGTGTTCCCCTTATTACGGGATTCCCATCAATACAGGCGTGGGTAACCCAACCACACCACCAGTTACGGCACTTGGGGGATAAGCGAGTTTTACCAGGCTGGTGGGGGGCGCATAGTTTCGTCCGCCCTTATAAAGGGATAAGGTTTCACCTTTTTCTACCCACGCCTTCTTCCTCATTGCTCATCCATTCTCGCGCACTCGAGCTCCAATGCCCAAGTCCACATCCTTATCCTCAACTCTCTCCAAACATGTCCGGAGCGGGAGGCAAGTGGATGGCCTCCTCCGTCACGGAGGGACACATCAAAAAGCTACGTGGAGCTGGATACTTAGCCGCGGGTATCGCGCACCGGCTGCCAGCCACGGGGCAGGTCGTGCCTACCCCGGAACCTCACGAAAGGGTGGTTTTCCTCCCCCACTTCGTTCGCGGACTGGGGTTTCCCCTTCCATCCATTCGTCCACGGCCTCATGTTCTATTATGGGCTGGACTTTCATGATCTGGCCCCGAATTTCATCCTCAACATCTCAACGTTCATCGTCGTGTGCGAGGCTTTCCTCCGGATCCGGCCCCACTTTGGCCTGTGGCTGAAGACCTTCAATATCAAGCCGAAGGTGGTTGGCGGCCAACAAGCGGAATGCGGCGGAGCCATGGTGGGCAAAATGCTCAACGTTATATGGCTCGAGGGCTCCTTCGTGGAGACCATAAAGGGGTGGCAATCGGGGTGGTTCTACATCACCGAGCCGCGCGACACCAACTGGGTGGCGGCCCCCAAGTTTCGATCCGGAATCCCCATGCGGCCCACTTCCTGGAAGGAGAAGGGCCTGTCCTGGGGTTCATCGGTGGAGCTGGATGGACTCCAGAAGTGTATCCGGAACATGATAAGGAAGAAACTTAAACTTGTCAACATAGTCCAGGTCATGCTCTTCCGCCTGATCCTCCCGTGTCAACAACGGGATTTCAACTTATGGGAGTTCGACCCGGCCCAGCACCAGACTCTACACGAGCTCTTTGACACGACGCATAAGGACGTCTGGAGGGTGCTGTTCAAGGGCGCTGAGGTCCCTCCTTCTCTTACCGAGGACCGCGGGCTAAGCGCGAAGCGCCCTGCAAATTCGGTAAGTTCTGTACATCTGGTAGGATATTTATTTCCCATAGCTTAACCATGTGCGGGGTCTGAGCTCCCATGCCTTTGATAGGACTAGGTGGAGACATCGGAGCAAATTAACTGTCCGGCCCCTCTGCCCGAAGACCATGCAGACGCTCTCCTGACAGAGATGCGGACTCCGGCTCCTTATGAGGTGCCAGAGAAGACCAAGAAGAAGGCCAAGGGAACCCGAAAGATTTCCCGGTGCCAGGTGGTATCGGACTCATCGTCCTATAACACCAAGACGCACTCCTCCATGAAAACGAGGAGAAGAAAGATGAATATTCTCCCCCTCCAGTCGGGGGAGACAAGAAAGGAAGGCCGCCCCAACCAGGGAGGCCGAAGGGTCCAAGAAGGGAAGGACTCTCCTTCCGGACTGCTCCACCACCGCCGCCGACGGCGAAGACGAGTGGTTGCTCAGGGCCAAGCCCCTGGCGAAGTCGTAAGTATTTGGATACCAGAGTAATTCATAGCATACTTTTGTTGCACTGCTTCTCCTAACGTCAAATATGATTATGCAGTCCACCCCAAGCCCATATTGACGTATCATCGTCGAACGGTTCCTTGGACTCGTCGGACATGAATAGTGATACACTTCCAACTGCCTCCTCTCCTTGCCCTACGGACAATGCCAAGGTGTTGTCTCAAGGGGCACCGAGCTGGGGGGAGACAGTCCCGGAGGCACCTCAAGGCGACCTTCCGGACTCCAGGAGCAAAGGGAGCAAGGCTCCCAGGGGCTCCAAGTTCGGCCCTCAGCCGGACACCACGCCGGAACCTCCAGTGGTTCTGGACTCGAGCAGGAGGCCCTCTTCCAAGAGGGGCAAGCCGTCCGTGCCGGTGACCTTTGTCCAACTAGAGGCACTGGATGAACTGCTGGGAGCACTTCGCGGCGCTTCCATCGACGAAGAGCACCACACTATTATGAGTGCGGTGATCAAGAAGTTTCAGTCCGCCTAGAGCGGACTGACTGAAGCCTGTGCTAGCCTTCTAACAGGCTTTGAGGTAAGTATATAAAATATAGGAAAAATATTACCGCATAGACAGTAGCCCCTGATGCTCTGTTTGGTGTTCACAAAGAAAAGACGAAAAGAGGATCAAATAATATCTGTAGGAGTCTAATATAAGTATGTCTATATGCGTATGCAGGCTTCGCTGCTGACCTCTGTCGCACTGACCGCGGAGGTCGCCACACTAAAGCAGAACCTCCAGCGGTCCGAGGAAGAGCTCGGCCTTGCCAAGAGGCAGCTTGAGGAGAACAAAGGTAAGTAATGCCTTGTCCATATATATATATATATATATATATATATATAAGATGCGGTTGCAAAATGATAGGATCATCATGGATGTGTCAGGGGCCACGACCGAAGTGGCAACCCTGAAGCAAGCGCTGTCCAAGGCCAAAAACAAAGCGGCCAAGGAGTGCACCGAGCGGGAAAAACAAGAGGCACGGGTGGGCGAGGTGCAGCAAGAGCTCCAGAATCTCGTGAAGAAGCACGAGGCTTTGGAGCTTGACTCGAAGACGCGAGAGTCTGAGCTTGCCGCGGCCCTCGAGAGCACAAAGCATGCCAAGGCCGAAGCCCAAAAGGCCCTCCAGGAAATTGAGGCGATGAGGAAGATAGCGGCGGGTAAGGCATTCAATATGCAAAGCAAGCATGTGAAAGTAAATTACTTGTTACTTACCCGAGTCCAGAGCTCTCCAGGAGCATTCGCAGATTTGCCCCGCAGCGTGTCGGATGCCGCGAAATATTACCAGGCCGAGGAGGGAAGCTCGACGGAGAAGTTGTTCTGGTCTCAGTATACTGGGACCGAACACCCGATGCCTATGAGCGACCAGCTGAAGCAACTGGTCGAGCTGCACAAGGCGGCCGAGTAGGCCATGAGGGGCCTTATAATCTGGATGTGGCCTAGCGAGTCCCTTCCCAACAGCTACTTCGGCCTGGTGAGGCGGCTTGTAGATGCCTGCCCACGGCTGGAGGTCATAAAGCGGTCCATCTGCATCGAAGGTGCACGCCGGGCCTTTGCCCATGCGAAGGTGCACTGGGCCAAGATGGACGCCGAGAAGCTGGTGAAGGAGGGGCCGCCGCAGGGCAAGGAGCATCGCCACCCCGAAATGTATTATGAGGGTGTTCTGAAGGGTGCCCGTCTTGTGGCGGACGAGTGTGCGAAGGATGTAATTTTTGAATGAACTTGCTCGTGTGATCCTGTACTATGAAAACTTGTTCATATGCGCTATGCAACGCTTGTTTGAATTTAAAATATTACCTTCTGTGCGGCTGTTTATCAAATCTGAGAGATGGCCAGTCGTCGGCTTCTGCCCCCATGCCACGAGTGCTGGGGTGTTTGGGATAAACCTGAGCACTCTTTTTCCCATTGTTGGGTCCTTCGAGGGAGGTGCTCAGCACAATGAACAAGGCAATCATACTATAATGCTTTATCACTCTCACTTAGCCATAGAAGTCTACAATTTTAAATTTTGGTGAAGCCCCTAGTATTCGCAAGGCCGAATTCGGGGCGCTATACACGCCTTAAGTCGGACAAAGCCGACTCCTCGCTCTAAGCGGCATAAGTCTTTAGGGACTCGAGACCTCTCGGACAGCGACCAGCTCTCGCCTTATCATGACAGTCAGTTTTAGCTTTCTCTACTGAGGTGCTTAGCTCAGATGAACCGGGGCACAATCGCAGTAGTTCTCCCAGTGCTACCTTAGCCGATATAGCGGAACGTAAGGTACCAAAACATGGGAGCCGGGTAAACCCAACTATTGACCCAAGGCATGATTCGGAGTTGATGCATATAATGCTATAAGTTCGGGGTGCCGCACTGTCGAAAGTGTTCGGACTTCTCATGTCGTATTATGGGGTACGCTTAAGCCCATGGCGTATTGGCCGTACCAGAGTGTTCGGTTGCTGAATGTCATGAATGAACACACACACACACACACACACACACACACATATATATATATATATAAGAATAGAGAATGCGATAATAGTCTAGTGCTATGCATTGTTTATTCAAAAAGGTGCGTCGAAGCAGAATGATACAAGTAATGTGATAAGCAAAAAGTAGGACTATTTGACATGTCCCCTCCAAGGGCAAGCTGAGGAATGGTATTTAAAGCAGGTATTTCACTCGTTATCAGAGACCACCTGGGAATTCCTTGATGCGACGTAGCTCTCTGCCTCCTTGGTTGTTGTATCGTGTGTCCGACAATAGTACTGCCGGACGGGGCTTCCAGAGATTAAAGTCCTGAAGGAAAGAAAAATAACAGAGCGGGAAGCCCCTAGTGCGGTTGAGCCGCGTCTTGGGGCATGCCGTAGTCGTGCCCCCCCTCCCCACCTGTGCCCATGGTATTTTCAATGCATAATTATGTACGCGTGGCACGGATTTCACCATTTGGCTGGGACTGGGGTGGGGGCCGCATTGCTATGTGAGCTCGGAACGTGCCAGGCGGTCTTGTTGCCGATTACTCCGGGTGCGCTTGAAGGTGTCTGGGTCCTTAATCGCCGAACTGGTGGATTGCCTTAAGAGGCTGCTTTGCGCTTCTGCTGCGAGGGCCGCAGTGGGCTCCTTCGTGTGGAGAGAGCGCTCTGTGTTTCCATTAACTGTGATGACCCCCCCCCCCCCCCCGAGGTCCTGGCATCTTGAGCTTGAGATATGCATAGTGCGCTACCGCGTTGAATCTCGCAAATGCGGTTCGCCCGAGCAGTGCATGATAGCCACTGCGGAACGGGACTATATCGAAGATTAACTCCTCGCTCCGGAAGTTATCCGGGGATCCGAAGACCACTTCCAGTGTGACTGAGCCTGTGCAATGGGCCTCTACACTTGGTATGACGCCTTTGAAGGTCGTTTTTGTGGGTTTGATCCTTGAAGGGTCTATACCCATTTTGCGCACTGTGTCCTGATAAAGCAGGTTCAGGCTGCTGCCGCCGTCCATAAGGACTCGAGTGAGGTGAAATCCGTCGATGATTGCGTCTAGGACCAGTGCGGCAAATCCGCCATGACGGATACTAGTGGGATGGTCCTTGCGATCGGAGGTGATCGAGCAGGAGGACCATGGGTTGAACTTCGAGGCGACTGGCTCCAACGCATATACATCCCTTAACGCATGCTTCCGCTCCCTCTTGGGAATGTGGGTTGCGTATATCATGTTCACCGCCCGCACTTGTGGGGGGAACCTCTTCTGTCCTCCGGTGTTCGGCTGCCGGGGCTCCTCCTCGTCATCGCTATGTGACCCCTTATCTTTGTTTTAGGCATTTAACTTGCCAGCCTGCTTGAACACCCAACATTCACTGTTGATGTGGTTAGCTGGCTTGTCGGGGGTGCCATGTATTTGGCACGAGCGATCGAGTATTCAGTCCAAACTGGGCGGGCTCGGAGTGCTTCTTTTGAATGCCTTTTTCCACTGACCGGGTTTAGAGCCTTTGAATCCGGCATTGACTGCCGTATCCTCGGTGTTGTCGCTGTTGATGCAGCGCTTGTGTTTGTTGCGACGTGACCTGCCATTGCTATCCTTGGTATCCGAAGTACCATGGTTCTTTGATATGTTATTGTTGCGAGCCAGCCAACTGTCCTCTCCCGCGCAAAAGCGGGTCATGAGTGTCATGAGGGCTGCTATAGATTTCGGCATTTCCTGGCCAAGGTGCCGGGCGAGCCACTCGTCGCGGATGTTGTGCTTAAAAGCTGCTAGGGCCTCTGCATCCGTACAGTCAACGATTTGATTTTTCTTTGTCAGGAACCGTGTCCAGAATTGCCTGGCCGATTCCTTTGGCTGCTGAATTATGTGGCTCAAGTCATCGGCATCTGGTGGTCGCACATAAGTGCCCTGGAAGTTGTCAAGGAATGCGGCTTCCAGATCTTCCCAACAGCTAATGGATTCTGCTGGCAGACTGTTGAGCCAATGCCGAGCTGGTCCTTTGAGTTTGAGTGGGAGGTATTTGATGGATGTGCAGGAGGAAGTCCTTGATCCATACCGCAGGATCTGTTTGTGCCGTCGTACGATTCGATATTTACGGGTTTGAAACCCTCTGGGATTTGGTGATCCATTACTTTGTCTGTGAAGCATAGGGGGTGTGCAGCGCCTCTGTACTGGGCTATATCGCGACACAACTCAAATGAGTCTTGTTTGCTGTGTTCGGCCCGGCCGGATTTACTTTTACTGTATCCAGCGTGACGGTTATCGTCTCGCATAGTGGCGCGCCCTCGTGATCTGTAGATCGATCTTGCGTGCTTTGCTTTGTCCTCCAATATGTCTCGCAGGTCTGGCGTATTTCCCCATGCCTTGACATTTTTATTTGAGTGGCGTTGGGGTGCGGGCTGAGCTTTTGGCTGAAATGCCTCTCTATCGCAGCCACGAGGTGGCCGATCAGCCGCGTCATACGCTGGAGATGCACGTTTTGGTGCTTCCTCCTCTAGTCGGGGTAGCAACCTGCGCTTTGGGTAACTCTTGGAGGGACGTTCGAGTTTATATTCCTCGGCCGCAAGGACTTCAGTCCATCTGTCAGCTAGTAAATCTTGATCAGCTTGAAGCTGCTGTTGCTTTTTCTTAAGGCTATTTGCCGTGGCTATAAGCCGGCGCTTGAAGCGCTCTTGTTCGACGGGATCCTCAGGCATGACAAATTCTTCATCGTTGAGGCTTGCCTCGTCTTCGGATGGAGGCATGTAATTATCATCCTCTGCCTCTCTATCTGCCGCTCTCTCGGGAGGGCTGGCTTCTCCATCCTCCTGCTCTAAATCCTACTGGAAGGGATTGTTGTTATCTTCAGCACTGTCCAGAGTGCTATTATCTCCTGTGCCGGTATCACCGCTTTTGCCTTGGCGAGACCTAGAGCGGCGCCGTTGATGTCGGCGCTTGGGTTGCTTCTTGGAGGGGTCATCCTCTGCTGTCCCGTCGCCATTGCCTTCTTTGGGTGTGTCCACCATATATATATATATATATATATATATATATCATATGATGAGGTGGCTGTCCAGTGCCCTGTGGGCAGTGGTTCTTGTTCTCCTCCTACATCGTCGTCCATGCCGCCGATGTCTTTGGAGTCGAAGTCGAGCATGTCGGTTAAATCGTCAACAGTGGCTACTAAGTGGGTGGTGGGTGGGCGGCGAATTTCTTCGTCATCCGCAACCCAATCCTGCCGGACATAGTTCGGCCAGGACTCTCCTGACAAGGAGAGATACCTTAATGATTTTAGTATGTCGCCGAAGGGTGAGTGCTGAAAGATATCCGCGGAGGTGAACTCCATGATCGGCACCCAGTCGGATTCGATAGGCACAGGCGCAGGCGGTTCAGAGTCCGTGGCCGGGGAAGGATCCGGCAGTTTGGCATCACAGCTCTCGTGAAGGGTAAGGTCGATGCTTGGCTCGATCGCCGCTGAGGATACGACCTCCGTCCATGGATGGCGCAACTGGCTCCGAATTGAGGGTCGGAGCGGTTGCCGGTGCGATCTCCTGAGCACTGTCCGATGGTAGAGCTAAATCATGCTCATCGTGACCGTGTGGCGCACTAGGAAGGGGCTCGAATTCGTCGAAGATCAAGTCTCCACAGATATCGGCCGTGTAGTTTAAGCTTCCAAACCTGACCTAGTGGCCAGTGGCGTAACTCTTGATCTGCTCCAGATGGCCAAGCGAGTTGGCCCACAGTGCGAAGCCGCCGAATACAAAGATCTGTCCGGGGAGAAAAGTCTCACCCTGGACCGCATCGCTATCGATGATTGAAGGAGCCATCAAGCCTAATGATGACGACACAGAGGAACTCTCAATGAAAGCACCAATGTCGGTGTCAAAACCGACGAATCTCGGGTAGGGGGTCCCGAACTATGCGTCTAAGGCGAATGGTAACAGGAGGCAGGGGACACGATGTTTTACCAAGGTTCGGGCCCTCTTGATGGAGGTAAAACCCTACGTCCTGCTTGGTTATTCTTGATAATATGAGTAGTACAAGATTTGATGTACCACGAGATCAGAGAGGCTAAACCCTAGAAGCTAGCCTATGGTATGATTGTCTGTTGTCCTACGGACTAAAACCCTCCGGTTTATATAGACACCGGAGGAGGCTAGGGTTACACAAGGTCGGTTACAAAGGTGGAGGTATGCATATCCGTATTGCCTAGCTTGCCTTCCATGCCAAGTAGAGTCCCATCCGGACATGGGACGAAGTCTTAAATCTCGTATCTTCATAGTCCAACAGTCCGGCCAAAGGATAAAGTCCGGCTGTCCGGAGACCCCCTAATCTAGGACTCCCTCAATGAGTTTTGTGTTTTGGTGACCGAAGATTGTCTGGAGTCCCAGATGTGATCACGGACATGACGAGGAGTATCGAAATGGTCGAGAGGTAAAGATTGATATATTGGATGATAGTATTCGGACACCGGAATGGTCCCAGAGTGTTTCTGGTATTTATCAGAGTACTGGGGGGTTACGGGAACCCCCCGGGGGAAGTAATGGGCCACATGGGCCATAGAAGGGAGGCAAGGCAGCCCACAAGGGGGTGGCGCCCCCCATGGGGAGTCCAAATTGGACTAGGGGAGGGGCGCCGCCCCCCTTTCTTTCTCCCTCTCCCTCTCCTTCCCCCTTTCCCCCTCTGATAGAAGGAAGGGTGGGGGGACGAATAGGACTAGGATTCCAAGTGGGATCCCCCACTTGGCGCGCCCCTAGGCCGGCTTCCTCCCCTTTCCCTACTTTATATACGGGGGAAGGGGGCACCTCTAAGACACATCAATTGTTCTTAGCCGTGTGCGGATCCCCCCTCCACCGTTTACTCCTCCGGTCATATTGTCGTAGTGCTTAGGCAAAGCCCTGCGTGGATCACTTCACCATCACCGTCATCACGCTGTCGTGCTGACGAAACTCCCCCTTGACACTTTGCTAGATCAAGAGTTCGAGGGATGTCATTGAGCTGAACATGTGCAGAACTCGGAGGTGCTATACATTCGATGCTTGATCGGTTGAATCGAGAAGACGTTCGACTACATCAAATGCGTTAAGCTAGCGCTTCCGCTTTTGGTCTATGAGGGTACGTGGACATACTCTCCCCCTCTCGTTGCTATGCATATCCTAGATAGATCTTGCGTGATCGTAGGAATATTTTTGACATTGCATGCGACGTTCCTCAACATATAGCGTGTTAACGTAGCTCGAGGCTGCCACTATTGGCATGTGTGATCAATAAATAGATCGTGCTCTAGATTTACGGTGGCATTATTAACAAACCCCTCGATTCGCGCATGCACATCACTACAAAAAAATCACTTCTGCGATGATACGTTTTGTCATAGTAGTTCAATTTTTCTATATCATGCATGTACATCCGTGATGATTTTATGACATAATCAATATAGTCACACATGTGCTGTCATAGAAGTGTTCCATGACAATACTCAAATTATCATCACGGAAGTGTCCACTTCCATGACAATATAGGGTGTGTCGTGGAAGTGTTGTCGTTAAGGGTACCCGACACGTGGCATCCACCATAACGGGTCGCTGTTAAGCTATCGCGTGTGGGTTTGGATCCGATAACCCATCCAATGGGGTTTTTCCACGTGTAAAATTCTCATTCGCCGAAGGTACCACGCTTCAGCTCGGGGTTGCGACAGATGTCAACCGTCCAATGGGCAAGAGTCGCAAATGAAACATTGACACATGGAATAGCTCAACAGTGGCCCATTTAGGTTAAAAGGGATGGCCCAGCTGTCGGTGTCAAAACCGGCCAATCTCGGGTAGGGGGTCCCGAACTGCGCATCTGAGGATCGAAGGTAATAGGAGACAAGGGGGACACGATGTTTACCCATGTTCGGGTCCTCTTAATGGAGGTAAAACCCTACTCTTGCTTTATTGTATTTTATGAGTATAGGGGTTACAAGAGTTTATCTACCTCGAGATCATAATGGCTAAACCCTAGATGTCTAGCCTATATGATTTCTGATAGTCTGTACGGACTAAACCCTCTGGTTTATATAGACATTGGAGGGGCCTAGGGTTGTACAGAGTCGGTTTACATAGAAAGGAAACTACATATCCGGACGTTAAGCTTGCCATCCATGCAAAGGAGAGTCCCACCCAGACACGGGGAAGGCCTTTTATCTTGTATCTTCATGGCCCATCAGTCCGGCCCATGCTATGTAGCTCGGACACCCGAGGACCCCATAATCCAGGACTCCCTCAGTAGCCCCCGAATTTGCCTTCAAGGGCTATGTAATATTCGTCCCATGTCTTCAGCTTTGCAAGGCGGGTTATTCATTATAATCCGGACCAATGACAATCCAACGATAACCTCGATGCCTTTTACGATCCCCCTATCGACGCTTCAATTTTCGCGCGCTGAGCGAAGATGAATGATCCATGCTTTTTCGCAAATAAGCCCTTCACCCCGCTAGGATGGCATCTATATAACGAGATATGGATCTCCAAATGCCATCTCACATCGTGTAGAAGGAAAATGGCCAAGTCTAGCCACAAACAAAGCCTGCCATCATGGCTGGCACCCCAGGCTCCGCTTCGCGTCCCCATGACCCTCAAGAGGGTGATTGACAGAGTTGCTCCGTGCCTCATCTTCAACTAAGCCAGCTCCAGACATAGGGCTGCCTCCCACTCACATATCTAGTCCCCATTCGAGCAGGATTATATTCAACAGGCAATGACGCGATGGCTGAGAACTCCCCCAACCCAAATAAGGAGGAGGGGGTGTGCTTCATCCCATTCCTGTTGCGGGGCATGGGATTTCCTATCCATCCCTTCCTCCGAGGGTTATTGGAATTTTATGACATCCAACTGCACAACCTCACCCTAGGTTCGGTTCTGCACATCTCAGGTTTTGTTGCCCTCTGCGAGCTATTCCTAGGCACCGAGGCCCATTTTGGATTATGGAGGACATTCTTCTGCCTCGTTCCCCGCCACCAAGGGGGTTCCATATTTGAAGTGGGCGGTGCCGAAGTATGGCGTATTGCCGGATCCGGATACCTTGTCTGAACACCTAAAGAGGCATACCCGCAGTGGCCTTCAGAATGGTTCTATATGGATGATGTTCCGCTGCCGGATCTAGTCAGACGTGGACTCCTGAATTTTCCAGCGCTCCTCTAAAGAAGCGCCTCAATTGGCGTCCCCGAAGTCCCAAGGAAGAGGACAATGCGGAGATAAAGAGGTTGGTCAGCAAGGTTAGGCTATTCGCCCACTCCAAACTTTCGATAGTTGAGGTCATGGCGATTGCAATAAAGAGGTGCGTGCAGCCTCTCCAATCCGGAGTAACTCCCTTATGGTGTTACAACAAAGAAGACGACACGCCCCGTTACAGACGGCAGGGTCCGGATACCCCAACAGAACTGGCTTCAATTTTGGTTGATCTGTACAAGGGCGAAAAAGAATATTTTCTCCGGTTAAACTGCCAGGAGGCTTATTCCATGTATACCCCTATTGAATGGGTAAGATCTCGATCATCTGTGCTTATTTTATAGCATTACAGACATTAACCGAATTCGCTCGTTGCTGCTGCCAATAGTCATGGAGGAGGATGACCGAGGACATCCACTGTCCCGCTCCCCAGCTAGAGGATCATAATCATGATGAAGATTCTGGCTTTTGCGAGGATTCGGACATATATATAGAATTCGACAATGGGGTATTCTATCAAGCGAGCCCTGACGGTTCGGAAGTGGCTATCACTGCCGACTACCCTCGCCTTTACCCATCCTGCATCCCGAGTATCCAGAGGCTTCCTAAGAGGATATCTTCATCTGTATCCTTACCCGTTGTACTGATCCAGATTTTAACATGATCGGCACTCTAGGGACCGTATCTCCTCGAGGATGGACCCTACACAAGGCCGTCATTCTAAACGAAAAGGGACCGGGAGTACATCAGTGTAACACCCTAGATGTAATTTTCCATATTTGTAACTCCGACTGTTGCCATTTTCGGCTTTATGATATGATATTCCCTTCGTGGTAGGGTTTTTGTCTTCGTTTTGCATTTTGTTCATGTCATGCATTTTATATCATGTCATCATGTGCATCTCTTTTGCATTCATGTTCGTCTCATGCATCCGGTCCTTTTCCCTGTTGTCCGTTTCACAATCCGACGCTCTCTCATGCCCCGTTGCACCCCTCTAATCTAGTTTCGTGAGCAGGAGAAAAATGTTCTTGGCATGGGTCGAGATTTGTCGAGTGGCCTTGGTACATCACCGGTAGTCCGCCTGTCAAATTTCGTTCCATTTGGAGGTTGTTTGATGCCCCAACGGTTAACCGGGAAACCGCAAAAGCTTCTCTTTCATTGCAGCCCAACACCCCTCCAAAGCAGCCCACTAACCCAACTAAACCCCCTCCATGCTCTCCGTCGTTGGATCACGACCGTGTGGGCGAAAACCGCACCTCATTTGGACACTCCTAGCTCCCTCTACCTATAAATATGTGCCTTCCCCCGAATTTTCTCGCAGATGAAACCCTAGCAATCGCCCCACTCCGCCGCCGGACACGTCCGGATCTCACCGGACAAGTCAGCGCTGCCGCCCGCCGCCTGCAGCCAGTGGTGTGCTGCCATGTGGCCCGGCCACCGCCTGCCGCCACCGCGGCCCGCTCGGCTCGCGAGGAGCCTGCGCGAGCCCGAGCTGCCCCGCCATCGACCCCGCGCACCCAGCTCCTTCCGCGTCGCCGCCGCCTCGTCGCCCCGCCGCCATAGCGCCGCTGCCCTCCGCCCGCCGGCACGCTGCGCCGCCAGCGGGCCTCTGCCCGCCGCTTGTCAGATCTGGCCGGCTTCCCTATCCGGCGAGCTCCGGCCGTCTCCCCCTCCTCCGGCGCCTCTCCCGACCAACTCCGGCCGCCGTCGCCTCAGATCCGATGAGATCCCCCGCCGCATCGATTTCGCAATTCGACGCTCTCTCATGCCCCATTGCACCCCTCTAATCTTGTTTTGTGAGCGGGACAAAAATGTTCTCGGAATGGGCCGAGATTTGTCAAGTGGCCTTGGTACATCACCGGTAGGGTGCCTATCAAATTTCGTTCCATTTGGAGGTCATTTGATGCCCCAACGGTTAATCGGGAAACCATAAAAGCCTCTCTTTCATTGTAGCCCAACACCCCTCCAAAACAGCACACTAACCCATCTAAACCCCCTCCATACTCTCCGTCGTTGGATCACGATCGTGTGAGCGAAAACCGCACCTCATTTGGACACTCCTAGCTTCCTCTACTTATAAATATGTGCCTCCCCCCGAATTTTTTGGCACATGAAATCCTAGCAATCGCCCCACTCCGCCACCGGACACGTCCGGATCTCACAGGACAAGTCAGCGCCGCCGCCCACAGCCAGTGGCGTGCTGCCACGTGGCCCGGCCATCACCCGCTGCCACCGCGGCCCGCTCGGCCCATGAGGAGCTCGCGCGAGCCCGAGCCAACCCGCCGCCGACCCCGAGCGCACGGCTCCTCCCGCGCCACCGCCGCCTCGTCGCCCCGCCGCCGACACCGTGCCTCGCCGCCCCCGCCATGCTGCGCCCCGTCACCGTAGCGCCGCCGCCCTCCGCCCGCTGGCACGCCGTGCCGCCCGCGAGCCTCCGCCCACCGCTTGTTAGATCCGGCCGGCCTCCCTCTCCGGCGAGCTCCCGGTGAGCTCCGGCCGTCCCCCCTCCTCCGGCGCCTCCTCCTATCTGGCGAGATCTGCCACCGCATCAATTTCCATGCAAACCCTAGGTTGACTACATTTTCTCGCCAAGTCCTCGTTTTCCTACATCATGATGCTATCTTTGACATGCCATATATACATGCTCGGTGATCCGTTTTGTGCATATGTTATATCAAAATGTTCGCCTCATTAAGCTCTTCATGTTAGTGGCATTTGCATGCATGTTACTGTCCATATTGATGCCATTGTCATTGTTGCAAGAGTGCTATATGATGTTAACTGCTGTCTGTTAACAGAACTTGATGATTTGTCATTTTCCTTGCATTTTGCGTGTTCATACTATGAGCATGACGTCTACATCTTTTATGATCTCCATCATTCCATCTTTATAGGGGTGCAAGTCTTGTATTTTTGTGATCTATGTGGTGACTAGAACAAGCATGCAAAGTAAGCTTCATAATGTTGCTGATTTCAGACACTTGGTGATTTTGCTAAGTCCTTTTCCTGTTACATTTTGATGCCATGTAAACTTGTTGCTACCATGAGATGCATGCGCATTTTGAGTTAGTTCAATAAGCATGTTTTGAAGATTTGATATTGATCTATCCATTTATGCCTCTGGTTGTAATTATGGATCACTCTAGCATGTATTTTCCTTACTCTACTTTTGCTAAAGTTTGTTCCTGGCAGATTGTCAACATGATATTCTATATTGCCATGTGTTTTGCTCTTGATGCATGTACCCTATGCACTTGCTCTTGCCATGCTTAGCTTCTTGAACATGTCGACTACATTGGTTACCTTGTCATGCCATGAAATGCCTTGTGGTGAGTGAATTGAGCTTGCAAAGTTGCTATCATAAATCTGTTTATGCCATGCTCTGTTTTTCTTAGTCTGAAACTGTTCACATAACATGCCATGGTTGCATGGGTGCCACATCATTTTCCATGCCTCTTTGGGTTCTGATAAGTAAGGGAGTTGTGTTCTATGTGTTTAGTACTAGCATGCCATGCCTTTGTTTGCCATGTTCTGTTCCTGTAGCATGATGATTGCTAGCTCTAAACATTGCTTCCTGACGCTACTTTTGACATGTTAGTATTTTCTCTAAGTCTGTGAAGCTAATATCATTTGCAGTTTTGCAATGCCATTTTGAGCTTGTTCTAGTGAGAACTACCAGGATCTTAGTGTTCATGATTTGTAGAGCTTCACCTGTCCTTTATGGTCATATGCTTTGTTGCTATGTTGGAGTGCTGTAGCATAGTTTCTTGTTGCATTCTAAGTGCTATGGTGCTGTTAATCACAAATTTGCATCACTCTTGTATTGCTTGTCATTTGCAAACCCTGCATCCGTTTCCGGTGATCCTTATATCGATTTTGACCGAAATCACCTCATCTTTCCTGTGGCATACTTGTTTTGACAACTTGATGCCTTGATCACTCTTTCCATTCCGGAGCACGCATATGCATTGCATATCATATCTTGCATTCCATGCCATGTTTTGCATCAGGTTGCTTGTGCATTGCACCGTGATTGATTGTTGTTCCATTGCTTGTGTTCTTGCTTTGGGTATAGCTAGAAGACGAGTACGTGAACGAGGAAGCTGTTGAGTACGCTAACGAGGATCAAGCTTTCGACAACTCTAAGAACATTGCAGGCAAGAAGACCATACCCACGATATCACTTCTATCTTTCCTTGCTAGTTGTCCATTCTATCGCTATGTCGCGCTACCTACCACTTGTTATATCATGCCTCCCATATTGCCATGTCAAGCCTCTAACCCATCTTCTTAGCAAACCATTGTTTGGCTAAAGTTATCGCTTTTGGTTAGCCCCTCTTATAGCGTTGCTAGTTGTAGGTGCCTTGCAGGTTATTCCATGTTGGAACATGGACATGTTGGGATATCACATTATCTCTTATTTAATTAATGCATCTATATACTTGGTAAAGGGTGGAAGGCTCGACCTTATGCCTGGTGTTTTGTTCCACTCTTGCCGCCTTAGTTTCTGTCATACCAGTGTTATGTTCCTTGATTTTGCGTTCCTTATGCGGTTGGGGTTATGGGACCCCCTTGACAGTTCCCCTTGAATAAAACTCCTCCAACAAGGCCCAACCTTGGTTTTACATTTTCCTACCTAAGGATTTTCCCTTGGGTTCTGCAGACCCGGGGGTCATCTTTATTTTAACCCCCTGGGTCAGTGCTCCTTTGAGTGTTGGTCCAACCTACAACCACTTGCGGTGCCACCCCTTCACCGAGGGTCTTCGGTTGCCATACGTAGTGTTCATCCGGTGTGCCCTGAGAACGAGATATGTGCAGCTCCTATCGGGATTTTTCGGCACAGTCGGGCGGTCTTGCTGGTCTTGTTTTACCATTGTCGAAATGTCTTGTAACTGGGATTCCGAGAATGATCGGGTCTTTCCGGGAGAAGGAATATCCTTTGTTGATCGTGAGAGCTTGTGATGGGCTAAGTTGGGACACCCCTGCAGGGTATAAACTTTTGAGAGCCGTGCCTGCGGTTATGTGGCAGATGGGAATTTGTTAATATTCGGTTGTAGAGAACTTGACACTTGACTTAATTAAAAAATGGATCAACCGTGTGTGTAGCCGTGATGGTCTCTTTTCGGCGGAGTCCGGGAAGTGAACACGGTCTCGAGTTATGTTTGAACGTGAGTAGTTTCATGATAAATTCTTGATCACTTCCAGCTACACGACCGTTGTGTAGCTTCTCATCTTACTCTTATTTGCGTATGTTAGCCACCATATTTGCTTAGAGCTTGCTGTCAGTCCACCTCATAACCTTGTCCTACCCATAAGCTTAAATAGTCTTGATATCGCGGGTGTGAGATTGCTGAGTCCTCGTGACTCATGGATACTTTCAAAACAGTTGCAGGTGCCGATGATACCAGTGCAGGTGATGCTACCGAACTCAAGTGGGAGTCCGACGAGGACCTTCGTCATTACTATGTTTCGTTTCTTGATGAGCAGTAGTGGAGCCCAGTTGGGATGATCGGGGATCTAGCATTTGGGTTTTATCTTCCTTTTTCATTTGGATTTGACTGTAGTCGGTCTATGTGTGTATTTTGGATGATGTATGAACTATTTATAGATTGTGTGATGTGGCGAGTGTAAGCCAACTCTATTTATCCCTGTCTTGTTCATTACTTGGGATGTTTGTGAAGATGAGCCTTGTTGCGACAAAACCACTATGCGGTTATGCCTCTAAGTCACGCCTCGACACGTGGGAATATAGCCGCATCGTGGGCGTTACAAGTTGGTAATCAGAGCCATCCCCGACTTAGGAGCCCCCTGCTTGATCGAATCGCTGACATTCTTGAGTCTAAAACAAAAATGTTTTGAGTCTTAGGATTATATATAATGGAGAGTAGGATTCCTTTTACTCCTCAGTCCCTTCGTCGCTCTGGTGAGGCCTCTTGACGTAGATGTCTTGTCTTTCCTCTCCTCAAATTTCACGAATTTTTTAAGGGATCACGCGGGTATCTTGGGATCGTTCCGATAGTGTTGTGACGAGAACATTGTTCTTGGTGCCTCCTAACATTTAGGGGTTGTGGCAGTGTCCTGGGGAGTTGAGCTCCGAGGTGTTGTCGTCACAATTTTATCGTTGTAGTTCTGGAATACCTGAGTTCACCGACATAGAAAATCTCTTTTATGCAGTTGTTGGTGAGATAACCTCGACGCCACCCAGTATTGGGGCAGGAGTTTGGGAGTATTGCCATAACTCATACTCCCTCCATTCCTTTATATAAGGTGTATTTGTTTTTTGATAAAATTCCATAATCTAAGGTGCATTCCTTCTAATTCCTCATAATTCCCTTGTTAGCCTTCCAGAAAAAGGAAAGTATCTCTCTTTTGATTGTCTGTATCTCTCCTTGTAGCAAAAGGAGGAAACTATCTCTATGTCGATTGCATTTATATCTTACTTTCCTATACTAACTGATTTACTTGCCACTAACCAATAAATTTAACAAGGGTAATTTCGTCCTAACACATCCATAATTATGTGCCTTGGTCACCGTGCCGAAAATAATACACCTTAGATAAAGGAACGGAGGGAGTATAACGGATGCTTTTCGATCGTTGAGGTACACGATTTCCGAAGGTTTCTTGGTTATGTGTTGACGGATGGGTACAGTTGGAGCGTAGGGGTTGTTAGTTGTGTGATATATATTGTGCCTCCCTGTATCCCCAACACCAGATTGCATAACCAGAAGTTTCGGGAGTTTATAGGTCGGAATTCAAGTAGCTCTAGTATTTCTTCCCACAGATATTTGGTTTGTGACCGGGCAATCCCTACCACTTATTTGTTCCGGTCGTACCTTGTTGTTTCATTCTTCAACCTTTATCTAAGTGGCTTCTCACCTTAATGGACGTGTGATGTTAACTTTGGAATTCATTCGTTCATCCTGTTCGAATGTTTATTGTGAAGACTATATGTTGCAATTTCTATGAGTTGATTCAGCTTGAATATCTTTCTATCAAGATTCTAACGGATGTCAGCCTCTTCAGGATGGCTCCTCCAATGCGTCTGAATCCGGAACGCAAAATTATGGGAGTCAGGTGAACCCTCCGCCACCACCTCCACCTCCGGAGGCATGGCAAGCTATCATGGCAGCCACCAACGCCAATGCCCAGATGCTTTTGAAACTCTTGCAAGAGTGCAAACAAGGCCATGGCAACCAAGGAAATCAAGGCCAAGGGAATTTCAACAATCAACCTTAGTTTGCTACCCTCAACCAGTTCCTTGCAAATCAGTCGAAGTCCTTTAGCTACTGTGCCGAGGCCACGGATGCCGATGATTGGCTCGTGGACATCAACAAACATTTTGAATGTAGCAATGTCAGGCCCGAGGACTATGTCAAGTTCACTTCTTTTCAGCTCAAGGACCAAGCTGCTGATAGGTATCAACAATACAAAGGTTCCAGAGGAGGTCGTGTGATTACCTGGGACGATTTCCGCTGAGACTTCAAAGCTCATCATATTCCAACAAGTGTTGCTGAGAGAAAGCGTAGGGAGTTCCGCAATCTCAAGCAAGGCAGCATGTCCGTGTACCAATACAACATCCAGTTTCAGAAACTTGCTCGCTTTGCAAGGCAGGATGTTCCTGACAAAAAGAGCATGATCTATCACTTCAGAGGTGGCCTCAAAGAAGATCTGCAGTTAGCTCTCGTTCTCGTGGAGGCTACTAAGTTTGATCAATTCTATAACATGGCCCTCAAGCAAGAAGGTTCTCAGCTCAAGTGTGAGGCTTCTAAGAAGAGAATCAGGGATGCAGTTTAGTCTTCTTCTTCCTCACAAGTGGCAGCTAAGCAACAGAAGGTATGGCTTCCTCCTCCTCCGTTTCGTCAGCCCTACCGGCAGAAGAACAAAGGTGGCCATGAATCTTCCCACCCATCCAATCCAGGCTATCAGAACAAGTCTCAGACTCAAGCTCCAAGGTCAAATGTTCCTTATCATCGTCCGCTCTTAGAGGTGACTTGCAACAAGTGTCAGCAGAAAGGTCACTATGCAAACAAGTGCTTCAACCAAAGGCGCCTTCCACCTACTCCTCCTGTGAGATCTTCCAGTAGTGAAGTGGTCAAGCATAATCCCAAGCATGCAAAGGTGAACATGATGAATGCAGCTCAAGTGGAGGAATCTACTGATTTGATAATGGGTAATCTCTCAGTTAATGACATTCCTGCAAAAGTTTTATTCGATACTAGTGCATCGCTTTCTTTCATTTCAAGACCTTTTGTTGCCAAGCATGAGTTTGTGACCGAAAATATTCCTTTCCCGTTGAAGATTGTGTCCCCAGGTAGGCATATGACATCTAATAATTGTGTCCCGGATGTTTGTATCAAGATGGGCGACTATAAATTCCTGTCTAAACCAATTGTTATTGGTGACTCGGATATTTATCTTATTCTCGGCATGGACTGGCTTTCTAAGCACATGGCTCAACTTGATTGTGCTGCCAGGGAGATTCAATTGACACACTCTTCTGATGATGTGATCATCTATGCCGCTCGGGATGAAACCATGTGACTGTTTTCTCTCAATGTGAAGGGCGAGTTGGATGCAATTTCTCAAATTCTAGTCGTTTGTGAATACCAATACGTCTTTCCAGAAGAGCTTCCGAGAATGCCTCCTCACCGGCCAGTTGAATTCGTTATCAATCTTGAGCCTGGCACTGAACCCGTTTGCAAGCGTCCATACAAGCTTGGACCAAAGGAGTTGAAGGAATTGAAGAAACAGCTCGATGAACAAGAGCGTCTTGGTTTGATCAGACCGAGTTCATCTCCGTGGGGTTGTGGTGTTCTTTTTGTCCAGAAGAAGGATGGCATGGACCGACTTTGTGTCGACTACCGTCCATCGAACAAGTAGACAATTAAGAACAAGTATCCAATTCCCAACATCAATGAGCTATTCGAGCAACTTAAATGTGCTAAAGTATTCTCCAAGCTTGACCTCTGTATGGGTTATCATCAGATTCGCATTCATGAACAAGATATCCCCAAGACATCATTCAGAACAAGCTTTGGTTCTTATGAATATACTATCATGTCTTTCGGCCTTGTCAATGCTCCTCCAACGTTCTCTCGCATGATGAACTTCATCTTCAACCCCTACACTAATGAATTCGTCCTGGTGTATCTCGATGATATCTTGGTCTTCTCCAAGAATAAGAAGGATCATGCCAAACGTTTGAGATTGGTGCTCGACAAGCTTAGAGAGTATCAATTCTATGCGTAGTTTTCCAAATGTGAGTTTTGGCTTGATGAAGTTCTTTTACCTTGGTCATATCATATGCGCCAAGGGCATTGCTGTTAATCCCGAGAAGGTGTTTGCAATTGTGAACTGGGAACCTCCTTAGAATGTCAAGCAGCTCTGCAGTTTTCTTGGACTTTTCAAGCTATTGCCGAAGATTCGTTGAGAATTTCTCTAATATTGCAAAGCCTCTTTCCAACCTCCTCCAGAAGCATGTAAAGTATGTCTGGACGCATGAGTGTGATATTGCCTTCAACACTCTAAAAGAGAAGCTAGTCTCAGCTCCTGTCTTGACTCCTCCTGATGAATCCAAGCCATTCGAAGTTTTCTATGATGCCTCTTTGCAAGGTCTCGGTGCTGTGTTAATGCAAGAGAAGAAAGTTGTGGCTTATACCTCTCGCCAGTTGAAGCGCAACGAAAGTAACTACCCCACTCACGATCTTGAGTTGGCGGCAGTTGTCCATGCATTAATAACATGGAGACATCTCTTGTTGGGAAGGCAAATGGATATTTTCACCGATCACAAGAGCCTCAATTACATCTTCACTCAACCCAACCTCAACCTCAGGCAAACTCGTTGGGTCGAAATGATTCAAGAGTATAATCCAAACATTGAATATACTCCGGGCAAGGCCAATGTCATTGAAGATGCTTTGAGCAGAAAGGCTTATTGCAACAGCTTAATCCTCGAGCCATTCCAACTGGATTTTTGTGAAGCTTTCCGCAAACTCAACCTCCAAGTTATTCCTCAAGGTTTTCTTTCCAACCTTCAAGTCACTCCTACTTTGGAAGACCAAATTCGTGAGGCACAACTCCTTGATACCGTGGTGAAGAAGGTGAAACATGGTATTGCCGAGAGCCAACCCAAATACAAGTGCTATCATATTGATGACAAAGACACTTTATTCTTCGAGGACCGGATTGTGGTTCCTAAAGGTGATATTCATTTGAGTCCATCAATACGACTGCTTGAGGTCATGGTACATCTTCGAACTGCCTGGATGAATGGAAAGGAGAGAATTGTGCTCTTCGTTCATTATGACTTTCCTTAGATTGCTCAATTCATGAATGAATGTGATGTCTGCCGAAGGGTGAAAGTAGAACACCAACGACCTGCTGGTCTCCTCCAACCTCTTGCTATTCCAGAATGGAAGTATGATCGTATTGAAATGGACTTCGTGACTGGATTTCCTAAGTCCAAGTGTGGGAATGATGCTATTTTCATTGTCATTGACAAGCTTACAAAAGTGGCTCATTTCCTTCCAATCAAAGAATCTATCACAGCAGCTCAGTTGGCAAAGCTATACACCTCCAGAATTGTCTCCTTGCACGGCATTCCGCAATTGGTATCTTCAGATCGTGGAAGCATTTTCACTTCTAAGTTCTGGGACTCCCTCCAGAAGGCCATGGGCACCAACATTCGCTTCAGCACAACTTTCCACCCTCAAACAAGTGGCCAAGTCGAGCGAGTCAATCAAATTCTCGAAGACATGCTCAGGGCTTGTGTAATCTCTTTCGGTATGAAGTGGGAAGATTGTCTTCCATATGTCGAATTCTCCTAGAACAACAGCTTCCAAGCGAGTTCGGGCAAGGCCCCATTTGAAATTCTATATGGCAAGAAGTGCCATACTCCTCTCAATTGGTCAGAGATTGGTGAACGCAAACTTCTTGGCAACGACATGATCACAGAAGCTTAAGAAATGTGTAAAGTCATCCGTGAAAATCTCAAAGCCGCGCAATTGCGTCAAAAGAGTTACTATGATAGCAAGCATCGTGACTTGGGTTCCGAGATCGGAGACCATGTCTACCTCCACGTCTCTCCAATGAAAGGTACTCGACGCTTCATTATCAAAGGGAAGCTTTCCCAAAGATACATGGGTCCTTCCAAGATCTTTGGCAAAAGAGGCGACCTCACCTATCAACTTGAGCTTCCATCCAACTTTGCAAACATGCACGATGTGTTTCATGTGTCACAGCTTCGCAAGTGCTTCAAGAATCCTGAGCGCACTATCAACTTTGAAGAGATCGATCTCCTAGAAGATTTGTCTTATCATGAGCATCATGTTGCTATTCTTGAAGAAACCGAGCGCAAGACTCACAACAATTCAATCAAATTCCTGAAAGTGAAGTGGTCACGCCGTTCTGACCGAGAAGACACCTGGAAACGCGAGGATCACCTCCATTCCAAATATTCGTAGTTCTTTCTGTCCTAGATCTCAGGACGAGATCCTCTTGTAGTGGTGGAGTGTTGTAACACCCCGGATGTAATTTTCCATATTTGTAACTCCGACTGTTGCCATTTTCGGCTTTATGGTATGATATTCCCTTCATGGTTGGGTTTTTGTCTTTGTTTTGCATTTTGTTCATGTCATGCATTTCATATCATGTCATAATGTGCATCTCTATTGCATTCATGTTCGTCTCATGCATCCGGTCCTTTTCCCCGTTGTCCGTTTCGCAATTCGACGCTCTCTCGTGCCCCGTTGCACCCCTCTAATCTTGTTTCGTGAGCGGGACAAAAATGTTCTCGGAATGGGCCGAGATTTGTCGAGTGGCCTTGGTACATCACCGGTAGGCTGCCTGTCAAATTTCGTTCCATTTGGAGGTCGTTTGATGCCCCAATGGTTAACCGGGAAACCATAAAAGCCTCTCTTTCATTGCAGCCCAACACTCCTCCAAAACAACACACTAACCCATCTAAACCCCCTCCATACTCTCCGTCGTTGGATCACAATCGTGTGAGCGAAAACCGCACCTCATTTGGACACTCCTAGCTCCCTCTACTTATAAATATGTGCCCCCCCGAATTTTCTCGCACATGAAACCCTAGCAATCGCCCCACTCCGCCGCCGGACACGTCCGGATCTCACCGGACAAGTCAGCGCCGCCGCCCACAGCCAGTGGCATGCTGCCACGTGGCCCGGCCACCACCCGCCGCCACCGTGGCCCGCTCGGCCCATGAGGAGCTCGCGCGAGCCCGAGCCAACCCGCCGCCGACCCCGAGCGCACGGCTCCTCCCACGCCACCGCCGCCTCGTCGCCCCACGGCCGACACTGTGCCTCGCCGCCCCCGCCACGCTGCGCCCCATCACCGCAGCGCTGCCGCCCTCCGCCCGCCGGCACGCCGTGCCGCCCGCGAGCCTCCGCCCGCTGCTCATTAGATCCGGCCGGCCTCCCTCTCCGGCAAGCTCCCGGCGAGCTCCGGCCGCCCCCCCTCCTCCGGCGCCTCCCCCGATCCGGCGAGATCCGCCACCGCATCGATTTCCATGCAAACCCTAGGTTGACTACATTTTCTCGCCAAGTCCTCGTTTTCCTACATCATGATGCTATCTTTGACATGCCATATATACATGCTCGGTGATCCGTTTTGTGCATATGTTATATCAAAATGTTCGCCTCATTAAGCTCTTCATGTTAGTGGCATTTGCATGCATGTTAATGTCCATATTGATGCCATTATCATTGTTGCAAGAGTGTTATATGATGTTAACTGCTGTTTGTTAACAGAACTTGATGATTTGTCATTTTCCTTGCATTTTGTGTGTTCATCCTATGAGCATGACGTCTACATCTTTTATGATCTCCATCATTCCATCTTTACAGGGGTGCAAGTCTTGTATTTTTGTGATCTATGTGGTGACTAGAACAAGCATGCAAAGTAAGCTTCATAATGTTGCTGATTTCAGATAGTTGGTGATTTTGCTAAGTCCTTTTCCTGTTACATTTTGATGCCATGTAAACTTGTTGCTACCATGAGATCCATACGCATTTGGAGTTAGTTCAATATGCACTTTTTGAAGCTGTGATATTGCGCTATCCATTGATGCCTCTGGTTATAATTATGGATCACTCTAGCATGTATTTTCCTTACTCTACTTTTGCTAAAGTTTGTTCCTGTTAGATTGTTAACATGATATTCTATATTGCCATGTGTTTTGCTCTTGATGCATGTACCCTATGCACTTGCTCTTGCCATGCTTAGCATCTTGAACATGTCTACTTCATGTTGGTTACCTTGTCATGCCATAAAATGCCTTGTGATGAGTGAATTGAGCTTGCAAAGTTGCTATCATAAATCTGTTTATGCCATGCTCTGTTTTCTTCTAAGTCTGAAAATGTTCACATTACTTGCCATGTTTGCATGGGTGCCACTTCATTTTCCATGCCTCTTTGGGTTATGATCAGTAAGGGAGTTGTGTTCTATGTGTTTAGTACTAGCATGTCATGCCTTGGTTTGCCATGTTCTGTTCCTGTAGCATGATGTTTGCTAGCTCTAAACATTGCTTCCTGATGCTGTTTTTGACATGCTCGTATTTTTTCGAAGTCTGTGAAGCTGATATCATTTGCATTTTTGCCATAGCATTTTGAGCTTGTTCTAGTAAGAACTAGCAGGAGCTTAGTGTTCATGATTTGTAGAGCTTCACCTGTCCTTTATGGTCATAGGATTTGTTGCTATGTTGGGGTGGTGTAGCATAGTTTCTTGTTGCATTCTAAGTGCTATGGTGCTATTAATCGCAGAATTGTGCCATTCTTGTTTTGCTTGCCATTTGCAAACTGTGCCTCCGTTTCCGGTGATCTTTATATCGATTTCGACCGAAATCATCTGATATTTCCAGAGGCACACTTGTTTTGCCAAGTTGATGCCTTGTTCATCCTTTTCGTTCCGGAGCACGCATATGCATTGCACATCCCGCATGCCATGCCATGTTTTGCATCATGTTGTTTGTGCATTGCCCCGTGGTTGATTGGTGTTTCCTTTGCTTGTGTTCTTGCTTTGGGTAGAGCCGGGAGACGAGTACGTGATCGAGGAACCTGTTGAGTACGCTAACAAGGATCAAGCTGTCGTCAACTCTGAGAACTTTGCAGGCAAGATGACCATACCCTCGAAATCACTTCTATCTTTGGTTTGCTAGTTGTTCGCTCTATTGCTATGCCGTGCTACCTACCACTTGCTATATCATGCCTCCCATATTTCCATGTCAAGCCTCTAACCCACCTTTCCTAGCAAACCGTTGTTTGGCTATGTTACCGCTTTTTCTCAGCCCCTCTTATAGCGTTGCTAGTTGCAGGTGAAGATGAAGTTTGTTCCGTGTTGGAACATGGATATTGTTGGGATATCATTATTATCTCTTATTTACTTTAATGCATCTATATACTTGGTAAAGGGTGAAAGGATCGGCCTTATGCCTTGTGTTTTGTTCCCGTCTTGCCGCCCTAGTTTCCGTCATACCGGTGTTATGTTCCTTGATTTTTGCGTTCCTTACGCGGTTGGGTTTTATGGGAACCCCTTGACAGTTCGCCTTGAATAATACTCCTCCAGCAAGGCCCAACCTTGGTTTTACCATTTGCCTACCTAAGCCTTTTCCCTTGTGTTCTGCAGACCCGAGGGTCATCTTTATTTTAACCCCCCCGGGCCAGTGCTCCTCTGAGGGTTGGTCCAACCTAGAGCCACTTGCGGTGCCACCCCTTCACCCGGGGTCTTCGGTTGCCGTATGTTGTGTTCATCCGGTGTGCCCTGAGAACGAGATATATGCAACTCCTATCAGGATTTGTCGGCACAGTCGGGCAGTCTTGCTGGTCTTGTTTTACCATTGTCGAAATGTCTTGTTACGGGGATTCCTGAGTTCGCCGATATCGAAAATCTCTTTTATGCAACTATTGGTGAGATAACCTCGATGCCACCAAGTACTGGGGCAGGAGTTCGGGAGTATTGCCATAACTCGTATAACGGATGCTTTTCGACGGTTGAGGTACACGATTTTTGAAGGTTTCTTGTTAGTATAATGGATGCGTGCTCCGGAAGGGAAGGAGAGATCAAGGCATCAACTTGTCAAAACAAGTATGCCTCTGGAAAGATGAGGTGATTTCGGTCGAAATCGATATAAGGATCACCGGAAACGGATGCACGGTTTGCAAATGACAAGCAATACAAGAGTGATACTAACAAGTCCTACGCTCCAACTGTATCCATCCATCAACACATAAGCAAGAAACCTTCAAAAATCGTGTACCTCAACCTTCAAAAAGCATCCGTTATACGAGTTATGGCAATACTCCCGAACTCCCGCCCCAGTACTTGGTGGCGTCGAGGTTATCTCACCAACAACTGCATAAAAGAGATTTTCGATATCGGCGAACTCAGGAATCCCGGTAACAAGACATTTCGACAATGATAAAACAAGACCAGCAAGACCGCCCGACTATGCCGACAAATCCCGATAGGAGTTGCACATATCTCGTTCTCAGGGCACACCAGATGAACACTACGTACGACAACCGAAGACCCCGGGTGAAGGGGTGGCATCGCAAGTGGCTCTAGGTTGGACCAACACTCAGAGGAGCACTGGCCCGGGGGGGGGGGGGAGGGGGGTTAAAATAAAGATGACCCTCGGGTCTGCAGAACCCAAGGGAAAAGGCTTAGGTAGGCAAATGGTAAAACCAAGGTTGGGCCTTGCTGAAGGAGTTTTATTCAAGGCGAACTGTCAAGGGGTTCCCATAACACCCAACCGCGTAAGGAACGCGAAAATCAAGGAACATAACACCGGTATGACGGAAACTAGGGCGGCAAGAGTGGAACAAAACACAAGGCATAAGGCCGAGCCTTCCACCCTTTACCAAGTATATAGATGCATTAAAGTAAATAAGAGATAATAATGATATCCCAACAATATCCATGTTCCAACACGGAACAAACTTCATCTTCACCTGCAACTAGCAACGCTATAAGAGGGGCTGAGCAAAAGCGGTAACACATCCAAACAACGGTTTGCTAGGAAAGGTGGGTTAGAGACTTGACATGGAAATATGGGAGGCATGATATAGCAAGTGGTAGGTAGCGCGGCATAGCAATAGAGCGAACAACTAGCAAACCAAAGATAGAAGTGATTTCGAGGGTATGGTCATCTTGCCTGCAAAGTTCTCAGAGTTGACGAAAGCTTGATCCTTGTTAGCATACTCAATAGGTTCCTCGATCACGTACTCGTCTCCTGGCTCTACCCAAAGCAAGAACACAAGCAAAGGAAACACCAATCAACCATGGGGCAATGCACAAACAACATGATGCAAAACATGGCATGGCATGCGGGATGTGCAATGCAATGCATATGCGTGCTCCGGAAGGAAAAGGATGAACAAGGCATCAAATTGGCAAAACAAGTGTGCCTCTAGAAATATGAGATGATTTCGGTCGAAATCGATATAAAGATCACCGGAAACGGAGGCACGGTTTGCAAATGGCAAGCAAAACAAGAATGACACAATTCTGCGATTAACAGCACGATGCCATCTAGAATGCAACAAGAAACTAAGCTACTGCACCCGAATATACCAACAAGGCATATGGAAGTGATGTACTCAAGATTCTTGACAAAACATGAACACTGAGCTACGGCTAAATCACACAAGAGCAGGTTCAAACAAGCATGGAAAAAGTGCAAAAGATATCAACATCGCAGACTTAGTGAAAATACTAACATGCCAGGAATAACATCAGGAAGCCATGTTTAGATCAAGCAAACAACATGCTACAAGAACATATCATAGCAAAACAAGGCACGACATGAATCTACTAAATGCATAGAACAAAGGTCCCTTACTAAACATGAGCCAACAAGGCACAGAAGATATGATGGCACCCATGTAAACATAGCAAGTTTTATTAACAGTTTCAGACTTGGCAGAAAACTGAGCATGGCAAAAACATAATTATGAGGGCATCTTTGCGAGCTCAAACCACTCACCACAAAGAATTGCATGACAAAACAAGCATAGCATTAGAAAGATGAAATTTTCAAGAAGCTAACCATGGCAAGAGCAAGTTCATAGCATGCATGGATCACTAACAACAACCATGGCAAAATTGATTAACATGTAAACAATCTTCCAGGAACATTTTATAGCAAAAGTAGAGCAAGATTAAGACATGCTAGGGAACTCCATAATTGCAAAAAGGGGCATGGATGGATAGAGCATAACCATATGTTCCAAACAACCTTACTGAAGATACTCAAAACAAGCATGGAACTCACAGTTGCATCATGTTTACATGGCATCAAAATAACAGCATGAAAAGGACTTAGTAAAATCCTAAGTCCCTGAAATCAGCAATATCATGAAGGCTACTTTGCATGCTTGTGCTAGTCAGCACATTGATCACAAAAATACATGGCAAGCACCTCTGCAAAGATGGCATGTCATAGATCAAAACACATGTAGAGCTCATGCCCATATGATGCACACAACAAATGTGACAAAAATGGCAAATCATCATAATCTGATAAGTAGCAGCAATAAACATTTTATAGCACTCTTGCATCAATGATTTGGGCATCAAGATGAACTCAAACAAGCATGCCACAATGGAATGAAATGAAGAGCATCTCACATTGAACATATTGATATATCATGGGCATGAAATGGAGCTACGGTCATGGAGTTATGGGGCAATGGACAGGGCAGGAAAAAGTTGCAGAAAAGACTTAGAGGAATTCGGGGGGTCAACCTCTCCCAGATCTAGGGTTCCAGCATGCTTCCTGAGGATCACCGGAGTTGGTCTCCGGCGAGGAAGATGATGGCGGCCAGACAAGGGGGAGCTCGCCGGAGCACGGATCTGGCCGCGACGATGGCGGCGGAGGAGCGGTGGGGCGGCGGTGGCCGGAGCGGAGTGAGGCGGGGCGGCGGGCGACGCGATGGGCTCGGGGGCCGGGAGCGGGCCGGGCGGGCCGGCGCGGTCGGCGATGGTGGCGCGCCATGTGTCGGGTAGGGGTTGGCTGAGGCGGTGGGGCGGACGCGTCCGGCCCGATCCGGACGTGTCCGACGGCGGGGGAGGGGGGAGTGGATCTAGGGTTTGGACGAGAAATTCGGGGAAGAAGACATATTTATAGGTAGGAGGTAGGAGTGTCCAAATGGAGTGTAGTTTTCGCCCACATGATCGTGATCCGATGATGGAGGACATGGAAGTGGTTTAGCTGGGTTATTGGGTCGTTTTGGTGGGGTGTTGGGCTGAAACACACAAGAGGCCTTCGCGGTTACCCGGTTAACCGTTGGAGTATCAAACAGACTCCAAATGGCACGAAATTTGTCAGGCGGTCTACCGGTGGTGTACCAAGGCCGCATGGAAAATCTCGGTCCATTCCAAGAACGTTTAATACCCGCTCATCAAAAGAGGCAAGAGGGGAGCGCCGATGCATGTAGGAGTGTCGGATTGCAGAACAGACAACAGGGAAAATGCTCGGATGCATGAGACGAACACGTATGCAAATGCGATGCACATGATGACATGATATGAAATGCATGACATGCACAAAAAGCAAAACGAAGACAAAACCCAACCACGAAGGGAAATCTCATAACTTAAAGCCGAAATGGCAAGAGTCGGAGTTACACATATGGCAAGTTACATCCGGGGTGTTACAAGGTGTTAGGTGGGATGGGGTCGCATTTAGCGCCCATTCGAGAAAGGATGTCTACTGCTTGATTACTGTCTCGAGCCACATGATGAAACTCGAGCCCCTCAAACCGAGCTGATATTTTGAGTATGGCGTTGCGGTAGGCCGCAATCTTTGGATATTTTGCATCGAATTCTCCATTTATTTGAGATATCGCAAGGTTCAAATCCCCACGTACCTCAAGGCATTGTATGCCCATAGAAACGGCCATCCAGAGTCCATGCAATAGCGCTTCATATTTGTCCGCATTATTGGAGTCCGTATACATGATTTGTAATACATAACGGACTGTGTCCACTGTAGGGGATGTTAGGATGACACCAGCCCCCAATCCGACTAACATTTTGGAGCCGTCGAAGTACATCACCCAGTTGGAGTATGTGTTGTATTCTTTAGGGAGTTGGCTTCTGTCCATTCGGTGATAAAGTCGGCCAACACCTGAGATTTAATAGCTCGGCATGGCTTTTATGTTATTTCAAATGCTAAGAGCTCGATAGCCCACTTGGCAATGCGTCTAGTGGTGTCTCAATTGTTTATGATGTCGTTGAGTGGAACTTCGGAAGCCAACGTGATCGAGCACTCTTGAAAGTAGTGCCGCAGCTTTCGAGATGCCATGAAGAACGCATATGCTATCTATTGATAGTGCGGGTATCGGGATTTACATGGTGTAAGGACTACCGATACATAGTACACTGGTTTTTGGAGTGGGAATTTGTGTCCCTCTTCCTCTCATTCGACGACGAGCACAACACTTACTACCTGGTGAGTTGCTGATATGTACAGTAGCATAGGTTCGCTGACGTTTGGTGCGGCAAGGATTGGGTTGTTTGCTAACAGAGTTTTTATTTCTTCTAATCCAGCTATTCCCGCTTCCGTCCACTCAAAGTGGTCGGTACGTCGGAGCATGCGATAAAGCGGCAGTGCCTTTTCTCCCAATCTGGAGATAAAGCGGCTCAAGGCTGCCACGCACCCAGCTAGGTTTTGGACCTGCTTTAGGTCTGTTGGCGTTGCCAATTGTGACAAGGCTCAGATTTTGGCTGGATTTGCTTCCATTCCTCTATTGGAAACAATGAGCCCGAGCAGCTTTCTGGCCGGGACGCCAAAAACGCATTTTCCGGATTGAGGCGTATGTCATATGTTTGGAGGTTGTCGAATGTAAGGTGCAAGTCGTCCACCAATGATTCAACATGTTTAGTTTTGATGACTACATCATCTACATATGCCTCCACCGTCTTGCCAATTTGTTTTTCCAGGCATGTTTGAATCATGCATTGGTAGGTGGTGCCAGCGTTTTTGAGTCCGAAAGGCATAGTGTTGAAGCAGAAAGGCCCATACGGAGTAATGAATGCCATTGCGGCCTGATCGGATTCCTTCATCTTAATTTGATGGTATCCGGAGTATGCATCGAGGAAGCACAATGAATCGTGTCCTGCAGTTGCATCAATGATTTGGTCGATGCGGGGCAGTGGGAAGGGGTTTAGGGAAGGCCAGGTTGAGGTCTTTGAAATCGACACAAAGGTGCCAGGATTTGTCCTTCTTTGGCACCATGACCAGGTTTGCTAGCCAGTCCGGGTGTTTGATCTCTCTGATGAACCCGACTTCCAGTAGTTTGGCTAGCTCCCCCCCATAGCTTGTCGCTTGGGTTTGGAAAATCGCCACAATGTTTGCTTGACTCGTTTAAACCCTTTTATTATATTGAGGCTATGTTCGGCCAGTCTGTGTGGGATTCCCGGCATATTCGAAGGATGACAGGCAAATATGTCCCAATTTTCGTGCAGAAACGCTCTTAAAGTGGCGTCGATCATTGGATCAAGCTGTGCTCCAATGGCTGCTGTTTTATTAGTATCCGTTGGGTGTATTTGAAATTTGACTATTTGGTCTACTGGCTTAAAGGAAGTGGATTTGGGCCTCTTGTCGAGGATTACATCGTCCTTGTCCACTGTAGAGCACAGAGTGGTTAATTCCTCAGCCCCAAGGGCCTCGGATAGTGCCTCGAGGGCCAGGGATGCAGTTTTATTTTCGGCGCGGAGTCCTATATCCGGATCACTAGTGATAGTGATAACTCCATTGGGCCCTGGCATTTTGAGCTTCATGTACCCATAATGGGGTATGGCTTGAAAGCGTATGAATGCTTCTCGCCCTAACAGGGTGTGATATCTGCTATAGAAAGGTGATACGTCTCCAACGTATCTATAATTTTTGATTGTTCCATGCTATTATATTATCCATCTAGGATGTTTTATATGCATTATATGCTATTTTATATGATTTTTGGGACTAACCTATTAACCTAGAGCCCAGTGCCAGTTTATGTCTTTTCCTTGTTTTTGAGTATGGCATAAATGGAATATCAAACGGAGTCCAATTGACATGAAAATTTACGCAGATCATTTTTGGACCAGAAGAAGCCCACAGAGCATCAGGGATGGACTAGAAGAGTCCCGAGGTCACTGAGGGAGTCTTGGACTAAGGGGTCCTTGGGTGTCCGACCTGTTAGCCATGGGCCGGACTGATGGGCTGTGAATACACGAAGACCGAAGACTGCACCCGTTTTCGGATGGGACTCTCCTTGGCGTGGAAGGCAAGCTTGGCGACCAAATATGTAGATTCCTTTCTTTGTAACCGACCTTGTGTAACCCTAGATCCTCCCGGTGTCTATATAAACCGGAGGACTTAGTCCGGACAGAATATTCATTACCATAGCCATACAAGCTAGGCCTCTAGGGTTTAGCCATTATGATCTCGAGGCAGATCAACTCTTGTAATACTCGTATTCATCAATATCAATCAAGCATGACGTAGGTATTACCTCCATAGAGAGGGCCCGAACCTGGGTAAAACATTGTGTCCCCTGTCTCCTGTTACCATCGACCTTAGACACACAGTTCGGGACCCCCTACCCTCCGCCGGTTTTGACACCGACATTGGTGCTTTCATTGAGAGTTCCACTATGCCTTCGACAACAAGATCGATGTCTCGCCTTGTTCTCAAGGATAATATCACCATTTGAGGAACGCTGGCTCCAGGCCAAACCCTCCGGCTGGGCAGCTTTACCATGACTGCCCGTTCGGTCATTAAGCCGACGATGACCTCTTGGGTCATCGAAAACCCCTTTCGTATCGACTCTGAACACTCCAATCAGATGGATCCGGCGGAGCTTTCGTCTTTAAACGAGCTCCTAGACCGCATCGCCGCCCCGGGGGTCGCTATGGACTACGATCGGATTGGGCTTAAAACCGATCAAAGAGAAATCAAATCTCCACCGATCACCAACCAGATAGAGGTAGTCGAGGAGCGAGTCGATAATTCTTCCTCCATATTACGGACGGACTATGTATGGATCTCCGGTCTCGAAGAGCCGGACACCTACCTGCGAGGTGATGCATCCCGCCCTCCAAACATAGAATCAGACGACGGGCCTAAGAAATTAGTGGACATCCCGGAGCCCGATCTGCTAAGTTCGGAAGACCTTCAGACTCCGGATCCAAAACTGGGGCAGGGTTCTGATTTAAATCCACCCATCACCCGAACACAAGCGCTCTCATGAGCATAAAACAACAGTCTCAGGAAACGGTCCACCACTTCTGGGCCAGATTCCTTGTCAAAAACAAGATTAAAGATTGCCATGACGAGGAAGCGATCTCAGTGTTCCACAACAATTGCCGGAACGAAGGAATCCTCAACACCATCAACCGCCATCGCATCCTACACTTCATCGACTTGGCAACTATCGTACAGAAGTACAGTGCCTGGAAAACTATCGTACAGAAGTACAGTGCCTGGAAAACTCAAGCATCTCATTGGGAATCATCAGTCCCCACTCAACCCCTCATTCAGGCGAAAAGGGCGCACCCTTGCAACACACACTGTTCAATAGTAAAGAAACATAAGTCCAGTATGGAGCACAGAACCGTTCTGGAAGGATGGCTCGATGGGCCATGCAAAATACACGCAACACCGGATAACATACCAACACATAGCCTTAGAGCATGTTGGATACTCCGGCAAGTGGCCAAGAGCGGCGAGGATATCCTCGCCAAGAATAACCCAGAACAACACCCAGAGGACAACGACCCCAAAGTATTGATGGTCTTCGAGACATTTGCCTCAAACAATAGGTGCAAAAGAGCACTACGCGAACTCGCCGAAGTCTGTCAAATAGCAGCAATAAACCCTTGGAACGACACGGCTATAACTTTTAATGCCGGCGACGAACGAAAATACAGGACAGTCCGGGCACCGGCCGCCTTGGTCCTTAGTCCAATTGTGGACGTCTTTTGGCTCACCAAGGTCCTCATGGATGGCGGCAGCGGACTAAACCTCATCTACGAAGATACACTCCACAAAATGGAAATAGACAGGAGCTGCATTGAGCAAAGCAGCACGACCTTCCGTGGAATTATCCCCCGTCAGGAGGCGCGGTGTGCGGGAAAAATAACACTCGATGTAGTGTTCGACAAACCGGAGAATTATCGGTCCGAAGAAATAACCTTCCAAGTGGCCCCTTTCAACAGCGGACATCATGCCCTCTTAGGGCGAGATGCATTTACACGCTTCCAAGCGGTACCCCATTATGGATACATGAAGCTTAAGATGCATGGCCCCAACGGTATAATCACTCTAGTTAGTGATCCGGACATAGCACTCGCGCCGAGAATAAAACCGCATCTTTCGCCCTCGAGGCATTATCTGAAGCCCCCGCGGCCGAAGAATTAACCGCACTGCGCTCCACGGTTGACAGGGATGATGTGGTCCTAGATAAACGACCCAAATCCACCTCCTTCAAACCAGCAAAAGAAATAGTCAAATTCCAAGTCCATCCAACGGACCCCAAGAAGACAGCATCCATCAGAGCACAACTAGACCCAACGGTTGACGCCGCGCTACGAGAGTTCCTGCGCGGGAATTGGGATATATTCGCCTGGCACCCTTCTGATATGCCAGGAATCCCACGCGAGTTGGCCGAACACAGCCTCAATATATTAAAGGGATATAAACCGGTCAAGCAAACACCACAACACTTTTCCGAACCCAAACATCAAGCTATGGGGGAGGAGCTAGCCAAGCTAATTGAGGCCGGATTCATCAGAGAAATAAAACATCCGGACTGGCTGGCAAACCTAGTGATGGTACCAAAAAAGGACAAATCCTGGTGGTTGTGCGTCGATTTTAAAGACCTCAATAAGGCCTGCCCTAAGGATCCCTTCCCCTCCCCCGCATTGATCAAATCATTGATGCTACTGTAGGACACGACTCACTATGCTTCCTTGATGCATATTCCAGATACCATCAAATCAAAGTGAAGGAGTCCGATCAAGCTGCAACAACATTCATTACCCTATATGGGCCATTTTGCTTCAACACCATGCCCTTCGGGCTCAAGAACGCGACGCCACATACCAATGCATGATTCAAACATGCCTGGAGAAGCAGATCGGCAAGACAGTTGAAGCTTATGTTGATGACATCATCATGAAAACTAGGCGCGTCGAAACACTAATGGACGATTTACATCTCACATTTGATAACCTCTGCGCGTATGATATTAAGCTAAATCCGGAAAAGTGTGTTTTCGGCGTCCCTGCTGGAAAACTACTGGGCTTCATCGTTTCCAATAGAGGAATTGAAGCAAATCCAACCAAAATCCGAGCTCTGTCACAATTGGCTACGCCAACAGACCTTAAACAAGTCCAAAAGCTCGCGGATTGTGTGGCAGCCTTAAGCCGCTTTATCTCCAGATTGGGAGAAAAGGCACTGCCACTCTATCGCCTTCTACGGCGAACCGATCACTTCGAGTGGACGGACGCGGCAATAGTCGGACTAGAGGAAATAAAAACCCTTCTTGCGAGCAACCCAATCCTGGCCGCGCCAAATGTCGGTGAACCGATGTTATTATACATATCAGCAACACATCAGGTGGTGAGCGCCGTGCTCGTCATTGAATGAGAACAGGACGGACACAAATTCCCGCTTCAGAAGCCAGTATACTACATATCCACTGTCCTTACACCATGCAAATCCTGGTACCCCCACTATCAAAAGATAGCATACGCGGTCTTCATGGCATCCTGAAAGCTCCGTCACTACTTCCAGGAGTGTTCGATCACGGTGGCTTCCAAAGTACCACTCAATGACATTATAAACAACCGCGATGCCATGGGCCGGATTGCCAAATGGGCCATTGAGCTCCTTCCATTTGATATTACATACAAACCACGTGGATCTATTAAATCCCAAGTACTGGCTGACTTCATCGCCGAATGGACAGAGGCCGAACTCCCTAAAGAGTATGGCACATATTCCAATTGGGTTATGTATTTCGATGGCTCCAAAATGCAGGCAGGGCTAGGGGCGTCGTCGTCTTAATGTCACCAACTGGAGACGTCGTTCAATATGTACTCCAAATACTATACACAAACTCCAACAATGCAGCCGAATATGAGGCCTTATTGCATGGTCTCCGGATGGCTGTCTCCATGGGCATACAACGCCTAGAAGTGCGCGGGGACTTAAACCTTGCAATATCTCAAATAAACGGAGACTTCGACGCCAAAGATCCGAAGATGGCAGCTTATCATAATGCCGTCATAAAAATGTCGGCCCGGTTCAAGGGGCTCGAGTTCCACCATGTGGCTCGAGAAAGTAATCAGGCGGCGGACGTTCTTGCTCGTATCGGTGCTAAGCGCGACCCCGTTCCACCCAATATCTTTCTAGAAAGGCTTTTAAGCCATCCGTGGTGTGGCAGGGGGAAAACAACAACACTAGTCCAGATCCGAACATAACCCCAGATTCCAAAAACACCGACATCATCGGAGGCTCAGCCACCAAAATAAATCCGTCGGCGCATCTCATCATGGCAGTCATTGCCCCATGGACTGAACCCTTCCTGGCCTACCTTAACAGGAGGGAGCTTCCTGAGGACCAGAATGAGGCCCGCTGCATCATCTGGCGTTCGAAGGCCTGCAAGGTTCATGATGGAGAGCTCTATAAGAAAAGCGCTACTGGAATTCTTCAAAGATGTATCTCCGAGGAAGAGGGGCGGCAGCTCTTGGCGGAAATTCACGCCGGACTCGGCGGTCACCACGTCGCAGCTCGGGCCTGTCTGCGTTCTGGGAACGGGGGTCCCCAGACTTGCCTGCCTACGGCCTGTGGCGTGGCTCAAGTGGGGGCCCAGCGCGGCCCATCTTCATCAATACGAGGCTCAAGACCCTCGCGAGGGGCCAAGCCTTGCGAGGCGGACGGCACGGCGCATCCTCAGGCACAGCCTCGTCAGGCTGGCTCGCGAGGAGGTGGAGAGTTCAAGGCGGGGTACCTCGCGAGGTACCTATGACGCAAGCCATGACGACGCGGGGCACCAGGCCGGTGCCAGTGCGTGTAGCGTCCCTCTTTCCTCTTTGGTGCAAAGGGGGCAAGCGTATCAGCGGAGTACCGAGGCATCAGGCAAAGGTTGCCACTTCGGTGCAACGAGACCAAGGCCAGGAGGACTACGAGACGGAGGTCACCATGGAGCCCAGCGCGGCGTCATCACCAGAGCCTTTGGCAGGCGAAGACTGCTTTTGTCAGGATAGATGTACTCGCTGTCCCCATTCAAATTAGCCCGCCATTGTTGGATCCCTTCCCGCTCAATATTTGGGGAGAGGACCAGGGCCTCTATATATAAGACTAGCCACCCACATAGCAAGGGGTTCGATTTCCTGGTCGTTCGGTCTGGGATCTGAGAGAGAGAGAGAGAGGGTGACTGAGCTCTTCACAACAGTTCATCACCACAGCCAAGAACAGACCCTCACGAGGCTGTTCTTCATTGTATTGTTCATCCTCACCAGCCCCAGGAGGCAATCCATCCACCACACACTGGAGTAGGGTATTACACCACATCGGTGGCCCGAACCAGTATAAATATTCTGTCTTTCGTGCAATTCTTTTAGTAGTTTAGATCCCCCCGAGACGGAGAGGTTGAAGGTGAGATTTCCGCGCGCACCCCAGTGTTCGAACCTTAAGGGTCTGCCGGAACCCGAAATCCGACATTTGGTGCGCCAGGTAGGGGTGCGCCGGGATCCGTCTTCCACCGCTCCGCCCTCCTTCGGCCGCTGCAACCATGCGTGGCGCCAGCAGGGCTCGCGCCGCCTCGGCGGCCCTCGCCGGTGGGCGCTCTCGTTGTCCCCCGCCGCCCGCCGTCAACACCGCCACCGGCTCGGCGGCTAACGAGCTACAAGCACCACCCCAGCATCGGCCTATGCGAAAGAGCAACTGCACCGCGGCACCGGCGCCTCCGGTCGTTGCGGCCCTCCTGGGCGGCTCGCAGGCGCCGCCCACAAGTCGCCACATCAAGCCTTTTGCCCGCCGGGTTAGCACCGCTGCCGCGCGGCAGGGGGCTCCCCCGGACCGGGCGGCGAGCGAGGTCGATCTGATCTTCAGCTCAGAGGACCACCCCACCAACCCGGTCAGCTCAGGCACGCTCCCCTTGTTGTGCACCCCCACCATCTGCCAGGTGGCCGTCACCCGGACCCTCGTCGACGGCGGCGCGGGCCTCAGCTTGCTCTCGGTCGAGACTTTTGACCTCTTCCACATACCCTGGGAGCGGCTGCGACCCAGCCGATCCTTCTCGGGCGTCGGGGGCGGATCATCCGACTCCCTGGGGCAGATCCGGCTCCCGGTCACCTTCAACACCTACGACAACTTCCGCACGGAGACGGTCGACTTCGACATCGCCCCCATCGGCCTTCCTTACAACGCCATCCTCGGCTACCCGGCACTGGCCCAGTTCATGGCCGCCACGCATCCGGCGTACAACCTCATGAAGATGCCCGGGAGCAATGGTACCCTCACTGTGCGCGGGGACACCGGGGACGCATTGCGAGTACTCGAGCTCGCCTTCAAGACAGCGGCGTCGGCACGGCCCGCCAACGCGGAGGCCCCAGAGCCCAAGGGGGCTGCGCCCGCCAAGAAGAAGCAGTTGTTCACCTAGGACAAAGCAGAGACCAAGCAGATCCCCGTCGACGAGGACGGGTCCTCCGGCGCCACTTTCACCATAGGCGCCAACCTAGAGCCCGAGCAGGAGGAGGCCTTGGTCAAGTTCCTGTGCTCGAATAAGAAGGTATTTGCTTGGGAGCCGGATCAGCTGGCGGGGATCCCCAGAAGTGTCATCGAGCACCACCTCAACGTATGCCCAAATGTACGCCCGGTGAAGCAGAAGGCCAGGCGGCAGTCCACGGAGAAGCAGGCTTTCATCACCCAAGAGACCCGCAAGCTAGAGGCTGCAGGGGTCATTCGCGAGGTCCGATACCCGGACTGGTTGGCCAACCCTGTCGTTGTGCCCAAGAAGAGGGGGGGGGGGGGGGAAAGAACGCATGTGTGCCGACTTCACCAACCTCAACAATGCATGCCCGCAAGATCCGTTCCCGCTCCCCCGTATCGACCAGATTGTCGATTCCACAGCGGAGTGCGACCTGCTATGCTTCCTGGATGCCTTCTCCGGGTATCACCAGATCAAGATGGCCGTGGAAGATGTCGAGAAGACTGCTTTCTTGACCCCGTGCGGGGTATACTGCTACACGTGCATGCCATTCGGGCTACGTAACGCGGGGGCAACCTTTCAGCGACTGATGCACATCACCCTGGGTCAGCAGCTCGGAAGGAATGTCGAGGCCTACGTCGATGACATAGTGGTAAAGTCTCGGGAGGCCAAGACCCTGATACAAGACCTGGAGGAGACCTTCGCGAGCCTCGACGCAGTAAACCTGTGGCTCAACCCAGAGAAATGTGTGTTTGGCGTCCCCTCGGGCAAGCTCTTGGGGTTCCTCGTATCCCATCGTGGCATCAAGGCCAACCCCGAGAAGGTCAAAGCGGTCGAGGACATGAGCCTGCCAAAGACCCTTAGAGAAATGCAGAAGCTCACGGGGCGCGTGACTGCACTAGGGCGCTTCATCTCCAAACTAGGGGAGCGAGCGCTGCCTTTCTTCCAGCTGATGAAGAAGAAAGGGGCCTTTGAGTGGACTGAAGAAGCAGATAAGGCGTTTCAAGATCTCAAGAGATACCTGACCAGTCCCCCAGTCATGGTGGCTCCGCGCCCTCAGGAGCCCCTGCTGCTGTACCTCGCCGCCATACCCTACTCCGCCAGCGCAGCCCTGGTGGCGGTTAGGGAGGAGCGCCAAGTCAAGGCCGTAGCGGCAGCCCGAAGCAGGACAAAATGGGAACAAGGAAAGACTGCGGAAGCCGCAACCGCAGCTGAGGAGGGTCAGCTGCCGAGGAATGCACTGAGGGCAGGAGAGGCCGCCCGACCAGATGGTCCACCTCCCGAGGCCACGACGCCCCGTGAGGCGCCCTTACCTCCCGAGGGCGCAGCAACCACAGATGCTCCCAGCCTTGTCGAGCACCCAGTTTACTTTGTTAGCACAGTGCTACGGGACGCGAGGGCCTGGTACCCAATGCCTCAGAAGCTCCTCCTTGCGCTACTGGTAGCCTCGCGCAAGCTGCGTCACTACTTCCAGGCTCACCCCATCAAAGTCGTCTCGTCATACCCCCTGGAGAGGGTGCTCAGGAGCCCTAACTCAGCCGGAAGGGTCGCTGAGTGGAACATAGAGCTGCAGGCGTTTTAGCTCGAATTCAGCACAACCAGGGTCATCAAAGGTGCAGCATTGGCGGATTTTGTGGCAGAATGGACAGAGGCACCAGGCCTCAAGGCCGACGAGGATCGGTCCCTCTTCCCGGGGAGTGAGGCGCCAGAAGGCTGGGTCATGCACTTTGACGGGGCGTTCTCCAGACATGGTGCTGGGGCTAGAGCGGTGCTTATATCGCCCACTCAGGACAAGCTCTACTATGCCATACAGCTCTGCTTCCAACAAGGTGAAAAGGTCTCCAACAACATAGCGGAGTACGAGGGTCTAATAGCGGGCCTGAAGGCCGCGGCAGCCCTGGGGGTGAAGCGCCTTACCATTAAGGGTGATTCACAGCTCCTCGTGAACTTCTCCAACAAGGTGTACGAGCCGAAAGACGAGCACATGGAAGCTTACCTTGCGGAGGTCCGCAGGATGGAGAAGCAGTTCTGGGGGTTGGAGTTGCAGCATGTGCCCTGTGGCACCAATCAGGAGGCCGACGACATCGCCAAGCGGGCATCCAGGCGGCTACCTCAGGAGCCTGGCGTCTTCGAGGAGAGGCTCTTCAAGCCCTCAGCCTTGCCGTCACTGTCAAACACGGCTCAGCCTCGGGAGGAGCTCCCCCAGCCACCTGCCTCAGGAGCCCCGGTCTGTGGCCCGGCCTCAGGAGCACGCTTGCTCCTGATGATGGAACCTCAGGAGGAGTGCTGGATCACCGAGCTCCAGAGTTACTTGACGCAAGGGACCATGCCGGACAAGGAGGAGGAAGCGGAGCGAGTGGCGCGGCAGGCCACTGCGTACTGCATCAGAGACGGAGAACTCTACCGAAAGCGGCCAAACGATGTACTCCTGCGTTGCATTTCTAGGGAGCAAGGAAAGGAACTACTGGAGGACATACACGGCGGAGACTGTGGGCATCACTCATCATCGCGGACCCTCGTCGGCAAGGCGTTCCGCAGTGGGTTTTATTGGCCTACCTTACTCAATGACGCTGTAGAGCTGGTGAGAGCTTGTGAGGCCTGCCAGTTCCACGCCAAGCAAATCCATCAGCCGGCCGGAGGCCTGCAGACTATACCCCTTTCATGGCCATTCGCAGTCTGGGGGCTGGACATCCTGGGCCCATTTCCTCGGGCGCCAGGGGGCTACCGCTGCCTCTACGTCGCCGTGGACAAGTTCACCAAGTGGGCTGAAGTGGAGGCCGTCCGCACCATCCCCGCGGGCTCCGCGGTCAAGTTCATCAGGGGCATCGTGAGCTGGTTCGGGGTGCCGAACCGCATCATCACAGACAACGGTTCGCAGTTCACCAGTAACCTCTTCAAAACATACAGTGCTAATCTTGGAACGCAGATATGCTATGCTTCCGTGGCGCACCTTCGAAGCAATGGCCAGGCCGAATGAGCCAACGCAGAGGTCCTGAGAGGCCTCAAGACCAGGATGTTCAAGAAGAAGCTGGAGGCCTGCGGCCGAGGTTGGTACGAAGAGCTTCAATCCGTGCTGTGGTCCATCCGCACCACCGCGACCAAGCCGACTGGGGAGACCCCATTCTTCCTGGTCTATGGAGCGGAGGCAGTCCTCCCTCACGAGGTCAGACGTCGCTCCGCGCGGGTCCTGGCGTTCGACGAGGCGCAGCAGGACGCCATGCGGGGGACGGACCTCGTGTTGGGGGAGGAACGACGACGGGAAGCCGCGCTGCGAGCGGCGAGGTATCAGCAGGCGCTGCGGCGATATCACTGCCGCAACATCCACCCCAGGACTCTCGAGGTAGGAGACCTCGTGCTCAGGCGGGTTCTCTCCAGGGAGGGGTTGCACAAGCTCTCTCCCATGTGGGAGGGCCCGTTCAAGGTTGTTCATGTTTCCTGGCCCGGCTCCGTGCGCTTGGAGACTCAGGAGGGAGTGCCAATCCAGAATGCATGGAACATCCAGCACCTCCGGAGGTTCTAACCCTGAAAAGGCCCAGAGCCTGTGAAGCAAGGCGAGTGCTTGTGAAGCTATCGCGTTTTGGAAAGGCCCAGAGCCTGTGAAGCAAGGCGAGTGCCTGTGACGCTATCGCATTTTGGAAAGGCCCAGAGCCTGTGAAGCAAGGCAAGTGCCTGTGAAACTATCGCGTTTTGGAAAGGCCCAGAGCCTGTGAAGCAAGGCGAGTGCCTGTGAAGATCATCGCTTTGGAAAAAGGCCCGGAGCCTGTGAACCAAGGCGAGTGCCTGTGAAGCTATCGCGTTTTGGAAAGGCCCAGAGCCTGTGAAGCAAGGCGAGTGCCTGTGAAGATCATCTCTTTTTGGAAAGGCCCGGAGCCTGTGAAGCAAGGCGAGTGCCTGTGAAGATCATCACTTTGGAAAAAGGCCCGGAGCCTGTGAAGCAAGGCCAATGCCTGTGAAGCTCGCTGCCTCGTGACACTCTCACGTAATAATGAGTGGGGCTGTACATGCCCCGGAGTCTCAGGAGCGCCGGCCTCAGGCCCTGGGGCTCCCTCCCACGCCCAGTGGCAGCACTTAGCTCCGCGCTGGTGAGAAGACGTCGAAGACTAGATTAGGTGCCGGACGCGGCTTTCCCATTTGCTTTCCGCAGTTGATGTGTTTGTTTGCATTTGGAGTCTTATCAGAGTTATCGTTGTTGATGATTTATGGTTCGTCGATTTTCGCCCCTCGCTTTGGTTTCTCTCGCGAACAACCTCGCGAGGGATGGTGCTTAGGCGCCCTCGCGAGGATTTCTGCCCTAGCCTCAGGAGGGTTTCACGACCCTGGCGCATTACGGGAGCACCCCTCCTAGTCAGTGCCCCTCGGGTACCGCGACTCGCACATAGGGCCTGGGTCGGTCGTCCCACTCCCCGGCAGGGGTCGAAAGCTATCTACGCACAGGCGGGAAATCAGGAAGTACAAAAATAAGATCAAGGTAATCGCTGAAGCGGCAACATTTCCCAACACGCCCCAAGGGGGCTCCATGCATCTGTTCTGTTTTACACAGGGAACAAAAGAGAAAGGAAAAAGACGAGCCTAGCGCCGCCCCTCCCGCATCGGCCCACGGCGGTGACACAGGCTGCCCCAGGGCCTCAGGCGGACCCCCTCTCGCGCTGCGCCGGGGCACGACGGTGGGCGGACGAACCACCACCTCCTAGACAAACCCGACGGTACGAGGGAGGACTGCTGCCACCACTGGAGGAGTCGCTTGAGGAAGAGCTGACGAGGCTGGGGGAGTCGCTGACGCCGCCGCCCGCTCGGGCGCTATCTCCCCCATCATCGTTGGATCGGGGTCCGCGGACGCGGTCATCGTCCTCAGGGCAGCACCCCGCGCGGCGACCATCTTCCCCAAACACCCTCACGTAGAGGGTGGCGTCGCCATCGAACCTGAAGTGCAGAGTGCACCAACTCTCTAGGCCGCGAGCGCGGGCGAACGCCTGCCAGCCGCGAGTGAAGGCCAAGCCCTCGCTGGCGGAGATCTCCAGCGTGACCCACGAGGACTTGCTGCAGCAGCCCTCCGCCTGGAGCCAGAGGCCGCCAGGAGCGCCGGCCGGGAGTTCTCCAAGGAGGAAGCGAGGGAGCGGGAGCCGAGCGCGAGCCGGCTCCGCCGACCAAACGATGAATTCCGGCGGCGCCTGCCCGGTGCGAAAGCGCGGCCTGGGGGAGCGCGCAACCCAGGCGCACCCTCCGGCTGCGGCGGCTTGCCCGCCGCCGCGCTGGGAGCCCCCCCCCCCGCGGCCGCTGGGAGCTGCCGGGGCGGCCACCGGGTGCTTCCGAGGACGCCCGCGACCACGCTTGGATAGGGGAGAGGCAGGACCGATCTGGAGGGCGTTCCCCTTCTCTACGGCCGAGTACCTCCTCGATGGAGCCATCACACCAAGACGGAGCAAGAACTGAGGCGAAGGAGAGAGCAAGAGGTGATGGACTGGACGGGCACGAGCGGTGCCGTACTTGTAGCCGGCGAAGGCCAACCGCCGGTCTCCACGATCACAGGTAATCATAACACGTTCTGCATGCAGGGACTTGTCCAACTTGCACGATCACCAAGGCGTCGTGGGGAAGCGGAGTCGCCCACGTCCAATCAACTGCCACGTGGCGTCCGAGGCCGCAGGCTGTTAGGGCCCGCGGTGCTTCGCCCTTGCCCTTTCGCCTCTCGGCACGGCCAAGTCCATGCGCGCCTTGGGCCCAGGGGCTACTGTCGGCATTCTGGGAACGGGGGTCCCCAGACTTGCCTGCCTGCGGCCTGCGGCGTGGCTCAAGTGGGGGCCCAGCGCGGCCCATCTTCATCAACACGAGGCTCAAGACCCTCGCGAGGGGCCAAGCCTCGCGAGGCGGACGACATGGCGCATCCTCAAGCACAGCCTCGTCAGGCTGGCTCGCGAGGAGGCGGAGAGTTCAAGGCGGGGAGTGCACTTCTGTCTATCGTATCTTTGGAGGTGGTTTTACATCATTCTTGATAATTTGAGTTCATGTTTCACATGTTATTGAGAATGAGGTATTTTAAATCCATCAATCTCGTCATTGGAGTTATCTTGGGTTATATTTCACCTTAAGCCTTCCATAAGGATGGTTGTTATTATGGTGCTTATATATGATCCAAGTTTTTCATCTATCCTCCCGGTGAAATAAGTTCTCGTCTTTTTGTTCATATCAATCCAATACATCGTTTCCGTTAGTGGCAGATTTTCAACTCTTGGTTTTGAGAAGTTTTCCATAAGCCCACTTCAAGCCTATCTTTTTGTTGTGGTTTTTTTCCAACAACTCCGTTCTAGCTTTTGTTGTAAGCGTGCTACCTCAAGACCTTGTTTCCCTTCGTTCATTCCATTTCATTCTCTCTTTTCTTCCGGGAGGCTTTGAGATGTTGCTCTTTTCAAACCTTCTTATTGTTCTTGTCAGGATCTTGTTATTGTCATGCTTATCCATTTAACCGGAGTGTTGTGTTTTCATGCCAGTTCTCTCATCTTATCAAGTTTTACATCCTTTCTCAACCGGAGTGCTGTCCGAGATATTTATTACCCTTTGTTCCATCCATTCAATAGTTATGGAGGCAGTGTGTTGTGATTTCATCAAATATCTTCTCATCTTATCAAGACCTTATTCAATTCCTTTTCTTTTCAACCAGAGTGCTGCCGAATTTTGGTTTTTCCTTGATCCCCTTCCTTAACCGGAGTGTTTTTCTATATATATCTTCCCTTCAACCTCAAGGTTTCGCAATGTTCTTTGTCCCTCTTTTCTAACGGAGTGTTTTCGACTTTGTTCTCCTTCGTTCTATTCTTTTCTCGAATTTGTTCAACCTCTTCAAGGTTCGTGGTTTCACTCGTTTGTCAAAAGAAGCAACTTAGTTTTACCTCTTCTCTTTCTCTTTCGTTTTCTCCTCCGGCGCCATTCTAGATCTCGGGACGAGATCCTCTCGTAGTGGTGGAGTGTTGTAACGCCCCGAGACCGATGTGCCAGGTGTCCTCCAGTTATTCGCTGTTGTTGCCTTGTCATTGCTTGCGTGTCATGCATTGCATATCATGTCATCATGCGCATTTCATTTGCATACGTATTTGTCTCATGCATCCGAGCATTTTCCCCGTTGTCCGTTTTGGATTCCGGCGCTCCGTTCTCCTCCGGAGGTCATTTCTACCTTTCTTCCATGTGTGGGGATTAAACATTTTCGGATTGGACTGAGACTTGCCAAGCGGCCTTGGTTTACTACCGGTAGACCGCCTGTCAAGTTTCGTATCATTTGGACTTCGTTTGATACTCCAATGATTAACCGAGGGACCGAAAAGGCCTCGTGTGTGTTGCAGCCCAACACCTTTCCAAAGTGGCCCAAAACCCACCTAACTCTGCTCCATCATCTCGGTCCTTCGATCACGATCGCGTGGCCGCAAACTGCACCTCATTTGGACTCTCCTAGCTCCCTCTACCTATAAAAGAGCACTCCTCCCCGAAATTTTCGGATCAATTCGCGGATGAACCCTAGCCTTCCCTTTCCTCACGCCGCTGGACATGTCCGTCCGCGCTGGACGCGTCTGCCGCCACCTCACTCTGACCAATCATAGCATGCCACGTCGTGCCGCCGCCGCTCTCCTCCTATCAGGGGCCGCCACCTGTCCTCTCCGCGCCGTCCACCGCGCACGGGCCACCGGAGCCCATCGGGAGCCCGCCACAGGCCGCATCGGGCCAGATCTGCCCGAGCCGTCGTCCCGCCCGTCTCCCGGTTCCGCCCGCGCCGGAGCATCACCGGAGCGTCGCCGGAGTTTCTCACCATCCCGCCAAGAAGAATCGAAGCTCGCCGGCATGGCCTCGCCGAATTTCGTCTCGGCTTCCGCTCCTCTGTTGCCGGCCTCCGCCGTCGCCTGCAACCTTCGCCGGAGTTCGAGCCCCGCCTCTTGCTCGTCCGTTGCACCACCGCCGCGCCCGTAGCACCCGTCTTCGCGACCCCGCCGCCTTGGAGCTCCGCTCGTCGCCAGCTGACCTCACCGTCGCCGGGAACGGGGCCCCCGCGGCCAGATCCGTCCGGATCCGGTTCAGCAGCGCCGCCCTGGCACCTCCCCACGCCGGCAGCCGTCATCGCCGCCTCCTTCCTCCCCGGTCCAGGTGGGGACCGGGAGGAAGAAGACCCTCCTCGCGGGCCCCGCGTTCGGCCCGATCCGTCTTCGTTGACTGCGCGCCATGGGCCGCGCCTCCAGGCCCAGCGCGCCCCCGCCTCGGCCTGCCTCTCCCTCCTTCCTGGGCCGAGCCCACTTGGGTGAGCCGCCCCCAGCGCATGCTCCAGTTCCTGTTTCGGCCTGTGATGTTTTTTTAGCGCCTGCGATTTTCCTAATTATCCAGAGTTTGGCAGTTTTGTAGTATAGTCCCCCATGTTCATGCATTTAATAACTCACCAACCATGCATCGGATTAAAATGGTTTATATATGAAACTTGCTCAGAATTTTGTGTAGATTAATAATATCCAACTTTCACCTATGTTTGAAATATTTAAAATGTTGTTTGCATTAATTTGCTCCTATGCCATGCTAATATGATTTAATTCATAACTAAATAACCGTAGCTCCGATTTAAATAATCTTTATATGTAAATGGGGTAGAATTTTGCCTAGTTTAACATGGTGGCCTCACTTTGCATGTTTAACAACTCGAAAATTATGTTTAGGGCAGAACAGTACCAAACCTTAAACTATGCATATGAGGATTTTCCGGAATTGTTGTTCGTGTTTCCGGCCTCATTTAACCTTGACTAGATAGGTAGTTTTCATTTGCTTCACCCTCTTGCCATGTTTAATAACATTGTTGGGTACATAAACGAGAGAGAACTAAATAACTGATGTGGTGTTTTGTCAATATGCATCCCGATGCATATTGTGCTCCACTTAATTTGTAGGATTGTTTGTGCATTTTGCCATGCCATGCCTCTTTAAACCGGACATGCATCATACTTGATTGTGCATCATGCCATGTTGATGTGTTGGTTGTTTACTTTGTTGTGTGCTTCTTTTCCGGTGATTGCTTCTTCGGGTTGGTTCCGGTAACGTCGAGTTTGTGAGGATCCGTTCGACTACGTCCGTTTGTCTTCTTCATGGACTCGTTCTTCTTCCTTCCGGGATTTCAGGCAAGATGATCATATCCTCGAAATCACTTCTATCTTTGCTATGCTAGTTTGATCGCTCTTTGCTATGCCACTGCTATGATGCCTACCACTTGCTTATCAGCCTCCCAAATTGCCATGTTCAGCCTCTAACCCACCAATGTCCTAGCAAACCGTTGATTGGCTATGTTACCGCTTTGCTCAGCCCCTCTTATAGCGTTGTTAGTTGCAGGTGAAGATTGAAGTTTGTTCCTTGTTGGAACATGGAGATGTCGTTCCTTGTTGGAACATTTGTTTACTTGTTGGGATATCACTATATATCTTATTTAATTAATGCATCTATATACTTGGTAAAGGGTGGAAGGCTCGGCTTTATGCCTGGTGTTTTGTTCCACTCTTGCCGCCCTAGTTTCCGTCATATCGGTGTTATGTTCCCGGATTTTGCGTCCCTTACGCGGTTGGGCTATAATGGGAACCCCTTGATAGTTCGCCTTAAGTAAAGCTTCTCCAGCAATGCCCAACATTGGTTTTACCATTTGCCACCTAGCCTTTTCTTTCCCTTGGGTTATGCAGACTCAAGGGTCATCATTATTTTACCCCCCGGGCCAGTGCTCCTCTAAGTGTTGGTCCACCTGTCAGCTGCAGGTGGCCACCAGGGGCAACTCTGGGCTGGCTTACCCGTACCTAGGACAATCTGAGTGTGCCCTGAGAAGGAGATATGTGCAGCTCCTATCGGGATTTGTCGGCACATTCGGGTGGTGTTGCTGGTTTAGTTTTACCCTGTCGAGATGTCTTGTTGTACCGGGATACCAAGTCTGATCGGAACGTCTCGGGTGGAGGTCTATTCCTTCGTTGAACATGACAGCTTGTTATGGGCTAAGTTGGGACACCCCTGCAGGGATTTGAACTTTCGAAAGCCGTGCCCGCGGTTATGGGCAGATGGGAATTTGTTAACGTCCGGTCGTAGAAAACCTGAAGTCGACCTTAATTAAAATGAATCAACCGCATGTGTAACCGTGATGGTCTCTTTCCGGCGGAGTCCGGGAAGTGAACATGGTTGTTGGAGTTATACTTGACGTAAGTAGTCCAGGATCACTTCTTGATCATACTTTTATCGACCGTGCTTTGCCTTCTCTTCTCACTCTCTTTTGCGTATGTTAGCCACCACATATGCTAGTCGCTTGCTGCAGCTCCACCTCATACCTTTTACCTTACCCATAAGCTTAAATAGTCTTGATCGCGAGGGTGTGAGATTGCTGAGTCCCCGTGGCTCACAGATACTTCCAAAACCAGCTTGCAGGTGCCAATGAGTTTGTGCAGACGACGCAACCAAGCTCAGGAGGAGCTTGATGAAGATCTTGTCCTTTATGTTGTTTCGTTCTAGTTGATCAGTAGTGGAGTCCAGTTGGGGTCGATCGGGGACCTTTGTCGCATTTGGGGTTCTTCTTTTATTTTGGTTCCGTAGTCGGACCATGAGTGTATCTGATTGATGTAATGTTTATTCATGTAATTGTGTGAAGTGGCGATTGTAAGCCAACTATGTATCACTTTTTCCCCTATTGTATTACATGGGTTGTGTGAAGATTACCTCACTTGCGACATTGCCTTCAATGCGATTATGCCTCTAAGTCGTGCCTCGACACGTGGGAGATATAGTCGCATCGAGGGTGTTACAAGTTGGTATCAGAGCCTTCCCCGACCTTAGGAGCCCCCATTGCTTGATCGTTTTTAGCAGCCGAGTTGTGTCTAGAAAAATGTTTTGAGTCCTTAGGAATTATATATCGGAGAGCTTAGGAATTCTTTTTACTTCCCAGTCTCCTCATCGCTTTGGTAAGGCATCCTGACGTAGAGTTTTGACTCTTCTCTTCTCAAATTTCACTAAATTTTTTTTAGGATCACGCGAGTATCTTGGATTTGTTCCGATGACTTATGATGAGAATACTGTCTTGGTGCCTCCTGTCAGGGGTTTAGTGGAAGTGTTCCGGGGAGTTGAGCTCTGAGGTGTTGTCATCATAATTTTATCGTTGCAATTCTGGTATACTTGAGATATGTTCGCGACATCGAAAATCTCCTTTATGCAGTTCGTTGGTGAGATAACCTCGACGCCACCCAGTACTGGGGCGGGAGTTCGGGAGTATCGCCATAACTTGTATAACGGATGCTTTTCAAAGGTTGAGGTAGATGGTTTCCGAAGGTTTCTTGGTTATGTGTTGAAGGATGGATACAGCTGGATGTAGGATTTGCTAGCTTGGGTGAGATATTATGCTTCCCCTGTATCCCCAACACCTGATTGCATAACCGGATAGTTTCGGGAGTTTCATAGGTGGGAATTCAAGTAGCTCTCAGGATATATTTCCAACAGATGTATGATATGAAATTGGGGTTCGACGTCTAGTGGTTTGCCTATTCACGGTCGATTTTACAGTGGTCTCATTGTGTCTTAAAGAGTCCTTGGCTATGCTGACTCGGGGACGCTTCGTATGTCATGTGCACTACCTTGTACATGATGGTGCTGTACGATCGAGCCCGTGTAGGTCCCACCACGAAAACTTCGGACGAAATCTCTAGCATATGTTTGTTCTGGCTTATTCTGCAAGCCAATCCTTTGTTTTTGTTTTGAGTTGTGGTATTCGAGTTGCTTCGAAGTCAAATGTTGATCCCATACCTTTCATAAGCGGTGTTCTCATATTTTGATGTGAATACCAATCCTTCATGATAATCGAGATTTCATGTTAATTCTTTTCAACCGGTGTGCTTCCCTTCTAGTGGATCCGACCATTTCAACATCAGGAAGACCAATTATAATTTCTTCTCAACGGTGTTCGTTTCTTTCTCAACAGTGTTTTCCCACCCACCCACCCTTTTTCTTCAACGATTCAGATTTTTTTATTCAAGTATCCTTTTAGTCTTGTGAAGTCTCGCCACTCTTTTCCGTCAATGTTCTTATCTGGTGATTCTCATGAAGATTCTAACGGAGCTTCAAGTTCATCATCTTTCGTTCTTTTCTTCTCCGGTGGTTCCAAGTCAAGCTTTGTTGATCATACCCTTTTCTCATGTCAATGCTTTCTCATACCGGTGCACCACATAATAATTCACTTCTCACTATTCAATTTTTTCCGGAGTGCTCAAGATATCTCGAAGATTCGTGTTTTTCACTCTGCATTTATTCAATATATTTCGAGGATGTTATCTCATTCAAGTCATTTAATTCAACCGGTGCATTCTCTCTTTTAAATCGTTCTACGGTGTTTCTCTTGAGTGGGCCCTAACTCACAGGTTTTTTCCCAGGATCTTACCTGACTCTTCTTATTTTCCCGGAGCTTATCAAATTCTTTTCCAAGTTTGACGTAAGAATGAATTTTTCATTAGTCAAATGAGTTTCTCCAAGATCTTTCAAATTGTTTCCGTAGTTGGCTCAACCTCTTCTCTTTTGATTCTCCCGGAGTGTCTAAATAATTCATGGTGGTGTTTCTCGTTGTCATTCTCGGATTTTGAAGACCGAAGAAGAGTTTCTCTTTAATCTTGCTCCATCATCTTCAAGAGTCATGATTCTAGCTTGTGGCCATCCTCTCATAATTATTTTTCGATTGTGAGAATTCTTTTCACCCATCCGGAGCATTTCATGAGTTGTTTTCCATTTCTTTTCCTCGAAGCCCATCATTTAAGAAGACTTATTCATTCCAGCCTTCAGCTCTCTTACTCTAAATCTAACTGGTGCTTCGTTCAAGTGATCTTTAATCGGCTCGTGTTCTCTTCGTTCTCATGTATCTAAATCCTCTCAAGCATCTTCGTTCATTTTATAATTCTTCCCGGTGTTTCTTTATCTTCTCGTCGTTCATTTCCAATTCTTACGGTGGTTTGCTCAAGATTCTAGTCCATGGTTATCATATCAATTTATTCGTTGTTTCTATCCTACCGATGGTTCTTGAAGATTTTCTCGAGTTTATGCGATATCTCTCTTAATCCTTTCTACGAGAATGACTAGTGTGCCAAATCTGTTGATTGTCATCAATTTAAATTGGTGATGGATAAGCATAATGTAATTCTTATTCTTCTTTCATCCAAGTGATTAATTCCTTATTCCGGAGGTTCACCAAATTCTCGGTTTCTATTGGTTCATCTTTTCTTTTCCGAAGTTCCAAGCTCTCTCAAATATATTATCACGGAGATCTCTATCTAAATCATTGCGAGGCTTCAATCTTATTCTTTTCATCATTCAATTATTTTGGATCATTCTTTTATTACCGGAGTTCTTCATGGAGGCTCTACATGATGGTTCATAAGGGATTTAATTCCCTCTCAAAGTGTTCATCAATATTCTGTTCAGGGGAACTCAAGCTTTCATCATCTTCCATTCCGGAGTGCATTTCTGTCTATCGTATCTTTGGAGGTGGTTTTACATCATTCTTTATAATTTGAGTTCATGTTTCACATGTTATTAAGAATTAGGTATTTTAAATCCATCAATCTCGTCATTGGAGTTATCTTGGGTTATATTTCACCTTAAGCCTTCCATAAGGATGGTTGTTATTATGGTGCTTATATATGATCCAAGTTTTTCATCTATCCTCCCGGTGAAATAAGTTCTCGTCTTTTTGTTCATATCAATCCAATACATCGTTTCCGTTAGTGGCAGATTTTCAACTCTTGGTTTTGAGAAGTTTTCCATAAGCCCACTTCAAGCCTATCTTTTTGTTGTGGTTTTTTTCCAACAACTCCGTTCTAGCTTTTGTTGTAAGCGTGCTACCTCAAGACCTTGTTTCCCTTCGTTCATTCCATTTCATTCTCTCTTTTCTTCCGGGAGGCTTTGAGATGTTGCTCTTTTCAAACCTTCTTATTGTTCTTGTCAGGATCTTGTTATTGTCATGCTTATCCATTTAATCGGAGTGTTGTGTTTTCATGCCAGTTCTCTCATCTTATCAAGTTTTACATCCTTTCTCAACCGGAGTGCTATCCGAGATATTTCTTACCCTTTGTTCCATCCATTCAATAGTTATGGAGGCAGTGTGTTGTGATTTCATCAAATATCTTCTCATCTTATCAAGACCTTATTCAATTCCTTTTATTTTCAACCAGAGTGCTGCCGAATTTTGGTTTTTCCTTGATCCCCTTCCTTAACCGGAGTGTTTTTCTATATATATCTTCCCTTCAACCTCAAGGTTTCGCAATGTTCTTTGTCCCTCTTTTCTAACGGAGTGTTTCGACTTTGTTCTCCTTTGTTCTATTCTTTTCTCGAATTTGTTCAACCTCTTCAAGGTTCATGGTTTCAGTCGTTTGTCGAAAGAAGCAACTTAGTTTTACCTCTTCTCTTTCTCTTTCGTTTTCTCCTCCGGCGCCATTCTAGATCTCGGGACGAGATCCTCTCGTAGTGGTGGAGTGTTGTAACGCCCCGAGACCGATGTGCCAGGTGTCCTCCAGTTATTCGCTATTGTTGCCTTGTCATTGCTTGCGTGTCATGCATTGCATATCATGTCATTATGCGCATTTCATTTGCATACGTATTTGTCTCATGCATCCGAGCATTTTCCCCGTTGTCCGTTTTGGATTCCGGCGCTCCGTTCTCCTCCGGTGGTCATTTCTACCTTTCTTTCATGTGTGGGGATTAAACATTTCCGGATTGGACTGAGACTTGCCAAGCGGCCTTGGTTTACTACCGGTAGACCGCCTGTCAAGTTTCGTATCATTTGGACTTCGTTTGATACTCCAACGATTAACCGAGGGACCGAAAAGGCCTCGTGTGTGTTGCAGCCCAACACCTTTCCAAAGTGGCCCAAAACCCACCTAACTCTGCTCCATCATCTCGGTCATTCGATCACGATCGCGTGGCTGCAAACCGCACCTCATTTGGACTCTCCTAGCTCCCTCTACCTATAAAAGAGCACCCCTCCCCGAAATTTTCGGATCAATTCGCGGATGAACCCTAGCCTTCCCTTTCCTCGCGCCGCCGGACATGTCCGTCCGCGCCGGACGCGTCTGCCGCCACCTCACTCCGACCAATCAGAGCATGCCACATCGTGCCGCCACCACTCTCCTCCTATCAGGGGCCGCCACCTGTCCTCTTCGCGCCGTCCACCGCGCACGGGCCACCGGAGCCCATCGGGAGCCCGCCACAGGCCGCATCGGGCCAGATCTGCCCGAGCCGCCGCGCCGCCTGTCTCCCGGTTCCGCCCGCGCCGGAGCATCACCGGAGCGTCGCCGGAGTTTCTCACCATCCCGCCAAGAAGAATCGAAGCTCGCCGGCATGGCCTCGCCGGATTTCGTCTCGGCTTCCGCGCCGCCTGACTTCGCCGCTGCACGCCGCTCCTCTGTTGCCGGCCTCCGCCGTCTCCGGCAACCTTCGCCGGAGTTCGAGCCCCGCCTCCTGCTCGTCCCTTGCACCACCGCCGCGCCCGTAGCACCCGTCTTTGCGACCCCGCCGCCTTGGAGCTCCGCTCGTCGCCAGCTGACCTCACCGTCGCCGGGAACGGGGCCCCCGCGGCCAGATCCGTCCGGATCCGGTGCAGCAGCGCCGCCCCGGCACCTCCCCACGCCGGCAGCCGTCATCGCCGCCTCCTTCCTCCCCGGTCCAGGTGGGGATCGGGAGGAGGAAGACCCTCCTCGTGGGCCCCGCGTTCGGCCCGATCCGTCTTCGTTGATTGCGCGCCATGGGCCGCGCCTCCAGGCCCAGCGCGCCCCCGCCTCGGCCTGCCTCTCCCTCCTTCCTGGGCCGAGCCCACTTGGGTGAGCCGCCCCCAGCGCATGCTCCAGTTCCTGTTTCGGCCTGTGATGTTTTTTTAGCGCCTGCGATTTTCCTAATTATCCAGAGTTTGGCAGTTTTGCAGTATAGTCCCCCATGTTCATGCATTTAATAACTCACCAACCGTGCATCGGATTAAAATGGTTTATATATGAAACTTGCTCAGAATTTTGTGTAGATTAATAATATCCAACTTTCACCTATGTTTGAAATATTTAAAATGTTGTTTGCATTAATTTGCTCCTATGCCATGCTAATATGATTTAATTCATAACTAAATAACCGTAGCTCCGATTTAAATAATCTTTATATGTAAATGGGGTAGAATTTTGCCTAGTTTAACATGGTGGCCTCACTTTGCATGTTTAACAACTCTAAAATTATGTTTAGGGCAGAACAGTACCAAACCTTAAACTATGCATATGAGGATTTTCCGGAATTGTTGTTCGTGTTTCCGGCCTCATTTAACCTTGACTAGATAGGTAGTTTTTATTTGCTTCACCCTCTTGCCATGTTTATAACATTTAATATTGTTGGGTACATAAACGAGAGAGAACTAAATAATTGATGTGGTGTTTTGTTAATATGCATCCCGATGCATATTGTGCTCCACTTAATTCGTAGGATTGTTTGTGCATTTTGCCATGCCATGCCTCTTTAAACCGGACATGCATCATACTTGATTGTGCATCATGCCATGTTGATGTGTTGGTTGTTTACTATGTTGTGTGCTTCTTTTCCGGTGATTGCTTCTTCGGGTTGGTTCCGGTAACGTCGAGTTTGTGAGGATCCGTTCGACTACGTCCGTTTGTCTTCTTCATGGACTCGTTCTTCTTCCTTGCGGGATTTCAGGCAAGATGATCATATCCTCGAAATCACTTCTATCTTTGCTATGCTAGTTTGCTCGCTCTTTGCTATGCCACTGCTACGATGCCTACCACTTGCTTGTCAGCCTCCCAAATTGCCATGTTCAGCCTCTAACCCACCAATGTTTTAGCAAACCGTTGATTGGCTATGTTACCGCTTTGCTCAGCCCCTCTTATAGCGTTGTTAGTTGCAGGTGAAGATTGAAGTTTGTTCCTTGTTGGAACATGGAGATGTCGTTCCTTGTTGGAACATTTGTTTACTTGTTGGGATATCACTATATATCTTATTTAATTAATGCATCTATATACTTGGTAAAGGGTGGAAGGCTCGGCCTTATGCCTGGTGTTTTGTTCCACTCTTGCCACCCTAGTTTCCGTCATATCGGTGTTATGTTCCCGGATTTTGCGTCCCTTACGCGGTTGGGCTATAATGGGAACCCCTTGACAGTTCGCCCAACATTGGTTTTACCATTTTCCACCTAGCCTTTTCTTTCCCTTGGGTTCTGCAGACTCAAGGGTCATCATTATTTTACCCCCCCGGGCCAGTGCTCCTCTAAGTGTTGGTCCACCTGTCAGCTGCCGGTGGCCACTAGGGGCAACTCTGGGCTGGCTTACCCGTACCTAGGACAATCTGAGTGTGCCCTGAGAAAGAGATATGTGCAGATCCTATCGGGATTTGTCGGCACATTTGGGCGGTGTTGCTGGTTTAGTTTTACCCTGTCGAAATGTCTTGTTGTACCGGGATACCGAGTCTGATCGGAACGTCTCGGGTGGAGGTCTATTCCTTCGTTGACCGTGACAGCTTGTTATGGGCTAAGTTGGGACACCCCTGCAGGGATTTGAACTTTCGAAAGCCGTGCCCGCGGTTATGGGCAGATGGGAATTTGTTAACGTCCGGTCGTAGAAAACCTGAAGTCGACCTTAATTAAAATGAATCAACCGCATGTGTAACCGTGATGGTCTCTTTCCGGCGGAGTCCGGGAAGTGAACACGGTTGTTGGAGTTATACTTGACGTAGGTAGTCCAGGATCACTTCTTGATCATACTTTTATCGACGGTGCTTTGCCTTCTCTTCTCGCTTTCTTTTGCGTATGTTAGCCACCACATATGCTAGTCGCTTGCTGCAGCTCCACCTCATACCTTTTACCTTACCCATAAGCTTAAATAGTCTTGATCGCAAGGGTGCGAGATTGCTGAGTCCCCGTGGCTCACAGATACTTCCAAAACCAGCTTGCAGGTGCTGATGAGTTCGTGCAGACGATGCAACCAAGCTCAGGAGGGGCTCGATGAAGATCTTGTCCTTTATGTTGTTTCGCTCTAGTTGATCAGTAGTGGAGCCCAGTTGGGGTCGATCGGGGACCTTTGTCGCATTTGGGGTTCTTCTTTTATTTTGGTTCCGTAGTCGGACCATGAGTGTATCTGATTGATGTAATGTTTATTCATGTAATTGTGTGAAGTGGCGATTGTAAGCCAACTATGTATCACTTTTTCCCCTATTGTATTACATGGGTCGTGTGAAGATTACCTAACTTGCGACATTGCCTTCAATGCGATTATGCCTCTAAGTCGTGCCTCGACACGTGGGAGATATAGTCGCATCGAGGGTGTTACAGCCCTTGTTAGCAAGGCCTTCCGTACATGGTGTTATTGGCCGACAGCCCGATCAGATGCAGAGGACCTTGTCCAACGTTGCTTTGGATGCCAACTCTTCGCCAACCAAAGCCATATGCCCCCACTGTCTTACAAACAATCCCCATCGCTTGGCCTTTTGCGATCTGGGGACTCAATATGGTCGGACCCCTTAGAGGAGGAAGCCATAAGCGAAAGTATCTGCTGGTCATGGTGGATCAATTTACTAAGTGGATAGAGGCCAAACCAGTAAAAATGGCCGAAGCGGGGCCGGTAATAGATTTCATATCCGATGCGGTACACCGTTATGGTGTCCCACATAGCATAATCACCGATAATGGCTCTAATTTCACAGCCGATGAAGTGAAAACCTGGTGTGCTAATCTGCGCATTAAGCTCGATTTTGCCTCTATCTATCACCAGCAGACAAACGGTCAAGTCGAACAGGCTAATGGACTTATTATGAGCGGCATCAAACCTAGACTAGTGCGGTCTTTGTAAGAATCAAACAAGCACTGGGTGGAGGAACTTTACTTTGTACTCTGGGGGCTGTGGACCACGCCCAACCGCACTACTGGATATACACCTTTCTTCATGGTGTACAGTGCAGAAGCAGTGTTACCCTGCGATATTATTCATGACTCACCTCGAGTGCACATGTACGAAGAGAGAGAAGTCGAGCTTGATCAACAGGACGGCTTAGATGCCCTGGAGGAGGAGCGCGACGTCGCAAAAGCCCGTTCCGCATTTTATCAACAACAGGCTCGCAGGTATCAAAGCAGAGAAGTGCGGGCCAAGACTTATAACATTGGTGAACTCGTTCTACGCCTGCCAGATAAGAAAAAGGACAAACTCAAGCCCAAGTGGGAGGGTCCCTTCATCATTGACGAAGTCCTCACCGGAGGAGCGTACCGCTTGCGTGATGTGCCAGACAATCACCTGGAGCCGAACCCCTGGAACGCGACCAGACTCCGACGATTTTATGCCTAACGCCGAACTCTGTGTTCGTCTCCTTCCCCTTGTTATTAACGTTATTTTTTTCTCTCTCTCTCTTTTCTTTTTTATCTTTTTTTTTCATTTTGCCCTTTAGCCCTACGATTTTAGTATGGCTAGACCGTCCTCCCCTGATGCGTACATCTCCAGATATGTACGTTCATTATGCCCGGGGGCTTCTCGTATAGAAGCTTGCTATTACCCTTTGAGCATCAAGCTCACCACACATGTGTTTTTCCATATGTACCTTTTCTTCGCACTATATGCATCGATATGGCTTAAGTTTTGGCCAAGTTGGGTTGCCTGGCTCCTGTGCTTATGCCCTACATTCCCGTTAGTTCGACTAGGGAATAAAGGGAGCACCTCTAGGATTATTACTGTCGGGTCATCCAGATGTGTACCTCAGACTGGGTGAAGCCGAAAGCTAGCGTTCTTAAGGGAATATTCAGTCGGAAAATTAAAGATGTTTCCGCATTCACTCTATTGTGAAACCCCAGAAGTTATTTACTCTGTGATTTTTTCAATCATAGTTTGGACATGCACATTAAGCGCATGCACACCCAGGGAAAGGAACCCTGAACGGAACTATTATCTCTGGAAGATGTTTCTTAGATAATGTAATATAACATAACTAGCCGGATACACATTGTCTGTTCAAGCAACTATGACCCCTACGCCTGGTTCCCATGCATACCCCGGTATATTCTACCGATTGGGTATTCGGAAACACTCCGCACCTTCAGGTCCAGAGGTCGAAGCGATAAGGTCAGCCATGACAATTATTTTTATTATCCAGCTAGAAGGAAAGTACATAGTCACTTAGGACTCAAAAACTTCCTCCTCTATACCGTCCAACTGGCGGTCTAATTTACAGTCCTGTTGGGAGTATCTAGCAGCCACCTCTACTTGGCCATATACTAAACTAACGGGAATTTCTTCCCCATTTGACCCTAGTGGTCTGACCCGGGCCATGTGATTCGGATCCAACTTGGTATATCGTGTTTTTACCATGGCCCAGGCCTCTCGCGCACCCTCTCGGCAGGCCGATATCTTCCATAGTCGGATACACCGTCGCGCTCCCTTGAACAGCTCTACAAGCTTCTCCATACTCCCTGGAGGGGAGTCGGATGGCCATAAGACCTTGGCTACACTCCGCATGGCCAGCCGAGCTTGCTCGTGCAACTACGACATCCCTTGCAGAAGATCACTTGATGATCCAGACACCTCCTCTTCGGGACGGCCCGTCAATATACATGCAATCACAGCTATATCAGCTACTTTTACTTCCAAACTGTTATAAGGTAAATACGGCCACATACTGAATATGTTGCCTCGCAGTTTTTTGTTCTCCTTCACGGAGTCAGCTAGCTGGGCCCGCACATCCTTCAGCTCTTCGCCCAGCTGAGTGTTTGCATCTTGGAGTTTGTTTTTCTCCTGTCTGACATGGGTCAAAACCCACTCGCCCGCGGCATGCAGTCTTTTCGACTCTTTTTCCTCCAATTGATCTGATGATCCTGTTATGAGATAAAACCATAGTGTTAACATGGTCGCTATGCAATAACTGATTCTCGATGGAGAGAAATATCACCGGAAGATGCTGCTTTGGATTTTTCCAGTTCGGCGGTCATTGCGTTCAACTGCGTCCGGCACATTTCTAGCTCTTGGGCTAGCACGCCGTTCTTCTCCGACAAAACCTGGTCATGTAGTGATCCTCAAATCAGTTGTCCCAACTACTTTAAGTCTCGGGGGCTACTGCATATGGTTATCATAGTCAGACAAAGTGAACTTACCTGCACATCTTTTAAATGCTGCTTTGTGGCTCTGTTAAGCCCATCTCGAGCAGCTCGGATATATGCATCAGCCGAGCTGAAGGCGTTAAATGCCTCTTCTGAAAAGCCAGGGTCTTGTAAAACGGCCCTGCGGCGCCGATGGTTCATGGCACTCTCCACTTTTGAGTTGGCGATGGATAGGTCATCCGAATCCTCGGCTGGAGGACAGTCCGGCGTCACCCCCGCATCAGCCCCTATCTTCACGGTAGTATCTGGATCCTGGCTGTGGGAAGTACGTCCGGCCAGACCCCCGGACATAGTCGGGCACACCTTTTTCCTGATACAGAATAAGCGGAAAGGTCACAGTTGGATGTGACTGCCAAGGTGCATATTTGCAAATTCATACCTCTTTGATGAAGGCTCGGCCATATCTTTGTTTGCCTTCCTCTTCGACGGCTTGCCTGGTGTGGGAGACGCTCTCTTCGGAGATGCCCCTGGGGCAGCATGGCGCGCCTCGCGCCTCCCCTTTTGAGCACATGACAGTGCGGTGGGCAAGGAGGAATGAGAAAACTCTCTTGCACAAGGTATCTCCGGATTACTTACATGTGAAGCAGGAAGTAAGCCTGGGTAATCGGCGATGATGGGTACATATGTACCGTAATAGCTCATCTGATTGAATATTCCATCCTCGAGCTCCACAAATATGTCCGGATCTTCCTCATATCCGGGGTCAAGATCTCGGTTGCGATTCTCCCTGAGGGGAAGGGTCATGGATCCCCTCGACAGCCTTTCGCCATTCATGTTATAAGCGGATAAGATACTGCCTGTTAAGAATGATTCAGGGACAGGAGTAAAATAGTGGAGCTGAAGCTTACCCAGATTGGAGGATTATACATGGAAAATCCGTCTCGATGTTGGAGACGGGTGAACTCCTCTTTCTCCCCTTTATACAACTCGACCAATATTTTGGCTAGGGCGGCGGGAGTCTTCGGGCCCTTTCGACCATAGCGTGAGGCGTCGTCCTCCCTGTTATAATGCCACATGGGCAGCCCTCTGTATTGGAGTGGCTGGACCCCCCGTGCTATAGAGGTCTCCATTACCTCAACTATTGACAATCCGGACTAGGCAAGTGTCTTAATCTTGCCCAGCAGCAGGCTGATCTCTGCACTATCCTCTTCCTCGAGGCTCTGAGGATGCTAGCTATGGCGTTTCTTCAGCGGAGCACTTGAAAACTCGGGGAGGCCCATACAGACGGGGTCGGGTAGAGAGACGTCGTCGATGTAGAACCATTCGGAAGGCCACCCTTCAGAAGCTTTCTTCGGCGTGCCAGACAGGTATTCGGTCCCGGTGATGCACCACACTTTGGCGCCCCCACTTCAAAACATGACCCACCTTGATTACGAGGGACGAGGCTGAACATTCTTCTCCAAAAATCGAAATGGGCCTCGCAGCCTAGGAATAGCTCGCATAAAGCGACGTAACCCGCAATATGAAGGATAGAGCCGGGAGTGAGACTGTGCAGTTGGAGGCCGTAATACTCCAGCAGACCTCAGAGGAAGGGATGGATTGGAAATCCGACACCTCTTAACAAGAAGGGGACGAAGCATACTCGCTCTCCCCTGGACGGATTGGAGAAGTTCTCCGTTTGAGCCCCACCCTTGAAGGACGTCATTCCTGCTCGTACGGGAACCAGGTCCGCGGGGGGGGGGGGGGGGGGGGGGGAAGAAAGCCCTGTGTTTGCAGCTTCACCAGCTGACTATGGGATACAAAGCATCTCTCCCCATCACCCTTATTGGAGCCGTGGGGACGAGAGGAAGAGCTGGGAGCACTAGCCATGTTGGGGTGGTTTTTCTTAGCAAGCTTTGAGGATTTTTCATGGGGTGTGGAATGGATCTGAGATCTATTCTCTTTAAATAAGCACATTTGTGTTATGGTCGGGGTGGTATGTGCAAAAATACCCTGACCTCTCGCATTCGCTCGACACATGGACACTGAAGTTGTTGATGCACAGAAGACGAGGAGTACAACATTAAATGGAAGGCCGAACACACTACTCGGAAGTTATGGTGCAGGAACCCGCCTTGCAATGCCGAAGATAATCTATGTGCCGAACTCCTCGTCACCGAAGACTGGTTCGGGGGCTACTAAGGGAGTCCTGGACTAAGGGGTCCTCGGGTGTCCGGCCTGTTAGCCATGGGCCGGACTGATGGGCTGTGAAGACACGAAGACCGAAGACTGCACCCATGTCGGATGGGACTCTCCTTGGCGTGGAAGGCAAGCTTGGTGACCAAATATGTAGATTCGTTTCTTTGTAACCGACCTTGTGTAACCCTAGATCCTCCCGGCGTCTATATAAACTGGAGGACTTAGTCTGGAGGGAATATTCATTACCATAGCCATACAAGCTAGACCTCTAGGGTTTAGCCATTACGATCTCGAGGTAGATCAACTCTTGTAATACTCGTATTCATCAATATCAATCAAGCATGATGTAGGGTATTACCTCCATAGAGAGGGCCCGAACATGGGTAAAACACTGTGTCCCTTGTCTCCTATTACTATCGACCTTAGACGCATAGTTCGGGACCCCCTACCCGAGATCCGCCAGTTTTGACACTGACAGTCACCACAAGGGTGGGGGCGTGCCCCCTGCCTCGTGGCCGCCTCGTGGACCCCCTTGACTTGTTCCTGACGCCAACGCCTCTTATATAACCCCAAACTTCCAGAAAGAAACCTAGATTAGGAGTTCCGCCGCCGCAAGCCTCCGTAGCCACCGAAAACCAATCTAGACCCGTTCCGGCACCCTGCCGGAGGGGGGAATCCCTCTCTGGTGTCCATCTTCATCATCCCGGTGCTCTCCATGATGAGGAGGGAGTATTTCACCCTCGGGGCTGAGGGTATGTACCAGTAGCTATGTGTTTGATCTCTCTCTCTCTCTCTCTCTCTCTCGTCTTCTTGATTTGGCACGATCTTGATGTATCACGAGCTTTGCTATTATAGTTGGATCTTATGATGTTTCTCCCCCTCTATTCTCTTGTAATTGATTGAGTTTTCCCTTTGAGGTTATCTTATCGGATTGAGTCTTTAAGGATTTGAGAACACTTGATGTATGTCTTGGAGTGCTTATTTGTGGTGACAATGGGATATTCACGTGATCCACTTGATGTATGTTTTGGTGATCAACTTGCGAGTTCCGTGACCTTGTGAACTTATGCATAGGGGTTGGCACACGTTTTCATCTTGACTCTTCGGTAGAAACTTTGGGGCACTCTTTGAAGTTCTTTGTGTTGGTTTCATAGATGAATCTAAGATTGTGTGATGCATATCGTATAATCATACCCATAGATACTTTAGGTGACATTGGAGTATCTAGGTGACATTAGGGTTTTGGTTGATTTGTGTCTTAAGGTGTTATTCTTGTACGAACTCTAGGATAGATCGAACGGAAAGAATAGCTTCGTGTTATTTTACTACGGACTCTTGAATAGATCGATCAGAAAGGATAACTTTGAGGTGGTTTCGTACCCTACAGTAATCTCTTTGTTTGTTCTCCGCTATTAGTGACCTTGGAGTGCCTCTTTGTTGCATGTTGAGAGATAGTTATATGATCCAAGTATGTTATTATTGTTGAGAGAACTTGCACTAGTGAAAGTATGAACCCTAGGCCTTGTTTCTACGCATTGCAATATCGTTTTCGCTCACTTTTATCATTAGTTACCTTGCTGTTTTTACATTTTCAGATTACAAAAACCTATATGTACCATCCATATTGCACTTGTATCACCATCTCTTCGCCGAACTAGTGCACCTATACAAGTTACCATTTTATTGGGTGTGTTGGGGACACAAGAGACTCTTTGTTATTTGGTTGCAGGGTTGTTTGAAAGAGACCATCTTCATCCTACGCCTCCCACGGATTGATAAACCTTAGATCATCCACTTGAGGGAAATTTGCTACTGTCCTAAAACCTCTGCACTTGGAGGCCCAACAACGTCTACAAGAAGAAGGTTGTGTAGTAGACAACAAGCACTTTTCTGGCGCTATTGCCGGGGAGGTTAGTGCTTGAAGGTATATCTTTAGATCTTGGAACCGAATCTTTTAGTTTCTTGTTTTATCACTAGTTTAGTCTATAAAAGAAAACTACAAAAAATGGAATTAAGGTTGCCTCATATGCTTCAGCTTTTTAATGTCTCTCGTGAAAATAAGGATTTCGATAATTGTGCTAAAGTGTTAGAAGAAGAATGCATTAAAATGTTTGGCACTAAATCTTTGGATGATGAGCATGATTGCAATGTTGTTAGTATGAATTCTTTGAATATCCATGATGATAATGATATGCAAAGCCACAAGCTTGGGGATGCTATGTTTGATGAAGATGCTATTTTTTGTCCCCCAAGTTTTGATGAGCAAATTTATTATGATGAAAGCATCCCTCCTATCTATGATGATTATTGTGATGACACGTATGCTATAAAGAATAATGATATCCATGAAACTTGTCATCATGATTTTAACTTCCAATTGGATTATGCCTCACATGATAGTTATTTTGTTGAGTTTACTTCCACTATTCCGAATGAGAAGAATTTTGCTTATGTGGAGAGTAATAAAAATTCTATGCTTGTAGATCATGAAAATAATGCTTTATGTGATGGTTATATTGTTAAATTTATTCATGATGCTACTGAAAATTATTATGAGGGAGGAATATATGCTTGTAAGAGTTGCAATAATATCAAGTTTCCTCTCTATGTGTTGAAAATCTTGAAGCTATGCTTGTTTTACCTTCCTCTGCAAGTTGATTATTGTTCCCATAAATTGTTTTCTCACAAAATCCCTATGCATAGGAAGTGGGTTAGACTTAAATGTGCTAGTCATATTCTTCATGATGCTCTCTTTATGTTTCAATTCTTATCTTTTATGTGACCATCATTGAAATCATCATGCCTAGCTAGGGGCGTTAAATGATAGCGCTTGTTGGGAGGCAACCCGATTTTATTTTTTTTCTTTGCTTTTTGTTCCTGTTTATTAATAAAAAATTCATCTAGCTTCTGTTATGTTTGTGTTTTTATGTTTTAATTAGTGTTTGTGCCAAGTAAAGCCTTTAGGATCTTCTTGGGTGATTATTGTTTGATCTTGCTGATAAAATCAAAAAGTATGCGCCCACGAAGATATTTTTATTTTTTACCAGAGCGCGATAACATACCAATTCCAACTGTAGTAGATCAATATGAAATTTTTTCTTGTCGTCCTATTTTTTCAGAATTTTTGGAGTTACAAAAGTATTCGAAACCTCGAGATTGCCACAGAGTGTTCTGTTTTTGACAGATTCTATTTTCTATGTGTTGTTTGCTTATTTTGATGAATCTATGAGTAGTATCGGAGGGTATGAACCATAGAGAAGTTGTAATATAGTAGATATTACACCAATATGAATTTAGAATGAGTTCACAACAGTACCTAAGTGGTGATTTATTTTCTTGTACTAACGGAGCTTACGAGTTTTCTGTTAAGTTTTGTATTGTGAAGTTCTCAAGTTTTGGGTATAGATTCGATGCACTATGGAATAAGGAATGGCAAGAGCCTAAGCTTGGGGATGCCCAAGGCACCCCAAGGTAATATTCAATGACAACCCAGAGCCTAAGCTTGGAGATGCCCCGGATGGCATCCCCTCTTTCGTCGGCGTTCATCTAGGGATCAGGCCCTAACAAAACTAACTCAATTACATGATGAATCTCATCCAACTCCTCACCGACTAGTGAGCCTACAAAGGAATTACTCACTCCCGGTGGGGAGCATCATGGAATTGGCGATGGAGATAGGTTGGTGATGACGAAGACCGAAGATCCCCCTCTCTGGAGCCCCAAACAGACTCCAGATCTGCCCTCCAGAGGAAGAACAGGGCCTGGCGGCGGCTCCGTCTCGTGGATCGTGATAATTCTTTCTCTCTGATTTTTTGTGTGGAAATATGTGAATTTATAGTATCAGGGGGTCGTTAGCGGGGCCACCAGGTGGATACAACCCACCTGGGCACGCCAGGAGAGGGGGCGCGCCCTGGTGGGTTGTGCCCACCTAGGTGCCCCTCTCCGGCAGGTCTTGGCTCTACAAATACTCTTTATTGATATAAAAAGTTCTGTTCCATTCCGAGAACTTTTATTTCTGCACAAAAAAACACCATGGTAGTTCTGCTGAAAATAGCGTCAGTCCAGGGTTAGTTTCATTCAAATCATGCAAATTAGAGTCCAAAACAAGAGGAAAAGCATGAGAAAAAGTAGATACGTTGGAGACGTATCAGTAGTTACCTGATACGTCTCCAACGTATCTATAATTTTTGATTGTTCCATGTTGTATTATATCCCCTTTTGGACATTATTGGGCTTTATTATACACTTTTATATTATTTTTCGGACTAACCTATTAACCGGAGGCCGAGCCTAGAATTGCTATTTTTTTGCCTATTTCAGAGTTTCACAGAAAAAGAATATATCAAACGGAGTCCAAACGGAATGAAACCTTCGGGAACGTGATTTTCGGAACAAACATGATCCAGAGGACTTGGACCCTACGTCAAGAAATCAACCGGGAGGGCACGAGGTAGGGGGCACGCCTACCCCCCAGGCGCGCCCTCCACCCTCGTGGGGCCCATGTTGCTCCACCGACGTACTTCTTCCTCCTATATGTACCTACGTACCCCCAAACTACCATATACAGAGCCAAAACCCTAATTCCACCGCCGTAACTTTCTGTACCCGTTACATCCCATCTTGGGGCCTTTTCCGGAGCTCCGTCGGAGGGGGCATTGATCACGGAGGGCTTCTACATCAATACCATAGCCTCTCCGATGAAGTGTGAGTAGTTTACTTCAGACCTTCGGGTCCATAGTTATTAGCTAGATGGCTTCTTCTCTCTTTTTGGATATCAATACTAAGTTCCCCCCTCTCTTGTGGAGATCTATTCGATGTAGTCTTCTTTGCGGTGTGTTTGTTGAGACCAATGTATTGTGGATTTATGATCAAGTTTATCTATGAACAATATTTGAATCTTCTCTGAATTCTTTTATGTATGATTGGTTATCTTTGCAAGTCTCTTCAAATTATCAGTTTGGTTTGGCCTACTAGATTGATCTTTCTTGCAATGGGAGAAGTGCTTAGCTTTGGGTTCAATCTTGCGGTGTCCTTTCCGAGTGACAGTAGGGGCAGCAAGGCGCGTATTGTATTGTTGCCATCGAGGATAACAAGATGGGGTTTATTTCATATTGCATGAGTGTATCCCTCTACATCATGTCATCTTCCTTAAAGAGTTACTCTGTTCTTTTGAACTTAATACTCTAGATGCATGCTGGATAGCGGTCGATGTGTGGACTAATAGTAGTAGATGCAGGCAGGAGTCGGTCTACTTGTCTTGGACATGATGCCTATATACATGATCATACCTAGATACTCTCATAACTATGCTTAATTCTGTCAATTGCTCAACAGTAATTTGTTTACCGACCGTAATACTTATGCTCTCGAGAGAAGCCACTAGTCAAACCTATGGCCCCCAGGTCTATTTTCCATCATATTAATCTTCAGTCAACAAGCTATTTCCTTTTCCGTTTATTTTACTTTCTTTACTTTGCATCTCTATCATAAAATTAGCAAAAATATTATCTTATCATATCTATCAGATCTCACTTTCGTAAGTGATCGTGAAGGCATTGACAACCCCTTTATTGCATTGGTTGCGAGGATTTTATTTGTTTGTGTAGGTGCGAGGGACTCGTGCGTGGCCTCCTATTGGATTGACATCTTGGTTCTCAAAAACTGAGGAAAATACTTACGCTACTTTGCTGCATCGCCCTTTCCTCTTCAAGGGAAAACCAACGCAGTGCTCAAGAGGTAGCAAGAAGGATTTCTGGCGCCGTTGTCAGGGAGATTGGCGCCAAGTCAAGTCAAGTCAGGAGTTGACTCCCGAAAACAGGCCATTTCTGGCGCCATTGCCGGGGAGTCTACGCAAAAGTCAACATACCAAGTACCCATCACAAACCCTTATCTCCCGCATTACATTATTTGCCATTTCCTCTTGTTTTCCTCTCCCCCACTTCACCCTTGCAGTTTTATTTGCCTTCTCTCTCCGTCCTCCTTCTCTTTCTCTATTTGCCTCTTTTTCACTTTTCTTGTTTGCTTGTGTGTTGGATTGCTTGCTTGTCGTTATGGCTAGTCCCCTATCTTCTCCGTTGTCTCCCGAATTGAAGTTCTTAATTTTAAGCAAAGGGAAGGAGAAAATCTAAAAGACGCTTGGTATAGAATTTGCAATGCTCAAAATAGATCTACCAGAAAGCAATCTACTTCCGTTCTTCTCCACATTTTTTATGTAGGCACTACTCCTTGGCACAGATATGTCCTTGATACCATTACCGGAGGGAATTTCTTGGGTAGCCACACTTTTGATTCCTATAATGCTATGCTAGATTTGTGTGGCTCACCCCCTCTTTTGGTTAATGGAACTATGTTAACTTTGGAGCATGTAATGCAAAAACTTGAAATAATGTAAAATAAAGTTGCTACCGTAGAGTTAATTGAAAATTTGGATAAAAAGATCCACAACCAAATTACTCAATATGGATGTAAAGTAGGAATCACTTTGAAAAATATTAAGGAGAAGGAACCCATAGTTAATGAAAGAATAAATCAGGATTCCACTAGAATCGATAAAATTGAGGGTATCATTACCAACTTGGGAACCACCTTTTCTTACATAAATAATACTCCAAATCCTCCAACTCAAACTACCAAGCTCATGTATGTTCCTAAATATAAGGGCAAATCCTCTAGCAAGGAAACTGCGGATCTCAAATCTATAAGTATTCATCCCAATCTTTTTGCTATCATTAAGGAACCGTTTGCTACTAATGATTGTTTAGATTTTGTGCCTAGAAGTTTGATAATTGATAAAAGTAAAGAAACTCTTAAGGGTGATAGATGTCTCATTAAAGAATTACCAACTAAAGATACCTAGATCTATCCTTGCTTTTATGCCTAGCTAGGTGCGTTAAACAATAGCGCTTGTTGGGAGGCAACCCAATTTTATTTTTATTCCTTGCTTATTTCTCCTGTTTAGTAATAAATAATTTACCTAGCCTCTGTTTTGGTTGTGTTTTTTGTGTTTAATTAGTGTTTGTGCTAAGTAGAACCGTTGGGAAGACTTGGGGAAAGTCTTTTTAATCTTGCTGTAAAAAACAGAAACTTTAGCGCTCACAAGAATTGCTGCCATTTTTATTTGGAAAGTGATATTTAGCTAATTTGTTTGCATATGATTAATAGATAAATTCCTCACGTCCAGAATTTTGTTTAGAATTTTTGGGGTTCCAGAACTTGCGTTAGCTACAGATTACTACAGACTGTTCTGTTTTTGACAGATTCTGTTTTTCGTGTGTTGTTTGCTTATTTTGATGAACATATGGCTAGTAAAATAGTTCATAAACCATAGAGAAGTTGGAATAAAGTAGGTTTAACGCCAATATAAATAAATAATGAGTTCATTACAATACCTTGAAGTGGTGTTTTGTTTTCTTTCGCTAACGGAGCTCACGAGATTTTCTACTTTAAGTTTTTTGTTGTGAAATTTTCAAGTTTTGGGTGAAAGATTTGATGGATTATGGAACAAGGAGTGGCAAGAGCCTAAGATTGGGGATGCCCATGGCACCCCAAGATAATCTAAGGACACCTAAAAGGCCAAGCTTGGGGATGCCCCGGAAGGCATCCCCTCTTTCGTCTACTTCCATCGGTAACTTTACTTGGAGCTATATTTTTATTTACCACATGATATGTGTTTTTCTTGGAGCGTCTTGTATTATTTGAGTCTTTATTTGTTAGTTTTCCACAATCATCCTTTCTGTACACACCTTTTCAGAGAGACACACATGATTCGGAAATTGTTAGAATACTCTATGTTCTTCATTTATATCTTTTGAGTTATATAGTTTTTGCTCTAGTGCTTCACTTATATCTTTAAGGGCACGGTGGTGGATTTGTTTTATAGAAACTATTGTTCTCTCATGCTTCACTTAGATTATTTTGAGAGTCCTACAAAACAGCATGGTAATTTGCTTTAATTATGTTAGGCATTCAAGATTAATAAAAAAAATTCTTATGAGTGTGTTGAATACTATGAGAAGTTTGATACTTGATAATTGTTTTGAGATATGGAGATGGTGATATTAGAGTTGTGCTAGTTGAGTAGTTGTGAATTTGAGAAATGCTTGTGTTGAAGTTTGTGATTCCCGTAGCATGCACGTATGGTGAACCGTTATGTGAAGAAGTTGGACCATGAATTATTTATTGATTGTCTTCCTTATGAGTGGCGGTCGGGGACGAGCAATGGTCTTTTCCTACCAATCTATCCCCCTAGGAGCATGCGCGTAGTACTTTGCTTCGATAACTAATAGATTTTTGCAATAAGTATGTGAGTTCTTTATGACTAATGCTGAGTCCATGGATTATACGCACTCTCACCCTTCCACCATTGCTAGCCTCTCTAATACCGCACACCTTTCACCGCTATCATACACCCACCATATACCTTCCTCAAAACAGCCACCGTACCTACCTATCATGGCATTTCCTTAGCCATTCCGAGATATATTGCCATGCAACTTTCCACCGTTCTGTTTACTATGACACGCTCCATCATTGTCATATTGCTTTGCATGATCATGTAGTTGACATTTTAGTTATGGCAAAGCCACCGTTCATAATTCTTTTGTACAAGTCACTCATGCATCATTGCTATGCCGATATACCGCCGGAGGCATTCATATAGAGTTATACTTTGTTCTAGTATCGAGTTGTAATCATTCAGTTGTAAATAAATAGAAGTGTGATGATCATCATTCATAGAGTATTGTCCCAAAAAAAAGAGAGAAAGGCCAAAAAAAAGAAGGCCAAAAAAAAATATATATAAAGGGACAATACTACTATCCTTTTTCCACACTTGTGCTTCAAAGTAGCACCATGATCTTCATGATAGAGAGTCTCCTATGTTATCACCTTCATATACTAGTGCGAATTTTTCATTATAGAACTTGGCTTGTATATTCCAATAATGGGCTTCCTCAAAATGCCCTAGGTCTTCATGAGCAAGCAAGTTGGATGCACACCCACTTAGTTCTTTTTGTTGAGCTTTCATATACTTATAGCTCTAGTGCATCCGTTGCATGGCAATCCCTACTCACTCACATTGATATCTATTAATGGGCATCTCCATAGCCCGTTGATACGCCTAGTTGATGTGAGACTATCTTATCCCTTTTTGTCTACTCCACAACCACCATTCTATTCCACATATGGTGCTATGTCCATGGCTCACACTCATGTATTACGTGAAGATTGAAAAAGTTTGAGAACACCAAAAGTACGAAACAATTGCTTGGCTTGTCATCGGGGTTGTGCATGATTTGAATACTTTGTATGGTGAAGATGGAGCATAGCCAGACTATATGATTTTGTAGGGATAACTTTCTTTGGCCATCTTATTTTGAAGAGACATAATTGCTTAGTTAGTATGCTTGAAGTATTATTATTTCTATGTCAATATTGAAATTTTGTCTTGAATCTTTCGGATCTGAATATTCATACCACAATTAAGAGAATTACATTGAAATTATGCCAAGTAGCATTCCACATCAAAAATTCTGTTTTTATCATTTACCTGCTCGAGGACGAGCAGGAATTACGCTTGGGGATGCCTGATACGTCTCCAACGTATCTATAATTTTTTATTGTTCCATGCTATATTATATCCTGTTTTGGACATTATTGGGCTTTATTATACACTTTTATATTATTTTTGGGACTAACCTATTAACCGGAGGCCCAGCACAGAATTGCTATTTTTTGCCTATTTCAGAGTTTCGTAGAAAAAGAATATCAAACGGAGTCTAAACGGAATGAAACCTTCGAGAACGTGATTTTCTGAACGAACATGATCCAGAGGACTTGGACCCTATGTCTAGAAAGCAACCAGGAGGCCACGAGGTAGGGGGGCGCGCCTACCCCCCCAGGCGCGCCCTCCACCCTCATGGGGCCCACATTGCTCCACCGACGTATTTCTTCCTCCTATATATACCTATGTACCCCCAAACTACCAGATACAGAGCCAAAACCCTAATTCCACCACCGTAACTTTCTGTACCCGCGAGATCTCATCTTGGGGCCTTTTTCGGAGCTCCGCCGGAAGGGGCATCGATCACGGAAGGATTCTACATCAACACCATAGCCTCTCCGATGAAGTGTGAGTAGTTTACTTCAGACCTTCGGGTCCATAGTTATTAGCTAGATGGCTTCTTCTCTCTTTTTGGATCTCAATACAAAGTTCTCCCCCTCTCTTGTGGAGATCTATTCGATGCAATCTTCTTTGCGGTGTGTTTGTTGAGACCGATGAATTGTGGGTTTATGATCAAGTTTATCTATGAACAATATTTGAATCTTCTCTGAATTCTTTTATGTATGATTGGTTATCTTTGCAAGTCTCTTCGAATTTTCAGTTTGGTTTGGCCTACTAGATTGATCTTTCTTGCAATGGGAGAAGTGCTTAGCTTTGGGTTCAATCTTGTGGTGTCCTTTCCCAGTGACAGTAGGGGCAGGAAGGCGCATATTGTATTGTTGCCATCGAGGATAACAAGATGGGGTTTATTTCATATTGCATGAGTTTATCCCTCTACATCATGTCATCTTGCTTAAAGCGTTACTCTGTTCTTTTTAACTTAATACTCTAGATGCATGCTGGATTGCGGTCGATGTGTGGACTAATAGTAGTAGATGCAGGCAGGAGTCGGTCTACTTGTCTCGTACGTGATGCCTATATACATGATCATAGCTAGATATTCTCATAACTATGCTCAATTCTGTCAATTGCTCAACAGTAATTTGTTTACCCACCATAATATTTATGCTCTCGAGAGAAGCCACTAGTGAAACCTATGGCCCCCGGGTCTATTTTCCATCATATTAATCTTCTGTCAACAAGCTATTTCCTTTTCCGTTTATTTTACTTTCTTTACTTTGCATCTTTATCATAAAAATACCAAAAATATTATCTTATCATATCTATCAGATCTCACTTTCGTAAGTGACCGTGAAGGGATTGACAACCCCTTTATTGCGTTGGTTGCGAGGATTTTATTTGTTTTTGTAGGTGCGAGGGACTCGTTCGTGGCCTCCAATTGGATTGATACCTTGGTTCTCAAAAACTGAGGGAAATACTTACGCTACTTTGCTGCATTACCCTTTCGTCTTCAAGGGAAAACCAACGCAGTGCTCAAGAGGTAGCATTACCCCAGATGTCTTATATACTACCATATGGTAGTATATATTCTACTTTATCATTGTAAGTATGTTCATATGCTATATATAAGATATTTCGAAGTGAGTTACATCAAAAAAGTTGACCCATGGTTTTTTTATATTTGTGAAATACGTACAGATTTGTACAAAAAAGAGAGCATACTCGAAATACGATACATACTACCAAAAAATAGTATATATACTACCTAAACATTTTTATATACTACATACTACGCGTATATACTCTCCGATTTCATAGAGACTACATACAACATACAAAACTCAAGTGGTGGTAACTACCACCGGTGGTAGATAAAATTATATATATATATGTATATATGTATGTATGTATGTATGTATGTATGTATGTATGTATGTATGTATGTATGTATGTATGTATGTATGTATCAATGAAGACCAAATCAATGTTGTGAAGATAAATCTTGAAGATCAACCAACGTTGAAGACAAACCAACTCTGAAGATAATGCAACAATACGCCAAATGAAAATTGTCAAAAATGGTTGGTGGTGGTGTTACCCATCATATAGGAAATATTAGACCCAAACACGATGCACAATAATCGTTGCGCTCCGAAGTAAAATTTCACATTAATGTATTCACACTCAGAGGGAAAGTCTTCATTAATTGAAGATATACGTTACTTCGTGTGTTGCACACCTAAGTCATCAATATGCATAAGCGTTAGGATGTGTGTCCATTCACAGGACATTCGAGGATTCTCAGATATTGCTCACACCGTAGCTTGCAAAACCTTTTCTCAACCAAGGGATTCATGAAGATATCTGCCTATTGCTCTTCAGTGTTGACGTGAATGATATCAATGTCTTCCTTCAACATCATCTCAGAGAAAGTGATGACAGATCTGAATGTGCTTTGTCTTCGAGTACTGAACTGGATTGTGAGCAATCTTGATGGCGCTTTCATTGTCGAAGTAGAGGGGCACATGCTTCATGCTGATGCCATAGTCCTTGAGGGTTTGCTTCATCTAGAGAAGCTGAGCGCAGCAAGATTGTAACGCCCTCGATGCGGCTATATCTCCTACGTGTCGAAGCACGACTTAGAGGCATAAACGCATTGAAAGCAATGTCGCAAGTAAGGTAATCTTCACAACAACCCATGTAAATAGATAAAAATAAGGGGAAAGGTACATAGTTGGCTTACACTCGCCACGTCACACAGCGTGCATAAAAGCATTACATCAACCAATACAATCATGGTCCGACTACGGTACCAAAATAAAAGATCAACCCCAACATGCGACATGGTCTCGATCGCCCCAACTGGGCACCACTACTGATCATCAGGGAAAGACACATAGTAACAGCGTGAGTCTTCGTCGAACTCCCACTTGAGCTCAAATGCATCATCTGGAACGGAGTCATCAGGCCCTGCATCTGGTTTGGAAGTAATCTGTGAGCCACGGGGACTTAGTAATCTCGCACCCTCACGATCAAGACTATTTAAACTTATAGGAAAGGCAAGGTAATATGTGGAGCTGCAGCAAGCGACTAGCATGTATTGTGGCTAACCTGTTCGCAAAAGAGGGTGAGAAGAGAAGGCAATGCACGAACTAAGAACTAGAGAGAAACCTACGGCAAACATTGCTCCAACTCCGTGTTCACTTCCCGAACTCCGCCGAGAAGAGACCATCACGGTAACACACACAGTTGATTCATTTTAATTAAGTTAAGGTTCAAGTTATCTATAACCGGACATTAACAAATTCCCATCTGCCCATAACCGCGGGCACGGCTTTTGAAAGTTCAAATCCCTACAGGGGAGTCCCAACTTAGCCCATGACAAGCTCTCACGGTCAACGAATTATATACCTTCTCCCGAGACATTCCGATCAGACTCGGTATCCCGGTTCTACAAGACAACTTCAACAAGTTAAAACAAATCCAGCAACACCGCCCGAATGTGCCGACAAATCCTGATAGGAGCTGCACATATCTCATTCTCAGGGCACACTCAGATTGTCCAAACTTCCGGTAGGCCAGCCCAGAGTTGCCCCTGGTGGCCACCGGCGGCTGATGAGGTGGACCAACACTCAGAGGAGCACTGGCCCGGGGGGGTTTAAAATAAGATGACCCTCGGGCTCCGGAAACCCAAGGGAAAAAGAGGCTAGGTGGCAAATGGTAAAACCAAGGTTGGGCATTGCTGGAGGAGTTTTATTCAAGGCGAAATGTCAAGGGGTTCCCATTATTACCCAACCGCGTAAGGAACGCAAAATCCGGGAACATAACACCGATATGACGGAAACTAGGGAGGCAAGAGTGGAACAAAACACTAGGCAAAAGGCCGAGCCTTCCACCCTTTACCAAGTATATATATGCATTAAGATAACAAGATAATAATAGTGATATCCCAACAAGAAAATAATGTTCCAACAAGGAACGGTCTCCAATCTTCACCTGCAACTAGCAACGCTATAAGAGGGGCTGAGCAAAGAGGTAACATAGCCAATCAATGGTTTGCTAGGACATGGTGGGTTAGAGGTTTGACATGGCAATTTGGGAGGCATGATAAGCAAGTGGTAGGCATCATAGCATAGGCATAGCAAAAGAGCAAGCATCTAGCAAAGCAAAGATAGAAGTGATTTCGAGGGTATGATCATCTTGCCTGCAAAGTTGTCAGAGTTGACTGGATCCTCGAAAGCAAACTCAACGGGCTCCTCATTAGCGAACTCGTCTCCCAGCTCTATCCAAACAATACAAACAAGCAAAAGGAATACAATCAACCACGTGCAAATGCTCGAATAACATGATGCAAACATGATATGCTATGCGGGATGCGATATGTGACGCATATGCAGGATTTGACAAGGAATGATTGAACCTGGCCTCAACTTGGAAATTCAAGAGTGCCACTAGAAAGGTGAGGTGATTTCGGTTGAAATCAATATAAAGATCGTCGGAATCGGCTACACGGTTTGGAAAAGGCAGGCTAAACAAATATGGCACGGGTCTGCGATAAACAATAAGTAGCCATCTAAATGCATCAAAATAATTATGCTACATCACTCAAACAAGACAACAAAATAGATGGCAGAGATCCACTCATAATGCTTGACAAAAGATGAACACCGAGCTACGGCCAATTCATCCATTAACAGGTTCAAACAATCATGGAAAAAGTGCAATTGATAAACAGGTTTCAGACTTAGTGAAATTAACACAAGCCTGGAATTTCAGATCAGGTAGCACACTTTGGAGCATGCACAGTATATTCTACAGGGACTTAACATGGCAAAGCAAGGCATGGCATGGAGCTACTCAAAGAGCTTAACAAAAGTCCTTTAGTGACCTTGATTCAAAAGGGATCAGAAAATACAATTGCAACCATGTGAACATGGCAAAAAAACATAATCAAATCACAGACTTAGTGAAAAACTAGAGCATGCAAATATGATAACAAGTAGGCATGTTTACAAGCTCGATGCACTCACTACAGAGCAAGGCATACAAATCTAAGCACTCACCCATCAAGAATACACATTATAGAAGCTAGACATGGCAAGAACAACAACATAGCATGCACGGATCAACAACAACATCCTCGGCAAAATCGCTAACAAGTAAACAATCTGCCAGGAATTACGAAATAGCAAAAGTAGAGCTCGATTGACTCAAGCTAGGGCGCTCCATAATTGCAAACAAATACATGGATGGATAGATCCCCACAAGATTAACAAATCATCCTTACCGATCATCCTCAAAAGAGGCACGGATCACTAGGAAACAACATGAACATATGACATATTGATAAAAACAGATCAAGGACTTAGTGATATTTCTAAGTCTCTGAAAGCAGCATTAACGAATGCACCACTTTGCAAGCTTGTGCTAGTCACCACACACATCACAAAAATACATGGATAGCACCTCTGCAAAGATGGAATGACACATAACAAAACACATGTAGAGCTCAGGAGCATATCATGCACACATTAATCATGGCAAAAATGACAAATAGCTATTTGGTGCAGCAGATCTGACAATTAACTCAAATAGCACTCTTCCAACAGCATTTCGGGCTTCAAGATGAGCTCAAATGAAAATGATGCAATGAGATGAAATGATGTGCTCTCTGAGACGAACATTTCGATATGCTACATGTCGGAGATAATAGCCATGGGTAGCCTAGCCGGCTTCCCCTGGCCCTCCTGAAAAAATTACGAGCTCGCCCGGCTCTCAAGAACCCAAGACATGGGGCCGCCTTCCCCTTGCCGGCTGTCATCTAGGCCGGCTTCGGAATGCGGCCCGACTTTAGCCCTCATGAAGAAAGCCATGGGAAGGCCGACTTCGAGAAGCCGGCTGCGAGAAGGCCGACTCCAATAAGCCGGCTCCCATAAAGCGGTCAAGACCGTACCCTCAAAGTTTGCATCCACCTAGCGATGATGAAGCGGGGTGTGGCTACAGTGAAGCCTGCCACCCCCAAAACCCGGAGCACGACTGGCACAGTGCACCGTACGGGTGGCCACGACCCACCTGGCGCGACACTTATGCCACGACGACCCTGACACCATCCACGACGGACTATCAGCGCGGCCCACGGGCGGTGGGTCCCTTCGGGCAGAGAGACACCCGAAGTTGGCCACACCTCCCTCTAGTTGGCCCGAGAGAGAGCCGGCTCCCCGCAGCCGGCTTGCCATCCTCCTCGAAGGAGACGCCCCATTAAGGAAACAAGACATGGTGAGGCTACAGTAATCGCCCGCCGGGCGGCGGTACTGTAGCCACGCCTACCACGACCAAGCCCGCGTCATCAGAATAGAGCAACAGTAACTAGCCACCGACCAGGCCCTAGGCGGTGGGGCCTGCTTGTCGACCAAGGAGCCGGCAGCCGGCGGGACCCACCAGTCGGCGGGCCCTAGCGGCCGGCGCAGAAGCCGGCGAGCGCAGTCACAGATGGCTTGGCCCCGTGCCCAGCCGGATTACCATTGTACCCCCGGGGGGTAGGCCTATATAAACCCCCCGGGGCACCCATGCAAAGGGTTCGACCCCTAGCTAGTTTTAGACACCATAGAAGGAGAAGAAGCAAGCTAGCCATGCCCTTCTTCCTCCTTCCACCAAAACAGCTCAAGGAGCATCGTATAGCTACTTGTCCATCTAGTGATCATGCGGAGACCCCGCAGAGCAGCAGTAGGGGTGTTATCTCCATGGAGAGCCTCGAAGCTGGGTAAGATCCGCCGGCGTGCATGTCTTCGCCTCATCCCGTTTCCAGGCACCGGCGATGTCTTACTGGCTCCCACAATGATAAGCCACCCGTTGGCATATGTCGCACCTACCACCCGACATTGGCGCCCACCGTGGGGCCAGGTGCACCATCGTCCGGAGACCTGTTTTGGACGGGAACCCTCTTCCTCCCCTGCGAGCGTAGCCAACCCGGCACGCCCGATGGCGCTTGCCATGACGTGTTGCAAGGCGTCACCAGCATCTGCGCGGCGAGCAGCCTCGCCGATCTCCTCGACGAAATCCGCATCTCCGACGAGCTCGCCTTTGATGCGGGCACCGACCACCTCGCCAACCTCCTCGGCCAGCTCCATATCTCCAGCGAGCCCACTGGGGACCTGGAGTCGGTTGGCTCCACCGACCCGATGCCTGTCGAGTCCGACACGGCCTCCTTCGACACCTTCCCCACCAACGTCGCGATCTACAATGACCCGCTTCCTCGGACCGACGACCGCGATATTGTCACCACTGAGGTGATGGTCATCAGCCACGGCGGCCTGACCGACGAGAGTACCCACGACGCCCTGCACGCGGCGGCGCATGACTTGTCCGTCCCCCTCCCGGCTGATGCCGATGACGAAGCACTGGAGGCACGCCGCCTCGCCCTCCTCGCGGAGGGCCGGAGGCTGGCTTCCGTGAGACACCTCAATGAGGCCTACCAGTGCGAAGCTGACCGCACCGCCTTCGGCTCGCCGGCCCCGGGCGGGCCAAGCCGGGCCGGCGTTGTCTGGCAACGCGGCGCCGTCCTTGCCGACGCGCTGGGAGTCGACCGCCCGGTCTATGCCACTCCACTCGAGAAATTGTGTGCCGCCCAGGCGGCCGTGGACGAGTTGGACGGCTTGGAGGCCAAAGAACTCCCCCACATGACCCGGCGCATACAGCAGCTGATTGATGCGGCCGCACGGCGACACGACGCCGACGCCCGCGCGCGGCGCGAGAAAGAGCCGGTTACCAGCCAAAGCCGGACCCGAATCTCCATCGAGCAAGACGCGGACGGCCGTCCCCGAGCCATGGAATGGCGGGGCAACCCGCCTCCGCCTCAACCTCGTGGAGAGAGATATCCCACCCCGCAGCCAGTGGCGCACCCGACTCTCAGCGGCCGACTAGCTCACCGCGAAGGAGTCGGCGAGAACGACGCCCGCCATCGGATCGACCGCCTAGTGAGATCCCTGGCGCAGGAAGAAGAAGACGATGTCGGCCCGCCTTGTTTCGGCCCCCGCATCCGCGACGAGCCTTTCCCCAAAGGGTTCTCGCTCCCAAGAGACACGCCCAAGTACAACGGCTCCGTGAAGCTGGAAGATTGGTTGATCGACTACTCCACGGTGGTCAGCATAGCAAACGGCAACCGGCGCGTTGCCATGAAGTACGTGCCTCTCATGCTGCAAGGCACGGCGCGGACCTGGCTCAATAGCCTGAAGCCTCTCAGCATCAACAGCTGGCTAGATTTCACCGAAGCTTTCGTCCGCAACTTCACCAGCACCTACAAGCGGGCTCCCGAGCCCAGGCAGCTCTCCCTGTGCATACAGGGCCCAACCGAGTCCACGTGCGACTACCTCACGCGTTGGGCCGAGCTCCGCAATTCTTGCGAGGGGGTGCACGAGGTGCAAGCCATTGAATACTTCACTGCCGGGTGCCGAGAAGGTACCCTCCTCAAGCACAAGCTCCTCTGTGACGAGCCGACTACCCTCGACGAGCTCCTAAACATAGCCGACAAATACGACACCGCCGACTCTTCGATGAAGACCAAGCTCCGGGTAGACGCGTCCGGGAAAGTACTCAACCCGGCGCCCAAGACGCCGGCAGGGGATTCCGGCCGACGCCCACACCCGAACGACCACAAACGCAAGGGCCCTGCGCTGACTCCCGCCAGTCGGCAGGTGGCCACAGTCGAAGACGCGCCACCTGAAGGGCGGCCTGCGCCCAAGAAGCCCAAGGGCGGCCGGCCGGCTTGGCAGCCGGCTTTCTCCTACGAGCAAACTCTTGACGCCCCGTGCAAGTTCCATAGCGGCGCGAAGCTGTCCAACCACACAACCCGGAAGTGCCATTGGCTCACCCGAATTTCCAAAGGCGAAGGGCTCGCGCCGCATCAGCCTGCCGGCCCGCCGCCTCCGGCTCCGCCGCCCCCGGCCGCTTGGCCCGCAGTCGGAGCCGTGCACGATGAGTTCCCCGACGAGCAAGCAACCTACATCGTCTTTACAAGCCAACTCGAAGACCGGCGCGGCAAACGCCGAGAGCACCAGGAAGTCAGCGTGGTCGCCGCCAACCCCGCCGGACACATGCATTGGTCAGAAAAGCCCATCAGCTGGAGTCGGGCCGACCACCCAGAGGTGATGCCGTCCCCCGGCTCTTATGCGTTGGTCCTGGAGGCCACCCTCGCGACAGACAGACGCGCTGCCCGCTTCTCCCGCGTGCTGATAGACGGCGGGAGCAGCATCAACATCCTGTACCGTGACACCCTGGAGAAGCTAAATGTCAAGACGAAGCAGCTCATGCCAACTCGGACAGTGTTTCATGGCATCGTACCCGGCTTGTCTTGCACCCCCATTGGCAAGATCAAGATTGATGTACTCTTTGGGGACAAGGAGCATTTCTGCCGGGAAGCAATCTGGTTTGAAGTGGTGGACCGGGAGAGCCCCTACCACGCGTTGCTTGGCCGACCCGCCTTGGCCAGGTTCATGGCGGTTCCCCATTATGCATACCTCAAGATGAAGATACCAAGTTCCAAGGGCATCATCACTGTAGCCGGCGATTACAAGAAGTCTGCCGAGTGCGCTGCCGCCAGCAGCCGGCTGGCCGAGTCCCATGTGATTGCCGAAGAGAAGAAGACACTGGACCGGGTCGTGGCCCTGGCCAGCAAGCAGCTGAGCCAGTCCCCCGACCCCAAGGAGTATGATGCCCAAGGATGCACCACCCTGCTGGGCGAGATCATAGGCAGCCGGGATGCATCCGGCCGGGTGGCGAAGTGGGCCATCGAGTTGGCCCCTTACACGATCTTCTATCAGCGCCGCACCGCCATCAGGTCCCAAGCCCTGGTCGAATTCCTCGTCGACTGGGCCGAGACCCAGTACCTGCCGCCGGCTCCCGACTCCACCCATTGGCGCATGCACTTCGACGGGTCCAAGATGCGCACCGGCTTGGGAGCCGGCATCGTCCTCACCTCTCCCAAGGGCGACAAGCTCAGATGCACGCTGCAGATTCACTTTGCCGCCTCCAACAACGTAGCCGAGTATGAGGCGCTCATACATGGGCTCCGGCTTGCCAAGGAACTCGGCATCCGCCGGATTCTATGTTATGGCGACTCGGACTTGGTGGTTTAGCAATCATCCGGCGACTGGGACGCCAAGGACGCAAATATGGCAAGCTGCCGCTTCTTGGTGCAGCAACTCAGTGGATACTTTGAAGGATGCGAGTTCCTCCACGTAACGCGAGCCGACAACGAGCCAGCCGATGCCCTGGCTCGAATAGGCTCCACTCGGCAAGCAATACCAACCGGCATCGCTCTACAACGCCTCCTCAAGCCATCCATCAAGCCGTCTCCAGAATCCGACTCCATCTTCGTACCGCCCGACCCCGACGCGGCCGGGTCCGGCTCAAAGAACCAAGCAGGCGACCCCGGGACTGCAGTAGTCGGCCCGGGGACTTCAGCAACCGGCTCGGGGACTGCCACACCCGGCTCGGGGACTGCAGTAGCCGGCCCAGGGACTGCACCAACACAACAGCCGACGGCCAACTCCAGCATTTCGCCACCCAGCCCGCCCACCCTGGTGGCAGTAGCCACATTGGCAATAGAAGTAGTCACGGCTCCATCATGGGCTCAGTCCATCCTCAACTTCCTAGTAAACCAAGATCTGCCGGCTGACAAAATAGAGGCGAGACAAGTCCAACATCGAGCCAGAGCATACACAATCGTCAACAGAGAACTCGTCAAGCGCAGTGTCACTGGAGTCCTCCAAAGGTGCGTCGAGGAAGAGAAGGGCATTGCAATCCTCAGAGACATTCACCAAGGAGAATGCGGCCACCATGCGGCTTCAAGATCACTCGTCGCCAAAGCTTTCCGCCATGGTTTCTTCTGGCCGACTGCTTTGGATGACGCCAAAGAATTAGTCAAATATTGCAAAGGGTGCCAACTCTTCAGCTCCAAGCAACACATGCCGGCTTCGGCACTCAAGACCATTCCCATCACCTGGCCCTTTGCCGTTTGGGGACTGGACATGGTGGGCCCATTCAAGACGGTGCGCGGCGGCATGACGCATTTGCTCGTCGCCGTGGACAAATTCACCAAGTGGATTGAGGCAAAGCCGATCAAGAAGCTGAATGGGCCGACTGCCGTGACATTCATCGCAGATATAACAACTCGGTACGGCGTGCCACACAGCATCATCACCGACAATGGCACAAATTTTGCCAAAGGAGCCTTGGCACGTTTCTGCGCAGCACAAGGTATCCGGCTGGACTTAGCATCCGTCGCCCACCCGCAGTCAAACGGCCAGGTCGAGCGAGCCAACGGCCTCATCCTCTCCAGCATCAAGCCCCGACTGGTCGTACCACTGGAGCGTTCAGCTGGCTGTTGAGCTGCCGGCTGTCCTCTGGAGTCTGCGCACTACCCCAAACAAGTCAACCGGCTTCACTCCTTTCTTCCTCGTGTACGGTGCCGAGGTGATCATCCCAACCGACATCGAGTTCGACTCGCCTCGGGTAACCATGTACACAGAGGCGGAGGCCAAGGAAGCACGAGAAGACGACGTCGACCTGCTGGAAGAGGGCCGGCTGTTAGCCCTCAGCCGGTCTGCCATCTACCAGCAGGGGTTGCGCCGCTACCACAGTCGGAAGGTCAGGCCAAGATCCTTCCAAGAGGGCGATCTTGTGCTCCGGCTGATCCAGCGAACAGCCGGCCAGCACAAGCTCTCGGCCCCTTGGGAGGGCCCCTTCGTCATCAGCAGAGCTCTAGGCAACGACTCCTACTATCTGATCGACGCGCAGAAGCCCAAGGCACCCAAGAGAGATGACTCCGGCAAGGAGTCGGAACGACCATGGAATGCCAACCTCCTTCGAAGATTTTACAGTTGAAATGCAGTATGTATCATGCTAACTTTTGTACTAAGTACGAGACGATAGGCCCCCCGAGGAGGACTCGGGGACTGCCATCTTTTATCTATGAATGAAAAGTATCATGCTTATGACCTTGTCATTTCATTTACTTGTTTTGTCCGGCACCGGGTTCGACTGGTCGGCCCGGGGACTGGCCGACTGGAGTTATATCAGAAGTCTTACCCGCGGTCAGGAAAGTAGTGTGCCGACACCCAGGCTTAGCTCTTGCCAAAGCCACAGTTCGAAGAACCGGCTGTTTGGCTCGCAAGAGTCAAAAGCAGGAAAGGGTGCGCACACGAAAAATGGCTAGGGACCAACGGACTAATATAACGAAAGCCGGTTTGCCGCCTACCGCCAACCGACTACCAAAGTAGCCGGCCGACCGGTTTTCATTCACTTTGCTTCAATCCAAGAAAGCTCGAGTACTTGCCTCCCCAAAGGGGGAAGGCGGCAAAGGAAAAAGCCTAAGGATAAAAAGCAAACGCGAATGGAAACCAAACATGCGTATAATAATATTTACATAAAAGACCTCCAAGAGGCCAGCATTCATCATAGTTTGAATACACCCCAGTGGGTGGAACTGCGAAAGCTTAAAGATTGTTCAAAAGACAACAAGCAGGAAAAATAAGGATGGCAGGTCAAACTGGCGGGGCGACTGACGAGCTGGGCTGGTCGGTGGAGACGGTTGTGCCGGCTGAAGGAGCGCCGGCTGGCGAACCTCGGCTTGATCACCGCCTCCCGCGGAGGGCGCGCTTCCGCGCGCCTCGTTGCTGGAGGCGCGGTCAGCCTGAGGCCGGCCGGTTGTTCCACAAGCCGGCTCGATGTTTTCACCGCCCTCTTCCTCGTCATCTTCGCCCTCGTCGCTAGAGGCGATCTCCTTTGCCGAATCCTCGCTCTACGCCGGGTTCAGACCGAACCATTCCTCCGGCTGGGCAACGCCATCATCATTGATTTCAGGCGCGAAGACGCTGATGTCGGTGCACTCGGCGATCGTTGAAGCACACTGGGCGATAGCCGGCCGCACTTCTTCCAGCTCCGCGTCAGCCTCCAGCCGCCAAGTGCGCAGCTGGTCCAGGTTCAACCCCGGGTACCAAGCCCGAACGAACTCCAACGCCCGCCCGGCTCGAAGACGGGCCGCCGACGCCTTCCAAGCTTCAAAACGACCAACTGCGACCTCCAGCCAGTCGGCGGTCCGGCTCGAGGTGCGGGGGATCGTCTCGCCGGGCCAGAGGGCGGCCAGCACCTGCGCCCCGGCAGGTTGGAGCCGGCGAAGCATCCGGTGAGCCGGCTGCAGCCGCGCTTGGATTGCCAAGAGCTGCTCCTCCAGCGTCCGATTTGCGTCCGGCGCGATGATGACCCCCGCCTGACGGTGCGCCTCGCGGTGGGCCTCGATGGTTTGGGCGGCGAAGGCGGAATAGCCGGGAAAGTAGTCTGCACAAGAAAACAGGCAGCAGCACAAGTCAGGCCAAAACCCAGGCGGCAAGAGGTGGGAGAGGAGTGAGGAAGGTGCTTACCGTCGATCAAGTCCTCGATGCAGCCGAAGCCTTCATCCAGCTCTTGCCGGGTCTCAGCCCAACTCACCGCCTCAGTCTCAAACTCCGCCTTCAGGGCGGCCTCGCTGTCCTGTGCTTTCTGCAGCGCCGCCTTGTGGCTCTCCTCCTGGTCAGCCAGCTGCTTGGCCAGGCGGTCACGCTCCTGGACCAAGGCGGCGTACTCGGCATCCTTGGTGCGAAGAGCGGCCTGCGCTTCGCCGAGCTCCCTCCTCAAGTCGGCGTTGGCCCCTGAAAGCACGAAGGACAAAAGAGAAAACCAATAAGGAAAAAGTCGTCAAGGAAGATCCGACCCGACTGCTCAGCAGTCGGCCCGAATCTCGGGGACTACACCCAGTGGGTGCGCTGACGCGCCCCCACAGGAGATAGACAAGTTCAAGCACTTACTTCGGCTGTTGACCAGGTCGTCGGTTCTTCGGCCCAACTCCTGAGCCTGGGAGTTGAAGGCGGCAGCACGGGAGTTATGATATTCCTGAAAGTTCAGACAGGAAGCAAAAATAAGGTTGTCGTCAAGAAAGATCCGACCCGACTGCCAAGAATAAAAGACTCACCCGGATGGCGGTCCGCGTCGACAGGAACTCCTAGGTGAACTACTGCAGCAGGGCGGCCTGCGCTTGAAGCCGGCTTCGGACCCCTTGGGCCGCCACATTCAGCTCGCCAGTCCCCCCACTGGGAGTCCACTCGGACGTGGCGGTGCTGGCTGCCTCCAGGGCCTCCGCCGACTGGCCGGCGCCCGCAACTCGGCGCGACTCCGGCGGAGCCGCGTTCCCCCCCGCGCGCTGACGCGTCACTGGCTGCACCTCAAGGCCAGCTCCGCCCTCCGGCTCTCCCCCGGCCGGCTCCTCCGGCGCCGCTGACGATTGGCCGCCTTGGCCCGCTCCAGTTGGCGCTATCGCTGGCGCCCTCTCCGCGAAGACCACGAGGTCATCCCCCCTCTCCATCAGCGGCGGGTCTTGGACGATTTCCTCTGCCAGGGGCAATGGAGTGTCCGGGGCCATGGATCGGAGGGGGATGGCGAGCAGTGGAGGCTGGTTACGCGAACCCTCCGCCTCCTTCTCCGTGGTCGCCGCCTCCGCCTGGGCCTTGGCTGCCGCGTCAGCCCGCTCCTTCGCCGCCTGGGCGGCTGCCCGTTCTGCTGCCTCCCACTCCTCCCGCGCGTCTCGGGCATTCCGCTCCGTGGCCTCCCTGAGGTTGGCAGCGGGGTCCACGCGGTGGGGGCCTGAAGGCCCTCCAGTCAGCCCAACCACGGAGCCGCCCGGGCGCCGCTCAAGGGAAAGTGGCGCCCTATTCATCAAGCGGAGAAAGGTCAGGAAGAATGTTCAAAACAGAAGAAATACAATGAAAAACATGCGTCCATGCAATCGACGACTTACGCTGAGACTGCCTGAGGCTGCTTCACCGCTTTGCGGAAGCGGGCCGCCTTCGCGGCCGCCTCATCTCACTTGGTCGCCGCGGCAGAGGCTTTGGGTTTCTTCGGTCGGCTGCCGAACAGGGTTGACGCGGCCTGGCGCTTCTGTGCGCCGCTGCTGGCAGCCGGCGCGGTGGACGAACCCGCGCCTTGATGGTCGGCTGCCGGCTGGCGACGCGGGGCGACTTCTGCCTCGGCATCATCCGGCCAGTCCTCGAAGCTGGCGGTGAGCCCTGTGCCTCCGGGCTCGGCGTTGTCCCCTGCAACGGCGTCTGCCATGGCGGCCGCCCCCAGATCCGGATCATCGACGTCATCCACCGTGCGGTCGGCGGCGTACTGGCGTTCTATCCCTGCCGCCCCGGTCGGCGGCGGAAGAAGGGGGTTCTGGTAAAAAAGAGCCGACTGATCAGAAGACGACCGTCATGAAGCCGGCTATCAACAAAAAGAAAAGAAAGAGAGGAAAACTTACCACGTGCGGAGGATTGGCGCGAGAATACGGCGCCTTGCCGTACTGCCAGTCGGCGCCGAGCTTGCAATTGGCCATGTAATTTACCATGAGTGACACCTCCGCATGAGGCATCTCCCAGGTGCTCAGCCGGCTTGGGTCGAAGCGGCCGCTCATCTGACACATCATATGGGGCCGGCTTTGGAGAGGAAGAATCCGGCGCTCCACAAAGGCGGCCACCAAGTCGGACCCGCGCAGACCTTCCGACTGGGTCATCACTCGAAGCCGGGAAACGGCGGCCTTCCCGGCCTGAGACAGGGACCTAGACCTGAAGCTCCATGAGGGCTGCCTCCCAGGTGGCGTGCCGGCTACGTAAGCTGGCAGATTGATGTTGTCTCCTCTCGGGGGCGAACCGGTGTTCTTCACGTAGAAGTACGACCTCTGCCATACCTTCACCGACTGGATTAGGGGGATGGGCGGGAACGGATTGTTCTCGCCTGACCTCCTCGTGGCGATGTAGGCCCCACAGGGGGCGGGCACGCTTGCGACGACGGTGCCGAGTTTGCTCTGGAAGAATTCTCCCCAAAGCTCCAGTGTGGGGAGCACCCCCAAGAAGCCTTCGCAGAGAGAGACGAAGGCCGATAGCAGCGTCACCGCATTGGGCGTGAGGTGATGCGGCTGTAGATTGTAGAACTCGAGGAAGGAGCGCAGGAATCCGCTCGCCGGAAGAACGAAGCCGGGCAGGAAGTGCGAGCGGAATACGACCCGCTCGCCTTCCTCCGGTGCCGGCGAGATCTCCATCTCCGGCGCCAGGTGGACCCGCACGAGGTTGGCGCCGGGCAGGCGCCGGGTCTGGTGGAGGAACTCCATGTGGTCCTCGTGGACGTTGGAGCCATCCCACGAGCTCGATAGTGCCATGAGGGAGAGATGATGCGGCAGCGCGGCGGCGCTGAGACGGGAAGCTGCGGCGAAGGCAAGAAGAAGAAGGAAGACGAGGGTGGGGGGGCGGGGCGGAGTGGGGGAGAGCGTGCGAACCTCTGCCTTTCCCCCTCCTCCCCCTACTTATAAGCTCACACGAGGGAGCCGAGGAGGCGCGGCGTGGGGAAACGTGGGGATCGATCGTGCCCACTCCCCCACGTCCCGCGTTTATTACGCCTTAACGACGCAGTAAAATCACCACAGGAAGACGAGTGATCCACCTGGGCCGCAGAAGATCAGCGCTCGGGCCGAGGCCAAGGAGTGGCGGGCCCGGGCCTGCGGCGGCGTCCCGTCACGCGCGTGCACTGGCAGGTTTCCACTGCCGCGTGGCCCAAGGGAGGGCCTGCGGTCAGCACGCGGGTCAACCACCATCCCGCCCACAAGACACAAGAGAAAAGCTGGCTCCTCAGGGTGAGAAGCTGACCAAGCTTCTCGTCCCTCTGTCCGTCTCGAAGCTCGATCAGCTTCGGGGACTACTGTTGGAGATAATAGCCATGGGTAGCCTAGCCGGCTTCCCCTAGCCCTCCTGAAAAAATTACGAGCTCGTCCGGCTCTCAAGAACCCAAGACATGGGGCCGCCTTCCCCTTGCCGGCTGTCATCCAGGCCGGCTTCGGAAGGTGGCCCGACTTTAGCCCTCATGAAGAAAGCCATGGGAAGGCCGACTTCGAGAAGCCGGGCGCGAGAAGGCCGACTCCAAGAAGCCGGCTCCCATAAAGCGGTCAAGACCGTACCCTCAAAGTTTGCATCCACCTAGCGATGATGAAGCGGGGTGTGGCTACAGTGAAGCCTGCCACCCCCAAAACCCGGAGCACGACTGGCACAGTGCGCCGTACGGGTGGCCACGACCCGCCCGGCGCGACACTATTGCCATGACGACCCTGACGCCATCCACGACGGACTATCAGCGCGGCCCACGGGTGGTGGGTCCCTTCGGGCAGAGAGACACCCAAAGTTGGCCACACCTCCCTCCAGTCGGCCCGAGAGAGTGCCGGCTCCCCGCAGCCGGCTTGCCATCCTCCTCGAAGGAGACGCCCCATTAAGGAAACAAGACACGGTGAGGCTACAGTAATCGCCCGCCGGGCGGCGGTACTGTAGCCACGCCTACCACGACCAAGCCCGCGTCATCAGAATAGAGCAATAGTAACTAGCCACCGACCAGGCCCTGGGCGGTGGGGCCTGCTTGTCGACCAAGGAGCCGGCAGCCGGCGGGACCCACCAGTCGGCGGGCCCCAGCGGCCGGCGCAGAAGCCCGCGAGCGCAGTCACAGACGGCTGGGCCCCGCGCCCAGCTGGATTACCATTGTACCCCCGGGGGGTAGGCCTATATAAACCCCCCGGGGCACCCATGCAAAGGGTTCGACCCCTAGCTAGTTTTAGACACCATAGAAGGAGAAGAAGCAAGCTAGCCATGCCCTTCTTCCTCCTTCCACCAAAACAGCTCAAGGAGAATTGTATAGCTACTTGTCCATCTAGTGATCATGCGGAGACCCCGCAGAGGAGCAGTAGGGGTGTTATCTCCACGGAGAGCCCCGAAGCTGGGTAAGATCCGCCGGCGTGCACGTCTTTGCCTCATCCCGTTTCCAGGCACCGGCGGTGTCTTACTAGCTCCCACAATGATAAGCCACCCGTTGGCATATGTCGCACCTACCACCCGACACTACACGCCCAAAACGGAGCTACGGATGCGGAGATATAGCATGATGAAAAATGCAAAATGTCCAGGGTTTTGGGAGAAAGACAATCGAGGAGGGGATCTCAGATCCAGATCTGGTTTGCACGTGCAACGAGGTTCACCGGACTTCATTGTTCACCGGAGAAGGACGAGGCGGCCGGAGTGAGGGAGCTCACCGGGGACTTGGCCGGCCGGCGAGACGACGATGGTGCGGCTGCGGCGGACGGAGAGGCGGCGGGCGCGGTGGCGATGGCCGGCGCCGGTGAGGCGACGAGGCGAGGCAGTCGGCGACGACTCCGGCCGGCGCGGAGGCCTGCGGCGGCGCGGTGGTGTCCGGTGGCGGAGCTCGCCGCTGCGGGAGGAGGAGGCGAGCGGCGCGCTCCCTGCGGCCTCGGGCCCGATCGGTGAAGTGGAGGGCTGGCCTCGGGCCTTCACGGGCCGCGGCGGGCGGCGGCGAAGTGGGGCTCGGGGCGCCACATGGCGCTTCCCGATTGGCGGCGGCGGGTCGGGTGGACGTGTCTGGCCCGTCCGGACGTTGTCCGGCGCGCGGAGAGGAAGGGGACTAGGGTTAGGGTGGAAGAAGATCCGGGATTTTCGGGAGAGGGTCTTTAAATAGACATAGAGGGAGCTAGGAGAGTCCAAATGAGGTGCGGTTTTCGACCACGCGATCGTGATCGAACGCTCTAGATGATGGAGAGGGTTTTGGTGGGTTTTGGGCCAAATTGGAAGGGTGTTGGGCTGCAACACACATGAGGCCTTCTCGGTCCCTCGATTAACCGTTGGAGTATCAAACGAAGTCCAAATGGTACGAAACTTGGCAGGCGGTCTACCGGTAGTAAACTAAGGCCGCTTGGCATGTCTCAGTCCAATCCGGAAATGTTTAGCCCCCACACATCAAAAGAAGGTAGAAAGGACCACCGGAGGAGATAGGAGCGCTGGAATGCAAAACGGACAACGGGGAAAATGCTCGGATGCATGAGACGAACATGTATGCAAATGCAATGCACATGATGACATGATATGAGATGCATGACAACGACAACAACACACGGAGACAAAAACCCGAACCCAAGCAAATAAAATAACTTAGCACCAGAAACGACAAGAGTTGGAGTACATATTAGGTAAATTACATCCGGGGTGTTACAAAGATCCAGCAGCAATGTAATCAGATTCAGCAGTGGAGAGTGATACACAGTTCTACTTCTTTGAAGACCAACATACAAGAGATCATCCAAGAAGTGACATGTGCCTGATGTGGACTTGCGATCAACCTTGTCACTGGCATAATCAGCATATGAGAATCCAACTAGATCAAACTTTGAGCCCTTTTGATACCATAATCCTAGCGTTGGGGTGTGAGCCAAATATCAAAGTATTCGCTTCACCGCGAGGTGATGTGATTCCTTTGGTGCCACTTGGAATCGGGCACACATGCAAATGCTAAGCATTATTCCAACCTACACTAGTAGAAAAATTGCCTAATGTGAAGCTCAGTAGTCCCAGTTTGTAATTGAACTAGCACTAATGTGACCATTAGTGTCGGTTCCAATGGCTAGGCGGGCGGCGATCATTAGTACCGGTTCATGGGGAACTGTTAGTACTGTTTTGTGCCACGAATCGGTACTAAAGAGGTTGTGGAAGGCTATTTTCAGGCTGGGGCCTCACCAACCCCTTTAGTATGGGTTCACGCCACAAACCGGTACTAGAGTTTTTTAGTCGATTCTTTTTGCAGCGGTTTTTTAGTCCCACCTCGCTCCGCTAACAGGGTTTTTAGCACCTTAAACATGTTACTTCTCAAACTATCAGAACCACTTGGTTTTCATTGAAATCTATGTGTAGAATTTGTGGCCGTAATATGAGTCTTCTCCGGTTTCTAAACCGGCGAGGACTCATATTGACAATTCAGATTGTACACAAAAAGATCATTGATGATCAATGTATTGTTGATGTATATTTTTACATGTTTACACATAGCAGTAGCGCATTTTGGCTGAAAGGCGCTACTGATGAATGTATTTTTAATGTATATTTTACATGTTTACACAATCTCTTTCGAAGTATCAGGGTTTCGGAGGAAAACTCTTCTGTTACAAAGGCATATCATTTTTTAAAACTTATTACAATTCCAGACTCTTTGTGTGTTCAGTATGCACCATTCAAAACCACGTCATGAACTTTCAACCCTTTCTGCCTTCATTTTCTATTTTTCATGCATTTATTGATTTGTTTTGAGCTAAATAACCCTGAAATTGAAAAACACTACAAATGAACTCTGAAAAGGTTGAAAGTTGGCATGGTATCATCATTTCACCCACATAGCATGCCGAAAAAAGTAGAGAGGGTTACGGCAAAAAATGGATGTACTTTGTGTACAAACTGGACAATCTCTTTCGAAGTATTAGTGTTTCGGACGAAAACTCATCTGTTACAAAGGCACTTCATTTTTTTAAAGTTATTACAACTCCAGACATTTTGTGCGTTCAGTATGCACCACTCAAAGCCACGTCATCAACTTTCTACCCTTTCTGCCTTCATTTGCTATTTTTCATGCATTTACTGATTTGTTTTGAGCTAAATGACCCTAAAGTTGAAAAGCACTACAAATGAACTCTGAAAAGGTTGAAAGTTGGCATGGTATCATCATTTCATCCACATAGCATGTGTAAAAAGGTACAGCGGGTTACGTCAAAAACTGGATGCACTTTGTGTGCAAACTGGACAATCTCTTTCGAAGTATCAGGGTTTCGGATCAAAATTCATCAGTTACAAAGGCACTTCATTTTTTAAACTTATTACAACTCCAGACTTTTTGTGTGTTCAGTATGCACCATTCAAAGCCACATCATCAACTTTCAACCCCTTCTGCCTTCATTTGCTTTTTTCATGCATTTACTGACTTTTTTGAGCTAAATGACCCTAAAATTGAAAAGCACTACAAATGAACTTTGAAAAGGTTGAAAGTTGGCATGGTATCATCATTTCACCCACATAGCATGTGCAAAAATGTAGAGAGGGTTACGGCAAAAACTCGATGCACTTCGTGTATAAACTGGACAATCTCTTTCAAAGTATCAGGCTTTCGGACGAAAACCATTTGTTACAAAGGCACTTCATTTTTTAAACTTATTACAACTCTAGACTCTTTGTGTGTTCAGTATGCACCATTCAAAGCCAGGTCATCAACTTTCAACCCTTTCTGCCTTCATTTGCTATTTTCATGCATTTACCGATTTATTTTGAGCTAAATGACACTGAAATTGAAAAGCACTATGTATTACCAATTTGAATATAATGATAAAACACACTAATATTAAACATAAGAAAAAAGAATCACTGGAAAATCTATTTTTAAAGTTAAGTTATTCACAAACGAGTGATTATCACAAATTTTAAATAATTCAAATTTAAACTATTCGAATTTGAAAACTACTGGAACTAATAGAAAGTTGATATTTTTTTGTACCTAAAGCAAAAATATTCACAAAAAACTCTAAATACAGCAAAAAAACAACTCAGAAAAAAAAATAATAAAGTAGAAAAGAAAAAACTACATAAAAAACAGCTTTGCGTGCTGTCCACTGGGCCTGCTTGGACTTAGGGTAGGATCCAGGCCCGTAAGGCCTAGCAGGCCCACAGGGCAGCGCATCAAAGTTAGGCCCAGAAGCCTGCTATAGAGAGGAGCTCGAGAGAGCTACCGCACTGGGGCTTATAAACTAGTGCGGATGCCCCTCGGCTAGCGAGGTGGGACTAAACTTGCTGCACTGCATCTGCGCCAGCGCACCCCTTTAATACCAGGTCGTGGCTCGAACCGGTACTAAAGGGGGGGGGGGGTCTTTAGTACCGGTTGCAGCCACGACCCGGTACTAAAGGGGGTCGCTTCCTGCCGCTTGGCCTGGCCAAATTTGACCTTTAGTACCGGTTGGTGGCTCCAACCGGTACTAAAGGCCCCTCCTATATAAGCAGCACTTACGAAAATTTTAGTTAGTTTCTTCTTCATCTCCTTCGTCGTCGCGTCCGTCCCTGTCGCCGCCGCGCCCGTCCCCGTCGCCACCCCCGTCGCGCGCGCCCGTCCCCATCCCCATCGCACGCACACGTCCCCATCCCCGTTGTCGCCCCCGTCGCGCCCGCCCGTCCCCGCCCCCATCGCGGCACGTGCTCATCCTCGTCGTCGATCGCGTGCGCCGCCCCCGACCCGTCCCCATAAGTCGCCGCCCCGGCCCGTCCCCGTCACCGCCCCCCATCGCGTCGCATCACCGGCCGTCGCCCCGCCGCAGTAAGAACTCCCCCTGTCGCACCATGGCGACCCTCACACACAGAGTTCATGCACACACACAGATAGATACAAAATTTTCTTAATTATTTTATGTTTTCTATTTTTAGTGTTTTATTCTTGTAGTTTATATAAATGTTAGATTAATGTAAATTGTTAGATGATTATATATACACATATATAGAAATGTTAGATATTAATGTCAAATGTTAGATGAATTGGATAGAAATGTTAGATATTAATGTCAAATGTTAGATGAATTAGATAGAAACGTTAGATATTAATGTCAAATGTTAGATGAATTAGCTAGATATTAATGTTAGATGAGTTATTTTTTATACTTTTAGTTATAAATGAATTAGATATATTAATGTTAGATGAATTAGATATATTAAATTTAGGTATATGAGATTTGATGATCTAATTAAAATTTTACTATAGAACTAGTTTATTTTTAGTAAGAAAATTAATAGAAATAGTTTATTTTTAGTAAGAAAATTAATAAAACTAGTTTAGTTTTAGTAACCGCTTAGTTGAATTAAAAGAACTAGTTGAATTAATAAACTACTTGAATTAATAGAACTAGTTAAATTAATAGAACTAGTAAGTATTTATCAATTAATGTTTCAACTATGAACAGAGGAAATGTCTGACGACGAAAAGTATTTCGGTATGTGCGAATACTGCGAAGACAAGCGCGACCTGTGCAACAGAAATTTCCTAGTTGATGGTAGGCGCTTCAGCATCAAGCTGGATGAGACCTTCGAAGTGGATATAGTAAGTCACAACGACAAGTATTTTTTTCGTAATTAAGCATGACTTATGCTTCATTTGCTTCAACTTATAATTTACCATTCTACTAGCATATCCCCTGCCATGCAAGAATGTTTGTCTTGGCTAAGATTTGTTTCAGTCCTATGAAAACTATGAAGGTAAAGAGAGTTTACTTGAAGACCGAGCATGGTTATACTTTCTACGCAAAATTATACAATGCAGACACCTACACCTATTTTGAATGCAAAACTTGGCAAGCACTATGCAAGGCTTATGCATTTGAGCCTGATATGGTTATCATCTTTGTATTCGTCCGAAAGATGATATTGCAGGTAATATCGACATCTGGTTCGATGTGTAGACGCCTCCAGTTCTACCATTGTGTGAGTTTCTCAACCATATTTATGTCTTCGATATTGTTTATTCAAAAATAGTTGACAACTAATTTCTATTGACAGCTTATTTCCATTCAAGCAAACATGTCCGGCGCTTGGTAGACAGGACTGTCCACTATCCCGGGGCTGAACTAAACTGCGAGGAGGTAAGTCATTATGTTTTAGGGCTTGAGGATCTTGATGCTGTCAAGAGAAATTATTTTCCTGGACTTGAAAATCTTAGTACTCAAAACGTGCGACCAATAGTGTTTGTATTGAACTACAGTCACATCTATTTAGGAAAGATGGTAAGATTTTTACTATTTGTCCTCAGTGCATCTTTTGCATACATTACTTTTATGCTAAACTTCATTGCTAAGCATGTTACTATACGATGTTCTTCAACAGGGACTCCCGATGATAGTTGTCCCTCAGTGGATCGAGAGTAAAGGTCGCATGTTAACGGTTAGCTTATGGCCAAGAGATCCTATAGCGCACATGCGTGCATTCAGGATTTCTGAAACCGAGGAATGCTTAATAGTGAAAGACTGGAGCAAAATTGTGAAGGATCATAGAGAAGTACTAGGGGGCAGCAATCAGAAGCGCAACCCACGATTAGGAGACAGGTTCATCTGCATGCTCCAATATAATGAATCAGGAGAGCTACACATGTTCTATGCTATTTTACCTGGGAGAGAGCAGCATGAGTGATTAGGTAGTTCCTGCTCTTAGTACTTGTCCTCTCATGTTCGTGTTCTTCGTCCTAAACTTAATCTCAAAGTGATTTGATTTTGTGGTCTTATGAATGCTTATAATGTCGTGACCATGTTGAACTCGATGATATCTTTGCTTCTGGTACAAGTGAATGTTTCTCCTTTAAGCTAGTTTTGGTGGTGATTAGATAGCGGTAATGACTATGATGATTAAATGGTGGTACTGACTATGATGATTATTAGCTAGTGTTGTTGGTGATGATATGACGCAAGAGTTTTTATATAATATGATGATCATGAGTTATTATATCATTTATGAAAGAACCACAGATTAGTTTCAACTGGATGGATCATAGCTAAGTGATCAAGTAATATGCATAATCCATATTACTTGATCACTTATGATCCATCCACTTAAAACTAATCCATGGTTCTTTCACCTAGTGATTTAATAAGTCATTAAAATGTAAAAACAATCTCTAAATTAAACGAAAAACACATAATTAAAGGAAAAATAAATAATAAAACCAAAACCACCAAACCTTTTAGTACAGGTTGGTGTTACAAACCGGTACTAGAGGTCTCCATGCCCCCGGCATTGGATCGTCCCACGTGGTGGCCCTTTAGTGGCGGTTCGTGTTGAACCAGTACTAAGGGGGGGGACCATTAGTCCCCACCCTTTAGTGCCGGTTACAGAACCGACACTAAAGGTCCTTTCAAACCGGTGATAATGCCCGTTTTGCACTAGTGCTAGATGCACATAAGTGCAATAAAGAACCAATCATGGAGTGGTATACCTTTTGATCAAACTCTTTACCATTGTCATCGGGGCCCAATTGGCCTTTGGTTGGCACCGGCGTCATGTACCCTTTGCAGTCTTCCATTTCAAACTTCTTTAGGCAACCTTTGAGGTATTTTTCTTGTGATATGAAGATGCCATTTCTCTATTGACGGATTTGAAGACCAAGAAATAATTTCAGCTCTCCCATCATGGACATCCGATATTGCGCATGCATCATATGCCCAAACTCATCACTGTATCTCTTATTAGTGCAGCCGAATATAATGTCATCCACATGGATTTGGCATACAAACAGTTCTCCATCATATGTCTTCGTGAAGAGAGTGGGATCAAGAGAACCAGGTTTGAAGCCTTTGCACTTCAGGAAGTCTTTGAGTGTGTCATACCAAGCACGAGGTGCTTGTTTGAGGCCATATAGTGCCTTGTTGAGTTTGTAGACCATATCAACATGCTTTGGATCTTCAAAGCCAGGTGGTTGAGCTACATATACTTCTTCTTCAATTTTGCCATTAAGGAAGGCACTCTTCATGTCCATTTGATATAGTAGGATGTTGTTGTGGTGAGCATAGGCCAGCAGTATATGAATGGCTTCAAGCCTAGCCACAGGAGCAAAGGTTTCGTTGAAGTCAATTCTTTCCACTTGTGTATAGCCTTGGGCAAGGAGACGAGCTTTGTTTCTAACAACTTGGCCATGTTCATCTTGCTTGTTGCGATAGATCCATTTGGTGCCAATAATATTGTGCTTGCGAGGATCAGGATGTTTGACTAGCTACTAGGCATTATTCAACTCAAATTGTTGAAGCGCTTCTTGCATATCTTGAATCCATTCATGTTCCATGAAGGCTTCATCAACTTTCTTCGGCTCAGATATAGAGACAAATGCAAAGTGTCCGCAGAATTTTGCTAGCTATGTTGCTCTTGATCGAGTGAGAGGACTAGGTGCCTTGATACTATCGATGATCTTCTCAATCTGAACTTCATTTGCAACCCGAGGATGAGCAGGGTGAAGACTTTGCTCTGGCTGATTATTGGCATCATCCTCAACATTATCTTCAGACTGAGCATTGTCTTCACGTGTAGTGAGAGTTGGAACGATAATTTCCTCTCCTGCCTGTTCCTCGGTAGGAATGATTTCTCCAGTACCCATGAGCTTGATAGATTCACTTGGGGAAGCTTGATCAAGCACATTTGGCAGCTGCTCTCAAAGGGAGTCCTGGACTAAGGGGGTCCTCGGGCATTCGGCCTGCTAGCCATGGGCCGGACTGATGGGCTGTGAAGATACGAAGACCGAAGACTGCACCCGTGTCCGGATGGAACTCTCCTTAGCGTGGAGGGAAAGCTTGGCGACTAAATCTGTAGATTCCTTTCTCTATAACTGTTGGGGATATTACTATCAGTCATGACCCGCCAAGGAGGGGCCGGGTCAGCCCCAATGGCGGGTTACGCAAGAAGCCCAGTAAACATTCAAGACGATAGTTTATTAAACCTTATAGAAGGCCCAAGGGCCTGGAGGCGTCTTAAGGCCCGATATTGTAAACCACCGTATGTAAGGAAAGACTTATAAAGAAAGGCATGTAAAGGAAGCCACCGAGCCGGACATGGTTATGAGACGGCCGAGACTCTGCAGGCTACCAGGCGTCAACCCATGTATACAAGGGGACGACCCAGTGGCGGCTTAGGGAAAGAAACAACAAGTCGATAACCAAGCCGGTGAATTGAGCCTCTTGGTGATCGAAACCCCAGCAATACCAATCCCAACTAGACGTAGGCTTTTACCTTCATCGTAAGGGGCTGAACTAGTATAAAACCCTCTCGTGTCCATTGTCCCGATTAACCCCTTTAAGCTTCCTAGTGCGATGGCCCTACGACTAAGTCCTTGCTCTAGGACATCTGCCGTGACAATTCCACGACAGTTGGTGCCCACCGTGGGGCCAGCGCACGGTGGATTTGAGTTCTTGAAGGGCAATTTCGAAGGGCTCAAGGGATACGCTGTGGGCCGGATGACCAAGAGTCGTCGCGCCAAGCTCTACATCGACGAAAAAGGCTGGGGCCCCGGGGCCGGCTCAATTGAGTACGGATACCGGGTCCCCTTCGGCGGAATTCACGTCTTCATAGGCCAGATCGACGAGTTAGGTCCTGAGTCGGACGTCCACACCAACCTCATCGAAATGGCTCAGCGCACGAGGACCGCCCGTGTTCAATCTGCCATGAAGCATGCCTTCGTAGGCTACATCCACGGTAGTGAATACTCTGAAGGATCGGTGGAGGGCGGTGAGACGGCCATCTGTTCTGACACTGCATCATCAACAGGCGAGAAGGACTCTTTGTACCAGCTGCAGGACGGCATGCTCGGGGGCTGTTCTGATGGCAGCAGTATTCCGGACCCTCTTGAGCCGCCGAATTGGGCCGGAGTGTTCATGGCAGGGACACAGCCCGGGCAGAACTCTACAGTACCGGCGGCAACAGCTACCAGGTCGGCTGTAGCCGGGTCAGGAGACCCCGCGCGCCCCCTGGCTCAGATCTTGATGGACCTCATGGATAAACTGACGACTCTGTTGACTGCCATGGTAGAGCCGACGGATGAAGCCCATCATGACGTAGAGGTGGCACGCGTACGTGAAGAGATGGTGCAAGCTAAGGAAAATCTAGCCGCAGAGGAAGTCAGGATGGAAGCAGAGCGGGTGGCTTTGGACGTTCGTGCTCAACAGCTTCAAGCGGAGACCTTCCGGCTCTTGGTGGATCTGAACACGTCGAACGAGGTCATGAGGAGGAGGCATCAGAAAACCCAATCACGTCTGCCTCTGACGCTCAATTGTAGGAATCTTTTACACACACCCGGAGCCGGGGGAAGTAACCCGCCGGAGGCACCCCGGATTACAACACCCGGCGCACCGGTCAAGCCGCGCGCCATGGATCCACCTCATATAATTACCGCTGCACCTCATTACATCCCAACGCCACCAGGTCACTTCTCCAACCCTTTGGAAAACCTCATCGCAGCATCGGCTCGTCTGGCGGCTCTTCCGATGGAAGGTGACTCACCGGCGGCAATTGAAACACGGAGGGTAAGAGAACTTGTTCAAACAGCTCTGGCGCAGCAGGATGCATATTCCTACAGTCGAGACAGGATCCATTCAACTCCTCGCCCAAGCCGGAGCCTGAGTTACAGTAGGCATATGGAATCCACAGATATGTCAAACAATGCTCAACGCCACAACCGGCCATACAGGCATGAGCCGGTGCAGGCTGGAGCCCTTAACTTGGCGGATCAGGAGAGGATTCGTCAAGAGGCGGAACGAGCAGTTCAAATGGCAGCAGATCAGGCGGCTCATCAAACTTTTCCAGCTTATCCAGCAACCTCGGTCGAGGCAGGAGTGGCCACAAGAACCGGAGGCGTTCCTTGCTTGGTGCCGGCCATACGTAACGAGCGTTTGCCAAAGGACTTTAAGGGGCCTTGTAAGGTGCATAATTACACAGCTGACTTACACCCCGGGGCTTGGATTGAGAGTTATGAGATGGCTATGGAGTTATTGGAGGTCAGCGATGCAGCAATGGCCAAGTATTTCACTATGATGTTATATGGAACAGGTCGTACTTGGTTGAAGGGATTGCCACCCAATTCTATCGGCTCATGGGCGGAGTTGAAGGCCCGGTTCATCCAAAACTTTAAAGACACGTGTAAGCAGCCTATGTCGATTGTGGACCTGACCAATTGCAAGCAAGAGGATGGCGAATCCACAACCCATTGGGTGCGCCGGGTCAAAGAGATAATACATTCATCTAATAAGATGGATGCCGGCTCAGCAGTCTTAATGTTGGAGAAAAATTGCCGTTTTGAACCTCTGAAGCAGAAGCTGGGGCGGCTCAAGCGTGACCGTAATGACATGGGAACATTGATGGCGGCTCTCTTCAAGTATGCTGATTCTGATACTACCAAGGACCCGGTGTCTGACGAAGAAAAGGCAACGAAGGTAAAAAAGAACGGCAACGACAAAGGTCACCAGCATAACCCGGCAAATCAAGGAGGTAATAAGCGTAAGGCTGATGAGTTTGTTGCGAACACCAATACACAGGGCGGAAATAAACGGCGCAAGGGCAGACAGCCCCCTCGGTCGGGCGGGTCAGGTCCCACCCTTGAGCAATTATTGAATGAGCCTTGTCCAAAGCACAGCACCCGGGAGAAGCCAGCCACCCACCTGTGGAAAGATTGTACGATTATGAAGGCATTTGAAAATTCGAACATGTTTGATGGAGGTCACGGCCCAGGTGGTGGCTCAGGTGGAGGCGGTTTCCAAGGCCCGGGCGCCGGCTTAGGTGGAGGAGGATTCCACGGTCAGGGCCATCCTGGTAACCAAGGAGGGTATAATCCGCAACCCGGCCAAGGTAATTAGCAGCAGCAGTCCGGATATCAGAGCAATCCGAAGCAGCTGAATAGTGGGCAATACCATGTATTCACCACTAGCTTATGGAAGAGAGACCAGAAACTTCACAAGAGGGCCGTCAATGCCCTTGAGCTAGCGGTTCCACGTACTTACGTTGGTCAGAGCAGCCTATTGTGTGGAGCAGAGAGGATCACACACCCTGGGTCGATAATCCGGGTCACTTGGCTTTGGTGGTGGCGCCTTAGGTTGGTGGATACAAATTCACTAAGGTACTCATGGATGGAGGCAGCAGCACCAACATCCTCTACTATGAGACGTTCAGCCGGATGGGATTGACTGATAAGAGTGTTAAACAATCCAACACTATTTTTCACGGTGTGGTCCCTGGCAAGTCGGCATACCCAGTGGGTAAGATTGAACTGGAATTAGCCTTTGGGGATGAGTATGACTCCAGAGCAGAAAAATTAACCTTTGAGGTGGTTAAGATCAAAAGCCCGTATCATGCTCTGTTTGGACGGCCGACTTATGCCAAATTCATGGCTCGGCCATGTTATGTGTATTTGCAGCTTAAGATGCCGGGTTATAAGGGCACCATTATAGTACACGGGAGCCGGAAAATAGCTTTGGAGTGTGAAGAAGGTGATGCTGCCTATGTTGAATCTGTCTGTGCAACAAAGGAGTTAAATTTTTACAAAGATCATGTTGACCCGACAAACATGACGTCATTAAAGAAACCAACAACAGAGCATGAGCCGGTGTTGAAGTTCAAATCAGCTGATGACACCAAGATGGTTGACTTTGTGCCTGGCGACTCATCCAAGCAGTTCATCATCAGTGCTAACTTGGATCCAAAATAGGAAAGCGCACTCATTGAGTTCATCCGTGAGAACCGGGACATCTTCGCATGGAAACCTTCAGACATGCCGGATGTCCCGAGGGAACTCGCTGAGCACACTCTCAATATTGATCCAAAGTTTAAACCTATCAGACAATTTCTCCGACGGTTCAATGAAGAAAGGCACAAGGCCACTGGAGAAGAGGTGGCCCGGGTTTTGGCATCTGGGTTCATTGTAGAAGTCTTTCACCCAGAGTGGTTAGCCAACCCGGTGCTTGTACTCAAAAAGAATGGCACCTGGCGTATGTGTGTGGATTACACCAATCTAAACAAGGCTTGTCCGACTGATCCTTTTGCCCTCCCCTGTATCAATCAGATCATTGATGCTACAGTGGGTTGCGCACGTTTGAGTTTCTTGGATGCTTATTCCGGTTATCATCAGATCAAGATGACAGTGAAGGATCAGGAGAAGACGGCTTTTATCACTCCTTTTGGAGCTTTCTGCTATGTGTCTATGCCTTTTGGGCTTAAGAGTGCCCAGGCGACTTACCAACGGTGTGTACAGAATTGTCTTCACGATCAAATTGGGCGTAGTGTTCATGCTTATGTGGATGATATAGTGGTAAAATCCAGGAAGGAGGAAACCTTGGTCACAGATCTGAAAGAGACTTTCGATAATCTCCGGGTCTACAAAATGATGCTTAACCCGGCCAAGTGTGTTTTTGGAGTCCCAGCCGGCAAGCTCTTGGGGTTTTTGGTGTCTAACAGAGGTATTGAGGCTAACCCGGAGAAAATCAAGGCAATTACATCCTGGCCAAACCAACATGCATCAATGACGTTCAACGACTGGCGGGCCATGTTGCTACTTTGAGCCGGTTCATAAGCCGATTAGGGGAGAAGGCAATGCCTCTGTATCAGATGATGAAGAAAACAGATGATTTTGTTTGGAGCGATGCTGCAAACTCTGCTTTTGAAGATCTGAAGACACAACTTGCTGAGCCGCCGGTCCCGGCTGCTCCAGTTGATAAAGAGCCGCTGCTGTTATACGTGGTCGCCAACTCACGAGCTGTTAGTGTTAGTATTGTGGTGGAGCGCAAGGAGGCTGGCAAGGAGCATCCGGTTCAACGGCCGGTTTACTACGTCAGTGAAGTGCTAATTGAATCCAAGCAATGATATCCACATTGGCAGAAGCTCATATATGGGGTGTTCATGGCAAGCCGGAAGCTTAAGCATTTTTTTCAGGGACATCCAATCACCGTGGTTAGCTCTGCTCCTTTGGGAGACATCATTCAAAACAGAGAAGCCACTGGACGAGTCGCCAAGTGGGCAATTGAGCTTGGTCTCATGGTTTGAAGTATGTGCCATGTACCGCGATCAAATCTCAAGCACTGGTTGACTTCATTAATGACTGGACAGAGATGCAGATGCCAGAAGAGAAACCAAACAACACGTATTTGACTATTCATTTTGATGGGTCCAGATAGTTGGAAGGCTCGGGGGCTGGAGTTGTGTTAACCTCTCCGCGAGGTGAATTTTTTTGTTACGTGTTACGGTTGATGTTTCCTTGCACTAACAACGCAACAGAGTATGAAGCCTTGCTCCATGGTCTTCGAGTGGCAAAGGAGATGAGTTTGAGCCGGGTCAGATGTCTTTGCGTCTCAGATCTAGTGGCTCAACAGGTATCAGGCAAGTGGGATTCCAAGGACCCTCTCATCGCGCCTTATCACCGGGAGGTTGATGCTGTTGCAGGGCATTTTAAAGGTTATCAGGTGGAGCACATTGACCGTCGAAAGAACGAAGCGTCTGATGCTTTAAGCCGGTTGGGGTCTCAGTGTAAGCCGGTACCACCTAGCACCTTTTTGGATGTTTTGCATAACCCGACTGTCAAGTTGCCCATAGAAGAAGATTTAGCTGTTCCTGACCCGGAGGCACAGTTGGTGGCGGCTCTTCACGTCATCCCAGATTGGACAGTGCCGTTCTTGGCTTACATGACCCGGGGAGAGTTGCCAGCGGATGAGACCCTGGCTCGATAGATAACCCGGCGGTCTAAGTCAATGACGATTTCGGATGGAGATTTATACCATCGCAGTGTCTCCGGAGCGTTTCAGCGGTGTGTTTCCCCCGAAGAAGGTCAAGAAATACTTCGTGAGATCCATGAAGGAAATTGTGGTCATCACGCCGGGTCAAAATCTCTGGTGGCCAAGGCTTTTCGTCACGGTTTTTACTGGTTGACGGCTCACGCTGATGCAGAGGATCTGGTCAGCAGATGTGATGGATGTCAATAGTTTGCACGACGAGCGCATGTGCAGGCTCAAGAGCTCCGGATGATTCCAATCACTTGGCCGTTTGTGGTCTGGGGGCTTGACATGGTGGGACCTTTCAAAAGGTCTAAGGATAAAAAGACACATCTCTTGGCGGCAGTTGATAAATTCACTAAGTGGGTTGAGGCGGAGCTAGTGAGTAAGTGTGACGCGGCCACAACGGTTCAGTTCATGAAAAAGGTGATCTTCCATTTTGGTTTTCCACACAACATTATCACGGACAATGGCACTAATCTGGCCCAAGGGGCTATGGAGGAGTTTTGTCAACGTGAGCACATCCGTCTTGATGTTTCTTCTGTAGCTCATCCTCAATCCAATGGTCAAGCTGAGAGAGCCAATCAAGAAATTTTGAAAGGTCTCAAACCCCAGCTTATGGTTCCCTTACAGCGAACGCCGGGTTGTTGGGTAGAGGAATTACCCTCAATGTTGTGGAGTATCAATACTACACCCAATAGATCTACAGGTTACACACCTGTCTTCATGGTTTATGGAGCAGAAGCAGTGTTGCCTAGTGACATCCGTCATGACTCGCCCCGTGTGGCGGATTATGTTGAAGCTAACAACGAAAAAGCCAGACAGGATGCACTTGACTTGTTGGATGAAGAAAGAGACTTAGCATCAGCCCGGTCAGCAATTTATCAATAGGACCTGCGTCGTTATCACAGCCGCCGGGTCAAGTCGAGGACTTTTCAGGAAGGCGACTTGGTGCTCCGGCTCATCCAGGATCTGTCAGATGCACACAAGCTATCCCCACCTTGGTCAGTAAGAATTTAAACAATGGGTCATATTACCTCATTGACATTCAAGAGCACAAAGACTCACGTAAGTCGGACGAAGAGACCCGCCCGCCGTGGAACATTGCTCAACTTCGGCCATACTACACCTGAGCCACCGACTCTCATCATGTACATACGTTCACGTTGTATATACTATGATAAGCAATAAAGTAAGACCATTGGTCTCTTTTCTTTTCAAAGACTATGCATCTTTATTATTTCATATTTACAAATGACTTTTAAGGAGCTGATGATATTTGAATCAAGCTTAACCTTTTTGGTCCAGCTTATGATCGTATCCGAATCTAGCTGCAAATCTCATGGTCATTTGGGGGTTTCCTGTTCAAACATAGGTCGTATTCGAACCAAAGAGAACATAGCTGTCGTAACCCTCTTGATCGACTCAAGGCCAAAACTCACTTGGGGCTTCTTGATCGTATCCGAATCATAGCTTAACCCCTTTGAGTCCGACTTGGATCGTATTCGAATCAGGGTCGTTAAAAACCCCTCAAGGTCATTTGGGGGCTTCCTGTTCAAACATAGGTCGTATTCGAACCAAAGAGAACATTGCTGTCGGTACCCTCTTGATCGGCGCAACGCCAAAGCCACTGGGGGCTATATGGTCGTATTCGAACCTTAGCTTAACCCCTTTGGTCCGGTTTACTAGTCGTATTCGAATCAGAAACCCCCAACCTTTTGAATACAAGATTAAACTTATGCTTGTTATCTGTCGCTTGCCTTTTAGTTTGTTGTTGTTTCAATATTACAAATAAATTAGCTTGGTCTTCTTCATCGGCTCAATTATTGGACAACACAGCCGCCCGGGTCATTCAAGCCGGTGGTTCAAGGATCAAAAGATATGAGCTACTAAGGTATAATGATCATTGAGTATTCAAGAAGCATTAACTTTTCATAAATATTGAGTTATCAAATTCAATCACCTGGATTATTTAAACCGGCGATCTAAGGATCAAAAAGGACAAGTCTTTTCTTTGTATTTATAGGAACATAGTTCAAACATTGCAGAGACAAGCATTAAACGATGCATAAGCAAGCATTAAACATTGACATCTAGAAACACAGAATCACATAGAAGTATTTTATGTGCGATGGCATAAACAAACATGCGGTGTTTTAACAACTAAGTTATTACAAGGCTTTATAAGCCTATGAAGATGATCATTGTCCCTCCCTCGCCGGTTCACCATCTTGAGTCTGGTGGAAGTTGGGTTTTGACCAATCAAGGCCGTTCACAGCGACAAATTCGGCTTCGTCGTCGATCACGCCGACCGGGTCAAACTCCGGGGCAAATGTATCTTCTCTCACTGGTGGGATCAAGTCTGTTACTTTATATGAGGGAGGGGCCATCTTCTTATTCTCACTATCAAAACCCGGTTGGTACTTGTCCAAATTAGTGTCATCTCCAAGACTAGTCGCCTAAGGCCGGACTCCGCGTACACAGGCTATGAAGTCATCCTGATCAAAAGGAGACCCATCCTCCTTCATGGTAGGATAGCCTCTTTCTACATCCGCCGGGTCTAGGTCCGGCAACCAAGCCTTGGAGCAGCTTAGGGCAGTCAAAGCTCTGGCTCGCACGCAGGAGTGTTTTACTTCTTGGAACCTGGCAGGAAGGATGGACAGCTTCTTCAGGATGTCGCTGAGCCGGTTGGGTCCTTGATTAGCAGGAGAGATGGCAGCCAGAGCCCGTTGTGCACCGATATACAATTGTTCAACCAAAGTATATACTGCCTTCAGCTTAATCAACGGGTCTTGGCTCAGATTCTTACTTCACGGACCTGCATAAATTTTTACAGAGTCAGTTGGCGGATTATACTCTGGTTTGGCAAAAAATATACAAAAGGTCAAATCAGGCAGCTTACCAAAGATAACAGCTACCATCTGAGACACCCGGCCCTTTAACCCATTCATCTCTGTTGAAATTTCTTTCAGAGCTGTTTCGGCTGTCTCAGCTCACCGGGTCAGAAGTGTTTTCTCATTTTCCCAAGTCTTCTCCTTGGCAGCAAAGCTGATCTTCAAATTTTTCGTTGTAGAAAGGCTTATTTGCAGTTTGGAGGTGGACGATTTGATTTCTGACTCCTGACTCGCTAGCCGGGTCTTTGTGTCAGTCAATTGAGAATTCAATTCAGATAAGGCGTTCTGTTAAACATTCAGATGAGTCAAGACTTGGTTTCAAATTCAAGATTTTAAATTCAAGATTCAAGTCTCAAGTACTTTACAGGAAACCACTTGACACTTGGGGGCTAATGTATGCCAAATCAAATTTCTACGACTTTAGAAACATATTTAAAAGTCCCAAGTCCCTTACAAAGTAATAGCACTTGGCACTTGGGGGCTAATGTATGCAGTTCAGCAAGTTTATCAAGGTTAAGCCGGAGTATTAAGTACTTTGAAGACGGTCTCAAAAACAATTTTAAAAATACTGATTCATTTATGATTAAAATGAACTGGTCCTTGGGGACTACAGGTGAAGCTTTGTTCTATTAAAGTCAAGCAAAGATTCATAAGTAAAAATCTCTACCTATATTCTAAATTCTACAGGTTATTCCGGTTCTCTCATAATCTGAAGACTTGGGGGCTGAAGGAATACAAGTAAACCGGAAAAACATACCTCATACTTCAACTGAAGCTACTTGACCATCTCAATCCCAGATTCGCGACTGGAGTGTACATGATTGAGATAGCCGGATAAAATGTCACTGGCATTGAGACGGTCATAGTTGGCAACGTCAAAACAACCTTTCTGCCTTTTCAACGCCTCTTGCTTTGCGGTACACTGAGCCAACACGGTTGGGTTCCCCGGCTCAACCAAACAGCTACCAGTAATTTGAACATCTTGGGCAGATGGAGATGGCGGGTTGGCTGAGCTTGACGAACCAGCTGTAGAAGGATTCACCATGGATTCATCAAAATTCGGCTCAGGAGGGTTTGCCTCATTGTCAATAGGCGGGTGTTCTGGAGCGTTAGCCAAGGGAGAAGGCGGCCTAGCCGGTTCAGATGCTAGCACTGCGGGTCTTCCGCCGGTTTTGCCGCCTTCGCCTTCTTGGATTTAGCCTGGCCGCTAAGGAAAAATATTGCAGGATTTTCAACATAAAGATACAATTGAGCAACCCGGAAGAAAGGATGATTTCTAATTACCCAGGAGCAGTCTTGAAAGCCGGGAATTGTGTTTGTGATGAGTCGCCCGAGGAACGAGACACCTCCTGAAAGGATAAAAGAAAAGAGTTAAAAGAAATACAAGGAGCAGGATTCATTAAAACGAGTTAAAGACAACAATAAGGAAACGTCATTTGGGCGTTTCCGAGGGGTCTGTTGAAGGACGACAACCGGTTCATCTTCAATCCCAACTTCGCGGCGGCTTTCATGTTGCTGCTTTTTCAAATGAAAGTTGGGATCCAAGTGAGCTAAGGGGTTAGAAAACCTTACTTTACGGATCACTCGTCGAACTTTGTGTCTTGGTAAGGGCTCTGAGTCAGAGGAAATGATAGTTACCTCTGCTTCCCCGGCCTGACTGGCCCCAGTGTCATCCTGGTAAGGATCAGTGTCAATAAGATTGTTAAAAAATTGGCCAAGGGAATCAAGGGCTACCTCCGAGTCAGACGTGTCATCAAGTTTCATTAAATCTTCAGCAATGGTTTTCTTTTTCTTCTTCAACTTCTGGGTCGTCTTCTTGGTGTTGATGACGCAACTTTCGCCTTCTTGGCAGCCTCGTGGTCATATTTCACCTTACAAAATTCAGAATTGGCCTGCAAATACAAGAAGAAAGATCAGTGCTATAGTAATATAGCTGGGCAAAACACAAAGGAAAAGAGATCAGAATATACTTACTTTTGGTACCGGGTTAAGCTTGCAGAAGGGATTTAACCCAACAATGTTGCAGTCTTCATATTTCCCATTCACCAAAAGGTTTGACATTGAAACAATGTCTTCTTCGATGAGTTCAACTGGGCTGTGACGAAGAGAGTTGTCCGAGCCTCCACCATATTCATACATCAGTTTTGATCGACCGCTTAATGGAATAACCCTCCATGAGATCCAGCAGCGGGTCATATCTACTCCAGTTAAACCGTTCCCCAACAAAGCGTTGATTCTTTTGATGGATGGAAGCAGCCTCTTGCGTTCAGCAACAGTGAGTTTATCCGGAAGGGTGAACTTGGAGTCAAGATGACCGGGGCGGTAACCCGGCAGCGGCTTCTCATTTGCTGGAGAGATATCCTAACAGTAAAACCAAGTTTGGTTCCAGTCCTTTGGGTGTAAAACTATGAGAGGGAAGACAGCACCCTGACGGCGCTGAATTGAGATGCCTCCAAGTTCTAAGCTAGGACCGTTGGTCCATTCGTTCTGCCGGTTCAGATAAAAGTACTATCTAAACAGCTCTATGGTCGGCTCTTGCTGAAGATACACCTCATAGAGCACTTACAAATATTAGATATGGAATTGGGTCCAAGGTTCTGAGGATGGAGTTTGAAAAAATGAAGGACCTCTCTGAAGAATTTTGAACTGGGCGGTGAGAAGCCACGGTTCATGTGGTCAGTGAAGACAATCACTTCTCCGTCTTTTGGATTGGGGCGTTCTTCCTCCGGGTCAGGAGCATGATAAGACATGACAGTTTTTGAAGGCAGAAACCCAATGAGGAAGAACTCTTTTAACCGTTCCTCAGTTATGGATGAGGGGACCCAGTTACAGACGGTGGGTGTCTTTGACGGCATGATGTGCAAGGAACTGAAAAAGAAATAACAACATGCCGGTTCAGTTTACGGTCAGGTTAATAGTTAAAGGTTGAAGATGTAAAACAAGTAATGGCGGATTAACTAAGGGCTAATGACATATAAGGAAAAGAAAGCCGGAGTGGTAAGCCGCCATGACTACAGATTTTCTCAGAAAGCAGATTCAGCTAAGTGTTGGCATAAATAAGTTTTACCAAGCTGTAATTATTATTTTGGATCAAATGGCCGTTCTGAAAGAAAAATATTCTAGACCTAAAAATCTAGTACAAATGGGTTCGTCAGCTATAACGAAGCATCTATACAGGAAAAAGGGATCTACTGCTATAAAAAATGGACGCAAAACAACTACCGCGCGAGTTATATCTCCTTTTTGGATCAAGAGAGGCTGCGGAGGAAGAACTGCCAGAAAGGTTCATGAGGGACAGTGAAGAACACCGATGAACTTGCAAAGCCCTAAAGCAGATCTAAAAAGTTTGAGAAGGCAAGACTTACGGATGCGGACTTGACACGGAGGGTCGTCGCCGTTTATCTGGACAGTTCAGGGTGATGCAGCGTCCAAGCTCGAGGACGACGATGAGGGTTGCGGCGGCGGCGGAGCTCGAGCAGTAGCGGAGATTGCGAGAGGAAGAAGATGAAGAAGAGGGGAGAATGAGAAAAACCGGCCGCATGCCTATTTATAAGGGCAGATGCGAACAGACAGGCGCGAAAATCAAGCGAGGACCAAAATAATGATTATCCAGCTAAACGAATGCCTCGATTCTCAGAAGACATTAAAAGATAAAAGATCCGTTGAAGATGATGTCATAACAGGTTTTCATGTTTTCAGAAGATGACGTCATGGCGGATTACAGAGTTCTTTCAGACAAAGGAAGATGGGTTTCGTCTAAGTGTTGAAGATTGACAAAGAACAAAGTTCAAGTCAACCTTGGGGCCTAATGTTGGGGATATAGCTACCAGGTATGACCCGCCCAGGAGGGGCCGGGTCAACCCCAATGGCGGGTTAGAAACAGAAGCCCAGTAATATTCAAGATTATAGTTATCTAGACTTGTAAAAGGCCTAAGCCCAAGGGCGGCTTAAGGCCAAAATATTGTAAACCGGCATATGTAAAGAAAGGCATATAAAAGAAGTCACCGAGCCGGTCACGTCTTATGAGCCGGCCGGGACTCTGTAGGCCGCCAGGCGTTAACCCGTGTATATAAGGGGGCGACCTGGCGGCGGCTTAGGACAGAGACAAGATATCGATAACCAAGCCGGCGAGTTGAGCCTCTTGGAGATCGAAACCCCAGCAATACCAATCCCAACTAGACGTAGGCTTTTACCTTGATCGTAAGGGGTTGAACTAGTATAAAAACTCTCTCATGTTCTTTGTCCCGATTAACCCCTTTAAGCTTCCTAGTACGATGGCCCTATGACTAAGTCCTGGCTCTTGGACATTTGCCGTGTTAACTCCACGACAGTTGGCGCCCACCGTGGGGCCAGCGCACGGTGGATTTGAGTTCTTGAAGGGAAACTTCGAAGGGCTCAAGGGATACGCCATGGGCCGGATGACCAAGAGTCGTCGCGGCAAGCTCTACATCAACGGCGAAGGCTGGGGCCCCGAGGCCGGCTCAATCGAGTACGGGTACTGGGTCCCCTTCGGTGGAATTCATGTCTTCATCGGCCGGATTGGCGAGTCAGGCCCTGAGCCGGATGTCCACACCGACCTCATCGAAACGGCTCAGCATGCAACGACAGCCCGTGTTCAATCTGCCGTGAAGCATGCCTTTGTAGGCTGCATCCATGGCAGTGAATACTCTGAAGGATCGGTAGAGGGTGGTGAGACGGCTATCTGTTCTGATACCACATCATCAACATGTGAGACGGACTCTCTGTTTCAGTTACAAGACGACATGCTCGGGGGCTGTTCCGATGGCAGTAGTATTCTGGACCCCTTTGAGCCGCCGAATTGGGCCGGAGTCTTCGTGGCAGTGACACAGCCCGGACAGAACTCTACCGCGGCGATAGTAGCAGCGACCGGGTCGGCTGCCGCCGGGTCAGGAGATCTCGCGCGCCCCCCGGCTCAGATTCTGATGGACCTCATGGATAAGCTGACGACTCTGTTAACCGCCGTGGTAGAGCCGGCGGATAAGCCCCAGCATGATGCAGAGGTGGCACGCATGCAGGAGGAGATGGTGCAAGCTAAAGAAAATCTAGCCACGGAGGAAACCCGGATGGCGGCAGAGCGAGCGGCTTTGGATGCTCGTGCTCAATAGCTTCAAGCAGAGACTTTCCAGCTCTCAGTGGATCTTAACGCATCAAACGAGGTCATGAGGAGGAGGCATCAGAGAACTCAGTCACGTGTACCTCTAACGCTTGATCCGAGGAACCTGTTCCATACTCCCGGGGCTGGGGGGAGCAACCCGCGGGAGGCAAACCGGATTACGACACCCGGTGCACCGGTTCAGCCACGCACCATGGAGCCACCTCGTATACATACCACTCCTCCACATTATGTGCCAACACCTCCGGGTCACTTCTCCAACTCCCTAGAAAATCTCATTGCAGTGTCGGCTCATTTGGCGGCTCTCCCAATGGAAGGCGACTCACTAGCAGCGATTGAAACCCGGAGGGTAAGAGAACTTCTTCAAACGGCTCTGGCCCAGCAGGATGCATACTCCTACAGTCGAGACATGATCCATTTGTCAGCGTTCTGGGAACGGGGGTCCCCAGACTTGCCTGCCTGCGGCCTGCGGCGTGGCTCAAAGGAGGCACAGCATGGCCCATCTTCATCAACACAAGACTCAAGACCCTCGCGAGGGGCCAAGCCTCGCGGGGCGGACGACACGGCGTATCCTTAGGCGCAGCCTCCTCAGGCTGGCTCGCGAGGAGGCGGAGAAATAAGGGCTGGGTACCTCGCGAGGTGTCCATGACGCAAGCCATGACGACTCAGGGCGCCAGGCAGGCGCCAGCGCGTGCAGCGTCCTGCTTTCCTCTTTGGTGCAAAGGGGGCAAGCGCAGCCGCGGAGTACCGAGGCATCATGCAAAGGTTGCCATTTCGGTGCAACGAGACCAAGACCAGGCGGACTACGAGACGGAGGTCACCATGGAGCCCAGCACGGCGTCACTGCAGAGCCTTTCGCAGGCGAAGACCAACTTTAGTCAGGATAAGTGTACTTGCTGTTCCCCTTCAAATTAGCCCGCCATTGTTGGTGCCCTTCCCGCTCAATATTTGGGAAGAGGACCAGTGCCTCTATAAATAGGACCAGCCACCCGCATAGCAAAGAGGTTGGTTCGTTCGGTCCGCAAGTAGAGAGAGTGAGAGAGAGAGAGAGAGAAGGGTGACTGAACTCCTCCTAGCAGTTCATCGCCCCAGCCAAGAACAGACCCTCGCGAGGCTGTTCTTCCTTGTATTGTTCATCATCACCAGCCCCAAGAGGCAATCCACCAACCACACACTGGAGTAGGGTATTACACCACAACGGTGGCCCGAACCAGTATAAACCTTGTGTCTCTTGCGCAGTTCTTTTAGTAGTTTAGATCTTTGTGAGACGGGGAGGTAGAAGGCGTGATCTCCACGCGCACCCCCGTGTTCGAACCTTAAGGGTCTGCCGGAACCCGTGATCCGACATTTGGCGCGCCAGGTAGGGGTGCGCCGGAATCTGTCCTCCACCACTCCGTTCTCCTCCGACCGTCACGTCCATGTCCGACGCTCATCGGGCCCGCGCCGAGCGCCGGGCCGCCATCGCTTCTCGCGTCGCCCAGATGGCCCCCGTCGGTGGGCGTCCTCGTCATTCCCCGTCGCCCGCCGTCAACGCCGCCACCGGCCCGGCGGGGGGCGAGCAGCAAGCGTCGTCTCAGCATCCATTTGTGCGCCAAGACGGCCGCACCGCTACTCCATCGCTCGCACCAGCTGGTTCTTCGTCCCGCACGCTCCACGCACCCTTGGAGTCTCGAGCTGCGCTCCTCGCGGCAAACGAGCTCCTGCGCTATCGCCCCGTGAACGACGTCTACAAAGAGTGGCTCGACCGCGTCGCCCTGCTTGTCCGCGCCGCAGGGGGCTCTTCCGCGCCGTCCGTTCCTCTGCGCCACACCCCGCCCCGCGCGGGCAACGAAGATCTGGAGGCACACCAGCCGCCTCCTCTCCAAGAAGACTCCATGGCTCCAAGGCGCGTGGCCCCTGGGCGGAACCCGCTCCGTCAGGTGCCAGCGCAACAAGAACGGAGCTGCCAAGAAGTCCCTCGACCGCAAGGAGCTGCCAGGGCGCTCCCAGCTCCGGCACGCCGCAACCCTGCTCCAGCTCCGGCATGCCAAGACCCCGCTCTGCTCCTAGCTGCAGCGCGTGGGGACCCTCAAGACCAAGCTCTCCACCAGCTGAAGCCTTTTGTGGCCACCGTAGGCTGCCGCGCCTACACCACCGAGTTGCGCAGCATCGCGTGGCCCGGCAAGTTCAAGCCAGACCTGCCTCCTCGCTACGACGGCACAACCGATCCCGCAGAGTTCCTCTAGCTCTATGAGCTGGGCATCGAGGCTGCCAGCGGGGACGAAAAGGTCATGGCGGACTGGTTCCCCATGGTGCTCAAGGAAGGGGCTCGCACCTGGCTCCTGAATCTGGCTCGACGCACGATCTCTTCCTGGGACCAGATGCGCACCCACTTCATCGCCAACTTCCAAGGTACTCGCGACCGGCCACCCGCCGTGAGAGACATGCGCCGCATCAAGCAACAACCCGGGAGACCCTGCAAAAGTACATCCAGCGCTTCAACAGTGCGCGCCTCAAGATCCCCAAGGTGTCCGAGGAAGCCATCATCTTGGCCTTCTCCGATGGCGTGCACGACGTCAAGATGAAGGAGGAGCTGGCGATGCATGAAGACCTCTCCACCTCCCTGGAGCTGTTCAACTTGGCGACCAAGTGCGCCAGGGCTGAGGAGGGACGTCTCTCCCTCCTCGAGCTGCCCGCCGCAGACCCAGAAGAGAAGAAGCCCAAGGCCAAGGACGTGAAGCGCAAGGGGGCTGCCGTACTCGCAGCAGAACCAGACACCAAGCGGGGCAAGGATCTGCCCGAACCCTCCAAGGGCAGCCGGTACTGTGTGTACCATGACCTCCACGCCCACAACACCAACGAATGTCAAGAACTCCACGCCATGCGAGAAGGAAGGATCGGCCGTCGCCCTGACCGAGGCTATGGCCGAGGAGGAGGAAGAAACCCAGGACGCTGGGAAGATCACGGCCCGCACCAGGGGTGGCGCGACCAACCTCGCGAGGACCGCTGGCGGGACCTGCCTCCCGAGGGAGACTCGAGGGATCAGCCTCATGAGGATCGCCCTCATGGCAACGCAGGCCTACCTCCGCTGCCGCCTCAGCCAAGGAGGAACAAAGACCGCCATCAAGACGAGGGGGCTGGGGGCTTCCAAGAGCCGCGCGCAATCGCCTGCATCCTGGGTAGAGCTCAAGCCCCAGCCTCTCAACGTATCTTCAAGCAGTTTGCCCGCGAAGTGAATGCAGCTCTCCCCAAGCTCAAAGCAATGTGCCCCCTCAGGTGGTCGGCGTGCGCCATCACGTTCAGCTCAGCGGACCAGCTCAAGTGCGCGGCCACGGCCGGAGTCCTCCCGATGCTTTGCTCCCCAGTCATCAACAACGTGCTGGTCACCAAGACCCTCATCGACGGAGGGGCGGGGCTCAACATCCTGTCCGTGGAAACATTCAACAGTCTCCAAGTACCCTATGACCAGCTTCAGCCAACCAAGCCCTTCTCCGGAATCACCGATGGTTCCACAGTCCCGATCGGGCAGGTCCGCCTCCCTGTCACCTTCGGGGCTCGCAGCAACTACCGCACCGAGCTCATCGACTTCGACGTTGCCCACATCCGCCTGCCGTACAACACCATCCTCGAGTACCAAGCGCTGGCCAAGTTCATGGCCGTGACTCACCACGGTTACAATGTCCTCAAGATGCCAGGAAGTGGCGGCGTCATCACGGTGCCCTGTGAAGAGAAGGATGCAGTGTGTTCCCTAGAGCAAGCCTATCAGGCCGCGTCGCTAGAAGACCCAGATCGCGGAAGCAGGAGGCTTCTTGAGACCACCCCCAAGAAGAAGAAGACGTCGTCAGGCTCATCCCCTCAGGAGGCAGGCCCTTCAGGGCCCGTGTCTGCCCAGGGGGAACCCCCTTCCATCGCATAGGAAAGCGCGCCCGGCGCCCTCCTCAGGCAGGGCTCGGGGGCTCTCACCTGGAGGGCCACCGACCTAGCCAGGGTCACGAGGGAGGCGCTTGGGCACCATGTGGAGGCGTGCTTCGAAGCACATTTCCCTTGAGAAGGAGCCAGGCAAGGAAGGTGAGACCAGCAGGAGTTCGTTAACGAGGCCATTCAAGAACTACATGAGTCAAGGATCATGAGAGGTTGCCGCCGTCTACCAGCCGTGGCCCCACATCCAGGCGAGGATGGTGGGCTGCGCGACTGCGTCAACGTACCAGGGCTCAATCAGATCACCACGACGGAGCGTCTCTGGCCCTCGCAAGTGGGGCGCTGCGGGGGTCCACCCCACAGCTATGTTCGCATGCCTTACGGCCTGCCGAGCATGGCTGCGGCGTACTAGCGCCTCATGAGGGGCATCATGCAGGCTCAGGAAGACAGGCATTCCGCGGCCTTGGCGGAGATGAAGACAGCTCGCGAGGAGTCACCAGTGCCTCTGGAGCCTCCCGAGGCCCCGGGGCCTGGGGGCTCGTGAGGACCAGCTTCCGCAGCCCACCGAGTCTGCTGCACCGACGCCACTTCGCCGACAACGTCCTCAGGTGACATCTTTCAAGCTTCATTCCCAGCTGGGAGCACCCTCCCAGGGTTGCATCACTCCCAGGCCGCGTGGGTCCGTCCCTGCGGCATGTATCCCCTTTTATTTTTCGGTCGTTAGTTTGCCTTGATGGGGGCGCCCCTCGGGCTGCATCATCCCCAAGCCACTTGGGCTAGGCCCAGCGGCGTGTATCTCCCTCGCGTTTATTTCCAATTATGCATTCGCCTATCATGCTTGATTGCTTGATGCCTGTCCGCGGCATCCCTTCTTCTCCATGTCGGCCACTTGCACGTTAAAGGATGGGTGCCTGAGCATTGCGACTCAGGGCTCTTACTGGCTCTCCAGCCCTCACCCTCTGGCCTTGTCCACGGCATCGCGACCTGGCATACCAGCGACGGCTGAGACAAGCTCGAGGGCCGGGACCCGAGGACGTAGAGTACCGGCATCTAACCAAATTTTGCAGGGACACATCTCAAGATATGGCCCAGTGCCAGGCGCAACCCGCCTAGAGGTAGGGCCTCGTGAGTCCCGCGCTGGCTCATGGGTGCCCTGATACACCTCACCTACTCCAACCAGCGAGCTCTTGAGCGACTAACGATCGACTAATGACTGCCATGGCAACCCCATCTTCTATCTGTGACGAACCTGCAGGATCCTTGGAGGGAACTGCACTAGCCAAGGCCCTCACGGAGTTCCCTTCACCCTCGCTCGTGTGAACCGCTTGCGTGTTAAAGGGGGGGCGCCTGAGCATCGCGACTCAGGGCTCTTACTGGCTCTCCAGCCCTCACCCTCTGGCCTTGTCCATGGCATCACGACCTGGCATACCAGCGACAGCTGAGACCAGCTCGAGGGCTGGGACCCGAGGACGTAGAGCAGAAAGGGGGGCAGATGCGAGGGAGAAGGGGCGCGTGAGGACCTCGCCGAGCAACTCCGTCCCAACTACCCCACGGACCCGACGATGCACTGGGAGCGATCCCCGATCCTCAAGATAAGTCACCATCCAAAGCACTGGCTACCGTGGCACTACCCCCGCACCTAAAGCAATTCCATACTAGCGACGTTTCTTCCCTTTCTCACCAAGTGACGGCTGCTTGGGTGCCAAAGGGGACCTCCTGAGCATCGCGACTCTGGGGCTCTTACCGGACCCCGGGTCGCTCACCTCCTGGCCTTGACCACGGCATCGCGACCTGGCATACCAGCGACGGCTGATGCCGCCTTGGGACTGGGACCTGTCGACGCAGAGCACCAAGCCCTCGCGAGGTTCGAAAGGGAGAACTAAGCTAAGATGAAATCAGCAACTCACACAGCTCTGCGGCAAAGGTTATGTATTAAGAAACGGGACTACAGGCACCTTACAAGCCCCCGTGGGGCGCATTTTGATTCCTCGCAGGGAACGGATCCTAAGGGGTGCTAACTACACGAGCTCTTGCAAAAGATGCCATCATCAATAGTGGGCCGTCAGGCGCCGGCGCCAACCCCATCCAGATCAAGGTCGGCGACGGCCCGATGAGCCCGCCCTGCTCTGGGAGCGGCGCCGACTCGGGGGCTCGTAGCTGTCGTCGCTCGTCTCCGGAGTCGCGAAGATTTCGCCGGAGTCACTGGACCCTCCGGCGCCTCCGCCAAGGGAGCGGTCGACGGGCCTAGCCCTCACCAGGGCAAGGTCCTGGCCACCTCTCCCGGAGCAACACTCCAGCCGGCGCCCGTTCGCGTCGAAGACCTTGAAGAACATCACCGCAGCGCCATCGTACTCCAAGTGGACCGCGAAGACGCCCCTTTCCCTGCAAACCCGGGCGATCTCTCTCCAGCCGCGGGACATGTAGACCTCGCCCAGGGCAGCGACCACGACCTCTGCCTCGGTTGCGAGGGCGCTGCAGCCGGCGTGCTGTAGCCAGAGCTCCAGGGGCCCTCCTGGAGGGACGATGGAGGCGAAGAAGGGAGGCAGACGGATCCAGGACTGGGGAGGAATGGCGACGTGGAGCATGAACTCTTGGGAGGAGCCCTCGGCATGGACTCCAGGAGGAACAACCCACGCCTTCACGACCCGACGGCGCCTACGACGGCGCCGACCGCGGAGATCAGCGTCGACACCTTCGAGGCCCTCGATGTGGGCATACAAGGGAAGTGGGAACCCCGGCGGAGCCCGCTCGCACCAGGGCCTCAGCACCACCTGACGGTCTTCCTCGCCCCGGCTGCAAAGAGCGAGCCGTTTCTTCGGCGGGAGCGGGTCTGGCCCCTCTCGAGGAGCCTTTCCCTTCTCCGCTGCAGAGAACCGGCGGATCGGAGCCATCGCAGCAAGACGGAGCAAGGATCGGGAAGAAGGAGAAGCCAGGAGGAATGGACTGGAAGGGCACGCACAGCTTCGTACTTATAGCTGGCGAAGACCAACCGCCGGCCTCCATGATCACAGGTAATCATAACACGATCTGCATGCAGGGACTTGTCCAACTTGCGTGATCACCGAGGCGTCATGGGGAAGTGGAGATGCCCACGTCCCATCAACCGCCACACGGCGCCCAAGGCCGCAGGTTGTTAGGGCCCATGGCGCTTCGCCCTTGCCCTTTCGCCTCTCGGCATGGCCAAGTCCATGCACGCCTTGGGCTCGGGGGCTACTGTCGGCGTTCTGGGAACGGGGGTCCCCAGACTTGCCTGCCTGCGGCCTGCGGTGTGGCTCAAAGGAGGCCCAGAATGGCCCATCTTCATAAACACAAGACTCAAGACCCTCGCGAGGGGCCAAGCCTCGCGGGGCGGACGACACGACGCATCCTCAAGCGCAGCCTCCTCAGGCTGGCTCGCGAGGAGGCAGAGAAATCAAGGCGGGGTACCTCGCGAGGTGTCCATGACGCAAGCCATGACGACTCAGGGCGCCAGGCGGGCGCCAGCGTGCGCAGCGTCCTTCTTTCCTCTTTGGTGCAAAGGGGGCAAGCGCAGCCGCGGAGTACCGAGGCATCAGGCAAAGGTTGCCATTTCGGTGCAACGAGACCAAGACCAGGCGGACTATGAGACGGAGGTCACCATGGAGCCCAGCATGGCGTCACCGCAGAGCCTTTCGCAGGCGAAGACCAACTTTAGTCAGGATAAGTGTACTTGCTGTTCCCCTTCAAATTAGCCCGCCATTGTTGGCGCCCTTCCCGCTCAATATTTGGGAAGAGGACCAGGGCCTCTATAAATAGGACCAGCCACCCGCATAGCAAAGAGGTTGGTTCGTTCGGTCCGCAAGTAGAGAGAGAGAGAGAGAGAGAGAGAGAGAGAAGGGTGACTGAACTCCTCCTAGCAGTTCATCACCCCAGCCAAGAACAGACCCTCGCGAGGCTGTTCTTCCTTGTATTGTTCATCATCACCAGCCCCAAGAGGCAATCCACCAACCACACACTGGAGTAGGGTATTACACCACAACGGTGGCCCGAACCAGTATAAACCTTGTGTCTCTTGCGCAGTTCTTTTAGTAGTTTAGATCTTTGTGAGACGGGGAGGTAGAAGGCGTGATCTCCGTGTGCACCCTAGTGTTCGAACCTTAAGGGTCTGCCAGAACCCGTGATCTGACACCATTCAACTCCTCGCCCAAGCCGGAGCCCGAGTTACATTAGGCACATGGAGTCTGCAAAGATGTCAAGTAATTCTCAACACTACCGGACGCTGATGACTTAAGTCACATTGTCCAACAGCTCAGGGAGTCAGCCAGGAAGCTCTGGACTAGGTTCTTAGTAAAAAACAACCAAATTGTCGACTGTCCGGACGCGGAAGCCCTTGCGGCCTTCAAACACAGCGTCCGGGATGAATGGCTTGCATGCCACCATGGTCAAGAAGGACCTAGATTCATGACAGCCCTTACCGCTCTCATGACCCGCTTTTGCGCGGGAGAAGACAGCTGGCTCACTCATAGAAGCAACATCGCCAGCGACTCGGGCACTTCCGAAATTCGAGACGACAATGGCAAACCACGACGAAGCAAACACAACAGTCGCAATGATAATGAAAGATCACACGACACAACGGTCAACGCAGGATTCATCAATCCAAAACCTGGTCAACGGAAAAATCCATTCAAGGCGAACCGAGATGGACTATCCAACCTAGACAGGATACTAGACTGACCCTGCCAGATTCACGGCCACGCCGATAAACCAGCTAATCATACCAACATAAGTTGTTGGGTCTTCAAGCAGGCCGGCAAGCTCAATGACGAACACAAGGGGAGGAGGCCGCCAGGCGATAGGGACAACAGAGATGTTCACCAACCAAATACTGGGGGTCAGAAGCAATTTGCGTCCGAGGATCGATCAACCATGGGGCCGAAATAGCAGTTCAGCTTTCGCCGCCTACCTCATATATCCGGAAAATTTGTACCCCACATACATCACTACACACTTAACATACCATGCGCATTGGCGGAAGCACAATACGGATAAGCCGGCAAGCATTCCCGTAACCTTTTTTTTATCGACTTCCCTTTTTCTTTCTTCATTATCTCTTAAAAACAGGTGACGCAAAGGACAAACATCCAGACCGACTCCATCGGAGTTCGGATCCGTACACTCATCTAAGAGGCTACTTCCGTCAAGGATTCCCCTCGCCGAGGACAGGCGGCACAGACGTGCGACAAGAGGTCCAAAATAAACTTTTTGTAGACCACACTCTTTATTTCGAGCCTGTAATATGCCTTTTCCCCCGCCTTCGACCCCGGGCATGTCAAATAGACAGGGTTGAGGTCTTTTTATATATAAAGTAACCATTGTCATATCGCCCAGTTCCCAGTAAACATTATCCAAATTAATCATTCACGTATTTTCACAAACGAATATGGCTCCTATGGTCGTTTAACACACATACCTTGGCATAACCTGCCAGGGGCTTGGTATGGGAACAAATGAGTTGCCAAAAAGTTCGAACAACTTTACTGCGTACTTCGGCGTCGCGAGTTTGGCCTTATATGCATCAGCTCCAAATCATGTCTTGGGTCAATGGTTGGGTTGACCGGCTCCTGTGCTTGCTACCTTATGTTCCACTCTATCGGCTAGGGTAGTAAAGGGAGAACTACTGCGATTGTGCTCAAGTTCATCTGGTCAAGCACCTCAGTAGAGAAAGCTGAAAACCGACCATCATGATGCTACGCGAGCTGGTCAACCACTCGATGACTTATCAGAATCTATCGCGATTCCCTCCGTATCACACGAAGGACCTTTTTTCGGGTCATATATGTAATGCACCATATTGGAATAAGACGTATACATACCAGGGGCTATATCATAGCCCCCCATAAAACTCCTATGGCTAAGTGAAAGTGTTAACACCCTATAGTCTGATTGCCTGGTTCGCCGCATTATCACCTCCTTCATGGACCAAGATGTTGGATCAAGAGTGATTAAATGTTTTTTAGAACACCCCCATACTTCCTATGAGGGGGCTGAAGCCGATGACTGGAAAACTTTCAGATCATATTAAAACGGCCGCACAGGAGGAACACAAGCTTTTGAGCAAAACCAAAAATAGATTAACTATAAAATTGTCTTCTACAATTCTCATACACCTCATTCAAACATTATGTCTTTCGAGCATTGACCCTCTATCAAGCGGGCGGCCTCTAGGACATCTTCAAAATAATGCTCCAGTTTGTAACGGTCCTTGCCCTTGGGTGAACTCTTCGCCGCAACATCGATGGCCTTCATCTTCCCCGAGAATGTCTTGACTTGGGCAAAGGCCATCATTGCACCCTCAATGCACACCGACCGCTTCACAGCGTTGATACGTGTCACCGCATCAACAAGCCGCTGCACCAAGCCGAAGTAGCTATTCGGAATAGGCTCAGTTGGCCACAACCGGATTATGACATTCTTCATGGCGGCGCCGGATATCCTATGAAGCTTGGCCCATAGGGACATCTGTTGTTTTAGCAACAGAGGGCGCTTCGACGCGCCAAAGTGTGACCAGAAAAGCTTCTCCGTTGCATACCCCTCTCGCGCCTGGTAAAACAGCGCCGCATCAGAAGAACTCTTCGGCAAGTCTAAAAACTCGTCCGGAGAACTCCACACTTGGTTAAGCTGAGCATAGTTTGGATTGCCGAACTTAGTCCGTAGCAAAAAGGGCTTGCCAGCCACAATCTCCCCAGCTTGCCGGATCTCCTCACGGGCTGCTCTGGATTCAGACCGCACTTCTCTTGCCTCTCGTAAGGCCTTGTCAAGTTCAGCCATTTTGGCTTCATTCTCCTTCTCAAGAAGTTCCCAGCGGCTAGCAGCATTTTTTAGTTCGAGCGCCATCGTGGATATCTTCTCCTTGTCTTGGTGCCGAGCAGCTTGTTTGGCTTTTAACTCAGCCGATGCCTTTTCGGCAGCCGCATTACTAATCCAGACCTGCTCCTTGGCCCAGGCTAGCTCAGCTCGAAGGATCTCGACTGCGACAACACCATCTGCAGATATGTACACCTTATTACACAATTCTTCGCATATTGCCTATATTTTAAACATATGCATAGTATAAATGCCCCAAAATCATACCTTGCGCCTCATCAAGTCGCCTGTTGATAAGCGCAATATCATTATCCGCCTCATCAATCTTATGTTGCAAATCTGCAACTTCTATAGTTCGGGCAGTCACCGAAGAAGTCACCGCCTGTGTTCCAATTAATCAGGTCAGTCCCTGGGCATTTCTTTTGATCCTCTGATCGCCTCCCTCGCGAAGCCAATCAGTGTCTCAGGGGCTACTATCTATACACAGGTGTATTTTGTGAACAAAACACAATTGCACATATTATAGCACAAACCTCGAAGCCTCTTAGTAGGCTCACAAAGGCCTCATTTAATCCGCTCTTCGCAGACATGACCTTTTTAACCACCATGCACATCAAGGTACGGTGTTCCTCTGCGCCGGACGCCTGCGGCAGCATGTTCGTCAAGATATCCGGTGCCTACAGGTCTCCGGAGGCTGCAGTAGGAGTATGGCCACCCTTTAAAGGGATTTGTTTATTCGTATCCGGCTGTATACCGGATTGTTCGGGGCCTTCATTATTGGTCCCCGGGCCCAGGGCCACCTAAGTATCACCTTCGGGTAATGTCTTCATCATCCCTTGCACCACCTGTTGGTCAGGGTAGACCGTCCGCGACGACACCTCGAAGTTGTCCGCCCTATTGGGCGGAGAAGCTGGTGGAGGCATCTCGCTTTCCATCATCTCAGGGAGAAGGTCCCCCGAAGAAGAGGATTGTTGTAGAAGACGGCATGCCAAGCTGCAAAAAAATATATTCCAGGCATTACAAGAAAAGAACGGGATATGTTTAAAACATCCTTGTTCACTTACGATTTGGCCTGAGGCTTGTCCTCATCATGAGACTGTGCTTCGACGTCCTCCAAGCCCGAGCCACTCAACAGAGGCATCTTGCCTCACTTAGGAGCCTTTTCTCCAAATCTTCGGAGGCGGCCCTTTTCTTCCCATGAGGGGAGGAGACAATGGCCCCCCTTCACTTTTGTATTCAGATGAGGGAATTTTGATTCCTTCGGACACAATGTCTGATGTACCCTTGGAATAGGGGCCATCTTTGGTTCTCCCACTCTCCGTCTCGCCGTCCTTCACAGACATCTGGTATGGTGCCAGGGCCAGCATCCTTGTTAGAACAGGATTCACGGGGCCTTCAAGAAGAGGGGCCGAACACATAATTAGTTCAGCCTTCTTTATCCAGCCCTGGAAGAAGGTAGCTTGCTTAATACCATATTACGGTATGCGTAATTACAAAGTGTTCGGGAGACAAGTGCTTACCGGGGTATCAGGACGGTTGCTGGTAAGGCCAGTGTCCTCAGTAGTGTCCGGCCAATGTTTTCGCTTCCCAAAAAACAACTTCCACATCTCTTCATGCGTAGTGCCGAAGAAGTGTTGAAGGGTTCGTGATCCTTCTAGATTAAGCTCCCACATACGGCGAGACCTGCACTGGCATGGCAGGATCCGGCGAACTAGCATCACTTGAATCACGTTGACAAGATCGATGTATCTCTCAAGGAGGGTTCAGATGCGGCTCTGTAGAGTCTGCACTTCATCAACTAATCCCCAGTCCAGCCACTTGTTAATCCATGATGCAAGCTGTGGTGAAGGGCCGGAACGGAACACATGTATAGCTGCCCACTTGGTACTATGGGGTTCCGTGACATAAAACCACTCTCGCTGCCATTAGTTGGAGGTTTCGGTGAAAGAGCCTTTTGGCCAGGGAGTGTTGGTAAGTTTGCTCACTACAACACTACCGCACTATGCCTGTTCCCCGTCAATTACCTTTGGCTTCACACTAAAGGTCTTGAGCCATAAGCCGAAGTGTGGGGGATTCGGAGGAAGGCCTCGCATGTGATGATAAACGCCGAGACGTGGAGGAAGGAGTCCGGAGCTAGATCATGAAAATCTTGTCCGTAATAAAACATTAGCCCCCGGACGAAGGGGTGAAGAGCGAACCCTAGCCTTCAGTGGGAGATGAATACCACCCTCTCGCCAGATCTGGGGGTCAGAATAACCTATCCGTGAGCAGGAAGCCTGTGGTGTATCTCCGCGGTCAAGTATCTGGCCTTCCGAAGCTTTGCAATATCCTCCTCTGTAACGGAGGAAGCTACCCATCGACCTTGAGGGCTGGGTTCAGACATAATGGGGAGGCTTGAAGCAATGAAGTCAAACCTTGGGTGCTAGAACTCGAGGTTGGGAAGGTTGAGGAGAAGTTTGGCATAAAAAGACATCCCTTGGTTCATCTATAAAGGCAGCGAGTATTGAATGCCTCCTCCTAAGCCTAAGAACATGCCTATTCCTAAGGAATCTTTCCCGCAGGACAGTTGGGTTACCCACGCTCGTATTGATGAAAATCCCACAATAAGGGGACACGATCTCTACTTCGACAAGACGTGCCAATAGAAACCCTGCCCCGAAACATGGAATGGCGGGACGGGAAACGGTTCGAAATAATGACCGGGAAAGCGCGACGTCACATTACTAAAGTTGTCAGCAGATCGGATTCATGAAATACTATTCTATGGCTGTGTGTTGCAGATCCGGACACATTTGTTTCGTCCGAAGACTATCTTGGAGTTCGGAAGGAGGAACCCGCCTTGCAATGCCGAAGACAGATCTACGCGCCGGATACCTTGTCATTGAAGCCTGGTTCAGGGGCTACTGAGGGAGTCCTGGACTAAGGGGTCCTCAGGCGTACGGCCTGGTAGCCATGGGCCGGACTGATGGGCTGTGAAGATATGAAGACCGAAGACTGCACCCGTGTCTGGATGGTACTCTCCCTGACGTGGAGGGCAAGATTGGCGACTAAATATGTAGATTCCTTTCTCTGTAACCGTCCTTGTGTAACCCTAGATCCTCCCGGTGTCTATATAAACCGGAGGACTTAGTCCGGATAGGTGAGATACTCTTTATCATAGTCATACAGGCTAGACCTCTAGGGTTTAGCCATTATGATCTTGTGGTAGATCAACTCTTATAATACTCATATCCATCAAGATCAATCAAGCAGGAAGTAGGGTATTACCTCCATAGAGAGGGCCCGAACCTGGGTAAACATTGTGTCCCCTGTCTCCTGTTACCATCGACCTTAGACGCACAGTTTGGGATCCCCTACCCGAGATCCGCCGGTTTTGACACCGACACTCTCTTTGCGAGCCGTTAGTCTCATCGAACTGCACATCTATAGTTTCAACCACTTTATAGTGAAAGAGGTTGAAGACTCTGTAGGTGTGCGAATCCTTTCCGTAACCAACCATAAAACCTGGCACCGAAGACTTTGAAATAGCTTACGTTTGGCTTCTTACCAGTGAGCAGTTCATAAGATGTCTTCTTGATGAATTTGTGAAGATAGACTCTGTTGATGATATGCCATGCAGTATCAATGGCTTCCAGCCAGAACTTCCTTGGTGTCTTGTACTCATCAAGCATCATGCGTGCCATCTCAATAAGAGTCCTATTCTTGCGCTCCATGACGCCATTCTGCTGAGGTGTGTATGGAGCCGAGAGCTCATGAGGGATGCCCAGAGTATCAAGATAAGTGTCGAGGACAGTGTTCTTGAATTCCGTGCCATTGTCACTCCTGATGTGCTTGATCTTGATTCCATAGTTGGTCATGGCACGATTAGCGAATCGTCTGAAGACATCCTGCACTTCAGTCTTATAGATAATTATGTGCACCCAGGTGTATCTCAAATAATCATCAATAATAAGGAAGCCATAAATATGTGTAGTGGTAGTAAGGGTAGAGTAGTGAGTAGAGACAAATAAGTCCATGTGTAGTAGCTCGAAGGGGCGTGATGTAGTCATGATTGTCTTCGAGGGATGCTTGACCCTAGTCATCTTCTCGGCTTCACAAGCACCACATAGATGATCCTTCTTGAACTTGACGCCCTCGATGCCATTGATATGCTTCTTATTCACAAGAGTGTGCAAGTTCCTCATGCCCGCATGTCCTAGCCATTGATGCCAAAGCCAACACTCTGAAGCTTTTGCTAGAAGACATACGGCTAGCTGTGGTCCTGCGGAGAAATCTACCATATACAGATCACCTCTTTCATAACCTTCAAAGACTAGAGATTGCCAGATTCCATAAGCACAAGGCAACGATATTTTCCAAATATCACAATCATGTTCACATCACAAAGCATTGATATAGACATTAAGTTGTATCCAAGGGTGAGGGAGTCCTGGATTAGGGGGTCTCCGGACAGCCGGACTATCTCCATTGGCCGGACTATTAGACTATGAAGATACAAGATTGAAGACTTCGTCTCGTGTCCGGATGGGACTCTACTTGGCATGGAAGGCAAGCTAGGCAATACGTATATGGATATCTCCTCCTTTGTAACCGACCTTGTGTAACCCTAACCCTCTCCGGTGTCTATATAAACCGAAGGGTTTTAGTCCGTAGAACAACAATCATAACATACAATCATACCATAGGCTAGCTTCTAGGGTTTAGCCTCTCTGATCTCGTGGTAGATATACTCTTGTACTACCCATATCATCAATATTAATCAAGCAGGACGTAGGGTTTTACCTCCATCAAGAGGGCCCAAACCTGGGTAAAACATCATGTCCTCTGCCTCCTCTTACCATCCGTCCTAAACGCACAGTTCGGGACCCCCTACCCGAGATCCGCCGGTTTTGACACCGACATTGGTGCTTTCATTGAGAGTTCCTCTCTGTCGTCGCCGTTAGGCTTGATGGCTCCTACTATCATCGATAGCGATGTGGTCAAGGGTGACACTGGTAGAAAAAGAGGCTTCTGTCCAGCCCCATTAGTCGCGAAACTGTAGGAACCGCGACTAATGAAGTCTTTAGTCGCGATTCGGCAGACGAACCGCGACCAAATGCCTGGGCCCAGGGCGCTCGCGGGCTTTAGTCGCGGTTGGCCAGGCCAACCGCGACTAAAGGTGCCCAAAGGCCTTTAGTCGCGGTTGGCCAGGCCAACCGCGACTAAAGCTCCTCCCCTTTAGTCCCGGTTTGTGGCACGAACCGGAACTAATGGGGTTGAGACCTTTAGTCCGGGTTCGTGCCACGAACCGGTACTAAAGGTCCCATTTTCAAACTCTACCCCCCCCCCCTTGTGGATCGCCTTTTCAGTTTTAAAAAAAATAAAAGAAAATAATGGAAATGTCAAAAAAATAAAAGAAAATAAGTTTCTCATGTGATATGTGGTCTAGTTGTTGGGAAAATTTGCAAATGTGAATTTTGACTTTATTTGCAAAATCTCTCTGAAATTTGTAAAAATGGGCATAACTTTTGCATACTAACGCGGATGAAAAAGTTTTTTATATGAAAAATCATCTACTCGAAAAGTTACATCCAAATTTAACCAGGGGAACCCCGTTAAACATTTTCAAAATCCTCAAAAACCTAATAGAAAAAAAGTTACGGGGCTTTTAAGATCTAGAGTGGAAAAAATTGAAAAATATTCAAACAGTGGGCAAACTATGGTCAAACAATGGTCAAACTAATTATTCTAGAATATTAGTGTTACTAAATAATTATTTTAATTATTTCAATTTTGGTCAAATCTGGTCAAACTGTGGTCAACTGTGGTCAAACTGTGGTCAAACAATGGTCAAACTAATTATTCAAGAAATATTAGTGTTACTAAATAATTATTGTTTTTTAAAACAATAGTTTCAAACTCAAACAGTGAAATGTGTCACTTCATGCTCAAGCAAAATTCCTGAAGGTTAATAGGATAAACATCTTATTATTGTCAGGAAAACAACAAGTGCAGACTTGGAGCGTGGGAGAATAGAACCCGGAAGTTAAGCGTGCTTGGGCTGGAGTAGTGAGAGGGATGGGTGACCGGTTGGGAAGTTAGATGATTTGGAATGATGAGGGGTGGTGATTACAGACTAGAGGTTAAAATAATTCAGAAATTTGAAAATAAAAAAATTTCAAAAAAAATTTCAATTTTTTTTCAAAAACCTGTTGCGGCCTTTAGTCGCGGTTAGCCACAAGAACCGGGACTAAAGGGGGGGGGGGGTCTTTAGTCGCGGTCCGTAAGAGCCGCGGCTAAAGGGGGGGGTCTTTAGTCGCGCTTATTTAGTCCCGGTTGCACAGCCGGGACTAAAGGCTGTTGCGAACCGGGACTAAAGGGCTTTTTTCTACCAGTGTGAGACTTTTCTCCCCGGACAGATCTTCATATTCGGCGGCTTTGCACTGCGGGCTAATCCGCTTGGCCATCTGGAGCAGCTTGAAAGCTACGCCCCTGGCCATCAGGTCAGATTTGGAAGTTTGAACTACATGGCCGACATCCGCGGAGACTTGATCTTCGACGGATTCGAGCCACAGCCAGGCGCGCCGCACTGTCGCGATGGGTATGACCTAGCTCTGCTGCCGAACAGTACCCCAGAGGCTGCGCCCGCATCAGCTCCGACCCTTAACTCGGAGCCAGCTGCGCCAGTCGAGGATAGGTGGTTATACACCGCCTCAGGGGCTGCAGTCTCAATGGCGATTGAGCCAAAAACCAGCATAATCCTCTGCGCAGCCCGTGACTCCAAGGTGTCGGACTCTTTTTCTGACTCCGAACCATCCGCGCCCATGCCAATCAAATCCGATTGGGCGCCGATCATGGAATTCACCGTCGCGAACATCTTTCAACACTCGCCCTTCGGCGACATTCCGAATTCACTAAGATCTCTCTCTTTGTCAGGAGAGCCCTGGCCGGATTATGGCCAATAGGATTGGGATGCGGACGACGGAGAAATTCGACGCCCACCCACCACCCACTTCGTAGCCACTGTCGATAATTTAACCGACATGCTCGATGACTCCGAAGACATCGATGGTACGGACGACGTTGTAGGAGACGAACATGAACCAGCACCTATAGGGCACTGGAAAGCCACCTCGTCATATGACATCTACATGGTGGATACACCCAACGAAGGCAATGGTGATGAGATAGCGGAGGATGACCCCTCCAAGAAACAACCCAAGCACCAACGTCAGCGGCGCTGCTCTAAGTCCCGCCAAAGCAAAAGTGGTGATACCGACACAAAAGATAATAATACTCCGGATAGTGCCGAAGACAACAACAATCCCCTCCAGCAAGATTTAGAGCAAGAGGATGAAGGAGCCAGCTCTCCTGAGAGAGCGGCAGATGGAGAGGAGGAGGATGACAATTACATCCCCCCTCCAAAGACGAGGCAAGCCTCGGTGACGATGAATTTGCCATCCCAGAGGATCCCGTCGAACAAAAGCGCTTCAAGCGCCGGCTTATGGCCACGGCAAATAGCCTAAAGAAAAAGCAGCAGCAGCTTCAAGCTGATCAAGATCTGCTAGCTGACAAATGGACTGAAGTCCTCATGGCCGAGGAATATAAACTCGAGCGCTCCTCTAAGAGTTACCCAAAGCGTAGGTTACTGCCCCGACTGGAGGAAGAAGCGTATGATACGACTGATCGGCCACCTCATGGCCGCGATAGAGAGGCATTCCAGCCAAAAGCTCAGCCTCCACCCCAACGCCATTCAAATAAAAAGGCATGGGGAGATACGCCAGAGCTGCGAGACATATTGGAGGACAAGGAAAATCATTCAAGGCCGATCTACGGATCACGAGGGCACACCACTCTGCGAGACGACAAACGTCATGCCAAATACAGTAAAAGCAAATCCGGCCGGGCCGAACACGGCGGGCAAGACCCATTCGAGCTGCGTCGCAATATAGCCCAATACAGAGGCGCCGCACACCCCTTATGCTTCACAGACGAAGTAATGGAACATCAATTCCCAGAAGGTTTCAAAACTGTAAATATTGAATCATGCGACGGCACAACAGATCCCGCGGTATGGATTGAGGACTTCCTCCTCCACATCCACATGGCCCGCGGCGATGACTTACATGCCATCAAATACCTCCCACTAAAGCTCAAGGGACCAGCGAGGCATTGGCTTAACAGCTTGCCAGCAGACTCCGTCAGCTGTTGGGAAGATCTGGAAGCCGCATTCCTTGACAACTTTCAGGGCACTTATGTGCGACCACTAGAAGCTGATGACTTGAGCCACATAATTCAATAGCTAGAAGAGACGGCCAGGCAATTCTGGACTCGGTTCCTTACAAAGAAAAATCAAATCATCGACTATCCGGATGCGGAGGCCTTAGCGGCTTTCAAGAACAACATCCGAGACGTGTGGCTAGCCCGGCACCTTGGTCAGGAAAAGCCAAAATCTATAGTAGCTCTCACGACGCTCATGATCCGCTTTTGTGCGGGAGAAGACAGCTGGCTGGCTCGCAGTAATAACATATCAAAGAACCATGGTACCACAGATACCAAGGACGGCAATAGCAGGTCACGTCGCAACAAGCATAAGCGCCGCATTAACAGCGAAAATACTGAGGATACGACAGTCAATGCTGGATTCAAAGGCCCAAAACCCGGTCAGCGGAAAAAGCCTTTCAAACAAAGTACGCCGGGCCTGTTCAGCTTGGACCGTATTATCGATCGCTCGTGTCAAATACACGGCACCCCAGACAAGCCAGCCAATCACACCAATAGGGATTGTTGGGTGTTCAAGAAGGCTGGCAAGTTAATTGCCGAAAACAAGGACAAGGGGCCGCATAGCAATGACGAGGAGGAGCCCCGGCAGCCACACACTAGAGGACAGAAGAGGTTTCCCCTGCAAGTGTGGACGGTGAACATGATATACGCAACCCACATCCCCAAGAGGGAGCGGAAGCGTGCGCTCAGGGACGTATATGCGTTGGAGCCAGTCGCCCCAAAGTTCAACCCTTGGTCCTCCTGCCCGATCACCTTCGATCGCAGGGACCATCCCACTAGTATCCGTCATGGCGGATTCGCCGCACTGGTCCTAGACCCAATCATCGACGGATTTCACCTCACTCGAGTCCTTATGGATGGCGGCAGCAGCCTGAACCTGCTTTATCAGGACACAGTGCGCAAAATGGGTATAGACCCCTCAAGGATCAAAGCTACAAAAACGACCTTTAAGGGCGTCATTCCAGGTGTAGAAGCCCATTGCACAGGCTCAATTACACTGGAAGTGGTCTTCGGATCCTCGGATAACTTCCGAAGCGAAGAGTTAATCTTCAATATAGTCCCGTTCCGCAGTGGTTATCACGCGCTGCCCATTTGCTAGATTCAATGCGGTACCACATTATGCATACCTCAAGCTCAAGATGCCAGGAGCTCGCGAAGTTATTACAGTCAATGGAAACACAGAGCGCTCTGTCCGAACTGAGGAGCACACCGCGACCCTCGCAGCAGAAGCACAAAGTAGCCTCTCAAGGCAATCAACCAGTTCAGCGCTTCAAAGCCCGGACACCTTCAAGCGCGCTCGGGGAAATCGGCAAATAGACCGCCTGGCGCGATCTGAGCTCGCGTAGCAATACGGCAGCCACCCCAATCCTGGCCCAACGGCGATATTCGTGCCGCTCGTACATAATTACGCATTAAAAATACCATGGGCACAGGTGGGGAAGGGGCAAACTACGGCACGCCCCAAAATGCGGCCTAAACCGCACTAGGGGCTTCCCGTTTGGCTATTTTTCTTTTCAGGACCTTAATCTCTGGAAACACTGTCCGGCAGCACTATTACCGAACAAATGATGCAGCAACCAAGGAGGTAGACAACTACATTATACCACGGAATTCCCAGGTTGATTACAATAAGGAGTGAAATATTCAATTCAATATCATTCCTCAGCTTGCCCTTGGAAGGGACATAGTCCTACTCTTTGCTTATCGCACTATCTGTATCACTCTGCCTTAACGCAATTTTTTAATAAACAATGCATGGCATTATGACTATTATTGCATTCTTGTTATATATGTGTGTGTGTGTGTGTTCATTAATGACGCCTTGCAACCGTACACTCTGGTACAACCAATACACCAGGGGCTTACGTACCCCACAATGTGGTGTGAAAAGTCCGAACACTTTCACAAGTGTGGCACCCCAAACTTATAGCATTATATGCATCAGCTCCGAATCATGTCTTTGGTCAAATGTTGGGTTTGCCCGGCTCCTATGTTTTGGTACCTTACGTTCCGCTCTATCGGCTAAGGTAGCGCTAGGAGAACTACTGCGATTGTGCCCCGGTTCTGCTGGGTTTAGCACCTCAGTAGAGAAAGCTAAAACTGATTGTCATGATAAGGAGAGAGACTGGTCGCTGTTCGGCGAGGTTTTTTCGAGTCCCTGAAGACTTATGTCACTTAGGGCGAGGGGCCGGCCCTGTCCGGCTTACAGGCGTGTATCGCGCCCCGAATTCGGCCTTCCGAATACCAGGGGCTTCGCCGAAGTTTAAAATTATAGAATTCTATGGCTAAGTGAGAGTGATAAAGCATTATTAGTCCGACTGCCTTGTTCGTTGTGCCGAGCACCTCCCTCGAAGGACCCAAATATGGGAACAAGAGTGCTCAGGTTTATCTCGAACACCCCAGCACTAGTGGCATGGGGGCAGAAGCCGAGGACTAGCCATCTCTCAGATTAGATAAACGGCCAAATAGAAGGTAATATTTGAAATTCACACAAGCGTTGCATAGCGCATATGAAACAAGTTTTCATCATACAGGTTCACACGAGCAAGTCTCATTCAAATATTACATCTTTTGAGCACTCATCCGCGATGAGACGGGCACCCGGCAGAACACCCTCGTAGTATATCTCGGGGTGGTGGTGCTCCTTGCCCTCTGGCGGCCCCTTCTTGATCAGCTTCACGGCGTCTAGCTTGACCCACTGCAATTTCACACGGGCGAAAGCCCGGCGTGCACCTTCAATGCAGACAGATCGCTTGATGACCTCCAACCGCGGGCAGGCATCCACAAGCCACCTCACCAGGCCGAAGAAGCTGTTCGGAAGGGCGTCGCCAGGCCACAACCGGACTATAAAGCCCTTCATGGCCTGATCGGCCGCCTTATGTAGCTCGACCATCTGCTTCAGCTGGTCGCTCATCAGCACCGGATGTTCGGCCTCAGCATACTGAGACCAGAACAGCTTCTCCATCGAGCTTCTGTCCTCGGCCTGGTAAAATTGCGCGGCATCGGACACACTGCGGGGCAAATCTGTGAATGCTCCTGAAGAGCTCCGGATCCGGGTAAGTAATCGGTAATTTACTTTTACATGCTTGCTTTGCATATAGAAAGCCTTACCCGCCGGTTTCTTCATCATCGTGTCGATTTCTTGTAGGGACTTTTGGGCTTCGGCCTTGGCACCTTTTGCACTCTCGAGGGCCGTGGCAAGCTCAGACTCCCGCGTCTTGGAGTCAAGCTCCAACTCCTCGTGCTTCGTCACGAGAGCCTGGAGCTCTTGCTGCACCTCGCCCGCCCAAGCCTCGTGCTTCTCTCGCTCGGTGCGCTCCTGGGCCTCTTTATCTTCATCCTGGGTTAGCGCTTGCTTTAGGGTCGCCACCTCGGTCGTGGCCCCTGGCAAACATACAATGATCCTGTCATTTTGCAATCGTGTCCTCTTTTATATATACACACCTATAGACACGGTATTACTTACCCTTGTTATCCTCGAGCTGCCTCTTAGCAAGGCCGAGCTCTTTTCGGGACCCCTCGAGGGCCTGCTTCAGTACGGCGACCTCCGTAATCAGTGCGGCGGATGCCTGCAGCGAAGCCTGCATATGCATATTGACATACTTATATTAGACTCCTGCGATATTATTTGATCCTCTGTTTGGCTTTTCTTTGTGAACACCGAACAAAGCATCAGGGGCTACTGTCTATGCGGTAATATTTCTACTACATTTTAAAACACTTACCTCGAAGCCTGTTAGAAGGCTGGCACATGCTTCAGTCAATCCGCTCTTGGTGGACTGATCCTTCTGGATCACCGCACTCATGATAGTCGATGGATGCGCTGCGAAGCGCTTCCAGCAGATTGTCCGGCGCCTCTGGATGGACAGAGGTCACCGGCATAGGCGTCTTGCCCCTCTTAGAAAGAGGCCGCCTGCCCGAGCCCGGAACCGCTAGAGGGTCCGGCACGGTGTTCGGCTGAGGGTCGAACTCGGAGCTCTCAGGGGCCCCATCCCCTCGGCTCCCGGAGTCCGGAAGATCGCCTTGAGGTGCCTCCGGGACTGTCTCCCCTCGATCCGATGCCTCTTGAGACAACACCTTGGCGTCGTCGGCAGGATGAGGGGAGGTGGCCGTCGGGACTGGATCGCTATCCATGTCTGACGAGCCCAGGGAGCCGTCCGATGATACCTCGATATTGGCTCGGGGCGGCCTGCATAATTATGTTCGGCGATTAGGGAAAGTAGTGCGACAAAGGAATCCTATGAGTTACTCTGGTATCCGAATACTTACGATCTCCACGGGGGCTTGACCCTGGGCAACCACTCATCTTCGCCTTCGTCGGCGGCGGTGGAACTGTCCGGAAGGAGAGTCCTTCCCTTCTTGGACCCTCCGGCCTCCCCAGTCAGGGTGGCCTTCCTTTTCTTGTCTCCCCCAGTCGGTGGGGGAGAATCTTCTTCTTCTTCTTCCTGGTCTTCGGGGGAAGAGTGCGCCGCAGAGTCATCGGACGGTGAGTCCGACGACGCCTGGCATCGGGAACTCTTTCGGGTTCCCTTGGCCTTCTTGGTCTTCTCTGGCACCTTATAAGGGGCCGGAGTCAGCATCTTCGCCAGAAGAGCGTCTGCGGGGCCTTCGAGCAAAGGAGCCGGACAGTCGATCTGTCCGGCCATCTTCTGCCAGTCCTATCAAAGGTACAGGAGTTTAGATCCCGCATAGAGTCAATCTATACAAAAAATAAGTTTCCTGTGAAAGGTAAAGCAGCTTACCGCACTGGCTTGGCGCTTCGCACTGAATCTGCGATCGTCAGTGATAGCGGGGGGGGGGGGGGGGACCTCGGCGCTTTTGAATAGCACCCTCCAGGCGTCTTCATGAGTCGTGTCGAAGAGCCTGTTCAGTGTTCGGATCTGCGACGGATTGAATTCCCACAAGTTGAACTCCCGTTGTTGGCACGGGAGTATCTGGCGGATGAGCATAACTTGGACTATGTTGACAAGCTTGAGCTTCTTGTCCAGCATGTTTTGAATACATGTTTGGAGTCCGGTCAGCTCTTTTGAATTACCCCAGGATAGGCCCTTCTCTTTCCAGGAGGTGAGCCATGTGGGGATGCCAGATCGGAACTCGGGGGCCGCTGCCCATGCAGGGCCGCGCGGCTCGGTGATATAGAACCACCCCGATTGCCACCCCTTTATGGTTTCCACAAAGGAGCCCTCGAGCCATGTTACGTAGGGCATCTTGCCCACCATTGCGCCTCCGCACTCCGCCTGGCGGCCGCCTACCACCTTCGGCTTGACATTGAAGGTCTTCAGCCATAAGCCGAAGTGGGGCCTGATGCGGAGGAAGGCCTCGCACACGACGATAAACGCCGAGATGTTGAGGATGAATTTCGGGGCCAGATCGTGGAAATCCAGGCTGTAATAAAACACGAGCCTCCGGACGAAGGGATGGAGAGGGAATCCCAGTCCATGGAGGAAATGGGTGAGGAATACTACACTCTCATGGGGCCTGGGGGTGGGGATGAGCTGCCCCTCATCTGGGAGCCGGTGCGCGATGTTGTTGGGCAGGTATCCGGCTCTCCTTAGTTTCTTGATGTCTCCCTCCGTGACGGAGGAGACCATCCACTTGCCTCCCGCTCCGGACATGGTTGGAGAAGGTTGAGGTGGAAGTGTGGACTTGGGCGCTAGAGCTAGAGTGTGCGAAAACGGATGAGCAAAGGAGGAAGAAGGTGTGGATAGAAAGGTGAATCCTTATCCCTTTATATGGGCGGACGAAACTAAGCATCCCCACTTGCCTGGTAAAACTCGCTTATCCCCCAAGCGCTGCAATTGATGGCGTGGTTGGTTTACCCATGCCCGTATTGATGAGAATCCCATAATTAGGGGACACGATCTCTGCTTTGACAAGGCGTGTCGAAAAACTGCCTCGCATTATGTGCGGGGCTGGTTAAAAGAAACGGTTCGAATAATCACCGGGCCATGACATAACGCCATGCTGCCAAAACAAGCCAGCAAATTAGATCTGCGAAAACATTATTCTCTCTATGGTGGAATGTGGAACTTATTTTGCAGGGTCGGACACTATCCCCGTATTCAAATTCTTCTGTGATGTATTCGGAGAAAGAACCCGCCTTGCAATGCCGAAGACAATACTGCGCGCCGGACTCATCGTCATTGAAGCCTGGTTTAGGGGCTACTAAGGGAGTCCTGGATTAGGGGGTCTCCGGACAGCCGGACTATCTCCATTGGTCGGACTGTTAGACGATGAAGATACAAGATTGAAGACTTTGTCTCGTGTCCGGATGGGACTCTACTTGGCGTGGAAGGCAAGCTAGGCAATACGTATATAGATATCTCCTCCTTTGTAACCGACCTTGTGTAACCCTAACCCTCTCCGGTGTCCATATAAACCGAAGGGTTTTAGTCCGTAGAACAACAATCATAACATACAATCATACCATAGGCTAGCTTCTAGGGTTTAGCCTCTCTGATCTCGTGGTAGATCTACTCTTGTACTACCCATATCATCAATATTAATCAAGCAGGACGTAGGGTTTTACCTCCATCAAGAGGGCCCGAACCTGGGTAAAACATCGTGTCCCCTGCCTCCTGTTACCATCTGGCCTAGACGCACAGTTCGGGACCCCCTACCCGAGATCCGTCGGTTTTGACACCGACAAAGGGATTCAACAAGCATCACTTTATCCATGTGTTGATCCTTTGAGATAGCAACTCTACCCAAGCCCAATAACTTGCTTTTACCAGTGTCAGCGGACGTGATGTGGCTTTTAGTAGATGGACGTAGGGTTGAATCCATGAGAAGACTTCGATCACCAGTCATGTGGTTAGTGCATCCACTGTCCATTATCCATTCAGTAGCTTTCAGAGTCATACCCTAAAGTGCAGTTAGCGGGATAGGCTTCACCCAGAGTATTGTGAAGCACAACATATAAAGAAGAAGCATACTATCAAAGTTAAGATTCTTGGATGGTACGATAGGATGCTTTTCAAGAAACCCTGGGACAAAATACATGGTAAGACCATTTTGGCACTTTATCTTGCATCCCACAAGATGTTTTAGGTCCCCAGCATTGTCTTTGGAAGTCCGTGATTTCTGGCTGGAGACCTTTCCCTACAAGAGAAGTTAATTCTTCTTAACCACTCACATCTTCAGGGGTGGCTAGGAAGCAATGGGTCTAAGTGCAGCATCTAAGAACTTTGGCTTTGGATCCCTAGCAAATAGTTTTGCCGCTGGTGAATAGTACTCAATAGTACTCAAAAGAGTATGCACAAAAGTTTTTTGATCTCTGAACATAGCGGTTAGATGAAACACGCCCATATTCATGAGTCCGATGATGATTTCCCTGCAAAACAATGGCGTTAGGGTGACCTTGTGAGGTGTTCTGCCTGTATGAAGCCTTTGGGCCATATGAAGCCTTTGGTGTGGGTTTTGTCTTCTTCCCTGGTGGTGTCTTGATGACATTCACTGGAAGCTTCTCAAGACAACTCTTAGGAACCAAGATCTTCTTCAAAGGTGGCCCATTCCTGCAGTTAGTACCAATAAACTAGGAAACACTTCACCCTTCTGATTCTTAAATAGTTTATAATTGGAGCCAAAGGACTCGTCAAGGATAATAGGGCTAGCACAAGTGAAGCTAGATAAAGTGGATGGGTCTATTGAGGGACCCTTTACAGCATCCCATGTGGTTTTGGGGTACTGCTCAGGCTTCCAATAAGAGCCATCAGCATTCATTTTCCTCTCGAAACCAACAACCTCTTACCTAGGGTTTCTGGTCAGAATTTGTTTCTTGAGGACATCACATAGTGTGTGATTCCCTTTGAGGCATTCGTACTTGCCTGTTTCAAGCAATGTCTTCAACCTAGCATTCTCATCAACAATAGTAGTGGTATCCTTAGAAGAGGGGTTAGTTACCACATAATTAATTGTAGATATTGAAACATCAGAGGCAGTAGAACATTCAGCAATAGATACAACATTGTCACTCTTAAGGCATTTCAAACATGGTGGCACAAAATCTTCCTAAGCGGAACTGATCTATTGAGCGAGTAGTGAATCATTCTCTTTTTGAAGAACTTCATGGGACACTCTCAGTTTCTCTAGATCTTGCTTCCTTTGAAGATAATCATAGGAAAGCTTCTCATGAGTGGCTGAGAGGGTTTCATGATGACTTTCAAGTTCTTCGTACTTAACACAAAGGTTTTTTTATGTCTTCGATTAAGGACTGAGTTCGATTCATTTCCTCGTCCAACAGGTCATCCTTTTGTCTAGAAATTTTTGAATGTGTTCCATAGCAGTTTGTTGTTCAGTTGCAATTTTAGCAAGAGTCTTATAGCTAGGTTTGGACACTCAGAGTCATCTTCACTAGAGGTATGAAAGTAGGCATCTCGTGAGTTTACCTTGGCACCTCGTGCCATGAAGCAGTAGGTCGGAGCAGAGTTGTCCTCATCATCGTCTTCAGCGTTGGCGGCGTGATCATTGTCTTCAGTGTTGAAGATGGACTTGGCGACGAATGCTGAAGCTAGAGCTAGGCTTGCGAACGGAGACTTTGAGGAAGACTTGGAAGAAGATTTTGAAGATTTCTTCTTCTTCTTCTTCTTCTTCTTGTCGTCAGAATCATATTGCTTGCTCTTCTTCTTTTTCTTGGCTACCTTGTCCCACTGAGGACATTCAGATATGTAGTGGCCTAGCTTCTTGCATTTGTGGCATGTTCTCTTCTTCTAGTCGCGAGAGGAAGCCTCATCATTTCTTGAGCTGGATCTTGAAGACTTTCCGGAGTGATTTTCCTTGGAGAACTTTTGGAACTTTCTCACAAGCATTGCTAACTCTTTGCCACTGTCTTCAGGATCACCAGAACTGCAGTCATATTCTTCTTCAGATGAGGAAACAGCTTTTTCCTTCAAAGCACGTGATCGTCCATAGTTGGGGCCATAGATATCTCTCTTCTTAGATAGCTGGAACTCATGTGTGTTGAGCCTCTCAAGTATGTCAGACGGATCAAGATCTTTGAAGTCACGGCATTCTTGAATCATCAGGGACAAAGTGGCAAATGAGCTATCAAGTGATCTCAGTAGGTTCTTCACTATTTCATGGTTGGTGATCTTAGTGGTGCCGAGTGCACGAAGCTCATTTGTGATATCAGTGAGGCGATCGAACACGAGTTGGACATTCTCATTTCTCTTGAAGCGGTTGAAGAGATTGCGAAGTACATCAATCCTTGAGTCTCTCTGAGTTGAGACGCCTTCATTGACCTTGGACAGCCAGTCCCAGACTAGCTTTGCAGTTTCTAGATCACTCACACAGCCATACTGTCCTTTGGTTAGATGACCATAGATGATGTTCTTTGTGGTTGAGTCAAGTTGCGCGAACATCTTGACATCAGCAGTGGTGACACCTTCACCGGCCTTGGGAACGCCAGTCTTGATGACATGCTGATAACCCACAAGTATAGGGGATCAATTGTAGCCTCTTTTGATAAGTAGGAGTGTCGAACCCAACTAGGAGCTAAAGGTAGAACAAATATTCCCTCAAGTTTTATCGACCACCGATACAACCCCATGCACGCTTGACGTTCGCTTTACCTAGAACAAGTATGAAACTAGAAGTACTTTATAGGTGTAACGGGATAGGTTTGCAAGAATATAAATAGCACGTAATTAAAACTAGGGGCTGTTTTAGGTAAAGAAGCAATAAAGTTAGTATAGCAAATGTGGAAAAGTGGTGGTAGGAGTTGCGAAATTGTCCCTAAGCAATTGACTACTTTACTAGACCGATAGCCAGTTTTATCTGGGAGAGGCCACTGCTAGCATATCATCCCTAACTTGTAATTCTATGCACTTATGATTGGAACTATTAGCAAGCATCCGCAACTACTAATGTTCATTAAGGTAAAACCCAACCATAGCATTAAGATATATTGGTCCCCCTTCAATCTCGTATGCATCAATTTCTATGCTAGTTTGAAGCTTTTGTCACTCTTGCCCTCCAATACGTAGTCCTATCAACATACAAGTAACCCTATGGTGTGATCCACGCACACGCTCATATGATGGGCACCAAAGGACAACAACATAACCACAAGCAAAATTAAACCAACCATAGCAATTCACCAATTACTGATAGGACAATGAAAATCTACTCAAACATCAGGATGGCAACACATCATTGGATAATAATATGAAGCATAAAGCACCATGTTCGAGTAAACGGTACAAGGGTTGCGGGAGAGTGGACCGCTGTAGATAGATGGGGGAAGGTGATGAAGACATTGGTGAAGATGACGGAGGTGTTGGTGTAGATCGTTGTCGCGATGATGGCCCCGGCGGCGTTCCGGCGCCACCGGGAGAGAGGGGGAGAGAGCCCCCTTCTTCTTCTTATTCTTCCTTGACCTTCTCCCTAGATGGGAGAAGGGTTTACCCCCTGGTCCATGGCTTCCATGACGGCGGAGGGATGAGAACCCCTCCGAGATTGGATCTGTCTCTCTGTCTCTCTTTGTTTTTGCGTTCCAGATTTTGGCCTTTCACCGTTTCTTATATTCCCGAAGATACGTAACCCTAATTGGGCTGAAATTTTAACACGATTTGTATCCGGATATTGGCTTTCTTGCAGCAAAAGAAGGGAACCAACCGCCTTACGGGGTGGCCACGAGGGTCAGGGGTGTGGCCACGAGGGTCAGGGGTGCGCCCCCTGCCTCGTGGCCCCCTCGGGCGTCGTCTCGCATTTATTATTCTTCCCAAAAATCACATATATTCCAAAAAAATTCTCCATAAGTTTTTATCCCGTTTGGACTCCGTTTGATATGGATTTTCGCCAAAACAAAAAACATGCAACAAAAAGGAACTGGCACTAGGCACTGGATCAATATGTTAGTCCCAAAAATAGTATAAAAAGTTGCCAAAAGTATATGAAAGTTGTATAATATTGGCATGGAACAATAAAAAATTATAGATACGACGGAGACGTATCAGCATCCCCAAGCTTAATTCCTGCTCGTCCTCGAGTAGGTAAATGATAAAAAAGATAAATTTTGATGTGGAATGCTACCTTGCATAATCTTGATCATGTAATCTAATCGTGGCATGAATATTAAGACACGAGTAATTCAAAGTAATAGTCTATCATTTGACATTAAGACAATAATACTTCAAGCATACTAATAAAGCAATCATGTCTTTTCAAAATAACATGGCCAAAGAAAGTTATACCTACAAAATCATATGGTCTGGCTATGCTCCATCTTCACCACACAAAGCATTCAAATCATGCACAACCCCGATGACAAGCCAATCAATTGTTTCATACTTTTGATGTTCTCAAACCTTTTCAACTTGCACGCAATACATGAGCGTGAGCTATGGATATAGCACTTTAGGTGGAATAGAATATGATGATGGAGGTTGTGTGGAGAATATAAAAAATAAGAAAGTCTCACATCGATGTGGCTAATCAATGGGCTATGGATATGCCCATCAATTGATGTCAATGCGAGGAGTAGGGATTGCCATGCAACAGATGCATAAGAGCTATAAGTGTATGAAAGCTCAAACTGAAACTAAGTGGGTGTGCATCCAACTTGCTTGCTCATGAAGACCTAGGGCACTTGAGGAAGCCCATCGTTGGAATATACAAGCCAAGTTCTATAATGAAAACTCCCACTAGTATATGAAAGTGATAACTCAAGAGACTCTCTATATGAAGAACATGGTTCTACTCTGAAGCACAAGTGTGGTAAAAGGATAGTAACATAGTCCCTTCTCTCTTTTCTCTCATGTTTTATTTTTTTCTTTTTCTTTTTTTGCAGGCTTCTTTGGCCTCTCTCTTTTTTGGGGGGGGGGGGCTTCTTTCGCCACTTTTATTTTGATAACCTCACATGGGACAATGTTCTAATAATGATCATCACACTTTTATTTACTTACAACTAAATATTACAACTCGATACTATTACAAAGATATGAATCCATATGAATGCCTCCGACGGTGTACCGGGATGTGCAATGATCTAGCGTAGCAATGACATCAAATAAACAGACAAGCCATGAAAACATCATGCTAGCTATCTTACGATCATGAAAAGAAATATGACAATGATGCTCAAGTCATGTATATGAAAATGATGGAAGTTTCATGACAATATATCTCGGAATGGCTATGGAAATGCCATGATAGGTAGGTATGGTGGCTGTTTTGAGGAAGATATAAGGAGGCTTATGTGTGATAGAGCGTATCATATCACGGGGTTTGGATGCACCGGCGAAGTTTGCACCGACTCTCAATGTGAGAAAGGGAAATGCATGGTACTGAAGAGGCTAGCAATGATGGAAGGGTGAGAGTGCGTATAATCCATGGACTCAACATTAGTCATAAATAACTCACATACTTATTGCAAAAATCTATTAGTCATCAAAACAAAGTACTACACGCATGCTCCTAGCTAGGGAGATAGACTGGTTGGAAAAGACCATCGGTCGTTCCCGACCGCCACTCATAAGGAAGACAATCAATAAATACCTCATGCTCCAACTTCGTTACATAACGGTTCACCATACGTGCATGCTACGGGAATAATAAACTTCAACACAAGTATTTCTACAATCCACAACTACCCACTAGCATGACACTAATATCACCATCTTTATATCGCAAAACTATTGCAAGGAATCAAACATATCATATTCAATGATCAACAAGTTTTATGTAGGATTTTATGACTAACCATGTGAATGACCAATTCCTGTCATCTCTCTAAATAGATATAAGTGAAGCAAGAGAGTTTAATTCTTTCTACAAAAGATATGCCCACGCTCTAACAAATATAAGTGAAGCAAAAGAGCATTCTACAAATGGTGGTTTACTATGTGAAGAGAAACAGGCAATCCAAACTTCAAATGATATAAGTGAAGCACATGAAGCATTCTATAGAGCCATACTCAAAAGATATAAGTGAAGTGCAAAGAGCATTCTATAAAGCCATACTCAAAAGATATAAGTGAAGTGCAAAGAGCATTCTATAGATCAACCATGGACTATCTCATACCAGCATGGTGCATCAAAGAAAAGTGAAAACTAAATGCAAAAGACGCTCCAAGATTTGCACATATCACATGAACGAAATGAAACCGAAAACATACTGATACTTGTTGAAGAAAGATGGGATGCCTTCCGGGGCCCCCAAGCTTAGACACTTGGGTATCCTTGAATATTTACTTGGGCTGCCTTGGGCATCCCCAATCTTGAGCTCTTGCATCTCCTCCTTCTCCTCATATCGAGGCCTCCTCGATCTTTGATCACTTCATCCACACAAAACTCAACAGAAAGCTCAGTAAGATCCGTTAGTATAATAAAGAAAATCACTACTCTAAGAACTGTTGAAAACCAATTCATATTTTGTTTTTGCATTGTAGCTACTGTAATATAACTTTTCCATGGCTTAATCCACTGATAGAAATCGATAGTTTCATCAAAACAAGCAAACTATGCATCAAAAACAGAATCTGACTTAAACAGGACAATCTGAAGTAATCTGAACATTCACCATAATTATGATGCCCCACAAATTCTCAAAAAAATTAGTAAAAATAAAAAAAATTGTATATAAAGACAGTCCAAAATGTTTCAGAACCGTTTGACATCCCAGTAAAAAATGTAAAATCGTGCACTACAGCCAAAGTTTCTGTTTGGCACCGCACGAACCAACAAGCAATGTAAACATCCTAAAGGCAAATCTTGGCACATTATTTTTATAATACAATGGATTTGTACTTTATAAAAGCACACAACAGAAATAAATGACTCTCTAAAACTTTCGGGTTGTCTCCCTGGCAGCGCTTTCTTTACAGCCATTAAGCTAGGCATATAGTGCTCAAGTAATGGATCCACCCGGATCCCAAGGTATATCGAAGCCAATTTTAATTAAGAATGATTTGTGATTTAGTAGTGAGCACAAAGTAACATATATCATGCAACAACGAAGTCTAACTCTCTTCCTATGCATCGGCATGTCATAAAAGAACAATTCATGCACACATAGGAAAGGCCAATGCATAGTATAAACAGTTTCTTGCAATTTTATTATATTGGAAACATGGAGAGGCAGAGATGTTGTTCCTCTCTCATAATAATTGCAAGTAGGAGTAGAAAGCACATGCATATTATATCTATCAAAATCATCATGTGTAGTAGTAAAATGCAACCCATCAATATAATCCTTAATAAGGGTAAACTTCTTCGATATAGTGTAGTTGGGAGAATTCAAAAAGATAATAGGACTATCATGAGTGGGTGCAATAGCAACAATTTCTTGTTTAACATAAGGAACTATAGTAATTTCATCTCCATAAGCATAATTCATATTGGCATCTTGGCAACAAGCATAGCAAGCATCATCAAAAAGGGATATTTCAAAAGAATCAACAGGATCATAACAATCATCATAGCATTCATCCTTTGGTAAATTCGAAGGGAAATTAAACAATGTATGTCATAAAGAGTTACTCTCTTTAGATGGTGGGAACGGGTGATCAATCCGCTCTTTCTCCTTTTGTTCTTTGCTCTCCTCGTCATCTTTTTCATCCAATGATCTCACAATGTCATTAATTTCTTCTTCCATAGACTCCTGCAAAATATTAGTCTCTTCTTGGAAAGCGGAGGAGTCCTCAATATATGGTTCAATATAAGGGTTATGAGCATAATTATCATAGCAATTTTTAAGTATGGCCAAATTTTTAGATTTGTAGAGAGTAGTATCACACTCTTCAATAAAAGAAGCAATTTCACAAGTACCCCTAAAAGCAACAAATTCTTCAATTTATTGAACATCATAGTAATTATGAACACCCTTAGTATATGAAGATACGATTCCATTATCACTAAACCCACGTTAGTAAGGAAGGTGTTTCTTAGGGTCTTTAGAACAACAAGTACAATCATATATTTCACATAAATTCCAAGCATAACACTGCAAACGATGAATTTGATCCAGTAAAAGTTTCCCTTTTTCAGATATGTGGTGTCACACATAACAAGCATGCTCATCTAAAGATTTTTCCTCAACTAAGCTAGTTGGGGTTTCAGCCCGAGCACATAGGGATCGAAGATGGCCCAAGTAAAAAGCTTCAGTAGTGTGATAGATTTTGAGTGGTTCTTCAATCTTGGTTCAGTAGGTACCATGTTTTTTTTGGTATTTTGTGTTTCCTACCAATAACTAAAGATAGAAAACAAGAGCACAAAATAAAAACTACTTAGTGATAAAGCAAACAAGCACACCCGAGAATATTCACCCCATGCTATAACTCCCCGGTAATGGCGCCAGAAAAAGGTCTTGATAACCCACAAGTATAGGGGATCAATTGTAGCTTCTTTCAATAAGTAAGAGTGTCGAACCCAACGAGGAGCTAAAGGTAGAACAAATATTCCGTCATGTTTTATCGACCACTGAGGCAGTCCTGGATTAGGGGGTCCTCGGACAGCCGGACTATATACTTTGGCCAGACTGTAGGACTATGAAGATACAAGATTGAAGACTTCGTCCCTTGTCCGGATGGGACTCTCCTTTGCGTGGAGGGCAAGCTTGGCAATTTGGATATGTAGATATCCTACCTTGTAACCGACTCTGTGTAACCCTGGCCCCCTCCGGTGTCTATATAAACCGGAGGGTTTTAGTCAGTAGGACAACAACAATCATACCATAGGCTAGCTTCTAGGGTTTAGCCTCTCTGATCTCGTGGTAGATCAACTCTTGTAATACTCAGATCATCAAGATCAATCAAAACAGGAAGTAGGGTATTACCTCCATCGAGAGGGCCCGAACCTGGGTAAACATTGTGTCGCCCTCCTCCTGTTACCATCCGCTTTAGACGCACAATTCGGGACCCCCTACCCGAGATCCGCCGGTTTTTACACCGACATTGGTGCTTTCATTGAGAGTTCCACTGTGTCGTCACCATTAGGCTGGAAGGCTCCTTCGATCATCGGCAACGATGTGATCCAGGGTGAGGTTTTTCTCCCCGGACAGATCTTCGTATCCAGCGTCTTCGCACTGTGGGCCAACTCGCTTGGCCATTTGGAGCAGATCGAGAGCTACGCCCCTGGCCATCAGGTCAGGTTTGGAAGTTTGAACTATACTGCTGACATCCATGGAGACTTGATCTTCGACGGATTCGAGCCCGTGTCAGGTGGGCTGCACTGTCACGACGGGCATGACTTAGCTCTACCGCCAGACAGTGTTCGGGAGATCACACCTGTGGTGACTCCGGCCCTTGATCCGGAGCAGTTCGCGCTGTCCGAGGATGGGTGGATGGACCCTGCCCCGGAGGCCGCACACACAATGGCGATGTAGCCGAATACTGACTTCACCTCCTACGAGACCTGTGTTGCAGGACCTTTGGATTCGTCCTCGGCCACGGTCTCCGAACCACCTGCGTCCCTACCCATCAAATCTGATTGGGCGCCGATCATGGAGTTTTCCTCCGCAGATATCTTTCAGCACTCACCCTTGGGCGATGTGCTAAATTCATTAAGGTTTCTCTCCTTGTTAGGAGGCCCTTGGCCGAACTGTGTTCGGCTCGAGTGGGAAGCGGACGACGAAGAAATTCGTTCCCCACCCACCACCCAATTAATAGCCACTGTCGACGACTTAACCGAAATGCTTGATTTCGGCTCCGAAGACATCGACGGTATGGAGGACGATGCGGGAGACGAACAGGAACAATCGCTCGCAGGGCGCTGGACTGCCACTTCATCACATGATATATACACGGTGGATACACCCAAAGAAAATGATGACGAGGAACGTGAGGAAGCAGCGAAGGCCAATTCCCTCGAGAAGCAACCAAAGCGACGACGTAAGCGCCGCTCCAAATCCCGCCCTGGCAAAAATAGCAATAACAGTGCAAGAAAGAGTAACACCCTGGTCGACCCCAAAGGAGACAACGACCACATGAACCCAGCGGTGGAGCAGGGTGAACTAGCGGACGACGAACATAGTACGGAGCCGCTGCCCGATCATGACGACCCCGAGGGTAAAACTCATCAACCTGTCTCCGGAGACATGAATAGTACGGACGATGATACACACATCATCCCTGAAAGGCACTTGGAACAAGAGAACCTTCATAAAAGGCTCATTGAAAGCACTCGGAGCCTGAAGAAGCAGAAGCAAAGGCTTAAGACCGCGCAAAATACACTCAACAGCAGATGAAATAAAGTGCTTGACACGGAAGAAAAGTACAATGGTAATCGCCATAGAAAAGGCTATCCAAAGCGCAAGATGTTGCCTGAATTCGATGATGAGGCCTTAAAGCCCACTCAGCCGGAAAATAAAATGGCCGATCAACCGGACCGACCACCCCGTGGTCGTGACAGGGCGGCTAACGATGACGTACACAAGTCAGCACACAACCTATGTGAGGACCTAAACAAAAAAGCCGGGTTGACCAGGTCCAGTTACGGACCTAGGAAGCGCGTTCCGGCAAAGAATCATCGCCGCCCAAATGATTATACTAACATAATAATAGTTCGGAATCAAAACCGGACACTACAACCGTTAGACACACCCAAATATAGGGGTGCCGTGCACCCCCTATGCTTCACCGACGAGGTACTGGACAATGAATTCCCAGAAGGATTCAAACCCGTGAACATTGAGTCATACGACGGAACAACAGACCCTGGGGTCTGGATTGAGGACTTTATCCTTCACATCCGCATGGCTCGTGGAGATGATGTCCACGCCATCAAATACTTGCCCTTAAAGTTGAAAGGACCAGCTAGGCACTGGTTGACAAGCCTCCCAGAAAACTCAATTGGAAGTTGGGAAGAGCTCGTGGACACTTTCAGGGCTAATTTTCAAGGGACCTATGTCCGACCTCCGGATGCAGACGATTTAAGTCACATAATTCAGCAACCCGGAGAGTCAGCCCGAAAGCTTTGGAACAGATTCCTCACTAAGAAGAATCAAATTGTCGATTGCCCGGACGTCGAAGCCTTAGCGGCTTTCAAACATAGTGTCCGGGATGAATGGGTTTCCAAACACCTCAGCCAGGAAAAACCAAGGACAATGGCAGCCCTAACAAGACTTATGACCCGCTTTTGCACGGGCGAGGATAGTTGGCTGGCCCGCAGCGGCACCAGCGACACAAGAACATCCGAAGTCAGGGATGGCAATGGAAAACCACGATGCAATAAAAGCAAGCGTCGAAGCAACGAAGACAGCCCAGACAACATGGTAAATGCCAGCTTCAGGGGCTCTCGACCCGGTCAACGAAGAAAGCCATTCAAAGGCAACAGAGATGGACCATCCAGCCTAAACAAGATCCTGGATAGATTATGTCAGATTCACGGCACCTCCGATAAACCTGCAAATCACACCAACAGAGAATGCTGGGTGTTTAAGCAGGCCGGGAAGCTAAACACCGAACACAAGGGGAGGGAGACACCAAGTGAAGACGAGGATGAGCCTCACCAACAAAACACTAGGGGACAGAAAAAATTCCCTCTAGAAGTCAAAACAGTGAACATGATTCACGTAACAAAGAAGAGGAGCACACGCGCGCTCCGAGACGTATACACTGTAGAGCTCGTTACCCCCAAGTTCAACCCTTGGTCGGCCTGCCCAATCACTTTTGATCACAGGGATCACCCGACTAGTACCCGGCATGGAGGATCGACTGCCTTGGTACTAGACCCAATAATTGACAGATACCATCTCACCGAGTCCTTATGGACGGCGACAGTAGTCTTTATCTGATATATCAAGACACAGTCTGCAAAATGGGGATAGTCCCAACAAGAATCAGCCAAAGCAATACTAACTTTAGAGGAGTAGTACCAGGCCTAGAGGCCCGCTGCACGGGCTCTATAGTGCTAGAAGTTGTATTCGGTTCTCCCGACAACTTCCGAAGCGAAGAATTAACCTTCAACATCGCTCCATTCCGAAGCGGCTATCAAGCATTACTCGGAAGAACAACCTTCGCTCATTTTAATGCAATACCGCATTATGCTTATCTTAAGCTCAAGATGCCCGGTCCACGTGGCATCATCATAGTTAGCGGAAACTCAGAGCATTCCTCACATGCAGAGGAATGTACGGCAGCTTTCATAGTCGAACACTGAACGACCCCTCAAACCAGAATAAATGATCGGTCATCAAGACCGCGGAGACGGCTAGACGAGTCTGATGCACCCCTCGCTGTAACAACTCAGATAAACCCGAGATTGGGTCAATGGATATACCCCCATAGGTGGCGCTAGGGGCTCCCCGCATGTAAAAAGGACTATAGTTCGGTTCGACCCTAATTAGATTGAATTTCAATGGTCTATTAAAAATAATCAATTTTCCGCACGTAGACTTTCACCTAGGTTTTTTGTCTCTTGCAGATGACAATCGTGCTACACCCTTCCAGGACACGACACAACGGAGAAACATGCGCAGACATGCAGCAGGGCCCCGCTCAAAGGTTTCTTTCTAGATTAAGACCCTATGTAAACCTTTCTCACTATCTCTTGTTGCTTCACGCCCTCCGGATACTTAGTACAACCGAGAGGGATGCTGACATTATTGGCATTTCCGCCATGTCAGACTGATGCACGTACCTGGAAATTTAGGGTTCATTATCAAGGGCTTTGCTCAGCCCGGTATATGTTGTAAAGTCCGAATACCTTAGGGAGTGTTCGACATCGCGAGTTTGGCCCAATATGCATCAGCTCCGAATCATGTCTTTGGTCAAATGTTGGGTTTGCCCGGCTCCCGTGTTTTGCTACCTTACGTTCCGCTCTATCGGCTAAGGTGGCACCGGGAGAACTACTCGATTGTGCCCTGGTTCATCTGGATGAGCACCTCAGTGGAGGAAACCGAAAACTGACTATCATGATAAAGCACGAGACTGGTCAACCACTTGAGGACTCAGCAAAATCTTCACGATTCCTCCGCATTAACGTAGGACCGGTTTCCCAGTCATGTACGTACGCGCACCGTATTCGGATAAGCGTGGAAGTACCAGGGGCTATATAGTAGCCCCACTATCAAACTCCTATGGCTAAGTGAAAGTGTTAAAGCAATATAGTTCGATTGCCTTGTTCTCCGCGCTATCACCTCCTTCATGGACCAAGACGTTGGATCAAGTGTGAATACGTGCTTTTCCGAACACCCCCGCATTATGTGCGTGGGGGATGGAGGCGACGACTGCAAACTTTCAGGTTATATACTTACATAAACGGTCGCACAGGAGGCATCGTAATACCTTCAAACAATAAAAACAACCTGTATAATTCAAATAATACTATTTTTACAATGGGGATACATGTCACTCGAACATGATACTCTTCGAGCACTGAGCCTCTATTAAACGAGCGCCTTCTAGGACGTCTTCTAAATAGTGCTTGGCCGAGACCTGGCCTACGACCGGACCCTGGGTTACAATAGCGGTGGCATCCATCTCGACCCAGTATGTCTTAACATGGGCAAGAGCCATCCATGCACCCTCTATGCACGCCGACCTCTTTACGGCATCGATATGCTGCACAGCACCAAGGAATCGTTGCACTAAACCAAAATAACAATTCGGCTTTGGTCCTTCCGGTGAAAGATGATCCATGACAGACCTCATGGCAAGCCCGGACAACCTACAGAGCTCAGCCCACTGAGCCATTTGCTCATTCAACAGCAGCGGACGCGTCGGAGCACTGAACTGCGACCAGAACAACTTCTCTACTTCGTGATCTTCTTGATCTTTGAAAAACACAGTCGCATCAGCATCACTCATTGCCAAGTCCGCATACGCGTCTGCAGCACTCCATAATCGATCCAGAGGGGCATACTTCGGATCTCCGAACTTCGTCCACAACAAAAAGGGCTTCCCAGCCATGATATCTCCGGCTTGACGGAGCTCCTCCTGTGCCGCTCTGATTTTAGAACGGGTTTCCTTGGCTGCCTCCATGGCTCTCTTGAGGTCAGCCGATCTGGTTGGTGACAGGATATTCCAGACTCATCGAGTCTAGAAAGGAAAATGAAGGTTTGCAACACAAATCGACGAGATGACATTGCGAGATTCTCGGGGGAATGAACTACGGTAGTAAGCTCCAAAACATGAGCTGGTTCTGCTAAACACATGTGAACACGATGTCCTAGACAAGCATGGTCACCTAGTAGTCTTAAAATGAAACACTACCGAGTTCAGGGGGAACCATCAACGAGGATATCGAAGTCCTTGCGTAGGTCTAACCCTTCAGAAGAAACTTCTTCTCCTTGAACAAATCAATCAGTGGCTTGGTGTGCTAGGGATACGTATAGAATGTAGATGATCAGTCTATCAGACCATAGAATACTTCGCACATGCATGACTGACTTGGGATGATTCCAGAGGAAGCAAAAACAAACTTTCTCAAATTCACGGCGGCAACTTACATCAGATGCACATGAATTAGAGGAAGTCACATCTTTCAACCGGACATATGCTTCATGATCGGGACATGAGGGCAATGCCTATAAAGTTTCCAACACTAGCTGGATGTTCAGCATAATCATGGAGGAGACAAAATGCCGCTGATGGGCTCAACAGCAACTCATCGGAATTTCCATATCACTGGACTTCCACCACTATGTGAACAATGTGATAGTATTGGTCAGACAAAAGATATATTGGTGTATGCTCGGGGGACAACCGCAAGTAAGACAACATTACGAACATCATTGGTTCTGATTTGATTTGACGATAGCCCACACTCAAATCAAAGTTTGGACAAGATAATAGATACAACAACTGATCACGAGGACCAATTGGTGAAGATATCATCTTTCTTCAACACACACACACACACAAGGATATCCCTTAGGGATGAGCTAAGTCGGACAAGTTTTCATCTTCCAACTCTCCAAGTTGTTGTTAAGCTTAACCAACTAGCTCAGGGGTATCCAACACAGATTCTTGGGGAAAAGTGGTTTATCGGAAAACGAACTTGATCACGAACTCAACATAACGGTCAGGTGACAACCTGATAACACTTCCGAGAAGATATTCGGAAAATCACGAACCACCGATATGTTACTAAGCTCGAGAACAACCTTGCTTTTCAGGGCAAGATGATATGATCAAAGAGTGAGGGATTGGCACAATCCTAACCCATTGATCGAAGTGTGCACCAGAAATATGGACTAGGTAGCACGATCAGTCTTAGAATGATAATTCAATAACCAACACGCTAAGGATGAGAATATTGTCCATTAACGACCAAGCAACGGGGTTGCTAGGAGTATTGATTTCACACACCACGATTCACTTGTCGACATTCCGGTTGCAACAACACTGAAACCGAGAAATGAATAATGATGGAGAGAGTATCACTGCGTCAAGAATTCATAGGAGAAGGTGCAATTCTCACGACGCTCTTGACATAAAGTGGGTAATACTTCAGGGTAGAACAGAACAAAAGCTGGATTGGCATTTTGATCTGCGGAATACAACCACTTTGACCCGATCCTAGAAATGGATGAGGTACTGGAGTTTGTTTCTCCTAGTCATTCCGAATAGAATGGCTTGACGGGCCACAGAAGTAAAAGGCACTGATGAACATGAATGCACGACTACTTCTGACTATCAGGTGATAGACGAAGGTCGGAATATAACTGAAGGGGGAAAACAATGCAAGGAACATATAACTTTCTGAGTTGTGGATGCATAGGTTAGTATGTCGAACGGTTTCAACATATTTCTTCCGGATAACCCATGCAGAAAGGTAGAACTGGCAGAGCCACAATATAGAATGGAGAACTCATCAAGAGCACTCTGGTTGTGATCCTTTGGTTCAGGAACTTCTGCCATAAGTGGTTCATAGTATTTGGAAGAAGGAAATACCACGGACCTCGAGGACTATCGCAAAGGTTACTAATATCTTAAGGGAACTAGCAAATACTAACGACATGAAGTAGGGTGAATCTCGGGTTCAAAACCCAGGAATAGAATACCTACCACTACATGGCATCACGGGATGCTTTTGAGAATAATGGCCAGAATCACACACTGGAAATACAAAACATGGCTAGATCACTAGGTGACTCACTAAAACACCTAGGATCATAGTAATAGCTCCAACATATATGTCGAGGTAACGGAGTACCTCAACTCACCATTAGTGTGGTTAATCTGACCCAAAAGGATATCAGAAATGGAAAGAAAGGATTTGCAAATGCATCAGACTATTTAGAAACCTGGGATGACTCGGACAGCATAACGGCTGTAAATGCTCGAAAAGATTTGAGACATCCTGCAGAAATGGTGGCATAACCACTCAGAATCATAATATCAAGGTTCCGAGACCAATTATGAATATATGGAAGTAGTAGAAACTGAGCTGGGGCTTAAAACCAACAATCTTATAAGTCTATGGATTAGAAACACGTCATCCTGATAGATAGATAAGAAGGCCTAGTTCTTAATCCCCGTAGAAAGGAAGAGGATGACTCAGATCAGAAGGGCATGAGAATAAGGAGTAAAAAGAGCCTTACGTTCCCCTCCACAATCAATTCCCTTAGATAACTAAAGCATTTCTAGACTCAACTTCGACTAGTTTGGCTTGGTAATCCTACAGGCAGTCAGGCTCTGATACCAAAGCTGTCGGTACCCCGATCCTAGGTCACACCGATCTATCATGTAACGCATCATATCACTTTGTGGCCTCACGCACGGTATTTCCACGGGTGCCACCTTACCTGGCCCGGGACCGTTTGCGCCTTTTGGCTCACGTATATGATAGTGTCGCTAGCATCCATATGACAAAGAACCCGGGCCGACATGGCTAGTCGTGAACCCAAAGCGGCACTAACCCATGGGGACAGGCATACATGAATCAACCTCGAGCATGTCGGTCAACAGCGTGTGAATCTGGGCTGTAGCACTGGGCTAACCGGACTCCGGTAACCCGGGCTGTAGCAGGCTAGGCAGGACTCCGGATGTCACCGCATGACATTTCCCTAAAGGGACAGACACAGGAACGAAGAGAAACACATGCCGGCCAGTCAAGTGTCCTGAGCAGTAGTGCTGGGCTAACAGGACTCCGGTGAACCGGGCTGTAGCGGACTACTATCACTCAGAAAGCACTAGACTACATTTCCCCATATGATAGGCTGCCAAGGATAAACAACTAGATTGTCGGATCCCACTCATACCAAGCATTTCAATCATACACACAATATGCCCGATATGAGTAAATACAACATGGCATCACAACAAGACTCTACGACTCAAGTATTAATTCATTAGGCTTTGAAGAGCCAGATATTACAAGCATGGGTCTCATGACCCAACAATCATAGCATACAATGCAAAACACATGCGGAAGCTTAACATGTCTGAGTACAGACATCTATAAATGAAAAAGGCTAAGATGCCTGACTATCTACCAGATCCTATCGAGGGCACAAGATCGTAGCTGAGGTATCAAGCTAAACGTCGAAGTCCACGCGGAACTACTAGCGAGACTAGAGTCTCTCTGCAAAACATAAATTAAGCAAACGTGAGTACAAGGTACTCAGCAAGACTTACATCAGAACTAGCTACATATGCATCGGTATCAACAAAGGGGGTGGTGGAGTTTAACTGCAGCAAGCCAGCTTTGACTCAGTGGCTAACCTGAACTACGACTACAAGTAACTCTTTTGAGGTGGCGCACACGAGTCCACAAATTCACCATACCAATACACCACTATGGATCTGCTCCCGTCTCCCTACGAGAACACCATCCATAGCACTCACGCTTATCTTGCGCATTTTAGAGTATCCACTTTCACTTGTCTATGAACTAGGCAAGGGGTCCAAGTTTCCATATCCGAGGAATCCGGCTATTCGAATAGATAATGATAACCCTGCAGGGGTGTACTTCTTCACACACGCTCTCGCCACTTATAGCCCTGTACATGTCATGTACCTCGGCAACCTTCAAGCGGAAGCCGGGCGAGGGAGTCGGCCACGACTTGACTAACCAACAAGTCTCTCGTCCAGGTTTATCGCCTATTCGGGTTCCATCCGCAAGGAGATCCGGCCGGGGTGTCGCTCACGGCCCCAAACGACGTGTGCAGGGTTCCCAAGCCCACCATCCGGGTGCCACTTGGTACACCGTGCCATGGTGCCTAGTCTGTCCCAAGCCCACCTGTACCGGGTGCCACTTGGTAGACTACTAACACTACCTACAAACACCAGAAACTAGTTGCAACTCCTGGACAGAGATCGAGTTGATTAATAAGCCGAGAGGGGCCGAGTTATCGGAACCCAATGTGTGGTAGTAACTGTTCATGGATCACAAACACAGAGCTCAGTTCCTGAGGATGGCTGCAATGAGCCAACCCACCATGTACTCCTACATGGCCTCTCACCGCTAGCTTTACCAAATCGTGTTCACACACTTAGCTCTCAACAGTAGGACATTATTACACACCTCCGATTCATCCCCAATGGATCAGACCTGACACAACTCTAAGCGATAGCAGGCATGATAAACAAGCATGAATGAGTAGGCACATCAGGGCTCAAACAACTCCTACTCATGCTAGTGGGTTTCATCTATTTACTTTGGCAATGACAGGCCATGCAGAGGAAAAGGGGTTCAACTACCGCAACAAGTAGCAGATGATCGTTGTTGTCCTAATGCAGTAAAAGAGAGCAGGAGCGAGAGAGTGGGCTTGTATCGGAATGAACAAGGGGGTTTTGCTTGCCTGGCACTTCTGAAGATAATATAGCTCTTCATCGGTGTCATCGATCACATCGTCGGAAACATCGTCGACTGAGAGGGGACGGTTACCGGCAAACAGAGAAGGACACAATCAATGCAATGCAACAATATGATGCATGATCATGACATGGCAATAAGCTGTGATTTGAGCTAATGCATCTAGCTATGATTTAAATGAAGTTGGTTTGAGTACAAGATTCAAATTCCAACCCCATATATGATTATTTAAATGCCCTTTATTTGTTTTGTCCAAAACAGAGGACAAACATTGTTCAAACATGCATGAAAATGGTACAGATGGATTCCTTGAATTTTTCTGATAATTTTTCATATATAAATTATTTCATTCTGAGCTATAGATTAATTTCTATGATTTTTTTGAAGTTTACACTATTTTCTGGAATTTCCTAGATAAGAATAAATCCAGAAAAAGGGTTTACTGTGTCAGCCTGATGTCAGTGTGACGTCAGCAAGTCAACGGGGCTGGTCCGGGTTAACCCTGGCAGTGGGTCCCGCGTGTCAGTGTAATTTGTTAACTAAAATATTAATTAGCACTAATCCTAATTAGTCAGCAGGGTTGGGCCCTACCTGTCATTGACCCAGGGGTCAAACTGGGCCCACCCGTGGTCAAACATGGTCTGCGGGGTCAACTCGCCGGTGTCGAGTCGCCGGCGAGGCCAGACGCGGCGGAGCAGCGTGGGTATCGCGCTCCGGTGACCAAAACAACGGCGGAGGCGTGCTACGTGCTGCTGGTGGACTCGCGCGTCAAGTGGTGTAGGCGGTGGGTGCGGGCGTGGCCGGAGATGACGCAGGCGAGCACGAATGCGGCGGCCGGCGTTCGGGTGTTCGCGGGATCGATGCTGCGGTGCACGGGAGGAGGAGCTGGTGGTCGCTACGGGCTCCTGGTGGTGCGCTGAGCACAAAGGTGAGCTTGGCTTCGAGCCACTTTGGCTCTAGCCACCACGGCGCCATGGCCGGTGGCGAGGAGCTCACGGCTCCAGTGGCTAGGCTAGTTAGGGGAAGAGATTCACTGCGGGGAGAAGGGGAAATGCTCGGGAGCTCACAGGGAGGTCGATGAGTAGCTCAGCGGGCTCGGGGAAGCTTCTGCAACGGCGAATTGACGACGGCGATCTCCGGGCACCGGAGATGAAGACGACGACGCTCCGGTCGACTGGGGCCTCCTCTGGTCGCGTGCTTCAGGTGTGTAGCTCCACGGGGTCAGGGCGGAGCCCAGGGATGCGGAGAGGGAGCGAGGGGGTGGCTATGGACGCGGTGGCAGCGAACGGCGGCGACGGCGCGTTCGGGTGTGCGAGAGAGAGAGCGAGGGAGAGATGGAGGGGGGAGAGTGAGGAGGTCAGGGGGGTCCAGACGGGAGCGGCATGTCGTTGGCGGCATCGCGCTGGCCAGGGGAGGCCAGGCAGGGAGCTGCGTGCCGGCGTGCGCGGGCGCCGTGCTCGGCCTTGCCTCTGCCAGTAGGCAGAGGTTGAGGACAGGTTTGCCCCTGGTGGGCTGGCCAACAGTGCTGGGCCTGGGGGGCTTTGCCAGGTGAGCACTCTCTCTCTGCTTTCTGTTTTAATTTTGTTTTCTATTTTTCTGATTTATGTTTGTAAATAAAATACCAACCAAAACACTTTGGTTAATTCTGTAAATTTTTGTGAGGAATATTTGAATTAATTTCAAACCACACAATAAATTTCAGAATATTTGGAGCAACCAATATTTAATGGTAACTTTTAAACTCCAACTCAATTATCATAATGATTTAATTCAATGATCAAAATGTCCTGGAAAAATATGCATCATCTCTGGTAGAGGCTTTCACCTTTTCCCATAAATCATGAACATTTTAAAAGGATATTTTGAGGTCATTGAAAATATTTTGGTTGAACCTATTTGAATTGCATTTGTGCTAGGGTTTATCAATCCCCATTTCAAATTTCTTAAATTTAAACATGATGACATGATGATCATGCAAGGACAAGCAAAGGCTAAGCTAGGGCTGTGACAAGGGCGGCTGCATCACTTCTCCTGGCTTGTTCCTTGACTCGGGCAAGTTCCGCCCGAAGGGTCTCCATGGCGGCAGCTCCATCTGCAGTCAAAACGTATTGTATATACTAGCATCATGCTCCTCTCAATACTTGTTGACCACCCGGAAATACATACCCTGTGCCTCGTCAAGCCGCTTGTTCACAAGCGCAATGTCGGCATCTGCCGCGTCCAGTTGCCTGCTTAGTCCAGCAAACTCAGCAGTCCGGCCAGCCACTGGACCATCCGCTACCTGCAAATGAAAGTAGCACGATCATTACCTGGGACTATGATCCTCTGTTTGCCGCCTCGGGATAGCAACCACAGTCTCAGGGGCTACTATCTGTATAGAGCACACCTAGCGTGTGCGGTACCGTCAATTTTTTTTGCGTACCTCAAAGCCTTTTAGCAGGCTCGTAAAAGCTTCATGCAACCCACTTTTGGCGGATGAGATCCTCTCAACCACCATACCCATTAAAGTACGATGCTCTTCCGAGATAGCCGCTTGCTCCAAAAGAACCGTCAGTACGTCCGGTTGCACACCGGACAATCCCGGACTCTTTCTGTCACTACCCTTAGGAGCCAAATACTCCGGACTTCGGGTGGCCGAAGGGTTACCTTCCGGCCTTGGGGGATCAGGACAAATCCTCCGTGATGACACCTCAGGGTCATCCGCCCCAGGAGGCGGGGAGACAAGGGGAGGCGTTTCGCTCTCCATCATCTCCGGAAGAAGATCCCCCGAAGACGAACTCTGTCGGGAAGGGCTACGATCCGGACTGCATGACAAATGTCTCAGTTATTGTCTGCAGAGATAAAGCAGAATATATTTACCAAAAGTACTTTTGTTCACTTACAGCTCATTGGACGGCTGATCCCCTTGCGGGCACTGTGTGGAAGGAATGCCCTCCGGGTCAGGGCCCCCTGGCAAGGGTCTCTTCTCTCGTTTGGAAACCCTTGTTTCCAAGTCTTCAGGAGCGGTTCTTTTCCTTCCTTGGGGAGAGGGAATTTCAGATTCTTCTCCCCGATTATCCTCCTTCGTGGAGGTACTAATTCCCTTGGATTGGAGGAGTAATGCGTGAGGCTCGTTTTCACCTCCTTCGTCTCTCCCTTTATCTTCCCCCGAGGGCACTTGATAAGGTGCGTACTCCGGCATCCTGGCTAGTACAGGATCCGGTGAGCCCTCAGGAAGGGGGGCCGAGCACCTGATCATCTTTGCCTTTCTTACCCAGTCCTGGCCAGGAGCAATTCTTTCAGAATTATGTTATGGCAAATTAAAAGACAATGTGTTCGGTCGTGGAAATACTTACTTGGGTATCTGGACGATTACAGTTGAGACCCGCATCCTTGGTGGTGTCCGGACACTTTATTCGTGACCTGAAGAACAATCCATACATCTCTTCGAGCGTCACGCTGAAGAACCACCGAATAGTTCGCGGTCCTTCCGGGTTGAAATCCCACATACGGATTGATCGATGTTGGCATGGCAGGACCCAACGAACTAGCATAACTTGCATTACTTTGACAAGACTGACATCCCTCTTGAGGAGATCTCGGATGTGACTTTGCAATGTCGGCACATCATTAAACGCCCCCAGTCTAGCCCCTTGTTGACACATGATGCCATTTGTGGTGGGGGGCCTGAACGGAAGGCGGGGGCAGCCACCCACTTAGTACTTCGGGGAGCTGTGATGTAAAACCACTCCCGCTGCCATAAGTTGGATATCTCCGGGAAGGAACCCTTTAACCATGGGGCAACGACACCTTTGCTTATTGTGGAACCTCCGCATTCTGCGTGTCACCCATCGATCATCTTCGGCTTCACATTGAAGGTCTTGAGCCATAAGCCGAAGTGTGGGGTGATGCGGAGGAAGGCCTCACATACGACCATAAACGACGAGATGTGAAGAATGGAATCCGGATCTAGATCATGGAAGTCGAGCCCATAATAGAACATGAGCCCTCTGACGAAGGGATCAAGGCTAAAGCCTAGCCCTCGGAGGAAGTGGGAAACAAATACGACACTCTCGTTGGGTTTGGGAGTAGGGATGACCTGCCCTCGGGGAAGCAGCCTGTGCAAGATTTCGGCGGTCAGATACCTGGCCTCCCTTAGCTTCTTGATGTCCTCCTCTGTGACAGAGGAAGCCATCCACCAGCCCTGAAGGTTGGATCCAGACATGATTGGAGGTCCGAAGCGCTTCGCTTGAGCCTCGGGTGTTGGAACTCGGGGTGGGGGAAGGGAGGGATTGAGCGCGACAAGAAAAGGACAGGCTTTGGCCCCTTTATAAAGAGGGCGAATATCAAGCGTCCTCCGCATGGCCGTTTGGAACTTGCCTAAAATCAAGGAGTCGTACTAATGAGTATGATTGGGTTACCCACACCCTATTGATGAGAATCCCGTGCTAAGGGGGCACGATCTTTGCTTCGACAAGACGTGCCAATAAAACCGCCTCGCAACACGTGCAGTGGCTGGTTGAGAAAAACAGTTCGAATAATAACCGGGGCCATGGCGTGATGTCACGTTATGAAAAGTTGTCAGCAGATTAGATTTTTGGAAATATTATACTCTCTACGGTGGTATGTGGAATTTGTTTTGCAGAGCCGGACACTATACTTGTGTTCAAAATCTTCTATGGAGTATTCGGAGGAGGAACCCGCCTTGCAATGCCGAGTACAATATGCGTGCCAGACTCGTCGTCATTGAAACCTGGTTCAGGGGCTACTGAGGGAGTCCTGGATTAGGGGGTCCTCAGACAGCTGGACTATATACTTTAGCCGGACTGTAGGACTACGAAGATACAAGATTGAAGACTTCCACCCGTGTCCGGATGGGACTCTCCTTTGCGTGGAGGGCAAGCTTGGCAATTCGGATATGTAGATCTCCTCCCTTGTAACCGACTCTGTGTAACCATAGCCCCCTCTGGTGTCTATATAAACTAGAGGGTTTTAGTCCGTAGGACAACAACAATCATACCATAGGCTAGCTTCTAGGGTTTAGCCTCTCCGAGCTCGTGGCAGATCAACTCTTGTAATACTCATATCACCAAGATCAATCAAGCAGGAAGTAGGGTATTACCTCCATAGAGAGGGCCGAACCTGGGTAAACATTGTGTCCCCCGCCTCCTGTTACCATCCGCTTTAGACGCATAGTTCGGGACTCCCTACCCGAGATCTGCCGGTTTTGACACCGACAACCACCGATACAACTCTATGCACGCTTGACGTTCGCTTTACCTAGAAGAAGTATGAAACTAGAAGTACTTTGTAGGTGTAACATGATAGGTTTGCAAGAATATAAAGAGCACGTAAATAAAAACTGGGGGCTGTTTTAGGTAAAGAAGCAATAAAGTTAGTATAGAGAGTGTGCAAAAGTGGTGGTAGGAGTTGCGGAATTGTCCCTAAGCAATTTCCTACTTTACTGGACCGATAGCAAGTTTTATGTAGGAGAGGCCACTGCTAGCATATCATCCCTGACTTGGAATTCTGTGCACATATGATTGGAACTATTAGCAAGCATCCACAACTACTAACGTTCATTAAGGTAAAACCCAACCATAGCATTAATATATATTGGTCCCCCTTCAATCACGTATGCATCAATTTCTATGCTAGGTTGAAGATTCTATCACTCTTGCCCTCCAATACATAGTCCTATCAACATACAACTAACCCTATGGTGTGATCCACGCACACGCTCATATGATGGGCACCAAAGGACAACAACATAATGATACATCTCCAACGTATCTATAATTTTAATTGTTCCATGCTATTATATTATCCATCTAGGATGTTTTATATGCATTTATATGCTATTTTATATGATTTTTGGGACGAACCTATTAACCTATAGCCCAGTGCCAGTTTTTGTTTTTTCCTTTCTTTTGAGTATCGCAAAAAAGGAATATCAAACGGAGCCCAATTGACCTGAAAATTGACAGAGATTATTTTTGGACCAGAAGAAGCCCACGGAGTATTGGAGATGGGCGAGAGGAGTCCCAAGGCACCCACGAGGGTGGGGGAGCGTCCTACCTCCTGGGCGCGCCCCCTACCTTGTGACCGCCTCGTGGACCCCCCTGACTTGTTCCCAATGCCAACGCCTCTTATATAACCCCAAACTTCTAGAAAGAAACCCAGATTGGGAGTTCCGCCGCCACAAGCCTCCATAGCCACCGAAAACCAATCTAGATCCGTTCCGGCACCTTGCTAGAGCGGGGGAATCCCTCTCCGGTGGCCATCTTCATCATCCCGATGCTCTCCATGACGAGGAGGGAGTAGTTCACCCTCGGGGCTGAGTGTATGTACTAGTAGCTATGTGTTTGATCTCTCTCTCTCTGTCATCTTCTTAATTTGGCACGATCTTGATGTATCGCGAGCATTGCTATTATAGTTGGATCTTATGATGTTTCTCCCCCTCTATTCTCTTGTAATGGATTGAGTTTTCCCTTTGGGAAATCTTTGTTTTTGCCACTCTAGTTTTTTCCCACTTTGCTTATGCCACTTTAGAATTTGACATTTCACTTTTGCCACTCTTAGTTTTTGAGAATATATCACTTTTGCCATTCCGTGGCAAAAGAAACATTTTCAGAGTGCCAATTGTGATACATTGTCGAAAGTCGAGAGTGGCAAAAGTGAAATAAAAATTATCGTTTTTGCCATGGAATGTCGTTTGTGATGTATTGTCAAAAGCCAAGAGTGGCAAAAGTGATATGTCAAATTCTAGAGTGGCATAAGCAAAATTGGCAAAAGCTAGAGTGGCAAAAACAAAGTTTTCCCTTTCCCTCTGAGGTTATATTATCGGATTGAGTCTTTAAGGATTTGAGAACACTTGATGTATGTCTTGCATGTGCTTATCTGTAGTGACAATGGGATATTCACGCGATCCACTTGATGTATGTTTTGGTGATCAACTTGCGAGTTCTGTGACCTTGTGAACTTATGCATAGGGGTTGGCACACGTTTTCGTCTTGACTCTCAAGTAGAAACTTTGGGGCACTCTTTGAAGTTCTTTGTGTTGGTTGAATAGATGAATCTGAGATTGTGTGATGCATATCGTATAATCATACCCACGTATACTTGAGGTGACATTGGATTATCTAGGTGACATTAGGGTTTTTGTTGATTTGTTTCTTAAGGTGTTATTCCAGTAGATCGAACAGAAAGAGTAGCTTCGTGTTATTTTACTACGGACTCTTGAATAGATCGATCAGAAAGAATAACTTTGAGGTGGTTTTGAACCCTACAATAATCTCTTCGTTTGTTCTCCGCTATTAGTGACTTTAGAGTGACTTTTTTTTCATGTTGAGGGATAGTTATATGATCCAATTATGTTATTATTGTTGAGAGAACTTGCACTAGTGAAAGTATGAACCCTAGGCCTTGTTCCCTAGCATTGCAATACCGTTTACGCTCACTTTTACCACTTGCTACCTTGCAGTTTTTATATTTTCAGATTACAAAAACCTTTATCTACCATCTCTTTGCTGAACTAGTGCACCTATACAATTTACCATTGTATTGGGTGTGTTGGGGACACAAGAGACTCTTCGCTATTTGGTTGTAGGGTTGTGTCAGAGAGACCATCTTCATCCTACACTTCCCACGGATTGATAAACCTTAGGTCATCCACTTGAGGGAAATTTGCTACTGTCCTACAAACCTCTGCACTTGGAGGCCCAACAACATCTACAAGAAGAAGGTTGTGTAGTAGACATCAAGCTCTTTTCTGGCACCCTTGCCGGGGAGGTGAGTTCTTGAAGGTATATCTTTAGATCTCGCAATCGAATCTTTTTGTTTCTTGTTTTATCACTAGTTTAGTCTATAAAAGAAAACTACAAAAAATGGAATTGAGGGTACCTCATATGCTTCATCTTTTTAATATCTTTCGTGAAAATAAGGATTCTGATAATTGTGCTAAAATGCTAGAAGAAGAATGCATTAAAATGTTTGACACCAAATCTTTGAATGATGAGCATGATTACAATGCTGTTAGTACGAACTCTTTGAATATCCATAGTACTAATGATGATTGCACTAGTCATGATGAAAATGTCTCTTATAAGCATGTCAATTTTTGTGGAGTGCATAGAGCTTGCAAGCACACACCAAACAGGGAAGATAGATTTTGCAAGAGGCATAAGTATTTAGAAACTAAATGGTTGCAGGAGAGGCTAAATGCTTGTGTTGAAAATTTAAAATTTCTTTGCCTTCCTTGTGAACTTTGCAATGAACGTGATCATTTAAATCTACAATGCAAATTGTTTCATGATCGAGCCGTGTCCAAAAATTGTGATGACTTGATTTCCCTTGCACATCATAATGAACTTAGTTTGCTTGTGGGCTATGAAGAAATGAAACGTATAACTAAGGATCTTCCAGAATTTGTTCTTGATCAAGTTCTTTATTTTGATCTAGAGGAAATTTATATGTATTGTGCGGTGAATTGCATTGAAAATCCTTATATTGCCAATTACATAAAGACAAGAAAACAAATAGAAGATCATGAGAATACTAATGAAAGGGAAGAGACTTCCCAACACCCTCCTATTATTTCTTATGATGAATCAGGTAAGGAGGAGGAGCCTTCTATTCAACCAATCTCATTAATAAGGAGCTCCAAAAAGAGGATTAAACCCACACATATTATGAACAAGAAAAAGAAAAGAAGGAGAAGCAAAGGTAAATGGGTATCCGTCCCAAATGATGTTGCTCCTATAACTCATTGTGATGATGATAATTGCTATACTATTGGTGCTATCCATACTATTAATGATGAGAGTGATTATGCTTATGATATGAAAAGGCCCAAGCTTGGGGATGCTATGTATGATGAGAGTGACATGTTTGAGAATTTATTTGCTACAATTAAAGTTTGTCCCAGTCTTGGCGATGCTATGTTTCATGAAGATGATATATTTAACCTCCCAAGTTTTGATATGCAAATTTAGTATGATGATAGCATGCCTCCTATTTATGATGGTTATATTGATGAAAGTGGGTTTGGAAGAGTGTCAACTTTAGGTAATGATCCCTCTATTTTGGAGGGTGTTGAATCTTATTGTAACAATTATGAAAGTGGATTTCGAGAGGTCATGACTTTATTTAGTAATGATTCCACTATCTTGAAAGATGTTTCAATTGATTATGATGAGAAGAAAGTTGTTACTTATGATGATTATTGTGATGACACTTATGCTTTAAAAAGTAGTGATGCTTATATTTATGAAACTTGTCATGATTATGATTACCCTTTTTCTGAACATTACCCTTTTAATGTGGAAACAATTTATAGTATTCGAGTTTCTTATGATACTCCCACTATTCCGAATAAGAAGAATTTTGTTTATGTGGAGAGTTGTAAAATTTCTATGCTTGTAGATCATGAAAAGAATGCTTGATGTGATGGCTATATTGTTGAATTAATTCATGATGCTACTGAAAATAATTATGAGGCAGGAATATATGCTTGTAGAAATTGCAATAATATCAAGTTTCCTCTCTATGTGCTTATAATCTTGAAGTTATCCTTGTTTTACCTTCCTATGCAAGTTGATTCTTGTTCCCACAACTTGTTTGCTCAAAAAATCTCTATGCATAGGAAGTGGGTTAGACTTAAATGTGCTAGTCATATTCTTCATGGCGCTCTCTTTATGTTTCAGTTCTTATCTTTTATACGAGCATAATTGAAATCATCATGCTTAGCTAGGGGCGTTAAACGATAGCGCTTGTTGGGAGGCAACCCAATTTTATTTTTGTTCTTTGACTTTTGCTCCTGTTTATTAATAAATAATATATCTACACTCTGGTTAGATGTGGATTTATGTTTTAATTAGTGTTTGTGCCAAGTAAAGCCTTTAGGATCTTCTTGGGTGATTTTTGTTTGATCTTGCTGTAAAAAACAGAAAATATGCACTCATGAAAATAATTATGAATTTTTACCATAGAGCAATAGAATACCAATTCCATCTGCAGTAGATCAATATACAAATTTTCCTGGTCGTACTAATTTTTCAGAATTTTTGGAGTTACAGAAGTATTCAAAACCTCTAGATTGCTACAGACTGTTCTGTTTTTGACAGATTCTGTTTTGTATGTGTTGTTTGCTTATTTTGACGAATCTATGAGTAGTATCGGAGGGTATGAACCATAGAGAAGTTGGAATACAGTATATATTACACCAATATGAATTTATAATGAGTTCACAACAGTACCTAAGTGGTGATTTATTTTCTTATACTAATGGAGCTTACGAGTTTTTTGTTAACTTTTGTGTTGTGAAGTTTTCAAGTTTTGGGTAAAGATTCTATGGACTATGGAATAAGGAGTGGCAAGAGCCTAAGCTTGGGGATGCCCAAGGCACCCCAAGGTAATATTCAAGGACAACCAAGAGCCTAAGCTTGGGGATGCCCCGGATGGCATCCCCTCTTTCATCTTCGATCATCGCTAACTTTACTTGGAGCTATATTTTTTCCACCACATGATATGTGTTTTGCTTGGAGCGCCATTTTATTTTATTTTGTTTTGCTTGCTATTTGAATAATATCCCAAGATCTGAAATTCTTAAATGTTAGAGAGTCTTCACATAGTTACATAATTATTCAACTACTCTTTGATCTTCACTTATATCTTTCGGAGTAGTTTGTCGTTTGCTCTAGTGCTTGACCTATATCTTTTTAGAGCACGGTGGTGGTTTTATTTTGAAGAAATAGATGAACCCTCTTGATTCACTTATATTATTTCGAGAGTCTTTTAGAACAGCATGGTAATTTGCTTTGGTTATGAAATTAGTCCTAATATGATGGGCATCCAAGACGGGTATAATAAAAACTTTCATATAAAGTGCATTGAATACTATGTGAAGTTTGATTCCTTATGATTGTTTTGAGATATGAAGATGGCGATATTAGAGTCATGCTAGTTGAGTAGTTGTGAACTTGAGAGATACTTGTGTTAAAGTTTGTGATTCCCGTAGCATGCACGTATGGTGAACCGTTATGTGATGAAGTCGGAGCATGATTTATTTTTTGATTATCTTCCTTATGAGTGGCGGTCAGGGACGAGCGATGGTCTTTTCCTACCAATATATCCCCCTAGGAGCATGCGCGTAGTACTTTGTTTTGATAACTAATAGATTTTTGCAATAAGTATGTGAGTTCTTTATGACTAATGTTGAGTCCATGGATTATACGCACTCTCACCCTTCCACCATTTCTAGCCTCTCTAGTACCGCGCAGCTTTCACCGGTACCATAAACCCACCATTTACCTTCCTCAAAACAGCCACCATACCTACCTATTATGGCATTTCCATAGCCATTCCAAGATATATTGCCATGCAACTTTCCACCGTTCCGTTTACTATTACACGCTCCATCATTGTCCTATTGCTTCGCATGATCATGTAGTTGACATCGTATTTGTGGCAAAGAAACCGTTCATAATTTTTCATACATGTCACTCTTGATTCATTGCACATCCCGGTACACCGCCGGAGGCATTCACATAGAGTCGTATTTTGTTCTAAGTATCGAGTTGTAATTCTTGAGTTGTAAGTACATAAAAGTGTGATGATCATCATTATTAGAGCATTGTCCCATGTGAGGAAAAGATGTTGGAGACTATGATTCCCCCACAAGTCGGGATGAGACTCCAGACAAAATAAAATTAGAAGAGTCCAAAGAAGTCCACCAAAAAAGAGAGGAAAAGATAAGGGACAATGTTACTATCCTTTTTCAAGACTTATGCTTCAAAGTAGCCCCATGATCTTCATGATAGAGAGTCTCCTATTTTGTCACTTTCATATACTAGTGGGAATTTTTCATTATAGAACTTGGCTTGTATATTCCAATGATGGTCTTCCTCAACATTCCCTAGGTCTTCGTGAGCAAGCGAGTTGGATGCACACCCACTTAGTTTCTTTTTGAGCTTTCATACAATTATAGCTCTAGTGCATCCGTTGCATGGGAATCCCTACTCACTCACATTGATATCTATTGATGGGCATCTCCATAGCCCATTGATACGCCTAGTTGATGTGACACTATCTTCTCCTTTCTGTCTTCTCCACAACCACCATTCTATTTGACCTATAGTGCTATGTCCATGGCTCACGCTCATGTATTGCGTGAAGATTGAAAAACTTTGAGAACATCAAAAGTATGAAACAATTGCTTGGCTTGTCATCGGGGTTGTGCATGATTTAAATATTTTGTGTGATGAAGATAGAGCATAGCCAGACTATATGATTTTGCAGGGATAGCTTTCTTATTTTGAGAAGACATAATTGCTTGGTTAGTATGCTTGAAGTATTATTATTTTTATGTCAATATCAAACTTTTGTCTTGAATCTTCCGGATCTGAATATTCATGCCACAATAAATAAAGTTACATTGAAAATTATGTTAGGAAGCATTCCACATCAAAAATTCAGTTTTTATCATTTACTTACTCGAGGGCGAGCATGAATTAAGCTTGGGGATGCTTGATACGTCTCCAACGTATCTATAATTTTTGATTGTTGCATGCTATTATATTATCCATCTAGGATGTTTTATATGCATTTATATGCTATTATATAGGATTTTTGGGACTAACCTATTAACCTAGAGCCCAGTGCCAATTCCTGTTTTTTCCTTGTTTTTGAGTATCGCAGAAAAGGAATATCAAACGGAGCCCAATTGACCTGAAAATTGACGGAGATTATTTTTGGACCAGAAGAAGCCCATGGAGTATTGGAGATGGGCCAGAGGAGTCCCAAGGCACCCATGAGGGTGGGGGGCGCTGCCTACCCCCCTGGGCGCGACCTACCTTGTGGCCGCCTCGTAGACCCCCTGACTTGTTCCCAACGCCAACGCCTCTTATATAACCCCAAACTTCCAGAAAGAAACCTAGATCGGGAGTTCCGTCGCCGCAAGCCTCTGTAGCCACCGAAAACCAATCTAGACCCGTTCCGGCACCCTGCCGGAGGGGGGAACCCCTTTCCGGTGGCCATCTTCATCATCCCGGCGTTCTCCATGATGAGGAGGGAGTAGTTCACCCTTGGGGCTGAGGGTATGTACCAGTAGCTATGTGCTTGATCTCTCTGTCTTTCTCTCGTCTTCTTGATTTGGCACGATCTTGATGTATCGCGAGCTTTGCTTTTATAGTTGGATCTTATGATGTTTCTCCCCCTCTATTCTCTTGTAGTGGATTGAGTATTCCCTTTGAAGTTATCTTATCGGATTGAGTCTTTAAGGATTTGAGAACACTTGATGTTACTACAAAAAAATACACTTCCGTGATGATACGTGTTTGTCATAGTAGGTCACGTTTTCTGTAATGCATGTACATCCATGACAAATTTATGACAGAATGAAGATAGTCATACCTGTGATGTCGTAGAAGTGTTCCATGACATTACCAAAGATATCATCACGAAAGTGTCCACTTCCATGACGATAAATTGCGCATCATAGAAGTGCTTTCGTCAAGGGTGACCGACATGTGGCATCCACCGTAACGGGACAACGTTAAGCTATCGGGTCCGGTTTTAGATCCAATAACCCGCTAACAGCCACGACCAATGTCGATTTTGCACGTGTAAAATTCTTATTGGCCGATGGAACCACGCGTCAGCTCCGCGTTGGCATAGGTGTCACTCATCCAACGGTCGAGATGGGCCTATAATATGTTGACACGTGGATGGGCCCATGAAGTTTAAATGGGCCAACCCAACTAAAGGCCCACAAGATTTAGCGGACCATAATGGGCCGGCCCAGCTAAAGGCCCACAAGATTTTACAGACCATAATGGGCTGGCCCAGCTAAAGGCCCAACATTCGTAGTTAAGTGTAACGCCCTCGATGCGGCTATAGCTCCCACGTGTCGAGGCACGACTTAGAGACATAACCGCATTGAAAGCAATGTCGCAAGTTAGGCAATCATCACAACATCCCATGTAATATATAGAATAAAAGGGGAGATACATAGTTGTCTTACACTTGCCACGTCACATCAAAGTACATAAATAACATACATTATCCAAACACTCATGGCCCGACTACGGCGCCAAAATAAAATACAACCCAACAAGCGACATGGTCCCGATCACCCCAACTGGGCACCACTACTGATCATTAGGAAAAGAAACATAGTAATGCTAAGAATCCTCATCGTACTCCCACTTGAGCTCAAGCGCACCATCTGGAGCTGTATCATCTGTCCCTGCATCTGGTGTAATAGTAATCTGTGAGTCACAGGGACTCAGCAATCTCGCACCCTCGCGATCAAGACTATTTAAGCTTAATAGGTAGGATGGGGTAAATATATGTGGAGCTGCAGCAAGCGACTAGCATATATGGTGGCTAACTTATTCGCAAAAGAGAACGAGAAGAGAGAGCAAAGCGCGACCGAGAAACTAGAGAGCAACCTGCGCAAACATTACTCCAACACCGTGTCCACGTCCCGGACTCCGCCGAGAAGAGGCCATCACGGTAACACACTCAGTTGATTCATTTTCATTAATTAAGGTTCAAGTTATCTACAACCGGACACTAACAAATTCCCATCTCCCCATAACCGCTCTGTTTGCATATATGGTCAATGAAGGAATAGTCTTGATAGTTCAATCCCTGCAGGGGAGTCCCAACTTAGCCCATGACAAGCTCTCACGGTCAATGAAGGAATATGCCTCCACCAGAGACATTCCGATCAGACTCGGTATCCCGGTACAACAAGACATTTCGACAGGTTAAAACAAGACCAGCGACACCGCCCGAATGTGCCGATAAATCCCGATAGGAGCTGCACATATCTCTTTCTCAGGGCACACTCAGATTGTCTTAGGTACGGGTAGGCCAGCCCAGAGTTGCCCCTGGTGGCCACCGGCAGCTGACAGTTGGACCAACACTCAGAGGAGCACTGGCCCGGGGGGGTTAAATAAGATGACCTTCGGGCTGCGGAAACCCAAGGGAAAAAAGAGGCTAGGTGGCAAAAGGTAAAACCAATGTTGGGCATTGCTGGAAAAGCTTTAATCAAGGCGAACTATCAAGGGGTTCCAATTATCACCCAACCGCGTAAGGAATGCAAAATCCGGGAACATAACACCGATATGACGGAAACTAGGGCGCCAAGAGCAGAACAAAACACTAGGCGAGAGGCTGAGCCTTCCACCCTTTACCAAGTATATAGATGCATTAAGATGACATGGCAATATAATGATATCCCAACAAGTAAATAGATGTCCCAACAAGGAACGGCTCCAATCTTCACCTGCAACTAACAACGCTATAAGAGGGGCTGAGCAAAGCGGTAACATAGCCAATCAACGGTTTGCTAGGACAATGGTGGGTTAGAGGCTGAACATGGCAATTTGGGAGGCTGACAAGCAAGTGGTAGGCATCATAGCATTGGCATAGCAAAAGAGCGAGCAAACTAGCGTAGCAAAGATAGTAGTGATTTCGAGGGTATGATCGTCTTGCCTGCAAAGTTGTCAGAGTTGACTGGATCCTCGAAAGCAAACTCAACGGGCTCCTCGTTAGCAAACTCGTCTCCCGGCTCTACGCAAACAAGACAAACAAGCAACAAGGAAACAATCAACCACGTGCGAGCTCAAACAATAAGATGCAATGATGGTGTGCTATGCGGGATGCGATGCGGGATGCAAAATGCAAGATGTGACAGGAAATGCATGAACCTGGCCTCAACTTGGAAATCCAAGTGTGCCACTGGAAAGAGGGGATGAAATCGCTTGAAAACGATATAAAGAACGCCGGAATCGGAGTTACGGTTTGGAAATGGCAAGCGATTTAAGAATGACACCGGTCTGCGATTTACAGCAAGTAGGCATCTAAATGCAATGAGATGAACATGCTACAGCAATCAAACATGGCAACAAAATATATGGCAGGGAAGAATTCAAGATGCTTAACAAAAGACTAGCACTGAGCTACGGCCAATTCATCCGTTACGAGGTTCAAACAAGCATGGCAAAAACGCAAATGCAAAACAGATTTCAGACTTAGTGAAATTAACACTTGTCTGAAATTTCAGATCATGAAGCCCTCTTCGGAGCAGCAAAACAACATGATACATGACCTGATTAAGACAAAGAAGAACATGGCATGGAGCTACTCAACAAGCTTAACAAAAGACCCTTAGTGACCTGGGGCCAAAAGGGATCACAAAATATACTAACAAGCACACGAACATAGCTAAAACACAATCAGTTTTCAGACTTAGTGAAAATTGAGACATGCTGAAACATAACTCACGAAAGCATGTAAACAAGCTCGATGCACTCACTACGGTGCAAGTCATGGCAAGACAAGCATATATCCATTAAGAAGGCACAAAATGCTAGCTAGACATGGCAAGAACAGTGGCATAGCATGCATGGATCAACTACAATAACATCGGCAAAATCGCAAACAAGTTGACGATCTGCCTAGATTCACAACGAAGCAAAAGTAGAGCTCGATTGACTCAAGCTAGGGTGCTCCATATATGCAAACAGAGACATGGATGGATAGAGCATAACAAGAATAACAAAACTCCTTGACTGATGCTCCTCAAAAGAGGCACGGATCACTAGGAAATAGCATGAACATATGGCATCATGAACTAAATAATCCCAGACTTAGTAAAAACTACAAAGTCCCTGAAAACAGATTTACCAAGTGCCTCACTTTGCAAGCTTGCACAAGTCACCACACACATCCTAAAAATGAATGGGTTGCACCTCTGGAAAGATAACAAGATGCTTAACAAAACATATGAAGGACTCACAGGCATATCATGCACACAATAATCATGGCAAAAATGAAAAAAGTCTAAGATGAACTAGCAGATCTGACAATTAACTCACGAACTTCTAACAGCATTTCGGGCATCAAGATGAACTCAAGTGAAAATGATGCAATGGAATGAAAGGATGTACTCGCCGAGACAAACATTTTGATATACTATAGGTCCAAAACGGAGCTACGGATGCGGAGATATGGCAGGTCAAAGTATGCTCGAAAATTAGGGTTAGGAGGGGAAACAGTCAAGCGTTAGATATTTTTGGATCTAGATCCAGATCCGGGGGCACTGTTCACGGTGCGGACTTCAAAGTTCATCGGAGATGGAGCTCACCGGCGAGGAAGGAGAGGGCCGGGGCGAGGCCGGCCGGATCCGGGGCGGCGAGGGGCGGAGGCGCCGGCGGTGGTGGTCGACTCGGGCGGTGACTTGGCGCGGACGTCGAGGCAGGGTCGACGCCGGGCAGGACGGCGGCGAGGTTGTGCGGGGCGCCGGCGATGGCGGAAGCTGGCGACGCGGCGGGGCTCGTGGTGGCCGGCGCGGGGCTCAGTCGCCGGAGCTGGAGAAGAGGCGCGGGGCACGTGGGTGGAGGAGTCGGGCTCGCGGGGGCCCCTCCTGGGCCTCCCGGGCCGGCGGCGGCGGCGGAGTTGGGGTGCCACGTGGCGCTCTGCGAGTGGGCGGGCTGCGGCGGCGGACGCGTTCGGCCGGGGGTGGACGTGTCCGTTGGTGGAGATTTGTTTTTTTGGCTAGGGTTTCTTGGGTAAGAGAGATCCGAAAATGAAGGGGGTCTATTTATAGGCATAAGTGGAGCTAGGAGAGTCCAAATGAGGTGCGGTTTTCGGCCATGCGATCGTGATCGAACGCTCTAGGACATGGAGCAGAGTTTGGTGGGTTTTTGGCCAAATTGGAGGGGTGTTGGGCTGCAACACACACGAAGCCTTTTCGGTCCCTCGGTTAACCGTTGGAGCATCAAACGAAGTCCAAATGGTACAAAACTTGACATGTGGTCTACCGGTAGTAAACCAAGGCCGCTTGGCAAGTCTCGGTCCAATCCGGAAATGTTTAATCCCCACACACGAAAGAAAGCTAGAAATGACCACCGGAGGAGAACGAAGCGCCGGAATGCAAAACGGACAACGGGGAAAATGCTCGAATGCATGAGATGAACACGTATGCAAATGCAATGCACATGATGACATGATATGAGATGCATGAGAACGAAAACAACACACGGAGACAAAGACCCGAACCCGAGAAATAAATATAACTTAACGCCGGAAACGGCAAGAGTTGGAGTACAAATTGGGAAAATTATATCTGGGGCGTTACAACACTCCACCACTACAAAAAGATCTCGTCCCGAGATCTAGGACTGAAAGAACTCTGGGTACTCAGAACGGAGGTGATCCTCGCATTCCCAGGTAGCTTCACGGTCAGAATGGTGTGACCACTTTACTTTGAGAAATTTGATAGACTTGTTGCGAGTCCTGCGTTCAGTCTCTTCCAGGATTGCAACTGGGTGCTCACGATAGGAGAGATCTACTTGGAGCTCAATGTCCTCGAAGTTGACGGTGCGTTCAGGCGTCTTGAAGCACTTTCAGAGCTGACAGACGTGGAACACATCATGAACATTTGCAAAGTTTGAAGGAAGCTCGAGTTGATAGGCGAGGTCGCCTCTCTTGCTGACAATCTTGAAAGGTCCCACGTATCTAGGGGCAAGCTTCCCTTTGATACCGAAGCAACGAGTCCCTTTCATAGGAGAGACGCGGAGGTAAACATGATCTCCGATCTCGAAAGCCAAATCACGGTGCTTACTATCATAGTAGCTCTTCTGGCAGGATTGGGCTACTTTGAGGTTATCACGAATGACTTTGCACATTTCTTCTACCTCTGTGATTAAGTCATTACCCAGCAGCTGACGTTCACCGGTTTCAGACCAGTTGAGAGGGGTACGACATTTCCTTCCATACAGAATTTCAAATGGGGCCTTTCCCGAACTGGCTTGAAAACTGTTGTTGTATGAGAATTCGGCATAAGGAAGACAATCCTCCCACTTCATGCCGAAGGAGATCACACAAGCCCTGAGCATATCTTCAAGAATCTGGTTGACACGCTCGACTTGACCGCTTGTTTGAGGATGGAAAGCTGTGCTGAAGCGGATGTTGGTGCCCATGGCCTTCTGAAAAGAATCCCAAAACTTGGAGGTAAAGATGCTGCCACGGTCTAAAGACATCACTTGAGGAATACCATGGAGAGAGACAATTCGAGAGGTATAGAGTTCCGCCAATTGAGCTGCAGTGATCGACTCTTTGATAGGCAGAAAATGAGCCACTTTGGGGAGCTTGTCGATGACAACGAATATAGCATCATTGCCTCGCTTGGACTTTGGAAACCCAGTCACGAAGTCCATTTCAATGTGGTCAAACTTCCATTCTGGAATGGCAAGAGGTTGTAGGAGACCTGTTGGCCTTTGGTGTTCTGCCTTCACTCTTCTACAGACATCACATTCATTCACGAATTGAGCGATCTCGCGCTTCATTCGAGTCCACCAATAAGTTTTCTTAAGATCCTGATACATCTTCGTGCTCCCAGGGTGGATGGAGAGGAGAGAGTTGTGAGCCTCGTTCATGTTCACTTTACGAAGTTCACCTTTGGGAACAACAATTCGATCCTGAAGAAGAGAGTGTCCTTGTCATCAAGGCGGTAGCACTAGTACTAGGACTGACTCTTGGCAATCCCAATCTTCACCTTCTTCACCATAGCATCAAGAAGCTCGTCTTGGCGAATCTGGTCTTCCAAGGTAGGAGAGACTTGAAGGTTGGCGAGGAAACCTTGAGGAACAATTTGCAGATTAAGTTTGCGGAAAGCTTCACAAAGCTCGGGTTGATAAGGCTTGAGAATCAGACTGTTGCAATACGCTTTCCTGCTCAAAGCATCAGCAATCACATTGGCCTTACCTGGAGTATACTCGATACTCGGATTATACTCTTGAATCATTTCGACCCATCGAGTTTGCCTGAGGTTGAGATTAGGCTGAGTGAAGATGTACTTGAGACTCTTGTGATCAGTGAAAATGTCCACTTTTCTTCCCAATAGAAGATGTCTCCAAGTCAACAGAGCATGCACAACTGCCGCCAACTCGAGATCATGAGTGGGGTAGTTTGATCTCATTCGGCTTAAACTGGCGAGAGGAATAAGCAACAACTTTCTTCTCTTGCATCAGTACTGCACCGAGACCTTGCATCACAAAAGACCTCGTACGGCTTGGATTCATCAGGCGGAGTCAGAACTGGAGCAGTGATCAATTTCTCTTTCAAAGTGTTGAAAGCAATATCACACTCCGGAGACCAAACGTACTTGACGTGCTTCTGGAGAAGATTTGAGAGAGGCTTCGCGATCTTAGAAAAGTTTTCAACAAATCTTCGGCAATAGCTTGCGAGACCGAGGAAGCTACGGAGTTGCTTCACGTTCTGAAGAGGTTCCCAATTAACAATTGCAGACACCTTCTCAGGATTCACGGCAATGCCCTTGGCAGAGATGATATGACCAAGATAAAGAACCTCATCGAGCCTAAATTCACACTTGGACAACTTGGCGTAGAACTGGTGTTCTCTCAGCTTATCAAGAACCAAACGCAAGTGCTTGGCATGATCTTCCTTGTTCTTCAAGAAAACCAGAATGTCGTCGAGATAGACCAACACGAAATCATTGGTGTAGGGGTTGAAGATGAAGTTCATGATGCGAGAGAACGTCGGAGGAGCGTTGACGAGGCCAAAAGACATGACAGTGTATTCATATGACCCATAGCTTGTCCTGAAAGCCGTCTTGGGAATATCTTGCTCACGGATACGAATCTGATGATAACCCATACGGAGGTCAAGCTTGGAGAATACTTGGGCACCCTTGAGTTGTTCGAACAGCTCATTGATGTTGGGAAGTGGGTATTTGTTCTTGATGGTCTTCTTGTTCAATGGACGGTAATCAACACAAAGTCGGTCCGTTCCATCCTTCTTCTTCACAAAAAAGAACACCACAACCCCACGGATAAGAACTAGGCCGGATGAGACCCATTATTTCTTGAATATCGAGTTGTTTCTTCAACTCCTTCAACTCTTCAGGTCCGAGCTTGTGAGGACGCTTGCACACAGGTTCCGTACCGGGCTCAAGATCAATCACGAATTCAACTGGCTGGTGTGGAGGCATTCCTGGGAGCTCTTCTGGAAAGACGTCTTGATATTCGGAAACGACTGGAATCTGCGAGATAGCATCGAGTTCACCCTTCTCATTGAGAGAAAACAACCGGATGGTATTATCCCGAGCAGCAAAGACAATTACATCCTCAGACGAATGAGTCAATTAAATCTGCCTGGCAGCACAATCGAGCTGAGCCTTGTGCTTAGAGAGCCAATCCATCCCGAGAATAAGATCGATATCAGAATCACCGAGAACCGATGGAGAAGCCAGAAACTTGTAGCCACCCAATGTGATAGAAATATCCGAAGCAATGGAGTTAGCCTGCATGCGCCTACCAGGAGAGACGACTGCTAATGGACTTGGCAAAATTTGTTGAGCCAAATCATGCCTAGATGTAAATGGCCTCGAGATGAAGCAATGCGATGCACCAGTGTCAAAAAGTACTTTTGCAGGAATATCGTTAACAGGAAGGTTACCCATGATGACATCTAACGAGTCCTCTGCCTGAGCTGCATTCATCAAATTGACCTTGGCGTGCTTGGGGTTATGCTTGACCACAGCTGTACTTGCCGATCTGATAGGAGGAGGAGGAGGAAGACGCCTCTGGTTGAAACACTTGTTGGCATAGTGACCCTTCTGTTGGCACTTGTTGCACGTGACCTTTGAAAGTGGGCGGTGGTACGGAGCACTCGATCTTGGAGCTTGAGATGAAGTCTTGTTCTGAAAGCCAGGGTTGGGTGGGTGGGAAGAACCACTGCCACCTTTGCTCTTCTGCTGATACGGCTGACGGAACGGAGGAGGAGGAAGCCAATACTACTGTTGCTTGGCCACTTGAGTAGAGGAAGAAGGAGTAACATCTCTGACTCGCTTCTTGGAAGCGTCACACCTCAACTGAGCAGCCTCTTGCTTCAGTGCCATGTTGTAGAACTCATCGTACCTCAACGGCTCAAAGAGGACAAGAGCGAGCTGAATTTCTTCTCTGAGACCACCCCTGAACTGGTATATCATGCTCTTCTCATCAGGTACGTCCTGTTTGGCAAAGCGGGCGAGCTTCTGGAACAACTTGTTGTAGTCATAGACAGACAAAGAGCCTTGCTTCAGGTTGCGGAATTCCTCACGTTTACTTTCAGTCACACTCTGAGGGATGTGATGAGCTCAGAAATCTCGACGAAAATCATCCCAAGTGATCAGACGTCCACCTCTGGAATCCTTGTACTGCTGGAACCACTCTGCAGCCTGATCTTTGAGTTGGAAGGAGGCGAACTTGACGAAATCTTCAGGCCTGACGTTGCTGCATTCAAAATGCTTACACAGATCCACCAGCCAATCGTCAGCATCGGTTGCCTCAACAGAATTGCTGAACGTCTTTGGCCCATTAGCGAGGAACTGGTTCAGTGTAGCAAAATGGTTCTAATTGCTGCCTTGATTCCCTTGACTGCCTTGATTTCGCTCTTGGAGGATTTGCATGATCAACTGTGTGTTTGCATTGGTTGCGGCCATCACAGCTTGCCAAGCCTCCGGAGGAGGTGGAGGTGGTGGCGGATCAGGATTCGGAGTCATGCGCGTTGGAGGAGCCATCCTGAAGAGGTTGACCACCATTAGCACATAGATAGACAAATATTGAAGCTGAATCCAACGGAATGAAAATTTCAACATAAAGTCTTCACATCCGAACAAAATGAACGAATGCACTTCTCTTGAAGTGGTCACATATCCCTAAATTGCGAAGCCACGTAGAATGAAGGTAGAAGAATTAAATCAACAAGGTACGGAATCAACATTTGACTTCGAAGCAACTCGAATCCCACAACTCAAAACAAAACAAAGGATTGGCTTGCGGAATAAGCCAGAACAAACATATGATAGAGATTTCGTCCAAAGTTTTCATGGTGGGAACTACACGGGCTCGATCGTACAGCACCATCATGTACAAGGCAGTGCACATGACATACGAAGCGTCCCCGAGTCGGCATAGCCAAGGACTCTTTAAGACACAACTCAACCACTGTAAAATCGACCGTGAATAGGCGAACCACTAGACGTCGAACCCCAATTTCATATCATACATCTGTCGGAAAGATATCCTAAGAGCTACTTTAATTCCCACCTATGAAACTCCCGAAACTTTCCGGTTATGCAATCAAGTGTTGGGGATACAGGGGAAGCATAATATCTCACCCAAACTAGCAAATCCTACATCCGGCTGTATCCATCCTTCAACACATAACCAAGAAACCTTCGGACACCATCTACCTCAACCTTCGAAAAGCATCCGTTATACAAGTTATGGCGATACTCCCGAACTCCCGCCCCAGTACTGGGTGGCGTCGAGGTTATCTCACCAACGAACTGCATAAAAGAGATTTTCGATGTCGGCGAACATATCTCAAGTATTCCAGAATTGCAATGATAAAATTATGATGAAAACACCTCAGAGCTCAACTCCCCAGGACACTTCCACTAAACCCCTCACAGGAGGCACCAAGACAATGTTCTCATCATAAGCCATCGGAACGATTCCAAGATACTCGCGTGATCCTAAAATATTTTTTTGTGAAATTTGAGAAGAGAAGAGTCAAAACTCTACGTCAGGATGCCTTACCAGAGCGATGAGGAGACTGAGAAGTAAAAAGAATTCCTAAACTCTCCGATATATAATTCCTAAAGACTCAAAACATTTTTCTAGACACAACTCGGCCGCTAAAAACGATCAATCAGTGGGGGCTCCTAAGGTCGGGGAAGGCTCTGATTACCAACTTGTAACACCCACGATGCGGCTATAGCTCCCACATGTCGAGGCACGACTTAGAGACATAACCGCATTGAAAGCAATGTCGCAAGTTAGGCAATCATCACAACATCCCATGTAATATATAGAATAAAAGGGGAGATACATAGTTGGCTTACACTCGCCACGTCACATCAAAGTACATAAATAACATACATCATCCAAACACTCATGGCCCGACTACGGCGCCAAAATAAAAGACAACCCAACAAGCGACATGGTCCCGATCACCCCAACTGGGCACCACTACTGATCATCAGGAAAAGAAACATAGTAACGCTGAGAATCCTCGTCGTACTCCCACTTGAGCTCAAGCGCGCCATCTGGAGCTGTATCATCTGTCCCTGCATCTGGTGTAATAGCAATCTATGAGCCACAGGAACTCAGCAATCTCGCACCCTCGCGATCAAGACTATTTAAGCTTAATAGGTAGGATGGGGTAAATATATGTGGAGCTGCAGCAAGCGACTAGCATATATGGTGGCTAACTTATTCGCGAAAGAGAGCGAGAAGAGAGAGCAAAGCGCAAGCGAGAAACTAGAGAGCAACCTACGCAAACATTACTCCAACACCGTGTCCACTTCCCGGACTCCGCCGAGAAGAGGCCATCACGGTAACACACTCAGTTGATTCATTTTCATTAATTAAGGTTCAAGTTATCTACAACCGGACATTAACAAATTCCCATCTGCCCATAACCGCGGGCACGGCTTTCGAAAGTTCAATCCCTGCAGGGGAGTCCCAACTTAGCCCATGACAAGCTCTCATGGTCAATGAAGGGATAGACCTCCACCCGAGACATTCCAATCAGACTCGGTATCCCGGTACAACAAGACATTTCAACAGGTTAAAACAAGAACAACAACACCGCCCGAATGTGCCGACAAATCCCGATAGGAGCTGCACATATCTCTTTCTCAGGGCACACTCAGATTGTCTTAGGTACGGGTAGGCCAGCCCAGAGTTGCCCCTGGTGGGTTAAATAAGATGACCCTCGGGCTCCGGAAACCCAAGGGAAAAAAGAGGCTAGGTGGCAAATGGTAAAACCAATGTTGGGCATTGCTGGAAAAGCTTTAATCAAGGCGAACTATCAAGGGGTTCCCATTATCACCCAACCGCGTAAGGAACGCAAAATCCGGGAACATAACACCGATATGACGGAAACTAGGGCGGCAAGAGTGGAACAAAACACTAGGCGAGAGGCCGAGCCTTCCACCCTTTACCAAGTATATAGATGCATTAAGATAACATGGCAATATAATGATATCCCAACAAGTAAATAAATGTTCCAACAAGGAACGGCTCCAATCTTCACCTGCAACTAACAACGCTATAAGAGGGGCTGAGCAAAGCGGTAACATTGCCAATCAACGGTTTGCTAGGACAATGGTGGGTTAGAGGCTGAACATGGCAATTTGGGAGGCTGACAAGCAAGTGGTAGGCATCGTAGCATTGGCATAGCAAAAGAGCGAGCAAACTAGCATAGCAAAGATAGTAGTGATTTCGAGGGTATGATCATCTTGCCTGCAAAGCTGTCAGAGTTGACTGGATCCTTGAAAGAAAACTCAACGGGCTCCTCGGTAGCGAACTCGTCTCCCGGCTCTACCCAAACAAGACAAACAAGCAAGAAGGACACAATCAACCACGTGCGAGCTCGAACAATAAGATGCAATGATGGTGTGCTATGCGGGATGCGATGCGGGATGCGAAATGCAAGATCTGACAGAAAATGCATGAACCTGGCCTCAACTTGGAAAGCCAAGTGTGCCACTGGAAAGAGGGGATGAAATCACTTGAAAACGATATAAAGAACGCCGGAATCGGAGTTACGGTTTGGAAATGGCAAGCGATTTAAGAATGACACCGGCCTGCGATTTACAGCAAGTAGGCATCTAAATGCAATGAGATGAACATGCTACAGCAATCAAACATGGCAACAAAATACATGGCAGGGAAGCATTCAAGATGCTTAACAAAATACTAGCACTGAGCTACGGCCAATTCATCCGTTACGAGGTTCAAACAAGCATGGCAAAAATGCAAATGCAAAACAGATTTCAGACTTAGTGAAATTAACACTTGTCTGAAATTTCAGATCATGAAGCCCTCTTCGGAGAAGCAAAACAACATGATACATGACCTGATTAAGACAAAGAAGAACATGGCATGGAGCTACTCAATAAGCTTAACAAAAGACCCTTAGTGACCTGGGGCCAAAAGGGATCACAAAATATACTAACAAGCACACGAACATAGCTAAAACACAATCAGTTTTCAGACTTAGTGAAAACTGAGACATGCTGAAACATAACTCACGAAGGCATGTAAATGAGCTCGATGCACTCACTACGGTGCAAGTCATGGCAAGACAAGCATATATCCATTAAGAAGGCACAAAATGCTAGCTAGACATGTCAAGAACAATGGCATAGCATGCATGGATCAACTACAATAACATCAGCAAAATCGCAAACACGTTGACGATCTGCCCAAATTCACAACGAAGCAAAAGTAGAGCTCGATTGACTCAGGCTAGGTTGCTCCATATATGCAAACAGAGACATGGATGGATAGAGCATAACAAGAATAACAAAACTCCTTAACTGATCCTCCTCAAAAGAGGCACGGATCACTAGGAAATAGCATGAACATATGGCATCATGAACTAAATAATCCCAGACTTAGTGAAAACTACTAAGTCCCTGAAAACAGATTTACCAAGTGCCTCACTTTGCAAGCTTGCACAAGTCACCACACACATCCTAAAAATGCATGGGTTGCTCCTCTCGAAAGATAACAAGATGCTTAACAAAACATATGAAGGACTCACAGGCATATCATGCACACAATAATCATGGCAAAAATGACAAAAGTCTAAGATGAACTAGCAGATCTGACAATTAACTCACGAAGCCCTCTTCTAACAGCATTTCGGGCATCAAGATGAATTGAAGTGAAAATGATGCAATGGAATGAAATGATGTACTCGTCGAGACAAACATTTTGATATACTATATGTCCAAAACGGAGCTACGGATGCGGAGATATGGCAGGTGAAAGTATGCTCGAAAATTAGGGTTAGGAGGGGGAAAAGTCAACCGTGAGATATTTTTGGATCTAGATCCAGATCCGGGGGCACTGTTCACGGCGCGGACTTCAAAGTTCGTCGGAGATGGAGCTCGCCGGCGAGGAAGGGGAGGGCCGGGGCGAGGCCGGCCGGATCCGGGGCGGCGAGGGGCAGAGGCGCTGGCGGTGGTGGCCGTCTCGGGCGGCAACTTGGCGCGGACGTCGAGGCAGGGTCGGCGCCGGGCAGGACGGCGGCGAGGTTGCGCGGGGCGCCGGCGATGGCGGAAGCCGGCGACACGGCGGGGCTCATGGTGGCCGGCGCGGGGCTCGGCCGCCGGAGCTGGAGAAGAGGCGCGGGGCGCGGGGCGGCGAGGGGCAGAGGCGCTGGCGGTGGTGGCCGGCTCGGGCGGCGACTTGGCGCGGACGTCGAGGCAGGGTCGGCGCCGGGCAGGACGGCGGCGAGGTTGCGCGGGGCGCCGGCGATGGCGGAAGCCGGCGACACGGCGGGGCTCACGGTGGCCGGCGCGGGGCTCGGCCGCCGGAGCTGGAGAAGAGGCGCGGGGCGCGCGGGTGGAGGAGTCGGGCTCGCGGGGGCCCCTCCTGGGCCTCCCGGGCCGGCGGCGGCGGCGGAGTTGGGGTGCCACGTGGCGCTCTATGAGTGGGCGGGCTGCGGCGGCGGACGCGTCCTGCCGGGGGCGGACGTGTCCGTCGGTGGAGATCTGTTTTTTTGGCTAGGGTTTCGTGGGGAAGAGAGATCCGAAAACGAAGGGGGTCTATTTATCAGCATAAGTGGAGCTAGGAGAGTCCAAATGAGGCGCGGTTTTCGGCCACGCGATCGTGATTGAACGCTCTAGGAGATGGAGCAGAGTTTGGTGGGTTTTTGGCCAAATTGGAGGGGTGTTGGGCTGCAACACACACGAGGCCTTTTCGGTCCCTCGGTTAACTGTTGGAGCATCAAACGATGTCCAAATGGTACGAAACTTGACAGGCGGTCTACCGGTAGTAAACCAAGGCCGCTTGGCAAGTATCTGTCCAATCCGGAAATGTTTAATCCCCACAAACGAAAGAAAGCTAGAAATGACCACCAGAGGAGAACGAAGTGCCGGAATGCAAAATGGACAATGGGGAAAATGCTCGAATGCATGAGATGAACACGTATGCAAATGCAATGCACATGATGACATGATATGAGATGCATGAGAATGAAAACAACACACGGAGACAAAGACCCGAACCCGAGAAATAAATATAACTTAATGCCGGAAACGGCAAGAGTTGGAGTACAAATTGGGAAAATCATATCTGGGGCATTACATTAAGGCCCGTATGGCTAGTGTCAAATCGGCCCGTCAATGGCCTGCCCTAAACTTGTCATCATCGCGGCCCATGGTCACTTCTGGCTTGTTAACAGTTTGCTAAGTATATGGGCCGAATTATGGCCCAGTGTATTTCCGGCCTGTTAAAGGTCCTGCTTCATTTGGGCCCATTTACAGGCCATTGAAACTTTCGGCCCATAAACGACCGTGAAGGATTTGGGTCATATTCGGCCATGTCTGACATTCGGCCTGTTAGAGGCCCACTATAGATTTGGGCCACTTTCGGCCTGTTGTGATTTTCGGCCTATTAACGTCAGACGAAATCCATGGGCATATGTGGCCCAACGTTACATCGGGCCCATTAACGGCCCATATAAAAATGATGATAATCTAGCCTGACCGAACTTTCGGCCTGTTAAAGGCCCGTGTATTAGGTCGGCGCATTTACGGCCCATACGAATTTCGGCCTGTGAAAGATCCGCATCATAAATGGGCCACCATTTCGGCCTGCTAAGACTAGTGGGTTATTTGGCACAATCAGGGCCCAATCTCACTTTCGGTCTATTAAAGGCCCATTTTTTATTGGCTTGCGATATTTACACTTGTAAACGGCCAATTATTACTGAGGGCCCAAATTATGTTTTGGCCTATTAAAGGCCCACCATGGGCAAAGGCCTACCAGAAAAATATGAAAGCTTATGTTGATTTAGGCCCTGATATTTTTAGTGGGCTACATGCAAATTTCGGCCCATAATGGTTTTGAGCCCAATTGGAATGGGCCCGACGAATGTTGGCATGTTGGGCTCCTACAAAGCTTTCGGCCGAATACATTACTAAGATAAACCTACACTATACAAAAATAGCGTCATAATTACTGCATCCTTTGGCAGCATCATAAATGATGTATCACAACAAAATAAATTCCAACCATACAACAAAAGGCCCGTTGACATAAAGTTTACAGTCCTTGCAGATAAAAGCACCATCAGATGTATAGAAGAACAAATCATTTGACCTGAGTGCTAATGATTCAGGCTGTAGAATCTGATGGAGCAGCAAGATCTTCACCTTTTTTCCGCCATTGCTCTTGAACAATGAAGCGAATGTCTGATAGTCTGGTTTCAAAACCATTCATATCTTGACGACATTTGTTAACCACTATTCTTGTTTCCAAAATGACGTCCATTAGGGATTGGACTTGTGTTTGTAGCACAAATATATCACTCTGTCTAGCTGGAAGATTTTGTTCAGTGGGCGATTTGGACGAGGTTACCTTGACAACTAACCTAGAATTACGCAGGAAGGTGCTTTTTGCACTGTTAGTGGAGAGATACTGATGCACTGCAGCGAGAGGTGACATTGTGCCTGTGGTAGCCTCGTCACCTTCAGGTGGTTGTGGCTGTTCAATCATTTGTTCCATAGCTTCCTAAAAGTTTGAACTTGTAGATTAGTGTACCAAATAAGTTACTAATGAGACAAAAACAAACAAAGTAGGTTACACGTTTATACATAACTTTTTTTTGTGAACTACTGTAATACATTAGCATGTATTGTAGTGCCAAGTACATAATAAAACCACTTTTGAAACATATGTCCATGTAGCATGCCTACCGTATTGTCTATTTCCTCACATTCGTTGACATCTAAGGATAAAGAGACATGGTTTAAAGTAGGATGAACATAGTATGACATCATTCATATCATGGACAAACAGATATAAAACAAACATGCTATTTTATCATTGTGTGCGCATGTGAACATAACAACTAGTTTACAGATCAAGACCAAAAGAATATCCTTCATATCTTTTAAACCATGTGAGATGAAATGATGTGTTAAGACAACTGTGTATAAAAGTGAACAGAGTAACTGACAGTGGCTGCAAACCAAGTAGTTAAATGAACACATCACAGTACCAATCAGTTTGAAGGCAGGAGGAGTAAGGACTTACAACAGCGGCTTGAACTGGTGTGCTCATGCCCTTCATCTTGTTGGTGTGGCAATCCTTGAAGATTTGCACTACATTCGGTTCAGGTCGTTTTTGGCCCGCATAGGCTTTCCTCTGTATTTTGAACAAGTCAATATAGATATGATAATATGGCACAGAAAAAAGAAGGAAGTAGCAGCTATTTACAAGAGCCTCGCAGTGTGCAATATAGCTACGAGATCTTGTTGTCTGTTGGAATTTCACTCTAGAACGGTTGGTCTTGTTCTTCAAACAGTTAGCCTAGAAGAAGATACACTTGTAAGGAACATACATAAATACAAGTTCAATATGTGGTCTGATCAAATACATATAGCCTACCTGATACTTTGGATCAGACTAGTGTTTAACGAGGGATGTCTAGTCTTCATCTGTAATATATTCCACTAGAGATGTTTGGGCGATTTCATTGTTAGCCTTGCCTACAAAGTGAGATTTTCTAAGGTGGTACCGATATTGTTGCAGAGCAGACTGAAAAACATGAGTGCGTGCTTGTTTAGTTGCATCATCTTTCAGATCCAACTTGAACCTCATCTTTTGAAAAAATAATGCGAGTCTTATTAGGAGGAAGCTAGAATGTATGGGACAGAGCAAGACAATATTACTAATTGCGATGAATAACATTACTTACGGATACATGGTCAAGGAAGGTGTTAAACTGGGTATTATCTTTCTTATTCCTGTACTGGATCCACGTTGGGAGGATACATGCATGACACCTAACGACAATGGCTGCCTCTGATACTAACTTGGCTGACTCTGTAGCATCACATGGCCTTTTTAAACCTGCCTAAAAATGGATCTCCATTCTTCCTCCTTTAGATTTTGTTAATCTGTCAAGCATTATCCCTGATGTTTGTTTCCGCTTGCACCGTGGTGCTAGTTCAACAACGAATATGGAAAGTGTTAGTGTACATCAAACTGTGAGAATACTTATAAAGGAGCATGCAACTGCAACTTGACTCGGCCAGGTACCGTCTTGCTGTTGATGCTCATGAGGTTCATCTGATCTTGCCAAGTCATGTTGTGTCAGCAGTGCTTCGGAAGTAGCGTTAGGTGTGAAGGCAGGTTGGGTACTGGCCAGTTCCGGAGCAAACGAACGAGTAACTCATTGAGATGCTGGTACAGTTGAAGTAGATGCTGCAACTGGTGGAGCAGGTGATACTGTGTTTGTAGATTTAGCCGGTGGACTTGTACCCTCTACTGCACTATAAGTACCAGCAGAATCTGGACGTCAGATCCTTTCCTGTTTCTCCCGACGAGTAACACCACTCCCTACTTTATTATTTTCCTTTCTCTTTTTTGACTTTGCCTGGTCAAGCCGTACCCACAACACAGAAGAATAAAATCGCTCTTCAAAACTCATTGATGCATGATACAGACAAGCAATACTTTGATGTAAGACAACTGTATGAGGATGGAATATGTAAGAAAAATAGGACGATATGACATATTCACAGCTACGATGTGTAAACTAAGCAAAAGGATTTTCAAGAAAATAGAAGTAATGCAAGCTAGACACCATATGAAAGATGCATCCAATATTACTCTGCCAAGTTAAAAGTGTCTTGCCATAAGTGGTAATTCGAAAAATTAGAAGCAGTACAATGTAGAAATCAATGCAAGATGCAACCACTATCAAACTGCCATGTTAAAAGCATCCAATCATGAGTGACTGATGCGGGATACACAACAACGGTACTTTGATGTAAGAACGTGGTATGATAGATAGATGCAGTGTATTCTAGACACAAAACGCCATGTCATATGCACATGTATAATGTATAAACTCACTAGGTGCAATTTAATGAAAATAGAAGAAATACAGGCTAGACAACATATGCAACATGAAACCAATTATCACACTGTCAACTTAGAGCAAGCACCTGTGATGGTGGAGTATGGGAGATGAACTCATCATGTAGACTTGGGACTTCAACTTCATTAGTAGTAGCAGTGGCGAATCTAGAGAGTCTCTGTTTGCATCGGTGCGGAGGACCACCAACATCCCCTAACTTACTCTTTTCCTTCCTATTTTCTAATATTGCCTTATGAAGTCAAAACCACAAGAAGATGAATAAAAATAGCTCTGCATAACTGGTTGATGCATGATACATACGAACACTACTTTGATGTAAGGCAAGCGTAGGATAGGAGGATGGAATATATACACAAAAAGACAATGTTTCATATTCACACGTACGACGGGAGGATGGAATATGTATGATAAAACAATAAGCGGAAGGCATTTCAACAAAATTAGAAGAAATGAAAGCTAGGCACCATATGAACATGCAACCAATATCACTCTATCAGGTAAAAAGTGTCTCGTCGTAAGTGACATTTCAAGAAATTAGAAGCAGTACAAGCTAGAAGACAATGCAAGATGCAACCTACATCACAGTCCCAAGATAAATGTGTCTTATTGGTAAGTGATCGTTGCAGGTATAAGTTGTAAGATACGCAGATGCAATTCAACATAATTAGAAGCAATACAAACTAGGCATCATATGGAAAACGCAACCACATATAATAGTTCCAAGTTATAGCAAGCACCTGTGATGGTGGAGTAGGGGAGATGTGCTCATCATGTACACGTATGTTCTAGAAACAGGAACACGCACTACAAAAAATACACTTCCGTGATGATACGTGTTTGTCACAGTAGGTCGTGTTTTTTGTCATGCATCTACATCCATAACAAATTTATGACAGAATCAAGATAGTCATACCTGTGTTGTCGTAGAAGTGTTCCATGACGTTACCAAAATTATCATCACGGAAGTGTCCACTTCCATGACGATAAATCACGTGTCACAGAAGTGCTTTTGTCAAGGGTGACCGACATGTGGCATCCACCGTAACGGAACGCTGTTAAGCTATCGGGTCAGGTTTTGGATCCGATAACCCATTAACAGCCCCGACCAATGGGGATTTTCCACATGTAAAATCATCATTGGCTGGAGGAGACACGTGTCAGGTCCGCATTGGCACAGGTGGCACTCATCCAATGGGCGAGACGCGCCTACGATATGTTGACACGTGGACCGGCCCGTCAAGTTTAAATGGGCCGGCCCAACTAAAGGCCCACAAGATTTTGCAGATCATAATGGGCCGGCGCAGCTAAAGGCCCACAAGATTTTGCGGACCATAATGGGCTGGCCCAGCTAAAGGCCCAAAAGATTTTGCGGGCCATAATGGGCCGGCCCAAGTAAAGGCCCACAAGATTTTTGTGTGCCATAATCGGCCGGCCCAGGTAAAGGCCCACAAGATTCTTGCGGATCATAAAGGGCCGGCCCAGCTGAAGGCCCATGAGATTTCACCAACATTAATGGGCCGGCCCAGCTGTAGGCCCACAAGATTTTGAGGACCCTAGTAGGCCGGCCCATTAACTGGCTGCCATGTTTTGGGCCAAATGCCGGCCCGTATTTGATCCGGGCCATTAATGGCCTGCCACGCTCCAGGCTAATAGTGGCCCATATGAGATCCGGCCTGTTAAAAGCCTACCACATTCTGGGCCAAATTACGGCCCAGATCAGGTCCGACCCTTTAAGAGGCTTTGGGCTCAATTATGGCCCATATCAGATTCGGCCCGTCAACTGGACACTATGCTTTTGGGCCCACTTGCTAAAGGCCCACTTAGTAATTCGGCCTGATATTAGTTTTGGCCTGTTAAGGGCCCGTTTAACATTTCGGCCCTATATTAATTTCAGCCCGTTAAAAGCCCGTCCTATAGTTGGGCCTAACTACGGCCCGGTTTGCATCCGGCCTACTCGCATCCGATATTTGATTGGGCCAAACAAGGACCGAGACAATTTTGGCTTGTTAAAAGCCCATGATTTGATTCACACAATCATGGGCCGGGGTTCATTTCGGGCTGCTGCCGGCCCGTGAGCTGTTCGGCATGTTTCAGGACCAACCTACATCGTGATTGCATGACGGCCTGATTATGTACCGTAATTTTACAGTTTGGCCGGTTTACTACGAAGACAGGATATATATACAGTAAAATAACTGCAGCATCGTGAATAAGAAAAAACCTAGACTATACAATAAAGAAATTACGGCATATTACATCCACTGGGCATCAAAGTTCGCCACTATGATAATAAAGCACAAGCAGACAGCAGATTACATACACTGGGCATCAAAGATCGCCACTAGTGCAAATAAACACGCCGACAAAATAATATACACAACCGACAGCACTTCAATAGAGTTCAAGAAAGGTTAGCCCTGCTGGGGAGCTGCAACGCAAGCAGCTGAGCAAGATGATGAGACTGCGCTTGTTGAACACTTATATCTTCCCCACTCTGGAAGATAAACAAGTAGACAGATGACATGTTTTGCACATAAAAGTATCAGTGCTGAAAATTCATCACATTTCTTACTGACGAATAAAGCGACACAGTTTAAAATTGCATTAACACAATATGGTATTGTTCAGGTCAAGACATGGCAGGAAATGACACTGTGAAGGAGTTGGCAGCTTCACGACACCAGTGGATTACAGATCAAGAACTCATAAGTATCAATGGTTAGTGTGCTGTCAATTTATACCATTTCAGATTGGCAAATGAAGAGTTGGTTTAAATAATAGTAGAATGATATGACATTGTTCATAGTTAAGACATTGCAGAATATGACATTGTGCTGTAGTGGGTAGGTTCACCACACCACTGGATTACGGATGAAGAATAGAAGCATACATGCAGTGCAAAAGAAGATCACTTGCTCTGTATAGTTTAATTTACATGGTATGAAGAAGGAACTTGGTTGTACAACTGAAAACTTAAATTGAGAAAGGACAAACTTTTGTTTATGAACTACATAATAAACTTTAAACAAGCAATTTGATGCACACACCAAAAATAAACAGCTGTTGCAGTCATGCCTAACCAAATATATACAATAAAGTTTGAAGGCTTGAGATGGACAAAGTTACATTATTGGTGAAGACAGGCTCTATAAAGGCCTTGTCCATGCTGATGGGGGGGGGGGCAATTCAAGAAGTTTACCGCAGAATCTTCTTCAAAGGCATTGCCTTTATTCTACATTTTGTTAAGAGTAAATATAGATGTGATAATATACGAAAAAATGGAGAATATTTAAGATAAGATGAAGAGTGATGCTACATAACCAAGTAGCTATAAATGTAAGTGCAATGTTACAGGCAAAAGGTACAGCCAAGAGCAATGCACAACTAAACTTCTTCAGTGCCAACCTTATGGTAAGAGTAAATATAGATCTGATGTGTAGAAAATGGAGGGCAAAGGAAAATAAGCTACAGAGTGATGGTACATGAACAACTACCTGTCATTATAAGTACACTGATAAATGACAACATGTACTTACAAGAACAATGCAGAGCTAAAAAACATTGGCATTGGATATATTCTACACTAATGTAACCATTCATACAGATCAGATAATTTGGAGTGAACAATTGATAAGCAAGCTATCATGCATACTGCTGTCACATAATGAACCAGGTATGTATGCAAGTATACTGATACATGACAACAAGTACTAACAAGAGCAAAGCAGCGGACAGCATATGATATCCTGTCATTCTTGTCAAACTGGAATTCTTCTTCGAGCAGATTTCCTGCAAAAAAGATCCGCAAGGCACATGCGGAAAAGTAGAAGTTCAAATTGTCATTTGATTTCATAGACAGCACCTCATCCTAGGAATAAGATTAGTGCATAACAAGGTTTTTCCATTCAATGTCTTCTAAATTTAGCACAAGAGACTTCACCGGAAATTCATTTATAGACTTGCCATCAAAGTGTGATTTCCTCAGGTAACACCGATACTGCTGCAATGCTTCCTTGAAAAGCACAAGCAAGCTTTGCTTGTCATGAATATCCAGATTGACCCTCGCCTAGTTACAACAATGTAATGTAAATCATTGATGTGTTCAATCAGCAGAAAACAGGAAAATAATAACCATGAATAATAGCACTTACACGTAAGTTGGACAGGAAGATGTGAAAATGGTGTTTGTCTTCAGAATAATCTTCCCATGATGGGAATATATGGACGTAGTCCCTAACAACATCGAAAGCATTGTCTTTTAAACTGGGAATAAATGGAATGGGGTTCCAATCTACAGGAATTGGCCGTCTCTGCAGTTGGGATAGGTCTTCGGCCGGTGTACTTGTTGTACTTTTTGCTAGAGTGGGATTTTTCTGTGGTACAGTTGGTGCTGTGGCAAATGAAATTGGTATACCTTTTGCTGGAGTGCAGGTCCTATGTGGTGGGGCTAGTGGTGTGGCCAGTGAAGTATGGGTACAGTCTGCTGGAGTCGGTCCCACGTTTTGTGTCACTGGTTGTACAGCCAATATAAGTGGGGTGCTGTCTGATTTCTCCGGCACCACCACGTTTTTCAAGGACTTTGCTGGTGCTCCTTCAGGTTCGCAACCACCCTCTTCCTTTTTGATGTCTGATGGACAAGAACAACATTTGAGTGGAAAAATATGGTATGATGACAGATGGAATATGTATTGATAATGGATGGGCATGGCATCTCGACATATATGATGTGTAAACTAAGCAGATGGCGGTGCAACAAAGTAGAAGAAATGCAAGACAACATATGCAAGATACCCACAATCAATAAAACATTGCCAAATTAGAACAGGCATCTTGATGGGTGAACAGGACAGGCCATCTGCCTTTGACTCCTCAAGGTTAGAATAGTCATTAGGATCATATTCTAAACAAGAATCAACAGGTTGGGAGTGTATGAGTTTCATTGCATCCAGAATGGCACTCAATGCCTTGGTGCCAATTTTGTAAGTCATTGCAGTGTTTAGCTTGAAGAGTGGACTGCTGCTAGTGCGACACAAAGCAGCTACACAGATCATAGTGTAGATATAACAGGAAAACCTTAAGCATCAGAGTAAAATCAGCAAAGTGGAACTTGCTGGAATATATGTGCTAGTATTGCCGGTACGGCTAGAAAGGCTTCGGATACCAGCTCTCTTCAAGTGAAGGTGCGGTACTGTTAATATCAGTGTAACTCTCAAAGGCGACACAACTCCCCGCATTTCCTTGCTATTCTTATAGGATTCATGTGGGAGGCCACTACAAATCCTATTCCTATGTTTACAAGATCCTACGAATCAAAGAGGCTCAAAGTGTCCATCACAACCGACCGTATAGACCTCTACACTGCAAATGTCCCTACTCATCTTCAGTGCTCATCTTCAGTACAAGGAACATATTGTACTACTATCATACTCCCTCCATTCCAAAATATAAGTCTTGGTAGAGATTTCCACTATGGATCACATACAGATGTATCCAGATACATTTTAGAGTATAGATTCACTCATTTTGCTCCATATGTAGTCCATGGTGGAATCTATACAAAGACTTGTATTTAGGAACGGAGAGAGTACATATTAAAGAAGAATGGAAGAGGAACATGGTAAAGAAGAGCAAGCCTATTTTGGATAATAAAATGTTGGTTGCGCAGTGCCCACACATGATGAACCAGAGCGCATTAAGAATGCAACTCCCAACTGTCTCTCGACCATTTTAGGCGGTTGGACGAAGATCCTACGTTTCCTAACCCTTCTTCCTCGTCTCTGATTCTTCCATACAGAACACCGCACGGGCCACCGGCTGGACCACCGGCCCCCACCGCCTGTGTTCCTCCGCCACCCCAACCCCCACCCCCGCCCCAACCCCCACCCCCGCCCCAACCCCCACCCGTGTCGAGTTTTCTTTGTTCGGCGAGGCCCCACAACCACCCGAGCCCCTTCGATCGCACCGGCGAACTCCGGCGAGCTATGAAAAATCGACTGACCCAATTTTGAAATTTAGTCTATTGTGATTTAACTAGTGTGGAATATAAAAGGGGAAAACCATAAGCATTGGGAGTACAGTGTTGAGCGTGCCATCGCGGATCTGTAGGTGCAAACCGGACAAAGGCAACTTCGCAACCAAGACAAGAAATCAGGGTAAAGTAGTGGCGATCTATTTTCTTGCTGCGATAAATAAGTTGAGCAGATACGAAAGAGTACCGCCTCTGGTGCGGCGCCGTGTACGCATCTGTTGAGAATTTGATGGTCCTGCGGTAGCGATGGCTGTCGGCGGCGTGGAAGTAGATCTAGGAGGGCAGATGGTGGCAGCGGGGCGCGGTGGACGATACGGTTTTAGGAGCGGCGCCAGCAAGGTCGACGACGGCAGGGATGACGTGAGAGGACGGGATGCAAGGATCCCGGTCCGAAGCCATGGATGAGAGAGGTCAATCTCTTGTAATGGACGGCGGCGTCGGGGTATTAGCTCCGGCATGGTGGAGGACGGCGGTGGATGGGGTGGCGGACGAAGGAGGGTGGGGTGGAGAGGGTGTTTTGGCGCCCACAGAGTACGAATGTGGAAAACGGAGGTAGAGAGGAAGGGGGAACCATGTATTTAGGGCGTGCTTGTCTCAAATGCGAGGAAATTTACAAACTTAGACCCTGTTTCAAATTTCTACTACATCACAGCAACATTTGTCGGTTGGGGATAGGAAGGTAATCTCGCATACACCGAATATTTGCCGACAAGAGTTTGTTTTTGGCGCCCACTGTGTATGAATATGAATTGGGGAGGGAGTCGATTTCGGCCGAGGACACAATGTGTTTTGGCACCCACCGTGTATGAATCCGGGTGAGAGGCGGTTACATCACGTTTGGGTGAAATTACAAACCTACCCCTATCGAAACCTATAGAAATCCAGCATATAGGCTTTGCGTGGCAGGGATAGGCAGTAGTGATTTCCATCTCGCAGATTTTGGTTTCGGACGGTTACTGCGAGTTTCCGTGCTTCGTTTAAATTTTGCAGAGTGCACGTTTACCGTGCCAACTCAATTCGAATCCCGTTTGTATTCTATTTTTTTCGGGCGGGATCCATTTTTAATTGGAATTACATTCTATATACATCATTTTTTATATATACTTTCAAAAGCACAACACCATTTATACATAAATATGGTTTACAAATGGCATGATCTCCGATTCATAAGGTTGTATCCATCAATTTGGATTTTCAAATATTTGAAACCACTTTATGTTGAAATCCAACGTATGCACTCCTCGCTAACTGTCTCTAATTAATGTGTGTTTCATGCGGGTTTTTTTTACTTCTCAAACATGTATAATGTGTTTCACACACGCAACATATAGTGTAATCCCGTTTAGACATTAATTGCATATAAACCATGCATTATTTGTAATTGAAGAATCTATGGATCACCAATATTGATAAACTATATAACATTACACGTGTGCCCAAATTCAAACGAATATGCATGTTTGATACACCAATTTGCGTTATGATATTATCGATGTTGTGATCTCCAGTTTAAATATTTGAATCCCCTTTAATCCAGATATTCGTCTCATATAGCTATCACTCATGCTTATATAGGAATATCTCTCTGGACCTATACGCGTTCATCGTCTCTCAGGTATCTCTCGTGCTACCTGTATGTCGACAATGATCTTTTATCTTTGTAGCACACTGACGGTACTTTCTCCCTCGACATTCATCACTCTATCTCTCTCTAAGTATATCTCGCTCCCTGCTATGTGTCTCTAACTATGATTCTCCATGTGGAATCTCTTTCTCTGACACAAACACAAAACTTTGTCTCCTGGGGTCTCATTTCTCTCTACTATTCCCGGGTGTGCCACTCGCACACCCCTCATACAGAGATGTCTTTCGCTGCTTAGATATGAGAACCTATGACTCTTCCTCTTCAATATCTCTTTCTCACACACAAACACAAACTCTGTCTCCCAGGGTCTCATATTTCTCCATTGTTCTCTTGTATGTCGCTCACACACACCCTCTCTCCCTAGAGATATCTTGCGTTCCCTCGTATGTATCTCTAGTTATCACTCTCGTTGTGAAATATCTTTCTCTCTCGCAGACACAAAACTCCGTCTCTCTGGATCTCATTTCTCTCTGATATCTGTTTGTATGTGACTGACATACACCCTCTCTCTATCTCTCTCACACCCACACACATAACCCAGCCTTCTGATCCACTCGACTCCTATCTCTAATGCACACTAGCTAGCATCTTTATCTTTCTATTTATCTGTTTCTCCATCAACCTTCTTTCTCGCCCTCACTCTTGATTCCTATCACGCACACTACATATGTTTCTCTCTACATGCAGTCAAGTGCCCTCTCACACACATACATAACTTCACCCTTTGAACCACCCGACGTTCATCTCCAACACCCAAACTAGCGGGTGTCCCTCTAGCTAGCATCTCCTTCTCTGTATCTATCTGTAGTTTCTCCGTCAACATTTCTTTCTCGCACGGAGTATTGCTTCCTATCACCCACACTATATATGTCTCTCCATACATATGCATTTATAGGTTGGTCTGTTTTGCACAATCGTTGCGCCTCACTCCCTCTGCTCGCCATAGATGCATGCTCCAGCCTACACCACTATCTCTTAAAGACAAAAACACATGCTCAATTGTCAGGCCTTCTTCCCTACATTCTCACATGCATGCATATTGTCATACCGATCCGTCTCTCCCATGTCGTTGATCTTATGACTTATGTCTTCTTTCTTTTATCTCGATTATGCGCGCATGCACACACACATCCCACGTATACATGTATACCTCTCACACATGCACATTCAAGGCCTCTATGTCTCCATACGTAGTTAATTACCCTCAATCCTAATGCCACATCGAATCGTTCTCCTCTTTTGTGCACATAACTTCCTCCTGGATGGGTAAAACACACACTCACACTTAACAATCTCCTTCTAGCTACCCCCGGCCTCTCACTCTTCCCCTGTATCCCCGAAACCAATAAGACCATCCCTTTGTTTAATTCCTGCCTACATGAACCATCGATATATAGTAGTCTTCCTCGGTGTCTCTTGAACAAACACGTTCTCTCGATGTCGACTCCTCTCATGCGCACACACCTTCTGTTCCCTCTCTACGGGCATTTTATCTCTCGCACCCCATCGTTGGTGGCCTCTGCCATACACATCACCTTTCTATGATGAAGCCATGCACACTTAAATTACATCCGCCACAGAGGACCCCGCAACACACACACACACGCACACACACACACACACACACGCAGGCACGCACGCCCCCCCCCACCACACACTAAGACTCCATATCTCTCTCTCTCACACACACACACGCACACACACAAACTAAGACTCCATCTCTCTCTCCTCTCTCTCTCACACTCCACACACTCACTAAGACTCCATCTCACACGCACATGCTCTAGGCGGAGCATTTGTTCCTACCACCCTTCATCCAACCTTACCCGCATGATAGAGAATCACCTTTATTTACTTGCATAACATGGACACATTCCACTTTACTCAGTAGTCAGCAAACTTATCATCTGTACGCTTATAAAAAAACGAATTGGCGGTGATGATGTGGCTGCCATCTTGTAATACAGACCGTATGATCTATATCTGAGGATAAAAAGCAAACTATGATAATTTTTCAAAAGATACCCGCACCTCTCTCCACATCATTATCTCCCGCAACCTCATTGCTCAGCAATTAAAAAAGGAATAAGTCCCTGGAACAATCTAGCATGCATGGTGGCCGCTGCCGCCTGCCAGCGCCGTCCATCCCATGCCTCTGCCCGTTCCGACCACCAGTCACCACCATGCTCCACTCCTCCTCGCCTTATCTCTCGTCATTCATTTTTTTGATGAAATTCTCGAGATACCAGTTTTCTGATAAAATTCTCGAGATATCTGTAACATCCCAAATTTGCAATTTGGAATGCTATACATAGGTCATTCATGCATATCATATTTTGTTGCATTTTCGTTCTGCAATCCTCGAAATCCTATGCAACCCAAGGACCCTCGGAGAGAGTTGGGGATTTCCCGGTTTTCATATTTGATTTTTATCAAATAATGAAACGAGGATTTTTTATTTTGATTATTTTTCTCTTCGGAAAAATATTTCATAATAAAATATATGAGAGGAGATAATATGACTTCTCCAAAATAACTGAAATATTGGAGGAAAAATATTAAGATCATTTATTCGATTTTATTTGGATTTTAATTGCAATTAGAAAAATTTCACGTTTTTCAAAATTGCATTTTAGGGCCAAGAAAATGTTCATCTCGTTCTTAATATTTTATTTAGACGGTGAAAATTTGTTTTGGCATTTTTAGAATTTTATTTTATTTTCTAGGATTTTATTTCTGTCGGCGAAATTGTTTAAAAAAAGAGGTTCCGCCGGCTGGGCCGAAACCCAGCCAGGCCGCCGGCCCAGCCGCCCGCGCCACCGCCTACCTGTCGCGCGCGCCGTCGCCGCCGACTCGGACGAGGAGTCCGAGCCGGACTCCGCCGCCCCACCTTGGCCCCTCCCCCAAGTCGCCGCCCCCCTCTTTCTATACCCCGCCGGCCGCGCCTCGCCGCCGCCGCCCCGCCGCCCAACCCTGCCTCGCCAGAGCCCCTCGCCGGAGGTACAGCGCAGGATGCGAGCCGCCAGTTTTTTTTAAGAACCGTTCAGTTTTTTTAGAAACCCTAGTTCATTTTTTTAGATCGGTTTGCTGGTTTTTCTCGGTTCTTCTAAATAGCGGACGTTTGTCTGTACGTTTGTTTTAACAATGGTTTTCACCCGTTAGTTACAGTTAATGAACGCTTGTTCGTTAGTCTGTTCGTCAGTTTCTTTCATCAGATTAATCCGCGATTATTTTCGATCGCAATTTCTAATCCGATCTTAGTTTCTGTTTATCTTTTCGCTCGTTAGTCGGAATCTGGTGATTCAAGTGCCTAGATCTTCGTCTTGAGACCCTGTTTTCGTTTAACCAACTTGCACAAGTTTTTGCTACTGTAAAATTTGACCTAGGTCCAAATTAGTAAACGGATCTTGTTTCTTTCGCCGTTTGAATTTCGTTGCTCCATTTGATTTGAGTCTTTTTGCTAAACGGAGTTCTTAAGTTGAACTTTTTGGCCAACCTCTCTTATTTGAGTTTTGCTTGTGCATATTTTCTTGTTGCTTATGTATGTTATTGTTTGTTTGCGATAGAACACCCGGAGTGCGAATCGTGTTACTACGAGTCCCTAGGATTCATGGATCGTCAGCAAGGCAAGTAACACATTGATCATACTCTTTCCATACCCAGTTTTTATGCATTAGTCTCAATCCTCAAACATTGCATGATTAGGATGTCTTTAACATGTGGGTTGGGAAGTAGTTGATGAGGTAGAACCTATTGTCCTGCATTCAAACCCTTGGGAGTTACTTCTACACGTTGCTTATCTTATTTTGCTATGCTCGTAGACGTGGTTTGGGTTTGAGTGAAATCCATGACAGATGTGAGATTGTTAATTAATGGTTCAACTTAAGGTGGCAACTTAAATTAACATCTGGGTGGATTGAGGAACCTGGGGAACCTAGTGTTGTCTATTTTTGTTTGGAAATCCCGGGGTACCCGTGTGATCTTCGTATGGACCGCCACCCAAGCTCAAAGGGAACTGGGATGATTCATGCAAGAAACTTCCGTGTGCAGCCACAAGCTATTATGGGCTCTAGCATAGTTGAGTAAGTTACGTGAAGCTCTTGAAGAGGTGGATCAGCAGGTAGTGGGTTTTGTAGGTTTGGTATGGTCTGCCCGGAGTAGAGAGTAAATGTTTCTGAAAGACTGTGTCTCGGTCATCCGTTTCTCAAACACCTTGTAGTGCGAGAAATACAACGGAGGCGATCGAGTCTTGTGGGGAAAAGTGCGCAAATCTCGGTAGAGTGTACAATCTAATCATGGTTAGCCATGTCCCCGGTTATGGACAATTTTGAGTATCTAGTACTTGGGTTATAACATGTATCTCATCACTCTTAACTAATATTGTTGGGTTGTTAACTACCTTAATTTGGGATTGAGTTGGGGGTACCTTCTCAATATTGTTCAACCACCATGATAGTTAAATTAAAATCTATTCCTTTGTTGTAGGAAAAAAATTGGCTTTTCGCAAAACTATAACCATAGAGGTTTCCACCAGCCAAATATGCATATAGATATAGCATTACTCTGTTCATGCTCTACTGTGATACATTGCTGGCATATTCCATGTGCTGACCCGTTTTCGGGCTGCAACGTATTATGTTGCAGACTTTTCAGACAAGGAGTAAGGTTCGTTAGGTCGTTGCCGTGCAGCTCAGTTATGCCGTTGGAGTTGATGGACTCACTTTATCTTCCAAGCCTTCCACTGTTATCATATTAGATGGCCTTAAGCCATATTATTGTAATAAGTTCTCTTTGGAGACATTCGATGTAATAAGTGTGTGATTGCTACTCTGCTATAAATCCTCGAGTACTGTGTGTGTGTCAGCATTACCGATCCAGGGATGACACTGAAGCACAGAGACTTGACCTTTGAGGTCGGGTCGCTACAATATCATTAGTTTTTACACATGGGATTACTCCTGCATGGGTCAGTCACAACAGGTGTTTTGTAAAAAAATGCATATTGATGTTCCGTGCAATGCACGAGAATCTTGCTTGTAATTATATAACGCAAATCACGAGCAGGAAGTGACATTTGTTTTACACAACCACGTTAACATGGCAACGTAAATCACTAGCTAAAGGAAATACCATGTCCGAAGAGTAGAGTCGCAAACACGCACTCTGTCTCTCAGAATCTCTCACACACACACCAGTTACGCGACGCCCACTTAAGCGGACACGTATGTTACAATTTGTGCACTCGCGGGTACACGTGATGCTGCGCATTTATTTAAGCCGGAAGGCGAACCCAAAAAGTAGCTGCATTCATTCCCCTCCCGCCGCCTCTTCTCTTGTCGCCGTCGCCCGGTAGCCATGGGCCGGCCAAAGGTAATAACATACGCCATACTCCCGCCGGAGCGGCGCTTTAGTATGGAAATTTTAGTGGTCATGCATGCATCTATTTGTGCTAGCACTCCTATATAAGGGTTGATCGGTCGCTTCCCGCGGACGTGCGCGGGCGGTGGAAGAGGAAGGAGAAGGGAAGCGGGTTGTGGAGTAACGTTTTTACCACAATTTCTTAGGAAATTGAGTGCAATAATTGAGTAGTTTTGCAAACTACAGTACTACACCTGAAACGGTTCAAAACCTATACTCCCTTGCCAGCGCGCGCTTCCCGTGTGAAACGGTCAGCGTCGCCCTGGAGCATCAGTGCCACATTAATACCCGGCCAGAGCAGAGGTGATGTCTCACTGGCGCCGGCTTTGAAGTGGTGCGACGGTCGAGAGAGCGCCGCTTCCCAGTGCACGCGACTGTTCCGCGTCGAGACTGGCCATAGGCCCTGTTTGGATCCATGGGTTAGAGTTAGTTTGAGCTAGTTGGGGCTCAAATAGCCCTAAAGTATCCAAGCATGAGGGTTTAAATCGAAGCAAGTTGCACCGAACCCACCAAAAAAAACTATCCCACCCAAGAGGTGCTAACTGGAGATAGTTCTCATTGGGACCACTGAAAAATCACTTTCCTCTCTCCATGAAGTGCATTTATTGTCAATCTAACCCTATCACCCAAACACCTCTTTGGCTATAGTTAGTTCAGGGTTAGTCATGAGTTAGTCTAACCTCTAGCTAAGTTAGAGTATCAAACAGGATCAGTATAGGACATGCAAGTTGCTCAAAGCATACAGCCAAATTCGTGCGTGAAAGGATTTTTTTTCTTTTTGAAAACGAAACGTGAATGGAATTTTTTTTAGAATGCTCTTGGCATGTCGCTAACATGTGATAGTTAATCGACCTCAATAGACGGCATAAACGCCAGCCCGCCGCACTTTGATAGAGACGAGGAGGGAGAAGCGATACAGGTTGCTGGATTACTAGAGATAGGTGTCGCACGGAAGCCAAGAAATATGGTGATAGCGTGGGTTAGTCATGTACTAGTATGATGTAACTACACTGGGCTGCCGTGTTTCGTACTCTTCCAGTCCACTGTGGAGATGATTGGTTAATTTTATATCGCTGAATAATATTAAATATTATGAGTGCAGACGCTCCACCACGAGGTTCCTTGCTCCTTCTCGGTTGTCCGGAATCTATGTTCTTCCACTCTATTTTTTTACGTGAGCTTTGTTCATCCTTTTGCCAACACACGAGACATCTAGCATCAAGGTGCACGTGTTATGCAAGGATCGTTCCATCTATATGAAGAACATGTGGGACTGGAACTACGAGATGCACATGTACCCAGGAGTGGACGTACGAACCTGAGTAATGTAGCGCAGTAAGGGAAGTAGAAAGGCACAAATGGTATGGACATGCGTGGCATATAGGGTGTGTTTGGTTGCGTTCTCGTCTCAGCATAGTTGTTCCCTCTTCATGCATGCTCAACTCAACACCCCTCTTCATGCATGCTTCTAGTGTATTTGTGCTAAACTAGTGAGGACTCATGCACCCTCCATACAATCTACCAAACACGCAAAAGTAGGTCGAGAAGGGAACTCTTGGGTGGCATTTGTCTCTTACTATGTACTACCACTAAATGTTGTACGCGCAATGCACGGTGATGTTATGGAGTACGTGCCTAAGTACTCTACTACTACTATATTAGTTGGAGGCACATATTAACTTTTATTTTGTTTACGTGTATGCCCCGAGACCTTCCAACTAGACGTGTCTTTCTCTCCATGTTGCACTTTGTATCATTCATACCACTAAGTACTACTACGTGTGGTCTCCGACCCAGAAGTGGAAGAAGTGGAGACGCTCTACCACACTCTTTTTTTACGCTGGGCTCTACCTCGCTCTTCATGTCCCACTCCTTTCGCTGACGTGTGGGACATCCAGCACGTGCCATGTTTGGCACCCTTCATCGTAAGAGTTGAAACGCTAGCATTCATCAGAAATAAAAAAATAATTATAAATCGGCAGTGATACTATTTTTTTGCGAACCAATCAGCAGTGATACTATACCGCGCGGTTTCCTTGCTCCTCGATATCGGAAAGAATACTTCGTTTGCCAACATGTGGGACATCGACCATCCTGGTCCACTTGCCATGCACGCCGAACTCCAAGGGAGAGTCACCCAGGTCGTCGCGCCGCAGTAACAATGACTAATGAGCCGTCAAATCACAGGCCCACTTCCCACTTTGAAGTTGCTCGGACAAAGGAACCATCATGACTTCGTTGAATTCCGCTTCTTGAAGAAAACTACTGTACCAATAGTACTGCTAGCTATAGTAGTTACTCCAACAGAGGCCTCCTTTCGTTCATAGGATAGGAATATGAAAATCATAGGAAGTGAGATGACATGCATCTCAATTCCTATAGAGAAAGAGATGCCATTTGATGCCTAGGATAGGAATTTTTCCATTTAGTCTAGGCTAATGTACTGGTAATTTGCTCTAAAAACTACAGTAGTAACTAGTAGCATTGGTACATGCTCATACTCAGACACAGACACACACACTAACTACTACTACTACTTCTCACATGCTGGCCAGACGCCGCCGTTCTCCTTCCTGGATTTGTCGGTGACACCCCACCGTGCTTGGATCTCCGCCGACCTCTCCGTAGCAGTGCGTGCGTCCTTTTCTTTCTTGCGGCGGCGGGCCTCTCTTTTCTTGAGTGCTTTCCGACTTTTCCGCTCCCTCTATGCTGCTTTGGTCGCCTCTTGCTCTACCACCCATTCGGCCTTGGCATCTTCAAATTCCTCCCACATAGTTGTGAGGTCGCGAGCGGCGATGAACTCGGCACGGCGAGATGCCATCGCTTCCCTACCATTTTGTGTGCGGTCGTGGGCGGCGAGGAACTCGGCACGGCGGGATGCCATCGCTGCCTTATCGGTTAGTGTGCGGCGCTGTGGCATGAAAGAAACTTGGTGAGAGCTCTGGGGTGGAGTGGCCGGACAACCGTATAGTGCATCGGTTTGTCAAGAGCTCAAGGATAGAAGACGAAGCAATTTCGATTCCCCTTCAATCCTGTTCATTTATTACCGAGTAAAATGCATTGGCGGTCATCGAACTTGTCTTGATAGCTCACTTTGATAACTGTATACGAGATATGGTGATTATACGGTCACTGGCTTAGTGTATAGCTCCGTATTTTTCTGGTTGACCTGTCAAACAGTCCGCATGCGCCTCATCAGCTCGTGTTCTTTATCTATCTACGTGGGCCTACCTGTCACTTGATAAAGAAATACTGTAAAAACCAAAATTATGCGTATGTGGGGAATCAAACCACGGACTCGTCGCTCCAACGCACCCTCGTCAGCCAAATGAAAATGAAATACTTCGTGTCAGACACACACGCTCATGCTGTTAAAGCATGCTAATGCATGCACGTCGCCCTCTAAATCAAAGTCCTGCTCATGGCGCAACGCAAACAACGAGCCCATCACCTGCGCGCCCCGACGGTGCCTGACATTACTGTTTAGACGTTTGATGGAGGCCTACGTGAACACCGAGCATGTATTCACCAGGCTGAACACCGACGGTCATACTCGGACTGCCTTGCTCATATATATCGTCCATCACAACGACAATCTATAAAACAGCCTAAGCTAGAGAGGGTACTATGGTAGTATGGTAGGGAGTATGTACTATCGTGAGCAACCGATCTTAGTGCCACTGCACATCGAAACCCCTTCCATCTCTAGCGCGCGCTCCCTGCCAGAAACGGTCACCGTCTCTCCAGAATGTCAATGCCGCATTCACCGGACTTAACTGCAGGTGCAATTGGTGTGTCACTGACATGCGGGCTAGATGCCCGTTGTTCCCACATGTCAGTAACCCAAACGCATCTGTAGTTAAGTCACTGAAGCAGCGTCCGCATTCACGCCCGACGAACCTACTCCGGCGCCAGTTGTCCATCTGTCTTACGCGGCTCATTGCCAGTCGCCCGCTATATTAACTTGAGCCCCAACTCCCAGCCATAGCCAAAGACCCACACTTATTCCCCTCCGGTCCCTTCCTTCTGTCGGCACCACTTCAACCATGACCTCCTGGCGCTCCGAAGCTCTCTTGGATGTACTGTCGCATGAGCAGACGAGCGACATCAGTGGCTCCGCTCCGGGCGCGCTCCAAAGCTCTCTTCAACGTACTATCGCAGGAGCAAACAAAGGAGATCGCCGGCACCCCCCTGGCTGCCCTCCGCCGCCACGACCACGAAGCCGGCGCGCATGCGCGGGCGCAACCGGCAGCGAGGAAGTGTAGTACACGGTAGGTCGCCGCCGCACTGGTCCCGGTAAGGCCACCGCTACTCCACTCAGTCAACGCCAAGCTTGGTGGGGTAAACATCGGCGGCCGATTAGCCGCTTGACGGCCACGTGGAGGCAGAAATCTTCAGAACCTTGTGCTCCGGAGGAGGAGGTTATCGAGGCAGATGAGGAGGAGGCAAAGGCAATGGCCGGCTTTCTCGGGTTCATGGCCAGACATGGTGGTCAGGCGCCGGCGATCGTTTAGATTAGGTTTACAGTAGGTGTTAGTACGGTTTGTGCGAAATATGTAATGAATTTCGGCCAGTTTGTAGGAAAAGTTTTCGAAATGTAATGAATTTCATCCGGTTAATTTGAAAATTGCTTTGTTTGCACGAATTTCGTCCGGTTAGTTCATATAGTTGTCGAAAGGTATGCGGGCAGCATCGGATGGCATCCATTAGTGTCCTCGGACAGATGCCAGTGTAAATTTGTGGGCCAGCACTGGAGATGCCCTAACTATCATGCTATAATCGCTAAAAATCCTCCATTATTTGGCAGGGAACAATTATCCCTCGATCAAAATCAGATCCATGGTGTTTCGCACTCCTCCCGCGTAAGAGTGTAAACTCTTGCTTACGTAAAAATGGAGCAAGTGGACGACACTGTAGCACGTCATATCACTCAAACTAGCCTGCCTAACGAGCGGGAAAGCACCGCCCTCGTCATTTTGTTCTGGATTTCTATCGATCATTCGCATGAAAATGTTATGCTTCACAAGTTCTAAAGGAAAAGGTGGCACACTTACGACTCGTACGCGTCGCAACCCCGACAGTCCGGCTCGCACGCCGCTCACCAGAGGGGACACGCGTTGTCTTGCAATTTCACTGACATGTCGGACCATAATTGAATAAACCGTCGATGGCCGAAATCTAATCGCTCGGCGGGCGTCTGCTGAGAAGAGAGAAACGGGGGAGGGAGAAGAGATCGCCCACCCGCTGCGCACGGACTCCAAGAAATATATGGTGACAATGTGAGGTGGGCCATGCTGGAGTCCAGACCGCTTCCAGAGCCCGCTCTCACCGCCCTGGCCCCCTCAAGATGCCAGCTGCCCGCTGGATGCATGCATAGCAAGTAGTACTCCTTATGTGGAGGAGAGAGAGGGATTGACAAAGTCTAGGAGTGGGCTCTGCAAGAGCCCGTCTCTACATGTGCTCCTAGGTATTAAAAAATAATTCTAAAAAAGGCATAAAAAACAATTGTGTCTTAAAACAAGAAAGGTAAAAAACATTTGAGAGGAAATAGATAGAGAGAAATTGAGAAAAAGTTGTAACTTGGGCATTACATGAGGAAGGAGGGAGTGGTGGACATGCCAAGTTCACTGGGCTGCCGTGTTTCACACTCCTCCGTCGTAACAGTGGAGATAATTGCTTTCATCAAAAATAAACAATGAATACTCTTTGTTCGTCCTCTATATCGGAAAGAATACTTTCATTCACCGACATGTGGGACGTCGACCATCCTGGTCCACCTACCATGCACAAAATTATCCTGGTCTACCCCGATCGTATCGCAGGCCCAACCTTTCCCACTGTAAGTTGTTCGGACGAAGGAACCATCATGACTTCGTTGAATTCCGCTTCTTCAAGAAAACTTACTGTACCCGCAATACTGCTACCACACGCGAAGACTGGACGGCACTGTACCACGTCATATCACTGAAACCCACTAGGCCAAACTAGCCCGCCTAGGTCATCTATTTTGGAACGGAGGGAGTATGTCTCTGCACTGCTATGATTTTGTGTTGCACATTCTCTGTACTTTTGCTACGATTTTCCGACCCTATGAACCAAATGAAGCCTGAATGTATGTCGACTATTGTGTGATCGATCGCTAAGCCTACAATTTTAGGAGCTAGGGCTATTGGTCGATCGACGAGGGATAAGTATAAGCGTACCACGAGCTCATCAGCCCCAACATTTCTCTTCGGTGAGTGTTTTCCAAGTACTATAGCTCGCACAGTAGCTAGCCTACTAACACCAAGAATCATCAAACAAGCCTTGCTGATATGATAAACAGTTCAAACTTACATCTAAGCATGCCATATATTACATCAAAAGCTGGTGAGGATACATCTATTTCCATAACTCGGAGAGGGTTCGCATGATTCATCGCATGATTCACTGTCAAACAAAAGTAGCAAGATCTGCCCACACAAGACAGTGCACTAGCCCTAAGATGGTTTGATAACACGCATCGTTCTGGTAATTAAACACAGGGCAATGCAAACTACCCTTAAGGATTAGCGCGACCAACTATTTCTTGTCATCGATCTCTCGGGCAATGACCACAGCACATACAGCGGCATGGGAATCGATTTCTGGGGCGATGTCCATAGGACTGATCGCGACATCGGAATCGATCGCTGGGGCGATGTCCACAGGATGGACCGCGGCATCGGAATCGATCTCTGGGGCGATGCCAACAGGACGGGCCAAGACATCGGAATCATCAAGGACGTCCACCTGCACCTGCACAACCCTAACATATTAGCAAGCACATTGCAAATAATCAAAAACCACAACTATGGTAATAAGCCATTATTTTTTACCTTGTGCAGCTCACCGGGGGATTTCATCCCTCCGGGGGACATCTCTCGTCCTTGATGGGGGCCATCACCTTGCCAGGTGAATACTGCTTCTCAACGGCGACTATCTCCTCAAACTCGGTCTTGAGCCTCACACAGGTGGCAATTAGAGTTCCTGGGGTAGGCATGGTGGGGCCCTTCCTATTCTTCCAACTTTCTTTGAGGAGTTCATCCGCCAACGTCCTCAACTCTTTGGCCAGTGCTTGTTTCTTGGATTTCTTCGTCTCCATGGGTTGGCCCGCCAACATGGTCAACTCGTTGGTCGGTGCTCGCTTCCTGGAGATCGCTGTCTCCAGTGGGTTGTCCGCCGGCAACTCTTTACCTAGTGCTCCAGGATCCATCAATGAACTGACAAATAAAAAGCAATAGAAAGGAAACCACAATCGCAATGAAAATGGGAAAATAATAGGATGTGAGAATCGGTCGGTGCTTCGCAAAAGAAGATTCTTGGAATGAAAATATAGCAGCATAACTGATTCGCCCACCTTTCCTTCGTTGGTACAGAAGAAAAATGGCAGAAGTGAGTAGCTTGGAGTGAGGTTTTCTTCAAGAAAGGGAAGAAAGGGCTTGAATGAACGTTCCAGTGAATTGATGGTTGCTTCGTCCAGTCCAACTTGGAGGCCACCTTACAACTGCTGGTAAAGGTGTGGGTTTTGAGATATGACGGGTCATGACGGCCACACTGGGGTGACAGGTGAGTCTCGAGTATAGCACCTAATTGTGATTTGGTAGATGGCACGCGGGCCAGATGCTTTGAAATGTCCCGCATGTAGATAGAGCAGCTAGTCATATAGGAGTGCTCAATATTGTGCACCCCGACCAAGGCGGAGAGGAAAACGAGAGAACTACGTAATTAATGCATGAGTTTAATTAGGGTAGTTTTGTAAAGTACGAGATACATTCCTCCAATCGCAAAATGCCTTGGTTCATGAGATTTGAGATTTGAGCCCTATAAACCGAAAGGGAGGGAGTAGTGCACACGGTGTAGTCTAGTCACTTGTTGAAATATCTAGAAAGGAAAATGCTCCTTTCCGGTTTACAGGGTTATACTACTCCCTCCGTCTAGGTGTGTAAGTCATCTTACAAAAACCAAATAGTCCCAAAACACTTAGGCGCGGTGCATTAACTTCTACCTTGTTTCTTGTTTCTTGACATATCAACCAATAAGAGATGAGAGGTGTGCATGCTTTTAGTGACTTGCAATGGCTAGTTCATTGCATGCAATGCTAATATAAACATTGGTGACCCTAGGAGGAAACAGTGCTAAGCGCGTGGACCTATGTAGAATGAGTATCAACCAATGGATAATGGAATTTAATTGTTAAACAATAGCAATCTTGTCTCATGCAAGAGCCTGACTAGTACTCCAAGGAACCGCACCACGTGAGCGTTCGCAACTGCCACGTTCGGGTTGCGCTTGGCTCTTCGCCTCTTCGAGAAGACGAACAATGATGTTACTCCTACTTCTACAGTATCGAATCCACTACTGCATGTCCGCCCACCTCGTGCGGGAGGGATAGCGTGTAGCGAAAGCTTCTACTTACTGCTCCTGCCTTTGCGTCTGTGACAGGTGGGCCCAACATGTGGTTGGCCCTCCTGTCATGCAGCCAAAGGCAGGTGCAGTTAAGGCACCGGAGCTCAGTCCGCGAGGGAGAGGGCGTTGTAGTAATCAAATTTCTTGGTCTTGTACGAGTTGACGCGACACATCAAAGCACTGCACTCAATATAAGTCTTTTTACACATTTCAAATGGGCTACTTCGTATGTAGGAGTAGACATATTCTGCTTCGTATGTAGTCACTTGTTGCAATCTCTAAAAAGACTTATATTTGGAAACGGAGGGAGTTCAATGCTTGCATGCATGTCGTGACTTTCCTTTTGATACTTGCATGTGTTGATTTGATGCACCTTGCCAAATTTTGACTATAAATTTAACTAACCAAATTTTCATGCATGTCACAAAAAATTACGGGGCTGTTTGGATTTTGACTATGTTTGTCTTATGTTGCCACATTATTTTTCCCAGACTTGCCACACTTGCCTAACCTGAGTTGCTCAAATTGTTAGACACACTTTGGCTTGCCTAAGGGAATCTTGCCACAATTTTGTGTCTATGACATGTGGGTTTCACTGCTAATAAAAAAATTCTTGTCTTAGGTGTGGCTAATAAAAAAGACTTATATTTAGGAACAGAGGGAGTAGAAAATATAAATAATAATGCATGTTGGGGAAACCCACGTTTCCGCTAATTTTAGCCCTGGGCTTGTTCACAATTTTTACGAGGGGGTGATTGTTCATTAATGGAGGGACTTGTAGTACCAGACTTGACCGATACAAAGTGCGACTTGGCACACCGTAACACCACTTGGAACAAGCGGGTAGCTATCTCAAAAAACAATCAACAACTAAAAAAACCGCGACCTGGCATGTAGTAGTACACAATTTTAAACGATTGTTTTGATGGAGTGAAAAAGGAAAACTACACCACTATGTATATATAGGCCGGAGCCTCCGCGCTTGCTTGCTAGGGTTGCTCTATTCACACACTCACATCCTCTCCAGATCTAAACAAGATAGGGGTAGTAACACTGTCTTTCTCCCTTCAAGAAACACTGGCTCTCTATCCTCACCGCTGGTTACAGATCCGGACGTATCCCCCTCCGCCAGTGAAGGGGAGGAGGGGTAGCGTTTAGGCCGTCATCGACAGCGAGGGAGGAGACCCACTGCCGACCGCACCATTATCTCTGGCTGAGCGCCGGCGTGGGAGGTCCTCCGATCCCTTCATCGTTGCCTGTGGGCGGATCCGGCCTCCCGCCGCCCACCTATCCACATCCCGACGACCTTCAGGTATATTTCCATTCGATACCGTCTTAGCTCTACTTCCCCAGCTCGCTACGTCGCTGCATGTGCATCATTTTCTACCTCTCAGCCCCTCTCGATCGGATGGTCCAACGTCACATATTTTTTTTCTTATATTGTTAGAGGTAAAGCTACTTCATGGAGTCGAATCTTGTACTCCCTCTGTCCGAAAATACTTGTCATTGAAATGGATGTATCTAGATGTATTTTAGTTCTAGACACATCCATTTTGATGAAAAGTAATTCCGGAAGAAGGGAGTACTTGGTTCAAACAAGAAATAAAGTGGGGGTGGGGGAATTTAGTATGTACATCGGACTTGGTACAAACAGGAAGGAAAGGGGGTGAAAGTAGTACAGACTGGTCATCCAACCGGTCTCTTGGTCGAAAAGGGAAATATAGGGGTAACGCTGTACACAGTGGTATGACCAGGACTAGATTTGCTATCCACACATAGGAGTCGGTGGCTAGAGTGAAAAAAAGTGGGACCAACCCAGATATGTTTCTTGGATGTTTGTTTCTTGGGGCAACAAACTATGAATCACCATTTTATGCCCCTATTTACGTACATGGTGCTGGACTGCTAGTGCACCCACTGTCCCATGCCCTTATACCAAATATTTAGGCTCCGTTCGGAATAAAGGGGCAGAGAACATAGGTCTTGATGAAAATAGAGGAATAGGAAAGGAATGTAGGTATAAAACTATGGAACAGCAAACCGGAGGAAACTCTCAAGAGAATGTGTTCAGATGGACTATGAAATGTACAGATTTGTTTATTAGAGTAGCATGCTTGGCAGTATGAGATGCTATTTGTTTATTCAGCTGCACAGTGACTACTCTTGTCCTCACCTCACGTACCACACATAGGTTGATTTTTTTATTCCGGCAACATAGCACAACAACCTGTCTAACGCATGGCAGCGAGCGCCTGCCTCGGGCTTCCGCCCAAAACATGAGCAACGCGTGGATGTTTCTAATCCTATGGAATCAGTACTACCAGACCAGCTTTCCCATGAAACACTATTCACCTTTCCCGTGTTCCGAATGGTTGGAAGGGAAAGAATACCGTAGGAATTGTGTTCCTATGAAAATCTTGCACCAAATCTGTGAACCGAACGCAACCTTAGCTATTCTTAATCTAATGTCCCTGGTAAAAATGAAGCCATGCCACTGTTATAAGCCATGACAAGTTTAGCCAATTTTTTTCCTGTAATTGTTTGAGACTCTGACTGTTTCCTCTGTGCCTTTCTGTGGAAACAGGGATATCCAATTCACGTGGTTGCTGTTGTGAACTTTTGGTGCACCGCACAAAACTCTTCTTAAAGGAAGTGACTTTTGTGTTGTTTAACTAGAATGTCAGAATGGAACAGTTGGTTCATTTTGGTGGAACTGCGCAAAGGGAGATCTGCGTTCCAATCCTCATCATCCATATTGGCACCAAAACCTTCCTTTAGGTAAGAATGATATTTAATGCATGTGTTCATCTCTATTTTCTGACTGCCATGAGAAAATAATGCTGTTTTTACTAGTACACTTGTACTCCCTCACTGACAAAACCAATTCTTAATTAGAAGGCCAATCATGTACTTGGTTTCACCAACTGGTGAGGAGAAAGAGAAACAGAGCATGAAGAGGAAGAAGAAGAAGAAGAATAAACAGTGCCAAGGTGATCTTGCTGAAGGCAGAGGCCTCAGTCGAGGCCATTCAAGGGCTCCAGCAACGACTACCTTACATGTGAGACAATCCTCCAAGGAGCCCTTCCACTTTTGCTGTCTCACTTAATTAATTAGGAGTACTTAAGTACCACTAATTTATTACTTCCTAATTTTCCTGTTGGGGTTAAACAAATCTTTAGTAGGACCCTAAGATGAATCATGTACGTGTGTATGTTTGTCTATGGAGGTGAATCATGTGGTGGAGTAGGGAGGGAATATTATTAGTGTCATGACATAATAGTGCTATTGTTTTGCATGTCAATTTATTGCCATTGGTTCAATGAGGCAATGTTTTGCGTATTGTCCATCATGAATTTGATGCTACTGTTTGAGTAATATGCTAATGTCTTCCTATCCTTTCTCACTAAGCTAATGAAGGTTTCACCTTGTTCCTACTTGTGCAAACATGGATCATGTTGTGCCAATCATACATTTTAGTGGAACTACACAAGACAATACAATGAACTGTATCCCAGCCAGTGCTTTAACTCTGCTGGAAGTTCTTGATAATGTTTTGATATAATCTCAGCATTGGTAAACAAGAGTGATTTCAACCATACATTTGAAGTGCACAAAAATATATACTATTGTGTGATTCCAGTGAGTGCTTTATCATCTCTTATGGGACTACATGAATAAGCTTTTTTCTCAGGTTGGTATGGGCCTAAGGCCTTCATCCATATTAGTTTGATGTCATCTCTATTTGTATCGTGCTACTGTCATGAGAAACTCCTTTATCTTTGCATGTTAAAGTTTTGCAACCTATGATAAATGGCAATGCTTTGAGTGTTGAGTTGAGCTAATTAGCACTGATTAAATAAACTAATACCTATCTTTAAGCAAGACTACTATGTTGCTAACTTTACCCATTAAGATAATGAGGGTGCTTCTATTTGTTAGTGTATGTTTCATCAACTAGTCCCACTATTACAGTAATCTCACTCTCTCAATATATGTGCCAACAGGGATGCTCGATTTTGATGGAACTGCACAAAAACTTTTGGTGCTTCATTGCCTCGCCAGCTTCCGTCCTTTCCTGTCAGTCGCTAATCTCCGCTTGCTTTCTTCCTTTGCTGTCAGTCGCTTGGCTTATCTCGGATTCCAGTCAAAGGAAATAGTAATTGATATGCTACCTCACACAGGTTGGTATTGGTCTTTATCCTGATTATTGTGCCTATCATATGTATTGGTAATTTGGTATTGTGCTACTGTTTGCCGATTTCATAAAGGAGTAATTTGGAGCCTGAACTCGCGGGCAAATCATTACATCGGGTGATTTCAGTAGAACTGGACAAAATGATCAGATGGATAGGTACTTATGTTGCTGCTATGTACTCCAAAGTTCACTCAGACAAGCATCGATGTTGACAAGAAGTGCCTATATTCATTCGAGTATCAACCGGCGTCAACCAATTGTCAAACTCCAAGTATTAGGAGAGTGAACGCCAAAAATATTGCTTGGTGCATAGCCCAGAAAAACACAGTCCAGTCTTTGGTCCCAACTTGTGCCTTTTGGTTATCGGCACATATGGTAGCGAACTATATGGCATGGAGTCTAAAGATTCCAGACAAGTTGGTTGACGCATATATTCATCTGGCACTTAATCAGTCTGCACGCCAAGGATGCTCCATTTCAGTTGAACTGCACAAAAAATTTGGGTGGTTCATTTTCTCAACCGCCTCCTTTCTCGTCTGCAATGTAGAATTTTGGCGAGATACAGGACCAAGATGAGCCAGTAAACTAGTTGGATGAAAGTAGTGGCCAAGTTGCTCAAACCTCCCTTGGCACGAGGCCACTATTTGAGGACAAACCTACAAGCAAAGTTCAGATTGTCTGTGCTGCCTCTTATGTACTCGAAAGTTTACTCGTACAAGAACTAATTTAAGCAAGAACTACCTCCGATTGAACACCATTTACCAGTCTATACCCTAGGTAATTAAAGTTCATCCAAGGATCATATTGGCGATGATCTCAATCATTTGGATGCATAAACATACTGAACATGTGTATATCTGAATCTTTTTGTGAATTATGTATGAATATTGTCATGTGATCTATCAATCATTTGGATGCATAGATATGCTGAGCTTGTGTATATATGAATCTTTTGAGTTGTTGATAGTGAATGTTGGCTATGAATATGAACGTGTCCTGTGAACCTGAGTTTGATATGTATGTTTACCTTTTCTGTTGTATTTGTGTGTGAACTTGTTAGTATGCCTACTGTGGGGTATAAAATGCAGGTCTCTTATAAAAGTAATGTTGTGTCCAATTTATGTTTTCCCTTCCAACCACATTATATATATTTATATTATTACTATTATCGTATATTTTATAGAGACTTATATATACATTATAAAAACATCCCACGTGTTATTAACTTATAAAAGTAAATGTTTAACGGAAGTTGGCAAGGAAAATCCTGGTTGTTTTTGACTCACATGCAAGGAAAAACCTCGTGATTGCGTACAAAAGCTTGCGAAGATTTTAAGGACCAATTTAATAATAATGTGCTATTTTTTATTTTGAGCAATAACTCACTAATTTCTTAATTATATATATATATAATGTGCCTCTCCGGTTTATTCTTTGATATTAATTGCTCCTTATAACATAACATTATATATATAATGAGCCCACCTAATACGTGTATTTCAAGGAAGTGCAAATGGGCTGGGATTTCTTAGAAAATATAAATGGGCCAGATTGACGCGAAATTATTTCTTCACCCAGCCCAGGAAATGGACTGTACATTCTAGAAACATGGGTTAAATATATGCCACATTTTTGCAGGCTGACATGTGGTCCAGTAGGTCGAAGCCTACGCAGGGCGTTGTTAACTTGGTCTACAAATGATTGTGTCATCCATATCCATTGGATTTATATCCAACGACCGACATGCACCTTCAATCTCTCATCTCCTTCCTCCAGCATCGCCGGGACCGCCTGGTCCAGCCTCCGGCGGCTAGCGGCTCTGCTTAGCACGCACCACTGCGAAGCGCTACCCCACCGCCGGCCAGGCTATCCCTCCACCCCTCGACACCTCCTGTTATTCTCCATAGACTACAACCCCATGCCGCAACAGAACCAGTTACAACCCTTCTCCTCCTCTCAATCTGTGACTCCACTGCTGCGTTTTCCCATCTCCGAGTCGTTCCCGTCCGGGGCCTCGCCGTCGTCCACTGCCTCACTGCGTTCGGTGCGGCTTGGTCAACAAACGAGAGTCATCGGAAGAGGACTGTACGTGGAGAGCCTGACGGCTAGGACGCAGGAGGTCCATGGTCGCACGCAAGGAAAGTTCCTCCTTATTAAGCTGAAAAAATGTTTCCTCCACCTGACAGCTGGGACCCACCGGCTGTATCTTCACACGGAAGGAAGTGCCTCCTTGTTTTGCGAAAATAATAATTCATCCCATTGACAGCTGGGACCCGTCAGATTTGGTGACTCGCTTGTGGGCCTACTAAGCGGACGTGTACGCACGGCTTTGTCAACTTAATCAACAAATGATTCTAGCAGCTGGACCGTTGGATGTTAATCCAACAGCCGTGCTCCTTCTTCAACCTCTGTTCTTGCTCCTGTCTCTCGTGGGCGGCACTGCGGCTGTGATGCCGCGCACCCGAACCAGTTAAGTTTCCCACTCCTCTCCATCTGCGACTCCACTGCCCTGTCTTCCCCATCTTTGGGTTGTTCCAGTCTTGGTGCGCTCGGCAAGGTGTGGTCAACATGGTCAACAACGGAGAGTCATCGGAAGATGACTGTACGCGAGAGGCTGACAGTGGGGACGCACCACGCACATGGACGCATGCATGCAACGGAACACGGCGAGGTCAACGTGGTCAAGGAACGACTTCCATCAGAAGTATACTCTATATGGAGAGTCTCAGCTGGGTCCACAGCTGCAGCAAGTAAGTGCCTGCTTATTATGCGGAAAATAATGATTCCTCGGACTGACACCACGGACGCACTGGACGGGCCACCGTATTTTGCAAAAAAAAGTTTGCCCCCTGACTGCTGGGACCCACCTGACAGGCCACCGTATTTCACAAAAAAAAACGTTCCCCCCGCTGTCAGCTCGGACCCACCTGAAGTGCCTCCTTATTACGCACAAAAAAATGATTACTGCCCCGGTTAGCTGGGACCCACCTTGGTGGGAGGCTGACTTGTGGGCCTACTAAGGTGACGGGGATGAAGGGCTTTGTCAACTTAGTCCATATGAACGATTCTAGCTCTAGTGACCGTACGATGTCCATCCAATGGCCGTAGTGCTTCTTCAACCTCTGGTCTTCTTGCTCCAGCCGCCCAAAGCAGCGCCGGTCGTGCCGCATGCTCCTGCCTCCCGTGGCCGGCTGTCCTACCGCGGAGGCCTCACCGCCCCTACTATTCCCACCGCTGGCCAGGCCCTGCGGCGACGGCAGCCTCACACCGCAGCCGAACCCGTGAACCCTCGTACTCCTCTCCGCGCGGGCTTCCACTGTCGCGTCTTCCCCGGCTCCGCGTCGTCCCCTTCCTAGGCCTCGCCGTCGTCCACCGCCGTGGTGCTCTCTGCTCGGCGTGGTCAACGTGGTCAAGGAATGACTTCCATCGAAAGAGTACTGTACGTGGAGAGGCTAACAGCTGGGTCCACGGCCATAGCCCAGTTTTTTTGTGATTATGCAAGTAAGTCGCTTTGTCAGGCCTGTTGGGCTGCAAATCTTTCAAGACGAGGAGAGCTTTCATTCGGCTGGCCGAGAAAATGGCCCATCAGTAATGAGAAACGGGCCGTACATTTTTAAAACACATCAAACCGGCAATTAGTTTCAAACATCTGTTTTCCATTTCAAGATTTTTAAATTACATTAATTTTTATGCGTGGAGAATTTGTTGGATTTTATATTGATATACATTTATTTTAAAAATTAGTTTGAATGTGAGTCGAAATTTCGAGATTAAAAACAGTTCGGACCGCGCCGAAATATGCAAAATTTCGTATAATTTTTTAACCGTGGCCACAATATGGGCTGTAATGCTAACAAAAAGAATATGGGCTCCAAAAAAACCTTAATAGCAAATGGGCTGTAAATTATTTGAAATAATGGAAGATGGGTTGTATGGTGTTTTCCATAGATTTGAGGCTTTCCTAAAAAAAGGTTGACGCACAAGCAGTGACTATTGGATGGCCGTCCAACGACCATCGTGCTTCTTCAATCTTTGCTCTTCCTGCTCCAGCCGCTCAAACAAGCGCCAGCGGGACTGCCTACTCCCTCCTCCCCGTAGCCGGCTCTGCTGCCGCGTAGGCCTCACCGCCCCACCGTACTCCCATCGCTGGCCTAGCCATCCCTCTACTCACCCACACCTGCTATTATTCTCCGGCGACGACAGACGAACCAGTAAACCTTCGTACAGTCGTACTCCCCTCCGCGTGGGAAACAACTGCCGAGTCTTCCCTGCCTCCGTGTTGTTCCCTTCCTAGGCCTCGCCGTCATCCAACGCCCTGGTCAACGTGGTCAACGACCGACATGCATGTGAAGTGGACTGTTCATGGAGAGGCCGACAGCTGGGTCCATGGCCGCACGCAAGGAAATGCCTCCTTATTATGTGCAAAATAATGATTCCTCCACCTGACATCAGGGACCCACCAAAAGGGCCTCTGTATTTCGTGAAAAAATGTTACCGCCGCTGACAGCTCGGACCCACCAGCTATATGTTCGCACACAAGAAAGTGCCTCCTTATTGCGCACAAAAAATGAGTACTCCCCCTGTTTGCTGGGACCTAGTATAGTGGCAGGCTGATTTGTGGGCCTACTAAGTTGACGGGGACGGAGGGCTTTATCAACTTAGTGAATATGCACGATTCTAGCTCCAGTGACCGTATGATGTCCATCCAACGGCCATAGTGCTTCTTGAACCTCTGGTTTTCTTGCTCCAGCCGCCCAAACCAGCGCCGATCGTGCCTCATGCTCCTGCCTCCCGTGCCCGGCTCTGATGCGGCGAAGGCCTCACCACCCCCTACTACACCCACTGCTGGCCAAGCCATCCCTCTACTCACCCACACCCCCTGTTATTCTACGACGACGGCAGCCTCACGCCGCAATGAACTAGTGAACCCTCGTACTCCTCTACGCGTGGGCATCCACTGCCGCGTCTTCCCCGGCTCCGCGTCGTCCCCTTCCTAGGCCTCATCATCGTCCACCGCCCTGGTGCTCTTGGTGCGGCGTGGTCAACGTGGTCAAGGAACGGCTTCCATAGGACGTGGACTGTACGTGGAGATGCTGACAGCTGGGTCAACGGCCGCATCAAGGAAGTGCCTCCTTATTACATGCAAAATAATTATTCCTCCACCTGACAGCGGGGACCCACCGGACGGGCCACCGTATTTCGCGAATAACACGTTTGCCGCTGACTGCTGATACCCACCAGCTACATCTTCGCACGCAAGGAAGTGCGTCCGGGCAAAAAAAAAACGATTCGGCCCCCTGACTGCTGGGACCCACCAGCTATATCTTCGCACGCAAGGAAGTGCCTAAAAGTCGGGACCCACCTGGTCAAAGCATACGTAGCGTTGTCATTCTGGTCGCGAACGTGTACGTACATATATACTGGTGGATGTAGAGGCGTGCACGTGATGTAGTAGAGGCGCGTTCGTGTTGTAGTAGAGGCGCGCACGTAGCATGTACATGTACATACAGCAGCCAGGGTGCAAGAAAGATAATATGGCCACGTATGTGTACATACGGGAGGGGTCTCGAACGCCTACTCGCGCAGACGTACGGCCAAGGCTCGTGTACATGGCTGGGTCGGAACGGAGAAACAATGTCGTCGTGGTGTTCATGGGGAGGCAACGGAATGCATCGTGTTCATGGGGAGGCAACGGAATGCGTTGTGTTCATCGGGAGGCAACGGAACGCGTGGGAGCCAACCGGCTGGGTCGGAACGGAATGCGTGGTCGTGTTCATCGGGAGGGCTTGGACGGAACAGGCAATGGAAACGAGGCCGGGCGTACCGCACAACGGAGGAAACAGACCTCCTATGTTCGGAATGGGGTCCTGTTGATCGAGAGGGGTGTGGTGTACCGCAAAACGGAGGAAACGGAGGTCCTGTTGATCGGGAGGGGTGTGGCGTACCGCAAAACGGACGAAACGGACCTCCTACGGTCAAAATGGGGGTCCTGTTGATCGGGAGGGGTGTGGCGTACCGCAAAACGGACGAAACGGACCTCCTACAGTGGAAACGGGGGTCCTGTTCATCGGGAGGTGTGTGGCGTACCGCAAAACGGATGAAATGGACCACCTACTGTCGAAACGAGGGTCCTATTCATCAGGAGGGGTGTGGTGTACCGCAAAATAGGACTCCACGGGATACTGTTCATCTCCACCGTCGACCTCCTCCAGCCTCCACAGGCTACCGTCGACCTCCTCCAGCCTCCATGGGCTCTTGTTCATCCAGCCTCCACCGCGCGCTACTCCACCGGCTACTGTTCAACCACCCCTCCACAGGCACCCCTCCACCGTCTACTATTCATCCAGCCCTCCACACCACGGTGTCTTGTTCAACCACCCCTCCACGGGCACCCCTCCATCATCTACTGTTCATCCAGCCCTCGACCACACCACGGGGTCCTGTTCATCCAGAGGCAACGCCACCGCTCACTGTTTATCCAAACCCCCCCACAACGCTCACTGTTCATCCTAGAGGCAGTAGCTATCGGCTTCAGTTAGCAGTAGTAGCGAAGGAATCGCTCGATTGGGTTCAGTTAACAGCCATCGATCGATCGCTCGGGTTCAGTAATGCGTAGCCAGCAGTGCAATCGCTCGAGTTCAGTTAGAGCCCAACGCCTCGCTCGGGTTCAGTTAGAGCTAACGCCTCGCACACACACACGTACGTGTACGAGAGAAACGCGCATCGCTCGGCCCCCGACCTCCCACCATAACCGGGAACTCCCCGAAATTTTCCTCGCCCTCACTTCTACCATGGTTTTTTTCATCATGGACGGCCCAAAGAATGTCATGCAGCTGCGTCTCCGGCCCGCCCAGGACGAAAATCCCATTTTCTGTCTTGATTTTTTTCATAGAAGTAGGAGCCCACCACATCTATGATGATACTGGGTTTTGTCACAATTATTGTCATAGAAGTGTCATATATATGATAGAAAGAAATTCGTTCGGCCCAAAATGTCACGGATGTGTCTTTTTTTGTAGTGACGTGTCATATTCATAGGCATTATGTGTAAAGTAAGTAGATGCAATTCAACAAAGTTAGAAGCAATACAAGCTAGACATCATACGCAACATGCAACCACATATAATAGTGCCAAGTTAGATCAAGCACCTGTGATGGTGGAGTAGGGGAGATGTGCTCATCATCTACACAACTACGTTGACTGTCCAGCCTTGTGTTGTCTTGCGAATATTGTTGGGAGGATGGCGGAGTAGAATCTGTAGAGACCCCTGTTTTAGTTGCTCCGAAGGACCACCATCATCCACTGCCGGACTAATTTTCTTTAGCTGTAATGATTTTGCTGAAGTCAAACCGGTAAGAAAAAGGAATAAAATTAGAAGCACTGCAAGCTAGACACAATATGAAAGATGCAACTAATATCACTCTGCCAAGTTCAAACTGTATGGCGTTTCAAAAAATTAGAAGAAGTACATGCTAGAAATCATATGCAAGACACAACCAATATCACAGTGGCGACTTAAAGGTGCCTTATCATAAGTGACTGATGCGGGATATGCAAGAACAATAGTATGATGTAAGAAGATCGTGTGATTAGATATAGTATGTTCTAGAAACATGAACATATGCCATATTCACAGGCATTATGTGTAAAGTAAGCAGATGCAATTCAACAAATTTAGAAGCAATACTCCCTCCATTTGTTTTTACTCCGCATATAAGATTTTGTCAAAGTCAAACTGCACAAAATTTGACCAAATTTATATAAAAAATATATGAACATCTACAATAGAAAAAACTATATAGTATGAACATACATTTCATGGTGCATATGATAATATTGATTTCATATTGTGAATATTTATATTTTTTAGTATAAAGTCAGTCAAACTCTACGAAGCTTGGCTTTGACCAAACCTTATATGCAGACTAAAAAGAAATGGATGGAGTACAAGCTAGACATCATACGCAACATGCAACCACATATAATAGTGCCAAGTTAGAGCAAGCACCTATGATGGTGGAGTAGGGGAGATGTGCTCATCATCTACACAGCCACGTTGACTGTCTAGCCTTGCGTTGTCTTGCGAATCTTGTTGGGAGGATGGCGGAGTAGAATCTGTAGAGAACCTCCGTTTCAGTTGCTCGGAAGGACCACCATCATCCAATGCCTTGCCAACACTACAAAAAAAAGACACATCCGTGACATTTTGGGCCGAATGAACTTTTTTCTATCATACTTATGACACTTCTATGACGATAATTGTGACAAAACCCAGTATCATCATAGATGTGGCGGGGTCCTACTTCTATGACAAAAAATCATGACAGAAAATGGGCTTTTCGTCCTGGGCGGGCCGGAGACGCAGCTGCATGACATTCTTTGGGCCATCCATGACGGAAAAAACCGTGGTAGAAGCAAGGGCGAGGAAAATATCGGGGTGTTCCCGGTTACTGTGGGTGGTTGGGGCCAAGCGATGCACGTTTCTCTCGTATACGCACACGCATGGGTGTGAGGCATTGGCCTCTGGATGAACAGGACCCCGATCGATGGAGCCGGTTGGGGCTAGATGAACAGGACCCCGTGGAGGGCAGGATGAATAGGACCACCCCATGGAGGGCTGGATGAACTATAGATGGTGGAGGGCTGGATGAACAGTAGCCCGTGGAGAGGTGGTTGAACAGGAGCCTGTGGAGAGGGCTGGTTGAACAGTAGCCGGTGGAGTAGCGCGCGGTGGAGGCTGGATGAACAGGAGCCCATGGATGAAGAGTCGCAGGTGGAGGCTGGAGGAGGTCGACGGTGGACGAACAGTAGCCCATGGAGGCTGGAGGGGGTCGACACTGGAGATGAACAGTATCCCATGGAGTCCCGTTTTGTGGTACGCCACACCCCTCCCGATGAACAGGACCCCCGTTTCGACCGTAGGAGATCCGTTTGCTTTGTTTTGCGGTATGCCAGACCCCTCCCGATGAACAGGATCCTGTTTCGACCATGGCCGGAGGAACACAAGACCGTTTCCTCCATTCCGCGGTACACCAGGCCTTGTTTCCATCGGCTGTTCCGTCCAAGCCCTCCCAATGAACACGATGACGCATTTTGTTCCGACCTAGCCGGTTGGCTCCCCATGAACACGACGACGACACAATTTCTTCGTTCCAACCCAGCCATGTACACGAGCCCAGGCCGTACATATGCGTGAGTAGGCGTTCGAGACCCTGCCCGTATGTACGTGTGTGGCCGTATTTTCTTTCTAGCACACTGGCCGCTTTACGTACGTGTACATGCTACGTGCACGCCTCTACTACGACACATGCGAGCCTCTACATCGACCCGTATGTACGTACACATTCGCGACCAGAATGACAACGCTACGTATGCTTCGACCAGGTGGGTCCCGACTGTCAGGCACTTCCTTGCGCGCGGAGATGTAGCTGGTGGGTCCCAGCAGTCAGGGGGCGAATCATTTTTTTGCCTGGACGCACTTCCTTGCGTGCGAAGATGTAGCTGGCGGGTCCTAGCAGTCAGGGGAAACGTTTTTTCGTGAAATACGGTGGCCCGTCTGGTGGGTCCCCGCTATCAGGTGGAGGAATAATTATTTTGCGCGTAATAAGGAAGCACTTCCTTGCTGCGGCCGTGGACCCAGTTGTCAGCCTCTCCACGTACAGTCCACGTCTGATGGAACCCGTTCCTTGACCATGTTGACCACGCCGCGCCGAGAGCACCAAGGTGGTGGACGACGGCGATGCCTAGGAAGGGGACGACGCGGAGCCAGGGAAGACGCGGAAGTGGAAGCCCGCGCAAAGAGGAGTACGAGGGTTCGCTGTTTCGGCTGTGGTGTGAGGCTGCCGTCGCCGCAGGGCCTGGCCAGCGGTGGGAATAGTAGGGGTGGTGAGGCCTCTACGGCAGCACAGCCGGCCACGGGAGGCAGGAGCATGCAACAGGACTGGCGCTGCTTTGGGCGGCTGGAGCAAGAAGACCAAAGGTTGAAGAAGCACTACGACCGTTGGATGGACACCGTACGGTCACTAGAGCTAGGATCATCCATATTGACTAAGTTGATAAAGCACTCCGTCCCCGTCAATGTAGTAGGCCCACAAGTCAGCCACCCACCAAGGTGGGTCCCAACTAGCAGGGGGAGTATTCATTTTTTTGTGCGTAATAAGGAGGCACTTCCGGTGGGACCGAGCTGACAGCGGGGGGAATGTTTTTTTGCGAAATACGGTGGCCCATCCGGTGGGTCCCAGTAGTCAGGGGGAAATTTTTTTTGCCAAATACGATGGCCCGTCCGGTGGGTCCCTGCTGTCAGGTGGAGGAATAATTATTTTCCGCGTAACAAGGAGGCACTTCCTTGCGGCTGTCGTGGACCCAGTTGTCAGCCTCTCCATGTACAGTACTCTTTCGATGGAAGTCGTTCCTTGACCACATTGACCACGCCACGCCGAGAGCACCAAGGCGGTGGATGACGATGAGGCCTAGGATGGGGACGACGTGGAGCCGGGGAAGACGCGGCAGTGGATGCCCACGTGTAGAGGAGTATGAGGGTTCACTAGTTGGCTGCGGTGTGAGGTTACCGTCGCCACAGAATAACAGGGGGTGTGGGTGAGTAGAGGGATTGCCTGGCTAGCGGTGGAGGTTGTGGGGGCAGTGAGGCCTCCTTCGCATCGCAGCCGGCCACGGGAGGCAGGAGCACGAGGTACGACCGGCACTAGTTTGGGCGGCTGGAGCAAGAAGACCAGAGGTTGAAGAAGCACTATGGCTGTTGGATGGACATCGTATGGTCACTGGAGCTAGAATCATGCATATTGACTAAGTTGAGAAAGCCCTCCGTCCCCGTCAACTTAGTGGGCCCACAAGTCAGCCTGCCACTATATTGGGTCCCAGCTAGAAGGGGAGTATTCATTTTTTTATTTGTAATAAGGAGGCACTTCCTTGCGTGCGAAGATATAGCTGGTGGGTCCGAGCTGTCAGCGGCGGTAATGTTTTTTCGCGAAATATAGAGACCCTTTCGGTGGGTCCCAGATGTCAGGTGGATGAATCATTATTTTGCGCGTAATAAGGAGGCATTTCCTTGCGTGCGGCCATGGACCCAGCTGTCAGCCTCTCCACATACAGTCCACTTCAGATGCATGTCGGTCGTTGACCACATTGACCAGGCCGCACCGAGAGCACCAGGATGGTGGACGACGGCGAGGCCTAGGAAGGTAACGACACCGAGGCAGGGAAGACTCGACAGTTGTTTCCCACGCGGAGGGGAGTACGACTGTACGAGGGTTTACTGGTTCGTCTGCCATCGCCAGAGAATAACAGCAGGTGTGGGTGAGTAGAGGGATGGCTAGGCTAGCGATGGGAGTACGGTGGGGTGGTGAGGACTGCGCGGCAGCACAGCCCACTACAGGGAGGAGAGAGCAGGCAGTCCCGCCGGTGCTTGTTTGAGCGGCTGGAGCAGGAAGAGCAGAGATTGAAGAAGCACGACGGCCGTTGGATGGACATCCAATAGTCATTGCTTGTGCGTCAACCTTTTTTTTAAGAAAGCCTCAAATCTGTGGAAAATATCATACAATCCATTTGCCATTATTTCTAATAATTAAAAGCCCATTTGCTAATTCTTAATGTTTTTTGGAGCCCATATTCTTTTTCTTAGCATTACAACCCATATTGTGGCCACGGTTAAAAAATTATACGAAATTTTGCATATTTCGATGAGGTCCGAACTGTTTTTAATCCTGAAAATTTCGAGTCACATTCAAACTGATTTTAAAAATAAATATATATATCAATATAAAAACCAACAAATTGTCCACGCATAAAAATCAATGCAATTTAAAATCTCAAAATGAAAAAAAGAATTTGAAACTAATTGCTGGTTTGATGTGTTTTAAAAATGTACAACCCATTTCTCATTACTGGTAGGCCATTTTCTCGGCCAGCCGACTGAAGCTCTCCTCGTCTTGAAAGATTTGCAGCCCAACAGGCCTGACAAAGCGACTTACTTGGCAAATCACAAAAAAACTGGGCTGTGGCCGTGGACCCAGCTGTCAGCCTCTCCACGTTCTGTAGTCTTCCGATGGAAGTCGGTTGTTGACTACATTGACCACGCCGCATCGAGAGCACCAAGGCGATGGACAATGGTGAGGCCTAGGAAGGGGACGACACGAAGCCAGGGAAGACGCGGCAGTGGATGCCCACGCGGAGAGGAGTACGAGGGTTCACTGGTTCGGCTGCGCTGTGAGGTTGTCGTCGCCGTAGAATAATAGGATGTGTGGGTGAGTAAAGGGATGCCCTGGCCAGCGGTGGGGGTAGTAGGGGGCGGTGAGGCCTCCGCGGCATCACAGTCGGCCAAGGGAGGCAGGACCACGCGGCACGACCGACGCTGGTTTGGGCGGCTGGAGCAAGAAAACCAGAGGTTGAAGAAGCACTACTGTCGTTGGATGCGGTAACTGGAGCTAGAATCGTTCATATTGACTAATTTGACAAAGCCCTCCGTCCCCGTCAACTTGGTAGGCCCACAAGTCAGCCTCCCACGATGCTGGGTTCCAGCTGGCAGGGGGAGTATTCATTTTTTTTGTGCGTAATAAGGAGGCACTTCCTTGCGTGCGAAGATAGCTGGTGGGTCCGACCTGTCAGCGGGGGGCACGTTTTTTCATGAAATACAGAGGCCCTTCCGGTGGTCCCAGATGTCAGGTGGAGGAATGAAAGACTTGAGAAGGCATATAGAACAAGCTAGTGTACCGGTAAAGAGACGTTGCTGAGTTTTAGGAAAAAGAGAGACGTGCTCCTATAGCTAGTTCGAATCCAAACCTAGACTATGACTATATATGGTGCTATGCTACTCTGCAAGTAATGAAACTGACATATCCAATGGTCGCTTCTCCTCTTCTCTACTTACTCTGCCTAGCATCAGAAGCTCTGGCCACAGCAACCATGTCCGCTAGCTGCTCGTCCACCTACTCTTCAGCAGTCAACAACCAAATATGCGCCAAGTCGCCACCCATACTATCGCCTGTGGGTCTCATCATACCCCCGCCGGCACGCGCACCACAGCCGGTTGCTCATCACAAACCGCTGCCGTTGGTGTGGTGCCACTACTGCAAATCATGCAGAGTCATCCGTCGCGTCTCAACCACAATCCTCAACCCTGACCGAGTCTTCTACAAATGCCCGAATCATGGGGTAATAATATGTTTAAGTGTTGTTCTGCTGCTTTCAGTTGCTGATTTTTTTAATAGTTTGGTTGATGATCTTTCAATTTGATTCGTGCAGAAAAGGGAAGATTCGTATGATTTGTATTTCTGGGAAGTTGCTGATGTGGGGGAGTGGAACTACGCTGATTATTTGGTTTGCGAGGAATCCCAATACCAGCAGGTTGGGGTGTTGGACGAGTAACTGAAGGAACGACAGAAGAGGAAGATGCAGAGCAGACGGTTAAAGATGCAGTTCCTCTGATCATGGCCAATTAACACTTGCTGAACGGCCTTGACAGCAATGAGGAGATGAAAGAGCTTGTGAAGATAATGGGCAAAATCAATGTGCTCTGTAGGATGATTGTCTCTTTATTTGAAGTGTATATAGCACTCATGATGTATTCAGTGGCTATGACATGAGCACTTTGCTAAAACTAGTAATGAATGAAACATGTGTAGCAGGCTGGGCGTAGTGTTGTGAACATCTAATGATTTCTATTAACGGAAATCAGGGGGTATCCCCTTTTTCTCATAAATAAATAAATAGAAGAAGCCCTTTTGGTAATAAATAAATAAATTAGCAGAGGCCCTTTTGGTAATGAATAAATAAATTAGCAGAGGCCCTGTCGGGTCAGCTTTGTTCTCATTCGAAGACGTCGAGCAAATTGCAGTCCAACAGCAAACTATGTCATCAAATTAAAGTTTCACGGCAAAATATGAGTACAACTAAACAACAATGTCATCATGTTTTAGTTATCATACAATCACCAAACACAAATCAGCATACATAACAAGTGATGTTCTCACAGGAAAATACTAAACAACATGTTCATCAGGTTTCAGTTGTCATAGCAAACACAATTTCACATAGTAGATAAAAACATCTTCTGACAGGCAAATACGACAAAAGCAATGTAATCATCATCCGCAGCAGCAGCGTCAATCTTCGCCATGTGTATCAGTCTGAAACGTAATTCCGCACGGTGTCATCTTCTTCTTCATGCTCATTGTCCTCGAATGTTAGCTTCTTCTTGATCAACTCTTGTATGTCCACAGCACGACACGCGATCTTTTCGCCGGCGTCATTGACGTGATGGTTCTCAAAGATATTAGGAACATCTGTGTTATCTTGTACATCAGGAGCAGTGTAAGCATCATCTTGTTGTGCAACTTCATTAAACGAATTTCTCTGCTCAAACCTTTGCAATACTCTCCAGTCATTGCTACGTGAAAATGTGTCTTCCAAGAAAAATATATGTGTTTCTTGCTTTGCCAAAATAAAAGGCTCGTTGGTCTGGTACGCCGCCTTGACATTGATGGATTTGAAATAATCATCAGCTCTGGGTTTTGAGATCCTGGAAAACAGGTTATACCAACGACAACACGATAGATCCACACACCGATGATCCTCGAAACTGGAGATATACTACAACTGAACAATGTCTGTTATGTTAGCATACATTTTAGTTGTCTCTTTGCCATACGTATCCGTGCTCATGATGGCACTGTTTTGTGTCTTCCTGCCTTCGTCTCGTGCTAGGGTGTTGTAGCGCACATCTCCAACAACGGAAGATTCATAATGTCTTGCCCGAGTATCAGGACCCATTGCTAGTGAGTAAAGGGCATCATCAATTGCCAGCCCATCCTCCCGCATCTTCTTAACCAATGGTTAGGAAATAGACAAGCTAATCATCTTATGTACTCAATATATTAAAAAAACTGACAGTGCAATTCAAAAGCTTACATGGCTCTTGAACCATTTCGCAAATCCTGCCATAACCAGTTTGTCAATGTTTCTTGGATTTTGCGGTAGTAACTCCTTTTTGTAGATGCTGCACAACATAGTGATCGCGTCAAACATCTAAATATATGAGAATGTGCTGCAAGTTTAGTAGATTATGATGTATAAGCTGTAGTAATTAGCACTTACTTGATATAAGGTAGTATCTCAAGACAGTTATTCAACACATACCAAACCATTTTGTCCAAATCTTTAGGTTTGTCCTCTTGTCGACTCTTCCATGTAACTCGAACAGAATAATCGAAAACATTGAGCCCGGGATTGTCTTCATCCACCTCTTTGCTAAGCTGATCAGTTGTTTCAATGTATTTTGAGCAGAATGTCAACGCTTCTGTAGCAATGTAGGCCTCTGCAATGGAACCCACGGGTCTAGCTCTGTTCCTAACATGGCCCTTGAAAGTGCCTAGCTGCCTTTCAATAGGGTACATCCAGCCATACTGTACTGGACCTCTAAGTAGTGCCTCATCAGGTAGATGAGCAGCCAAATGTACCATCACATCAAAGAAGGCTGGAGGATATATCTTCTCAAGGTCGCATAGGATAGTTGGTATCTTGTCTCTAAGACGCTCCAAAGCATATATCTCGATATTTCTACTACAGAGTTCCCTGAAGAATTGTCCCAACTCTGCAACTGCTCTGTATAAGTTAGGGCAGCCCAATCCTCTAAGGATAACAGGTAAAACCCTTTGAAGTAGGACGTGGCAGTCATGAGTTTTCAACCCTTGTACCTTGTTTCCATCTACACGGACTCTCCTTTCAGGTTTGGAAGCAAATCCATGTGGGAATCTCACACGTGACAGGACCTCGCAGAATTCTTTTCTTTTTACCTTGTCCAAAACGTACACATCTGGTGCCATATCCCGTTGTTTACATTCATCTTGCACCTGCAAATCCTGTATGATACCCAGGTGTGTCAAATCAATCCTAGATTATAAGGTATCTTTCATCTTGCCTTCAATTTTAAGAAGTGTGCCGATAATGTTGTCACATATATTTTTCTCGATGTGCATCACATCAAGATTATGCCACAGATCCAAATCTTTCCAATACTCCAAGTCCCACAAAGTGGACCTGCGGGTAAACAATAATCTCTCTTCTGCCCTGCCACGCTTCCTTTTCATGCTACCATTATCAGGATGGTTTCCTGGTGTAATATACCAGACCTTCTCTAATTCCACTTGCAACTCATCGGCGCTGAGCCTCTTTGGCGCATCACGGTTTTCATGCTTTGCATTGAACACATGTCTTCGGTATTTTCTAGGATGTGGCTTGTCCTTGGCAAGGAAACGCCGGTGTCCAATATAACAGATCTTGCTAACTATTGCGTATGACAACGGATTCCTGTTGATACATCTCCAACGTATCTACAATTTTTGATTGCTCCATGCTATATTATCTACTGTTTTGGGCAATATTGGGCTTTATTTCCCACTTTTATATTATTTTTGGGACTAACCTATTAACCGGAGGCCTAGCCCAGATTTGTTGTTTTATGCCTATTTCAGTGTTTCGAAGAAAAGGAATATCAAACAGAGTCGAAACGGAACGAAATCAACCAGAGAAGTTATTTTTGGAACGAAAGCCACTAGATAGACTTGGACTCCACGTCACGAGATACGGGACGTGCTCCCGAGGGTGGGGGGGCGCCACCCCTAGGGCGCGCCCCCTGCCTCGTGGGGCCCTCGTAGCTCCCCCGACGTACCCCCTGCACCCATATATACCTACGTAACCTAAAACTTCCAGAATGCACAATAGATCGGGAGTTCCGCCGCCAGAAGCCTCCGTAGCCACCAAAAACCAATCTAGACCTGTTCTGGCACCCTGCCGGAGGGGGCAATCCTTCTCCAGTGGCCATCTTCATCATCCCGGTGTTCTCCATGACGAGCAGGGAGTAGTTCCCCCTCGGGGCTGAGGGTATGTACCAGTAGCTATGTGTTTGATCTCTCTCTCTCATGTTCTTGAGATGATACGATCTTGATGTATCGCGAGCTTTGCTATTATATTTGGATCCTATGATGTTTCTCCCCCCCCTCTACTCTCTTGTAATGAATTGAGTTTCCCCTTTGGAGTTATCTTATCAGATTGAGTCTTTAAAGATTTGAGAACACTTGATGTATGTCTTGCCGTGGGTATCTGTGGTGACAATGGGATATCACGTGATTCGCTTGATGTATGTTTTGGTGATCAACTTGTGGGTTCCGCCCATGAACCTATGCATAGGGGTTGGCACACGTTTTCGTCGTGATTCTCCGGTAGGAACTTTGAGGCACTCTTTGAGGTTCTATGTGTTGGTTGAATAGATGAATTTGAGATTGTGTGATGCATATCATATAATCATACCCACGGATAATTGAGGTGACATTGGAGTATCTAGGTTACATTAGGGTTTTGGTTGATTTGTATCTTAAGGTGTTATTCTAGTACGAACTCTAGGGCTGTTTGTGACACTTATAGGATAGCCCAACGGATTGATTGGAATGAATAACTTTGAGGTGGTTTCGTACCCTACCATAATCTCTTCGTTCGTTCTCCGCTATTAGTGACTTTGGAGTGACTCTTTGTTGCATGTTGAGGGATAGTTATGTGATCCAATTATGATATTATTGTTGAGGGAACTTACACTAGCGAAAGTATGAACCCTAGGCCTTGTTTCCAAGCATTGCAATACCGTTTACGCTCACTTTTATCATTTGTTACCTTGCTGTTTTTGTATTTTCAGATTACAAAAACTATTATCTACTATCCATATACCACTTGTATCACCATCTCTTCGCCGAACTAGTGCACCTATAAAATTTACCATTGTATTGGGTGTGTTGGGGACACAAGAGACTCTTTTTTATTTGGTTGTAGGGTTGCTTGAGAGAGACCATCTTCATCCTATGCCTCCTACGGATTGATAATCCTTAGGTCATCCACTTTAGGGAAATTTGCTACTGTCCTACAAACCTCTGCACTTGGAGGCCCAACAACGTCTACAAGAAGAAGGTTGTGTAGTAGACATCAAGCTCTTTTCTGGCGCCGTTGCGGGGGAGGTGAGTGCTTGAAGTTATATCTTTAGATCTTACAATCGAGTCTTTTAGTTTCTTGTTTTATCACTAGTTTAGTTTATAAAAGAAAACTATAAAAATGGAATTGAGTTTTTCTCATACGCTTCACCTTTTTAGTATCTTTCGTGAGTATGATGGAAAGGATAATTGTGCTCAAGTGCTAGAAGAAGAAATCTATAAAATGTTTGGCACTAAATATTTGAATGATGAGCATGATTGCAATGTTGTTAGTATGAATTCCTTGAATATCCATGATGCTAATGATATGCAAAGCCACAAGCTTGGGGAAGCTATGTTTGATGAAGATGATATTTTTTGTTCGCCAAGTTTTGATGATCAAATTTATTATGATGAAAGCATGCCTCCTATATATGATGATTATTGTGATGACATGTATGTTTTAAAGAACAATAATAACCATGAAACTTTTCATCTTGATCTTAATTTTCAATCACATGATAGTTATTTTGTTGATTTTGCTCCCACTATTATTCATGAGAAGAATTTTGCTTGTGTGGAGAGTAGTAAATTTTCTATGCTTGTAAATCATGAAAAGAATGCTTTAGGTGCTGGTTATATTGTTGAATTCATTCATGATGCTACTGAAAATTATTATGAGGGAGGAATATATGCTTATAGGAGTTGCAATAATATCAAGTTTCCTCTCTATGTGCTTAAGGTTTTGAAGTTATGCTTGTTTTACCTTCCTATGGAAGTTGATTATTGTTCCCATAAATTATTTGCTCACAAAATCCCTATGCATAGAAAGCATGTTAGACTTAAATGTGCTAGTCATATTCTTCATGATGCTCTCTTTATGTTTCAATTCTTATCCTTTATGTGAGCATCATTGAAATCATCATGCCTAGCTAGGGGGGTTAAACGATAGTGCTTGTTGGGAGGCAACCCAATTTTATTTTTGTCCCTTGCTTTTTGTTCCTGTTTAGTAATAAATAATTCATCTAGCCTCTGTTTATATGTGGTTTTATGCTTTTAATTAGTGTTTGTGCCAAGTAGAACCTTTGGGAAGACTAGGGGAAAGTCTTGTTGATCATGCTGTTAAAAACAGAAACTTTAGCCCTCACGAGAATTGCTGCCATTTTTATTTGGAGAGTGATATTTAGTTAATTCTTTTTGAAGATGATTAATAGATAAATTCCTCAGGTCCAGATATTTATTTTAGAATTTTATGTGTTCCAGAAGTATACGTTTGATACAGATTACTACAGACTGTTCTGTTTTTGACAGATTCTGTTTTCATTGTGTTGTTTGCTTATTGTGATGAATCTATGGCTAGTAAAATAGTTTATAAACCATAGAGAAGTTGGAATACAGTAGGTTTAACACCAATATAAATGAAGAATGATTTCATTACAGTACCTTGAAGTGGTGATTTATTTTTCTTATACTAACGGAGCTTATGAGTTTTCTGTTAAGTTTTGTGTTGTGAAGTTTTCTAGTTTTGGGTAAGGATTCGATGGACTATGGAATAAGGTGTGGAAAGAGCCTAAGCTTGGGTATTACCAAGGCACCCCAAGGTAATATTCAAGGATATCCAAGAGCCTATGCTTGGGGATGCCCCGGAAGGCATCCCCTCTTTCGTCTTCGTTCATCGGTAACTTTACTTGGAGCTATATTTTTATTTACCACATGATATGTGTTTTGCTTGGAGCGTCACTTTATTTTGTTAGGATTTGCTTGCTGTTATTTAGAACAATGTTTTTCATCTTTTATTTCAATAAAAGTTGCATTGATAGCCTTTACTATGCCTATTTCAGAAGCCCACATGTTGCTGTTTGAAAACAGAAAGTTTACCGCTGTTGCAATAATTCCCTAGAAAAGTCAGAATGTGATAAAATGTTGAAACCTTTTGCATATTGATATGTGATAAATTTACTAAAGTGGGAATTTTCTTTCATAATTTTTCGAGACAGGGAAGTATGGATGTTGCTGCATTATTTACAGACTATCCTGTTTAGGCAGATTGCTGTTATGTTTGCATTGTCTGCATATGTTTGCTTCTTTAATGATTCTTTTTGAGGATAGGACTATTAAATATGCAGAGGCATTTAGTATGCAATGTTGAATAATAATTTTAGTGATTTGCTACAGTAGAGTATGGTTTTTGCAATGGTTTATACTAACTTATCTCACGAGTCCTTGTTGAGTTTTGTGTCGATGAAGCTTTTGAGATTTAGGGAGACCGTGATATGAGAGGAATTAAGGAGACACAAAAGATCAAGATTGGGTATGCCCAAGGCACCCCAAGATAATATTTCAATAAGTCTCAAGCATCTAAGCTTGGGGATGCCCCGGTTGGCATCCCACCTTTCTTCTTCAACAATTATCGGTTAATTTCGGTTGATCCTAAGTTTTTGCTTCTTCACATGATGTTTGCCATTCTTAGAATGTCATTTTATTTTGCTTTGCTTGATGTTTGAATAAAGTATCAAGATCTGAAATTCTTAAATGTTAGAGAGTCTTCACATAGTTGCATAATTATTCGACTACTCATTGATCTTCACTTATATCTTTCGGAGTAGTTTGTTGTTTGCTCTAGTGCTTCACTTATATCTTTTTGATCATGGAGGTAGTTTTATTTTGAAGAAATAGATGAACTCTCATGCTTCACTTAGATTATTTTTAGAGTCTTAAATAGCATGGTAATTTTCTTAAAATCCTAATATGCTAAGTATTCAAGAATAATAAAATTCTCTTATGAGTGTGTTGAATACTATGAGAAGTTTGATACTTGATAATTGTTTTGAGATATGGAGATGGTGATATTAGAGTCATGCTAGTTGAGTAGTTGTGAATTTGAGAGATACTTGTGTTGAAGTTTGTGATTCCCGTAGCATGCACGTATGGTGAACCGTTATGTGATGAAGTCGGAGCATGATTTATTTATCGATTGTCTTCCTTATGAGTGGCGGTCGGGGACGAGCGATGGTATTTTCCTACCACTCTATCCCATAGGAGCATGCGCGTAATACTTTGCTTTGATAACATCTAGATTTTTGCAATAAGTATGTGAGTTCTTTATGACTAATGTTGAGTCCATGGATTATACGCACTCTCACCCTTCCACCATTGCTAGCCTCTCTAGTACCGCGCAACTTTCGCCAGCACCATAAACCCACCATATACCTTCCTCAAAACAGCCACCATACCTACCTATTATGGCATTTCCATAGCCATTCCGAGATATATTGCCATGCAACTTTCCACTCTTCCGGTTATTATGACACGCTTCATCATTGTCATATTGCTTTGCATGATCATGTAGTTGACATCGTATTTGTGGGAACGCCACCATTCATAATTAATTCATACATGTCACTCATGCATCATTGCACATCCCGGTACACTGCCGGAGGCATTCGTATAGAGTCATATCTTGTTCTAATTATCGAGTTGTAATTCTTGAGTTGTAAGTAAATAAAAGTGTGATGATCATCATTCAATAGAGCATTGTCCCAAAAAAAGAGAAAAGCCAAATAAAAAATAAAGGCCAAATAAAAAAATAAAGGCCAAATAAAAAAGGGAAATGCCAAATAAAATAAATAAATAAATAAAAGGGACAATGCTACTATCCTTTTACCACACTTGTGCTTCAAAGTAGCACCATGATCTTTATGATAGAGAGTCTCTTCTTCTGTCACTTTCATATACTAGTGGGAATCTTTCATTATAGAACTTGGCTTGTATATTCCAATGATGGGCTTCCTCAAAATGCCCTAGGTCTTCGTGAGCAAGCGAGTTGGATGCGCACCCACTAGTTTCTTTTGTTGAGCTTTCATACATTTATAGCTCTAGTGCATCTGTTGCATGGCAATCCCTACTCACTCACGTTGATATCTATTGATGGGCATCTCCATAGCCCGTTGGTACGCCTAGTTGATGTGAGACTATCTTCTCCTTTTTGTCTTCTCCACAACCACCACTCTATTCCACCTATAGTGATATATCCATGGCTCACGCTCATGTATTGCGTGAAGATTGAAAAAGTTTGAGAACATCAAAAGTATGAAACAAATGCTTGGCTTGTCATCGGGGTTGTGCATGATTTAAATACTTTGTGTGGTGAAGATGGAGCATAGCCACATTATATGATTTTGTAGGGATAGCTTTCTTTAGCCATGTTATTTTGAGAAGACATGATTGCTTAGTTAGTATGCTTGAAGTATTATTGTTTTTATGTCAATATTAAACTTTTGTCTTGAATCTTATGGATCTGAATATTCATGTCACAAGTAAGAAGAATTACATTGAAATTATGCCAACTATCATTCCACATCAAAAAATATCTTTTTATCATTTACCTACTCGAGGACGAGCAGTAATTAAGCTTGGGGATGCTTGATACATCTCCAACGTATCTATAATTTTTGATTGTTCCATGCTATATTATCTACTGTTTTGGGCAATATTGGGCTTTATTTCCCACTTTTATATTATTTTTTGGGACTAACCTATTAACCGGAGGCCCAGCCCAGATTTGCTATTTTATGCCTATTTTAGTGTTTCGAAGAAAAGGAATATCAAATGGTGTCGAAACGGAACGAAATCAACTGGAGAAGTTATTTTTGGAACGAAAGCCACCGGATAGACTTGGACTCCACGTCAGGAGATACGGGAGGTGCTCACGAGGGTGGGGGGCGCCCCCTAGGGCGCCCCATGCCTTGTGGGGTCCTCGTAGCACCTCCGACGTACCCCGTGCACCCATATATACCTACGTAACCTAAAACTTCCAGAACGCACAATAGATCGGGAGTTCCGCTGCCAGAAGCCTCCGTAGCCACCAAAAACCAGTCTAGACCCGTTCCGGCACCCTGCCGGAGGGGGCAATCCTTCTCCGGTGGCCATCTTCATCATCCCGGTGCTCTCCATGACGAGGAGGGAGTAGTTCTCCCTCGGGGCTGAGGGTATGTACCAGTAGCTATGTGTTTGATCTCTCTCTCTCTCTCGTGTTCTTGAGATGATATGATCTTGATGTATCGCAAGCTTTTCTATTATATTTGGATCCTATGATGTTTCTTCCCCCCTATACTCTCTTGTATTGAATTGAGTTTCCCCTTTGGAGTTATCTTATCGGATTGAGTCTTTAAAGATTTGAGAACACTTGATGTATGTCTTGCCGTGGGTATCTGTGGTGACAATGGGATATCATGTGATTCACTTGATGTATGTTTTGGTGATCAACTTGCGGGTTCCGCCCATGAACCTATGCATAGGGGTTGGCACACGTTTTTGTCGTGATTCTCTGGTAGGAACTTTGGGGCACTCTTTGAGGTTCTATGTGTTGGTTGAATAGATGAATTTGAGATTGTGTGATGCATATCATATAATCATACACACGGATACTTGAGGTGACATTGGAGTATCTAGGTGACATTAGGGTTTTGGTTGATTTGTATCTTAAGGTGTTATTCTAGTACGAACTCTAGGGCTGTTTGTGACACTTATAGGAATAGCCCAACGGATTGATAGGAAAGAATAACTTTGAGGTGGTTTCGTACCCTACCATAATCTCTTCGTTCGTTCTCCGCTATTAGTGACTTTGGAGTGACTCTTTGTTGCATGTTGAGGGATAGTTATGTGATCCAATTATGATATTATTGTTGAGGGATATTACACTAGCGAAAGTATGAACCCTAGGCCTTGTTTCCTAGCATTGCAAGACCGTTTACGCTCACTTTTATCATTAGTTACCTTGCTGTTTTTATATTTTCAGATTACTAAAACTATTATCTACTATCCATATACCACTTGTATCACCATCTCTTCACCGAACTAGTGCACCTATACAATTTACCATTGTATTGGGTGTGTTGGGGGCACAAGAGACTCTTTGTTATTTGGTTGCAGGGTTGCTTGAGAGAGACCATCTTCATCCTACGCCTCCTACGGATTGATAAACCTTAGGTCATCCACTTGAGGGGAATTTGCTACTGTCCTACAAACCTCTGCACTTGGAGGCCCAACAACGTCTACAAGAAGAAGGTTGTGTAGTAGACATCACCCGTCACAGTGAACACATGCATTGCAACCATGTGTCGTTCGCCCTGACATAGTGCCCAAAGCCGGATAATCATGGATGCACCAAATTATAAGAGCACGCAGAAAGAAATCAGCTGGTGGGCTGCTATATAGGTCTCGAGTGAGAACACCCCTCCATAGCTGTTGAAGTTCCTCCACAAGAGGCTCCATGAGCAAATCAAAATCCTTTACAGGACTTTTTGGACCTGGGATGAGCAAGGCCATCATGTAGTTTGATTCTTTGGTGCAGACATTTGGAGGCATGTTGTAAGGGATAACAAGCACTGGCCACATGCTATATGTGGCGCTCTGGTGGCCAAATGGGTTAAATCCATCTGAAGCTAAGCCGAGTCTAATGTTTCTCGGTTCAGGAGCAAACTTTTCGTGCTTTTGATTGAAGCTTTTCCACTCTCTACCATGTGATGGATGGCTCATTACATTCTGATCTTTGTACTCCTAGTTCCTAGAATGCCACAGTACATCCTCTCTTGTTTCAGCATCATGAAACAACCTCTGCAATCTTGGTGTAATTGGAAAATGTCTCCAAACATTACGAGTAATCCTCTTCACAGAATCGCGATCTTTCCATCTTGATGATTTGCATTTCGGGCATTCACTTAAGTTGGCATAATTCTTTCGGAACAGAACACAATTATTCTTACAAACATGGATCATATCATATCCAATTCCAACTGCACGAAGGAAATTCTTCATTTTACTATAGGTGTGTGGCAGCTCAAACGCATCTGGGAAAGCTTTGCGGAAAGCAGCCAACATCGCATCGAATGATTTGTTGGTCATCTGCTCAGATGTCTTCACCTGAATAAAGGTGACCATAGCTAAGAATACTGACAACTTATTTCCTGGGGTGACAACACGTTGCATTGTTCCAACATGCGGGCCCAACATTTTTCTTCTGTAGGTGAAAGTTCACGGAATGCATGAGCATTTCATAGCATTGTTTCAATGTTGGTCAAACTCACTGGCTCCACCACCACCTCCTCCTCCTCCTCTTCCACCTGAGCATCAGGCAGAACAAGATGGTGATCTTCTGCTTCCACGTATTAAATAACATTGGCGTTCGCAGCTTCACCATGATGAACCCACCTAGTATATGTGACCGACATCCATACAAGTGTAGATGATTTTGCACAGTTGACTGGGGTCTTGTAACTGAATTCATACAACTGCTACATAGGCAGAGCACATCTGATTTCGGACCACCGTACTCAGCTCTGATAAAGTTCATGAAGTTTTCAACCCCCTTGACATATGCAGCGAAGAATCTTCGAGCAGAAGTTATCCAAGTCCTGTCCTTCTGTTAGACATACACATTAGTTCTTCTACTAGATATTACAGGAAAAACATATATGCATTTTTATGAAGTCCAGAAGAAAATACCTAGTTTGATGTCTAAAGCTATGGCAAGATATTTGGACGACTAGATCTAAGTAACGAAATATATGTAAAGCTAATTCAGCAAACAAATTTGAGTCCTAAATTATGGCAGGCTGTTTCAGGAGTCAATGAGGACGAGCACACAGCCATCAAACTATCGAAGGCCACCGCAGCAACAAATATCGAGTATAAAGCGGTGTAGAGCTATTTCACCTAACAGATTGGCTACTAGACCATGGCAATCTACGTCACAATAAATATATGGTAGGATATTTTAGCAACTAATCGGCCTTGGCATGCCATCTCAGCTAAGTAGATTGAGTGCAGAACAGGGCAAGGAAGCTTCTTAAGCAGAGCATATTGACTGTAAACTACTTCTGCAAACAGTGAGATTAACATCGTCTTTCAGCTAACATTCAGTGCTACACCGTAATGCACGGGGCCTCAGTCTAGAATGCGCGTACCGTGGGAGAAGCTGACCGTCGTGTGTCTCCACACGAACGTCGCCAGCGGTGGCGGCGCTGACCGCCGTGCGCCTCCAGAAGAACGTCGCCAGCGGTGGCGGTGCGGCTAGAGAACATCAGTCTACGAGAGTGTACTGTGGGAGCAAGAGGATCGCCATGGATCCCCTCGATGAACTGCGGCGCCGACGTATCGGTGTGGCGGGGAGGGCAGCTTTGGCGGAGCGAATGGAGTGGAGGGGGACGGGGGGAGGGGGGTTTGGGGAATATTATTGGCTAGTTGGCCGAAGGGCGGTTGAATCTAGGATTTGGGGGAATTTTTGGGTGGGGGGGAGGATTTTCATGCGGTGGGCGGGGGGAGTTTGGCGCATGGTCGGTTTCTCCAAGCGCAGTCCCACATGTCAGTGAAGAGGCAAGCCGAAGTGCGTTCCGTTTGCGTGAGCCGTGTGCAGGACCGAACGTGTGTGGGGTGCAATGTGACCATGAGAGGGGTGCTGTGAGTGTACCGCGTTTTCCCCTTTGAACTAGGTGCTTCACCCCCTCAAAAAAAACTTGTTGCTTCGCGCGATCCATCGATACTACTACTAGTAATCCGGTAATCCCGACTAAAACGGCGCGCTCGGGTCTTTTCCCGCGCGATATGCTGGGAGGTTGGCTTAGTTTGGTTTTTTAGGACGAGTAATGCTACACCTACGTAGTCCCAGTTACGTAATTAACATATTGTGAAATGTGTGAGCTGTTGATTGTAGATTGGGGGGAGGGAGGGGCCCACCACCATGAAAATCAGGGGAGGAGAGAGAGAGAGGCAATTTACGTTAACCCTTTCGTAGGTTCCCATAGATATAGAAAGATGTGAAATGCGTGAATGTGCATTTGCAAATAAGGCCTTCCCTCGTTCATCATTTTCTCCCACAAGATCTTGATCTTTCGTGCAACGCACGGGCATCTAGCTAGTACTCCTACAATATACTATATTATTGTGAAAGTTCATATACACTGGCCGAGATTAATGCAAACACGGGAGATTTTCATTACATTTCGAACTTTTATAGGAAAGAAAAATAAAAGAAACCCGACCCTAAACCTATTCTACGGCGGCGACCGACGTCCTCCATCTGCGATCTACATGTACGGGGGTGGGGTTCAAGACCCGTGAAGTGAAGGAGCGGTCTCCGGCGAGGAAAAGTAGAACACGGGAGACGGACCGGCCAGTTGGCACACCATGCTCTGCCGCCTCCCATGCCCTACTCATCCTCGGAGGAGTCCCCGACCTCAGCAGTGCCGGACGTTGGACGACGGCAAGTAGGACGCGTGGCTGATGGTGCTCCCGTTGTCAGCTGCCAACATGGCCACCGCTTGTGCGGCGACTTGAGCAAGGGCAGCGACCTCGAGCTCCATGGTGTGGAGGTTAGCTGGGCATTGCCGCTTTAAGTAGCACATTGCTACCTCTTGAGCACTACGTTGGTTTTCCCCGAAGAGGAAGGGATGATGCAACAAAGTAGCATAAGTATTTCCCTCAGTTTTGAGAACCAAGGTATCAATCCAGTAGGAGGATACGCGCGAGACCCTCGTACCTGCACAAAACAAATAAATCCTCGCAACCAACGCGAATAGGGGTTGTCAATCCCTACACTGCCACTTATGAGAGTGAGATCTGATAGATATGATAAGATAATATTTTTGGTATTTTTATGATAAAGATGCAAAGTAAAATAAAGGCAAAGTAAAAAAATCAAAGGTAATAACTAAGTAGTAGGAGATTAATATGATGAAGATAGACCCGGGGGCCATAGGTTTCACTAGTGGCTTCTCTCGAGAGCATAAGTATTCTACGGTGGGTGAACAAATTACCGTTGAGCAATTGAAAGAATTGAGCATAGTCATGAGAATATATAGGTATGATCATGTATATAGGCATCACGTCCGAGACACGTAGACCGACTCCTGCCGGCATCTACTACTATTACTCCACTCATCGACCGCTATCCAGCATGCATCTAGAGTCTTAAGTTAAAAACAGAGTAACGCCTTAAGCAAGATGACATGATGTAGAGGGATAGACTCATGCAATATGATGAAAACCCCATCTTGTTATCCTCGATGGCAACAATACAATACGTGCCTTGCTGGCCCTACTGTCACTGCGAAAGGACACCGCAAGATTGAACCCAAAGCTAAGCACTTCTCCCATTGCAAGAAAGATCAATCTAGTAGGCCAAACCAAACTGATAATTCGAAGAGACTTGCAAAGATAACTAATCATACATAAAAGAATTCATAGAAGATTCAAATATTGTTCATAGATAGACTTGATCATAAACCCACAATTCATCGGTCTCAACAAACACACTGCAAAAAGAAGATTACATCGAATAGTTCTCCACAAGAGAGGGGGAGAACATTGTATTGAGATCCAAAAAGAGAGAAGAAGCCATCTAGCTAATAACTGTGGACCCGTAGATCTGAGGTAAACTACTCACACTTCATCGGAGGGGCTATTGTGTTGATGTAGAAGCCCGCCATGATCGATGCCCCCTCCGGCGGAGCTCCAGAACAGGCCCCAAGATGGGATCTCGTGGATACAGAAAGTTGCGGCGGTGGAATTTGGTTTTTGGCTCCGTATCTGATCGTTTGGGGGTACTTACGTATATATAGGAGGAAGGAGTACGTCGGTGGAGCAACAGGGGGCCCACGGGGGTGTAGGGCGCGCCTGGGGGGGTAGGCGCGCCTTCGTACCTCGTGGCCTCCTCTTTTGTGTCTTGACGTAGGATCCAAGTCTCCCGGGTCTTATTCATTGAGAAAATCACGTTCCCGAAGGTTTCATTCCGTTTGGACTCCGTTTGATATTCCTTTTCTTCGAAACCCTAAAACAGGCAAAAAACAGCAATTCTGGGCTGGGCCTCTGGTTAATAGGTTAGTCCCAAACATAATATAAAAGTGGAAAACAAAGCCAATAATGTCCAAAACAGTAGATAATATAGCATGGAGCAATCAAAAATTAGATACGTTGGAGACGTATCAAGCATCCCCAAGCTTAATTCCTGCTCGTCCTCGAGTAGGTAAATGATAAAAACAAAATTTTGATGCGGAGTGCTACTTGGCATAATTTTAATGTAATTCTTCTTAATTGTGGTATGAATATTCAGATCCGAGAGATTCAAGACAAAAGTTTAATATTGACATAAAAATAATAATACTTCAAGCATACTAACAAAAGCAATTATGTCTTCTCAGAATAACATGGCTAAAGAAAGTTATCCCTACAAAATCATATAGTCTGGCTATGCTCCATCTTCACCACACAAAATATTTAAATCATGCACAACCCCGATGACAAGCCAAGCAATTGTTTCATACTTTTGACATTCTCAAAACTTTTTCAATCTTCACGCAATATATGAGCATGAGCCATGGACATAGCACTATAGGTGGAATAGAATGGTGGTTGTGGAGAAGACAAAAAGGGAGAAGAGAGTCTCACATCAACTAGGCGTATCAACGGGCTATGGAGATGCCCATCAATAGATATCAATGTGAGTGAGTAGGGATTGCCATGCAACAGATGCACTAGAGCTATAAGTATATGAAATCTCAAAAAGAAACTAAGTGGGTGTGCATCCAACTTGCTTGCTCATGAAAACCTAGGGCATTTTGAGGAAGCCCATCATTGGAATATACAAGCCAAGTTCTATAATGAAAAATTCCTACTAGTATATGAAAGTGATAACATAGGAAACTCTCTATCATGAATATCATGGTGCTACTTTGAAGCACAAGTGTGGTAAAAGGATAGTAACATTGTCCCTTCTCTCTTTTTCTCTCATTTTTTTATTTGGGCTTTTCTCTTTTTATGGCCTATTTTTTCGTCCGGAGTCTCACCCCGACTTGTGGGGGAATCATAGTCTCCATCATCCTTTCCTCACTGGGACAATGCTCTAATAATGATGATCATCACACTTTTATTTTTCTTACAACTCAATAATTACAACTCGATATGACTCTATATGAATGCCTCCGGCGGTGTACCGGGATATGCAATGAATCAAGAGTGACACGTATGAATGAATTATGAATGGTGGCTTTACCACAAATACGATGTCAACTACATGATCATGCTAAGCAATATGACAATGATGGAGTGTGTCATAATAATGGGAACGGTGGAAAGTTGCATGGCAATATATCTCGAAATGGCTATGGAAATGCCATAATAGGTAGGTATGGTGGCTGTTTTGAGGAAGGTATATGGTGGGTGTATGATACCGGCGAAAGGTGCGCGGTATTAGAGAGGCTAGCAAAGGTGGAAGGGTGAGAGAAGTGCGTATAATCCATGGACTCAACATTAGTCATGAAGAACTCATATACTTATTGCAAAAATCTACAAGTTATCAAAGCAAAGTATTACGCGCATGCTCCTAGGGTGATATATTGGTAGGAAAAGACCATCGCTCGTCCCCGACCTCCACTCATAAGGAAGACAATCAAAAAATAAATCATGCTCCGACTTCATCACATAACGGTTCACCATACGTGCATGCTACAGGAATCACAAACTTTAACACAAGTATTCTTCAAATTCACAATTACTCAACTAGCACAACTTTAATATTACCATCTTCATATCTCAAAACAATTATCAAGCATCAAACTTCTCATAGTATTCAACACACTCATAAGAAAGTTTTATTATTAATCTTGTATACCAAGCATATTAGGATTTTAAGAAAATTACCATGCTATTTAAAACTCTCAAAATAATCTAAGTGAAGCATGAGAGATCAATACTTTCTATAAAACAAATCCCCCACCGTGCTCTAAAATATATAAGTGAAGTACTAGAGCAAAACTATATAACTCCAAAGATATAAGCGAAGCACATAAAGTATTCGAACAAATTCCAAATCATGTATGGCTCTCTCAAAAGGTGTGTACATCAAGGATGATTGTGGTAAACTAAAAAGTAAAGACTCAAATAATTCCAATAGTAACTTTTTTAAGCTCCTTGTCCAATAGTACCAGTGGAGTACTGACAACATTTGTACTAGAGTATGCAGTGCTCATAGTTGTACCCTCCTTCCATTTATATAGGGCCTATGGGGAGGAGAGAGATGTGAAAAAGTAAGGGGACTGAGCTCTCATGCAAGAGCCTACCTATATTCGCATTCCTAGTTAAATACATACAATAAATATGAAGAAAGAGATGGATAGGAGATGGAAAAATTACTAATACAATAGCCAACCTTATAATTTTTTGCGGGAAATAGCCAACCTTATAGCCCACGCTACTTTATGAGTGCATATAATAGATGATGGCTATAGATTACATGGCAATTCCTTATCGCCATCAACTGGCTATATTATTAACCATGCTCTAATGTGTTTTTCAAAACCGCATTTGACTATTGACAAGATTAATAATACATGAGATGTATAATGTGATAATTATATCATTGGTAGCTCCTTGCACATACGTATCCCTGCCTTACCCTCCCTTTCGGTCACTTACTGGTAGACCCCATGCTTGCTAGGCCCCGCATGTCAGTTACTCAAGGGGTTCGGCCACGTCAGGGGATCCTCATTCATAGTATACTCCCTCTGTTTTTATTTACTCCGCATAAAATGACGCGGGCGGGGGAGGGGAAGAGACATCAATTTGCTCTCAACTGCGGTCCCACAAGTGAGCGAAAACGCAAGACAAAGCGCGCTCCATTCGGTGAGCGATGTGGAGGTCCAGCGTGTCGGGCTGCAACGCGAACGCGACAAGAGCGATGTACAGTCAAAACTGATTGACCAGTTGTCACCGGAACCACTATTCACACCAGAACCTTCGTTTCTCGGCCTATGCCAGCCACTGCCCTAAAACCACACCTAATATCTAGCCCCTTCCCCCACCTTTCGATCCCCTAGCCCGCATCAGGCGTCCCCTAGTTCGCTGGAAAGCCATGGTGCGCCGCAAGATTACGTACTACAAGATGTTGACGCCAAAGCGCTGCGCAGAAATCGCGGCGGCGGTCGGTGCCAGAGACCTCCGTTCTCAAGATCGCTTCGTGGCAGGCCAATCCCCGAGTTCTCTAGAGCCAAGCTACGAGGAGGAGGAAGCCGATCCAATGTTCATGGCGGAGGTCACGGCGCAGAAGGCCCCCGATGGGTATGAGACGATGGACGTCGACTTCGTGCCGGCGTCCGAGTCCCCCATGGTGTAGGCGGACCAGCGATTCAACTTGGCGATACTGAAGGAGGACCGGGAGGCAGAGGCTCAACTCGACGCGGAGCGCGCGCATGCCGTTGCCATTGAGGCTCTCCTGCAGGCAGAACCGGATGTCGTGGATGTGAACCGGGCAGCGGAGGCTCAACTTGAGGCAGAGCGTGCAGATGCCACTGCCATCGAGGCCCTCCTGCAGGCGGAACCGGACGTCCAAGACTTGAACCGGGCGGCAGAGGCTCAACTCAACACAGAGCGCGCGAATGCCGCTCTCATCGAGGCCCTCCTGCAGGCGGAACCGGACGTCCTGGACTTGAACCGGGCGGCGGAGGCTCAACTTGACGCGAAGCGCGTGGATGCCGCAGCCATTGAGGCCCTCCTGCAGGCGGAACCGGACATCCTTGACTTCAACCGGGCGGTGCTCTCGTCCGTGCAGAGCGCCCGCACGCTCCGCGTGAACGAGTAGCTGGAGGCCGAGGACAACCACGGTGCGGAGACACACGTCGGCAGCTACGGCTAGTTCATGCCGGTAGCCAAAGACGACGAGGCCGCCTTGTTCCGCGAGCAGCGATAGTTTTTCTTTATGTTGTTGTTTATGGATCTTTTGCTGTGTAAAAACATATATTGTTATGCGAGTCGCCTGACTTGGGTCAGTCTACCATTTCAGGCAGTTGGATGAATATCCTACATCTCCTAATCCTTCTTCCTCACCTCTTCTTCTTCCCCAATAGACCACCGCACGTGCCGTACGGATACTCCCCAATATGCGGTTGGATAAATATACTCTATGAACAAAAATTATGTGTCAGCGGTAGGATGGCTAAGTTTGGTTTGTTCACATGCGATAACACGTGTCAATGAGGGTGCATTCTCTTGGTTGGGTTTGGGGCGTGCAGGAGCGACTGTGCATGTGAGGGTGCGGTGCGACCGCGGCGTGCAGGAGCGACCGTGTGAGGGTGCGGTGCGACCGCGGCACCCGTGCGTAAGTGTACCTCCTTTTCATTTTGAAAACTTTAGGCAAGCTTGGCAAAAATGTGTGGCGAAGTATGGCAATGGCCTAGACCCAAATAGGATAAGTACGTAGTACTACGTACTAGGAGTACTAGTGTTAAAAAAGAAGGCGGGGTTTTCCTTCGCGGGATTTATCAATACAAATCCTCGTTTCACGTGTCAATTAATGCGTATTTTTCTCCAAATCCCAAAGAGCTCACCATCTCACTCCTCATTGCTTGATTAATGCAGCGCCATGCAAACCAACCTTCTCACTTCCGCATGCATGCAGGGGATATTAATGTCCTTGGTTGCTAGTACGAGGCAAACCCCATCAATTTTGCCTCGATTAGTGTTAGTGGCCTTTTGCAAATTGTAATTTTCATATACTGGCCTTGTGTACAACAAATGGAGGTAGTAACTATATTTGACTTCCTTCCCCATTGCGATGACGTCGACGATATCTCAAACATTGTGGTTAGGCGAAGTGCGTTTGACGGAGAACACAATTGAGGGAGACCATGGTAAGTCGTTCGCAAGTGCCGCCTAGAAGCCGAGACAACCGCCTTATTTGCATCCAGGAAGTCCGTTGAACCAAAGGACGCGTAAATGTACTAGTACTACTTGTACACAATAGCGTCGTCCGTCCAGCTTAGTGCGGTGAGATGGTTTCTCGAAGAAGACGATGGAGAAGCGGAGTCAGCGAAGAGTGAAATGATGGTTGCTTCGTCCGTGCTTTATGATTTGATGCCTCACTGCTATGTGATTTGTAATAGAAGGGACATGGGAGTAGACTCTGTCCTCTATATTGTACATGCGTCCAAGCACGGGAGAAAGAGGAGAGACGTTGCATTTTTCTATTCCTTCAATCAATCAATCAGGGAGCTTCGGTTCCATCCTTTTGGCTTTGGCAACACCGTCCACAATGGTTCCCATGATGCCAAAAGCTATTTTCACATTTGGCTACACATTGTGGATGCCCTTAACCGTACCACTTGCTTTTGCTCCTGTGTGCTATCTATACAAATCTCAATTATATTGATCTAAAAAATTATAGAATCAAGATTAGTAAAAAGGAGGTGATTTTCCGCGCGGATGGCGGGGGAGGTTTCTTATTTTTAGAGGACGTTGTCCTGGCGGTTTGCTAACATGCGGTCCCACGTGTCAGTGCTTTACCAAGCCGATTCGCTTCCCACATGAGGTAGAACAACGGCAAAAGCAACACGTGGTCAAATTGAAGAAGACCAGGGAGAAGCGGATTCAGCAACGAGTGAAATGATGGTTGCTTCGTCCCTCCAACTTATTTTTTAGCATTATTACATCATCCCTCCAACTTAACTGCATGAAAGGTGCAACTTTGTGATTTGATGCCTCATTGCGCATTACTAAGTCGGCGCCATGACTGGGTGCTTCACCCTGATTGCTCTGCACTGTATTCCGGTATGGCACGTGGACCCGGTAGCTTGATACCCCACATGTTGGCGAAAGGGACTAGAAGATTTATGAAAGCGAGTGCTCCACTCTTACGTGGAGGAGTACAAGACACGACGACCCAGTTAACTGTCACTTGTACCGTATAGAGTACTATAGTTTTGTTGTTTCGCATGATCCATCGATACAAACCCGATTAAACAGGAAAGGGCGGGATTTTTCCCGCGCGGTATATGATACTGGCCATACATTTCAAAGGCAATTTTCATGTATGCAAACTGAATAATTAAGTAACTTTATGATATCTAGTAAAACTAAAACACATATGATTTACTGTGTTAGAGTGTAGTAGTAGTGCTGTATTGCATAGTTGTTAGATGTAAACTGCGAGAACGTGTAGAGATGTAGTTTTGGAGGGCCTATAGAGAGAAAAGCATAATACGTTCACCGAACTTCAGAATAAGCTGATTACGATCACTATATACGTTTTGTGGTGATTATACGACCACTTGCTCATGGTTCAACATCGGATTGCACCCTGTTGATCGGCCAAATAGTCTGCGTGGCACCATGTTGACTAGTTAAATTGACCATGTTCATTATGGGTCCCACTTGCCAGTTCGCATAGGGAAAATGTCAGATAAACAAAAATTTACGCAGGCGCGACAAGACTCCACGCCAAGAGCGGGAATCACCTGGTTGTGTATGTGTCTATCAGGGCCTAATGTGTGCCCATGCACGTGTAGGTTGAGCACTTGAGCGTGAGAGTGTGTGTTGGTCGTGTGGTGTACTGGTGTGTGCATGCATGCGTGCGTGTGAGTGTTGTGTGCGTGCGTGGCTGCGTGTGTACGTGTGAGTGTTGCTTGCATGCGTGGGTGCATGTGTTCGTGTGAGTGTTGCGTGCATGCAGTTTGTGTGCATGCGTGCATGTGTGTATAATCACCACACCAGCTCCTGTGTGTTAAAACAAACGGCTCAGCATACCAATACAAGGCCACCTTGTCCGTTGTGCCCGCGGTCAGGACTTCAAACCACCGTCTAATATTTTTTTGTCGTTTCTTTTCATTCTTACTAGCAAGATGCCCGTGTGTTGCACGTAACATCAAGATGCATTTTTATGACTAGTTTATCTTGTGAGAGAAGGGGATGAACGAGGGAAGGCCTTATTTGCAAATGTGGAGAGGTGTGTGGGTACCTTTTTGCAAAATTGTCAGTTTCTTTCCTATCCGTCAGATATAAATCGGACGACCTATATTGCAGGATGGCCGGCACACCATCATCACGAACTCTGTTTTTTATAAGAGTGTATTTTATCCCTACTCTTATAGAAAGCATAGTCGATGATGATCGCGTGCCTGCCATCCTGCAATATCGGCCATCCGATCTATATCTGACGGATAGGAAGGAAACTATGGCAATTTTGCAAAAAGATACCCACACCCCTCTCCACACTTCCAAATAAGGCCTTCCCTTGTTCATCCTTTTCTCCCACAAGATAAACTACTCATTCAAATGCATCCTGATGTTCCGTGCAATGCATGGGCATCTTGCTAGTATTTTATAAGAGTGTAGATGTAGAGTAGATACAAGCCGACATGTGGGCCTGATGGTAGTGAGATAATGTGATGCAACAATAGAGGTGCCACATGGAGCGTTTAACTGGTCAACTAGTCATGTCATGAGCAAATACAGAGTTGTACGGTGAGCCCATGACTGCATAATAACCACAAAACATAAATGGTGACCGTCATGAGTGGATTCTAAAGTCCAATGTACTTATCGTGCTTTCGCTTCAAATACAATGATCGTCACTGTATATATCGCGAGAGAAAGATGAAACATGTGTGAATGTGCTGGGGGCTTACTTTTAGAGGACCTGGAGATAGTTTGTGTGCCTACGTGAAAGGGGCATAGGGGGGGGGTATGCGATGGAGAGAGAGATGCTCTTCGTTTCTCTTTATTATGACTAACTTTATATATAGTATAAAAATATACAAATTCACAGCGCGGAATAAATATCATTGTGGGCACCATGCAATGCAAGCGTTCATACTCATCCATATAACTTTGTAATGTTGTATATATGTAGAAATTCTAAAATATTTTTTTGGCCACACTTTATTCAAAAGGAACGTTGTATGCAAAATAGACGTGAAGAGAGGGCTTTTTAGATCAATGGGGTACGTGATGTAACATGTGTGAACGTGTAGTTGATGCATTCGGAGGGCCTAGAGAGGTATGTGTGTGTATTACGTATTCGAGAGAGGCATGGATAGAGGGGCCGACGAGGGGCGGGGAGGGGCGTGGGAGAGATAGCACGAGAAATGAGAGTGGTCTATAGAGAGAGAGACGAATATGATGTCACGACGAGAGATTCTCTTGAGTGTGTATATGCAAGGGGGAGTGGATAGAGGCACCAGGAGAATATATTTTTTGTGTGTGGTGTCTGTGTTGGTATGTGTGGATGTGAGAAGATAACGAGACGTGGGGGCAGAGGGTGTGTCACCACGTGAGGTCTGGTGGGTCGATGTTTCCCTTCATTCGGTTTCGTCCTGCACCACATTGGTCGGCCCGTCACGCATTTAGGGAGACCCATGGATGACTAGTCATACAAGAAAAAGATAGCATAATTGTGAAGCACTCTATGCCCACTGACAAAGCCGGCTAGGATTTGTAACCCTAGGTTATCGGACTAAGGTAACCCCTTTATCTCTGATATTACTATTCATCCAACCTAACTTTAAGGGGCATCCTACAGAATGCTCTGCTAGAATCATACTCGTCGATTAAGAAGAGAGGTGTGAGACAATGCGTGAGAGACAGGCCTAAAGCTAATGTGCGTACAGGAGACACATAGGCAGGTCTATGTATATAGAAAGGGTCGATGGGGATTGTGCGTGTGTATGCTTGCAAGATGAAGAGTGCTTGTGATAAAGGTTAGTGAAAACAGTCGTAAATGGTTAGGAGAGGGAGGGAGGGTTATATCGAGAGCATGTGTGCGAGAAAGACACCTCGGGAGAGAGTGTGTGAGAATGTGTGAGAGACCACCGATGGAGAGTGAAACTACACGTACAAGACTGCTGTACACATTGATTAAAGATATAAATTGTATCCAAATATTAGGATGGGATCATGATATTTGCAATTCGCGTAAGGAACGGTCATTGATCCATCAGACATCTAGATTCTATCGAATTTGAGCATGTCTATGTTATTATTCGACACAATTGATACACATAGCTAGTATTTTGAACTCCACACAATGCATCGCTTTAGCAATCGAACATAAACGTGAGTATAGTTCATGTTGTCTGTGTAAAGCATATTATAGATACGAAATTTACACAATGAACATTATAAATAGCTACCTATGAACTAGCATACATTTGAATTCAACTTAAGGTGGTTTAAAAAAATCGAATTCAACATGAAGTCCATTCGATTATTTGAATTTGATATCATGGCATTTGTAAATCATACCTAAATCATGGGTGCACCAATCTTTGCTCTGATTTTGTACATAATACCATACGTAGTCTTGTACAAAATACATTCTAATTTAGCTCCTCCATTCCAAAATAATCGTAGTTATAGGATTTTCAAGTGTCAAAATTTCAAAAAGAAGCAGATATTTTAATGAGGTTTTCAAACATACAAGGTCAAATTTAACGTTGTCTATTTAGGTCAATCCTCAAAGTTCAAGAGTACTCCAAACGTGAATGCTTGTGTTTCAAAATTTCAAACGAAGCGCGAAAAGAGCCTCTACTCACCCGAAACCGCGTGAGACGAATGTTTGGTAGTACAAGGAAATTACTTTCCTAATAACTCCGTCCCGTGAAATCTACCGGCCCGACGTCCAAAGTGAAGGAAATATGCCCTAGAGGCAATAATAAAGTTATTATTTATTTCCTTATATCATGATAAATGTTTATTATTCATGCTAGAATTGTATAAACCGGAAACATAATGCATGTGTGAATACATAGACAAACAGAGTGTCACTAGTATGCCTCTACTTGACTAGCTCATTAATCAAAGATGGTTAAGTTTCCTAACCATAGACATGAGTGTCGGCGTTCTGGGAACGGGGGTCCCCAGACTTGCCTGCCTGCGGCCTGCGGCGCGGCTCAAAGGGGGGCCCAACACGGCCCATCTTCAACAACACAAACTCAAGACCCTCGCGGGGCGGACGACGCGGAGCTTCCTCAGGCACGGCCTCATTAGGCTGGCTCGTGAGGAGGCGGAGAGATCAAGGCGGGGCACCTCGCGAGGAGCCCATGACGCAAGCCATGACAACCAAGGGTGCCAGGCGGGCGTCAGCCCGTGCAGCGTCCTCCTTTCCTCTTTGGTGCAAAGGGGGCAAGCGTTGCCGCGGAGTACCGAGGCATCAGGCAAAGGTTGCCATTTCGGTGCAACGAGACCAAGACCAGGAGGACTACGAGACGGAGGTCATCGTGGAGCCCAAGACGGCGTCATCACCAGAGCTTTGCGCAGGCGAAGACTACTTTTGCCAGGATAGGAGATACTAGCTGTCCCCTTTCAAATTAGCCCGCCATTGTTGGCTCCCTTCCCGCTCGATATTTGGGAAGAGGACCAGGGCCTCTATAAATAGGACCAGCCACCCACATAGCTGGGGGGTCGAAGGGTCTCTGGCGGTAGAGAGGTTGGAAGCAGAGAGAGAGAGAGAGAGAGAGAGAGAGAGAAAGGTGACTGAACTCCATCCAACAGTTCATCGCCCCAGCCAAGAACAGACCCTCGCGAGGCTGTTCTTCCTTGTATTGTTCATCATCATCAGCCCAAGAGGCAATCCACTAGACCACACACTAGAGTAGGTATTACACCACAACGGTGGCCGGAACTAGTATAAACCCTGTGCCTCTTGTGCTGTTCTTCCCATAGTTTAGATCCTAGCGTGGCGGAGGGGTGCAGGTAGGTAGGAGGCGAAATCTCCGTGCGCACCCCAGTGTTTGAACCTCAAGGGTCTGCCGGAACCCGAAATCCGACATTTGGCGCGCCAGGTAGTCGTGCGCCGGAATCCACTTTCTACCGGTTCGTGCCCCGTCGCGTCGTCATCGCTATGTCCGGCGACCCGGCGGGCAACCCAGATCCGTGGGCGGCGTGGCCCGCCCGCGCAGAGCCGCTAGCCTCGGGCAACCCCGTGCCCCAGGTAGCTCGCGGTCCGCAGGGTGCTGCGGGCCGCGGGCGACGTGGACAGGCTTCGACGGCTCTCACACCACGGCAGGAGCGGTCGGCAGCAAGGGCCTCCAATCATGCTGCGACCATGACACCATACACCCGCCGGGAGTAGGCGAACTCGAGGGCCGCGCTCACAGTGGCCCGGGAGCTGCTGCAGTGCAGACTGCTGGAGGGCGGCCATGACGTGCTGCTAGAGTGGGTGACAGAGCTCCTGGGCTTCGCTGCCTCGGGGGCTCACCCCTTCTTCACCCAGCTCCCATCTCAAGCCCAGGGCAGCCCACGCGGGGACTCCGCGTGCGCCCGCGGGCTCCAAGGCTACACCAACACTAGCGAGGCTGTCAGCACCGGACCGGCGGCGGCGATGCCCCCGTTCCCGGTCCGCGAATAAGAGGGACTCGACGCAACCCGCGGCCCTAGTGGACAGCTGCGCTGCCACCCCACGGTAGGCGCATCAGACAGGACCGCGTGGCACAGAGAGCACTACGGCGCGGCCTTTGGGATGACGGCGCCAGAGGAGTACGTGCCCCTCATGATGGACCAAGGACACCCACATGAGGGCGAACAAGGCTCGCTCCTCAGCCCAAGCTGGGGGACGAGGCAGCAGAAGCTGAGCCCTTCCAGGAGTCCCGGGACGGTCCCACTGGGCATGCTGGAGGCAACGAATATCGGGTACCGCTAATCCTTCAGCAGGCATACGCTAACCATGGATCGCAGGAGGTGCAGGTTGCCACAGCGAGCAGCTGCCCCACTCCTATAGTCTCCTACCCCTCGGGAGGAGGGCGCAGGGGGTTGCAGGAAAGGGGCAGGGATCCGACATCACCACCACGGCGTTCGGAGCAAGGCGTTCTTAGGAGGTAGGCCCTCCGCTGGGGAGGTGCCCCAGGGCCTGGCCCCGGTGGAGGACCCGTGGTCGTCGGGGGAACCGCTGGCGACCGCTCTACCCCATCGGTGGCGTCCTGGTTTCCGGTCGTCGTTGATGGCACTAGAGTGTGGTGCAAGATGGGGCCCTCATCTGGGGATATGAAGCAAGGCCGGTACCTGTGAAGAAGGTCCAGTGCCTGTGAAGCTTGCCGCCACGTGACACTCTCACGTAATAATGAGTGGGGCTGTACACGCCCCGGAGTCCCAGGGGTGCCGGCCTCAGGCCCTGGGCCTCCCTCCCACGCCCAGTGGCAGCACTTAGCTCCGCGCTGGTGAGAAGACGTCCAAGACTAGACTAGGTGCCGGACGTGGCCTTTTGTTTTCTTTCGTTGCTCTTCCCTTTGGTTGTCGCTTTCCCCCGATGGATTCAAGTTGGATTTGAATTTGAGATTTGCGTGTGTTCGGGGAAGGGGTGCTTAGTCTCGTTCGAGCAATTTCTCGCGTTTCGGTTACCACTTCGCCTCAGCTGCCTCCCCTCGTGAGCCCCTCGCGAGCCGGGTCAGGCCTAGCTTGCGCGCAGCCCAGACTGCCGCCGCCACGTCCTCTCAAGAGGGCGTTTTACTACAGATCCAGCGGATTCAATCAGGAAACACTCAGGGCACCATAGCCTCCTGCGGGCTGCCCCAGGGCTAGCACGGGACAAAGGTAAACTAGCCAACCAGCGCGTCGCTTAAGCCAACCACTTGGCGCGGGCGCATGGGCAATGTAGCTCCTACTGATGCGATAAACACAAGTTTTACATGAGGGGCTCCCCCTCCAAAATGCTCTCACAGCTATTAGGCCAAAACCTGATTTCTATTCATGCAGGGTAAGGAAGCAGGAACGATGCACAATCAGTCGGATGAATCCCCCAATGCGTCCTCAAGAGCACCACCGGGGCCGTTGCTGTCATTGCTGAACTCGCCATCATTGTCCGCGTTGCCACCAGCGGCGTCAGAGCCGCCCATCACGCCGCCCTCGTCGGCCGCCATGATCACGTTGTCATTGTCCGAGGCGAAGGCCCTGATAAGAGCATCCACATTGTCTTCCACCTAGTGTGCCAGCTTGCCTCGGACGGCCTGGGGGATTGGGGCGATGGCGGCGTCAAAATCAAAGTGGGGATCCATGCTCCGGAGGTGGCTGAAGACGCGAGAAAAGGCGCGCTTGAGCAGGGCGGGGCTCCTCTCCTCCACCAACCTGTCAGCCCTGATCGACCGTGCCTCCAGCTGCGTCACCACATCAGTAAAGAACTGAAGATTGCCCGCATAGTTGACTGCGTGCGGCTCGCTGACGGCCTCCTTGCAGATGTTGCCCAAGGCCACATTGGCTCTCTCCCAGAGCGTGGAGAGCATAGGGCCGTGCTCATGCTCCAGGAGCCGCCGCTAACGTATCTCGTCCGCATTCTGGCGCGCGACGGCCTCAGCCTCCTCCACCTGCTGGCGAAGAAGGAGCACCTTGGCCTGGGAGGTGGTTAACTCGCCTTGCACCACGTCGAGGGCGGACCGGAAGCATCGGCCCGTCGCATTGCCTCCTCCAGCTTGGCCCTCAAGGCGGCTGTCCTGCCTTCAGCTTCGGCCCGGATCAACCCCAGCTTCTCTTCGAACTTGTGCTCGAGGTTCAAATGCGCCATCGCCACTCGACGTCCGACCTCCTCCAAGACGCGGGCTTCCTGTGCAGCAACATCATCCTCCGCCTGCATAACCAAGCGCTCCCTCGTCTCCAGACGCTCATACTCACGGGTATGTTCGGCGGCTTCCAACGTCAGCGCCTCCTCACGCTTCTGGAGCTCCGCCGAGTCACCGGAGGCCACCTTCATCGACGCGAGGGCTGCCTCACGCAGCTCCGCCTGCTCCTCCAGCTAGTGGCACCAGGCCAGAAGCTCCCAAGCCCACTCCACCGCAGCCATTCACCGCCGGTCGGCCTGAGCCTCCTCAGCGGCCCGAGATCAGGCCTCCCGAGAGGCCTGCAGCGACGCCTTGGCCTCTGCGTCGTTAAGATCGCGCTGGCGGCATGCAAGGGCGATGGCGCCCTCCAGTTCGCGCCTCTCTGCAGCCAGGCGCAGGCCCTCGGCCTCAAGGCGCGTGTCTTCATCAGCAAGCTCCTCGCCAAGCAGGCTCATCGCGTCAGCCACCCTTCGAAGGAATCCTTGGCGGAGAGCGCGACGCTCCCGATCACGCTCGAGCACGTCTTCTACAACATCATTTGCCCCAAGCAAGCGTCGGGAGCCACGAATCAGCACTCCCCCTCCGGGCTGGGGGGCTGGGGGCTGGCACCCTCGCAACGGCCGGGCACGCCACACCAGAAGCCCGGCCTGGGGCCAGCCCGTCCCCAGGAGAAGAGCGCAGGAGGCGCCTCAGCCAATCGCAGTCCATGTCCAGGCGAGAAGCCCACGGCAGGCTGGCTATGCCACGAGGAGGCCCGCGAAGAGGGATCGCGAGGTGCGCTGGGCCACAATACGCCTCGGAGTGGCTCGCCTCGTCGATCGCCCTCACCACAAGGGCTCCGCTGCTCGGAGCGCTCGAGGATGGTGGAGGGGGCGAAGCCAAGGGGGACGGCTCCTCAGCTGTCTCCGCAAGCTCGGCTGGAAGGGGCCTGCGGAGCAAGGGTTAGTAAGAGGAACAGAAGGATTGGGAGCTGGGAAAGGAGAAGGCTTACTCATCAGTGGCGAAGTACTTTCTGCGCTTCAGTAGGCGACAAGGATAACCGTCGCCCAGGGCCTCCCTTCTCTTCCGGAGGGCCCCAAAGTCCACGCGGAAGTGGCCTAAGAGTCGGGCGCAGGGATCGACCTGCGATGAAGATGGAGCGTCAAGACGATCAGCGTCAGGGGCGCCTGCCTGATGTGCGCCGCCAATCGCCTCCCCAAGAGAAGCAGCTGGAGCCTCAGGGGCCCAAGTCGCAGGCACAGAGGGCAGCTGTCTGTCACCCTCAGCCTCAGCGGCACGGGCCCCGATAACTGCTTCCTCATGAGCCTCGCCTGACGCTGTCACCATGCCGGGACCCCCTCGGCCTCTGGCGCCTCGTGCCTCCCTGCTCCGCCACTTGAGGAAGAGTTGCCTTGGCCGATTGGAAGGGCAGTCACCACCACTTGATTCTCGCGAGGTCCCTGGAGGCCGGCAGGGCGCGACCCCCACTCATCAAAGACAGGCATCTGCTTCACAAAGTCGCCCCTGCTCTGGCAGAGGTACAGCAAGGCCCCTCCCTGCCGGACGCTGCCGGGGTTGGGGTCCCCAGCGAGGGTCAAGAGCGCCGTCTTCAGCACCTCAGGAGCCAGGTCCTCTTACTGGAGCCTCATACGATCCTCGCGCCCACAGAAGGCCCACATCCGGCGAGAGTGGCGTTGAAGAGGAGCAACACGGCATAGCAGGAACTCCTTCACCACCTTGGGCGTTGTCACGCCCAGCGACCTCAAGAGCGTGAAGCGGCGCTAGACAAAGACGAGCCGGGGGCTCTCAAGCGTCTCCTGGCCCCAGCCCGAATTGGGGACAGCAGGCGAGGTCGGCTCCGATAGCAGGGGGCTGGGCACCCCGGCGTCCACATACAGCCACCGCTCGCGGAACCCAACCACGGGCAGGGGGAGCTTGAAGTCAATCCCAGAGGCCGCAGTCTCAGACGCGGAAACAAAGCTCACGCACGCCCAACATTGGGTAGGGTCGACAAGATGCAGCGAGAAGAAGTGGCGCAGCAAGGCAACCGAAGGAGGGATGCCCACCATGGCTTCGCAAACAAAGGCGAAGACAGAAAGGAGGGTGATGGATTCAGGACTCAGATGCATCATGTGGATCTGATAGTGGGAGAGCACGGCATTGAAGAAATCAGAAAAGGGGGGAACCAAACCCGCCCACTGGGCGTCGGCAAAATATGGGACCTCGGTAACTATCCTGTCGATGGAGAAGTGGGACGCGGGCCACGCCGTCGTCGTCCCGCATTCATTGAAGATGGTGACCAGAGCCAAGCTGACCTTGCCCAAGCCCTCGGCGGGGGCCGCCATCGGCGGCGGGCAAGGCGGAGACACGAGTTTCTTCCCTCTTCCCTTCTTCGTCGGGGCCATGGCGATAGGAAGGGGGGGAGGATTCGAGATTGAATTGAAAACAGAAACCAGGGTTCGTGCGGAGGAAGGACAGGGGGAGCTCGAGCGATAAAAGGGGAACGGCTGTGTACGACTATGGGTCTGCCTAGCATGGCACAAAATAAGGAGGGCGAGGGGGAACAGTGCTGCCCACGTCCAATCAACCGCCACGCGGCGCCTAAGGCCGCAGGCTGCTAGGGCCCGCGGCGCTTCGCTCTTGCCCTGCATGGCCAAGTCTGGGCGTGCCTTGGGCCCGGGGGCTACTGTCGGCGTTCTGGGAACGGGGGTCCCCAGACTTGCCTGCCTGCGGCGCGGCTCAAAGGGGGGCCCAGCACGGACCATCTTCACCAACACAAACTCAAGACCCTCGCGAGGGACCAAGCCTCGCGGGGCAGACGACGCGGAGCTTCCTCAGGCACGACCTCATCAGGCTGGCTCGCGAGGAGGCGGAGAGATCAAGGCGGGGCACCTCGCGAGGTGCCCGTGACGCAAGCCATGACAACCAAGGGCGCCAGGCGGGCGCCAGCCCGCATAGCGTCCTCCTTTCCTCTTTGGTGCAAAGGGGGCAAGCACAGCCGCGGAGTACCGAGGCACCAGGCAAAGGTTGGCATTTCGGTGCAACGAGACCAAGACCAGGAGGACTATGAGACGGAGGTCATCATGGAGCTCAAGACGGCGTCATCACCAGAGCTTTGCGCAGGCGAAGACTACTTTTGTCAGGATAACAGATACTAGTTGTCCCCTTTCAAATTAGCCCGCCATTGTTGGCTCCCTTCCCGCTCGATATTTGGGAAGAGGACCAGGCCCTCTATAAATAGGACTAGCCACCCACATAGCTGGGGGGGTCGAAGGGTCTCTGGGGTATAGAGGTTGGAAGCAGAGAGAGAGAGAAAGAGAGAGAAAGGTGACTGAACTCCATCCAACAGTTCATCGCCCCAGCCAAGAACAGACCCTCGCGAGGCTGTTCTTCCTTGTATTGTTCATCATCATCAGCCCAAGAGGCAATCCACCACACCACACACTTGAGTAGGGTATTACACCACAACAGTGGCCCGAACCAGTATAAACCCTGTGCCTCTTGTGCTGTTCTTCCCATAGTTTAGATCCTAGCATGGCGGAGGGGTGCAGGTAGGTAGGAGGCGAAATCTTTGCACGCACCCCAGTGTTTGAACCTCAAGGGTCTGCCGAAACCCGAAATCCGACAATGAGTTGTCATTTGTTTAACGGGATCACATCACTGGGATAATGATGTGATTAACTTGACCCATTCCGTTAGCATAGCACTTGATCATTTAGTTTGTTGCTATTGCTTTCTCATGACTTATACATGTTCCTATGACTATGAGATTATGGAACTCCCGTTTACCGGAGGAACACTTTGTGTGCTACCAAACGTCACAATGTAATTGGGTGATTATAAAGGTGCTCTACAGGTGTCTCTGAAGGTACTTGTTGGGTTGGCGTATTTCGAGATTAGGATTTGTCACTCTGATTGTCGGAGAGGTATCTCTGGGCCCTCTTGGTAATGCACATCACTTAAGCCTTGCAAGCATTGCAACTAATGAGTTAGTTGCGGGATGATGTATTACAGAACGAGTAAAGAGACTTGCCGGTAACGAGATTGAACTAGGTATTGAGATACCGACGATCGAATCTCGGGCAAGTAACATACCGATGACAAAGGGAACAACGTATGTTGTTATGCGGTTTGACCAATAAAGATCTTCGTAGAATATGTAGGAACCAATATAAGTATCCAGGTTCAGCTATTGGTTATTGATCGGAGACGTGTCTCGGTCATGTCTACATAGTTCTCGAACCCGTAGGGTCCGCACGCTTAACGCTACAATGACAGTTATATTATGAGTTTGATATTTTGATGTACCGAAGGTTGTTCGGAGTCCCGGATGTGATCACGGACATGACGAGTAGTCTTGAAATGGTCGAGACATGAAGATTGATATATTGGAAGCCTATGTTTGGATATCAGAAGTGTTCCGGGTGAAATCAGGATTTCACCGGAGTACCTGGAGGTTACCGGAACCCCCCGGGGGCTTAATGGGCCTACATGGGCCTTAGTGGAAAAGGAGGGAAGCTAAGGAAGTGTGGGGCACGCCCCCCAAGGCCCAAACCGAATTGGTTTAGGGCAAGGGGGGCCGGCCCCCCTCTTTCCTTCTTCCCCCCTCCCAAGTCCTAATCCAACAAGGAAAGGGGGGGAATCCTACTCCTGGTGGGAGTAGGACTCCTCCTGGCGCGCCTATGCCCTGGCCGACTGCACTCCCTTGCTCCTTTATATACAGGGGCAGGGGGGCACCCTAGAGACACAATAATTGATCCCTTAGATCTCTTAGCCGTGTGCGGTGCCCCCCTCCACCATAATCCACCTCGGTCATATCGTAGCAGTGCTTAGGCGAAGCCCTGCGTCGGTAGAACATCATCATCGTCACCACACAGTCGTGCTGACGGAACTCTCCATCAAAGCTCGGCTGGATCGGAGTTTGAGGGACGTCATCGAGTGAACGTGTGCATAACTCGGAGGTGCCTTTCGTTCGGTACTTGATCGGTCGGATCGTGAAGACCTACGACTACATCAACCGTGTTGTGCTAATGCTTCCGCTTTCAGTCTACGAGGGTACGTGGACACACTCTCCCCTCTCATTGCTATGCATCACCATGATCCTATGTGTGCATAGGAAAATTTTGAAATTACTACGTTCCCCAACAGTGGCATCCAAGCCAGGTTTTATGCGTTGATGTAATATGCACGAGTAGAACACAAGTGAGTTGTGGGCGATATAATTCATACTGCTTACTAGCATGTCACACTTTGGTTCGGCGGTATTGTTGGATGAAGCGGCCCGGACCGACATTATGCGTATGCTTACGCGAGACTGGTTTTACCGCCGTGCTATGCACACAGGTGTCTAGCGGGTGTCAGTTTCTCCAACTTTAGTTGAACTGAGTGTGGCTACGCCCAGTCCTTGAGAAGGTTAAAACAACACTAACTTGACAAACTATCATTGTGGTTTTGATGCGTAGGTAAGAACGGTTCTTGCTCATCCCATAGCAGCCACGTAAAACTTCCAACAACAAAGTAGAGGATGCCTAACTTGTTTTTGCAGGGCATGTTGTGATGTGATATGGTCAAGACGTGATGAGATATAAGTTGTTGTATAAGATGATCATGTTTTGTTGAAGTTACCGGCAACTGGCAGAAGACTTATGGTTGTGTCTTTATTGCATAAGATGCAAGCCCCAAATAATTGCTTTACTTTATCGCTATGCGATAGCAATAGTTGCAAGAGCAATAGTTGGCGAGACAACCATGTGATGACACATTGATATAGATCAAGATGATGGAGATCATGGTGTCATGCCGGTGACGGTGGAAATCGTGACGATGCTTTGGAGATGGAGATCAAAGGCACAAGATGATGATGGCCATATCATGTCACATATTTTGATTGCATGTGATGTTTATCTTTTGTACATCTTATTTTGCTTAGTTCGATGATAGCTTAATAAGATGATCTCTCACTAATTATCAAGGTACAAGTGTTCTCCCTGAGTATGCACCGTTGTGAAAGTTCTTCGTGCTGAGACACCACGTGATGATCGGGTGTGATAGGCTCTACGTTCAAATACAACGGGTGCAAACCAGTTGCGCACGTGGAATACTCAGGTTAAACTTGACGAGCCTAGCATATACCAGATATGGCCTCGGAACACTGAGACCGAAAGGTCAAGCGTGAATCATATAGTAGATATGATCAACATAGTGATGTTCACCATTGAAACTACTCCATCTCACGTGATGATCGGACATGGTTAAGTTGATATGGATCACGTGATCACTTAGTGGATTAGAGGGATGTCTATCTAAGTGGGAGTTCTTAAGTAATATGATTAATTGAACTTAAATTTATCACGAACTTATTCCTGGTAGTATTGGCATATCTATGTTGTAGATCAATAGCTCGCGTTTAGCTCCCCTATTTTATTTTTGATATGTTCCTAGAGAAAACTAAGTTGAAAGATGTTAGTAGCAATGATGCGGATTGGATCCATAATCTGAGGTTTATCCTCATTGCTGCATAGAAGAATTATGTCCTTGATGCACCGCTAGGTGACAAACCTATTGCAGGAGTACATGCAGATGTTATGAACGTTTGGCTAGCTCAATATGATGACTACTTGATAGTTTAGTGCACCATGCTTAAACGGCTTAGAATCGGGACTTCAAAGACGTTTTGAACGTCATGGACCATATGAGATGTTCCAGGAGTTGAAGTTAATATTTCAAGCAAATACCCGAGTTGAGAGATATGAAGTCTCCAACAAGTTCTATAGCTAAAAGATGAAGGAGAATAGCTCAAGCAGTGAGCATGTGCTCAGATTGTCTGGGTACTACAATCGCTTGAATCAAGTGGGAGTTAATCTTCTAGACAAAATAGTGATTGACAAAATTCTCTAGTCACCATCACCAAGTTACTTGAACTTCGTGATGAACTATAATATGCAAGGGATAACGGAAACGGTTCCCAAGCTCTTCGTGATACTGAAATCGACAAAGGTAGAAATCAAGAAAATCACCAAGTGTTGATGGTTGACAAGACCACTAGTTTCAAGAAAACGGCAAAGGGAAGAAGGGAAACTTCAAGAAGAATGGCAAGCAAGTTGCTGCTCAAGTGAAGAAGCCCAAGTCTAGACCTAAGCCTGAGACATAGAGCTTCTACTGCAAAGGGACTGGTCACTGGAAGCAGAACTGCCCCAAGTATTTGGCGGATAAGAAGGATGGCAAAGTGAACAAAGGTATATTTGATATACATGTTATTGATGTGTACTTTACTAGTGTTTATAGCAACCCCTAAGTATTTGATACTAGTTCAGTTGCTAAGAGTCGTAACTCGAAATGGGAGTTGCAGAATGAACAGAGACTATTTAAGGGTGAAGTGAGGATGTGTATTGGAAGTGGTTCCAAGATTGATATGATCATCATCGCACACTCCCTATACTTTTGGGATTAGTGTTGAACCTAAAATAAATGTTATTTAGTGTTTGCGTTGAGCATGAATATGATTGGATCATGTTTATTGCAATACAGTTATTCATGTAAACTAGAGAATAATTGGTGGTCTGTTTACATGAATAAAACCTTCTATGGTCATACACCGAATGAAAAATGGTTTGTTGGTTCTCGATCGTAGTGATACACACATTCATAATATTGAAGTCAAAAGATGCAAAGTTAATAATAATAGTGTAACTAATTTGTGGCACTGCCGTTTAGGTCATATTGGTGTAAAGCGCATGAAGAAACTCCATGCTGATGGGATTTTGGAATCACTTGATTACGAATCACTTGATGCTTGCGAACCATGCCTCATGGGCAAGATGACTAAAACTCAGTTCTCTAGAACAATGGAGTGAGCAATTGACTTATTGGAAATAATACATACTAATGTATGCGGTCCGATGAGTGTTGAGGCTCGTGGCGGATATCATTATTTTCTGACCTTTACAGATGATTTGAGCAGATTTGGGTATATCTATTTCATGAAACACAAGTTTGAAACATTTGAAAAGTTCAAAGTATTTCAGAGTAAAGTGGAGAATCATCATAACAAGAAAATAAAAGTTTCTACGATATGATCGCAGAAGTAAAATATTTGAGTTAACGAGTTTGGCCTTCAGTTAAAACAATATGAAATAGTTTCACTACTCAGGCCACCTGGAACACCACAGTGTAATGGTGTGTCCGAAGGTCATAACCGTACTTTATTAGATATAGTGCGATCTATGATGTCTCTTACCGATCTACCACTATCGTTTTGGGGTTATGCATTAGAGAGAGCTACATTCACGTTAAATAGGGCACCATCTAAATCCATGGAGATGACACCGTATGAACTGTGGTTTGGCGAGAATCCTAAGCTGTGGTTTCTTAAAGTTTGGGACTGTGATGCTTATGTGAAAAGGTTTCAACATGATAAGCTCGAACCCAAATCGGATAAGTAAATCTTCATAGGATACCCAAAAGTAAGTGTTGGGTACACCTTCTATCACAGATCCGAAGGCAAGATATTCGTTGATGAGAATGGATCCTTTCTAGAGAAGGAGTTTCTCTCGAAAGAAGTGAGTGGGAGGAAAGTGCAACTTGATAAGGTGATTGTACCTTCTCCCGAGTTGGAAAATAGTTCATCACAGAAATCAGTTCTAGTGACGTCTACAGCAACAAGAGAGGAAGTTAATGATGATGATCGTGAAACTTCATATCAAGTTACTACAGAACTTCGTAGCTCAACCAGAGTGAGATCCGCAGCAGAATGGTACGGTAATCCTATTCTGGAGGTCATGTTACTTGACCATGACGAACCTACAAACTATGAGGAAGTGATGATGAGCCTAGATTCCGCAAAATGGTTTAAGGCCATGAAATCTGAGATGGGATCCATGTATAAGAACAAAGTATGGACTTTGATTGACTTGCCCGATGATTGGTGAGCCATTGAGATTAAATGGATCTTCAAGAGGAAGTCGGACGGTGATAGTAGTGTTACTATCTACAAAGCTAGAATTGTCGCAAAAAGGTTTTTGACAAGTTCAAGGTGTTGACTACGATGAGAATTTCTCACTCGTATCTATGCTTAAGTCTGTCTGAATCATGTTGGCAATTGCCGCATTTTATGAAATCTGGCAAATGGATAAACATAACTACATTCCTTAATGGATTTATTAAAGAAGAGTTGTATATGATGCAACCAGAAGGTTTTGTCAATCCTAAAGGTGCTAAATATGCAAGCTCCAGCGATCCATCTATGGACTGGTGCAAGCATCTCGGAGTTGGAATATACGCTTTGATGAGTTGATCAAAGCATATAGTTTTATACAGACTTACTGTGAAGCCTGTATTTACAAGGAAGTGAGTGGGAGCACTACAACATTTCTGATAAGTATATGTGAGTGACATATTGTTGATCAGAAATAATGTAGAATTTTCCGGAAAGCATAAAGGAGTATTTGAGAGGAGTTTTTCAAAGAAAGACCTCGGTGAAGCTGCTTACATATTGAGCATCAAGATCTATAGAGATAGATCAATACGCTTGAAAGTTTTTTCAATGAGTACATACCTTGACAAGATTTTGAAGTAGTTCAAAATGGAACAGTCAAAGAAAGAGTTCTTGCATGTGTTACAAGGTTTGAAATTGAGTAAGACTCAAAGCCCGACCACGGCAGAAGATAGAAAGAGAATGAAAGTCATTCCCTATGCCTCAGCCATAGGTTCTATAAAGTATGCCATGCTATGTACCAGATCTATTGTATACCCTACACTGTGTTTAGCGAGGGAGTACAATAGTGATCTAGGAGTATATCACTGGACAGCGGTCAAAATTATCCTTACTGGCATAAGGATATATTTCTCGATTATGGAGGTGACAAGAGGTTCATCATAAAGGGTTACGTCGATGCAAATTTTGACACTGATCCAGATGACTCTAAGTCTCAATCTGGATGCATATTGGAAGTGGGAGTAATTAGCTAGAGTAGCTCCGTGCAAAGCATTCTTGACATAGAAATATGTAAAATACATACGAATCTAAATGTGGCAGACCCGTTGACTAAACTTCTCTCACATGCAAATCATGATCATACCTAAGTACTCTTTGGGTATTAATCACATAGTGATGTGAACTAGATTATTGACTCTAGTAAAACCTTTGGGTGTTGGTCACATGACGATGTGAACTATGGGTGTTAATCACATGGTGATGTGAACTGTTGATGTTAAATCACATGGCGATGTGATCTAGATTATTGACTCTAGTGCAAGTGGGAGACTGAAGGAAATATGCCCTAGAGGCAATAATAAATTTATTATTTATTTCCTTATATCATGATAAATGTTTATTATTCATGCTAGAATTGTATTAACCGGAAACATAATACATGTGTTAGTTGCGGGATGATGTATTACGGAATGAGTAAAGAGACTTGCCGATAACGGGATTGAACTAGGTATTGAGATACCGACGATCGAATCTCGGGCAAGTAACATACCGATGACAAAGGGAACAACGTATGTTGTTATGCGGTTTGACCGATAAAGATCTTCATAGAATATGCAGGAACCAATATGAGCATCCAGGTTCCGCTATTGGTTATTGACCGGAGACATGTCTCGGTCATGTCTACATAGTTCTCGAACCCGTAGGGTCCGCACGCTTAACGCTACGATGACAGTTATATTATGAGTTTTATGTTTTGATGTACCGAAGGTTGTTTGGATTCCCGGATGTCATCACGGACATGACGAGGAGTCTCGAAATGGTCGAGACATGAAGATTGATAAATTGGAAGCCTATGTTTGGATATCGGAAGTGTTCCGGGTGAAATCGGGATTTTACCGGAGTACCGGGAGGTTACCGGAACCCCCCGAGGGCTTAATGGGCCTACATGGGCCTTAGTGGAAAAGGAGGGAAGCTAAAGAAGTGTGGGGTGCGCCCCCCAAGGCCCAACCAGAATTGGTTTAGGGCAAGGGGGCGGCCCCCCTCTTTCCTTCTTCCCCCTCCCAAGTCCTAATCCAACTAGGAAAGGGGGGGATCCTACTCCCGGTGGGAGTAGGACTCCTCCTGGCGCGCCTATGCCCTGGCTAGCCACACCCCCTGCTTGCTCCTTTATATACAGGGGCAGGGGGCACCCTAGAGACACAACAATTGATCCCTTGGATCTCTTAGCCGTGTGCGGTGGCCCCTCCACCATAATCCACCTCGGTCATATCATACCGGTGCTTAGGCGAAGCCCTGCGTCGGTAGAACATCATCATCGTCACCACGCAGTCGTGCTGACGGAACTCTCCCCAAAGCTCGGCTGGATCGGAGTTCGAGGGACGTCATCGAGTTGAACATGTGCAGAACTCGGAGGTGCCGTGCGTTTGGTACTTGATCGATCGGATCGTGAAGACGTACGACTACATCAACCGCGTTGTGCTAACGCTTCCGCTTTCGGTCTACGAGGATACGTTGACACACTCTCCCCTCTCGTTGCTATGCATCACCATGATCCTGTGTGTGCGTAGGAAAATTTTGAAATTACTATGTTCCCCAACACAAAGGTCTAAACCAGGGTAGGTTTGTAGCTTCATCTAGACGCCACGCAACCGCCTCCGAAAAACATTCATACACAATGGCCGCCTACGCACACATGCACGCGGCTGAAATCGCTCCCGCCCACTATTTGGGACACCTGGGATTACCATCCTACCCCCGACCCGCAGTAGGTCCAAAATTTAAGAGGGGGGGGCAAAGTTTGTACTTTCCCCAAATTGCAAACAAGCGCGTCCCATCTTCTGTTCAAAAAAGCCAAAAACAAGCGCGTCCCAGACCGAAACATGGTTCTCCCCCCTCCTCCCCGCCCACCCGTCCGATTCCCCATTCGTACTCCGTGGGTGCAAAAACTACATATCCACCAGCCGCGAAACCCCGGCGTCCTCCGTCCGCCACCCCATTCCGCCCATCAACCGCCGCCCTCCTCTATTAGCCGGAGCCGATACCCCAACGTCGCCGTCCACCGCAACCTCAACCGCAACGCCCTCAACGGCTAGTAGTTGAAGTACAGGCTGAGCCATCCGTACCCAAGCCAGTTCAACCACGCCATCCTGCGCCTCACCGCTGCCGCTCCAACTTCGCCACCCCTCCAGCGCACAGAGTTGTTCCTGCTACGTCGTCCTTCGCCGCCTCGGATCTGCATCCCCTCCGCCGACATACGGCCACGACAACCCAGTCAAAAATTTGGCCATGGGTTCGTCCAAGCCTGCACCCTCCTCCAGAACATCGGTTTCCCCGGCAAAAAGAAGAAGATCAGCGCGACATGTGGAGGCGACCACACCGGCAACCAAAAATGGTACTCCACTTCCCTTATTCATGCAAATCTTACATGTCTGCTTGCATGGTATTCATCCCACAGAAGACACTAGTTGGCCGCTTCTTCTTGATACTAGATGTTCCTAGTAACTCGTGATGCACAAGGTTTCTCCTCGTATACTATTTCACCTTAGCTAGAGGTCTGTCGCCTACCTGAATTTCAATTCCTGGTCAGTTGATTCCCAATTAACGGAAGCATTCCCCGGCGTAACCGGCGCTAGTCTGCCTATTACGCCGGGGAAGCAGCGCCTCGGTGTTTATCTTAGGGGCGTGTGTGGCCTAGAGCTACTAGCGCCTGATATGAAGGTCGGCTGGGATAAAAGGGATTGCCTGGGGGCGCTGCCAAGCACAACGGTGGTGTGAGGTCGAGGGGAGGGCGGGGCGACGGAGGCAGGGGTCTGGGACGGTGGTCGCTAGTGGTTCGAGAAATATCGTGAACAGTGACTGGCGGGAGGTAGACGAAGGCCATCTTCCTGTTCCTTATAGATCAGATAGTTCATTAAAAAAATCGACTGACCTATTTATTTTCAGTCGACTGTTATCTTGATATGACCACATGTGGTGGTGTGCTGGAGGAGTACCTGCATTTCCTGTGCTCATATATTACAAAATCATACGGAGTGGAATCTAATTCTGTTTGCCATGGAATGTTGTAGAGCTATCATATGTCTCCTGTCATTTATTTTTCAGCCACCTGCTATCTGCTACTTTTACATTGCACTAGTTCTGCACACACTTCACCCATACTCTCACTATTGTGTTTTTATTCAAGGCTATTTCATACTCTGCTACTATGAGAGAAGCAAAAAAGAAAAGAGCGAAGTCACTCCAGCGGTGTACTTGGATAGGCCAGACATGTTTCATCCTTATAATAGGTGCAGCCTCAGCAAATGGAGACCATAAACGTAGTTCTGGAGTTGATGACCTCGCTCGCAGTGAACCACCATCCCAGGTGCTTAGTTTAACATCGCGGTGTCATATATGGTTGCATGTTCCATATGGTGTCTAGCTTGTATTCGAAAGGCTAAAGTCAGTCTTTATTAAGATAAGGAAAGATATTTTTACATGAACCACCATCCCGTGAGCACTAGAAGACAAATAGCTAGTCAGGGCACTGGCCGAGCCAGTGACAAGCCCAGCAAAGAGAGGCATCACCTGGAAGCCAACTAAAAAGCCGCGATGGTGGCGAAGCAGCCCGCCTCCCACCAGGCTCTCAGGTCCTAGATGATCATGCTCACCACTCCAGCCGGATGTGTAGCTTGTGTTGCTTCCAAAGTGGTTAAATTGCATCTGTTTAGCTTACACATTATACCTTTGAATATGACATGCCTTTCTGTTTTTGGTACATATGTGTATTAACCATCTTATTACATCAAACTAATGTTCTTGTGTATCCCTCATCAATCACTTACAATGAGGCAGTCAGGCAAGTGGATTACTCCTCATTTACAGAATGCAGCGTCAGCCTCCTGACATGATTCTCAAGAAACAACAAGGCTAGATGAAGATAGTGAATGTAGCTCTGTAGTTGATTACTACATTTCCCCTACACTAGCATCGCAGATGCTTGCTCTAACTTGGCAGCGTGATATGTGGTTGCATGTTGCATATGGTGTCTAGATTGTAATTCTTCCAATCTGGTAAAACTGCATGTGCTATTCTGCTTAGCTTATACATTATACCTGTTAATGTGACACTCCTTCCTGTATTTAGTACATAGTACATCTGTCTATTAAGCATGTCCTCACATAAAACTATTTTTTGTATCCCGCATAAATCAATATGACAAGACACCTTCAGTATATGCAGTGTGATATTAGTTGCATCTTTGATATGATTTATAGCATGCGCTGCTTCTAATTTGTTGAAATGCCATTTATGATGGGACACTTTTAACTTGGCAGAGTCATATTGGTTGCATCTTTCACGTGGTTTCTAGCTTGCATTGCTTCTTATTTGGTGAAATGGTTTCTTCTTAGTTTACACAAACAGTTGTGAATATGCCATGCCATCCTGTTTTTCGTATTATTCCATCCTGGAATCATGTGTTTGCCTTACATCAAAGTAGTGATTGTCAGTATCATGCACGAATGAGTTCTGAAGAGTGAACTTTATTGCTTTTTCTTGTCGGTTTTATTTGACAGTTCGAAATCAATAAAGTGGAAGGAAGTTAGCAAGGCAGCGGATGAAGGTGGTCCTTCCAAATGGAGGGCCTCTACAGATTCTACTCCTCCATCCCCCCAAGATGATTTCCAAGACAACACATGCATAGACACTCAACGTAGTTGTGTTGGTGATGAGCATGTCTCCCCTAGTGCACCATCACAGGTGCTCCCTCTAACTTGGCAATGTTATATGGGGTTGCATGTTATGTATGATGTCTAGCTTGTATTGCTTCTAATTTTGTTGAATTTATCTGCTTACTTTACACATTATACTTGTGACTAAGACACGTGTTCCTACTTCTAGAACATACAATATCTGTCTATCACACCATGTTCTTACATCAAAGTACATTTGTTCTGAAGAACTAAATTGTTATTCGTTTTTCTTGTCGGCTTGACCTAACATGGCACAGAGAAAGAGGAAGCAAGACAGAACGACAGGGAAAGGGAAGCAGAACAATCCTGTAGATTTTGCTGGTACTGATGGTGCAATAGAAGGTCGAAGTCCAGCGGAAAACTGTACCGACAGGGTATCCCGTGCTACATGAGCTGCAGAACAAGCCAAACATAAACAAATAGCTGCCACCAAACAAGCACAGACAACCCTAGTTGTTGCGACACCTTCCATATTACCACCAGCTGCACGATGTATTCATTGGTCAACTTAGCTAGCAGCACGTTCCCAAGCTCCCTTGCCACATGACACTACTTTCGAAGCACTCTTGACACAAGATGAGTTGGCAAGATCAGATGAACTTTGTGAGCTTCAACAACAAGAGGGTAGTTGCTGGAGTCAAGTTACAGTTGCATGCTTCTTTATATGTAGTCTCATAGTTTGATATACACTAACACTTCCTATGTTTGTTGTTGGACTAGCACCTAGGCGCAAGAGGAAACAAACATCAGGGATAATGCTCGATATGTTAACTAAATCTAGAGGAGTAAGAATGGAGATCTGTTTTGAGGCAGGTTTAAAAAGGCCACGTGATGCTACAGAGTCAGCCAAGTTAGTATCAGAGGCAGCGGTTGCTGTTAGGTGTCATGTACGTATCCTCCCAACATGGATTCAGTACAGGAATGAGAAAGACGAAACCCAGTTCAACAGCTTCCTCGACCATTTATCTGTAAGTATGGTTATGTATGGAAACTAGTAATATCGTCTTTCTCTGTCCAATACTTTCTAGGTTGTTGATAATGAGACTCCCATAATTTTCAACTGATGAGGTTCAAGTTGGATAGCCAAGATGATGCAACCAGACAAGCTTGCACCCATGTTTTCAAGTCTGCTCTACGATAGTATCGGTATAACTTGAGGAAAACTCACTTTGAAGGCAAGGCTAACAGTGAACTTGCCCAAACATCTCCAGTGGAAAATATATCTGATGAACACTGGAGAGGCCTCGTTAAACACTGGTCCGATCCGAAGTATCAGGTACATTATATATATGTGATCAGATCACATGTTGAAGTCCAATTTATGCATGTGCCACACAAATCTATCTTCTTGTAGGTGAACTGTTCAAAGAGCAAGGCCAACCGTACGAAAGTGAAATTCCAATAGACGACAGGATCTCGTAGCTATACTGCACACTGGGAGGCTCTTGTAATTAGCTGCTGTTTCACTCTTTTCGTTGTACCATATTATCAGATCTATATTGACTTGTTCCAAATGCAAAGGAAAGCCCGCAAGGACCAAAAAGTACCTGAACCAAATGCTGTGGAAATCTTCAAGGAATGTCACACCAGCAAGAAGAAGGGCATGACTACTACTTACTCTAACTTGTGCCTTGAACTGCATGGTTTGCAGCCAATGTCTATTACTCTTTTCAATTGTATACACAATTGTCTTAGCGTATCATTGCACCTTACAAGGTATAAAAGAGAGGAGTGATGTTCCTTTTATCTTGACCTGTAATTTAGTTCCGTGCCAGACTTGCCCACACAACATTACAATTGCTTGTTTGTCTATTCTTAGTTGTTTTGTGATATGAATGATGTCATACTATGATTACCGTATTATAAACTTCGTCTCTTTATCCTTAGCCCTCAATACAATGTGAGGCAATAGACAATACATTAGCGATGGTACATGGTCATATGTTTGGAACCTGGTTTTATTATGTACTTTGCAATAAAATACAACTATTATTTTACATGGGTTAACCAGAATAAGTTCTGTATATAGACCAAAGCTATTTTGTTTGGTTTTGCTGCCTGCTTAATATCTTTTGTTCCGGCACTACTAATGTAAAACCACAACTTTTCAGCGAGCTATGGAAAACATGGTGGAACCGCCACCTTCTGAAGGTGGCGAGGCAACTATAACCGCAATGTCAGCTCTTGCCGCAGTGGGTCAGTACCTGTCCACTAACAGTGCCAAAAGCACGTTCCTACGTAATACTAGCTTGGTTGTTAAGGCGATCTCATCCAAACTGCCTCATGATCAAGATATGCAAGCTCAGAACAATGTTGTACCTACGCTCCAGACACAAGTCTATTCCCTAACAGAGACCCTTTGTGAAACAAGGAGAGACAACGTTCGATGTTGTCAAGATATGCCTAGTTTTGAAACCAGATTATCAGACATTTGCTATGTTCTTCAGGAGCCTAGGAGAACTAAAGGCGAAGGTTGCGGTGCTCCATCGGACAATACACAATGAAAACTTAATAGTCAGGTCAAATGAACTGAGCTTTCGAACTTCTGGTGGTGCATTTGTTTGCTAGACTATTAACTTTTATGCCAACCTTACTTTTGTTTTATAGTTGTAATTTGTTTTGGTGCGATACCAAATTTGTTCTTAACATGCAGCCACCGGCTAAAGAAAACAGCAAGCCATTTTTGTATAGTGTAGGGTGTTCCCTATATTTGCACTAGTGGTGAACTTTGATGCCCACCGGCTATAGTTAACATGGGCCTCCTACGGGCCACAGAAACAATGGGCCTTCTAAGGGCCGTAGAAACAATGGGCCGTCTACGTGGCGTAGAAACAATGGGCCTTATACAGGCCGTAGACACAATGTGCCTTCTATGGGCCGGATCATCAATGGGCCTTCTACGGGCCGTATGATCGGTTGGCCAAACATGGGCCAATAACAGACCACATTATGGCCGTAAATGGGCTAGAGTTGAAATCGTTCATGTGCCGACCATAACAGGCCGTTGTTAATTGGCCGTATATTGATGACGCTATGAAAACGGCCCAGTTTATTAACTGGCCACAAACGGGCTGACTGTAACCACGGACTGAATTTGGCCCACAAGCAGAAAATGACAGTAACGGGCCGTAAGTAAACGAATGTGGAAATGAGCCCAAGAATAAATGGGCCCCAAGAAGGCCAAAAGATAATAGGGGTTGGAAACGGCCCAACGGAATAATGGGCCGTTAATGGGCATAAAGTGTTACACTGTTCATTACGGGCCAGTTTCACCACGTGCCGTTAATGGGTATAAAGTGATACAATGTTCATTACGGACCATTTTTACCACGGGCCATTAATGGGCCGAGGGTAATAAGGGCCTCATATGGGCCGAAAGACGTCATGGGCCATACATGGGCCGGAAGTTAAAATGGGCTGGAATTATATTGGACGACCCAGATGACGCTACTAGGCCTAATTCGGATAGGCCGTAAATGGACCCTGGGTTAGCGGGCTGTAAATGGGCTATATGAGAACATGCCGTTAACAGGCTTGCCGTGGGCCGGTCTGCCACCTTTTGACCAAGTCAAACGGGCCAGCCTTTACACAGGAATGGGCCTCTGTTGGCCGTGCCACATGTCGACATATCATGGGCGCTTTGGGTCCAATGAGTGGATGACATCTGTCCCAACAGTGAGCCAACACATGTTTCCTCTAGCCAATGATGATTTTACACTCTCCGGCGATCCAAAATAGTGGGGATGGCGCTCCCACCCCCCACGGCGCTCCCACCCTCTCTGGCGATCTCCCCCTCTCCGGCGATCTCCCTTTCTCTCCACTAATCTGTGGATTCCCACCGCTCATCGGTTCCGGCGTCCTCTCTGGTTCTTGGAAATACCCATCTCCTATGGGTTCATCTGGTGGATCTACCCTTGGCTTGGATTTCTCCAAGGGTAGGGTTTTTGCAGAGGAGGTTTTCAGATCTACTAGCCTTATGATCCATCCTTCAGGGCACAGGAGGTCATTCAAATTAGTGGTTTCATTTAGCCGCCATGTCTTTCGTCTCACGGAGGATTCTGTGGCGGCGGCTCTAGAAGCAGCGATTGGTGGTTCGGCAATTGAGCTCCATGTTGAACATATCAAGGATAAGGTTTATTCCTTCCATGTTTCTTGCCAACAAGTTGGTTTTCTTATTATGGATCTTCGTTCATATGCATGTGATCTGTTCAAGTGCTATTTTCATCTGTGGGGTAATGGGGGACCTAATTGGACTAGAGAACTCCGTATATGGAGGAAGGAATGTGATGCTGCATGGATTCTAGTTAGTCCTACCAAGCGTCGATCAACTTTAGGCCTTTTAGCCATGAACAAGCCTCCGGCTAGATCAGCTTTAAAATCTGTTTCTTCGGCACAGAAAAAGCTTTCTTTTGCCACTTTTGAGCGATACTTGGCTTGCAAGGGATATAGATATCCGGCAACGCAAGAATGCATTGATACTATGTGTGATGCAGGATATGATCTCCCTGCTCATGAACGTGTGGTCATTCATCCATCGCCACAAGCGGACTTGCGTTGGACGGTGCACGTCCACCCATAGTTTTTGGTACAGTCACTCCGTTGCCGGCGTTGAGCCGGCCGGACTCATCTCCACCGGTGTCTGATCCGGTTTTGGAGGACCGATCACCCATGCATGCGGGGATTTCGTCCGCACGTTTCGCAGGGGCGGGATTGCCGCCTATTCAAATGAATTGTCTGCCTTCCGACCCAGTTCCAATGGAGGCCTGCCTGCCCGCTAGCCCACTTTCAAGGCCCAGCCCATCTGTCTCTGGGCCACCTACGTCTACGACCCCAACTCCTTTGGGCCACTGTCTAGATATACCTTCATCTCAAGAGGCTGCAAGGCAGTTTGAGGCCATGGTCGATGACATGGTGGACCGTGTGATTACCTGTACAATTTGCTCTCAAAGGGGCCACCTGTCAGCCGCTTGTGGAATGCGAGCGGTCTGCACGAGTTGCTCTCGCCCTGGTCACTCTAGACGTGACTGTAATGATTTCGCGCGCTCCAAGGGTCTGGTTTGGAGGCCAATTCTGGTGCAACAAAAAACGAGTTTATCGGAATCTGCTGCTACTCATGGGAACAGAACCGGCGTTATTGGGATAGACTGTCCAGTCCCATCGCCGCCGCCCACATTACATCTTCCCTCCCCTCAAGCCAAAGAAAACCCCCGACCTGCTACTGAAGATTCCATGGTGAACTATGAGCTTGATCCCCAACGCTTTGTGCCCCCGGGTCATCACATCATTGATGGGGGCGATCGTCGGCTACCCCGCTCCTTCTTCACGCCCGCTGCGCGGCTGACTCGTCGCCACAAGGACTTCATGGTGGCAGAGGTCATGCCGGAGCCGGAGGGGCCGTTTGGCCCAGTACGGGAAGAAGTGGTTCAGTTTCTGCACAACAGAGGTATTTTTGTTCGATCTGCGCAGCCATGGTTTCATGGGGTAGGGCTGTTTCAAGTCAGGGATCCGTCAGTCAGATACACATTGATCCAGCATGCACCGTTTCCTTTTGGTCATGATCGCTCTGTCAGATTTATGAAGCATGATGATGGACAAAATTATAGAGGGATACAGGGTTTTCGCAAGGGCTGGTTAATGTTTATTGGGATTCCTCTTGATTATCGCACCACTGAATATATCTCTCAGGCGGTAGGCACTTTTGGAAAATTTATCTCTTGGGATAGTGAGGATCCTTATCTGCTCAGGACCGTAGTTGAAGCTTATTTTCCGGATACACCGCTGGTTCCAAGGGATGTTGTCTTTCATGATTATGCGGAGTATGATGATGCACAAGTATCTTGGACTGCTGCTTGCTATGTTCTAGGTGCAGATTTTGCCGACCAGATGCCACATGACGAAGATCCCATGCTCTTGAATGGAAATCCTCATCCTTTTCCTGGCAATCTGGTGCAGGATAATCTGATGTTTGCTTTGCCTCCATACCCAATGCTTGGTTGGAATGATGCTCCCCTTGCTCCACCCCCTCCGCTTGTGAATAATAATGATCCTATTTGGGGAAATGCCATGTGGGGAGAGGATGCAGAGATTGAGCAGGCCCCACACCCTGCGGCTCCAGAACAGGATCAAGTCTCAATAGTCATTGATCAGCCGGAAGGGTCTGCCTCTGTCGAGCAGCTTCAACCAGAGGATGATATCCAGCAGCACCATGATTTACCACTCCCCGAAGCTCAGCATCTGGTTTTTGAAGAGAACCAGCTTGCCATTGTGCCTTATCAGCCTCCGGTGATTCAGCAGCATGAAATTTTTATTGGCATGGCACGCATTGTGGCTGGTCCTCCTCTTCCTCCAGAGATGGTTTGGAAAAGATCTTTTGAGGATCTGATGGTTGATTTCTCGGTTAAAGATGTCCCCAGGTCCATTTTCTTCAAGCCACTGGGCACAGTCATTTACTCGAAGAGGTCTTGGTCCATTGCCTTCGATGAAGAAAGGATGATTTCTTCTTTAGCTGCCTCTTTGCCTGTGGTGCCTGTCACCAGGCAGTCTGTCTTGGCGAAGCGCCCAGTGGCCAGAGCCTTATTTGAGGAGTTGCCGGTTGTCAATGTCCAAGACTCTGTTTCTGAAGAAGGAGGGACGGAGAGTTCTGCTGTTCCTGTCTCAGCTCAATCTAGCATGGTTTTTTCTATTGAGCAATCAACTATGCGTAAACGGCAACAAAAGAAGAATACTCCGGTGGTTGATACATCTCTTAGGCGATGCACAAGGAGTGCGGCAAAATTGGATGGCTACAAGAATGTGGTTTTTGAACAGCTCTCACTGCAGCCATCCAAGAAGCGTCCTCGTGCAAAGCCCATGGAAGACAAGGCCCAGCCCACTCCAGTTGATGATTCTGAAGAGGCTCTACCTGCGGCACCGCCTCACACTCCGATTCAGGTTCTGCAAGCTGTGGGTGAGGAATTAGAGATTGATCCTGCGCTCATTTCGGTGGATAAGCTTATGGCTAATCCACAGGAGGACTTGTCTGCATCCACAGCGTAGTTTCTTATGTTATTCTCTATGTTGAAGGTGCTGGTTATGCTTGTTTTCTTTTCTGTTGAACTGTGTCCAGTCTGCGACGAGACATTTTGGGATTCTGAACTTACGTTCATTATGGATGGTATGGCATTAGGTGCCATATTTCTTTTGCTACTAGACGCTATGGTTTTAATGAATCGTGTTACAACACGTAGCTGGAAAGTGTTATGTTGGAATGTTCGCGGTCTCAATTCGGGAGCGAGACAGCGCTCTGTCAGGGAAAAGGTGATAGAGAGTCAATGTTCAGTTCTTTGCTTGCAGGAAACGAAGCTTTCCACTTGCTCGCGTTCAGACATTAAAAGCATTTGCCCCCATGGCTTTGATCAATTTGTGGAGTCTCCCTCTAGTGGGGCATCTGGGGGCCTATTAACAGTGTGGCGTTCAGATGTGTTTCATGGCACATTACTTGAAGTTAAGCCTTACTCTATAGTCATGCAGTTTACCTCGGTTCACAATAATGAAAAGTGGTTCATGGTGAATGTGTATGGCCCTTGTCAGGGTGAGTTACGTGATGAGTTTGTTTCTTGGATGTACAATTTAGATATTGATCCGGATCAGTTGTGGATGTTGATGGGAGACTTCAATTTCATCCGTTCAATGGCTAATAGGAACTTACCTGGGGGTGATATAAATGACATGTTCATATTCAATGAGATAATTGGCCATTTGGGATTGCTGGAACTTCCCTTGAAAGGAAGAAAATTTACTTGGTCTAATATGCAGGACAGACCTCTTTTGGAGTAGTTAGATTGGGTTTTCACATCGGCGAGTTGGATACACATTTACCCAATGACACAACTGACCCCCTTGGCCAAAACTGCGTCGGATCATGTGCCTTGTTTGGTTACCATCAATACAACAATTCCTAAAGCACACATTTTTAGGTTTGAAAACTTTTGGATCCATCAGGCTGGTTTTATGGAGTGTGTTCAGGAGGTTTGGAATAGACCCTCTCGCAAAACTCATATTGCGGCTATAATTGTGGACAAACTAAAGGTGTTGAGGTATGCACTAAAAAATGGCAAAAGGGGTTATCCCATATCAAATGGTTGCTTGAGAAGTGTAACTGGGTAATTCTTTGGTTGGACAATCTTGAGGACAGAAGATCTCTGTCCAGGCCTGAGTTTAATTTCAGGAAAATCACAAAACTGCATCATGAGCGACTGCTTCACATGCAATATCTCTATTGGAAGAAGAGATGTACAATCAGGTATATTAAAGTGGGGGAGGAGAACTCAAATTTTTTTCAGGCTATGGCAACTGAGAGATATAGAAAAAACTCTATTGCCAGTCTTTTGTTGTCTGATGGATCAATAACATCAAACCATGACAAAATGGCCAAGGAATTCTTGACAGCCTTCCGAAGCAGAATGGGGACAGTAAGGCCAATTTGTTTGGATGAAAACATATTGTCCCTTATTCCTAGGGTCCAGGGCCTGGCGGCACTCACGAACCAGTTTGATATGAAAGAAATGGAGCAGGTTATCAAGGAAATGCCCATTGACAAGGCCCCAGGGCCTGATGGCTTTAATGGACTTTTTTAAAAAAAGTGTTGGCACATAATTTCTGCCGATTTCATCAAGTTGGTTAAGGAGTTTCATGCTGGAACAGTTCAGTTGGAGAACTTGAATGACGCGTACATCACCCTGATCCCTAAGAAGCAGTCACCGGAGGGTGTAGGGGACTTCAGGCCGATCTCCCTTACCTCGGTGGGTTTGAAGTTTCTTACCAAACTCGCAGCTAACAGATTCCAACAGGAAATCATCAAATGTGTGCATAAAAACCAATATGGTTTCATAAAATCAAGAACAATCCAGGATTGTCTAGCTTGGACTTTTGAGTACATTCACCAGTGTAATCAATCTAAGAGGCCCATCATTTTGCTTAAACTGGATTTCGAAAAGGCTTTTGATTCTATCCAGCATGAGGCTATCATAAAGATCCTAATTGCAAAAGGTTTTGACGATAGATGGATCAGTTGGATTAAACAGTTGCTGTCCTCTGGCACTTCTTCCGTTCTTTTGAACGGAGTTCCTGGGAATCACTTCAAATGCAAATGCGGCGTGAAGCAGGGGGACCCCATTTCTCCCTTGCTCTTTGTGATTGCGGCGGATCTCTTGCAAAAATTGATAAATGATCTTCTTCATCAAGGTCTTATTAGTAGACCTCTGCCCACACATGACCCAGATTTCCCTGTGGTCCAATATGCTGATGATACGTTGCTTTTCTTCAATGCTGACAAAGATCAATTGAGGGCTTTGAAACGAGTTTTACACTCTTTCTCTCAGGCAACTGGACTTCAAATTAATTTTCATAAATCCTCAATGTATCCCATCAATGTGACAGACCCAGATGCTTCAGATCTGGCTACCTATTTTGCTTGTAATTTAGGCAAGATGCCTTTTACTTACCTGGGTCTGCCAGTGGGGACCACCAGGCCAAAAATTGTGGATCTTCTTCCGCTGGTGGATTGCATGGAGAGAAGATTGACTACAAGCTCTTGGTTTTTACCTCAAGGGAGCAGATTGTAGTTAGTTAATTCTGTTATCTCTTCATTGCCTATCTTCTTCCTTTCCAGTTTGTCACTTCCTCAGGGCATTTTGAAACAACTGGAAAGAATTCAGAGGCAGTGTTTATGGAGGAAGTATGGCCAGGAAAGGGGACACTCACTGGCGGCTTGGCCACTCGTCTGTCGACCTAAGTCCAAGGGAGGGCTTGGAATATGGAACTTAGGTTTACAGAATGATGCCCTGCTGATGAAACATCTCAATAAATTTTATAACAAGATGGACGTGCCATGGGTGCAGTTAGTTTGGGATTCTTACTACTTTCAGAGGATTCCACATGACACTGTTCTTTGTGGCTCCTTTTGGTGGAGAGATGTATGTAAGCTGATGGATAACTTTCGGTCAGTTACGTCAGTGGATGTTGCTACGGGTGATACGGTTTTGTTCTGGTCTGACTACTGGCAAATTGGGGGCAGTTCAGTCCCACTGCAAGATCGATTTCCTAGGCTCTACTCCTTTTGTCTTGACAAAAATCTCTCAGTCAAGGAAGTCTTTGCGGCTAGTAGTTTCCAAGACCTACTCTACTTACCTCTCACTGCACAAGCCTTTCAGGAATTGCAGCAACTTTCTTCCCTAATGAGGACTTTTCAGTTTGATAATACCTCCAAGGACAGCTGGAGCTGGAGGCATGGCAAGAAAGCAGTTTTTACTGCAAAGAGGTTTTATGATTTTGTATATCAGCCAATGGTCTCAAACCCTATTCTGGGGTGGATATGGAAGAGTTGCTGCACCATGTCGATCAAGATGTTTGCTTGGCTTGTAATTATGGACAGGGTTAACACTAAAGACATGATTCAGCGGAGGCATTGGAAGATTAATGAAGGACCAGAATGTGTGCTTTGTCCCACTGGAATTCTGGAAGACAGAAACCATCTTTTCTTCTAGTGCAATTATAGCACTTGAGTGTGGAACTATCTGCAAATTGAATGGACCAATGGTAATGATATGGCGGATATTGCTCGTCAAGCTAGGAAGGAGTTCAACAAGCCTTTCTTTGGGGAGGTGGTGTTTACGGCATGGTGGAATATTTGGAAGGTCAGGAATGATAGAGCTTTCCAGAACATCCAACCAACTTTCAGGGCCTGGAGGAATGGTTTCATTCATGACCTTACTCTGCTCTCTCATCGGATCAAACGGAAATACAGGGAAACCCTTCTTAAGTGGATTGATTTTCTTCCTCCTTGAGGAGAGCTGCTGTTGCTTTTCTTCCCTCGATAATTATTTAGGTATAGTCTTCCTTTCCCTGTATAGCTTCTTTTAGGGTTTTTCCTTCGTCCTCATCTTGAGGATGCATACCTTGTATTTATTTTGGCTTAATTAATAAAATGCTGTGGGGTGCAAGCCCTGCAGTCTTCATGGTAAAAAAAATGATGATTTTACACGTGTAAAATCCCCATTGGTCGGGGCTGTTAACGGGTTACGGATCCAAAACCAGACCCGATAGCTTAACGACGTTCCGTTACGGTGGATGCCATGTGTCGGTCACCCTTGACGAAAGCACTTCTGTGACGCGTGATTTATCGTCATGGAAGTGGACACTTCCATGATGATAATTTTGGTAATGTCATGGAACACTTCTACGACAACACATGTATGACTATCTTGATTCTGTCATAAATTTGTCATGGATGTACATGCATGACAGAAAATATGACCTACTGTGACAAACACGTATCATCATGGAAGTGTATTTTTTTGTAGTGCAATTTCCTTCAGCTTTATTGATTTTGCATTGCGAGGTCAAACCGACAAGAAAAAGGAATATAATTCCCTCTTCAGAACTCATTCATGCATGATTCTGACAAACACTACTTTGATGAAAGGCAAAGTCATGATACGAGGATGGAATATGTGCGAAAAAATGGACGGCTTGACATATTCACACCTATGATGTGGTAACTAAGCAGAAGGCACTTCAACAAATTAGAAGCACTGCAAACTAGACACCATATTAATGGTGCAATCAATGTCACTCTACCAAGTTGAAACTGTCTTGTCATAGGTGGCGTTCATCAAACTAGAAGCAATACATGCTAGAAATCATATTCAAGACGCAAACCAATATCACACTTCCAACTTAAAGGTAGTTTCATGTAAGAACATGGTGTGATACACATATATAGTATGTGCCCAAAACAGGAAAGCGTGTCATATTCACACGTATCATGTGTAAGATAAGCAGATGCAGTTTACACTAATTAGGAGCAATACAAGCTAGACACCATATGCAACATGCAACCAGATATCACACTGCCAAGTTAGAGCAAGCACCTTGGATGGTGGAGTAGGGGAGCGGAGACTTGGACCTTGTAATGCACTATCAGTACAAGGAGAATCGGTACAGATGCTCCGTTTACGTTGCTGCAGAGGACCACCATCATAGCCTTCCTTACTCTTTTCCTTCCTCTTTCTTGATTTTGCCTTGTCAAGTCAAGCCCACAAGAAAAAGGAATAAAATTTGCTCTTCAGAACTCATTGATGCAGGATACTGACGAACACTACTTTCATGTAAGGCAGCCGCATGATAGGAGGATGTAGTATGTATCAAAAATAGGACGGCGTGACATATTGACATGTATGATGTATAAAGTGTAAACTAAGCACAAGGTGCTTGAACTTGTTAGAATCAATGCAAGCTAGAAACCATATGAAAGATGAAACCAATATCACTTTGCCAAATTAAAAGGGTACCCTAACAAATGTATTTGACCAAATTAGAAGCAATACATGGCAACAGGCTAGAAATAATATGCAATATGCAACGAATAAAGGTGACTCATCGTAAGTGATTGATCTAGGATACAGAAGAGAGGTAGTTTCATGTAAGAACAAGGTTAACACATAGATGTAGTGTGTACCAAAAATAGGAAGGCATGTCATATTCACAGGTATATTGTGTAAACTAAGAAGATGCAATTTTCCCTAATTAGAAGCATTAGAAGCTAGACACTGTATGCAACATGCAACCACATATCACACTACGAAGTTAGAGCAAGCACCTGTGATGGTGGTGTGGGGGAATTGCAATCATCAACTAGAGATCTACATTGACTATCTTCATTTAGCCTTGCTGTTTCTTCAGGATCATGTGGGGAGGATGACACTGCACTCTTTAAACGAGTATGGCGTCTCACAGTAACCCCCTGGGGTGTCTGTCTCATCATTAGTGATTGACGAGGGATACAAAAGAGTATTAGTTTGATGTGCGAACATGGTTAATAGACATATGTAGTATGTATCAAAAACAAGAAGGCATGTCATTATCAAAGGTATAATGTGTAAAGTAAGCATATGCAGTTTAACCAAATTGGAAGCAATACAAGCTAGACACCATATGCAACATGCAACCATATTTGATAGCGCGAAGTTGAAGCAAGCACCTGGGATGGTTGTGTGTGGCAATTGAGATCATCAACTACAGAGCTACGTTTACTGTCTCCAACTACTGACACTGCACCCTTTAGAGCGCTGAAATGCTTAGTGCTTAAGCGACTTCTGTCTTTTCGTTTCTGCATTCATCAACACTGCCTCAGAGTTTGAAATACCCATGCATAAAAAAACAATAGTGTGAGTATGGGTGAAGTGTCTGCACAATTAGTACAGTGTAAAGGTAGCAGATAGCAGGTCGGTGAGAAATAAATGACGGGACACATATGATAGCTCTACAACATGCATGGCACACTAAATTACTACATGATTGGATGAAAAAAAATAGTCGACTGAAAACAAATAGGTCAGTCCATTTTTTTGCACCGTCCGATGTACAAAGAATGGGCAGATCGCCTTCATCTACCTCCAGCCAGTCAGTGTTGACGATCTTCTTCGAAATGCCAGCGACCACCGGCCCAGTCCCCTGCCTGCGCCCTCCCCTCGACCTCACCGCACCACCATGCTTGGCACCGCCCCCGACCATCCATTCAAGACCCACTGACCTCCAGATCGGGCGCAAGCAGCTCCTGTGCCCCACACCCCTATGATAGACACCGATGCGCTGCTTCCCCAGCGAACAGGCGGACTAGGTGCTCCGCGCGCCTAAGCGGGTGCTGCTTCTTTTAATTGCAGTTTGACTAACCCTGAATTCAAATCCAGGCGGGATACTGACCTCTAGCAAAGGTGAAATAGTAAAGGGAGAAAACCTTGTGCATTTAGTATCACGAAGAAGATGCAGTAAGAAGTGCTCAACTAGTTTCTTTCATGGGATGAATACGGTGTGAGTAGAGACGTAACGTTTGCACGAATATGGGAAGAGGAGTACCTCTTTCTGCTGGCAGTGATGTGTCCTCCTTTTGTTTTTCCAACGATCTTCTTGTGGTTGGCTGGAAATGAGAAGTTGTGGAGTACGATGGAGCCTTGGATGAACCCATGGCCAAGTTGTTGAGTGTGGTGCGGTGGCCATCTATCAGCGGCAGGGAACCAGATCCGAGGTGGCGAACGACGACGTAGCGGGAGCATCTCCAGTGCGGTGGACAGTTGCGACAGTGGAGCGGCAACAGTGAGGCGCAGGATGGCGTGGTCGGAGTGGTTCTGCTATGGCACACGCTGGTGTCGGCATCGTGGAGGCAGCTCTACCTCGGCTTCAGCTGCTAAGTTCTTGAGGGCGTTGCGGTTGCAGTTGCGTTGGACGACGATGTCGGGGTACCGGCTCCGGCGTGATGGAGGAGGGAGGCGGTGGATTGGTTGCTATGGGTTGGAGGATGGAGGAGGCTGGGGTTTGGCGGCTGGTAGAGAGGGTGTTTGGGTGCCCACGGAGTATGAATGGGGAAACGGAGGGAGGCGGGGAACTAAGGGGGAACAATGTTTCGGTTTGCGATGCGCTTGTTTGAAATTTGGGGGAAGTTACAAACTTTGCCCCCATCTAAAATTTTGGAGATATTGTGAGTTGGGGGGTAGGACAGTAATCTCAGGTGTCCCAAATGTGGGCGGGATAGATTTCGGCCGAGCGCATGGGTGTTAAGGCGCCCACGGCGTATGAATGCTTCTCGGAGGCAGTTGAGACTGGCGTCTTGGTGAAGTTACAAACCTACCCCGGTTTAGAACTTTGGACATCGGGCCGATAGGCTACACGGGCCAGAGTCAGGACAGTAATTTCCTACCACCAAACATTAGTCTTGCGCGGTTTCAGGTGACCAGAGGCCTATTTGGCGCTTCGTTCAATATTTGGGAGCAGAAGCATTAACGTTTTCGGTTCTCTTGAATTGAACTTTCAGGATTTGTCAAACTTCACAAAACTTTACTCTTGAAAATCCTAAAGCTACGATTATTTTGGAATGGAGGGGGTACATTTGAATATACATTGTACACGAGTATATATTAAAAAAATATGCAACTTACCTCAGTTCATGCATGGTTCCAGATATAATCTCCTTGGTTGCAAAAAAAAGTTAGACATGTGTATGAATATATATATATATATATATATAGCATGTTCAAACACACAACAAAGATTGATGCCCCCTTTTACATCTGATTTACAAATGTCGTTATCTCGGGTTCAAATAGATGAATGCACTTCCTATGAATTCGAATCTTCGAAACCCCATTTATCTTGAATTCGACATGTATTCTATATCGTAGCTAGCAATTTGGAATGTATCCATGCAAGTGAGAAATGTATAAAGTGCTTCACACTAACAACATGGAATACCACTGGACTACCTGGATAACACATGCGTTCTATGCAACCTTGCACAACATGAGGATCGGGCTCATCTTTGCTTTGCTTGCAACTTTAGCCAAAGGGTTTGTAACTATCTTGGGATTTCCAGGACAGTTCAACCAAACCAAACCACATATGAAATGGCACAAGCAGTTAGGAAGGATTTTGGTCTCCCTTTTTTCTCTGAGGTTGTATTCACTGCTACCTGGAATATTTGGATACAATGGAATGGGAAGATTTTCAGAAATGAACAACCATCATTTAGAGCTTGGAGAAGAAACTTTATTCATGACATCTCTCTTCTATCTCATAGGATTAGATGTAAATATAGAGATAGTTTTCTGTCTTGGATAGCTAACCATTCTTAGCTTTTCTTGTAAGTATCTTTCTTTCCTCTATAAATTCTTCACTTGTAACCTATTCCCTTTTTATCTATAATAAAGGAATGTGAGGCTGTTGCCTTGCAGTAAATAGTCAAAAGAAAACAGCATGGACTGCACTAATTAATGTTTATATATGAATTGCAAAAGCATCCATTGCCTGTATTTCAAACTGCTCTCATTCTATGGATCTATAATATGAAATAAACACATGCACATGCTAGAATTCAATAGAGTATGGGTGTCTGATAGACCAATTTTCGTCCATACGCAATTTGCAAAATTCATGATCTCATCCAAAAATAATAATGCCATTTATATTTTAATTTAATGCGTAGAACCGCCTTTTACACGTAGATACACTATGCCTCGGCCCGTTCTCACAAATGCACAATCGGTCTACCGCATAAGTGCACACACTTTATATGCATCGGCATTTCTCTTTCACACATGCTCACAATCTCTCTTAGGGTGTCGGGGAGTCTCACGCACATGCTCTCTCTGTATCTCTCTCTCTCTCTTTCTGACTACTATGTACCACTCTTTTCACTAATCTCAGTTGGAAAACAATATTTCTCTCACATGCATATATACACACGCACAGTCTCTACTAGCCCTCTATACGCACATATATGTGCCAACGTGTCTCCCGCACGCACATTATCTTTTGGCCTCTCTCGCACACATTGCCCCCGCAGACACACCTCTCTCTTAGACTACCCACAGTGGGAGTAACATTTGTAGTACCATCACACATATCTAGGTTAAATAGATGATGTGGCATGTAATAAATGAAGAAAGAGATGAAAGTCGTAACATAGCTAGTTACTACTAGTATGAGTAACATCACACATATCAAGGCAAGATGTGTATATAAATAAACGAAGTGCTCTATGTTACCACACATATGTTACTTCCCGCTATAGAGGTAGTAATATTACTACCCATTGTGGCTAATCTTAGTAGTTGGCAGATACGATTCCATCATATCATTCAGGAGGATATCCCTGACTGTTAGGCTGGATGGTAATACGAGGCAAAGTTTTACCCTAGTTCGGACCCTTGCAATTGAGGAAAAAGCCTACTCCTGGTACTCTATATTAGTGATAGGGGTGTGTACAAAGTACACGTGAATACCAGGCATTGTGCGTGTGTATACTATCGACGAACTAGCCCCCATGCTTCTATAACATACGGGGGGCCTAGGGTTACAAATCATATATAGTCGGCTTATCACCAGTGGGGACAGAGTCCTCCGCGACTCTGGTAGCGAGCTTCGTGGTGTACGTCGAGTCCTCCACATGGGTCTTCGTATAATGCCTCTCGGTCCAGCCTATGTGGCACAGGATGGAACCGACCCATGAGTCATCATGTTGACCCACCACAACTAGAAATGATGTGCCCACCACACCACCTGCGCAATCGACCACTAAGAAAATAAGCATATAAAATAGTACAATATTATACATGAAAGTTAATTGCATGGTGCATCCAAAAATATTTGTTCTACATTGTGAATGTTTATATATTCTCCTAAAATATTAGTCACGGGAAAGAGAAACGAAGGGCATATCTCTTCTTGTCTCCACCGGACACCCCCTCTTTCTACACCACTTTCACATACGCACACAAACTATCTCTCGGCCCTCTAAAAGTATGCATGCCCATGACACATTCATGTGTGACGGTCACTGTATTTCAAGTTAAAGCACTATACGGTCACTTGACTTCAGAATATGCTCATTATGATCACCGTATACATTTCATGGTGATCATACGGTATCTAGCTCATGATACGTCTCCGTATTTTCTTGATGACACTGACGGACTTTGCATTTGATGCGTGCTCCGTATTTTGTTGATGACACTTACGGTCATTGCATTTGAAGCGAAAGCACGATATGATCACTGGACTTGAGAATAATCTCATCACGGTGACCACATACATTTTGTCGTGCTAACCAACAAGTGATTGGATGGTTAGGAGGACAATGGTTTCTTGAGCCCACCAGGGTTAAAGTCCCGGTGCTCGCATTTATCCTGGGTTAGTTTCAATATTTTCCGGCGATGTGCGTTCAGTGGGAGGACACGTTCCACTCGACTACGAGGCACCAATGGTGACTTCGTAAAATCTCAAGATCATATGCTGCCTCACTCTCTCGAAGGTGCTCATAGGGTAGGGTCTGCGTGTGTGCGGTTATAGCGGTGAGTGCTTGCGCGTATATATGAGCCCTTGCATCTGTACCGTGTTAAAAAAATACATGTCATGATTATACGGTCACTGGCTCACCCGTACAACTCTGTATTTTGTTGATGACACAATCAATTGACCAGTCAAATGTTCCACATGGCGCAACTAGTGTTGCACCATCGGGGTGCGTAACCGTGGGGCCCACCTATCAGCCCGTATATGGAAGAAAGAAATGGTAGTTTGAGTCTGTACTGTGTTAATACAATACATTTTAGGGTGATCATACGATCACTGGCTCACCATATAGCTCTGTAATTTGTTGATGACATGATCAGTCGACTAGTCAAACGGTCCACATTCAGCAGCACACATTACCATAGGGCCCACCCGTCAGCACATATATGAAGGACAGAAATGGTAATAAATTAGTGGTCGGTGGGTACTCGAAGTCGTGAGACCTCTGGTTGGCAGTCGCCGGCTGTCGGAGTAAATGACCATGGATAGCCTAGCCGGCTCCCCCTGGTTCTTCAGAAAAAAATTATAGGCCGATTGAGCCTTCAAGCATCCAAGGCGTGGGGCCGCCTTCCTCCGGCCGGCTACCTCTTTGGCCGGCTGCACGAAGGTGGCCCAGCACTAAAATCCTCATGAAGAAAACCATGAGAGGGCCGGCTCCAAGGAGCCGGCCATGAAAAGGCCGACTCCAAGAAGCCGCCCCCCCAGCAGGCGGCCGAGGTCATGTCCTCAAAGTTTGCACCCACATAACGGCGATGAGATGGTGCGTGGCTATAGTGAAGCCTACCACCACCGAATCCCGGAACGAGCATGGCCACAGAGCGTCGTACGGGGCGGCCATCACCCGTCCAGCGCAGCACTGTTGCCATGTTGACCATGAGTCACCCATGGCAAGCTGTTACTACTACCCATGGGTGGCGGGCCCCCTCAGTCAGGAAGACGCCTAAAGGCGGCCAGGCCTCTCCCAGTCGGCCTAGGGAATGGCCGACTCCCAGTAGTCGGCTAGTTCACTTCCTCGAAGGAGGTGCCTCATTAAGGAGATAAGGCGAGGTAAGGCTACAGCAATAAGCCGCCCAGCGGCAGCACTGTAGCCATGCTTACCACGACAAAGCCCCCGTCACCAGAGGTGAGGCAACAGTAACCAGCCTCCGACAAGACCCATGGTTACAGTTGGGTCCACCAGTCGGCGGGCCCATCGATCGGCGGAGAAGCGGGCCAGCATAGACATAGACGGCTGGGGCCCGCACCTAGCCGGATTACCTGTCAGGACCCCGATTCTAAGCCACATCGATCTAGCCGGTAACACCTCATATCACTTTGCGGCCTCAGGCATGGTATCCCACGGGTGTCGCCTTACCATGGCCCGGGACCGTTTGCGCCTTTTGGCTCGCGTATATGACAATGTCGCTAGCATCCATATGACCGAGAACCCGGGCCGACATGGCTAGTCGTGAACCCAAAGCGGCACAGACCTATGGAGACAGGCATACATGAATCACAACGAACATGTCGGTCATCAACGAGTGATTCCGGGCTATAGCACTGGGCTAACAGGACTCCGGGGGATCCCGGGCTGTAGCAGGCTAGACAGGACTCCGGAGATCACCGCGTGACATTTCCCCGAAGGGACAGACATAGGGACGAAGTGAAACACATGCCGGCCAGTCAAGTGTCCTGAACAGTAGTGCTGGGCTAGCAAGACTCCGGTGAACCGGGCTGTAGCGGACTACTATGGCTCGAGGAGCACTAGACTACATTTCCCCATAAGAAAGGCTGCGAAGGACAAACAACTAGATTGTCGGATCCCACTCATACCAAGCATTTCAATCATACATACAATATGCTCGATATGAGTACATACAACATGGCATCACAACAAAACTCTACAACTCAGGTACTTTATTTAAAGGCTCCAGGGAGCCATACATAACATATCCATACAGGTAGGGGTCACATGACCCGACACTCAAGTCATACAGTCATACAAGCACATGCGGAAGCAACTAGTTTGGGTACAGACTCTAGAAAGAAAGAAGGCTTCTCGAAGCCTGTCTATCTACATAGGGCCCTCCATGGCCTGGATCACCACCTGGGTGGCTAGTCACTCATCGACGTCAAGGTCTACGTAAAACCCATCGATGGGGGCAGTGTTGTCGTCTGAAAACAATAAATAAGCAAACATGAGTACAAAGGTACTCAGCAAGTCTTATATCAGAACCTACTGTACATGCTCATTCTCAAGAAGGTGGTGGGGTTTATGCAGCAAGCCAGCTTTGACTCTTGGCTAAGCTATCCTACGGAATCTTTTAGCAAAATAGTTTTCGCACACGAGTCCACTACTCACCATCACAATACTCCACCGTGGATCCTCCCTCGTATCCTGCGAGGGGGCCATCCTCGGTACTCACACTTATCTTGAGTCTTTTAGTAGTATCCATTAACTTGTCTATGAACTGTATATGCAACCAAGTAGTCCTTTACCGCGGACACGGCTATTCGAATAGTTTTATACCCTGCAGGGGTGTACTTCGTCACACATGTTTCCACCACTTAGCGTCTGCACACGAAATGTGCTCGGCAGACTTCAAGCGAAAACCGACGTGGGTGTAGACCACGACCTGACTAACCTCACAAGTCTCTAGTCCAGGGTCATCGCCTATTCAGGTTCCATCCGCAAGGAAATCCAGTCGGGGTGTCCTCAACGGCCCCAAACGATGTGAACAGGGTTCCCGAGACACCAAACGGGTGACTCGGTACACCGTGCCACGGTGTATCTACCGCAACATAGCCCACCCCTAGGGTCAGCGCTACGCACGGCCGCCAACACATATCCTACAAACACCAGAAACTAGTTGCAACTCCTGGACTGAGGCGAGAGGGGTCGGTAAGTCGAGCGGGGTCATATTTCAGGGCTCAATGTGTGGTAGTAGCTGAATCTTAATTCACGCATACAGAACTCAGTTCTTAGGGACGGCTTCAATGAAACAACCCACCATGTACTCCTACATGGCCTCTCATCGATACCTTTACCAAAACATGTTCAACACATCCCTCATATTACTGGCACAAGCATTTCACTCTAGCCCATCACCCAGATGAACCAGACCTGACACAACTCTAAGCATAGCAGGCATAGCAAGGTAGGAATCACAAAACATGGCTCAATCAACTCCTACACATGCTAGTGGGTTTCATCTAGTTATTGTGGCAATGATAGGTCATGCAGAGGATAAGGGTTCAGCTACCGTAGCACACAGCAGTTTGAATCGTGTTGTCTTAATGCAGTAAACAAGAGCAGGAGCGAGAACATGGGTTGTATCGGAATGATCAATGGTTGCTTGCCTGATGGAGTGGTGACGGGATACTGCCCTTCAGTTGGATACTCGTGAATATCCTCGGAGGCAGAACCTACCACGAACAACACAACCGAGCACAATCAACACATGACGATATGCAACAATATGATGCATGCTATGACATGGCAATATGGATGTGTCTTGAGCTAATGCAACTAGCTATGATTTAAATGAAGTTGGTTTGAGTACAAGATTCAAATTCCAACCCCATATATGATTATTTAAATGCCCTTTATTTGTTTTGTCCAAAACAGAGGACAAGCATTGTTCAAACATGCATGAAAATGGTACAGATGGATTCCTTGAATTTTTCTGATAATTTTTCATATATAATTTGTCTCATTTGGAGTTATGGTTGAATTTCTATGAATTTTTGAAGTTTTGGGTATTTTCTGGAATTTCCTGAATTATTTTTAAACTAGAAAATGATTTACTGCGTCAGCCCGACGTCAGGGTGACGTCAGCTGGTCAACTGAGCTGCCTCCAGGTCAAACCTGACCAGTGGGGTCCACTGGTCAGTGTAACAGGGCAGGGAGAGAGGCTGACTAGTGGGTCCGGGTCAATGATGACGTGGCATGGTCAAACTGACATGTGGGGCCCATGGCGGTTAGTTTAAGTTAAACAGGGAATAATCCGGGGTTAATTAGCGTGTGGGGCCCATCCGTTAGTGGCACAGTGATCAGCTAATGGCGTCATTAGCGTTAACTAAGTGTGCCACGTTGGCTCGCCGGAGTTGGTCCACGGCTCGACGCCGGCGAAGCCCGAGACGGCGGAGGTGCTACGGGAAGGCGCTATAGGGGGCGGTTTCGAGCGCGGTTTGGCTCGTTGGAACGCCCGCGACGCGGCGCGTCCAGCGGTGGCTGTGGCCGTGGCTGTGGTGGCCGGTAGCGGCAACTGCGGCGAGCGAGGCGGCGGCCGGAGCTCGGGACACACGGGCGCGGGGTTTCAGCGCGAGCATTAGAGCAACAGCGTGGCGCGTTCGCTTCCTGGGGACGCGTTGAGCATGTTGGTGATGCTAGCGCGGGCGGAAGAGCACACGAGCATGGAGCTCGTCGGCCATGGCGGCGGCCGGAGCTCGGTTTCATGGGGCGGCGGCTAACGGACGAGAACGGAGGGGGCGAGCAAGGGGGAAGGCGCAGGAGCTCACAGCGATCTCGAGGGAGGACTCAGCGGGCTCGGGGACGACCTGGAGACGGAGAATCGGGGCCGGCGATCTTTGGTGCCCGTCGGTGAAGACGACGGCAATTGCGTCACTGCAGGGCTCCCGACGTCGCTTGGAGCGGTGAGGAGGAAGGGTGGGTCGAGGCGGAGCTTTGGGAGGCGTCGGGGAGGCGAGGCGGTGGCCATGGCCGCGGTGAACGGCGTCGGTGGCGACGGGCGCGTTCGGTGGCGTTGTAGTGAGAGAGCAGAGGAGGGAGAGAGGTCCAGGGAGAGCCAGAGAGGGTCGAGGGGGGCCGCGGGCGTCTCCGTGGCGCGGCTAGGAGGCCAGGGGGGCTGCCACCGCGAAGCAGGAGGTGGAGACCTCCGGTGTGCGCTGCTGCTAGCACGCAGCTGCTTCGAGGCGAGGGGAGGAGGACGACGGGCGAGGTGCTGGTGGGCTGGGCCGCTTGTGGCCTGGCGCTGGGCCAGGTGGATGGGCTACAGGTGGGCCAGGTAAGGTCCAGGTGAGCCTCTGTTCTTTTCCTAATTTATTCTGTTTTTCTATTTCTGTTATTCTGTTTTGATTTAGTTTAAATACTAAATCATTTTGTAAAATCCTGAAAATATTTATGGACACTTTCTGAAATATTTCAGTGGCCCAAAAATAGTTCCAACATTATTTGAGCATTTGAATTATATAATAGTATTTTAAATGCCCAAATTCAAATATTTATGAATTAAGTCAATGCCCCTTTTGTTGACCTAAAATTATATGCACCATTTTTCCCAAGGGTTCTAACCCAAGGCAAAGAGGGTGAACATATTTGAAGGGCATTTCAGGTTCATTGAATTTATTTTTAGTAAACCCTAGTTGATTTCAGGGGGGGGGGGGGGGTGCTGGCGGTTCTGCTTTCCCCATTTCAATTTCTGATGAATGTAAACATGATGCACACTCTAATGCATAATCTAGCTAGGGTGTGACATTACCATTGTACCCGTGGGGGGTAGGCCTATATAAAGCCCCCAGGGCGCCCATGCAGAGGGATCCCTTTTGGATTAGTTTTAGACACCGCATTGAGGGAAGAAGCGGGAAAGCCTTGCCCTTCTTCATCCTTTCACCGAACAGCTCAAGGAGCCTCTTGTAGCTACTTGTTGATCTAGTGACCATGCGGAGACCCCGCAGAGCAGCAGTAGGGGTGTTATCTCCACAGAGAGCCCTGAAGCTGGGTAAGATTCCCCGGCATGCATGTCTCCGCCTTATCCCGTTTCCAGGCACCGGCGATGTCTTATTGGCTCCCACAATGATAAGCCACCCGTTGGCATATGTCGCACCAACCACCCGACATTTGGGGCCCACCGTGGGGCCAGGTGCACCGTCATCCGGAGACCTATTCTGGATGGGAACCCTTTTCCTTCCCAGCGTGCAAGGCGTCCCGACGCCTGCGCGCGAAGCTGCCTCGCCGATCTTCTTGGCGAGGGTCGCATCTCCAACGAGCCCGCGTCCGACACGGGCACAGACTGCCTCGAGAGCCACCTCGTCAGCCTCCTCGACCAACTCCACGTCTCCGGCGAGCTTGCCGCGGACTTGGAGTCGGTTGGCTCCACCGACCCGATGCCTGTCGACTCCGACACAGCATCGCTTGACGCCTTCCCCTCCAATGTGGTAATCATCAAAGACCCTCTTCCTCAAGCTGACAGCAGCGACAGCGCCATCACCGAGGTACTGGTCATCAACCATGGCACCGCCTCTGGTGAAAACGCCCACGACGCCCTGCAGACGGTGCTGCGCGACTTGTCCACCCCCATCCCGGCCGACGCCGACGCCGAGACGCTGGAGGCGCGCCGCCTCGCCCTCGTCGCGGAGGGCCAGAAGCTAGCTTCCATGAGACGCCTCACCGAGGCTCACCAGCGCGAAGTCGACCGTGCCGCCTTTGGCACGCCGCCTCCTGACGGCCCGAGCCGCGTCGGCATCATCAAGAAACATGGCGCGGCTATCGCCGACATGCTGGGAGAAGACCGCCCAGTCTATGCCACGCCTCTCGAGAACCTACGCGCTACCCTGGCGGCCGCAGACGAGATGAATGGACTAGGGCCCGACGAGCTTCCCTACATGACCAGACGCATCCAATAGCTTATCGACGCGGCCACAGAGCGACATGAAGCCGGTGTCCGCGCCGAAAGTCCTCCCCCACGCCGAGAACACGGTGCGACGTCCAGAACGCCGACTGCGGACAACACCCGCGCAAGGAAAGAAAAGGAGCCGGCAGCCAGCCGCAGCCGGACTCGAATTTCCATCGAGCGTGACGTAGAAGGCCGTCCTCAAGCTGTGGAATGGCGGGGCAACCCGCCTCCTCCTCCGCCTCGCGGGGAGAGATATCCTACTCCGCCACCTGTCACGCATCCGACTCTTAGCGGCCAGCTGGGCCGCCGCGAAGGAGTCGGCGAGAATGACGCCCGCCACCGGATCGACTTCCTAGCGCGATCCCTGGCTCTGGAAGAAGAAGATGATGTCGGCCCGCCTTGCTTTGGCCCTCGCATTCGCGACGAGCCCTTCCCCAAAGGGTTCTCGCTCCCAAGAGACACGCCCAAGTACAACGGCTCCGTGAAGCCGGAAGATTGGTTGATTGACTACTCCACTGCGGTTAGCATCACGAACGGCAACAGGCGTGTTGCCGTGAAGTATGCCCCCCTCATGCTCCAAGGCACGGCGCACACCTGGCTCAACAGCCTCAAGCCTTACAGGGTCAACAGCTGGTTAGACTTCACAGAAGCCTTCATTTGTAACTTCATCAGCACCTACAAGCGGGCCCCAAGCCCTGACAGCTCTCCTTGTGTGTACAAGGGCCCAATGAATCAACCCGCGACTACCTCACGCGTTGGGCCGAGCTCCGCAATTCCTGCAAAGGGGTGCATGAAGTTCAAGCTATAGATTATTTCACCACCGGGTGCCGAGAAGGCGCCCTCCTCAAGCACCGACTCCTCTGCGATGAGCCGACTACCCTCGAAGAGCTGCTGATCATAGTTGATAAATATGCCACGGCCGATTCCTCGATGAAGACCGAGCTCCGAGTAGACGCCTCCGGGAAGGTGCTTGCTCCGAGTCCAAAGACACCGGCAGGAGACTCCAACCGACGCCCATACCACAACGACCATAAGAGCAAGGCTCCCGTGCCACCTTCCACCAGTCGGCAGGTGGCCACAGTAGAAGATGAACAACCCGAAGGGCGGCCCACGCCCAAGAAGCAGAAAGGCAGCAGGCCAGCTTGGCAGCCGGCTTTCTCCTACGAGCAAGCACTTGATGCCCCCTGCAAGTTCCACAGCGGCGCGAAGCCTTCAAACCACACGACCCAAAAATGCCCCTGGCTCACGTGGATCTCCAAGGGCGAGGGGATAGTGCCGCCTCCACCTGCTGGTTAGCCGCCTCCGGCCCCTCCGCAGTCGGCCGCTCGACCAGCAGTCGGGGCCGTTCAAGACGAGTTCCCCAACGAGTATGCCGCCTGCGTCGTCTCCAACACCAAGAAGTCAACGCAGTCGCCTCCAACAACCCCAAGTTCATGCACTGGTCCGAAAGGCTTATCAACTGGAGCCGGGCCGATCACCCAGAGGTGATGCCGTCTCCCGGCTCTTATGCATTGGTCTTGGGTGCCACCCTCGCAATAGAAACGCGAGCTGCCCGTTTCTCCCGAGTCCTTATAGATGGCGGGAGCAGCATCAACATACTGTACCATGACACCATGGAGAAGCTGAGCATCAAGACAAGGCAACTCATGCCTAGTCGGACTGTGTTCCATGGCATCGTACCCGGCCTGTCCTACTCCCCAATCGGCAAGATCAAGATAGATGTCCTCTTCGGGGATAAGGATCATTTCCGCCAAGAGGCAGTGTGGTTTGACGTAGTGGATCTGGAGAGCCCTTAAAATGCATTGCTAGGCTGACCTGCTTTGGCCGAGTTCATGGCTATACCCCACTATGCCTACCTCAAGATGAAGATACCAAGTTCCAAGGGCATCATCACCATAGCCGGAGACTACAAGAAATCCCCCGAGTGTGCGACAGCTAGTAGCCAGCTGCCGAGTCCCTCATGATTACCGAAGAAAAGAAGATACTGGATCGAGTCGTGGCTATGGCCGGCAAGCAGTCGGGCCTGTCCCCTGACCCAAAAGAGAGTGACGCCCAAGGATCTTTCTAGTCGGCTGTCGGATTTCGGGTTCCGGCAGACCCTTAAGGTTCGAACACTGGGGTGTGCACGGAAATCACGCCTTCTACCTCCCCGCCCTGCAAGGATCTAAACTACTAAAGAATCACACAAGGGACACAAGATTTATACTGGTTCGGGCCACCATTGTGGTGTAATACCCTACTCCAGTGTGTGGTGGATGGATTGCCTCTTGGGGCTGAGGATGATGGACAATACAAGGAAGAACAGCCTCGCGAGGGTCTGTTCTTGGCCGGGGCGCAGAACTACTAGGAGGAGTTCACTCACCTTCTCTCTCTCTCTCTCTCTCTCTCTCTTGCTAGTCGGACCAACTAACTTTGCGAACCGAACCGAACTCTGTGTCTGCCAACCGCCTGAACCCCTTGCTACGTGGGTGGCCGGTCCTATTTATAGGGGCCCTGGTCCTCTTCCCAAATATCGAGCGGGAAGGGAGCCAACAATGGCGGTCTAATTTGAAGGGGGACAACAAGTACTCTTATCCTGACTAAAGTTGGTCTTCGCCCGCGAAAGACTCTGCGGTGACGCCGTGCTGGGCTCCATGGTGACCTCCGTCTCGTAGTTCGCTTGGTCCTGGTCTCGTTGCACCGAAATGACAACCTTTGCCTGATGCCTCGGTACTCCGCGGCTGCGCTTGCCCCCTTTGCACCAAAGAGGAAAGAAGGACGCTGTGCGCGCTGGCGCCCGCCTGGCACCCTCGATCGTCATGGCTTGCGTCACGGGCACCTCGCGAGGTACCCCACCTTGATATCTCCGTCTCCTCGCGAGCCAGCCTGAGGAGGCTGCGCCTGAGGATGCGCCATGTCGTCCGGCTCGCGAGGCTTGGCCCCTCGCGAGGGTCTTGAGTCTTCTGCTTGATGAAGATGGGCCATGTTGGGCCCCCATTTGAGCCACGCCGCAGGCCACAGGATGGCAAGTCTGGGGACCCCCGTTCCCAGAACGCCGACAGTAGCCCCCGGGCCCGAGGCGCGGATGGGCTTGGCCGTGCCGAGAGGCGAAAGGGCAAGGGCGAAGCGCCGCGGGCCCTAACAGCCTGCGTCCCTGGGCGCCGCGTGGCGGTTGATGGCACGTGGGTGCTTCAGCAACCGCGCAGGTTGGTAAGGGAGCGGCATCTGCCCAGACTTCGCCTTTTGCTCTCTCCGATCGCTGCTCAGATCCCCTCTCTTGCGCCTTCCCTTTCTTCCTCTAAACTTCCAGATCTACTCCAGCTGCGCGACCTAGGGAGCCATGGCGCCTTGCCAGCCTCCGGCCAAAGCTTGGTATTCCCCTGCTCTGGACCTGCCGAATGTGTCCAAGGCGAGCTTTGCCCGGCTGTGTCGGATGGCGACGGCGCAGGGCGTCAACGGGACTGAGGTGTTCAAGACCGGCTCCGCCACCCCCCCGGGCGGAGGGAGCACCTTTTATCCTCTCTTTATAAGCTCCATTGCTGCGGGCTTGGTGCCTCCCTTCTTTGAGTTCTACTTCTCTGTCCTCCGTCGTCCCCCAGGAGTGCCTCTGGAGCTCTGGCTGCAGCACGCCAGCTGCAGCGCCCTCGCGACCGAGGCTGAGGTCGTGGTCGCTGCCCCGGGCGAGGTCTAATTGTCCCGTGGCTAGAGAGAAATCACCCGGGTTTGCTAGGAGAGGGGCGTCTTCGCGGTCCACCTGGAGTACGACGGCGCTGCGGTGATGTTCTTCAAGGTCTTCGACGCGATCGGGCGCCGGCTGGAGGGTTGCCACGGGAGAGGTGGCCAGGACCTTGCCCTGGTGAGGGCTAGGCCCGTCGACCGCTCCCTTGGCGAAGGCGCTTGGGGGCCTAGCGACTCCAGCGAAATCTTCACGACTCCGGAGACGAGCGACGACAGCTACGAGCCCCCGAGCCGGTGCCGCTCCCGGAGCAGGGCGGGCTCGTCAGGCCGTCGCCGACCCTGATCTGGATGGGGTTGGCGCCGGCGCCTGACGGCCACTGTTGATGATGGCATCTTTTGCAGGAGTCCGTGTAGTTAGCACTCCTTAGGATCCGTTCCCTGCGAGGAATCAAAATGCGCCCCACGGGGGCTTGTAAGGTGTCTGTAGTCCCGTTTGTTAATACATGACCTTCGCTATGGATTTGTGTGAGTTGCTGATTTCGTCATAGCTTAGTTTTCCCTTTCGAACCTCACGAGGGCTTGGTGCTCTACGCCGACAGGTCCCAGTCCCAAGGCGGCGTCAGCCGTCGCTGGTATGCCAGGTCGCGATGCCGTGGTCAAGGCCAGGAGGTGAGCGACCCGGGATCCGGTAAGAGCCCCTGAGTCGCGATGCTCAGGAGGTCCCCTTTGGCGCCCAAGTAGCCATTGCTTGATTAGAACGGGAAGCAACGTCACTAGTACGGAATTGCTTTTGGTGCGGGGGTAGTGCCACGGTAGCCAGCGCTGTGGGAGGTGACTTATCTCGAGAGTTGGGGATTATTCCTGGTGCGCCGTCGGGTTCGCGCGTCGGCAGGAGCGGAATCGCTCGGCAAGGTCCTCGCGAGCCCCTTCCCCCTCGCCTCTGCTCCCCTTTCTGCTCTACGTCCTCGGGTCTCGGCCCTCGAGCTTGTCTCAGCCGTCACTGGTATGCCAGGTCGCGATGCCGTGGACAAGGCTAGAGGGTGGAGGGCTGGAGAGCCAGTAAGAGCCCTGAGTCGCGATGCTCAGGCACCCCCCTTTAACATGCAAGCGGTTCGCGCGGGCGAGGGTGAAGGGAACCTCGTGAGGGCCTTGGCTAGCGCAGTCCCCTCCAAGGATACTGCAAGTTCATCACAGAAAGAAGATGGGGTTGCCATGGCAGTCATTAGTCGATCGTTAGTCGCTCAAGTGCTCACTGGTTGGAGTAGGTGAGGTGTATCTGGGCACTCGTGAGCCAGCGCGGGACTCACGAGGCCCTACCTCTAGGCGGGTCGCGCCTGGCACTGGGTCGTATCTCGAGATGTGTTCCTGCAAAATTTGGTTAGATGCCGGTACTCTACGTCCTCGGGTCCCGGCCCTCGAGCTTGTCTCAGCCGTCGCTGGTATGCCAGGTCGCGATGCCATGGACAAGGCCAGAGGGTGAGGGCTGGAGAGCCAGTAAGAGCCCTGAGTCGCGATGCTCAGGCACCCCCCCATTAACGTGCAAGTGGCCGACATGGAGAAGAAAGGATGCCGCGGACAGGCACCATAGAGTTAAGCGTGATAGGCAATGCATAGTTGGAAATAAACACGAGGAAGGTACACGCCACTGGGTTTGGCCCGAGCGGCTTGGGGATGATGCAGCCCGAGGGGCGCCCCCAACAAGGCAAACTAACGACCGAAAGATAAAAGGGGATACATGCCGCAGGGACGGACCCACGCGGCCTGGGAGTGATGCAACCCTGGGAGGGCGCTCCCAGTTAGGAATGGAACTTGAAAGATGTCACCTGAGGACGTCGTCAGCGAAGTGGCGTTGGTGCAGCAGACTCGGTGGGCTGCGAAAGCTGATCCTCACGAGCCCTCAGGCCCCGGGGCCTCGGGAGGCTCCAGAGGCACCGGTGGCTCCTCGCGAGCTGCCTTCATCTCCACCAAGGTCGCGGAACGCCTGTCTTCCTAAGCCTCCATGATGCCCCTCATGAGGTGCTGGTACGCCGCAACCATGCTCGGCAGGCCGTAAGGCATGCGAACATAGCTGTGTGGTGGACCCCCGCAGCGCCCCACTTGTGAGGGCCAGAGACGCTCCGTCGTGGCGATCGGATTGAGCCCTAGTACGTCGACGCAGATGCGCAGCCCACCATCCTCGCCTGGATGTGGGGCCACGGCTGGTAGGCGGCGGCAACCTCTCATGATCCTTGTCTCCTGTAGTTCCTGAATGGCCTTGTCGATGAACTCCTGCTGGTCTGAGCTCCCTCGCCTGGCTCCTTCTCGGGGGAAACGTGCTTCGAAGCATGCCTCCACATGGTGCCCAAGCGCCTCCCTCGTGTCCCTGGCTAGGTCCGTGGCCCTCCAAGTGAGAGCCCCCGAGCCCTACCTGAGGAGGGCGCCGGACGCGCTTCCCTACGCGATGGAAGGAGGGTCCCCCTGGGCAGACACGGGCCCTGAAGGGCCTGCCTCCTAAGGGGCTGAGCCTGACGACATCTTCTTCTTCTTGGGGGTGGTCTCAGGAAGCCTCCTGCTTCCGCGATCTGGGTCTGCTAGCGACGTGGCCTGATAGCCTCGCTCCAGGGAACACACTGCATCCTTCTCTTCACAGGGCACCGTGATGACTCCGCCACTTCCTGGCATCTTCAGGACGTTGTAGCCGTGGTGTGTCATAGCCATGAACTTGGCCAGCGCCGGGTACCCGAGGATGGCGTTGTACGGCAGGCGGATGTGGGCGACGTCTAAGTCGATCAGCTCGGTGCGGTAGTTGCTGCGAGCCCCGATGGTGACAGGGAGGCGGACCTGCCTGATGGGGACTGTGGAATCATCGGTGATCCCGGAGAAAGGCTTGGTCGGCTGAAGCTGGTCATAGCGCACTTGGAGGTTGTTGAATGTTTCCACGGATAGGACGTTGAGCCCCGCCCCACCGTCGATCAGGGTTTTGGTGACCAGCACGTTGCTGATGACTGGGGAGCAGAGCATCGGGAGGACTTCAGCCGTGGCTGCGAACTTGAGATGGTCTGCCGAGCTGAACATGATGGCGCACGCCGACCACCTGAGGGGGCACGTTGCTTCGAGCTTGGGGAGAACTGCATTCACTTGGCGGGCAAACTGCTTGAAGATACATTGCGAGGCTGGGGCTTGAGCCCCGCCTAGGATGCAGGTGATTGCACACGGCTCTTGGAAGCCCCCGACTCCCTCGTATTGATGGTGGTCTTCATTCCTCCTTGGCCGAGGCGGTAGCGGAGGTAGGCCTGCATTGCCATGTGGGCGATCCTCACGAGGCTGATCCCTCCAGTCTCCCTCGCGAGGCAGGTCCCGCCAGCGGTCCTCGCGAGGCTGGTCGCGCCACCCTGGGTGCGGGCCGCGATCTTCCCAGTGTCCTGGGTTTCTTCGTCCTCGTCGGCCGTAGCCCCGGTCAGCACGGTCAGGGCAACGTCCGATCCTTCCTTCTCGCACAGCGTGGAGTTCTTGACATTCGTTGGTGTTGTGGGTGCGGAGTTCTTGACACACAATACCGGCTGCCTCTGGAGGGTTCGGGCAGATCCTTGCCCTACTTTGTGTCTGGTTCTGCCGCGAGTACGGCAGCCTGCTTGCGCTTCGCACCCTTGGCCTAGGGCTTCTTCTCTTCTGGGTCTGCGGCAGGCAGCTCGAGGAGGAAGAGACGTCCCTCCTCAGCCCTGGCGCACTTGTTCGCCAAGTTGAATAGCTCCAGGGAGGTGCAGAGGTCTTCGTGCATGGCCAGCTACTCCTTCATCTTGACGTCACGCACGCCGTCGGAGAAGGCCGAGATGACGGCTTCCTCGGACACCTTGGGGATCTTGAGACGCGCACTGTTGAAGCGCTGGATGTACTTTTGCAGGGTCTCTCCGGGTTGTTGCTTGATGCGGCACATGTCGCTCAGGGCGGGCGGCCGGTCGCGAGTACCTTGGAAGTTGGCGATGAAGCGGGCGCGCATCTGGTCCCAGGAGGAGATCGTGCCTGGAGCCAGATTCAGGAGCCAGGTTCGAGCTCCTTCCTTGAGCGCCATGGGGAACTAGTTCGCCATGACCTTTTCATCCCCGCCGGCAGCCTCGTTGCCCAGCTCATAGAGCTGGAGGAACTCTGCGGGATCAGTTGTGCCGTCGTAGCGAGGAGGCAGGTCAGGCTTGAACTTGCCGGGCCACGCGACGCTGCGCAGCTCAGTGGTGTAGGTGTGGCAGCCCGCGGTGGCCACGAAAGGCTTCGGTTGGTGGAGAGCTTGGTCTTGAGGGTCCCCACGCGCTGCAGCTAGGAGCAGAGCGGGGTCTTGACGCGCCGGAGCTGGAGCAGGGTAGCGGCATGCCGGAGCAGGGAGTGCCCTGGCAGCCCCATGCGGGCGAGGAACTTCTTGGCAGCTCCGTTCTTGCTGCGCTGGCGCCTGACGGAGCGGTTTCCGCCCAGGGACCAAGCGCCTTGGAGCCATGGCATCTTCTTGGAGGGGAGGCGGCCGGTGCGCCTCTGGAGCTTTGTTGCCCGTGCGGGGCGGAGTGTGGCGCAGAGGAACGGACGGCGCGGACAAGCTCGGCGACGCGGTCGAGCCACTCCTCGTAGACATCGTCGACGGGGCGGTAGCGCAGGAGCTCGTTTGCCGCGAGGAGCGCAGCTCGAGCCTCCAAGGGTGCGCGGAGCGCGCGGGACGAAGAACCGGCTGGAGCGAGTGATGGAGTAGCGGTGCGGCCGTCTTGCCGCACGGACGGGTGCTGAGATGATGCTTGCTGCTCGCCTCCCGCCGGGCCGGTGGCGGCGTTGACGGCGGGCAACGGGGAACGACGAGGATGCCCACCGACGGGGGCCGTCTGGGCGACGCGAGAAGCGATGGCGGCCCGGCGGTCGGCGCGGGCCCGACGAGCGTCGGACATGGATGGTACGGTCGGAGGAGGGCGGAGCGGTGGAAGACGGATTCCGGCGCACCCCTACCTGGCGCGCCAAATGTTGGATTTCGGGTTCCGACAGACCCTTAAGGTTCGAATAGTGGGGTGCGCACGGAAATCACGCCTTCTAGCTCCCCGTCCCGCAAGGATCTAAACTACTAAAGAATCACACAAGGGACACAAGATTTATAATGGTTCGGGCCACCATTGTGGTGTAATACCCTACTCCAGTGTGTGGTGGATGAATTGAAGGTTGCCAGCATAGTTGGCTGTGTGCGGCTTGCCAATAGCCGCCTCACAGATGTTGCCCAAGGCTGCGCTAGTGTCGGATTTCGGTTTCTGGCAGACCCTTAAGGTTCGAACACTGGGGTGCGCGCGGAAATCACTCCTTCTGCCTCCCCGTCTCGCAAAGATCTAAACTACTAAAAGGATCACACTAGGGACACAAGATTTATACTGGTTCGGGCCACCATTGTGGTGTAATACCCTACTCCAGTGTGTGGTGGATGGATTGCCTCTTGGGGCTGAGGATGATGGACAATACAAGGAAGAACAGCCTCGCGAGGGTCTGTTCTTGGCCGGGGCGACGAACTACTAGGAGGAGTTCAGTCACCTTCTCTCTCTCTCTCTCTCTCTCTCTCTCTCTCTTGCTAGTCGGACCAACTAACTCTGCAAACCGAACCGAACTCTATGTCTGCCAACCGCCCAAACCCCTTGCTACGTGGGTGGCCGGTCCTATTTATAGGGGCCCTGGTGCTCTTCCCAAATATCGAGCAGGAAGGGAGCCAACAATGTCAGGCTAATTTGAAGGGGACAGCAAGTACTCTTATCCTGACTAAAGTTGGTCTTCGCCTGCGAAAGACTCTGCGGTGACGCCGTGCTGGGCTCCATGGTGACCTCCGTCTCGTAGTCCTCTTGGTCCTGTTCTCGTTGCACCGAAATGGCAACCTTTGCCTGATGCCTCGGTACTCCGCGGCTGTGCTTGCGCCCTTTGCACCAAAGAGGAAAGAAGGACGCTGCGCGCGCTGGCGCCCGCCTGGCACCCTCGATTGTCATGGCTTGCGTCACGGGTACCTCACGAGGTACCCCGCCTTGATATCTCCGTCTCCTCGCGAGCCAGCCTGAGGAGGCTGCACCTGAGGATGCGCCGTGTCGTCCACCTCGCGAGGCTTGGCCCCTCGCGAGGGTCTTGAGTCTTGTGCTTGATGAAGATGGGCCATGTTGGGCCCCCATTTGAGGCACGTCGGAGGCCGCAGGCAGGCAAGTCTGGGGACCCCCGTTCCCAGAACGCCAACATCGGCCAAAGAAACAAAGAAGATACCGCTGGACCCGGAGCATCCAGAAAGGTTCGCCACCATTGGGGCAAACCAGGACAGCAAATAGGAAGGCGAGCTCGCCGATTTCCTCCATGAGAATCGGGACATCTTCGCATGGTCCCCCAAGGACATGCCGGGTGTTCCGAAGGAATTCGCCGAGCACAAGCTACATGTCCGAGAAGGTGCAAAACCAGTCAAACAGCCCCTCCGCCGACTATCGGAAGAGAAGAGAAGGATTGTAGGAGAAGAGATAGCCCGGCTTCTGGCAGCCGGCTTCATTATGGAGGTTTTCTTTCTAGAGTGACTCGCCAACCCTGTCCTCGTGCTGAAGAAAAATAACAAGTGGTGCATGTGTATAGACTACACCAGCCTCAACAAGGCCTGCCCCAAAGATCCCTTCGCCTTGCCAAGGATTGATCAAGTGATAGACTCCATAGTCGGATGCGAGCTGTTGAGCTTCTTGGATGCTTACTCAGGCTACCACCAAATAAAGTTGGATCCAGCCGACCGCTTGAAGACCGCCTTCATCACACCATTAGTAGCTTTCTGCTACCTGACTATGACATTCGGCCTTAGAAATGCCGGTGCCACTTTTCAGCGTTGCATGCAGAAATGCCTCCTCAAGCAGCTCGGCAGAAATGCCCATGTCTATGTAGACGATATTTTGGTGAAGACGGAGAAGCGCGGTACCTTGCTGGAAGATCTCAGAGAGACATTTTAAAACTTGCGCCTATTTCAGATCAAGCTCAACCTAGATAAATGCGTGTTTGGAGTACCAGCCGGCCAACTTCTAGGCTTCCTGGTCTCCGAACGCGGCATCGAATGCAACCCAGTGAAGATCAAGGCCATAGAGAGAATGGAGATTCCCACCAAGCTACGAGACGTCCAGAGGTTCACCAGATGCTTGGCTTCCCAGAACCGCTTCATCAGCCGGCTCGGAGAGAAAGCCCTCCCCCTCTACCGACTAATGAAGAAGTCCACTCACTTTGAGTGGGACGACCAAGCAGACCAAGCTTTCCACGAGCTAAAGAAGATGCTGACCATGCTGCCTGTCTTGGCGGCGCCGACTAAAAAAGAGACCGTGCTCCTTTACATTGCCGCCACTAGCCGGGTGGTCAACACAGTTATCGTGGTCCAGCGCCCAGAAGAAGGACGAGCTCAGCTGGTCCAGAGGCCGGTGTATTATTTAAGCGAAGTATTATCCACCTCGAAGCAGAACTACCCACACTACCAGATGATGTGCTACGGTGTGTACATCGCCGCCAAGAAGCTCAAGCCCTACTTTCAAGAGAACCCCATCACGGTCGTATGTACTGCCCCGCTCGCCGAGATCATAGGCAGCCGGGATGCATCCGGCTGGGTGGCAAAATGGGCCATTGAGCTAGCTCCCTACACAATCTTCTACCATCCCCGCACCGCCATTAAGTCCCAAGCACTGGCCGACTTCCTCATCGCCTGGGCCGAAACCCAATATCTGCCACCGGCCCTGACTCCACTCATTGGCGGATGCACTTCGATGGGTCCAAGATGCACACCGGTTTGGGAGCCGGCATCGTCCTCACCTCTCCCAAGGGAGACAAGCTCAAATACACATTGCAAATTCATTTTGCCACCTCCAACAATGTGGCCGAGTACGAGGCACTCATACACGGGCTCCGTCTAGCCAAAGAGCTCGGCATCCGCCGGATCCTGTGCTATGGCGACTCGGATTTGGTGGTCTAGCAGTCATCTGGCGACTGGGACGCCAAGGAAGCAAACATGGCGAGCTATCGCTTCCTCGTTCAGGAAATCAGTGGATATTTTGAAGGATGCGAGTTCCTTCATGTACCACAGGCCGACAACGTGCAGGCAGATGCCCTGGCACGAATAGGCTCCACCCGGCAAGCTATACCAGCCGGAGTTTCTCTCCAACGCCTCCTCAAGCCATCTATAAAGCCGTCTCCTCAATCTGATTCCTTCTTCGTACCGCCTGACCCCGTCGCAGTCGGACCCGACTTGAGGAACCAAGAAGGCAGCTCGGGGACTTCGACAGGTGGCCCGGAGACTACCATAGTCGCACCCGGCTCGGGAACTCCGAAACTTGGCCCGGGGCTACTGCAGCCAGCCCGGGGACTACATCGACACAACAGACGGTGGCCGACTCCAACTCTTCATCGCCCAGCCCACCCGCCCTGGTCACAGTAGCAGTTTTGACAGCAGAAGAAGTCACAGCTCCATCATGGGCCCAGCCCATCCTCAACTTCTTAGTAAACAGAGAGTTGCCAACTGACGAGATCTCGGCAAGACAAGTCCAACGCCGAGCCGGAGCATACACAATTGTAAACCGAGAGCTTGTTAGGCGCAGTGTCACTTGAGTCTTCCAGCGCTGCGTCGAGCCAGAGAAGGGCATAGTTATCCTCAAGGACATCCACCAAGGTGAATGCGGCCACCACGCGGCCTCAAGATCACTCATTGCCAAAGCTTTCCCCCATGGATTCTTCTGGCCGACTACTTTGGATGACGCCAAGGAACTAGTCAAACACTACAAAGGGTGCCAAGTTTTCAGTTCCAAGCAACACCTGCCGGCTTCTGGAGTCAAAACCATCCCCTCACCTAGCCTTTTGCCATCTGGGGGCTGGACATGGTGGGCCCATTCAAGACGGCACGTGGCGGCATGACACATCTGCTTGTCGCGGTGGACAAATTTACCAAGTGGATTGAAGCAAAGCCGATCAAGAAGCTGAATGGGCCAACTGCCGTGACGTTCATCACAGATATCACAACCTGGTACGGCATACCGCACAGCATCATCACCGACAATGGTACAAATTTTGCAAAGGGAGCACTGGCACGTTTCTGCGCAACAAACGACATCCGGCTGGACCTAGCATCCGTTGCCCACCCGCAGTCAAACGGCCAGGTCGATGGAGCAAACGGCCTCATCCTCTCCGGCATCAAGCCCCGACTGGTCGTGATACTGGAGCGTTTGGCCGGCTGTTGGCTCGACGAGCTGCCGGCTGTCCTTTGGAGTTTGCGCACTACCCCAAACAAATCAACCGGCTTCACCCCTTTCTACCTTGTATATGGTGCCGAGGCGGTCATCCCAACTAACATCAAGTTCGACTCACCTCGGGTCAGCATGTACACGGGGGCGGAGGCCAAGGAAGCACGTGAAGACAGCGTCGACCTGCTGGAAGAGGGCCGGCTGTTAGCCCTCAGCCGGTCCGCCATCTATCTGCCGGGTCTGCGTTGCTACCACAGCCGGAAGGTCAAGCCAAGATCCTTCCAAGAGGGTGATCTTGTTCTCCGACTGATCCAACGAACAGCCGGCCAGCACAAGCTCTTGGCCCCTTGGGAGGGCCCCTTTGTCATCAGCAGAGCATTAGGCAACGACTCCTACTACCTAATCGACGCGCAGAAGCCGAAGGCACGCAAGAGAGATGATTCCGGCAAGGAGTCGGAACGACCATGGAACGCCAATCTCCTCCGAAGATTTTACAGTTAAAAAGCAGTGTGTACCATGCTACCTTTCGTACTAAGTACGAGACAAAGGGTCCCCCGAGGAGCACTCGGGGACTACCCTCTTTTATCTATGAATGAAGAATATCATGCCTATGAATATGTTACTACATTCGCTTTTTTCGTTCAGCACCGGGTTCGACCAATCGGCCTTGGACTCGCTGCCCCGAGTTATATCTAAAGTTCTTCCTGTAGTCAAACAAGTAGTGTACCGGCACCCAAGCCCCCTCTTGCCAAAATTCGCAGCTCGAAGAATCGATTGTCCGACTGGTAAGAGCCAAGGGCAGGAAAGGATGCCCACACGAAAAACGGCTAAGGACTAACAAACTTACATAACGCGAGCCAGCCTCCCGCCCTGCCAGCCGGCTACCAGAGCAGCCGGCTGGCCGGCTTCCCGTTCACCTTGTTGCAATCTAAGAAAGCTCGAGTACTTGCCTTCCCCAAAAAACCAAGTCCTTCTCCAGCCACAGACTGCAGAGCAGCTGTCCGGCTGGGAAGGCGGTGGCCAAGGGAAGGCGGCAAAGGAAAAAGCCAGAAGGATGAAAAGCAAACATTAACGGAAGCCAAACAAATGCATGATTATATTTACACAAAAGGCCTTCAAAAGGCCAGCATTCAACATAGTCTGAATACACCCTCAGTGGGTGGAACTGCGCAAATTTAATAAAAGTTGTTCAAAAGAGTAACAAGCAGGAAGGCAAGGACGGCGGATCAGGCCAAGGGAACGACGGGCGAGTCGGGTAGGTTGGTGCAGTCGGCAGTGCCGGCTGGAGGAGTGACCGGCTGGCGAGTCTCGGCATTGTTGCTGGTGGCACGATCAGGCTGAGGCGGGCTGGTCGCTTCGCTGTCTAGCACAACATCTTCACCATCCTCCCCCTCTTCCCCTTCACCCCAATCGCTGGAAGCAATCTCCTCCGCCGAGTCCTCACCTTCTGCCGGGTTCAGCCCGAACCACTCCTCCGGTTGAGCGACGCCGGCATCATCCACCTCAAGGGCAAAGGCGCTGGTGTCGGTGTACTCGGCGATCGCCGAGGCGCGCTGGACGATAGCCGGCCGCACCGCCTCCAGCTCCTCGTCAGCCTCCTGCCACCAGGTGCTCAGCTGGTCCAAGTTCAGCCCGAGATACGAGGCTTGGGAGAATTCCAGCGCCCGCCCAGCACCGGACCGGGCCGCTGACGCCTTCCAAGCCTCGAAGCGGCCGACGGCGACGTCCAGCCATTCGGCGGTCCGACTTGGAGTGCAGGGAACCGCCTCGCCAGACCAGAGGGCGGTCGGCACTTGTGCCCCGGCACGCTGAAGACGGGGGAGCATGCGGTGGGCCGGCTGCAGTCGGGCTTGAAGCGCCAGAAGCTGCTCCTCAAGTGATCGGCTGGCACTCGGTGCGATCTCGGCCCGCCTGCCGTTGCGCGTCACGGTAGGCCTCGATGGCTTGGGTAGCGGCAACAGAGTAACCGAGAAAGTAATCTGCATGAAGAAGAAGGCGGTCTACCGTCGATTAAGTCCTCCACCCGGCCGTAGCCTTGACTCAGCGCCTGCCTTGCCTCGGCCTAGTTCACCACCTCGGTCTCATATTCGGCTTTGAGGGCGGCCTCGCTGTCCTGCGCCGTCTTCAGGGCCGCCTTGTGGCTCTCCTCCTGGTCGGCCAGTTTCTTAGCCAGGCGATCGTGCTCTTGGCCAGGGCGGCGCACTCAGCCTCCTTGGCACGAAGGGCGGTATGGGCTTCGCTTAGCTGGCCCCTCAGGTCAGCATTGGCCCCTGCAGTTATCAAGAAAGAAGTCGTTGGGAAAAGATCCGACCCGACTGCTCAGCAGTCGGCCCGAATCTCGGGGACTACACCCAGTGGGTGCGCTGACGCGCCCCCACTTGAGACAAAAGGCAAAGCACTTACTCCGGCTCTCGGTCAGATCGGTGGCTTTCTGATTCAACTCCTGGGCCCGGGAGTTGAAGGCACCTGCACGGAGGTTATGATACTCCTGCAAATAAGATAAGGGACGCGAGTAAGAACAAGACGGCAATCGAAGTCTACCAAGAAGTTCCAAGCCGCCTGCTCAGCAGCCGACTCGGAACTCGGGGACTACACCCAGTGGGTGTGCTGACGCGCCGCAACGGAAGAAATCAGGAGCAATCAACGAAAAGCGGGAGGTCTCACCCGGATCACTGTGCGCGTCGTGAAAAATTCTTGAGTATACTATTTCAGCACAGTAGCTTGGGCCTGAAGCCGGTTCCAGACATCCTGTGCCGCCACGTTCAGCACGGCCGTCCCACCGCCCAGCATCCACCCGGACGATCTATCGCTGGCCGCTTCCAGGTCCTGGGCCGACGAGTAGGCGCCCGCGGTTTTTTGCGGATCCGACGCTGAAGTCGCCTTCCCTGGGCGCTGACGAGACAGCGACGAGACCACCAGATCCGCCCCCACAGTCGGCTCGCCTCCAGCCAGCTCCATAAGTGGCACATCGGGCCGGCCTCCTTGGCCCGTTCCAGTCAGCGGCGACGACGCCGCCTCCCTCTCCATCGCCGGCTGGCCGCGGCCGGCCTCCTCCGTCAGGGGCACTGGGATGTCAGGAGCCGCGGTGTGGAGGGGGATAACGAGCTGTGGAGGCTGGTTTTGCAGGGCCTCCGCCTCCTTCTCCACGGCCGCGGCCTCCGCCTGGGCCTTGGCAGCCACGCCGTCTCGCACCTCCGCCGACTTCTCCTCCACCTCCCAAGTCGCCCTCCGCTCCTCTGCCTCCCGCTCCGCGCGTTTCGCTCCATCTCCTCTAGGAGATCGGCGCGGGGATCCACACGGCGGGAGCTTAACGACCCCCCCCCGCGGGTCCAACTATGGAGGCGGCAGGGGCCCGTTCGAGAGAAAGTGGGGCCTTGTTTGATAAGTCAAGAAGAAGGCTTAGAGGAATATCAACCGAAGAAGAAATAGAAAGGCGTAAGAAAAACAACACTTACGCTTAAACCGCCTGCGGCTACTTCACCACCTTGCGGAAGCGGGCCGCCTTCACGGCCGCTTCTTCCCACTTGGTCGCCGCCGCGGTACTCTTGGGCTTCTTAGGCCGACGGCCGAAGTGGGTCGACGTGGCTCGGTGTTTCTGCGCGCCACCATGAGTAGCCGGCACGGCAGATGGGCGCGCGCCTTGATGATTAGGCGCCGGTCAGCGGTGCGGAATGACTTCGGCCTCGACATCATCCGGCCAGTCCTCAAGGGCGGCCCCGAGCCCAGAGCCGCCTGCCTCACCGCCCTCCCCTGTGATGTCATCTTCCATGGCGGCCGCCCCTAGGTCCGGGTCGTCAACGTCATCCATCGTGTGGTCGGGGAGGAACTGGCGTTCCACCCCCGCAGCTCCGGTTGCCGGCGGAAGCATGAGATTCTACCAAAAACAAGCCGACTGGTCAGGAGTAGGCCATCATGAATCCGGCAACAAGGAAAGAAGAAAAGAAGAGAGACTTACCACTGGCGGAGGATTGGCGCGAGAGTACAGCTCCTTGCCGTACTGCCACTCCTCAGAGAGCTTGCAGTTGGAAATGTAGTTCACCATGTAAGACACCTTGGCGTGAGGCATCTTCTTGGTGCTTAGCCGGCATGGGTCGAAGCGGCCGCTCATCTGGCAGATCATGTGAGGTCGGCCTTGAAGCGGGAGCACCCGGCGCTCCACGAAGGCGGCCACCAGGTCGGCCTTGGTCAGACCCTCCGACTGGATCATCACCCGGAGCCGTGCAACGGAGGCGGCCCCACCTTGAGACAGCGACCTGGCCCGGTAGGACCAAGAGGGCTGCCACCCAGCCGGCGGGCCGGCTACGTAAGCCGGCAGGTTGACGAAGTCGCCTTGTGGAGCGATGTTCTTCACGTAGAAGTAGGATTTCTGCCAGAGCTTCACCGACTGGAACAGTGGGATGGCCGGAAATGGATTATTGTCGCTCGTCCTCCACATGGCGATGAAGGCACCGCAAGGGGCGGGCACACGCGCGACGACAGTGCCAAGCTTGCACTGGAAGAATTCCCCCCAGAGTTCGAGGATGGGGATGACGCCAAGAAAGCCCTCGCACAGGGCGACGAAGGCCGACAGCAGCATCACTGCATTTGGCATGAGGTGATGCGGCTGGAGATGATAAAATTCAAGGAACGAGCGGAAGAACCCGCTCGGCGGCAGGCCGAAGCCGCGCAGGCAGTGCGAGCGGAAGATCACCCGCTCATCCTCCTCCGGTGCCGGCGAGATCTCCCTCTCCGGCGCGAGACGGACCCGTACGTAGTTTGCGCCTGTCAGCCGCCGCGTCCGGCGGAGGAAGTCGATGTGGTCGTCATGGACGTTTCAGCCATCCCAGGAGCTCGACAGTGCCATGGGGACGGCGCGGCAGCGAGAAAGGTGCGGCGGCGGAGAGGCGCGCGAACCTGCCACGACGAAGCGACAGCGAGCCAAGAAGATTGGCGGGATAGCCGAGCAGCGGCGGGTAGCTATGGCGACGGAGAGGAGGAAGAAGAAGAAGGAAGGGGCGGAGTGAGGGCGAGCGTGCGAGCGTCTGGCGCTCCCCTCCACTCCTCCTACTTATAGCCTCTTGCGGCGAAGCTGAGGAGGCAAGGCGTGGGGCGGCGTGGGATTAACTGTGCCCACTCCCCCACGCCCCGCGATTATTACGCCTGGGCCGAGGCCCTGTAGTGGTAGGCCCTGGTCTACGGCGTGTGGTAACCACCGCTGGGAGGCGTGCGGTCCATCCGGGCCGTAGAAGATCCGCGCGTGGGCCGAGGCCCTGTAGTGGTAGGCCCCGGTCTACGGTCGCGTCCCGTCACGCGCGTGGGCTGGCAGGCCCCTCCAGCCGTAGGGTGCCACGTGGCACGCGGGCAACAAGCGGTCAGCTCGCGGCCTGACTTGCGTGCCGACTGGTTCCCGCCTTCAAGCTTCGAAACCCCAGAAGACGGCGCACCTAATCAAAGTCGGCTCCCAGTTTCCGGCTCCTCAAGATAGGAAGCTGACCGAGCTTCTCATCTTTTTTCTGCCTCAGAGCCCAACCAGCTTCGGGGACTACTGTCGGAGTAAATGACCACGGGTAGCTTAGCTGGCTCCCCCTGGTTCTTCAGAAAAAATTATAGGCCGATTGAGCCTTCAAGCATCCAAGACGTGGGGCCGCCTTCCCCCGGCCGGCTACCTCTCTGGCCGGCTGCGCGAAGGTGGCCCAGACCAAATATCCTCATGAAGAAAACCACGAGAGGTCCGGCTCCAAGGAGCCGGCAACGAAAAGGCTGACTCCAAGAAGCCGGCCCCACAGCAGGCGGCCAACATCATGTCCTCAAAGTTTGCACCCACATAACGGCGATGAGACGGGGCATGGCTATAGTGAAGCCTGCCACCCCCGAATCCCGGAACGCGCATGGCCATAGAGCGTCGTATGGGGCGGCCAGCACCCGTCCGGTGCAGCACTATTGCCATGTTGACCATGATGTCACCCACGGAAAGCTGTCAGTATGAACCGTGGGTGGCTGGCCTCCTCAGTCAGTTAGACGCCTAAAGGCGGCCAGGCCTCTCCCAGTCGGCCTGGGGAATGGCCGACTCCCAGTAGTCAGCTAGTTCACTTCCTCGAAGGAGGTGCCTCATTAAGGAGATAAGGCGAGGTAAGGCTACAGCAATAAGCCGCCCGACGGCAGCACTGTAGCCATGCTTACCATGACAAAGCCCCCGTCACCAGAGGCGAGGCAATAGTAACCAGCCTCCGATAAGACCCCCGAGCGGTGGGAACGCCCTGTCGACCAGAAGGCCGGCAGCCATCGGGGTCCACCAGTCGGCGGGCCCATCGTTCGGCGGAGAAGCCGGCCAGTCTAGACACAGACGGCTGGGGCCCGCGCACAGCCGGATTACCATTGTACCCCTGGGGGGTAGGCCTATATAAACCCCCCAGGGCGCCCATGTAGAGGGATCCCTTTTGGAGTAGTTTTAGACACCGCATTGAGGGAAGAAGCAGGCAAGCCTTGCCCTTCTCCATCCTTTCACCGAACAGCTCAAGGAGCCTCTTGTAGCTACTTCTTGATCTAGTGACAATGCGGAGACCCCGCAGAGCAGTAGTAGGGGTGTTATCTCCATGGAGAGCCCTGAAACTGGGTAAGATTCGCCGGCGTGCATGTCTTCGCCTTATCCCGTTTCCAGGCACCGGCGATGTCTTATTGGCTCCCACAATGATAAGCCACCCGTTGGCATATGTCGCACCAACCACCCGACACCGGCGGTGGGGGCGCGTTGATTGGGCGGTGGGGTGGGCATCGCCGGAGAAAAGATCGGTGGGGGTGGCTAGAGGGATGGCCGGTGTGGCAGCGGACCGGCGGTGGGGAGTGGTATCGGGGCGGGTGGGGCGGCATGGCGGTCCGGGCCGTCCTTGGGCCGCGGGGCCGGCGGTTCGGCCGGTGGTGGCTGGCGGCTCAGGGGGTGGAGTTTGATGATAAACTACAGGCCCTTGATTTCGTATCCAACGGCTGGAAAATCTAATGACCAAAGATGAAAAAGTTAGTCGATTGGCGTGTAGCCTCACCCCGCATGTAGACATGCACGCACGCAAGACACGCACACATGCAGGCGTGCAACATTGACACGTACACATAACGAACACACGCACGCATGCAGGCATGCAACACTGACACGTACACATGCACTCACGAATACACACATGTATGCACACATGCATGCAACACTGAAACGTACCCTTGCATGCACGCAACACTCGCACGCCTGCATGCACACAGCACACGACGCAAGACATACGCTCAATCTATACATGCATGCACCCTTTGTTAAGGACATGGATTGTTACGGGTATTAATAAATCTTATTATCTGTGATAAGCAGAACATTGATGTTTGCAGCGGTCTTTATGAATCACAACGTATCAAACGGGCTATCAACATAGTAGACTTATCTACATGAAAAGGATGGCGTCACACCCAATGAACAATCATTGGTTTATGAAATGCCCGCTTCTGACCGCCCTGGCCCACCAAAGGTTCCTCTACTGTGCGCTGCCTACGTTGGGTCACCGACATGCAGGCCATGTACTCAAAGAGCCCACACGTCAGTGGAAGAACGGCGTGGTGTCCTATGTCAGAGTCTAGGGCGCCACTCGCTGCACGCCCGGTTGAACACGCCTCCTTGCCGCATTCGAACGCCTCCATGAAACCCGCATGTGTGGCAGCCGAGAAACCCACTCTGGACACACGTCCGTTCATGACCGGGCCGGCATTAAACGCAACACCGACCGAGCTCCTCCCGTCGGCCGTCTATTTAATCTCCTATTTAAATGAGGCCAAACGCCGGCCAAGAATCGCACACCTCCACCGCTCCCCTATCTCCTCCACCATTTTGTCCACTCTTATAATGGCTTAGGAAGAGTAGTTATTCCGCACAAGCCATTTGTCTAGGTTTGTATCTCACACACACACCCACGTAGGTGGTGGACATGCACGAAGTGAAGAGGTGCACGCATGGTGGACGTACTCCCGTCTCTTTCCCAACCACACCCGCGTGGGTACACGGTGGAGCTCATTTCTATACGAAAAGGCAGCCCACATGGTAATTTGACCGTGTACTAGTTGTCCACTTGGTGGAGGGAGGATTGTCTACCATGGGTGAACAAACAAATTGCGACTTGACGCGTTATGTTAAAAAAGAGGCAAACCATGTGGGGCCTACCTTAGAGGCAAGGCTCTATACACTGGAGTACTTTTGATGTGTCCCGTCAACTCGTAGAATGAGGAGAAGCTTGCTTAGTACGCCGTATCCCCCACCCACGGGCGCGGTGGCTCGTAAGATGAGGTGAAGCTTGCTTACTAGTAGTAGTACTGTACTCCTTATGCCCGCTCCCTCGCCCACGCACGCGGTGGCTCGCGGGACGAGGAGAAAATTTTACTACTCCCTTCGTTTACTCCTCGTCCCTACTACCTTGGTTAGAGATATTATCATATTGTTCCGAATATATATGTCCTTTAGTACTCCCTCCATTTACTTATACAAGGCCACTATAAAAAAATACATTTTGCATCTATACAAGGCCACAAATAGTAATCGAGACAAAAGTTACTACTCCCTCCTTTCCAGTTTATGGCTCAATATCAAAATCTCTCCAACCAAGGTAGACGGTGAGTGGCCGAATTAATTTCGTACTCCTAGTTTGCACAAGTAATTAGTACACTTGTTTTTCTCAATAAGTTATGTTTACCGAGGCATTAATTAGAACAAATGCATGAATGACCACTAAATTTGCATGAACTTCTACATGCATTGGTGAGTTTTCTCTTGACACTGCTTACATCGGGTGATCTAACGCACCTCAAAATGCAACATGTGATGGTAGTACTACTAGTAGTAGAATTGGGACTTATAAAATGGAAAAACGAATGTTTTTTAGATGAGCCCTATAAACCCTAGTGAGTACGTATTCTGTAAAATCAGATTTTCCCAAAACTAAGTCGCTCAACCTTTATTTGCTTGTTTCCCTTCCTGCCTCCTTGCCTCGAACAGACTATGCCAAACTACCCTTCCTGCCGCGCGGGAAAAGACCCACCCTCGCCTTTTTTTAGTCCGGGTTTGTATCGATGGAACGTGCAAAGCAGCAAAAACCCAAGTCGTGTCTTGTACTCCTCCATCGACGCTCCCTTTCATGAATACTGTATTACCTGTCGCGGACATGCACTAGTAGAAAAAGGGGCTATGGTCCAGGCCACCTCAGCCCATTAGTCCCGGTTCAGTCTTGAACCGGGACCAATGTGGGCATTGGTCCCGGTTCGTGAGCCCAGGGGGCCGGCCGGGCCACGTGGGCCATTGGTCCCGGTTCGTCTGGACCTTTTGGTCCCGGTTGGTGGGACGAACCGGTACCAAAGGGCCTCCCTCCTGGCCCACCACCATTGGTCCCGGTTGGTGGCATGAACCGGGACCAAAGGCTCCCCTTTAGTCCCGGTTCATGCCACGAACCGGGACCAATGAATTGCCTATATATACCCCCTCGCGCAAGAGCAGAGCACAGTGCTCTGTTTTTTCTGGCTGAGGGGGAGAGGCCTTTGTGGTGCTCTAGCTCACCTCCTATGCACATGAGGTGTTCGATGGAATGCCCGAGCCACACTACTTAAGCTTTCTCCTCTCGAAGCTCGACCTCCAAGCTCCATTTTCCTCGAGATTTGTCTAGATTTAGCGGTCCGTCATGCCCCGTCCCCGTCTTCACTGCCGTCGATCACCCGCGCGGATCTCATCACCGACACCACCGTGGTGAGCCTCTTATTCTTATCTTCTTTCTGAAAGGAAAAATATTCTTACTTGTATGTTTAGATAGATACTTGTATCATTTTCTTACATTTATTATTGCATCTTATATAGTGCGATGGTTTTGGTATCCGCCCCCGCCGGCCCTCGTCCTGTCTATGATTCGGATTTGGTATGTATATTATCTTTATAACTATTGGTTCATTTATTGTTTATGAAAATTATGCCGACCAACATGACATAGATTTTATTTATCTAGGATGTATGTGAATCGGAAATGCCAACCGACCTTGTCGAGAGGTTAAATTTAGTTGAAGAAGAAAACAATTTGTTGAAGGAAAAAATAAAAAAAATTGAGGAGGAGAAGATGATATTGGAGTTGCATGTTGCGGATGTCGTCGATGATCACAAGATCAAGATGGATGCAACGCGCTTGAAGATTAGAAAGATTAGAAAATATGCCATTCATACCGAGGCTTGGTATCATTATGCCGTTGGATCAATTGTTACCTTGGTTGCGATTATGATCGCATTTGTTTTCGCATTGAAATGTTTTACATAGTTTCAATGTATGGTTTAATTAATTAGATGCTCTGGAGAGCTATATGTTGTTAGATGAGAACTATGTATGTACTTTGGTTTTAATGTGATGATGAACTTCTATTAATTTGGACACTTAATTATATATAATGCACGCAGATGAACCGGCAATGGATGTACGGTGACAGACACACCCGCGAGTACATTAAGGGCGCGCATGAGTTTCTCGATGCGGCTGAGGCAAACAAGCAGAATGGTTTTATGTGTTGTCCATGCACTGAATGTGGGAATACGAGGTCTTACTCTAACCGGAAAATCCTTCACTCCCACCTGCTTTACAAGGGTTTCATGCCACACTATAATGTTTGGACGAGGCACGGAGAAATAGGGGTTATGATGGAAGACGGCGAAGAAGAAGGGTACGATGACAACTATGTGCCCCCTGAATACGGTGATGCTGCAACGGGGGGAGCTGGTGAAGATCAAGAGGAACCAGACGATGTGCCCAATGATGCTGCCACGGGTGAAGCTGCTGAAGATCAAGAGGAACCAGACGATGTGCCCGATGATGATGATCTCCGCCGGGTCATTGTCGATGCAAGGACGCAATGCATTAGTCAAAAGGAGAAGCTGAAGTTAGATCGCATGTTAGAGGATTACAAAAAAGGGTTATACCCCAATTGTGAAGATGGCAACACAAAGCTCGGTACCGTACTGGAATTGCTGTAGTGGAAGGCAGAGAATGCTGTGGCTGACAAAGGATTTGAGAAGCTACTGAAAATATTGAAGAAGAAGCTTCCAAAGGATAACGAATTGCCCGACAGTACATACGCAGCAAAGAAGGTCGTATGCCCTCTAGGATTGGAGGTGGAGAAGATACATGCATGCCCTAATGAGTGCATCCTCTACCGCGGTGCATACAAGGATCTGAACGCATGCCCGGTATGCGGTGCGCTGCGGTATAAGATCAGACGAGATGACCCCGGTGATGTTGACGGCGAGCCCCTCAGGAAGAGGGTCCCTGCAAAGGTGATGTGGTATGCTCCTATAATACCACGGTTGAAACGTCTGTTCAGAAACGAAGAGCATGCCAAGTTGATGCGATGGCACAGTGAGAACCGAAAGAAAGATGGGAAGTTGAGAGCACCCGCTGACGGGTCGCAGTGGAGAAAAATCGAGAGAAAGTACTGGGATGAGTTTGCAAAGGACCCAAGGAATGTATGGTTTGCTTTAAGCGCAGATGGCATTAATCCTTTCGGGGAGCAGAGCAGTAATCACAGCACCTGGCCCGTGACTCTATGTATGTATAACCTTCCTCCTTGGATGTGCATGAAGCGGAAGTTCATTATGATGCCAGTTCTCATCCAAGGCCCTAAGCAACCCGGCAACGAAATTGATGTGTACCTAAGGCCATTAGTTGAAGAACTTTTACAGCTGTGGATTGGAGACGGTGTACGTACGTGGGATGAGCACAGACAGGAGGAATTTAACCTTAAGGCGTTGCTGTTCGTGACCATCAACGATTGGCCCGCTCTCAGTAACCTTTCAGGACAGACAAACAAAGGATACCACGCATGCACGCACTGTTTAGATGACACTGAAAGTATATACCTGGACAAATGCAGGAAGAATGTGTACCTGGGCCATCGTCGATTTCTTCCGACCAACCATCAATGTCGAAAGAAAGGCAAGCATTTCAAAGGCGAGGCAGATCACCGGAAGAAGCCTGCCATGCGCACCGGTGATCACGTGCTTGCTATGGTCAATGATTTACCCTACGTCATCTTTGGAAAGGGTCCCGGTGGACTAGCTGTTCCGAATGACGCTGAGGGACACGCACCCATGTGGAAGAAGAAATCTATATTTTGGGACCTACCCTACTGGAAAGACCTAGAGGTTCGCTCCTCAATCGACGTGATGCACGTGACGAAGAACCTTTGCATGAACCTGCTAGGCTTCTTGGGCGTGTATGGGAAGACAAAAGATACGCCGGAGGCACGGGAGGACCTGCAACGTTTGCACGAAAAAGACGACATGCCTCCGAAGCAGTATAAAGGTCCTGCCAGCTACGCTCTTACGAAAGAAGAGAAAGAAATCTTCTTTGAATGCCTGCTTAGTATGGAGGTCACGACTGGCTTCTCATCGAATATAAAGGGAATAATAAATATGCCAGAGAAAAAGTTTCAGAACCTAAAGTCTCATGACTGCCACGTGATTATGACGCAACTGCTTCCGGTTGCATTGAGGGGGCTTTTACCGGAAAACGTCCGATTAGCCATTGTGAAGCTATGTGCATTCCTCAATGCAATCTCTCAGAAGGTGATCGATCCAGAAATGGTACCAAGGCTAAGGAGTGATGTGGCGCAATGTCTTGTCAGTTTCGAGCTGGTGTTCCCACCATCCTTCTTCAATATCATGACGCACGTCCTAGTTCATCTAGTCGACGAGATTGTCATCCTGGGGCCCGTATTTCTACACAATATGTTCCCCTTTGAGAGGTTCATGGGAGTCCTAAAGAAATATGTCCGTAACCGCGCTAGGCCAGAAGGAAGCATCTCCATGGGCCATCAAACAGAGGATGTTATCGGGTTTTGTGTTGACTTCATTCCTGGCCTTAACAAGATAGGTCTCCCTAAATCGCGGTATGAGGGGAGACTCACTGGAAAAGGCACTCTTGGAAGAGACTCAATAATATGCAGGGACGAATATTCTTGGTCTCAAGCACACTACACAGTTCTACAGAACTCTACCTTGGTGACCCCGTATGTCGATGAACACAAGAACAGTCTGCGCTCCAAACACCCGGAGCAATGCGACGACTGGATTACATGTGAACACATCAGGACTTTCAGCCGTTGGTTGGAAACACGTCTCAGAGGTGACAACACTGTTTGTGATGAGTTGTACTTGTTGTCCAGGGGACCATCTTTGACTATATTGACTTACAAAGGATACGAGATAAATGGGAATACATTTTACACGATCGCCCAAGATCAAAAGAGCACCAACCAAAACAGCGGTGTCCGCTTTGATGCAGCAACCGAGAGCGGAAAGGACACATATTATGGTTACGTAGTGGACATATGGGAACTTGACTACGGACCTGATTTTAAGGTCCCTTTGTTTAAGTGCAAATGGGTCATTCTGTTTGGCGGCGGTGTACAGGTAGACCCACAGTACGGAATGACAACAGTGGATCTGAAAAATCTTGGGTACACTGATGAACCGTTCGTCCTAGCCAATGATGTGGCACAGGTTATCTATGTGAAGGACATGTCTACCAAACCGAGAAAAACAAAAGATAAGGAAGCGAATACATCATACGATGAACCAAAGCGCCACATAGTTCTTTCAGGAAAAAGGGACATCCTGGGAGTGGACGGCAAGAAAGACATGTCTGAAGATTATGAAAAGTTTCATGAAATTCCTCCCTTCAATGTCAAGGCTGACCCAAGCATCCTGATAAACAATGAAGATTATCCATGGTTACGGCGCAATAAGAAAATGACACAAGCGAAGAAAAAGTGAAGACTTTCTCCCGCAACTATTATGATGATACCATGCCAACTTTGTAACAGATGATCTTTCGTCCGAAACTCTGATACTTCGAAAGAGATTGTTCGTTTTGTACACGAAGTGCATCCAGTTTTTTCCGTAACCATCTCAACTTTGTTGCACATGCTATGTGGGTGAAATGATGATACCATGCCAACTTTCAACCTTTTCGGAGTTCATTTGAAATGCTTTTCAATTTCAGGGTCTTATAGCTCAAAAAAATCAATAAATCCATGAAAAATAACAAATGAAGTCAGAAAGGGTTGAAAATTGATTATGTGTCTTTGAATGGTGCATTTTGAACACAGAAAAATATGGAGTTCAAATAAGTTCAAGAAAATGAAATCCCTTTGTAACAAATGATCTTTCGTCCGAAACCCTGATACTTCGAAAGAGATTGTCCGTTTTGTACACGAAGTGCATCCAGTTTTTGTCGTAACCATCTCAACTTTGTTGCACATGCTATGTGGGTGAAATGATAATACCATGCCAACTTTCAACCTTTTCGGAGTCCATTTGAAATGCTTTTCAATTTCAGGGTCTTGTAGCTCAAAAAATCAATAAATCCATGAAAAATAACAAATGAAGTCAGAAAGGGTTGAAAATTGATGATGTGTCTTTGAATGGTGCATTTTGAACACAGAAAAAATATGGAGTTCAAATAAGTTCAAGAAAATGAAATCCCTTTGTAACAGATGATCTTTCGTCCGAAACCCTGATACTTCGAAAGAGATTGTCCGTTTTGTAAACGAAGTGCATCCAGTTTTTGCCGTAACCATCTCAACTTTGTTGCACATGCTATGTGGGTGAAATGATGATACCATGCCAACTTTCAACCTTTTCGGAGTTCATTTGTAATGCTTTTCAATTTCAGGGTCTTATAGCTCAAAAAAATCAATAAATGCATGAAAAATAACAAATGAAGTCAGAAAGGGTTGAAAATTGATGATGTGTCTTTGAATGGTGCATTTTGAACACAGAAAAAATATGGAGTTCAAATAAGTTCAAGAAAATGAAATCCCTTTGTAACAGATGATCTAACTTCATAGTAAAAAAATATGGTGCATTTTAAAACTATAAGTATTTAGTACAAATAAAAAAATTAAATTATAAGTAAAATAAAACTATAAGTATCACTAAAAAACTGTAAGTAATTAAACTAAAATAAAACTATAATATTCTTCAAATTTTTAAAAATTCAAATTTAAACTATTTAAAATTTAAAACTAATGGCACTAACAGAAAGTTTATAATTTTTGTGACCTAAAAGCAAAAAGAAATCACTAAAAAACTGTAAGTATTTAGTTTTAAGTAGAAATAAAAAATAAATAGAAAAAAATTCTACTTTTATAGTAAAGTTATTCATAAACTAGTGATTCACACAAATTTTTAAAAATCCAAATTTAAACTATTTAAAATTTAAAACTAATGGCACTAATAGAAAGTTTATAATTTTTGTGACCTAAAAGCAAAAAAATAAAAAACCAAAAAAAATGTAGAAAAAAAAAGAAAAAAAATGCCACCTACTGGGCCTCCACGGCCTGAATACGACTAGAAACCCTACATGGGCCAGGATTCAGGCCCGCAGCAGGCGCAGTAGGCCCACAGGCATTGCAATGACAAGTTAGGCCCGAAAGCCTGCAGTTGAGAGGAGCTCAGGAGGGTGGGCGCAGCAGCGCTTATAAACCACTCCAGAGCCCTCTCAACTAGCGATGTGGGACTAAAATTTTGGACCCGGGGCGCACAAGGGCATTGGTCCCGGTTGGTGGCACCAACCGGGACTAAAGGTGGCATTGGTCACGGTTCGTGGCACCAACCGTGACCAATGCCCCCCTTTAGTCCCGGTTGGTGCCACCTACCGGGACCAAAGGCCGCCGCTTCCCGCCCTTTGGGCTGCCGAAAATTGGCCTTTGGTCCCGGTTCGTGGCACCAACTGGGACTAAAGAGTGCATTAGTCCCGGGTCGTAGCACCAACCGGGACCAATGCTTTTGGTATATAAGCTGGACTTGTGAAATTCTCGATTCAGTTCGATCGATCTCCTCGTCCTCTCCTCCAACGACGCCGCCAGGCTCGTCGCCGCCGAGCCCTCCGTGAGCCCGCGCCGTCCTCGTCGCCGGCCGCCCGTCCACCGCACCCGAGCACCCACTGCGCCCCCGAGCCCGTCCGCCGCCGCCGAGCGCGCCCCGCCGTCGCCCTCGCCCTCGCCGACCCCGAGCCCGTCCTCATCGCCGTCGCCCCCGACGCCGGCCGCCCCGAGCACCCCCTGCGCCCCCGAGCACCCCCTGCACCCCCGAGCCTGTCCGCCGCCGCCGAGCGCGCCCCGTCGTTGCCCTGCCCTCGCCGACCCCGAGCCCTTCCTCATCGCCGTCGCCCCCGACGCCGGCCGCCCGCGTCTCCTCCCCGACCCCTCCGGGAGAGGTAGCTACCGCCTCCTACCCCCTTCCTTCCTTCCCTGCTCCTGAATTTGCAGATGTATGTATGTATGTATGATGAATTTTGATATTTGTTCATATATATATACTATAGATGTATGTATGTATGATGAATTTTGATATTTTTTGTTCATATATACTGTTCATATATACTGTAGATGTATGTATGATGAATTTTGATATTTTTTTGTTCATATATACTGTTCATATATACTGTAGATGTATGTATGATGAATTTTGATCTTTTTTTGTTCATATATAATGTAGATGTATATGTATGTATGGAATGATATCGATGGATGTATGTATATAGAACATTCGTAGAAAATATAATGAGAGGAAGAAGAGGATAAAAAAGAAGAGGAATAAGAAAAGAAAAAAGAGGAGAAGAAAGAATTGAGGAGACTTCTCCTCTATTCTTTCTTCTCTTCTTTTTTTTTTCTTCTTCTTCTTCCTCTTTATTTTATCGGGAACGAGGGTCGTCGAGAGGGCCGCCGAGTGGTAGAGGAGAAACCCTAAATAGAAAGTATCGTCGGTGTGAGATACATGTACCGTCGGTGTCGAACATTACATCCACATCCCACAAGTGGCGCGGGCTTCGACGCCCACGTCACTTGTGGGACGTGGATGTAGTGTCCGACACCGAAGGCCACATGTATCTCACACCCACGATACTTGCTAGCTATTTAGGGTTTCCTTTGACACTAGGCAACCTCCCGACCCCTCGGCGATCCTCTCGAACATGAGAGGAAGAAGAGGGTCGTCTAGGGTTCGAGGGTTCTTCTCCTCTATTCTTTCTTCTCTTTTTTTTCTTCTTCCTCTTTATTTTATCGGGAACGAGGGTCGTCGAGAGGGCCGCCGAGTGGTAGAGGAGAAACCCTAAATAGAAAGTATCGTCGGTGTGAGATACATGTACCATCGGTGTCGGACACTAAATCCACATCCCACAAGTGGCGCGGGTTTCGACGCCCACGTCACTTGTGGGACGTGGATGTAGTGTCCGACACCGCGGGCCACATGTATCTCACACCCACGATACTTGCTAGCTATTTAGGGTTTCCTTTGACACTAGGCAACCTCCCGACCCCTCGGCGATCCTCTCGAACATGAGAGGAAGAAGAGGGTCGTCTAGGGTTCGAGGGTTCTTCTCCTCTATTCTTTCTTCTCTTTTTTTTTCTTCTTCTTCTTCCTCTTTATTTTATCGGGAACGAGGGTCGTCGAGAGGGCCGCCGACTGGTAGAGGAGAAACCCTAAATAGAAAGTATCGTCGGTGTGAGATACATGTACCGTTGGTGTCGGACACTAAATCCACATCCCACAAGTGGCGCGGGTTTCGACGCCCACGTCACTTGTGGGACGTGGATGTAGTGTCCGACACCGAAGGCCACATGTATCTCACACCCACGATACTTGCTAGCTATTTAGGGTTTCCTCTACCGAAAAGAAGAGGAGAAATAAATAAGAAGAAGAAAACAGAAGAAAAAGAAGAGGAGAAGAAGAAAGGAATAGTTTTCTCTTCTTCTCCACTATTCCTTTCTTCTTCTCCTCTTTTGTTTTCCTAGTGTCAAAGTATTGAAGCAATCCATGCCTTCATCATTAGCCGGAAGTAACCAGGGCATGTTGGTACGAAGTTCTGCAAAGTTGTTCTGGAATGGAGTCCCGGATAGAATAATCCGCCTTTTGGTACGAATTCAGCAAAGGCCTTCCAAATAGCGATATTCAGAAGGCTCTTGCTGAACTTTGTACCAAAAGGCAAATTATCCTATCTGGGACTCCGTTCCGGAACAACTTTGAAGAGCTTCCTACCATCATGCACATGTTACTTTCGCCTAATGATGAAGACATGGTTTTGTTGAATCCTTTGACACTAGGCAACCTCCCGACCCCAAGGCGATCCTCTCGAACATGAGAGGAAGAAGAGGATAAAAAAAGAAGAGGAAGAAGAAGAAAAAAGAGGAGAAGAAAGAATAGAGGAGTTCTTCTCCTCTATTCTTTCTTCTCCTCTTTTTTTCTTCTTCTTCCTCTTTTTTTATCAGGAACGAGGGTCATCGAGGGACATATATAGATGTAGTGTCGTCGTTGTCGATATATACCCCCTCCCGATAGCTTACTATGATTAGGTAGCTAGTTCTACGTTTGGCACTAATATATCCATCTGTCATGTTTGAATAATAATTGCCATGTTGTAAATATTTGTAGAAACTATGGACACCGCCCTAGACGAAGCAAGAAAAGAAGCGTTGTTGAGGGAGATAATCGCAGAAGGAAGTGATGCCGTCTCGTACTATCTCAACGATATCATCGATGGTCCGGAAGGAGAGGGTGAACAAGCTGGCTACGGTGACCTAATGCCGGTGCAAGAAGAAGAACATGAGGACGGCGCCGGTGACCCAATGCCGGTGCAAGAAGGAGAAAGTGATGACGGCTCCGGTGACCGAACCGAGTCCGGCCAGGTATATATATTAGTTAAGCCTATGCTGACTAGCTGATTGATGCATTCATTGTTTTGGTATGTACACATATTAATTAAGTCTTTGTTCTTTTTTCTAGCCCTCCGGATCGAGCACAACTTCGGTAAAGAGACGAGGCCCGAAGAAAAAGTTGAGCTCGGATGAAAAGCTTGAGATCACAGCAATCGCGCCCGACGGCCAACCTATTGAACCCCTCCGGACAAAGAGGGCATTTGTTGCTCAGTGCGGGGTTCTGGTTAGGGACAAGATCCCGATAAGCATCCAGCAATGGTTTAAGCCGGCTAAAGAAGACCCTGAGGTGTCTTATGTCAATGATATGCAGAAAAATGATCTTTGGACTGAGCTGAAGTCAAATTTCACCCTACCGCCAGAGGATAATCCAGAGAACCCAATTAAAGAGAAATTAATCAAGTATTTTCCTCTGAAGAGGATGGCAGATCTATTCAGGAGGTGGAAGAAAGAGCTCAATAGGTTTGTCGATAAAAAAGAGACACCAGAATTTAAGGGCAGATATGAGAAGATCAGAGATCACTGGCCCGCATTTGTGGCCTACAAGACATCGGAAAAGAGTAAGAAGATGTTAGCGACAAACAAGCAGAATGCCGCGAAGAAGAAGCTTCACCATCGCACGGGGTCAGGTTGCTACCTCGTAGCCCGGCCTAAGTGGTCCAAGGTTGAAAATGATCTGCTTCATAAAGGGATCAGACCAGAGACATATAACTGGCCAGACCGTTGCCGGACTTGGTTCTTCGGGGCTGGCGGAACCTTGGACCATGAAACAGTGGGATGCATTTGGACGAACGAACAAATGGACATACCAGTCAATAGGCTTAAGCACTATATCGATGCAGCGCAGGAAGGGACGTTCTTTCCAGATAGAGAGCACGACGAGCTCACAATGGCCCTCGGGAATCCTGAGCACCCTGGACGGACACGAGGCACGCCAGGCTCCGTTCCATGGAATGTTGGGTTTCCGGACGCAGGCGGTTACAAATCCCATGAGAGGAGGAAAAAAGTGCAGCAGACCGAACTGCAGGCGCTGCACGCAAGGGTACAAGCGATAGAGGAACGAGAAGCAAATCGCAGCAAACGTACTGCCGAAGCCTCCCCCGAATCTACCCCGCCATCTCAGCGCAGAAGCAGCGTGGCTTCCACCGAGCAGCTTCAGCTGCAGGATGCCTTGACGGCTCCTGCCAGCTATCCTGTGGATGCTATAACGGAGTCTCAAAATTGCCACCTTATGACGCAATGGATGAATTTGAAGGTCAAGGCGGCTGTTGGCTCTGTTTATCCTACTGAACCCGGCGCAACTTTTCACTGCATGCCGATTCCAGAAGGATATGCTAGGGTGATGGTGGATGAGATAACGGAGGGATTTGAGGACCTCCAGCTTGACCACCCTACCGGTGAAGGGGAGACTCGGCTGGGGTCTGCTCTGAAGACTCCATGCCTATGGCGGAAGGACCTCATCAACCTTCCGAACTGGACGCCTCCGCCTCCACCTCCTCCTCCGCCTCCGTCTCCGCCTGCGCCGACGTGCCCGAGCAGCCAACCTCCTCCTTCTCCGCCTCGTCAGCAAGGGCAGAAGAGACCTGCCGCCGCTCCAGCTGCTCCGGCGGGTCGTAGTCCTTCTCCTCCGCCTCTTAAGCAAGTAAAGAAGACAACGGCTTCGTCTGCTCGGTCGGCGTCTAGCAGTACAACCAGAGGCGGGAGGACATATAGATTCGGTCCTTCTCTGAAGACTCCAGAGAAGTTACCATACGAGAGGACCCAGGAGGAGAACGCCGAGATCGCGCGAGAAGAAGTGAGGAAATTCTTTGAAGGGGTGAAAGCAAAGCAACATCCACCTCCGGAGGAGAAGGTAGATGGGGTGAAAATGAAGCGCACTCTGGCTGCCCTGACAAAACCACCAAAGTCTGATCCGCCGAAAGGAAACTATGACCGCATTATTGGAAAGGAATTTGCCGAAGCGGAGCGGTCGGGAACTACTGTCAGTGATGAAAGGCTGAAAAAACGACGAGCTGGGAAACAAATTGCCCAGCTCGGCAAACAAGCGAAGCAATCATGCCCCCCGCTCAAGGTGCCTAGCCACAACGTCGCTAATGACCCGAGGATGGTGCCCGGTTATAATAATCTTGCAGATTACCTGCCCGACGAAGTACATTATGAACCCATGGACATGCGGATGCAAAGATACGAGTACGGGAAGCCTCTCGTCAAAGATGAAAGATCTCTATCAACGATGATGCGAAGATTGCATGATTGGTACTTCAAAATCTGCAGAGACTCTGGGGGGAGGAGTACTTTGTATGTGAGAGTTAAAAAGGAGCATGACCTCGTTGGAATTGATTTGTTGCCTGTTCCATTTGAGGAGTTCTATCAGTTTTTCAATCAATTGGCCCTCGATAAAACAACGATCGCCTGCTACTGTCTGTAAGTAGTACTACTTCTGTCATTAAGTTTCTCTATATAGCTTAGCTCTTTCATTGCATGTATTTATAATCATCCTCACTATATTATGCAGATTGAAGATCGTCGAATTGAAGAAAAGACAAGTCAGTGATATTGGGTTCATTAACTCATATCTCATAGATGCAACTGAGGTTAAACTTCATGCCGCAGCTACCGAGGCCAACATGCTACAATCATTCGTAATAAATCAAAACAAAGATATAATACTCTTTCCTTACAACTTCAAGTGAGTGTTACTGTCTTGTGCGTATTCGGTTTCACTTATATATTAGTCAAGGTTATAGTAATGTAATTCATGAGTTATGCATGCGTGTGCAGTTTCCACTATATTCTCCTAGAGATTAAGCTTGAGCAGGGACTAGTAACTGTCTTAGACTCAAGACGAAAAGATCCCCAGGACTATGCAGACATGACTGAAATCCTCAAGAAGTAAGTTAAATCGATCATTATCCACCATATCAGCAACTTTGTTCATTTCCTGATATCAAGTAATTGTTTTCTTTGTCCGGCAGGGTTTGGAGAAAATTCACCAAAAAAGTTCCGGGACTGCCGAAGGAGCTGGAATTTAGACACCCGAAAGTAAGTACTATAGTAGCATGTTCCGCGCATCTCCTAGTGATTCAAGCGCTAGTTTCATCAATACCATTTAGCATTCTTGCTTATCAGTTTGATTGACCTCTATTTCTTGTAAAGTGGTTGTGGCAGGAACAAGGGAATGATTTCTGTGGATACTACATCTGCGAGTCCATCCGCCACACGACGTGTGAGCGGGGCGGGTACTCTAACGAACAATATGAAGTACGTAAATAACAATATTCACAATTTTATTTTATTACCATCATTTGTGTTGAGTTTCATTCATTCATATATATATATATATATATATATATATATATATATATATACGTATTGACCCCCTTCTTCAAATTAGATGTTTCGGAAGCGGGATGAACTCCTAGCACCAGCTCGCATGCGAGCAATTCAAGAGGAATTGGCGGCATTCTTTCTTGACCACGTGATCCCTGAAGACGGAGAATTCTATGTTAAACCTGAGTCCGTATGATTATATTTGTAAGAGATAATTACTGTATATATGTAGCCGGTACTGTCAGATAGATATACGAGAACTTGTTGTTCGACCAATCTCTCGGAGAAGGAGAGGTGGTCGATATCACTTCTCTCTGTATGCATATATGTTCATGACGATCTTCTGTTTCCTTCGTTTGCTTTACTAGCTAGCCAGCGTGTCTAGTCCTCTCTATACGTATGTATAGTACGTAGCGTCGACCAAGCACGGACATAAGAGAGGACACTTCTCTATATTAATTATAGCTAGCTAACACAATATATGAAACACCTAAATTAACCCCCCAAAACCCCCAACCCCCCCCCCCTTTCAAAAAAAAACAAAAACCCTAGCCACAGAAATGCTGACGCGTGGATGCCTATTGGTCCCGGTTGGTGCCACCAACCGGGACCAAAGAGTCTCCTGACTGGGCTCTGCACACTGCCCACGTGGAGGGGCTTTAGTCCCGGTTCTGGATTGAACCGGGACTAAAGGTGGGAGGTATTAGTACCGACACTTTAGTCCCGGTTCAGGAACCGGGACTAAAGGCCCTTACGAACCGGGACTATAGGCCCTTTTTCTACCAGTGATGTGGGACATATAGCAACCGGGTCGACGTGTCAAGCATGAAATAACAACGCAGAATAGCAAGGGGGCGCACCCCAGTCGTACCGCCCCATTAGGTAGTAATGAGTAATGAGACGTCAAATCATAATGCCGCACCTTCCCAGACAGACGAAGCAACCATTATTTCACACTTCGGTTCGCCATCATCTCAAACCACGTAGTATTGCTTCTGCCTCAAGAGGGACACACGCATCGCCTTGGTACATCATGACACGTGGGACCCTGACAGGCCATGCTCCCCCACCGATTTCTCGGTAAAATAACCTCATTTTTACTACTATACTTCCTCCGTATCGGTTTACATGGCATGCACGTGGTTCTAGGTTGAGAATTTAACTGGATATATATGTGATGAACAGTATATGTTTAGAAACTACATCCTCTTGATATTCCAATGATATACTTTTTTGTGACATAGTAACTCATATTTAGTTAGTCAAATGGATGACCTAGAACTACATGCATGCCCTATCAACCGAGACGCCTAAAAAACGAGACGGAGAGGGTAGTTCAGTACGTATCTTTCTAGATCAATATAGTCGGGATTCACCAAGGAGCAAAACCATGTGGTAGGCTGCACCTGTCGTGTTGGCGTAGCAACTCAAGCAGGGTCAGTCCGCACACAAAATGGCGACACACTTAATAGGACCCCTTTGGCCCACATGTGGCTCATCCACCATCTTGTTGCATGAGCGATGCACCAAATTACAGTTCGAAGAAGCGGCTGGAATTGGAGGCACCCCGATTGTAGCGCTGTAGTAGTAGAAAATGAGCGACGAGGGGTCAATTCACAAAGCCCCACCTTTCTCGCATTAAGCTGGATGGATGAAGCAACCATCATTAAACTCTAGGGCGCAAGAGCATAACGAAAAGAGAAAACCAATTATGCATGCGGCAGCTACCTAGGGCACCCTAGTGTAGGGGTCTCCACTACAGATCATTTTTTTGAAAGCGCCTCCACTACAAATCGGCTTCTCCCTCGTCCTCTTGAAGAAAACCGATGATGCGTGCGGCGGTAGAGTTTGTAGGAGTAGTACTACGGCATGCGGGGCCACGTCGTAGTAATCAGGAGAGGGATTGAGTTCAAGTCGATGCCTTAAATATGTGTGGGCCGCTTGGTTTTAGGGGAACGAGGCAGCATTTTGGGTTCAGGGACCAGTGGAGATATAGTACGTACAAAAAATTATGGATGTAGGTTTGACCGAAAGGCAATGATGCATGGGCCCTGCATTTTGATATACCTGGGGCCGCGTGAAATTTGCTACTCTACTCAAAACTAGTAAGGTACACATGGATTGAACGCATGATATTTCGAAACCAAATTATGAATAAATACACACTATAGCATGTAAAGCTTTGAGTCATATATGCATGTAGATGTTCGTTTAGTTCTTATAGTTCATCTCATTCAAAATCAATTAGTTTTATAAAAATCTTAAGATTCATGGGGTTGTGCATTGTAAAGCATAAAGTAAAAAAACAAATAATGGCAATTCATTTAGAAAAAAAATCAATTATGATACAGAAGATTCTAGAACAAAGGAGAAGTGCTGGTGTTTTTAGGTTTGTGCATTATGCTTAAGTTCAACCATGGAGTCTTCTAAATTGTACATGTGGTAGATCTGGTGGAATGTTGATGATATCCAACGCCCGGTAGTGTTCGGATTTTCCATCTCTGCACTATCAGATTAGCTTCATCCAGCGACCATATTTCAAAGTTATTCGCACACTATATAGTTCTTGTGCCATAGTTGCATGTCATGGAAAAAAGCTACTAGTGGGTTGTACTAGCTATTTAGGAATAGAAGATGTATACATGGAAGTTTTAGGGAAAGAGATGACATGGAGTATCTCAATTCCTATGAGTAGGGATTGGAAAAGAGATGTCATTTGGTTCACATCATAGGAACTTTTCTATTGAATCTATAGATGACATGTATCTCAATTCCTATGAGGAGGGATTAGAAAAGAGATGTAATTTGGTTCATATCATAGGAACTTTTCTATTGAAAATACGCTAATGTTTATTTTCCTTTGAAATTATGGGATTATAGGAATCCATTCATATGAACCAAGTGGCTCTAAAGCTATAGAAATGATATCATGTTTATTTCCTTCGAAATGTGGAGAATATGAATCTATTCCTATGAACCAATTGGCTCTAAAGGAAAAAAATCCTATAAAAATCATATCATATAGAGTTCCTATGATATTCCTCCACACCAAAGGATGGTTGAAATTGCCGCAGGTGATACAATGGTCTTTCTTTGTAGACTCCTCCCCCATCTTTATAGTTACCTCTCGAAGATGAATGAAATGATATATACAGGGTATTCTACATGTGCAATTTGGTACACGAAAACTCGGTAAAAGTTTGCGAGGTTCAATTTTTCAATAAAGCTATATGCACTACATTTTGGAATGGAGGGAGCATACGACAGTTGCTAACACTCACGTGGAAGATTTGTGTGTAGGAGGAGTGCTTGTTCTGTTAAATGGTATGGAAAAACTGACTAGTCGGATGCCGATCTAACGGTTCTTACGGCGTTCGTCAGGAAAAGGCTTGTGGCGAACGTTTGTCGGATAATGATTTACGACACATGCATTGCATTGATATGTGCCCCCCTCTCTCTCACGCACACACACCCTCATGAGTAAAGACTCTCCCGAGTCCTCTCGCACCCACCGTCTATCTGCAGGTAGACGTCACACACATATGTGCTCTTCACACCCTACCCTCAGAACTTCTAAAAAACAAAAGACATCACGCACATTTTATTTTAGCTCACACATCACACACTTACACTACTAGGGAAAACCTTATACACAGAATCTTAGCAGCAGCGCAGTTTAAAAACAAACGCTCCTGCTAATTAGCAGTAGAGAGCTTGAGAAAACCGCGCTACTAATAACCTGATAGTAGTAGCGTGGGTTTTTACCCCTCGCTACTACTAAGTTATTTCCACCGTGCCTCACGGGACCAGCCGTAGTAGTAGCGCGGGTTGTAAAACCTACGCTACTCCTACATGGATAGCCATAGCGCATGTCAGACACCCGCGCTACTACTAATCTCCCATGCCACCCACCCCCGCCGGATACACTCCCACCCGCAACCGTCCCACACCACTCAACCCATGTCTGTCTAAAAAAATCCACCAACGCCCGATCCAGATCCCCTCCGCCTCCATCCCCCGCTGCGTGCGCCATGCCGGCGGCCGCGTGGCCACCGCTCCCTGTCTCGCGCCGCTGCCCTCCCCTCCTCCCCCCCAGTCCAGCGAGCTCGTCAACGAATCTCGTATCCATCATATCACCGTCGCCGGCCGCATCCCGTCCCAGCCCACCAGCCCGCCGATGGCCTTCTCCTCGTTCCCATGGCCGTTCCGCCACCGAGCCGGCGTCAGCGGCAGCGGCGGAACCGGCCCAAGCAAACCCTCCGCCGTGGAGGGGAAGGAGGAGGACGCGGAGGAGCTCGGCGTCACGCCGCAGCTCCTTGACTTCCTCCGGACACTCTCCCCCGACGCCTTCAAGTCCATCCCCTCCAGCTCCACCAAGGCACCCCCTCCTTCCTCCCTTCTCGATTCCGCTCCCCTGCTAGTTCCCTCTCGATTACTGGCGGTGCTATGCTTTGTTGTAGGAGGATCCGCGGAGTCGGCGGCCGAGCTCTCGGACTGGCTGCACTGGCGCGCCATCCTCATGCTCGCCAGAGCCAAGGTAGGTCTCCCGCGGATCTCATCCTCCGCTTCGCCCATAGCTCTCAGGTCTCAAACTGTAATTTGTGATCCCTGCAGGAACTCGCTAAGGTCCGCTATGATCTGTGCCCACGCCACATGAAGGATAGGCAGTTCTAGACATACATCTTGTCGTCAGCTATTGCCTCATTAGCTTTCGCCCATGTCTGAGTGCATTGTTCCAGTCCAAGTGCTCAATTAGCTTCATGCTGGTCTTGATTTTGTGAATCTTCAGTTAGGAATTCTAGTCCATGGTGCTCCTTAATACCCAGCAAACTATATTTGTACCTAAACATGATCGTCCCAGTTGCGTGTGTACCGTTGTGCTGTTTTGTATATATATAATAAACATCCAGCAAAAGGGATTGGCATCTAAAGATGAGAAATTATGTCAAATGTGAGAACCTATTTTTGTAAAAGCTCAGCAAAAAGGGGACATCATCATGTAAAGCATGGTCTCTGTTTGCTGAACAACTATCCATGAGGTGTAATATAAGTAAGGTGCAGGTCCTAATATAAGTAATAACAAACCATGGCTAGTGATAATTCCTCTGTTGTTCGATCCTTTATATATGCAAAAGAATACACACATGTCTGTTCCAGATATGGCCAAAGTTGTAAACACTAGATAATCCATCAAGTGGGCTTTTGATGCCATCCTGCAGCACGCGTTGTTGGGTTTGACTCTAGCCAATTTCATTTTCAGGTAGGTTGGTGGGTGGGATATGCTAATGACACCGATGACTCAATACGGAGGATTGTGCGGATAAACCCTGGTGTCGGGAGATACGTCGCCAAGAGCTATAGCCCAAGGTCCGGTTTCTCCGCTCTTAAGTTCGGTTGATGCAAAATTGAACATGCAATTTTTTAGCCTAATTTATCACAAGTGAGGAGCAGTGAATTCTATAGTCCATTAGCTACGGTTGATCAGCAACTGCATAAGCTTCTATTTCTACTTCTGAATTTTGAATGATTGTATGAGCAAATGAGTGCTACAAATCTACAGTTTTGTTGGTTTAGGCAAACACCTCACAGTACTCAAAAGTACAGTTTTGTAGAAACCATACTATTCTGATTGAGCTAGTAAGATTTAGTTTATGTAAGTTTAGTAGATGAACTAGTAGGATCCTTCTGCTGAACTACTACTAGTAGGACGGCTTGCGATTAGATTAGTCTAGTCTATGCAGCAGGTGCACGCTCTGAGCTCGCTCGCAAGGTGTTTGCAACAATGCCTCTAGGAATGTTGAAATGTCAATTTGTTCAATCAATGTAGAAGTATGTGTTCCACGGGATACAAAGGAGCCTATGGACCTTAAAGTTTGCTCATTAAATTGAAAAGAAAACATTGTACTATTCGTACACATACAAAACATCTATGGGTGGGGATGTTGGCATTGCGCGATTAAATTGAAAAAGAAAATGCTCTGATCAGATTAGCATATACAGTGTGCTTCACGCATCCAAGAGACCAAGACGTCTTCTCTTCTCTATGGAGAGAAGCTGATTTGCATTGACGGCTAATGATGATTCTTTGTGTTCCATAGTTTAAAAGGCAACCATTTTGCACTGGATAACCAAGTATTCTGTCAGGGTTAAGTGTAATTAAGAATGTTGTTCCTTTGTTATATGGAAGAAGACTTCATGGTTAGCATTATTTATTATAACACATTCATATAAGATTTTCTTGCCACTGTAAGTAGGAAGTTAATTGTTTTGGTCTGTTTTGTTCTGTGGGGATTTTGGTCTATTTTTTAATAGTATATATGATCATTCAGTCATAGTTCCAGTATTTTAGAACTAAAGCTCCCCCTAATTAAAATGCAGAAACGTGTTTTCTTTCATTATGTTTTAGTCACTATCTTAGAAACACTAGAAAATATCTCTTGACAAACTTCTTCATGGAACAAATATTTTTATGCTAATGACAAATTGGATTTATAATCTTTAACCTCGAATCTTTATAGGATCTTGGTTACTACCATATCTGCTCTTGCAGGTCTACTAGAGTATCCACTTTTGAGGTTGATTTTCAAAATGTGTATATCTAATATTTCTTACTGCAGCTTTAAGCTTCACTGTCATCTAACTTTGTCTAGTTAATATACTTACTCGGCAACATGGAAAGTTTTCACATTTGTTCTAGCTGTCTCTATGGGTTAGTGACTTAGCATACATGTTGTAATAAGGTTTCACATTTGCTTCTCTGACAAGGTCTGTTTTTATTCATAAGTAGAAGATAGCGACAGAGTGCTGTCGAATAATGAGATGTTGAAGCGGCAGACTGAATCCATGACACCGAAGTGCAACTGCGGCAGATTATCTCTATCTTTTATTTTCATTTTTCTTATTATTGTGTGAGAACAGAATGGGGAACTGTGTGATAGTACATACAACAACTGTAGTAAAAAGAAACTTATGTTTGCAATTGTTAATGACATAGATACTTGCATGTTCTTTGAAGTGGTCATTTGTGAGTTGCAATGCATAATGAGGTTTTCTGGCTGATTTATTTCCTTCGGTTTCCGGTTAACCATGAAATAGGAGCCCAGCAGTGCTCACTATTGTTGTGTTTACTGGGAACTGTATGCATAAAATGGAATTGGTGGATTTTTTTATTATAAATTAGTTAGTAGTGGCGAGGGAAAAGACTGCGCGCTACTAGTATTTAGGATACTAGTAGCGTTTGTAGTATGGACATGCTGCTACTATTTTCTTAGTAGTGGCGCGGGTACTAAATAGCAGTAGTGTGGGTGGCACATGCTACTACTAACTTTGTTAGTAGTAGCGCGGCTTCAACCCACACTATTACTAACTATTAGCTGTAGCGCCTTATTGGTAGCGCGGGTACCCGCGCTGCTGATAGGCCTAAAACCCGCGCTGCTGCTAGGCTTTTCCCTAGTAGTGTTATACTATTACTCTTGTAGCAAACGTTCTTTGGGCATAGTATATTGTACTCTCACGAAGAGAAGCGGTGCACACACGCACTAATTCTCTCACACCCACTCTTGGGTACACGTAGGAGAGCATTTTTTGAAGCTGGTACAATAAAATCACTCCACTATATATATAAGCAGGAGCCTTAGTGTCGTGGTTCTAAGACTGACAGTAGAATGGCGGTAGGTATGAAGAGGCAAGATCCTAGCTATGGTGAAGTTGTACACACAAGATTTACGAGTCCAGGCCCTTCACGGTGGAAGTAATAGCCTTACGTCTCGGTGCCCGGAGGCGGTCGACTGGATTATATGTGTGTGGTGTTACAGGGGGTGGCTTATATAGAGTTTGCCAGAGCCCTCCCGCCCTCACTTACAAAGAGTTTAAGGTACATAAAGATGGAGCATTTCTGATAACGCTAGTAATAAAGTGAGATAAATGACCATTAAGTCTACAGAGGAAACGCCCGACCGTTGCTTTTCAGAGTGACTGTCGATCTTCTGTCTCTCAAGTGATCATTGCTATGGTTGAGTGACATAGGGTCTTCCGAGAGGAACGTTTTTGGTCGAGTGGATGACGCTATCCCCTGAATGCTTCTGACTTCAGGGTGATGTCCTAGGTGAGGGTGTCTTGCTTAGGCACATGAACCTACCCTAGGTACATAGCTTCATCATAAGCCCCCGAATGGTTCAGAGTTCGATGGAGAAGGAGTTTGTCGGTGTCCTGGGAACGGGGGTCCCCACACTTGCCTGCCTGCGGCCCACGTCGTGGCTGGGTTGGCAGGTCTGTACGACCCATCTTCATCGACAAGGCATTCAAGACCCTCGCGAGGGGCCAAGCCTCGCGAGGCGGACGATGCAAGACCTCCTCAGGAGAGTCCCTGCCAGGCAGGCCAACGAGGGGCAGAGAGATCAAGGCAAGGAAAACCTCATGTGGTCCTCATGACGTGAGCCATGACGATCGAGACCAAGCGGGCGCCAGGCGGGTGCCAGCGCACACAGTGTCCTTGTTTCCCCTTTTCCGCCAAGGGGGCAAGCATAGGCGCGGAGTACCGAGGCATCAAGCAAAGGTTTCCATATTGGTGCAATGAGACCAAGACCACAAGGATGGCAGGACGGAGGTCATCATGGAGCCCAAGACGGCGTCATCACCAGAGCCTTTGGCAGGCGAAGACCACTTTTTGTCAGGATAACTTGTGCTGGTTGTCCCCATTCGAATTGGTCGTTGTTGGCTCCCTTCCCGCTCAATATTTGGGGAGAGGACCAGGGCCTATATAAGTAGAACTAGCCACCACAGTGAAAGGGAGAGGATCGACCTCATCACAAGTCGGAAGCAGATCCAAGACCTCCTCACCCACACAAGTTCACCAAACACAAGAACACCTCAACCTTAGGAGGCTGTTCTTCCCCTTGTAACTGTTCTTCATCAGCCCAAGAGGCAATCCACCATCACATTGGAGTAGGGTAGTACACCACAACGGTGGCTCGAACCAGTATAAATCTTGTGTATTTCTGTGTTGTGGGTTGGTTGAGTTCACCTATGAGATCTTAGAGAGCTAGGGCGTGGATCGATAGGGAACAAACCTTCACGCGCACCCCAGTGTTCAAACCTCAAGGGTTTGCCGGAACCCGTGATCCGACATTTGGCACGCCAAGTAGGGGTGCACCGTGGTTTCTCTTTTGTCGATCTGTGCTCCATCGACATCGCGCTCCGCCCACATGGCGGGCGCCCTGCCGTCGACTTCGACGGCCAGCGTCGACGGCGAGGACAGGGGGCTCCGAGCCCTGGCCCCCGCCCTGCGGCGGGTGCAGCTGCCACCCAAGTTCAAGCTGGAGACGCTGCCGCGCTACGACGGCGCGGCGCACCCGTCCCCTTTCCTGTTGGTGTACGAGCAGGCCGTCCTCGAAGCCGAGGGAGATGACAAGGTCATGGCCAACTGGCTTCCCATGGCCCTCGCCGGCGAGCCGCGCGCCTGGCTGCTCTACCCTCCCGGATCCACGGTTGCATCTTAGGAGGAGCTCCGCGACCTCTTCACTGCATGCTACGCTACACCGGCCCACCACGTGGTCGCGGCCCTGCTAGGCAGCTCACAGGCGCCGCCTTCAGAGCGCCACATCAAGTCGTTCCTCCGCCAATCGGCGCCGCTTCCACGCACTCGGGGGCTTCGCCGGGCTGGGCCGCGTCCGAGGCCGACCTCACCTTCAGCTCAGAAGACCACCCCGCCACCACCACCGGCTCGGGCATGCTTCCGATGCTCTGCATGCCCACCATCTGCAACGTGACCATCACCAAGACCCTCATCGATGGTGGCGCAGGCCTCAACTTGCTCTCAATGGAGGCCATCAGCCTGCTTCACGTGCCGCTCGAACGACTCAGCCTTAGCAAGCCTTTCTCAGGAGTTGGTGGTGGCGCTGCCCGCTCCCTGGGGCGGATCCGCCTTCCCGTCACCTTTGGCACGCGCGACAATTACCGCACCGAGCTGGTCGACTTCAACATCGCCCGTATCGGCCTGCTGTACAACGCCATCCTAGGGTACCCGGCCCTAGCCCAGTTCATGGCGGCGACTCATCCAGCCTACAATCTCATGAAAATGCCAGGAAGCAAGGGTGTCCTCACCATCAATGGGGACGCCAAGGAGGCCATGAGGGCGCTCAAACTTTCCTTTAGGACTGCTGCGGCGGCGCAGCCCGTCGGCGCCGGTGCCCTCGAGGCCAAGAAGGCCATGCCGACCAAGAAGAAGTAGCTGTTCACCCAAGACAAGGCAGAGACAAAGCACGTGCCGGTCGACGAGGACGGCTCCTTAGGAGCCACCTTCACCATAGGTGCCGGCCTTAACCCCAGCCAAGAGGAAGCATTGTTGAAGTTCTTGTGCGCGAACAAGGACATATTCGCATGGGAGCCCAACCAGCTGGTGGGGGTCCCGAGAGAGCTGATTCAGCACCACTTGAGGGTGTGCCCCAATGTGTGCCCTATGAAGCAGCAAGAAAGGCGGCAGTCCACGGAGAAGCAAGCCTTGATCGTCCAAGAGACCCGCAAGTTGGAGGCGGCGGGTGCCGTTCGTGAGGTCAGGTACCCCGAATGGCTGGCGAACCCAGTCATGGTGCCGAATAAAGGCGGGAAGGAGCGAATATGTGTCGACTTCACTAAAATCAAAAAGGCGTGCCCTCAAGATCCGTTCCCTCTCCCGCGCATCTACCAGATCGTTGACTCCACCGCTGAGTGCGAACTATTGTGCTTCCTGGATGCGTTCTTGGGGTATCAACAAATCAAGCTGGCGGTGGAAGATGTAGAGAAGACAGCTTTCCTGACCCCATGTGGGTGTACTGCTACACCTGTATGCCTTTCGGACTACACAACTCGGGTGCGACCTTTCAGCGGCTGATGCACATTCCTTAAGGGTGGCAGGTCGGGAGGAACACGGAGTCCTACCGACGACATTATAGTGAAATCTCGGGAGGCGAGAACCTTGACCCAAGACCTGGAGGAGACCATCGAAAGCCTGCGCCAGGTGAACCTGCGGCTTGACCCAGAAAAGTGTGTGTTCGGTGTTCCTTCCTGCAAGCTGTTGGGATTCCAAGTGTCGCACAGAGGGATCGAGGCAAACCCAGAGAAGATCAAGGCCATTGAAGGCATGAGCCCACCACAGACCCTCAAGGAAATGCAGAAGCTGGCTGGTCGGGTGACTACATTGGCGCGCTTCATCTCCAAGCTAGGAGAGCGCGCCTTACCCTTTTTCAAGTTGATGAAGAAGAAGGGCCCGTTTGAGTGGACTTCGGAGACCGACCGAGCCTTCCAAGACCTCAAGAGATACCTGACCAGCCCACCGGTATTGGTGGCACCACGGCCTCTCGAGCCCTTGGTACTCTACCTTACCGCCACCCCATACTCTGTCAGCACTGCGCTAGTGGTGGTTCGGGAGGTGCACCAAGCCAAGAGTGCGCCACGCCAAGCTGCGTCGCCAGCTGAGATGACGCAAGATCAGGAAGGCGCCACAAGAGCCATAGCGGCAGCAACAGAAGACCAAGCTCGGCAGGATGACACCGTAGAGATCCCCGCAAGCAACCAGGCGCCAGAGGTCCCACCACCTCAGGAGGCACCCCAGCTTGCACTAGATGCGAGCCTCACCAACACGCCGGTCCTCGTTGAGCACCCGGTATACTTCATCAGCACGGTGCTATGGGATGCAAGGGCACATTATCCCATGCCTCAGAAGCTCCTACTCGTGCCCCTGGTGGCCTCACGCAAGTTACGACACTACTTCTAGGGCCACCCCATCAAGTTCGTCTCGGCCTACCCATTGGAGAGGGTGCTTAGGAGCCCCAACTCTGTTGGAAGGGTCACCGAGTGGAACATCGAGCTAGAGGCATTACAGTTGCAGTTCAGCACCACCACGGTCATGAAGGGAGCCGCACTCACTGACTTCGTGGCAGAATGTATGGATGCCCCGGCAGTGGAAGCAGGTGAGGACCGGTCCACCTCTCTGGGAAGTGAGGCGCCAGATGGATGGGTCATGTATTTTGATGATGCCTTCGCGCACTAGGACGCGGCGGCTGGAGCAGTGCTCATCTCACCCACGCAGGACAAGCTTTATTACGTTGTGTAGCTCTGCTTTCAGCAAGGCGAGAAGGTCAACAACAACATCGCGGAATACGAAGGTCTCTTAGCTGGCCTGAAGGCCGCGAAAGCTCTAGGGGTGAAGCACCTCACTGTTAGGGGTGACTCATAGCTCCTCGTCAACTTCTCCAACAAAGTGTATGAGCCAAAGGACGAGCACATGGAGGCGTACCTCGCGGAAGTACGTAGGATGGAAACGCATATCCTAGGCATGGAGGTGCAGCATGTGCCCCGTGGCACCAACAAGGAAGCTGATGACATCGCCAGGAGGTCATCCAAGCGGCAGCCCCAAGAGCCTGGAGTCGTCGAGGAGCGGCTCTTCAAGCCGTCAGCAACGCCACCACTTCCAAGCACGACATGGCCTCGGGAGGAGCTCCCACAACCGCCAGCCTTGGGAGCCCGAGCTCGTGGCCCAACCTCAGGGGCTCGCTTTTTATTGGTGCTCGAGCATCAATAGGGATGTTGGACCAAGGAATTCAAGGAATATCTGATGCAAGGGGCGCTACCAGAGAGGGAGGAGGATGCAGAGCGTGTCGCCCAGCAAGCCATGGCGTACTGCATCCAGGACGGTGAGTTGTACAGGAAGCGACCAAATGATGTTTCGTTGCGTTGCATTTCCAGGGACCAAGGGAAGGAGTTGCTGATTGACATACACGGAGGGGACTGCGGACACCACTCGTCCTCATGGAATCTCGTCGGCAAGGTGTTCCGCAGTGGATTCTACTGGCCCACGGCGCTCAATGACGCAGCTGAGCTGGTGAAGTCCTGCAAAGCTTGCCAGTTCCATGCCAAGCAGATCCATCAGCCCGCTCAGGACCTCCAGTCTATACCGCTAACGTGGCTGTTTGCGGTCTAGGGGCTGTTTATCTTGGGCCCATTCCCTCGAGCGCCAGGGGGCTACCGCTACCTCTACGTCGCCATTGACAAGTTCACCAAGTGGGCGGAAGTGGAAGCCGTCCGCACCATCCCAGCCGGTTCCACGGTTAAGTTCATCAAGGGCCTCGTGAGCCATTTTGGGGTCCCCAACCACATCATCACCGACAACGGCTCGCATTTCACTAGTAACCTCTTCAAAACATATTGTGCTAACCTTGGAACGCAGATCTGCTACGCTTTGGTGGCGCACCCCAGGAGCAATGGCCAGGCTGAACGCGCCAACGCGGAGGTCCTGAGAGGCCTGAAGACCAGGACCTTCATGAAGAAGCTCGAGGCCTGCGGCAGGGGCTGGCACGATGAGCTCCAGTCCGTGCTGTGGTCCATCCGCACCACCACCACAAAGCCGACAGGCGAGACCCCATTCTTCCTTGTTTACGGAGCCAAAGCGGTCCTCCCTCACGAGGTCAAGCATCGCTCCGCATGGGTCCTAGTGTTTGATGAAACGCAGTAGGACACCACGCGGGGGATGGAGCTCGTACTCGGGGAGGAACAACACGGCGAAGCTGCACTGAGGGCAGCAAGGTACCAGCAGGCGCTGCGGCGGTAGCACTGTCGCAACATCCGCTCCAAGACGCTTGAGGTACGCGACCTCCTCGTAAGGGGGTCCTCTCTAGGGAGGGGTTGCACAATCTCTCACCCATGTGGGAGGGCCCGTTCAGGGTCGCCCATATCTCCAGGCCTGGAGCCGCGCGCCTGGAGACGCAGGATGGGGTTCCCGTCCAGAACGCCTGGAACATCCAACACCTCTAGAAGTTCTACCCATGAAGCAAGGCCTCATGCCTATGAAGCAAGGCCCGGTGCCTGTGAAGAAAGGCCCAGTGCTTGTAAAGAAGGCCCGGTGCCTATGAAGAAAGGCCCAGTGCCTGCAAAGAAGGCCCGGTGCCTGTGAAGAATCATCGCCTGTGACACTCTTGCATAATAATGAGTGGGGCTGTACATGCCCCGGAGTCTCCAGAGAGCCACCCTCGGGCCTCGGGGGCTCCCACCCACGCCTAGTAGCAGCACTTAGCTCCGCGCTGGTTAGAAGAAGTCAAAGACTAGACTAGGTGCCAGACGCGGCTTTTCATTTGCTTTTCGTAGTTGGCTCGCCTTCTCTTAATCGGAGTTTGCTTCTGGTGACCCTTGATGATTTGGTTTCGTCGCACTTTTGCTGCCTTTTCTGAATCTACTTCTCTTGTGCTCTCTCTCTCTCGCATACCTCGCGAAGGGGCTAGGTCGGTGCCTTCGTGAGGGTTTCTTCTTCCAGTGTGGGTCCTTCTCTCTGCCTTCGGTCTGCCTTCTCGTGAGGTACCCTTATTCGAGCCCGCCACCGGCACATCTCTCCTAATCCGTGCCCCTCGGGTACCGCGATATGAAGCGCTGGGTGAAGGCTCAGGTGAACGAAAAGTCTCCTAGCGAGCTTCCTAAGAAGTTTTTTGCAGTTCCTGAGCAACCACTAAGCCAAGACGGGCACGAGGAGACAAGTGCCTCGTGAAGAAGAGGTTGCCCCGAACGCGCGAAGCTAAGATATCTCCGCACGAAATAATGACACATCATACAAATAACAAGCATAGCGTAATGACTGAGGAATCACAGTTTGATACACGCCCCTCTGGGCCCATACTGGTTTCATTTTGATCCAGGAAAGAAAAGAGGAACAAAACAAAAGAGGCGTTGCAAAGAACCACGGGGGCAGGCCTCCAGCGACGTCCCGAGCTCAGCCAGACCCCTCCTCGCGCTTCATGGAGGCACGGCGACGACACGACCCGCTACCACCTTCGAAGCAGGCGCGGCGGCGGAGCGGCTGGCCGTAGCCGCCACTGCTAGAGCTTTTGGGAAGAGAAGAGCGACCGTAGCTGGATGAGGGATGGCCAGTGGGCTCACCCTCATCGCGGCCATCGCCGAGACCGAGCACCTCCTTGACGTCATTCGTCTTGGGGCAACGCTCGACACGGCGACCATCTTCTCCAAATGCCCTCACGTAGAGGGTCGCATCACTGTCATACTTGAAGTGGAGGGTGCACCGCTTGCCCAGGCCGCACGCGTGGGCGAACATCTGCCAACCGCGAGCCATAGCTATGTTGCCCGCGGCGGAGACATCAACCACGACCCAGGAGGCCCTACTGCAGCAACCGTCTGCCTGTAGCCACAGCCCGCCTGGACCAGGGGCCGGCAGCTCGTTGGCGAAGAAGCACGGAAGCTGGAGCCAGTTGCTGGCCGGATCCACCGACCAGACAACGAACTCCGGCAGCACCTCTCCCGAGTGGAAGCGTGGCCGGGGAGGCCGTGCAACCACAGCATGTCTCCCCTCATCGACGGGGCTACCACGACTGGATCGACCCCCGCCGCGCGCAGCGGTGCCACCCAAGGAGTAGGGGGCCACGGCGGGAGTCGTGGAGTGCTTGCGGGGGCGGACACGTCCCCCTTTAGGCGTCGGGGAGCCGGGCCCTTTGCGAGGGGCCTTTCCTTTCTCCGCGGCGGAGAACCTCTTCGACGGCGCCATTGGAGTCGGTGGTGGAGCAAAGGAAGAAGAAATGAGCGGAATGGGAAGAGATGGGCGACCGGGGCTCTGCCCCTCCCAATTTATAGCAGGAGAAGGACAACCAGCACCCCCGTGATCATAGGTAATGATGCCTTTCCTTGCATGTCACAGGGACTTGTCAAATCGGGCAGTTGCTGAGGCAGTGTGGGGAAGCAGAGACACCCACGTCCAATCAACCACCACACGCCAACCAAGGCCGCAGGCTTTGGGGGCCCGCGGTGTTACGCGCTTGACCCTTTGGCTACGCCTCAAGGCCAAGCCCGAGCACACCCTGGTCCCGGGGGCTACTGTCGGCGTCCTGGGAACGGGGGTCCCCAGACTTGCCTGCCTACGGCCCACGGCGTGGCTGGGCTGGCAAGTTTGTACGGCCCATCTTCATCGACAAGGCATTCAAGACCCTCGTGAGGGGCCAAGCCTCGCAAGGCGGACGACGCAAGACCTCCTCAGGAGCGGCCTCGCCAGGCAAGCTCACGAGGGGCGGAGAGATCAAGGCAAAGCAAACCTCGTCAGGTCCTCATGACATGAGCCATGACAATCGAGACCAGGCGGGCGCCAGGCAGGCACCAGCGCGCGTAGTGTCCTTGTTTCCCCTTTGGTGCCAAGGGGGCAAGCACAGGCGCGGAGTACCGAGGCATCAAGCAAAGGTTTCCATATTGGTGCAACGGGACCAAGACCAGAAGGACGACGGGACGGTGGTCGCCATGGAGCCCAAGACGACGTCATCACCAGAGCCTTTGGCAGGCGAAGACCACCTTTTGTCAGGATAACTTGTACTGGCTGTCCCCTTTCGAATTGGTCATTGTTGGCTCCCTTCCCGCTCAATATTTGGGGAGAGGACTAGGGCCTATATAAATAGAACTAGCCACCATAGTGAAAGGGAGAGGATCGACCTCATCACAAGTCGGAAGCAGATCCAAGACTACCTCACCCACACAAGCTCACCAAACACAAGAACACCTCAACCTTAGGAGGCTGTTCTTCCCCTTGTAACTGTTCTTCATCAGCACAAGAGGCAATCCATCACCACACTGGAGTAGGGTATTACACCACAACGATGGCCCGAACCAGTATCAATCTTGTGTATTTTTGTGTTGTGGTTTGGTTGAGTTCACCTGCGAGATCTTAGAGAGCTAGGGCGTGGATCGATAGGGAGGAAACCTTCGCGCGCACCCCAGTGTTCGAACCTCTATGGTTTGCCGGAACCCATGATCCGATAGAGTTGAAAATACTTCCGACTCAATTTTTATGCTTCAGAAGCGTCTTGTTAGGATCAATGAACGACATGATGGCTTCAACTTCTTTTTCAGTCTCCTTGATCCATTCTTAGTTTGTCGAATGAACTTTTGCTGGTATGTTCCGAGTGTTGATACAAAAGAAATCTTTAGTCTGATAGGTTGCTTTGCTATTCCCGGACCTTATGGGATTCGAAATTTTGGGAACCGCGCGGGACAGAGGAGGCTGCGTAATCAGGATGGATTAGGCAGGGGTGCCCTGATCACCGCGCCGCCTGTTTCCCCACGTACCGAGCGGAGTTGCGGGATTTGACACGATTGCCCAGGCCTAGTCGTCAGTCAGTCAGAAATGACTCCATATTAGACGTCAGACTGGGGGATTTGCACAGTGCGCCTCTGTTTCTCCTTCTTTCTCCTATGTTTCTCCATTGCTCCCGTCCCCACTCTCGGCGCTGCTGCCCACCTTGGGCCCATTCTGCTGTAATGGGGAAGGACAAGATCACCGCCCTGGAGCGTGCAAAGAAAGCGACGGCGAAAGCGAAAGGGAAGAAGACAAGTCGGGGCAGGTCATCGTCAAGATCTCCCCTGCAGCGCGGCTAGGTCCAGGGCGACTGGATCCGATTCATGCTCATGCTGGATTATCTGGAAGGCCTGGCCGAGAGTGGGCTGATCGAGCACGATTCCAGGAGGCTTCCCGGGTATGATTCTGAGCCGCAGCCTCAGGAGGGTGAGTGTGTCTTGCTCGCCACTCACGTCGACCACATTTTTTCTTTGCCTCCACACCACTTTTTCTGAGCATTCTTGAACTTCTTTGGAGCTCAACTCCACCATTTCTCCTCAACACGATCACGTACCTTGCAGCGTATGTCCCATTGCGTGAGAATTTCTTAGGCTGTCGGCCGCACTGGTGCCTATTTAAGCACATCTTCACGTGCCGCTCGCAAACTATGAAAAAGACCAATCGGAGTGATGAGAAAACCCAGGTGATTCACATGTGTGGGGGCTTAGGTATCCAGATGAGGGGGAAGAGTGCTTTTCCTGCGATGACTCTTCCCGACTTGGTTAGAGGGTGGCAGTTGACTTGATTTTATTGCAAAGACAAGCCGAGCCCGGGTCATTCGACAGGTCTTCCCCCCTTTTCCTTTGCACGAGTACAGAAACCCACTTCTTTGAGAGTGGCTCCAACGGAGAAGGTGGAGGTGTCCATGTTGATAGAGCGAGTAGTTCAGCTGATTCATGAGGGAGTGACTAGCATGGATCTACTCGAGGTATTCCTCAGTCGACGTATTCAACCCCTCCAAGCTCGTGATGACTCCATGTGGATGTACTCGGGGATTGAAGATTCCACTCGGATCCATCCAGAAGACGTTGATGAGAAGACTGTGGCCCTGTGGGTGCAGAGCATGACAGGGAACAAAGACAACCCTAGGGGGTCCTGAAGAGTTTTACCATCCGACACCAACAACCAACCAGACAAGGTCTACCTCTTATCTCCGAGTGTTTTTCATTCTCATTTGTAGTTGCTTACTGAGTTGACTAGCCTCTGGCCATCTCTTCTGTTTTGCAGGTTTATACTGAGATGTAATCAATGCCGAACGGGGAGCAAGTGCAGCACCAGGATGGAGAGGAAAGCGGAGGCGAAAGCATGGATTGGCAATCTGATGGAGGAGAAGAGGAGGAGGAAAGCGAGGACTCGAGTAGTGGTGAAGAAGTCGAGTCGCCGCCTCGCACCAAAAAGCGTTCCAAACATAAGCACGACCCAGTGGGTTTCCGTGGAGAGGTAGCTAGGCCGACCGGGAAGACTTCCAAGCGCACTCGGATCTCTTCCCATGTGCCGGCTGAAAAGGCCTCAAAGCAGCAAAAATTTGCAGAACCAAAGCCTCGGAAGACCCTGTCAAGGATCAAGATCGATGTCCCCATCACTTCTGCGTAAGTGTCTTGTCCCCACTTTTTGATCGAGGATTTGTGTTGTCGACTCTCTTTCTCATTTGTCCGAGTGAATCTTGAAACTTGCAGAGCTGCTACTTCTGCACTTCTACTTACAGGGATAATGATGAGGATGTAGAAGACACGGTCACTTCTAACCCGGGTATGACCTTTGCAAACTTGCCTTTGCTTTTCCAGCCATTTTGTTGACCGACTGAATTCTGACGACTAATTCTCTTTGCAGATCCTCCCCATGACATTGATCTTCCAGATGACGACGAGGACGTGCCGCTGAGGCATAGGAGGGGTAAGAAGGCATCAACTGGCAAGACGTCCCAATCAGTGCCGGTGGCAAAGTGAGTGATTCAACAGCCTGAATATGTGACTCGGGCTTCTGTTAGTTTCGTTGTTCCAGTATCAAGTGAACGCCCCACATCGTCGACTGCACTAGTGTTTGCTTCACCTATCCAGCCTCATGCCCCGAAACTTCAAGCTACCGCGACTGAACTGTCAACCCCATTCTTCACTACTCATCACGTTCCAGAAGACCAGGCAGGCACCGCTGCAGAAGCCATACGCCAAGCTGGCATGATGATGGAGCGGGTGAAGGTGGTGCATGAAAATAGTCAGGCTGCTTATGACGCCAGCGCGGCCCTTTGAGCCAATGTCCAGGTAAGTTGGCTTCCGACTGAAATCTTATCTTGTTGCTTTCTCTATTAGGATATGCTACCTGAAAACTTTTCTTTATGCATCCTCCTATTATTCTGCACTTCGCATCTATGCACCCACTGGGTGTTTGAATTTATGTCGAGTAGCTTTCCCAGTTGAGTCGACTAGGTTGTGTCGGTTGTAGTTCTGGGTTAGTGGGGGCACGCATAGTGCATCCACTGGGTGTAGTCCCCGAGGCCACAGTTGAATGTGTGATTCGGCGGAGGCCTTGATAAAAATGTCTTTATTGTTTCACTCTTCCACTTGGTCTGGTCAGACCATGTCGAGTGGAATCCAAACCAGTGGGGGCAAGCTAAGTGCACCCAATGGGTGTAGTCCCCGAGACCACAATCGACTGCGGGCAGTCGGTTGGGGTCTGAGAATATATTTTGTTAACTTGAAAAAATAACCTCGGTCTTCTTCTCTCTCTCTTTTACTCTTCCACTCGGTCTAGTCGGACCATGTCGAGTGGAACCCGAACTAGTGGGGGCACACTAACTGCACCCACTGGGTGTAGTCCCCGAGAGTACTGTAGATTATTTTGATTCTGTGGTAGTCTTAGAGCTCTATTCACCCGGAAGCGACTGATCTTTGATCTTGTTTACCGATGTATCTTTTTGCTGACTTCAGAAATCATGTGAGCTCATCTCCAAATTTTCCGAATTCGAGGAGAAGCAGAGACAACTCAATATCGACTTGTAGCCGGCTAAGCAGAACTTGCGGAAGGCCGATGATGAAACAGCTGGTATGGAACGGAATCGACTGGTTGATTGTTTATCTTGGCCGACTCACAAGTCATCTCCTCATTCTTCTGTATGACCCAAGTACATATCTTTCAGAGAAAATGAAGCAGGCTCTGGTGAAAAAGGACCTCGATCTTGCTGCTGCACAAAAGGAGGCCCAAGAGAAGACTACGCTTGCTGACAAGAAGCTAGCTTCAATCGGTGCGCTGGAGGAAGAGAACACTAAGGTGAAGACGTCCCTTAAAGAGTCCAACCGAGAAGTGACTCGTCTAAAGAAAGACAAGGTGGGTTTGAACGAGAATATTGAAAGCATTTCCCGTAAGAGAAATGACCTGGAAGCTTATCTGGAAGCACTCGCCAAGAAGCTCTTCCTTATGCTCGAAGGTATTTTCCTTTGCCCGACGGTTTAGCTACTGTCGATTCGCCAGACATTCATCAACTCGTTATTTCTTTGTGCTTGTAGAATTCTGCCAAAACTATGAAGAAGAGACCGGATGGGTCGAGACTGGTCTGGACCCCGTCCTTTCCCCTGTTGGTGATGATGCTGCTATGAATGTGCTCTGACCGGAATCCCGTGTTGCCAGTGTTATGAGCTATCTTGCTCGCCTGAAGGTGGCGGTGTCGGGCATCGATACAACACTCTTGCCAAGGGCGACAGTTCAAAATGACCTCGAGTCCTTGATGACTCGATTCAATGAGGTCCCTGGTCGAGTGCAGGAATGGAAGAAGTCTTCTGCCCGATGCAGTGCTAACGTGGCTCTGTCGCTGGTTCGTGTCCACTTCAAGGAAGCCCGAGAAGAGAAGCCGGCAGCGATCAAGGTTGCCAATAACAAAAGGCTTGACTTTTGATCCTTCATAGAAACCTTCATTGATGCTGCCACTCGGATTGCTGACGGAATTGATCTGGACAATTTCATCAAGCCCGCAAGCCCTCCTCCCGCGGAGGGAACAAACTTTATGCCTCGCCTAAATTTGCCTCGGAATGCCGAGTGATTTTGTAACCGTTATACTCCTTCGGGCCTGATGCCCGAGTACTTTAATCCGTGTTCTAGAACCTTACGATTTTATCTGAACTTTGGTTGCTTTTGAATCTTTTGACTCTTTGTGTAGGACTTGTTTCTTGCAGTTTGACTAGCTATTGACTTTGTGATGTAGCTCAGTCGAGTGAATCATGGGCAGATTGTAGTCGACCTGCACCCCGCCACCCTTACGGATAAGGATGGAGCGGACGTTGTATTTGTGTCGAAGCTCCGAGGACAGATCGTGGTCGACCTACACCTCGCCACCCTTACGGGTAAGGATGGAGCGGACGTTCTATTTGTGTCGAAGCTCCAAGGATAGATCATGGTCGACCTGCACCTCGCCGCCCTTACGAGTAAGGATGGAGCGGACGTTCTATTTGTGTTGAATCTCCAAGGATAGATCATGGTCGACCTGCACCTTGCCGCCCTGACGGGTAAGGATGGAGCGAGTCTTGAAACTTAGGTGAGTATTGAACTGCAGCTAAGCCCCTGAGTGGGAGGGTTGCTCACCACTCGGTAGGATTTTTTAAACTTGGGCGAGTACTAGACTGCAGCTAAGCCCCCGAGTGGGAGGGTTGCTCACCACTCGGTGGGATTTTTTAAACTTAGGTGAGTACTGGACTACAGCTAAGCCCCCGAGTGGGAGGGTTGCTCACCACTGAGTGGGATTTTTTAAACTTAGGCGAGTACTGGACTACAGCTAAGCCCCCGAGTGGGAGGGTTGCTCACTACTCGATAGGATTCTTTAAACTTAGGCGAGAACTGGACCGTAGCTAATCCCCCGAGTGGGAGGGTTGCTCACCACTCGGTAGGATTTTCTAAACTTAGGGGAGTACTGGACTGCAGCTAAGCATCCGAGTGGGAGGGTTTCTCACCACTCGGTAGGACTTTTTAAACTTAGGCAAGTACTGGACTACAGCAAAGCCCCCAAGTGGGAGGGTTGCTCACCACTCGGTAGGATTTTTTTAAACTTAGGCGAATACTGGATTGCAGCTAAGCCCCCGAGTGGGAGACTTGCTCACCACTCGGTAGGATTTTTTTAAACTTAGGCGAGTACTAGACTGTAGTTAAGCCCCCGAGTGGGAGACTTGCTCACCACTCGGTAGGATTTTTTAAACTTAGGCGAGTACTGGACTGCAGCTAAGCCTCTGAGTGAGAGACTTGCTCACCACTCGCTATCATTGTTTAAACTTAGGCGAGTACTGGACTGCAGCTAAGCCTCCGAGTGATAGACTTGCTCACCACTTGGTAGGATTTTTTAAAATTAGGCAAGTACTGGACTGCAGCTAAGCCCCCGAGTGAGAGACTTGCTCACCCCTCGGTAGGATTTTTTAAACTTAGGCAAAGCGGATTCGCAGCTAAGCCCCTGAGTGAGAGACTTGCTCATCACTCGGCAGGATTTATTTTTTGAAACTTAGGCGAAGAAGATTCACAACTAAGGCACCCATTGGGGATTTAGAGCACTTAAAAAAGGAACGACAATCATCTATGAAAATGTGTCTTTGATAATCGAACTAGAATGTATTTCTTATTACATCACAACAATTTGAATGCTTAAAGGGGCAGAGTAGCTCTGCATTCCAAGCACGTTGCTCGTCGTTATTGTGCTCCACATTGTAGAGGCAATAAGCCCCGTTGTGAAGTACTTTGGTGATGATGAAGGGGCCTTCCCAAGCAGGAGCGAGCTTGTGTGGTTTCTGCTGATCCACTCGAAGAACCAGGTCTCCCTCTTGAAATGCTCGACCTCTCACGTTTCTGGCGTCAAATCGACGCAGGTCTTGCTGATCAACGCCATCTCTCTTTCTTCTTCCAGAAGGTCAACAGCATCCAGACGGGCTTGTTCTGCTTCTGCTTCTGAGAAGAGTTCCACTCGTGAGGCGTTATAAAGTAAGTTACTTGGAAGCACAGCTTCAGCCCCATAGACTAAGAAGAATGGAGTTCGGCCGGTTGACCGATTAGGAGTTGTCCCCAATCCCCAAAGTACTGATGGAAATTCATCGACCCAGGCGCCCGCTGCATGCTTGAGGTCACGCATCAATCGGGGTTTCAGTCCTTTGAGAATCAATCCGTTTGCTCTTTCAGCTTGTCCATTCGACTGGGGATGGGCGACTGAAGCATAGTCGACTCGAGTGCCTTGGGAAGCGCTAAAGGCTCTGAACTCATAAGAATCGAAGTTCAACCCATTATGCATGATGATGTTGTGCGGGACACCATATCTGAATGTTAACTCTCTGATGAAGCTGAAAGCAGTGCTTGCTTCGAGGTTTTTGATAGGCTTGGCTTCAATCCATTTGGTGAACTTGTCGACTACTATGAGAACATGGGTGAAGCCACTTCTACTCGTCCTCAGAGGCCCAACTATATCTAATCCCCAAATAGCAAAGGGCCAGACGAGTGGAATGGTCTTCAGGGCAGATGCAGGCTTGTGAGACATGTTGGAGTAGAACTGGCAACCTTCACATCTGTCGACTATGTCTTTTGCCATTTCATTCACTCGTGGCCAATAAAATCCCACTCGGTATGCTTTGGCCACAATGGTCCGAGAGGACGCATGGTGACCACAGGTCCCCGAATGGATGTCGTGGAGGATCACTTGACCTTCTTCCGGTGTTATACACTTCTGAGCAACTCCGGTAACACTTTCTCTCTAAAGCTATCCACCCATTACTGTGAAGGCTTTAGATCGACGGACAATCTTACGGGCCTCTTCTTCATCATCTGGGAGCTCTTTCCTAAGAATATACGCGACGTACGACACTGTCCAATCAGGTATGACATCCAAAACTTCCATGACCAAGTCGACCACGGCTGGGATTTCCACTTCAGTTGGATCAGTAGGGCTCTTAGGTTGTGGGGGCTCCTCCGTGAAGGGATCCACTTGGACGGACGGCGTGTGAAGATGCTCCAAGAACACATTACTAGGAATAGGCTCATGCTTGGAGCCTATCTTTGCCAAATCATCAGCTGCTTGATTTTTCAGCCGGGGTATATGATGGAGCTCTAACCCCTCGAACTTCTTCTCTAACTTTCTCACTGCATTACAATAGCCAGTCATAGCCAGGCTTCTGACGTCCCACTCCTTCATCACTTGATTGACCACCAAATCTAATTCGCCGTACACCATTAGGCGACGGACACCGAGTGAAATGGCCATATGCAACCCGTACAGAAGTGCTTCATATTCAGCTTTGTTGTTGGAGGAATCAAAATGGATCTGAAGAACATAGCTGAGTCTATCTACTCGAGGGGATACCAGTACCACCCCAGCACCAGAACCGTTCAACATCTTGGATCCATCAAAGAACGTGGTCCAATGCTCCGAGTGAATCTGAGTCGGTTGTTGCTGCTTGACCCACTCGGCGAGGAAATCTGCTATTGCCTGGGACTTGATAGCTTTCTTTGCCTCAAACTTGATATCCAAGGGAAGGAGTTCAATCGCCCACTTTGCCACTCGACCAGTTGCATCTCTGTTGTTCAGAATTCTGACAGTGGTGCGTCGCTGACAACTGTAACGGAGTTGTTAGAGAAATAAGGTGCAACCTTCTTTGTGGTCATGTAAATCCCATAAACAAGCTTCTGATAATGAGGACATCTTTGCTTGGATGGAGTCAAGACTTCAGAAATATAGTACACCGGGCGCTGAACTTTATAGATTTTTTCTTCTTCCCGCTCGACCGTAAGTACTGTGCTGACAACTTTTCTAGTGGCTGCAATATAAAGTAGTAAAGGCTCTTTGCTGATTGGGGCAGCAAGCACCGGCTGGGTGGAAAGCAGCATTTTGAGTTCTGCAAACGCTGCATCAGCTTGAGGAGTTCACTCAAACTTATCAGATTTCTTCATTAGTCGGTAAAGAGGCAATGCCTTTTCACTAAGGCGAGAGATGAATCGACTCAAGGCGGCCAAACAACCAGTAAGCTTCTGAACATCATGCGCACGCACATGGCGTTTCATCCATTGTATGGCTCCAACTTTCTCTGAATTGGCATTGATCCCTCATTCGGAAATGAGGAAACCGAGTAACTTTCCTCCTGGAACTCTGAATGTGCATTTAAGCGGATTAAGCTTGATATCATACCTTATTAACTTGGCAAAGGATTAAGCATGGTCAGTCAGCAGGTCGGAACCTTTAGGCGACTTGACCACATTGTCATCCATATATGCTTCCACATTCTGACTGATTTGAGTGAGTAGGCACTTCTGAATCATCCTCATAAATGTGGCACCAGCGTAATTGAGACCGAATGGCATGGTGACATAACAGAAGTACCCGAATGGAGTGATGAAAGCTGTTTTTATCTCATCGGGTCCATACATTCGGATTTGATGATACCTGAAATGGGCGTCTAGAAAAGACAAACATTCACACCCCACAGTCGAGTCGACGATTTGGTCGATACGGGTGAGAGGAAAATGATCTTTCGGGCATGCCCGATTGATATGCTTGAAGTCAATGCACATACGAAGTGAATCGTCCTTCTTGGGGACCACGACAACATTGGCGAGCCATTCAGAGTGGTACATCTCTCGGATGAACTCAGTTGATAGGAACCGAGCCACTTCCTCACCAATTGCTTTTCTCTTCTGTACGGTAGACCATATAAGATGTTCCTTGACTGTCTTCACTTTTGGGTCGACTCGCAGACTGTGCTCAGCCAGTCCCCTGGGCACACCTGGCATGCCAGAAGGTTTCCATGCAAAGATGTCCCAGTTCTCACGGAGGAACTGGATGAGCGCTTCTTCCTATTTATTGTTGAGTGATGTTGATATATGAGTAGGAGCAGCATTAGGATCGGTCGGGTGAATATGAATCGGTTTTGTTTCTCCAGACGACTGAAATGCTGAATCTGTGGCAGGCTTCTTGGCTCGCAGCAAATCACTCGGATCTACATTTTTCTAATACTCTTGCATTTCAACAGCTGCCATTTGTGCATTGGCAATTTTAGAACCCTTCTGGAAGCATTCCTGTGCCTTCTGCCGATTTCCAGTGATCACTCCTCTGGGACCAAGCATTTTCGACTTGAGATACAAGTAACATGATCGAGCCATAAAACACGCGTATGCAGGCCTCCCCAGAATAGCATGATAAGCACTCTAGAAATCCACTACTTCAAATGTCAACTTTTCCTTATGGTAATTCTTTGAATCGCCGAAAACCACGTCCAAGGTTATCTGGCCGAGTGATTCAGCTTTCTTGCCGTGGATGACGACGTGAAAGCTCATGTTTCTCTCAGTAAGTTTCGACATTGGAATGCCCCTTCCTTTCAAGGTTTCAGCATAAAGAATATTCAAACCACTACCATCATCCATAAACACTTTTGTCAATCGAGTACCCCCAACAACTGGGTCGAGCACCAACACTTGCCTCCTCCGAGTGGGTATGCGAGCAGGGTGGTCAGACTGGTCGAATGTGATAGCTGTTTGTGACCACTTGAGGTATGTTGTCGTTGTTGGAGAAACCATATTCACTAGTTTGTTGATCACTTTTAGTCGACTTTTGCTCTCAACATCCGGAAAAATCATTAGGGTGGAATTGACATTGGGAAAACCATCATCTTCCTCTTTGCCTTCATCCTTGTCAGATTCTTTTTCCTTCTCATTAGGTTGTTTCTCTCGGAATTGCTCGATTAGAACCCGACACTTTTGAGTGGTATGCTTAGGATAAATCAGATTTCCTTCTTCATCTTTCTTGGTGTGAATGTGACATGGCAGATCCATCACATCGTTACCAGCTGCATGTTTTACCTTCTTGGTGGTCCAGGGCCCCTTAGGTTTCCCTTTAAACATTCCTTGAATCACTCCAGCAGTTTCACCAGGTCCTGTAGGCTCAGCTTTACGCTTTTGTTTCTATTTGGAATTGCCTCCACTGGTGAGGGAGTCCTGGATTAGGGGGTGTCCGGATGGCCGGACTATACCTTTAGCCGGACTCCTGGACTATGAAGATACAAGATTGAAGACTTCTTCCCGTGTCCGCGAGGGACTTTCCTTGGCGTGGAAGGCAAGCTTGGCGATACGGATATGCAGATCTCCTACCATTGTAACCGACTCTATGTAACCCTAACCCTACCTGGTGTCTATATAAACCGGAGGGTTTTAGTCTGTAGGACAACATACACATCAACAATCATACCATAGGCTACCTTCTAGGGTTTAGCCTCCTCGATCTCGTGGTAGATCTACTCTTGTACTACCCATATCATCAATATTAATCAAGCAGGACATAGGGTTTTACCTCCATCGAGAGGGCCCGAACCTGGGTAAAACTTCGTGTCCCTTGTCTCCTGTTACCATCCGGCCTAGACGCATAGTTCGGGTGTAACACCCTCGATGCGACTATATCTCCCACGTGTCGAGGCACGACTTAGAGGCATAATCGCATTGATGGCAGATGTCGCAAGTGAGGTAATCTTCACACAACCCATGTAATATAATAAGGAAAAGGATACATAGTTGGCTTACAATCGCCACTTCACACAATTACATGAATAAAGCATTACATCATTCAAATAGACTCAAGGTCCGACTACGGAACCAAAATAAAAGAAGAACCCCAAATGCGACAAAGGTCCCCGATCGACCCCAACTGGGCTCCACTACTGAACAACTAGAACGAAACAACATAAAGGACAAGATCTTCATCGAGCTCCTCCTAAGCTTGGCCGCGTCATCTCCACGGTCTCATCGGCACCTGCAAGCTGGTTTTGGAAGTATCTGTGAGCCACAGGGACTCAGCAATCTCGCACCCTCGCGATCAAGACTATTTAAGCTTATGGGTAAGGTAAAAGTATGAGGTGGAGCTGCAGCAAGCGACTAGCTTATATGGTGGCTAACATACGCAAATGAGAGCGAGAAGAGAAGGCAAAGCACGGTCGATAAAAGTGTCATCAAGAAGTGATCCTATAACAACCTACGTCAACCATAACTCCAACAACCGTGTTCACTTCCCGGACTCCGCCGGAAAGAGACCATCCCGGTTACACACGCGGTTGATTCATTTTAATTAAGGTCGACTTCAGGTTTTCTACAACCGGACATTAACAAATTCCCATCTACCCATAACCGCGGGCACGGCTTTCGAAAGTTCAAATCCCTGCAGGGTGTCCCAACTTAGCCCATGACAAGCTCTCACGGTCAACGAAGGAATAGACCTCCACCCGAGACGTTCCGATCAGACTCGGTATCCCGGTACAACAAGACATTTCGACAGGGTAAAACTAAACCAGCAACACCGCCCGATGCACCGACATCCTGATGGGAGCTGCACATATCTCGTTCTCAGGGCAACACCGGATGAGACATCCTACGAGTAAAACCAGCCCTCAAGTTTCCCCGAGGTGGCCCCGCAGTCTACCCAGTTCGGACCAACACTTGGACAAGCACTGGCCCGGGGGGGTTAAAATAAGATGACCCTTGGGCTGGCCTAACCCAAGGGAAAAAGAGGCTAGGTGGCAAATGGTAAAACCAAGGTTGGGCATTGCTGGAAAAGTTTTACTTAAGGCGAACTGTCAAGGGGTTCCCATTATAGCCCAACCGCGTAAGGGACGCAAAATCCGGGAACATAACACCGATATGACGGAAACTAGGGCGGCAAGAGTGGAACGAAACTCCAGGCATAAGGCCGAGCCTTCCACCCTTTACCATGTATATAGATGCATTAATTAAATAAGATATATAGTGATATCCCAACAAGTAAACAAATGTTCCAACAAGGAACGGCCTCCAATCTTCACCTGCAACTAACAACGCCATAAGAGGGGCTGAGCAAAGCGGTAACATAGCCAATCAACGGTTTGCTAGGACATGGTGGGTTAGAGGTTGAACATGGCAATTAGGGAGGCTGACAAGCAAGTGGTAGGCATCGTAGCAATGGCATAGCAAAAGAGCGAGCAAACTAGCATAGCAAAGATAGTAGTGATTTCGAGGGTATGATCATCTTGCCTGAAATCCCGCAAGGAAGAAGAACGAGCCCATGAAGAAGACAAACGGACGTAGTCGAACGGATCCTAACAAACTCGACGTTACCGGATCCAACCCGAAGAAGCAATTACCGGAAAAGAAGCACACAACATAGTAAACAACCAACACATGAACATGGTATGATATGCGAGATGCAGGATGCGATGCGGGATGCAAAATGCAAGACGTGACAGGAAATGCATGAACCTGGCCTCAACTTGGAAAACCAAGTGTGCCACTGGATAGAGGGGATGAAATCACCTGAAAACGATATAAAGATCATAGGAATCGGAGCTACAGTTTGGAAATGGCAAGCGTTTTACGAAACGAACCGATCTGCGATTTATAGCAAGTAGGCATCTAAATGCAACGAAATGAATATGCTACAGCCACCAAACATGACAACAAAATACGTGGCAGGGATGTAAACAAGATGCTTAACAAAACACTAGCACTAAGCCATAGCCAAATTCATCCATTAAGAGGTTCAAACAAGCATGGCAAAAACGAATAAGCAAAACAGATTTCAGACTTAGTGAAATTAACACTAGTCTGAAATTTCAGACCACGATGCTCTCTTCGGAGCAGCAAAACAACATGATACTTAACCTGAAGATGGCAAGTAAGAACATGGCATGGAGCTACTCAACATGCTTAACAAAACACCCAAAGTGACCTGCGGCCAAAAGGGTTCACAAAATACTCTAACGAGCACACGAACATAGATGAAACACAATCAGTTTTTCAGACTTAGTGAAAACTGAGACATGCTGTGGGGGTTTTTCCCTACAGTTACCAGTCAAAAAAAACTGAGACATGCTGAAATATAACTCACAAAGGCATCTAAACGAGCTCGATGCACTCACTACGGTGCAAGTCATGGCAAGGCAAGCATATATCCATAAAGAAGGCACAAAATGATAGCTAGACATGGCAAGAACAATGGCATAGCATGCACGGATCACTAACAATAGCATCGGCAAAATCGCAAACAAGTTGACGATCTGCCCAGATTTACCACGAAGCAAAAGTAGAGATCGATTGACTCAAGCTAGAGCACTCCACATATGCAAACAAAGACATGGATGGATAGAGCATAACATGAATATCAAAAATCCCTTACTGATCATCCTCAAAAGAGGCACAAATCACTAGGAAACAAGCCGAACATATGGCATCATGAACTAAAATATCCAGACTTAGTGAAATCCACTAAGTCCCTGAAAACAGAATTCTCAGGTACCCCTCTTTGCAAGCTTGCACAAGTCCCAACACACATCATAAAAATGCATGGGTGGCACCTCTGGAAAGAAGACAAAATGCTTAACAATTCATCCCAAAGACTCACAGGCATATCATGCACACAACAATCATGGCAAAAATGACAAAAGTCTATGATGAACTAACGGATCTACAACTTAACTCACGATGCCTCCTTCTAACAGCATTTTGGGCATCAAGATGAACTCAAATGCAAATGATGCAATGGAATGAAATGATGTACTCGTCGAGACGAAGATTTTGATATATTATATGTATGAATCGGAGAAATGGATGCAAAGTTACGAGGCCTCGAACATGAGCACATGGATCTGGAATCTGGGGACTTAGCCAAAATTTATACCTCTCCGGGAAAAGTCAACGGGACGGAGCGGTGCGGGACAGGGTGGTTCCGGATCGGGACGAAGCCGTTTGGATCGGGGGAGTGGTGGATCTCATCCCACTCCCCGATCGCATCTGGCCGGACCGGATCTCCGGCGACGAACGACGACGGAGGTCAACTCTGGCGTGGCCGCGGGCTTCGGGCGGCGCGGGGCGCCACGCCGGCGATGAGGTGGCGACGAGCGAGCGGGGCGGCCGGCGCGCAGCACGGCGGCCGAGGCGGCGGAGACGGGCGGCGTGGCGAGGAGCATTCGGCGGCGGGGCGTAGCACGGCGGGCGAGGCGGCGGAGACGGGCGGCGCGGCGAGGCCCGGTGGCGGCGGAGAAGACAGGCGGCGGCGGGCGGATCCGCTCGGGCGAGGCGGCGGGGATCTGGCCCGGTCGGCGCGGAGGAGGTCCGGGCGCGAGCCGCGGCGGGCCTCCGCGGCGCGCGCGCGAGGAGAGAGAGGCGGACGACAGGTGGCGGCGTTCGGTTGGTCCGGAGCGGCGGCGAGGATGACGTGGCGGCCCCTGATTCGTCGGGGTGAGGTGGCCGGGCAGAGTGGACATGTCCGGCGCGTGGGATTTTGTCCGGTGGCGCGAGGTGGACGAAGGATAGGGTTCATCCGCGAATTTTCGGGAGGGGAGCACATATATATAGGTAGAGAGAGCTAGGAGAGTCCAAATGAGTTGCGGTTTTCGGCCACGCGATCGTGATCATACGACCGAGATGATGGAGTAGAGTTTGGTGGGTTTTGGGCCAAATTGGAGGGGTGTTGGGCTGCAACACACACAAGGCCTTTTCGGTCCCTCGGTTAACTGTTGGAGCGTCAAACGAAGTCCAAATGGTACGAAACTTGACAGGTGGTCTACCGGTAGTAAACCAAGGCCGCTTGGCAAGTCTCGGTCCAATCCGGAATTGTTTAAACCCCACACATGAAAGAAAGCTCGAAATGACCACCGGAGGAGAACGAAGCGCCGGAATGCAAAACGGACAACGGGGAAAATGCTCTAATGCATGAGATGAACATGTATGAAAATGAAATGCACATGATGACATGATATGCAATGCATGACACGCAAGCAATGACAACGCAACAACGGCGAATAACAGAACGACACCTGGCACATCGGTCTCGGGGCGTTACATCGGGACCCCCTACCCGAGATCCGCCAGTTTTCACACCGACATTGGTGCTTTCATTGAGAGTTCCTCTGTGTCGTCGCCGTCAGGCTCTATGGCTCCTATGATCATCGATAGCGATGTAGTCCAGGGCGAGACCTTCCTCCCCGGACAGATCTTCGTCATCGGCGGCTTCGCACTATGGGCCAATTCGCTTGGCCGTCTGGAGCAGGTCGAAAGCTACGCCCCTGGCCGTCAGGTCAGATTTGGAAATTTAAACTACACAGCTGACATCCGCGGGGACTTGATCTTCGACGGATTCGATCCACTGCCGAGCGCGCCGCACTGTCACGATGAGCATGATCTAGCTCTGCCACCAAACAGTGCCCTGGGCGGTTGGACGCCACCTCGGGGGCTGCGACCCCAACGGCGATTGAGCCAAGCACCAGCCCCGTACTCGGCGAGACTCGTGACTCCAAGGAGCCGGACTCCTTTCAGGACTCCGAACCCTCCGCGCCCCTACCGATCGAATTCGATTGGGCGCCGATCATGGAGTTCACTGCCGCGAACATCTTTCAGCAATCGCCTTTCGGCGATGTCCTGAAGTCACTGAAGTCTCTCTCTTTATCAGGAGAGCCCTGGCCGGACTACGGTTAGCAAGGTTGGGGTACGGATGATGAAGAAATTCAAAGCCCACCCACCACCCACTTTATAGCCACTGTCGACGACTTAACCGACATGCTCGACTTCGACTCCGAGGACATCGACAGTATGGACGCCGATGAAGGAGATGATGAAGAACCAGCACCTACTAGGCACTGGAAAGCCACCTCATCGTATGACATATACATGGTGGACACCCCAAAAGAGGGAGATGGCGATGGAACAGCAGAGGATGACCCCTCCAAGAAACAGCCTAAGCACCACCGTCAACGGCGCCGCTCAAAATCCCGCCAAAACAAACACAGTGATTCCATCACGGGAGATAATAATACTCTGGAAAGCGCCGAAGAAAACCCCCTCCAGCAAGATTTAGCACAGGATGATGGAGAAACCAGCCCTCATGAGAGAGCGGCAGACAGAGAGGTCGAGGACGATAATTATATGCCTCCCTCCGAAGACAAGGCAAGCCTCGACGATGACGAATTCATCATGCCAGAGGATCCCGTCGAGCAAAAGCGTTTTCAACGCAGGCTTATGGGCACGGCAAGAAGTCTCAAGAAAAAACAGCAACAGCTTAGAGCTGATCAAGATTTGCTAGTCGACAGATGGACTCAAGTCCTTGCGGCCGAAGAGCATAAACTCGAACGCCCCTCCAAGAGCTACCCAAAGCGTAGGTTGCTACCCCGATTAGAGGAGGAAGCACAGGATGTGGCCGACCGGCCACCTTGTGGTCGCGACAAAGAGGCCTCTTGGCCCTCCACTCAAGCCGCACCCCGTACCAAGGCACGGGAATATACGCAGGAGTTACGAGACCTGTTGGAGGACAAGGCAAGGAAAACAAGATCGATCTATGGATCGCGTGGGCGCCCCACGGCTCGAGACGGTAACCGTCACGCCGGCCACAAATTCGGCGGGGCCGAACACAGTAGACAAGGCTCATTCGAGCTACGTCATGATATAGCCCAGTATAGAGGCGCCGCACACCCACTCTGCTTTACAGACGAAATAATGGATCATCAAATCCCCGAGGGTTTTAAACCCGTAAACATCGAATCATATGACAGCACAACAGATCCCGCGGTATGGATCGAGGATTATCTCCTTCATATCCACATGGCCCGCGGCAATGATTTCCACGCCATCAAATACCTGCCACTCAAGCTTAAAGGACCAGCTCGGCATTGCCTTAACAGCTTGCCAACAGGATCAATCAGTTGTTGGGAGGACCTGGAAGCCGCATTCCTCGACAATTTCCAGGGCACTTACATGCGACCCCCAGACGCCGATGACCTAAGTCATGTAATTTAGCAGCCAGAGGAATCGGCCAGGCAATTCTGGACACGGTTCCTAACAAAGAAAAATCAAATAGTCGACTGTCCGGACACTGAGGCCCTAGGAGCCTTCAAACACAATATCCGTGACGAGTGGCTGGCCCGACACCTTGGACAGGAAAAGCCGAAATCTATGGCAGCACTCACGACACTCATGACCCACTTTTGCGTAGGAGAAGACAACTGGCTTGCTCGTAGCAACAATATGACCAAGAACCCTGGTAATTCGGACACTAGGGACAGTAGTGGCAGGTCGCGTCGCAACAGGCAGAAGCGCCGCATTAACGGCGACAATGCTGAGGATACGGCAGTTAATGCCGGATTCAGAGGCTCTAAATCCGGTCAGCGGAAAAAGCCATTCAAAAGGAATCCTAGGGGCCCATCCAGTTTGGACCGAATACTCGACCGCTCGTGCCAGATACATGGCACCCCCGAAAAGCCAGCCAATCACACCAACAGGGATTGTTGGGTGTTCAAGCAGGCAGGCAAGTTAAACGCCGAAAATGAAGACAAGGGGCTGCATAACGATGACGACGAGGAGCCCCGGCCGCCGAACAACAGTGTACAGAAGGGTTTTCCCCCACAAGTGCGGACGGTGAACATGATATACGCAACCCATGTCCCCAAAAGGGAGCGGAAGTGTGCGTTAAGGGACGTATACGCGGTAGAGCCAATCGCCCCAAAGTTCAACCCATGGTCCTCCTGCCCGATCACCTTTGATCGAAGGGACCATCCCACTAGCACCCGTCACGGCGGATTCACCACATTGGTTCTAGACCCAATTATTGACGGATTTCATCTCACTAGAGTCCTTATGGACGGCGGCAGCAGCCTGAACCTGCTTTACCAGGATACAGTACAGAAAATGGGCATAGATCCCTCGAGGATTAAGCCCACCAAAACGTCCTTTAAAGGCATAATACCAGGTGAGGAGGCCAACTGTACAGGCTCAGTCACACTTGAAGTGGTCTTCGGATCTCTGGATAATTTCCGAAGCGAGGAGTTAATCTTCGACATAGTCCCGTTTCGCAGTGGCTATCACGCACTGCTCGGGCGAACCGCATTCGCTAAGTTCAATGCGGTACCGCACTATGCATACCTTAAGCTCAAGATGCCAAGCCCTAGAGGAGTAATTTGAAGGAAATATGCCCTAGAGGCAATAATAAAGTTATTATTTATTTCCTTATATCATGATAAATGTTTATTATTCATGCTAGAATTGTATTAACCGGAAACATAATACATGTGTGAATACATAGACAAACGGAGTGTCACTAGTATGCCTCTACTTGACTAGCTCGTTAATCAAACATGGTTAAGTTTCCTAACCATGAACAATGTGTTGTTATTTGATTAACAAGGTCACATCATTAGTTGAATGATCTGATTGACATGACCCATTTCATTAGCTTAGCACCCAATCGTTTAGTATGTTGCTATTGCTTTCTTCATGACTTATACATGTTCCTATGACTATGAGATTATGCAACTCCCGTTTGCCGGAGGAACACTTTGGGTGCTACCAAACGTCACAACGTAACTGGGTGATTATAAAGGACTACTACAGGTGTCTCCAATGGTAGATGTTGGGTTGGCGTATTTCGAGATTAGGGTTTGTCACTCCGATTGTCGGAGAGGTATCTCTGGGCCCTCTCGGTAATACACATTATACAAGCCTTGCAAGCATTGCAACTAATGAGTTAGTTGCGGGATGATGTATTATGAAACGAGTAAAGAGACTTGCCAGTAACGAGACTGAACTAGGTATTGGATACCGACGATCGAATGTCGGGCAAGTAACATACCGATGACAAAGGGAACAACGTATGTTGTTATGCGGTCTGACCGATATAGATCTTCATAGAATATGTAGGAGCCAATATGGGCATCCAGGTCTCGCTATTGGTTATTGACCGGAGACGTGTCTCGGTCATGTCTACATTGTTCTCGAACCGTAGGGTCCGCACGCTTAACGTTACGATGACAGTTATTATGAGTTTATGCATTTTGATGTACCGAAGGTTGTTCGGAGTCCCGGATGTGATCACGGACATGACGAGGAGTCTCGAAATGGTCGAGACATAAAGATTGATATATTGGAAGCCTATGTTTGGACATCGGAAGTGTTCTGGGTGAAATCGGGAATTTTACCGGAGTACCGGGAGGTTACCGGAACCCCCCGGGAACCAAATGGGCCTTATTGGGCCTTAGTGGAAAGGTGAAAGGGGCATCCCACGGTGGGCTGCGCGCCTCCCCCCTCCCCTAGTCCTATTAGGACTAGGAGAGGTGGCCGGCCCCCTTCTCCCTCTCTCTCTCTCTCGAGGAATCCTATTAGGTATAGGATTGGGGGGGAGTCCTACTCCCGGTAGGAGTAGGACTCCTCCTGCGCCCTCCTCCCTTGGCCGGCCAGCCCTCCCCCTGGCAACCTTTATATACGGGGGCAGGGGGCACCTCTAGACACACAAGTTGATCATTGAGATCGTTCCTTAGCCGTGTGCGGTGCCCCCTGCCATCAAATTCCACCTCGATCATATCGTTGTAGTGCTTAGGCGAAGCCCTACGTCGGTAGAACATCAAGATCGTCACCATGCCGTCGTGCTAACGGAACTCCTCCCCGAAGCTTTGCTGGATCGGAGCCCGGGGATAGTAATCGAGCTGAACGTGTGCTAAGAACTCGGAGGTGCCGGAGTAACGGTGCTTGGATCGGTCGTATCGGGAAGAAGACGTATGACTACTTCCTCTACGTTGTGTCAACGCTTCCGTTGCGATCTACAAGGGTACGTAGATCAGACTCTCCCCCTCGTTGCTATGCATCACCATGATCTTGCGTGTGCGTAGGAAAATTTTGAAATTACTACGTTCCCCAACAGTGGCATCCGAGCCTAGGTTTTATGGTTTGATGTTATTTGCACGAGTAGAACACAAGTGAGTTGTGGGCGATACAAGTCATACTGCCTACCAGCATGTCATACTTTGGTTCGGCGGTATTGTTGGACGAGACGACCTGGACCAACCTTACGTGTACGCTTACGCGAGACCGGTTCCCTCGACGTGCTTTGCACATAGATGGCTTGCGGGCGACTGTCTCTCCAACTTTAGTTGAACCGAGTGTGGCTACGCCCGGTCCTTGAGAAGGTTAAAACGGAGTCTATTTGACAAACTATTGTTGTGGTTTTGATGCGTAGGTGACATGAGTTCTTGCTTAAGCCCGTAGCAGCCATGTAAAACTTGCAACAACAAAGTAGAGGACGTCTAACTTGTTTTTGCAGGTCATGTTGTGATGTGATATGGTCAAGGCATGATGCTGATTTTATTGTATGAGATGATCATGTTTTGTAACCAAGTTATCGGCAACTGGCAGGAGCCATATGGTTGTCGCTTTATTGTATGCAATGCAATCGCGATGTAATGCTTTACTTTATTGCTAAACGGTAGTGATAGTCGTGGAAGCATAAGATTGGCGAGACGACAACGATGCTATGATGGAGATCAAGGTGTCGCCCCGGTGACGATGGTGATCATGACGGTGCTTCGGAGATGGAGATCACAAGCACAAGATGATGATGGCCATATCATATCACTTATATTGATTGCATGTGATGTTTATCTTTTATGCATCTTATCTTGCTTTGATTGATGGTAGCATTATAAGATGATCTCTCACTAAATTATCAAGAAGTGTTCTCCCTGAGTATGCACCGTTGCCAAAGTTCGTCGTGCCCAGACACCACGTGATGATCGGGTGTGATAAGCTCTACGTCCATCTACAACGGGTGCAAGCCAGTTTTGCACACGCAGAATACTCTGGTTAAACTTGATGAGCCAAGCATATGCAGATATGGCCTCGGAACACAGAGACCGAAAGGTCGAGCGTGAATCATATAGTAGATATGATCAACATAACGATGTTCACCATCGAAAACTACTCCATCTCACGTGATGATCGGTTATGGTTTAGTCTATTTGGATCACGTGATCACTTAGAGGATTAGAGGGATGTCTATCTAAGTGGGAGTTCTTAAGTAATTTGATTAACTGAACTTAAACTTATCATGAACTTAGTACCTGATAGTATCTTGCTTGTGTTGATTGTATATAGATGGCTCGTGCTGTTGTTCCGTTGAATTTTAATGCGTTCCTTGAGAAAGCAAAGTTGAAAGATGATGGTAGCAATTACACGGACTGGGTCCGTAACCTGAGGATTATCCTCATTGCTGCACAGAAGAATTACGTCCTGGAAGCACCGCTGGGTGCCAGGCCTGCTGCTGGAGCAACACCATATGTTATGAACGTCTGGCAGAGCAAAGCTGATGACTACTCGATAGTTCAGTGTGCCATGCTTTACGGCTTAGAATCGGGACTTCAACGACGTTTTGAACGTCATGGAGCATATGAGATGTTCCAGGAGTTGAAGTTAATATTTCAAGCAAATGCCCGAATTGAGAGATATGAAGTCTCCAATAAGTTCTATAGCTGCAAGATGGAGGAGAACAGTTCTGTCAGTGAGCATATACTCAAAATGTCTGGGTATAATAATCACTTGATTCAGATGGGAGTTAATCTTCCAGATGATTGCGTCATTGACAGAATTCTCCAATCACTGCCACCAAGCTACAAGAGCTTCGTGATGAACTATAATATGCAAGGGATGAACAAGACTATTCCCGAGCTCTTCGCAATGCTGAAAGCTGCAGAGGTAGAAATCAAGAAGGAGCATCAAGTGTTGATGGTCAACAAGACCACTAGTTTCAAAAAAAAGGGCAAAGGGAAGAAGAAGTGGTACTTCAAGAAGAACAGCAAGCAAGTTGCTGCTCAGGAGAAGAAACCCAAGTCTGGACCTAAGCCTGAAACTGAGTGCTTCTACTGCAAGCAGAATGGTCACTGGAAGCGGAACTGCCCCAAGTATTTGGCGGATAAGAAGGATGGCAAGGTGAACAAAGGTATATGTGATATACATGTTATTGATGTGTACCTTACTAGAGCTCGCAGTAGCACCTGGGTATTTGATACTGGTTCTGTTGCTAATATTTGCAACTCGAAACAAGGAATACGGAATAAGCGGACACTAGCAAAGGACGAGGTGACGATGCGCGTGGGAAACGGTTCCAAAGTCGATGTGATCGCGGTTGGCACACTACCTCTACATCTACCTTCGGGATTAATATTAGACCTAAATAATTGTTATTGGGTGCCAGCGTTGAGCATGAACATTATATCTGGATCTTGTTTAATGCGAGACGGTTATTCATTTAAATCAGAGAATAATGGTTGTTCTATTTATATGAGTAATATCTTTTATGGTCATGCACCTTTGAAGAGCGGTCTATTTTTGATGAATCTCGATAGTAGTGATACACATATTCATAATGTTGAAACCAAAAGATGCAGAGTTGATAATGATAGTGCAACTTATTTGTGGCACTGTCGTTTAGGTCATATCGGTATAAAGCACATGAAGAAACTCCATACTGATGGGCTTTTGGAACCACTTGATTATGAATCACTTGGTACTTGTGAACCGTGCCTCATAGGCAAGATGACTAAAACACCGTTCTCCGGTACTATGGAGAGAGCAACAGATCTGTTGGAAATCATACATACCGATGTATGTGGTCCGATGAATATTGAGGCTCGTGGCGGATATCGTTATTTTCTCACCCTCACAGATGATTTAAGCAGATATGGGTATATCTACTTAATGAAACACAAGTCTGAAACATTTGAAAAGTTCAAAGAATTTCAGAGTGAAGTTGAAAATCATCGTAACAAGAAAAAAAGTTTCTACGATCTGATCATGGAGGAGAATATTTGAGTTACGAGTTTGGTGTACATTTGAAAAATTGTGGAATAGTTTCGCAACTCACGCCACCCGGAACACCACAGCGTAATGGTGTGTCCGAACATCGTAATCGTACTTTACTAGATATGGTGCGATCTATGATGTCCCTTACTGATTTACCGCTATCATTTTGGGGTTATGCTTTAGAGACGGTCGCATTCACGTTAAATAGGGCACCATCAAAATCCGTTGAGACGACGCCTTATGAACTATGGTTTGGCAAGAAACCAAAGTTGTCGTTTCTTAAAGTTTGGGGCTGCGATGCTTATGTGAAAAAGCTTCAACCTGATAAGCTTGAACCGAAAGCGGAGAAATGTGTCTTCATAGGATACCCAAAGGAGACTGTTGGGTACACCTTCTATCACAGATCCGAAGGCAAGAAATTCGTTGCTAAGAATGGGTCATTTCTAGAGAAGGAGTTTCTCTCGAAAGAAGTGAGTGGGAGGAAAGTAGAACTTGATGAGGTAACTGTACCTACTCCCTTATTGGAAAATACTACATCACAGAAAACTGTTTCTGCGACACCTATACCAATTAGTGAGGAAGCTAATGATGATGATCATGAAACTTCAGGACAAAATACTACTGAACCACGTAGATCAACCAGAGTGAGATCCACACCAGAGTGGTACGGTAATCCAATTCTGGAAGTCATGCTACTAGATCATGATGAACCTACGAACTATGAAGAAGCGATGGTGAGCCCAGATTCCGCAAAGTGGCTTGAAGCCATGAAATCTGAGATGGGATCCATGTATGAGAACAAAGTATGGACTTTGGTTGACTTGCCCGATGATCGGCAAGCAATTGAGAATAAATGGATCTTCAAGAAAAAGACTGACGCTGACGGTAATATTACTGTCTATAAAGATCGACTTGTAGCAAAAGGTTTTCGACAAGTTCAAGGGGTTGACTACGATGAGACCTTCTCACCCGTAGCGATGCTTAAGTCTGTCAGAATCATGTTAGCAATTGCCGCATTTTATTATTATGAAATTTGGTAGATGGATGTCAAAACTGCATTCCTGAATGGATTTCTGGAAGAAGAGTTGTATATGATGCAACCGGAAGGTTTTGTCGATCCAAAGGGAGCTAACAAAGTGTGCAAGCTCCAGCGATCCATTTATGGACTGGTGCAAGCCTCTCGGAGTTGGAATAAACGCTTAGATAGTGTGATCAAAGCATTTGGGTTTATACAGACGTTTGGAGAAGCCTGTATTTACAAGAAAGTGAGTGGGAGCTCTGTAGCATTTCTGATATTATATGTGGATGACATATTGCTGTTTGGAAATGATATAGAATTTCTGAATATCATAAAGGGATACTTGAATAAAAGTTTTTCGATGAAAGACCTCGGGGAAGCTGCTTACATATTAGGCATAAAGATCTATAGAGATAGATCAAGACGCTTAATTGGACTTTCACAAAGCACATACCTTGACAAGATTTTGAAGAAGTTCAAAATGGATCAAGCAAAGAAAGGGTTCTTGCCTGTGTTACAAGGTGTGAAGTTGAGTCAGACTCATTGCCCGACCACTGCAGAAGATAGAGAGAAAATGAAAGATGTTCACTATGCTTCAGCCATAGGCTCTATAATGTATGCAATGCTGTGTACCAGACCTGATGTGTGCCTTGCTATAATTTAGCAGGGAGGTACCAAAGTAATCCAGGAGTGGATCACTGGACAGCGGTCAAGAACATCCTGAAATACCTGAAAAGGACTAAGGATATGTTTCTCGTATATGGAGGTGACAAAGAGCTCACCATAAGAGGTTACGTTGATGCAAGCTTTGACACTGATCCGGACGATTCTAAATCGCAAACCGGATACGTGTTTACTTTAAACGGTGGAGCTGTCAGTTGGTGCAGTTCTAAACAAAGCGTCGTAGCGCGATCTACATGTGAAGCGGAGTACATAGCTGCTTCGGAAGCAGCGAACGAAGGAGTCTGGATGAAGGAGTTCATATCTGATCTAGGTGTCATACCTAGTGCATCAGGTCCAATGAAAATCTTTTGTGACAATACTGGTGCAATTGCTTTGGCAAAGGAATCCAAATTTCACAAAAAGGACCAAACACATCAAGAGACGCTTCAATTCCATCCGGGATCTAGTCCAGGTGGGAGACATAGAGATTTGCAAGATACATATGGATCTGAATGTTGCAGACCCGTTGACTAAGCCTCTTCCACGGGCAAAACATGATCAGCACCAAGGCTCCATGGGTGTTAGAATCATTACTGTGTAATCTAGATTATTGACTCTAGTGCAAGTGGGAGACTGAAGGAAATATGCCCTAGAGGCAATAATAAAGTTATTATTTATTTCCTTATATCATGATAAATGTTTATTATTCATGCTAGAATTGTATTAACCGGAAACATAATACATGTGTGAATACATAGACAAACAGAGTGTCACTAGTATGCCTCTACTTGACAAGCTCGTTAATCAAAGATGGTTAAGTTTCCTAACCATGAACAATGTGTTGTTATTTGATTAACGAGGTCACATCATTAGTTGAATGATCTGATTGACATGACCCATTTCATTAGCTTAGCACCCGATCGTTTAGTATGTTGCTATTGCTTTCTTCATGACTTATGCATGTTCCTATGACTATGAGATTATGCAACTCCCGTTTGCCGAAGGAACACTTTGGGTGCTACCAAACGTCACAACGTAACTGGGTGATTATAAAGGAGTACTACAGGTGTCTCCAATGGTAGATGTTGGGTTGGCGTATTTCGAGATTAGGCTTTGTCACTCCGATTGTCGGAGAGGTATCCCTGGGCCCTCTCGGTAATACACATTATACAAGCCTTGCAAGCATTGCAACTAATGAGTTAGTTGCGGGATGATGTATTACGGAACGAGTAAAGAGACTTGCCAGTAATGAGACTGAACTAGGTATTGGATACCGAAGATCGACTCTCGGGCAAGTAACATACCGATGACAAAGGGAACAACGTATGTTGTTATGCGTTCTGACCGATAAAGATCTTCGTAGAATATGTAGGAGCCAATATGGGCATCTAGGTCCCGCTATTGGTTATTGACCGGAGACGTGTCTTGGTCATGTCTACACTGTTCTCGAACCGTAGGGTCCGCACGCTTAACGTTACGATGACAGTTATTATGAGTTTATGCATTTTGATGTACCGAAGGTTGTTCGAAGTCCCGGATGTGATCACGGACATGACGAGGAGTCTCGAAATGGTCGAGACATAAAGATTGATATATTGGAAGCCTATGTTTGGACATCGGAACTGTTCCGGGTGAAATCGGGAATTTTACCGGAGTACCGGGAGGTTACAGGAACCCCCCGGGAACCAAATGGGCCTTATTGGGCCTTAGTGGAAAGGTGAAAGGGGCAGCCCAAGGTGGGCTGCGCGCCTCCCCCCTCCCCTAGTCCTATTAGGACTAGGAGAGGTGGCCGGCCCCCTTCTCCCTCTCTCTCTCTCGAGGAATCCTATTAGGAATAGGATTGGGGGGGGGAGGGTCCTACTCCCGGTAGGAGTAGGACTCCTCCTGCGCCCTCCTCCCTTGGCCGGCCAGCCCTCCCCTGGCAACCTTTATATACGGGGGCAGGGGGCACCTCTAGACACACAAGTTGATCATTGAGATCATTCCTTAGCCGTGTGCGGTGCCCCCTGCCATCAAATTCCACCTCGATCATATCGTTGTAGTGCTTAGGCGAAGCCCTACGTCGGTAGAACATCAAGATCATCACCACGCCGTCGTGCTGACGGAACTCCTCCCCGAAGCTTTGCTGGATCGGAGCCCGGGGATCGTCATCGAGCTGAACGTGTGCTAAGAACTCGGAGGTGCCGGAGTAACGGTGCTTGGATCGGTCGGATCGGGAAGAAGACGTACGACTACTTCCTCTACGTTGTGTCAACGCTTCCGTTGCGATCTACAAGGGTACGTAGATCAGACTCTCCCCCTCGTTGCTATGCATCACCATGATCTTGCGTGTGCGTAGGAAAATTTTGAAATTACTACGTTCCCCAGCATAATTATGGTCAATAGAAACACTGAACACTATAACTGAACGGAGGAGCACACGACGGGCCTTGCAGTGGAACTTCAAAGCAGCCTCTCCGGGCAGTTCTCCAGTCCGGCCACTAAATGACCGGACACCATCAAGCGCGCCCGGAGTAACCTACAACAAGACCGCCTGGCTCGATCTGAGCAGGCGTAGCAATGCGGCCCCAACCCCAACCCTTGCAAAAAGGCGACGCGAGTACTTCGCGTACATAACTACGCTCTAGAGATACCATGGGCACAGGGGGAGGGGCACCATCATGGCACGCCCAAAACACGGCTTAAACCATACAAGGGGCTGCCGATTTTTTAATTTTCTCTTACTTTCAGGACTTCATCCTTCGGAAGGCCTGTTCGGCAGTTCAATTGCCGCAGAAATGATGCATGAACCAGGGAAGCAGACAAGCCACGCCGCACTGGGGAACTCCCAGGTGGTCTCTATCATGAGCAGTATACCCGTTTCGCATACTATTCCACAGCTTGCCCCTAGAACGGACATGTTAACTAGTCCAACCTTCCACTTATCGCATTACTTGTATCGTTCTGCCTTGATTGCACACCTTTTTAATAAACAATGCTTAGCTTTCGTCTATTTTTGCATTACCTTTTTTTATATATGTTCCCTAACGACATGTTGCACCCGTACATGTTGGTACGGCCAAAATACGCCAGGGGCTTTAGTACCCCTCAATATGGTGTGGGAAGTCCGAACACTTTAACAAGTGCGGCACCCCGAACTTATAGCATTATATGCATCGGCCCCGAATCATGTCTTGGGTCAATAGTTGGGTTTGCCCGGCTCCTATGTTTTAGTGCCTTACGTTCCGTTATATCGTCTAAGGTAGCACTAGGGGAACCACTGTGATTGTGCCCCAGTTGAGCTGGGTCGAGCACCTCAGTGGAGAAAGCTAAAACTGACTGTCATGATGAAGCGAGAGCTGGTCGCTGTTAGAGAGGTTTTTTTTGAGTCCCTAAAGACTTATGCCGCTTAGGGCGAGGAGCCGGCTCTGTCCGGCCAAGGCGTGGATAGCGCCCCGAACTCGGTCTTCCGAACACCAGGGGCTTCACCGAAATTTAAAATTATAGAATTCTATGGCTAAGTGAGAGTGTTCACGTATTATAGTCAGATAGCCTTGTTCGTTGGGTTGAGCGCCTCCCTCGAAGGACCCAAACATGGGAAAAAGAGTGCTCAGGTTTATCCCCGAACACCCCAGCACTAGCGACACGGGGGCAGAAGCCAACGACTTGCCATCTCTCAGAATTAATAAAAAGCCACATAGAAGGTAATATTTTAAATTCCAACAGCATTGCTTAGCGCACATAAAGAAGTTTTCAGCGCACAGGACAAAACAAGCAAGGTTCACTCAAAAATTACATCCCTAGAACATTCATCCGCCACAAGGCGAGCACCCTTAAGAACATCCTTATAGTAATTCTCGGGCTTGCGATGCTCTTTCCCTGGCGGTGGACCGTCCTTCACAAGCTTCTCAGCATCCATCTTGCCCTAGTGCACCTTAGCACGGGCAAGGGCCCTACGGGCACCCTCAATGTAGACGGAGCGCTTGATTACTTCGAGCCTTGGATAGGCCTCAACTAGCCGCCGCACCAGCCTGAAATAGCTCCCAGGCAGAGCACCTCCAGGCCACAGCCGAATAGTGAGGCCCTTCATGGCATGTTCGGCCGCCTTGTGAAGCTCGACCAGTTGCTTCAGCTAGTCGCTCAGGGGCACGGGGTGTCCGGCCTCAGCGTACTGAGACCAGAACACCTTCTCCGTCGAGTTGCCCTCCTCGGCTCGATAGAATGCGGTGGCATCGGACACACTCCGGGGAAGATCTGGGAACGCTCCCGTAGAGCTCCGGATTCGGGTAAGTAATAAGTAACTCGCGTTTATGTGTTTGCTTTGCATAAAGAATGCCTTACCCGCTGCTATCTTCTTCACCTCATCCAACTCCTGGAGGGTCTTCTGGGATTCGGCCTTGGCAGACTTGGCATTTTCAATAGCCACCGCAAGCTCGGACGCTCGCATCTTTGAGTCAAGCTCCAAACTCTCATGCTTTTCCATGAGAGCCTGGAGCTCTTGCCGCACCTTCCAACTTCGGCCTCATACTTCTCCCGCTCGGTGCGCTTCGAGGCTGCCCTCTTCTCGGCCTCGTCCAGCGCTTGCTTAAGGGTCGCCACCTCAGACGTGGCCCCTACAATAGCCACGATAATCCTGTCATTTTTTGCAATTGCACCTTTTATATATATATTTAAACACGGTATTTCTTACCTTTATTGTCCTCGAGCTGCTTCTTGGCACGACCGAGCTCCTGCTCGGACCACTCGAGGTTCTACTTTAGCGTGTCCACTTCCGTAGTCAGTGCGGCGGACGCAAGCAGAGAAGCCTGCATACGCATATTGACTCCTTTTGTTAGAATCCTGTGTATTTTATTTGATCCTCTATTCGGCTTTTCTTCCCAAATGCCAAACAGAGCACCAGGGGCTACTGTCTATGCGGTAATATTATTTACACATTCTTTACTTACCTCAAAGCCTGTCAAAAGGCTAGTACAAGCTTTAGTCAGTCTGCTCTTGGCGGACTGAACCTTCTGGACCACCGCACTCATAATGGCACAGTGCTCCTCATTGATGGAGGCGCCTTGGAGCGCCTCCAACATATTGTCTGGCGCCTCCAGTTGGACGGGGGCCACCGGCACAGTGGGCTGGCTCCTCTTGGAAGGAGGTCGCCCGCCGGACTCTAGAACCTTTGAAGGTTCCCGAGCAGTGTCCGGCCTAGAGCCGGACTTGTAACCCTGGGGGGTTTCATCCCCTTTGCTCCTGGAGTCTGGGAGGTCGCCTTGCGGCGCCTCTAGGACCACCTCCTCCCGGCTTAGAAATTGTTGGGACAACACTTCGGTGTCGTCCGTAGGGCGGGGGGAGGAAGCCGTCGGAAGCGAGTTCACATCCGACGAGTCCAGTGAGCCGCTCGACGGCGCGTCGAGCCGGTCTTTGGGTGGGCTACATAAACATATTCGACATGAGGGAAAGTTGTGCAATAAACGAATACTATGAATTACTCTGGTATCCGGATACTTACGATTTGGCCAGGGGCTTGGCCCTAGGCGCCCACTCCTCTCCGCCGCCGTCGACGTCGGTGGAGCAGTCCGGAGGAAGGGTTTTCCCCTTCTTGGACCCTTCGGCCTCCCCAGCTGGGGCGGCCTTCCTTTTCTTCCCTTCCCCCGCTGGAGGGGGAGGGGTCTCTTTTTCCTCCTCCTCGTCTTCATGGGAGGAGTGCGTCTTGGATTCGTCGGATGATAAATCCGACACCTCCGGGCGTTGGGCACTCTTTCGAGTCCCCGTGGCCTTCTTCTTGACCTTCTTCTCCGGCACCACATAGGGTGCCGGAACCAGCAGCCTCGCGAAGCGAGCGTCCGCTGGGCCTTTGGGCAAAGGGGCCGGACAGTTGACCTATACGGACGTCACCTGCCAATCCTATCAAAGGAAAGGGAGCTTAGATCCCACATGGAGTAAAACTATGAAAAACTGATACCCTGTAAAAGGAAAAAAACAACTTACCGCGAGAGCATGACACTGCGCACTGAATCCGCGATCCTGAGTAGCGGATGCGGGAGCCTCGGCGCCCTTGAAAAGCACCTTCCAGGCATCTTCGTACGTCATGTCGAAGAGCCTGCTCAGAGTTTGGTGCCGCGCCGGGTTGAACTCCCACAGGTTGAAAGCCCGTTGTTGGCATGGGAGGATCAAGCGGATGAGCATAACCTGGACTACGTTGACAAGTTTGAGCTTCTTGTCCACCAGGGCTTTGACGCATGTTTGGAGTCCGGTCAGCTCTCCTTTTTTACCCCACGACAGGCCCGTCTCTTTCCAGGACATGAGCCGCGTTGGGGGTCCGGACCGGAACTCGGGGGGTGCGACCCATTCGGCGTCGCGCGGCTCGGTGATGTAAAACCACCCCGATTGCCACCCCTTCAGGGTCTCCACAAAGGAGCCCTCGAGACAGAGGACGTTGGCCATCTTGCCCACAATGGCGCCTCCGCACTCCGCCTGGCTGCCACGCACCACCTTCGGCTTGACGTTGAAAGTCTTGAGCCATAGGCCGACATGGGGGCGGATGCGGAGGAAGGCCTCGCACACGACGATAAACGCCGAGATGTTGAGGACGAAGTTCGGGGCCTGATCGTGGAAATCCAGGCCGTAGTAGAACATGAGCCCCCGGACAAATGGGTGGAGAGGGAAGCCCAGTCCACGGAGGAAATGGGGGAGGAACACCACCCTCTCATGGGGCCTAGGGGTGGGGATGAGCTGTCCCTTTTCGGGGAGCCGGTACGCGATGTCGTTAGACAGGTATCCGGCCTTCCTCAGCTTTTTGATATGTCCCTCCGTGATGGAGGAGACCATCCACTTGCCTCCTGCTCCGGACATGGCTGGAGAAGGTTGAGGTGAGGAGTGCGGCCTTGGGCGCTGGAGCTCGAGTGCGCAAGAATGGATAGGCAAAGGAGGAAGAAGGCGCGGGTGAAAAGGTGGATCTTTATCCCCTTATATGGGTGGACGCAGCTACATGTCCCCACCAGCCTGATAAAACTCGCTTATCTCCAAGCACCATAATCGATGGCGCGGTTGGGTTACCCACGCCCGTATTTCTGAGAATCCCGGAATAAGGGGACACGATCTCTGCTTCAACAAGACATGCCAAGGAAACCGCCTCGCATAACGCGCTGAGATGGGATAGTAAAACGGTTGGAATAAAATCTTGGCCGTGGTGTGATGTCACACTATGGAATATGTCAGCAGATTAGATTTGTGTGAATATTATTCTATCTATGGCAATATGTGGAAACTTATTTTGCAGAGCCGGACACTATCTTTGTATTCAAAATCTTCTATGAAGTACTTGGAGGAGGAACCCGCCTTGCAATGCCGAAGACAATATGCGCGCCGGACTCGTCGTCATTGAAGCCTGGTTCAGGGGCTACTGAGGGAGTCCTGGATTAGGGGGTGTCCGGATGGCCGGACTATACCTTCAGCCGGACTCCTGGACTATGAAGATACAAGATTGAAGACTTCGTCCTGTGTCCGGGAGGGACTTTCCTTGGCGTGGAAGGCAAGCTTGGCGATACGGATATGCAGATCTCCTACCATTGTAACCGACTCTATGTAACCCTAACCCTACCCGGTGTCTATATAAACAGGAGGGTTTTAGTCCGTAGGACAACATACACATCAACAATCATACCATAGGCTAGCTTCTAGGGTTTAGCCTCCTCGATCTCGTGGTAGATCTACTCTTGTACTACCCATATCATCAATATTAGTCAAGCAGGACGTAGGGTTTTACCTCCATCAAGAGGGCCCGAACCTGGGTAAAACTTCGTGTCCCTTATCTCCTGTTAATATCCGGCCTAGACGCACAGTTCGGGACCCCCTACCCAAAATCTGCCGGTTTTGACACCGACAACCGGTGTCCTGACCGACTGGTTTGCTTTTTCCACTGCGGAGTCGATCCTCTTCTTCTCCGTTAGCATACCAAATGGCTATTTCCATCATCCGAGTCAGAGAATATCTCCTGTCCGACCTAATTTCAGGACCAGCTCACAATTTTTAACGCCTTCTTTGAAGGCACAAACTGCTTGATGGTGGGAAACATTTTCCACTATGTGATGCAAAGTGGTCCACCACTGAATGTAATCTCAAGGAGTTTCATTCGGTTTTTGCACGCAATGCTGCAATTACGTTAACCCCGCTGGCCGCTTGAGCAAGTTCTTCCCAACTGAATATACTACCTGGCGCTAACTGAGTCAACCATGCTCTGGCTGATCCTTCCAACATCAGAGGAAGATGCTTCATGGACACTTCATCATTGCCGCCACCGATCTGTATAGCCACTCGGTAATCCTCAAGCCAAGTGTCAGGCTTGGACTCACCAGTGAACTTGCTGACTCTAGTCACCAACCTGAAGTTGGGAGGAATCACTGCGGCTCTGATGGCCCTGCTGAAACACTCTAGACCTGAAACATGAACTCTGCTACAAGTTGGGTGATCTCTGTCAAGGCCCTCCCTGTGAGCTCTGTTCCTGTCAACTAGACCTTGAACGAGAATAGATCTTGCATCAAAGCCTGGCTCCCTTGGGTCGGCTGGTACTCTTCCCTCGCCACTGCGAGGGCATCTGTCATCATATTGCCGAGGCACATATGATCCACTCCACGGAGGAGGTGTGGGCACTCGACGATGGTCATCACGACCGAGTCGGTGATCATAAAACTCATGGTTTCTGTATTGCTCCTACTGATGCCCACGTCCCTCACGCCGCGGGGGCAATGTTGGGCTGTGGGCCAACTGAACTATATCTGCCATCACAGATCTGCTATGAATCCTATTCCGCGACTGAGACACTACTGTGTTCTTCTCTCCCGCCGCCCGGAGTAAGGACCGGATCTGCATCAACCCTCTGCCAGCCTCTGACTAGGAAGGCTGAATTGACTCTGCTATACGGGCTGAAGCTGTGAGATTTTGAATCGGAGTGCCGTATACCTGAGGTTGAGGTGGAAAAAGCTGTCATCGACTGGACTCGGGAGCTCGCTGTCGAGCACGCTCGTCGAGTGCACGCTGAAGGTTCTCCAGTCGAGTGCGCACAACGAAGTTTCCCAGGCGTGCCTCCTCCAAGGCTCGGGCCTCAGAGGTTTCCCCAAAGATGGGCGTGTGAAGGGCATCCATGTTGCGGCGGCGAAGCTCTTCCCTCTGCTGCGAAGAAAGAGGCTCGGGGTGGTATTCCTCGTGAGCGCGTGATGGATCGCCACCGCCATCACCGCCGTCGTCACAGCGGAAGCCAGGAGGACTATGTGGTTCGTCGAGCATCAAGACTTCAGCCGCAGGATCGCCCCTGTCGCATTTGGATGCGGTCACGACGGAGCCAGTTGACAGGTCGAATAGGCCGTAGAGAGTTTCATCGGGCTCGATTTCCGCGACTTGTGGGATGGCTGTCTGGCGAGCCACCGCATGTTTCACCCACCGCTGAAGCCGCGACCGACCAGATCGCTTGCGTCGGTGAACAACGGGGAGCGAGGACACCAGGGGAGACGACCGATATTGGGTTGATGGCTGCCGGAGAAGGACGCCGCAAGCACAGGCACGAAAATGCGTCGCCCCGCAAACGGGAAGCGCCTCGACGTCAAGGGGAGCTTCCTGAAGCCAGGCGGAGTCGTCGGCAATGAAGACGAGCGCGCCGAGATGGATCTCGCGGCCCTCAGCCAACCCATCGCCCGAAACCATGATGGTAGGAATCGAAAAACTTGCAACTTCACCAAAAAGTCACTAAGACACTTGCCACACGGTGCGCGCCAACTGTCGTGGTTCTAAGACTGACAGTAAAATGGGGGTAGGTATGAAGAGGCAAGATCCCAGCTATGGTGGAGCTGTACACACAAGATTTACAAGTTCAGGCCCTTCACGGTGGAAGTAATAGCCTTACGTCTCGGTTCCCGGAGGCGGTCGACTGGATTATATGTGTGTGGTGTTACAGGAGGTGCGAATCCTTGGCCCTGTGGAGGGGGTGGCTTATATAGAGTTCGCCAGAGCCCTCCCGCCTGCAGTTACGAAGGGTTTAAGGTACCTAAAGATGGGGCGTTTCTGGTAACGCTAGTAATAAAGTGACATAAATGACCATGAAGTCTATAGAGTAAACGCCCGACCGTTGCTTTTCAGAGTGGCTTTCGATCTTCTGTCTGTCGAGTGATCATTGCTATGGTCGAGTCACAAAGGGTCTTCCAAGTGGAACATTTCTGGTCTAGTGGATGATGGTATCCCTGGAATGCTTCTGACTTTAGGGTGATGTCCTAGGGAAGGGTGTCTAGGTCAGGCCTATGACCCTACCCTAGGTACATAGCTTCATCACTTAGCGCTTGCTTTAATAGGGTTCCTCTCGTTCACTCTCTCATGCTCTCCAAATCCAAACAAGACATAGGTGGCAACACTCTCTCTCAGCTCACGGCTGGTCACAAATCCAGCTGAACAACCTTGACCTGGGCAGGGGTGTAGGTGCATCGTTCATGCTGTCGTCGGCGGCGAGGGAGGAGACCAATGGCTGCCCACGCATCCCGGTCGGTGGCCGTGTCGTTCTCTCCAAGAGAGCGCCGACTCGGGAGGGCCTCCGACCCCTTCTTCCTCCCTGCGGTATTGTAGTCAAGATGTGGCCTCCTGACACCGTCTTTGCCACATGCCGACGACCCTCAGGTATATATTCCTTCGAAACCTGCCTTGCTCTACTGCCCCAGCTCCCCACTTGGCTTCGTGTGGATCTTTTTCTACTTATGTCCATTGTTCCAAAGCCACCTAGAATTTTACTATTATTAGAGGTAAAGCTAGTTCATACAGTCGACTCTAAGAGTTGGTTCAAACAAGGAAGAAAGTGGGAAAGCTGTAACATGAATCTAGGACTTGGTTCTAAGAGGAAACGGGGGAAAGTTGTCAGCGTTCTGGGAATGGGGGTCCCCAGACATGCCTGCTTGCGGCTTGCGGCGTGGCTCAAAGGAGGCCCAGCAAGGCCCATCTTCATCAACACAAGACTCAAGACCCTCGCGAGGGGCCAAGCCTCGCGAGGCAGACGACACGGAGCTTCCTCAGGCGCGGCCTCGTCAGGCTAGCTCGTGAGGAGGCGGAAAGATCAAGGTGGGGTACCTCGTGAGGTGCTCGTGACGCAAGCCATGACGACTCAGGGCACCAGGCGGGTGCCAGCATGCGCAACGTCCTCCTTTCCTCTTTGGTGCAAAGGGGGCAAGCGCAGCCACGGAGTACCGAGGCATCAGGCAAATATTGCCAATTCGGTGCAACAAGACCAAGACCAGGAGGACTATGAGGCGGAGGTCACCGTGGAGCCCAAGACCGCGTCATCACCAGAGCTTTGCGCAGGCGAAGACTGCTTTTGTCAGGATAGTTGATACTTGTTGTCCCCCTTCAAATTAGCCCGCCATTGTTGGCTCCCTTCCCGCTCAATATTTGGGAGGAGGACCAGGGCCTCTATAAATAGGACCAGCCGCCCACATAGCAAGGGGTTCGGTTCGGAGAGTTTTTGATCAGTGAGAAGCAGATAGGGAAAGAGTGAAAGGGAGGCCGAACTCCTCCCAGCAGTTCATCGCCCGGCCAAGAACAGACCCTCGTGAGGCTGTTCTTCCTTGTATTGTTCATCATCATCAGCCCCAGGAGGCAATCCACCAACCACACACTAGAGTAGGGTATTACACCACAACGGTGTCCCGAACCAGTATAAATCTTGTGTCTCTTGTGTAGTTCTTTCAGTAGTCTAGATCTATGTGAGACGGAGAGGTAGAAGGCGTAATCTCCGCGCGCACCCGAGTGTTCGAACCTTAAGGGTCTGCCGGAACCCGAAATCTGACAAAAGTAGTAAATACTGGCTACCCAACCGGTCTCTTGGTTGAAAAAGGAAAGAAAGTGACGGGTGTTGGGGCACAACATAAATGAGAATGAGCAGGTCTAGATTTCCTGTGCTCACATAAGAATGCCTTACCCGCTGCTATCTTCTTCACCTCATCCAACTCCTGGAGGGTCTTCTGGGATTCGGCCTTGGCAGACTTGGCATTTTCAATAGCCACCGCAAGCTCGGACGCTCGCGTCTTTGAGTCAAGCTCCAAACTCTCATGCTTTTCCATGAGAGCCTGGAGCTCTTGCCGCACCTTCCAACTTCGGCCTCATACTTCTCCCACTCGGTGCGCTTCGAGGCTGCCCTCTTCTCGGCCTCGTCCAGCGCTTGCTTAAGGGTCGCCACCTCAGACGTGGATCCTACAATAGCCATGATAATCCTGTCATTTTTTGCAATTGCACCTTATATATATATATATTTAAACACGGCATTTCTTACCTTTATTGTCCTCGAGCTGCTTCTTGGCACGACCGAGCTCCTGCTCGGACCGCTCGAGGTTCTCCTTTAGCGTGTCCACTTCCGTAGTCAGTGCGGCGGACGCAAGCAGAGAAGCCTGCATACGCATATTGACTCCTTTTGTTAGAATCCTGCATATTTTATTTGATCCTCTATTCGGCTTTTCTTCCCAAACGCCAAACAGAGCACCAGGGGCTACTGTCTATGCGGTAATATTATTTACACATTCTTTACTTACCTCAAAGCCTGTCAAAAGGCTAGTACAAGCTTTAGTCAGTCTGCTCTTGGCGGACTGAACCTTCTGGACCACCGCACTCATAATGGCATAGTGCTCCTCATCGATGGAGGCGCCTTGGAGCGCCTCCAACATATTTTCCGGCGCCTCCAGTTGGACGGGGGCCACCGGCACAGTGGGCTGGCTCCTCTTGGAAGGAGGTCGCCCGCCGGACTCTAGAACCTTTGAAGGTTCCGGAGCAGTGTCCGGCCTAGAGCCGGACTTGTAACCCTGGGGGGTTTCATCCCCTTTGCTCCTGGAGTCTGGGAGGTCGCCTTGCGGCGCCTCTAGGACCACCTCCTCCCGGCTTAGAACTTGTTGGGACAACACTTCGGTGTCGTCCGTAGGGCGGGGGGAGGAAGCCGTCGGAAGCGAGTTCACATCCGACGAGTCCGGTGAGCCAGTTGACAGGTCGAACAGGCCGTAGAGAGTTTCATCGGGCTCGATTGCCGCGACTTGTGGGATGGCTGTCTGGCGAGCCACCGCATGTTTCACCCACCGCTGAAGCCGCGACCGACCAGATCGCTTGCGTCGGCAAACAATGGGGAGCGAGGACACCAGGGGAGCCGACCGATATTGGGTTGATGGCTGCCGGAGAAGGACGCCGCAAGCACAGGCACGAAAATGCGTCGCCCCACAAACGGGAAGCGCCTCGACGTCAAGGGGAGCTTCCTGAAGCCAGGCGGAGTCGTCGGCAATGAAGACGAGCGCGCCGAGATGGATCTCGCGGCCCTCAGCCAACCCATCGCCGGAAACCATGATAGTAGGAATCGAAAAACTTGCAACTTCACCAAAAAGTCAATAAGACACTTGCCACACGGTGCGCGCCAACTGTCGTGGTTCTAAGACTGACAGTAAAATGGGGGTAGGTATGAAGAGGCAAGATCCCAGCTATGGTGGAGCTGTACACACAAGATTTACAAGTTCAGGCCCTTCACGGTGGAAGTAATAGCCTTACGTCTCGGTTCCCGGAGGCGGTCGACTGGATTATTTGTGTGTGGTGTTACAGGAGGTGCGAATCCTTGGCCCTGTGGAGGGGGTGGCTTATATAGAGTTCGCCAGAGCCCTCCCGCCTTCAGTTACAAAGGGTTTAAGGTACCTAAAGATGGGGCGTTTCTGGTAACGCTAGTAATAAAGTGACATAAATGACCATGAAGTCTACAGAGTAAACACCCGACCATTGCTTTTTAGAGTGGCTTTCGATCTTCTGTCTGTCGAGTGACCATTGCTATGGTCGAGTGACATAGGGTCTTCCGAGTGGAACGTTTCTGGTCGAGTGGATGATGGTATCCCTGGAATGCTTCTGACTTTAGGGTGATGTCCTAGGGGAGGGTGTCTAGGTCAGGCCTATGACCCTACCCTAGGTACATAGCTTCATCACTTAGCGCTTGCTTTAATAGGGTTCCTCTCATTCACTCTCTCATGCTCTCCAGATCCAAACAAGACATAGGTGGCCACACTCTCTCTCAGCTCACGGCTGGTCACAAATCCAGCTGAACAACCTTGACCTGGGCAGGGGTGTAGGTGCATCATTCATGCTGTCGTCGGCGGCGAGGGAGGAGACCAACGGCTGCCCACACGTCCCGGTCGGTGGCCGTGTCGTTCTCTCCAAGAGAGCGCCGACTTGGGAGGGCCTCCGACCCCTTCTTCCTCCCTGCGGTATTGTAGTCAAGATGTGGCCTCATGACGTCGTCTTTGCCATATGCCGATGACCCTCAGGTATATATTCCTTCGAAACCTGCCTTGCTCTACTGCCCCAGCTCCCCACTTGGCTTCGTGTGGATCTTTTTCTACTTATGTCCATTGTTCCAAAGCCACCTAGAATTTTACTATTATTAGAGGTAAAGCTAGTTCATACAGTCGACTCTAAGAGTTGGTTCAAACAAGGAAGAAAGTGGGAAAGCTGTAACATGAATCTAGGACTTGGTTCTAAGAGGAAACGGGGGAAAGTTGTTAGCGTTCTGGGAACAGGGGTCCCCAGACTTGCCTGCTTGCGGCCTGCGGCGTGGCTCAAAGGAGGCCCAGCAAGGCCCATCTTCATCAACACAAGACTCAAGACCCTCGCGAGGGGCCAAGCCTCGCGAGGCAGATGACATGGAGCTTCCTCAGGCACGGCCTCGTCAGGCTGGCTCGTGAGGAGGCGGAAAGATCAAGGTGGGGTACCTCGTGAGGTGCTCGTGACGCAAGCCATGACGACTCAGGGCACCAGGCGGGTGCCAGCGCGCGCAGCGTCCTCCTTTCCTCTTTGGTGCAAAGGGGGCAAGCGCAGCCACGGAGTACCGAGGCATCAGGCAAAGATTGCCAATTCGGTGCAACAAGACCAAGACAAGGAGGACTACGAGGCGGAGGTCACCGTGGAGCCCAAGACCGCGTCATCACCAGAGCTTTGCGCAGGCGAAGACTGCTTTTGTCAGGATAGTTGATACTTGTTGTCCCCCTTCAAATTAGCCCGCCATTGTTTGCTCCCTTTCCGCTCAATATTTGGGAGGAGGACCAGGGCCTCTATAAATAGGACCAGCCGCCCACATAGCAAGGGGTTCGGTTCGGAGAGTTTTTGATCAGTGAGAAGCAGAGAGGGAAAGAGTGAAAGGGAGGCCGAACTCCTCCCAGCAGTTCATCGCCCGGCCAAGAACAGACCCTCATGAGGCTATTCTTCCTTGTATTGTTCATCATCATTAGCCCCAGGAGGCAATCCACCAACCACACACTAGAGTAGGGTATTACACCACAACGGTGTCCCGAACCAGTATAAATCTTGTGTCTCTTGTGTAGTTCTTTCAGTAGTCTAGATCTATGTGAGACGGAGAGGTAGAAGGCGTAATCTCCGCGCGCACCCGAGTGTTCGAACCTTAAGGGTCTGCCGGAACCCGAAATCTGACAAAAGTACTAGATACTGGCTACCCAACCGGTCTCTTGGTTGAAAAAGGAAAGAAAGTGACGGGTGTTGGGGCACAACATAAATGAGAATGAGCAGGTCTAGTTTTCCTGTGCTCACATAAGAATGCCTTACCCGCTGCTATCTTCTTCACCTCATCCAACTCCTGGAGGGTCTTCTGGGATTCGGCCTTGGCAGACTTGGCATTTTCAATAGCCACCGCAAGCTCGGACGCTCGTGTCTTTGAGTCAAGCTCCAAACTCTCATGCTTTTCCATGAGAGCCTGGAGCTCTTGCCGCACCTTCCAACTTCGGCCTCATACTTCTCCCGCTCGGTGCGCTTCGAGGCTGCCCTCTTCTCGGCCTCGTCCAGCGCTTGCTTAAGGGTCACCACCTCAGACGTGGCCCCTACAATAGCCACGATAATCCTGTCATTTTTTGCAATTGCACCTTTTATATATATATATATTTAAACACGGTATTTCTTACCTTTATTGTCCTCGAGCTGCTTCTTGGCACGACCGAACTCCTGCTCGGACCGCTCGAGGTTCTGCTTTAGCGTGTCCACTTCCGTAGTCAGTGCGGCGGACGCAAGCAGAGAAGCCTGCATACGCATATTGACTCCTTTTGTTAGAATCCTGCATATTTTATTTGATCCTCTATTCGGCTTTTCTTCCCAAACGCCAAACAGAGCACCAGGGGCTACTGTCTATGCGGTAATATTATTTACACATTCTTTACTTACCTCAAAGCCTGTCAAAAGGCTAGTACAAGCTTTAGTCAGTCTGCTCTTGGCGGACTGAACCTTCTGGACCACCGCACTCATAATGGCACAGTGCTCCTCATCGATGGAGGCGCCTTGGAGCGCCTCCAACATATTGTTCGGCGCCTCCAGTTGGACGGGGGCCACCGGCACAGTGGGCTGGCTCCTCTTGGAAGGAGGTCGCCTGCCGGACTCTAGAACCTTTGAAGGTTCCGGAGCAGTGTCCGGCCTAGAGCCGGACTTGTAACCCTGGGGGGTTTCATCCACTTTGCTCCTGGAGTCTGGGAGGTCGCCTTGCGGCGCCTCTAGGACCACCTCCTCCCGGCTTAGAACTTGTTGGGACAACACTTCGGTGTCGTCCGTAGGGCGGGGGGAGGAAGCCGTCGGAAGCGAGTTCACATCCGACGAGTCCAGTGAGCCAGTTGACAGGTCGAACAGGCCGTAGAGAGTTTCATCGGGCTCGATTGCCGCGACTTGTGGGATGGCTGTCTAGCGAGCCACCGCATGTTTCACCCACCGCTGAAGCCGCGACCGACCAGATCGCTTGCGTCGGCGAACAACGGGGAGCGAGGACACCAGGGGAGCCGACCGATATTGGGTTGATGGCTGCCGGAGAAGGACGCCGCAAGCACAGGCACGAAAATGCGTCGCCCCGCAAACGGGAAGCGCCTCGACGTCAAGGGGAGCTTCCTGAAGCCAGGCGGAGTCGTCGGCAATGAAGACGAGCGTGCCGAGATGGATCTCGCGGCCCTCAGCCAACCCATCGCCCGAAACCATGATGGTAGGAATCGAAAAACTTGCAACTTCACCAAAAAGTCACTAAGACACTTGCCACACGGTGCGCGCCAACTGTCGTGGTTCTAAGACTGACAGTAAAAAGGGGGTAGGTATGAAGAGGCAAGATCCCAGCTATGGTGGAGCTGTACACACAAGATTTACAAGTTCAGGCCCTTCACGGTGGAAGTAATAGCCTTACGTCTCGGTTCCCGGAGGCGGTCGACTGGATTATATGTGTGTGGTGTTAGAGGAGGTGCGAATCCTTGGCCCTGTGGAGGGGGTGGCTTATATAGAGTTCGCCAGAGCCCTCCCGCCTTCAGTTACAAAGGGTTTAAGGTACCTAAAGATGGGGCGTTTCTGGTAACGCTAGTAATAAAGTGACATAAATGACCATGAAGTCTACAGAGTAAATGCCCGACCGTTGCTTTTCAGAGTGGCTTTCGATCTTCTGTCTGTCGAGTGATCATTGCTATGGTCGAGTGACACAGGGTCTTCCGAGTGGAACGTTTCTGGTCGAGTGGATGATGGTATCCCTGGAATGCTTCTGACTTTAGGGTGATGTCCTAGGGGAGGGTGTCTAGGTCAGGCCTATGACCCTACCCTAGGTACATAGCTTCATCACTTAGCGCTTGCTTTAATAGGGTTCCTCTCGCTCACTCTCTCATGCTCTCTAGATCCAAACAAGACATAGGTGGCCACACTCTCTCTCAGCTCACGGCTGGTCACAAATCCAGCTGAACAACCTTGACCTGGGCAGGGGTGTAGGTGCATCGTTCATGCTGTCGTCGGCGGCGAGGGAGGAGACCAACGGCTGCCCACGCGTCCCGGTCGGTGGCCGTGTCGTTCTCTCCAAGAGAGCGCCGACTCGGGAGGGCCTCCGACCCCTTCTTCCTCCCTGCGGTATTGTAGTCAAGATGTGGCCTCCTGACGCCGTCTTTGCCATATGCCGATGACCCTCAGGTATATATTCCTTCGAAACCTGCCTTGCTCTACTGCCCCAGCTCCCCACTTGGCTTCGTGTAGATCTTTTTCTACTTATGTCCATTGTTCCAAAGCCACCTAGAATTTTACTATTATTAGAGGTAAAGCTAGTTCATACAGTCGACTCTAAGAGTTGGTTCAAACAAGGAAGAAAGTGGGAAAGCTGTAACATGAATCTAGGACTTGGTTCTAAGAGGAAACGGGGGAAAGTTGTCAGCGTTCTGGGAACGGGGGTCCCCAGACTTGCCTGCTTGCGGCCTGCGGCGTGGCTCAAAGGAGGCCCAGCAAGGCCCATCTTCATCAACTCAAGACTCAAGACCCTCGCGAGGGGCCAAGCCTCGCGAGGCAGACGACACGGAGCTTCCTCAGGCACGGCCTCGTCAGGCTGGCTCGTGAGGAGGCGGAAAGATCAAGGTGGGGTACCTCGTGAGGTGCTCGTGACGCAAGCCATGACGACTCAGGGCACCAGGCGGGTGCCAGCGCGCGCAGCGTCCTCCTTTCCTCTTTGGTGCAAAGGGGGCAAGCGCAGCCACGGAGTACCGAGGCATCAGGCAAAGATTGCCAATTCGGTGCAACAAGACCAAGACCAGGAGGACTACGAGGCGGAGGTCACCGTGGAGCCCAAGACCGCGTCATCACCAGGGCTTTGCGCAGGCGAAGACTGCTTTTGTCAGGATAGTTGATACTTGTTATCCCCCTTCAAATTAGCCCGCCATTGTTGGCTCCCTTCCTGCTCAATATTTGGGAGGAGGACCAGGGTGTCTATAAATAGGACCAGCCGCCCACATAGCAAGGGGTTCGGTTCGGAGAGTTTTTGATCAGTGAGAAGCAAAGAGAGAAAGAGTGAAAGGGAGGCTGAACTCCTCCCAGCAGTTCATCGCCCGGCCAAGAACAGACCCTCACAAGGCAGTTCTTCCTTGTATTGTTCATCATCATCAGCCCCAGGAGGCAATCCACCAACCACACACTGGAGTAGGGGATTACACCACAACGGTGGCCCGAACCAGTATAAATCTTGTGTCTCTTGTGTAGTTCTTTCAGTAGTCTAGATCTTTGTGAGACGGAGAGGTAGAAGGCGTAATCTCCGCGCGCACCCCAGAGGTAGATACTGGCTACCCAACCGGTCTCTTGGTTGAAAAAGGAAAGAAAGTGACGGGTGTTGGGGGACAACATAAATGAGAATGAGCAGGTCTACATTTCCTCTGCTCACATAGGAAAATGTCGCCGAGGAGATAAAAAATGGGAGAAATGTAGATATGCTGCCTGAGTGTTTGCCGCTCTCGGCAACCACATCTGCCTCACCACTTTATGCCCCTACTGTCCCAACGCACATATCGCTACCGTTAATGTAAAATCACATGAAGCATTAAGCAATGCCACCTAATGTCACTATAAGTGATGGTCTAGTGCCGTCGATAAATTTAAGCAATGCCACCACCATTTTATGCAGTGCTTCTGTCTTGCTTTATTTCCCATGAATTGTGTTTTTGCAGTTACACTTAAATCTCACACCGCTAACATTGCTTCATCCTAGTGGAACTGCACAAATTTGATTGCACATTTACTGACCATGTGCTACTCTGATGAAAGTAACACTAATGCTATTGTTCTGCATGTTAATCTAGTGGTAGTGTTGATGTGATGTGATGCTACTTACTTTAGGACACTTCCATACTGTCAATGTTTTTCCAACTATAACACAATAGATGCTGTTGTTAATCATACGCCACTACAAAATATCTATCATTGTTTAAATAACTGTATTTCGTATTTGCGCAAACAGGGATGTCTGTCTCCATATCGTTTCGGGATGGATGTCTGTCTCTGTATCGTTTCTATCCACGCAATCAAAAGCACACACCTCACTGTTAGTAGAACTGCGCAAAATGAGATGGCTATCCCTCGTTGCCGTCGTCTAACCAGCTGCCTTCCAGGTATTCCTACATTGGTAGTTACTAGGTAGAATGACCAACGCAATATAGAAGAAGTTGATTCGTACGTTTTACTTCCTGATTGCTGTGTAGGGACGGGCGAAAACAACTGCATCCTAGTCCGGAATGCACTTTCTACCAGTTCATCCATGGACCGAGGACTAGCTAGCACGGCCGCACGACAGTTATTTGGACAGGTGCATGGACAAGAGGCATTGTCGTCTGCTTATTTCTGCAAATAGCGGTGCTTAAATTTAGTGGAATGCACAAGACTTTCAGCTGGTCAGTACACTACATGTGAGGGAGTCCTAGATTAGGGGGTGTTCGGATAGCCGAACTATATCCTTTGGCCAGACTGTTGGACTATGAAGATGCAAGATTGAAGACTACGTCCCATGTCCGGAAGGAACTTTCCTTGGCGTGGAAGGCAAGCTTGGCGATACGGATGTTCAGATCTCCTACCATTGTAACCGACTCTATGTAACCCTAACCCTCTCCTGTGTCTATATAAACTGGAGGGTTTTAGTCCGTAGGACAACATACACATAAACAATTATACCATAGGCTAGCTTCTAGTGTTTAGCCTCTCTGATCTCGTGGTAGGTCTACTCTTGTACTACCCATATCATCAATATTAATCAAGCAGGACGTAGGGTTTTACCTCCATTGAGAGGGCCCAAACCTGGGTAAAACTTCGTGTCCCTTGCGTCCTGGTACCATCCGGCCTAGACGCACAGTTCGGGACCCCCTACCCGAGATCCGCCGGTTTTGACACTGACATTGGTGCTTTCATTGAGAGTTCCTCTGTGCCGTCGCCGTCAGGCCCGATGGCTCCTACGATCATCAATGGCGATGCAGTCCAGGGTGAGACCTTCCCCCCGGACAGATCTTCGTCTTTTGGCGGCTTTGCACTGCGGGCCAATTCACTTGGCCATCTAGAGCAGATCGAAAGCTACGCCCCTGGCCGTCAGGTAAGATTCGGATGTTTAAACTACACGGCTGAAATCCGCAGGGAATTGATCTTCGACGGATTCGAACCACTGCCGAACGCGCCGCACTGTCATGATGAGCATGATCTAACTCTGCCGCCGAACGGTGCCCTGGAGGCCGCACCCGCACCAATTCCGACCCTTAGTTCGGAGTCAACTGCGCCGATCAAGGATGGGCGGTTGGACACCACCTCGGGGGTTGCGATCCAAACGGCGATTGAGCCGAACACCAGCCCCGTACTCTGCGAGACTCGTGACTCCAAGGAGCCAGACTCCTCTCCGGAGTCCGAACACTCCACGCCCCTGCCAATCGAATCCGATTGGGCGCCGATCATGGAGTTCACTGCCGCGGACATCTTTCAGCACTCGCCTTTTGGCCATATTCTGAAGACACTGAAGTCTCTCTCTTTATCAGGAGAGCCCTGGCCGGACTACGGCCAGCAAGGTTGGGATTCGGACGATGGAGAAATTCAAAGCCCACCCACCACCCACTTCGTAGCCACTGTCGACGACTTAACCGACATGCTCGACTTCGACTCCGAAGACATCGACGGTATGGACGCCGATGAAGGAGATGATGAAGAACCAGCACCTACTAGGCCCTGGAAAGCCACCTCGTCATATGACATATACATGGTGGACACCCCAAAAGAGGGAGAGGGCGATGGAACAACGAAGGATGACCCCTCCAAGAAACAGCCCAAGCGCCGGCGTCACCGGCGCCGCTCAAAATCCCGCCAACACAAAAACGGTGATTCCAGCACGGGAGATAATAATACTCTGTTGAGTGCCGAACAAAACACCCTCCAGCAAGGTTTAGCACAGGAGGATGGAGAAACCAGCCCTCATGAGAGAGCGGCAGACAGAGAGGTTGAGGACGATAATTATATGCCTCCCTCCGAAGACAAGGCAAGCCTCGACGACAACGAATTCGTCGTGCCAGAGGATCCCATTGAGAAAAAGCGTTTCCAATGCAGGCTTATGGCCATGGCAAGAAGCCTCAAGAAAAAACAGCAACAACTCAAAGCTGATCAAGATTTGCTGGTTGACAGATGGACTGAAGTCCTTGTGGCCAAAGAGCATAAACTCGAACGCCCCTCCAAGAGTTACCCAAAGCGCAAGTTCCTACCCCAATTAGAGGAGGAAGCCCTTGATGCGGCCGAACGGCCACCTCATGGCCGCGACAGAGAGGCCTCCCGGCCCTCCACTCAAGCCGCACCCCATACCAAGGCACGGGAATATGCCCCAGACATACAAGACATGTTGGAGGACAAGGCAAGGCAAACAAGATCGATCTATGGATCGCGTGGGCGCCCCACGGCTCGAGACGGCAACCGTCATGCCAGCCACAAATTTGGCAGGGCCGAACACAGTAGACAAAGCTCATTGGAGCTACGTCATGATATAGCCCAGTACAGAGGCGCCGCACACCCACTCTGCTTTACAGACAAAATAATGGATCCTCAAATCCCTGAGGGTTTCAAACCCGTAAACATCGACTCATATGATGGCACAACAGATCCCGCGGTATGGATCGAGGATTATCTCCTTCATATCCACATGGCCCGCGGCGATGATTTCCACGCCATCAAATTCCTCCCACTCAAGCTTAAAGGACCAGCTCGGCATTGGCTTAACAGCTTGCCAACAGGATCAATCAGCTTTTGGGAGGACCTGGAAGCCGCATTCCTCAACAATTTCCAAGGGACTTATGTGCGACTCCCAAACGCCGATGACCTAAGTCACGTAATTCAGCAGCCAGACGAATCGGCCAGGCAATTCTGGAGACGGTTCCTAACAAAGAAAAATCAAATAGTCGACTATCTGGACGCTGAGGCCCTAGCAGCCTTCAAGCACAATATCCGTGACGAGCGGCTGGCCCGGCACCTTGGACAGGAAAAGCCGAAATCTATGGCAGCACTCACGACACTCATGACCCGCTTTTGCGCGGGAGAAGACAGCTGGCTCGCTCATAGCAACAATATGACCAAGAACCCTGGTAGTTCGGACACCAGGGACATTAGTGGCAGGTCGCGTCGCAACAAGCAGAAGCGCCGCATTAACGTCGACAATGCTGAGGATATGGTAGTTAATGCCGGATTCAGAGGCTCTAAATACGATCAGCGAAAGAAGCCATTCAAAAGGAATCCTAGGGGCCCGCCCAGCTTGGACCGAACACTCGACTGCTTGTGCCAAATACATGGCACCCCCGAAAAGCCGGCCAATCACACTAACAGGGATTGTTGGGTGTTCAAGTAGGCAGGCAAGTTAAACACCAAAAACAAAGACAAGGGGCTGCATAGCGATGACGACGAGGAGCCCCGGCCGCCGAACAACAGGGGACAGAAGGGATTTCCCCCACAAGTGCGGATGGTGAACATGATATACGCAACTCACATCCCCAAGAGGAGCGGAAGCGCGCGTTAAGGGACGTATACGCGATAGAGCCAGTCGCCCCAAAGTTCAACCCATGGTCCTCCTGCCCGATCACCTTTGATCGAAGGGACCTTCCCACTAGCACCCGTCACGGCGGATTCGCCGCATTGGTTCTAGACCCAATTATTGACGGATTTCATCTCACTAGAGTCCTTATGGATGGCGGCAACAGCCTGAACCTGCTTTACCAGGATACAGTACGGAAAATGGGCATAGATCCCTCGAGGATTAAGCCCACCAAAACGACCTTTAAAGGCGTAATACCAGGTGTAGAGGCCAACTGTACAGGCTCAGTCACACTTCAAGTGGTCTTCGAATCTCCGGATAATTTCCGAAGCGAAGAGCTAATCTTTGACATAGTCCCGTTTCACAGTGGTTATCATGCACTGCTCGGGCGAACCGCATTCGCTAAGTTCAATGCGGTACCGCATTACACATACCTTAAGCTCAAGATGCCGGGCCCTCAAGGAGTAATTACGGTCAATGGAAACACCGAACGCTCCCTCCGAACGGAGGAACACACGGCGACCCTTGCAGCGGAAGTACAAAGTAGCCTCTCCAGGCAGTTCTCCAGGCTGGCCATTAAACGTCCGGACACCGTCAAGCGCACCCGGAGTAACCTACAACAAGACCGCCTGGCACGTCCCGAGCAGGCGTAGCAATGCGGCCCCAACCCCAACCCTCGCAAAAAGGTGACGCCAGTACTTCGCGTACATAACTACGCTCCAGAAATACCATGGGCATAGGGGGAGGGGCACCATCACGGCACGCCCAAAACACGGCTTAAACCGCACCAGGGGCTGCCGATTCTTTACTTTTCTCTTACTTCCAGGACTCTACTCTTCGGAAGGCCCGTTTGGTAGTTCAATTGCCGCACAAACGATGCAAGGACCAGGGAAGCAGACAAGCCACGCTGCATTACGGAAATCCTAGGTGGTCTCTATCACGAGCAGTATACCTGTTTCGCATACTATTCCGTAGCTTGCCCCTGGAGCAGACATGTTAAATAGTCGAACTTTTCGTTTATCGCATTACTTGTATCGTTCTGCTTTGATCGCAGCTATTTTTAATAAACAATGAATAGCTTTTGTCTATTTTTTGCATTCTCTTTTTTATATATATGGTCCTTAACGACATATTGCACCCGTACACGTTGGTACGGCCAAAATACGCCAGGGGCTTTAGTACCCCTCAAATATGGTGTGAGAAGTCCGAACACTTTAACAAGTGCGGCACCCCAAACTTATAGCATTATATGCATCGGCACCGAATCATGTCTTGGGTCAATAGTTGGGTTTGCCTAGCTCCTATGTTTTGGTGCCTTACGTTCCGCTATATCGGCTAAGGTAGCACTAGGAGAACCACTGCGACTGTGCCCCAGTTTAGCTGGGCCGAGCACCTCAGTGGAGAAAGCTAAAACTGACGGTCATGATGAAGCGAAAGCTGGTCGTTGTTCGAGAGGTTTTTTCGAGTCCCTAAAGACTAATGCCGCTTAGGGCGAGGAGTTGGCTCTGTCCGGCCAAGGCGTGGATAGCGCCCCGAACTCGGTCTTCCCAATACTAGGGGCTTCGCCAAATTTAAAATTATAGAATTCTATGGCTAAGTGAGAGTGTTCACGCATTATAGTCTGATTGCCTCGTTCGTTGGGCTGAGCGCCTCCCTCGAAGGACCCAAATATGGGAAAAAGAGCGCCCAGGTTTATCCCCGAACACCCCAGCACTAGCGGCAAGGGGGGTAGAAGCAGATGACTCGCCATCTCTCAGTATTGATAAACAACCGCATAGAAGGTAATATTTTAAATTCCAAGCAGCATTGCTTAGCGCATATGAACAAGTTTTCAGCGTATAGGACAAAATGAGCGAGTTTTACTCAAAAATTACATCCATAGAACATTCATCCGCCACAAGGTGGGCACCCTTCAGAACATCCTTATAGTAATTCTCGGTCTTGCGATGCTCTTTCCCCGGCGGTGGCCCGTCCTTCACAAGCTTCTCAGCATCCAGCTTGCCCCAGTGCACCTTCGCACGGGCAAGGACCCTACGGGCACCTTCAATGCAGACAGAGCGCTTGATGACTTCGAGCCTGGGACAGGCCTCCATCAGCCACCGCACCAGCCTGAAATAGCTCCTAGCCCGAGCCTCTCCAGGCCACAGCCAAACTATGAGGCCCTTCATGGCCTGTTCGGCCGCCTTGTGGATCTCGACCAGTTGCTTCAGCTGGTCGCTCAGGGGCACGGGGTGTCCGGCCTCAGCATACAGAGACCAGAACACCTTCGCCGTCGAGCTGCCCTCCTCAGCTCGATAGAATGCGGCGGCATCGAACACACTCTGGGGAAGATCTGCGAACGCGCTTGGAGAACTCCGGATTCGGGTAAGTAACAAGTAACTCATGCTTATGTGTTTGCTTTGCATAAAGAATGCCTTAGCCACCGCTATCTTCTTCACCTCATCCAACTCCTGGAGGGTCTTCTGGGATTCGGCCTTGCCAGACTTGGCACTTCCAATAGCCGCCACGAGCTCGGACCCTCACCTCCTTGAGTCACGCTCCAAACTCTCATGTTTTTCCATGAGAGCCTGGAGCTCTTGCCGCACCTTGCCAACCTCGGCCTCATACTTCTCTCGCTCGGTGCGCTCCAAGGCTGCCCTCTTCTCGGCCTCGCCCAGCGCTTGCTTAAGGGTCGCCACCTCAGACATGGCCCCTACAATAGCCACGATAATCCTGTCATTTTTCGTAGTTGCACCTTTTTTTATATTTAAACAAGGTATTTCTTACCTTCATTGTCCTCGAGCTGCTTCTTGGCACGCCCGAGCTCTTGCTCGGACCGCTCGAGCTCCTGCTTTAGCGTGTCCTGTCGGTGTAATGGGACACGGATACCCCAAAGACGGCAAGATGATATTTCAAGACATCGGGGCTAGCAAAGCCCCTCAGTCCGACTGCCCGGCCGCTCCTGCCGGCTCCCCGTCCGACTGCACTACCCGGCCGGCTACCGACTGCCAGCAGTCGACTACGCCAACCAGTCGGCTGCCGACTGCAGCCCGACCCGACATCGACGAAGACAACCATAGCGCGATGCCGTCATCTACAGTGTACCGCGTCCCCTGGGTACTGATTTATAAAGTATCCCAGGGGACAAGCATGACATGTGCCATGCCACTAGCCATGCCTACCTGGCTTGGCATGCAAGCTACCCAAGGTAGCTTACATCCAAAGCCACCACCTAGCTTACTTCCTAAGCTACCCATATAGCTTACATAGCAAGCTAAGCTCCACACTATATATATGGGCTCACATCCATCCATCCAGGAGGATGGACTCACACACACACAAGCTAGCAAGCAAGCTAGCTATCCATCCATCCACCCACCCACATGAGCACATATGCTCACGGCCATGAGCATGGCCGGCCACTAGCATGCCTCATATAGGCATATACCAAGTCAGATGCCTATGGCACTGATCTTGGATATAGCTCTAGGAGCGACTCTATACCAGATATACTCAGATATGCAGGAGTAGGGGTATTATCTCTCCGGAGAGCCCCGAACCTGGGTAAAGTACCGCGTGCTACTCGCATACCCGCTCCCGGTCCTATCAGCAGCAGTCCTACCCACACACTAAGCCCTTGAGGCATCTGTCGACTCGCAAGCCCCCCGTGAGAAATACCACAACAGTTGGCGCCCACCGTGGGGCGGTACTATGCTACCGCGCTGCTGCTGGTTTCGCGGTCCGGGCGGGACCATCTTCGCAATCGCCGCCGCGGCGTCGCGCCGTCTCTCCGGTAGCGCTCGGGGGCTCGACTTCGACCCGTCCCTGGAGCGGCCGTGCGGGACGGCGCGTCCTTGCTGTCGGCTTCACCATCTTCATCATCGCCAATGCAGCGCCGGCCGGCCGTCCGTGCGCGCGCCGCGCGCGGTGCCTCGGTTCGGTCGGTCGCGTCCATCCACGCGCTGCTCCGTCCACAGCATCCCGTCGCTCCTGCATCGCCGCCACCAAGCGCCCCCACACGCGGGCGCGCGCTGCCTCGTCGCGTTGACGTCGCCCTACTGGCCCCGCGCGCTCCTCCTCGTCCTCCTTGGCGCCCGTCCGTGCCGGACTGCCACAGCCGTCCGTCCCCGCACCGACTGGTTCTGGGCCCCTACGGGCTGCTGGGTGCTCCGCGTCTGCCGGCTTCGAGCACTCTCCGGCTCGCCTCCGCCCTATTGGTCCACTGCCGACTGGACTCCAGCGTCGCGTGCGCCGCTTGTCTGGGTTGCCGCTGCCGCCTCCCGCGCGCCGGTCGGGTGGCCGCCGCCGAGTCCGCCTCGCCAGGCAGGCCTCCCCCGTGTCGGCTGCTCCCCTGCCCGTCTCCAACTACCCCGGGCCCGGCTCCGCCCATCGCCGGTTCCCCCGCGCCGGCTCGGCCTCGCGCGTCCGCCTCCACCCGACGTCACTGCCGTGTCGCCCGCTGCGCCGGCTGCGGCTCCCTGCCGTCTCACGTAGCACCGCCTCCTCCTTTGCACACGGCCTCCGCGCCCGGCCGCCTGCCGGCTGCATCCTCGACCCCGACCTGCCTCGTCCACCAGCGCCCCGGGTCGCGGCTCCCGCGCCGTCTCCGCGCACCCGGCCGCTGCGGCGTCGCCCCCGACGCCCTCGCCGGCCTCCTTCTTGGTCGCGCCCGCGTCGGCTTCGCCTGCACCTCGACTTTGCCGCGCCCCCGCGCTGCTGGGCCGACTCCGTGCACGCCCACGCGCCTGCGTCCGGCCCATGGCCGGCCGTCCCCGTTCGGGCTGCTGCACGCGCGCGCCGGCTCCGCCTCGCCTTCGCTCCGACCGGGTCCGCACCAACTGCTCCTTCCACGCGCGACTGCTGGCCCGGGTCGGCTCTGGCGCCTGCATGTTCAGCAGGCCGGCCGGCTCCCGACCGGGTCGCGGCTCCCGCGCCGTCGCCGCGCAGCCACGCCCGCTACTCCCGCACCTGTCCGCCGTGCGTGCCCTGCCTCGCCCGTCAGCCACCTCGCCGCACTTCCAGCGCTGCTGCAGACTCGCCGCCTTCGCGCCTCCCGGCCGTGCTGGCTCCTACGTGCGCGCCGACTGCGCCTCGCCCTGCTCCGAGCCGCCCGGCGCGCGCTTCGGCCGTCTTCGCGCCTACCCGGCCTCCCTCGCTCGCTCGCCGGCTCCTCGCTTCCAGGCACCGCGCCGGCTCCGCCCAGCCCTCCCCCCGTAGTCGGCCCGGCTTCGGCCACCTGCGGCCCGTCCCCAATGCCGCCCCTGGCCGGCTCCCGCGCGCCCATTGGCCGGGCCGCCTCCTCCTCCCGCGCGCCCGTCGCCTGGGCCGACTCCGGCTCCCGCGCCCCCGTCGCCTGCGCCGCCTCCGGCCCCTGCCCGCCGGCGTCCGCCCGGCCGCCCCTGGCCGGCTCCCGCGCGCCCGTTGACCGGGTCGTCTGCTGCTCGCCTTCCAACCGTGGGTGTGTCCACTCCTCCCGCGCTTGCCGGCTTCCCCTGCTGCCTCGGGCCGCCCCGGGCTCCGCCCGCGGCACGCGCGGCCGGCTCCTCCCCCGCCGCGCCGGGTCCGGATCCGGCTTCCCTCCGCCGACTCGTCGCCCCCGGCTGCGTCCTCGCACGCGTGCCGGCCTGCCGCCTGCTCTGGCCGGTTCCTGGCGCTCCGGCCCCCGCCGCCTGCGCCACCCACACCCGGTGTCCGGCTCTGGCCCCCACCGGCTTCGGGTCGCCTCCCCAGGTCCATTCGGCTCCGCCTGCCGCCCGCACGCCGGGCCGGGTCACGCGCCCCCGCTGCCGCTCCCGGGTCTGCCCCGTGGGCGGCTGTTCCCCGCGCGCCCCCGCCGAGTCCTGCTCCAAGCCGCCTGCTGTAGCTGGCTCCTGCAGGAAAGAGAAAACGTCAAGCCGGCTTGAAAAAAAAATGTGTCCGACTACCAGATATGCGTCCGACCGCGGACTACCTGGCCAGCTGCAAAGTGTCCGACTGCTATGTCGGGGTCCGCCCGCCCAGCCGCCTGAAGAAAAAGAAGAAGACAAAGTAGTTGCCGGAAGATCCGGCCCGACTGCTCAGCAGTCGGCCCGAATCTCGGGGGCTACACCCAGCGGGTGCGCTCACGCGCCCCCGCGAGAGAAGAAGACAAAGTAGTTGCCAGAACATCCGGCCCGACTGCTCAGAAGTCGGCCCGAATCTCGGGGGCTACACCCAGCGGGTGCGTTGACGCGCCCCCGCGAGAGAAGAAGACAAAGTAGTTGCCGGAAGATCCGGCCCGACTGCTTAGCAGTCGGCCCGAATCTCGGGGGCTACACCCAGCGGGTGCGCTGACGCGCCCCCGCGAGAAAGAAGACAAAATAGCTGCCGGAAGATCCGGCCCAACTGCTCAGCAGTCGGCCCTACACCCAGCGGGTGCGCCGGCGCACTCCGCGAGCGCCGAGTCGCGCCGGCTATCTTCGACGACCGCGACTACACGAAAATCAATGTGAGCTCCTCACCCGCATATTTTTTGCATTACGCAAGCACGGATAACCCCGAGCATTGCCCGGGGCTGTCTCCGCATTTTATTACAGTAGCATCACTGTTTGCCCCGGCGCCAGCCAGAGTTGGCCCGGGGGCTGGCCGCTTGGCCTGAGACGTTAGTTCCCGCAGACGGCTTAGTACCGTGCGTGGTACCAAAGGCCCACTCTTAGTCACAGACCGCAGAGCGGCTGCCGACTAGCAAGAGTGAACGCCGGAGGCCACCCACGCGAAAAACGCCCGGGAAGAAAAACGTTCGGGCGACCCGGCCGTTTTCCTTTACAAGTATCTACTCGGTTGAATCTGCTCCCAGACTCTGAGTACTGTACACTCCACTTCGCGGCCCACTCTCAGCCACAGACCGCAGAGCGGCTGTCCGGCAAGCAAGAGCCCGGGCCAAAGAGTGGAGGGAACATGAAAAAGATTGAAGGGGGCTCGGACGAAACCGAGTCGGCACCCTCCGCATAAAAGTTGCAATGATAAAAGCAAACATTGGATATATCTGCATGGACTAACTTTGTCCTTTTTATGATCATTTTCATGAACATTTGCCAAAAAACCTCTGCCCAACTTTGCCAAGTTGCCCGGAGGCTTGGGGGCTACTGTCGGTGTAATGGGACACGGATACCCCGAAGACGGCAAGATGATATTTCAAGACATCGAGGCTAGCAAAGCCCCTCAGTCCGACTGCCCGGCCGCTCCTGCCGGCTCCCCGTCCGACTGCACTACCCGACCGGCTATCGACTGCCGGCCGCCGACTACGCCAACCAGTCGGCTGCCGACTGCAGCCCGACCCGATATCGACGAAGACAACCGTACCGCGATGCCGTCATCTACAGTGTACCGCGTCCCCTGGGTACTGATTTATAAAGTATCCCAGGGGACAAACATGACATGTGCCATGCCACTAGCCATGCCTACCTGGCTTGGCATGTAAGCTACCCAAGGTAGCTTACATCCAAAGCCACCACCTAGCTTACTTCCTAAGCTACCCATATAGCTTACATAGCAAGCTAAGCTCCACACTATATATATGGGCTCACATCCATCCATCCAGGAGGATGGACTCACACACACACACAAGCTAGCAAGCAAGCTAGCTATCCATCCATCCACCCACCCACATGAGCACATATGCTCATGGCCATGAGCATGGCCAGCCACTAGCATGCCTCATATAGGCATATACCAAGTCAGATGCCTATGGCACTGATCTTGGATACAACTCTAGGAGCGACTCTGTACCAGATGTACCAGATATACTCAGACATGCAGGAGTAGGGGTATTATCTCTCCGGAGAGCCCCGAACCTGGGTAAACTACCGCGTGCTACTCGCATACCCGCTCCCGGTCCTATTAGCAGCTGTCCTACCCACACACTAAGCCCTTGAGGCATCTGTCGACTCGCAAGCCCCCCATGAGAAATACCACGACATGTCCACTTTTGCAGTCAGTGCGGCAGACGCCAGCAGGGAAGCCTGCACACGCATATTGACTCCTTTTTATTAGACTCCTGCGAATTTTAATTGATCCTCTATTCGGCTTTTCTTCCCGAACACCAAACAGAGCATCAGGGGCTACTGTCTGTGCAGTAATATTATTTACACATTCTTTACTTACCTCAAAGACTGTTAAAAGGCTAGTACAAGCTTCAGTCAGTCCGCTTTTGGCGGACTGAACCTTCTGGATCACCGCACTCATAATAGTGCGGTGCCCCTCGTCGATGGAAGCGCCTTGGAGCACTTCCAACATATTGTTCGACGCCTCCAGTTGGACGGAGGTCATCGTCACGGCGGGCTTGCTCCTGTTGGAAGGAGGTCGCCCGCCGGACTCTGGAACATTTGAAGGTTCTGGAGCGGCGTCCAGCCTAGAGCCTGACTAGGAGCCCTGGGGGGGTTTCATCCCCTTTACTCCTGGAGTCCGGGAGGTCGCCTCGCGGCACCTCCAGGACCACCTCCTCCCGGATTGGAACCTGTTGGGACAACACTTCAGTGTCGTCCGTAGGGCGGGGGGAGGAAGCCGTCGGAAGTGAGTTCACGTCCGATGAGTCCAGTGAGCCGCTCGACGACGCGTCGAGCCGGTCTTTGGGTAGGCTGCATACACACATTCGACATAAGGGAAAGTTGTGCAGTAAATGAATACTATGAATTACTTTGGTATCCGGATACTTACAATTTCGCCAGGGGCTTGGCCCTAGGCGCCACTCCTCTCTGCCATCGTCCGCGTCGGTGGAGTAATCCGGAGAAAGGGTTTTCCCCTTCTTGGACCCTTCGGCCTCCCCAGTTGGGGCGGCCTTCCTTTTCTTCCCTTCCCACGCTGGAGGGGGAGGGGTCTCTTATTCCTTCTCCTCGTCTTCTTGGGAGGAGTGCGTCTTGGATTCATTGGATGGTGAATCCGACACCTCCAGGCGTCGGGCACTCTTTCGAGTCCCCGCGGCCTTTTTTGCGGCCTTCTTCTCCGGCACCAGATAGGGTGCCGGAGCCAGCAGCTTCGCCAATTGAGCGTCCGCTGGGCCTTCGGGCAAAGGCGCCGGACAGTCGTTCCATCCGGACTTCGCCTGCCAATCCTGTCAAAGGTAAGGGAGTTTAGATCCCGCACAGAGTTAAACTATGAAAAACTAGTGCCCTGTAAAAGCTACAAAAAACTTACCTCGCTAGCATGATGTTGCGCGCTGAATCCGCGATCCTCAGTAGCGGATGAGGGAGCCTCGGCGCCTTTGGAAAGCACCTTCCAGGCATCTTCGTACATCGTGTCGAAGAGCCTACTCAGGGTTCGGTGTTGTGCCAGATTGAACTCCCATATATTGAAGGCCCGTTGTTGGCACGGGAGGATCAAGCGGATGAGCATAACCTGGACTACGTTGACAAGCCTAAGCTGCTTGTTCACTAGGGATTGGATGCATGTTTGTAGTCCGGTCACCTCCTTTCCAGGACGTGAGCCGTGTTTGGGGTCCGGACCGGAACTCGGGGGCTGCGACCCACTTAGTGTGGCACGGCTCGGTGATGTAAAACCACCCCGACTGCCACCCCTTTAGGGTCTCCACAAAGGAGCCCTTGAGCCACAGGACATTGGCCATCTTGCCAACCATGGCATCGCCGCACTCCGCCTGGCTGCCGTGCACCACCTTCGACTTGACGTTGAAAGTCTTAAGCCATAGGCCAAAATGGGGGCAGATGCGGAGGAACGCCTCGCACACGACGATGAACGCCGAGATGTTGAGGACGAAGTTTGGGGCCAGATCGTGGAAATCTAGGCTGTAGTAGAACATGAGCCCCCGAACAAATGGATGCAGAGGGAAGCCCGGTCCGCGGAGGAACTAGGGGAGGAATACCACCCTCTCATGGGGCCTAGGAGTGGGGATGAGCTGCCCCTTTTCGGGAAGCCAGTGCGCGATATCGCTAGCCAGATATCCGGCCTTCCTCAGCTTTTTGATGTGTCCCTCCGTGACGGAGGAGACCATCCACTTGCCTCCCGCTCCGGACATGACTGGAGAAGGTTGAGGTGGTAGTGCGGACTTGGGCGCTGGAGCTCGAGTGCGCAAGAATGGATAGGCAAAGTAGGAAGAAGGCGTGGGTGAAAAGGTGGATCCTTATCCCCTTATATGGGTGGACCAACTACGTGTCCCCACCAGCCTGGTAAAACTCGCTTATCTCCAAGCGCTGTAATCAATGGCGCGGTTGGGTTACCCACGCCCGTATTGATGAGAATCCCAGAATAAGGGGACACGATCTCTGATTTAACAAGACGTGCCAAGGAAACCGCCTCACATAACGAGCTAAGATGGGACAGTAAAATGGTTTGAATAAAAGCTTGGCCGTGGTGTGATGTCACACTACGGAATACGTCAGCAGATTAGATTTTTGTAAATATTATTCTCTCTATGGCAATATGTGGAAACTTATTTTGCAGAGCCGGAGTGTTCAAAATCTTCTATGCAGTACTTGGAGGAGGAACCCGCCTTGCAATGCCGAAGACAATCTGCGCGCCGGACTCGTCGTCATTGAAGCCTGGTTTAGGGGCTACTGAGGGAGTCCTGGATTAGGGGGTGTTCGGATAGCCGAACTATATCCTTTGGCCGGACTGTTGGACTATGAAGATGCAAGATTGAAGACTTCATCCCATGTCCGGAAGGGACTTTCCTTGGCGTGGAAGGCAAGCTTGGCGATACGGATGTTCAGATCTCCTACCATTGTAACCGACTCTATGTAACCCTAACCCTCTCCCGTGTCTATATAAATCGGAGGGTTTTAGTCCGTAGGACAACATACACATCAACAATCATACCATAGGCTAGCTTCTAGGGTTTAGCCTCTCTGATCTTGTGGTAGATCTACTCTTGTACTACCCATATCATCAATATTAATCAAGCAGGATGTAGGGTTTTACCTCCATCGAGAGGGCCTGAACCTGGGTAAAACTTCGTGTCCCTTGCCTCCTGTTACCATCCGGCCTAGACGCACAGTTCGGGACCCCCTACCCGAGATCCACCGGTTTTGACACCGACAACATGGTTCAGTTCATCATTCCAGCTGAGAACACAATTATAATTGGTTATTCTGGAATGAGAGAACCTAACCCTGGATGGTGGCAACAAGAAAAAACCAGAGTGAACTCCAGGAAATTTAAGCCTGCCGGGAGGCCCTTTGCTCAGAGAAGCCTTGCTTGTTTTTCCTCATTTGTAATCCTTCTCACAACTTTGTCTTTTGCTGTGAATTAGTATATGTTTGTTATGTTGTATGAATCATTGAGATGGATAAAATTGCTTAACTTATGCTTTTCAAGTTTTTTATGAAGCCGAGTTTAATGCGAGTGTTCCACATGAACGCTGGACTAGCGTGTGAACATTTGGAATTTACATTGTGGCCTCAGTTAACTGCATGAACCACTGTAACAAGATACATAGTTGCTTATATGTCAGACAGTAGATTGTTGATTGTTAGCTGGTCGATAGCCTAGTGTTGAAGCGAGCTGAGCCAATGTGCCTTGTTTTTCACAACTGCTTACAAGTGGGGTAGCACCAACAGTGTTTACAAGTACTTATGTATACGTCGGTGCACAGTTCTCGAACGAGTACTCTATTTCATCAAAACACACTGCTCGTATGATAAACCGTGACCACTTATGTCTTACCATGCCATATTCATGAAAAAACCAGTGAGGACGCATCTATTTCGGCAACGATTATGATGGTTCTCACATGATTCACGGGCACACAAAAGTAGCAGCAGTTCCCATAGACAGATTCAAACAGAGTACTAGCCCTAGAGGGCTCGATAACAGGCAAGGTTCGAATAATTAGACACAATCCAAACTACTATTAAACACAAGATGGGGCAACTATTTCATACCTCGATCTAATTTGGGCTGGACACAAGACGGACCTTGCCATGAACATCATCGAGTACGTCTGGCAGTAGCTCAATCCTGTGAACCTTCATGAAGACAACCTTGTGGTCTTGCCACTCATAAACTTGTTTGCAGAGGCATGCCACGTCATCTTCCTGCGTAAGCTTGACAAGAACAGTATGCCTCACAAACGAAGGAGTAGCTTTGAAATTCTTATGCTTCAGTACACCCTGGACAACACACCTGACAATAGTGAGGCTGGAATACAACTCTTCATTGGTATAAGCGCAAATGGCTTCCAGGATCCAACAGCCTAAAAACTATGTTTTCCTAGTGCGTATATTCAGGTCATCCGCCTCATAGCGAGTGACATGTACAACCACACAATCCTTGTCTACATCACGGCTCTAATTGGAACAGAAACAAATTCTGAATTACTTTCCAGTATAAGAAGCACAAGTTATTTAAACCACTATGTATAGCATGGCATCGAAGCTAATAAAATTTTGCATTATTCATCACCACATACTTAGATGAAAAACCACAATGGATATCTCCCGTGGCTGGAGAGAAATCGTCCGGGTCTGCAAGGAGAGGGGCGTCTTCGCGGTCCACCTGGAGTATGATGGCACGGGGGTGATGTTCGTCGAGGTCTTCGACGCGATCGGGCACCGGTTGGAGTGTTGCCGCGGGAGAGGCGGCCAGGACCTTGCCCTGGTGAGGGCTAGGCCCGTTGACCGCTCCCTTGGCGAAGGCGCCGGGGGGTCCAGCGACTTCAGCGAGATCTTCGCGACTCCAGAGACGAGCGACGACAGCTACAAGCCCCCGAGCCGGCGCCGCTCCCGGAGCAGGGCGGGCTCGTCAGGCCGTCGCCGACCCTGATCTGGATGGGGCTGGTGCCGGTGCCTGACGGCCCACTGTTGATGATGGCATCTTCTGCAAGAGCCCGTGTAGTTAGCACTCCTTAGGATCCGTTCCCTGCGAGGAATCAAAATGCGCCCCACGGGAGCTTGTAAGGTGTCTGTAGTCCCGTTTGTTAATATATGACCTTTGCTATGGATTTATGTGAGTTGCTGATTCCGTCATAGCTTAGTTCTCCCTTTCGAACCTCGCGAGGGCTTGGTGCTCTACGCCGACAGGTCCCAGTCCCAAGGCGGCGTCAGCCGTCGCTGGTATGCCAGGTCGCGATGCCGTGGTCAAGGCCAGGAGGTGAGCGACCCGGGGTCCGGTAAGAGCCCCTGAGTCGCGATGCTCAGGAGGTCCCCTTTGGCGCCCAAGCAGTTGTTGCTTGGTGAGAAAGGGAAGCAACGTCTCTAGTACGGAATTGCCTTAAGTGCGGGGGTAGTGCCACGGTAGCCAGCGCTGTGGGAGGTGACTTATCTCGAGAGTCGGGGATTATCCCTGGTGCGCCGTCGGGTTTGCGCGTCGGTGGGAGCGGAATCGCTCGGCAAGGTCCTCGCGAGCCCCTTCCTCCTCGCCTCTGCTCCCCTTTCTGCTCTACGTCCTCGGGTCCCGGCCCTCGAGCTTGTCTCAGTCGTCGCTGGTATGCCAGGTCGCGATGCCGTGGACAAGGCCAGAGGGTGAGGGCTGGAGAGCCAGTAAGAGCCCTGAGTCACGATGCTCAGGCACCCCCCCCCCCTTTAACGTGCAAGCGGTTCACGCGGTCGAGGGCAAAGGAAACCTCGTGAGGGCCTCGGCTAGTGTAGTTCCCTCCAAGGATCCTGCAGAGTCATCACAGAAAGAAGATGGTGTTGCCATGGCGGCCATTAGTCGATTGTTAGTCACTCAAGAGCTCGCTGGTTGGAGTAGGTGAGGTGTATCTGGGCACCCATGAGCCAGCGCGGGACTCACGAGACCCTACCCCTAGGCGGGTTGCGCCTGGCACTGGGCCGTATCTTGAGATGTGTCCCTGCAAAATTTGGTTAGATGCCGGTACTCTACGTCCTCGGGTCCCGGCCCTCGAGCTTGTCTCAGCCATCGCTGGTATGCTAGGTCGCGATGCCATGGACAAGGCCAGAGGGTGAGGACTGGAGAGCCAGTAAGAGCCCTGAGTCGCGATGCTCAGGCACCCCCCTTTAACGTGCAAGTGGTCGACATGGGAAGAAAAGATGCCGCGGACGGGCACCATACAGCTAAGCGTGATAGGCAATGCATAGTTGGAAATAAACGCTAGGGAGATACACGCCGCTGGGTCTGGCCCGAACGGCTTGGGGATGATGCAGCCCGAGGGGCGCCCCCAACAAGGCAAACTAACGACGGAAAGGTAAATGCAGATACATGCCGCGGGGACGGACCCACGTGGCCTGGGAGTGATGCGCCCTGGGAGGGTGCTCCCAGCTGAGAACGGAACTTGAAAGATGTCACCTGAGGATGTCGTCGGCGTAGTGGCGTTGGTGCAGCAGACTTGACGGGCTACAGAAGCTGATCCTCATGAGCCCCCAGGCCCCGGGGCCTCGGGAGGCTCCGGAGGCGCTGGTGACTCCTCACGAGCTGCCTCCATCTCCGCCAAGGCCGCGGAACGCCTGTCTTCCTGAGCCTCCACGATGCCCCTCATGAGGCGCTGGTGCGCCGCAGCCATGCTCGGCAGGCCGAAAGGCATGCGAACATAGCTGTGGGGTGGACCCCCGCAGCGCCGCACTTGTGAGGGCCAGAGACGCCCCGTCGAGGCAATCTGATTGAGCCCTGGTACGTCGACGCAGACGCGCAGCCCACCATCCTCGCTTGGATGTGGGGCCACGACTGGCAAGCGGCGGCAACCTCTCATGATCCTTGTCTCCTGTAGTTCTCGAATGGCCTTCTTGACGAACTCCTGCTGGTCTGACCTTCCTCGCCTGACTCCTTCCCAGGGGAAACGTGCTGCGAAGCACGCCTCCACATGGTGCCCAAGCGCCTCCCTCGTGACCCTGGCTAGGTCGGTGGCCCTCCAGGTGAGAGCCCCTGAGCCCTGCCTGAGGAGGGCGCTGGGCGCGCTTCCCTATGCGATGGAAGGAGGGTCCTCCTGGGTAGATACGGGCCCTGAAGGGCCTGCCTCCTGAGGGGCCGAGCCTGACGATGTCTTCTTCTTTTTGGGGGTGGTCTCAGGAAGCCTCCTGCTTCCGCGATCTAGGTCTTCTAGCGACGCGGCCTGATAGGCCCGCTCCAGGGAACACACTGCATCCTTCTCTTCACAAGGCACCGTGATGACGCCGCCACTTCCTGGCATCTTGAGGACGTTGTAGCCGTGGTGAGTCGCAGCCATGAACTTAGCCAGCGCTGGGTACCCGAGGATGGCGTTGTACGGCAGGCGGATGTGGGCGACGTCGAAGTCGATGAGCTCGGTGCGGTAGTTTCTGCGGGCCCCGAAGGTGACAGGGAGGCGGACCTTCCCGATCGGGACTGTGGAACTGTCGGTGATCCCAGAGAAAGGCTTGGTCGGCTGCAGCTAGTCATAGGGCACTTGGAGGTTGTTGAATGCTTCCACGGATAGGATGTTGAGCCCTGCCCTGCCATCGGTGAGGGTCTTGGTGACCAGCACGTTGCTGATGACTGGGGAGTAGAGCATCGGGAGGACTCCTGCCGTGGCACGCACTTGAGCTGGTCTGCCGAGCTGAACGTGATGGGCCACGCCGACCACCTGAGGGGGCGCATTGCCTCGAGCTTGGGGAGAACTGCGTTCACTTCGCGGGCAAACTGCTTGAAGATACGTTGGGAGGCTGGGGCTTGAGGTCCGCCCAGGATGCAGGCAATTGCGCGCGGCTCCTGGAAGCCCCCAGCCCCCTCGTCTTGATGGCGGTCTTCGTTCCTTCTTGGAGGAGGCGGCAGCGGAGGTAGGCCTGCATTGCCATGAGGGCGATCCTCACGAGGCTGATCCCTCCATTCTCCCTCGCGAGGCAGGTTCCGCCAGCGGTCCTCGTGAGGTTGGTCGCGCCACCCCTGACGCAGACCGCGATCTTCCCAGCGTCCTGGGTTTCTTCCTCCTCCTCGGCCGTAGCCCCGGTCAGCATGGTCAAGGCGACGGCCGATCCTTCCTTCTCGCACGGCGCGGAGCTCTTAACATTCGTTGGTGTTGTGGTTGTGGAGGTCATGGTACACACAGTACCGGCTGCCTCTGGAGGGTTCGGGCAGATCCTTGCCCCGCTTTGTGTCTGGTTCTGCCGCAAGTACGGCAGCCCCCTTGCGCTTCGCGTCCTTGGCCTTGTCTTCTGGGTCCGCGGCAGACAGCTCGAGGAGGGAGAGGCGTCCCTCCTCAGCCCTAGCGCACTTGTTCGCCAAGTTGAACAGCTCCAGGGAGGTGCAGAGGTCTTTGTGCATCGCCAGCTCCTCCTTCATCTTGACGTCGCGCACGCCGTCGAAGAAGGCCGAGATGATGGCCTCCTCGGACACCTTGGGGATCTTGAGGCACGCGCTGTTGAAGCGATGAATGTACTTTTGCAGGGTCTCTCCAGGTTGTTTCTTGATGCGGCGCATGTCGCTCACGGCGGGCAGCCGGTCGCGAGTACCTTGGAAGTTGGCGATGAAGCGGGCGCGCATCTGGTCCCAGGAGGAGATCGTGCCTAGAGCCAGATTCTGGAGCCAGGTTCGAGCTCCTTCCTTGAGCGCCATGGGGAACCAGTTCGCCATGACCTTTTTGATCCCCGCCGGCAGCCTCGATGCCCAGCTCATAGAGCTGGAGGAACTCCGCGGGATCAGTTGTGCCGTCGTAGCGAGGAGGCAGGTTAGGCTTGAACTTGCCGGGCCACATGATGTTGCGCAGCTCAGTGGTGTAGGCGTGGCAGCCCGCGGTGGCCATAAAAGGCCTCGGTTGGTGGAGAGCTTGGTCTTGAGGGTCCCCACGCGCTGCAGCTAGGAGCAGGGCGGGGTCTTGGCGCGTCGGAGCTGGAGCAGGGTCGCGGCGTGCCGGAGCAGGGAGCGCCCTGGCAGCCCCTTGCAGGTGAGGAACTTCTTGGCAGCTCGGCTCTTGCTACGCTGGCGCCTAACGGAGCGGGTTCCGCCCAGGGACGAAGCGCTTTGGAGCCATGGCATCTTCTTGGAGGGGAGGCGGCTGGTGCGCCTCTAGATCTTCGTTGCCCGCGCGGGGTGGAGTGTGGCACAGAGGGACGGACGGCGCGGAAGAGCCCCCTGCAGCGCGGACAAGCTCGGCGACGCGGCCGAGCCACTCTTCGTAGACATCGTGAAGATTGTGGAGTTGAACCAAGGAGTTTGTACGGGCATGGAGATCGCCTACTTCGTGAAGATCTACCCTAGTGAGGCAAGTCCTTCGTGGGCGATGGCCATGGTGGGATTGACAAGGTTGCTTCTTCGTGGCCCCTTCGTGGGTGGAGCCCTATGTGGACTCACGCAACCGTTACCCTTCGTGGGTTGAAGTCTCTATCAACGTGGATGTTGTCGGGGAACGTAGCAGAAATTCAAAATTTTCCTACGTGTCACCAAGATCTATCTATGGAGAGACCAGCAACGAGGGGAAGGAGAGTGCATCTACATACCCTTGTAGATCGCTAAGCGGAAGCGTTCAAGTGAACGGGGTTGATGGAGTCGTACTCGTCGTGATCCAAATCACCGATGACCAAGTGCCGAATGGACGGCACCTCCACGTTCAACACACGTACAGCCCGGTGACGTCTCCCACGCCTTGATCCAGCAAGGGGAGAGGGAGAGGTTGAGGAAGACTCCATCCAGCAGCAGCACAACGGCGTGGTGGTGATGGAGGAGCGTGGCAATCCTGCAGGGCTTCGCCAAGCACCGCAGAAGAGGAGGAAGAAGAGACGCGGGGCTGCACCAACGAGAGATTGAATCACGTGTGTTATGGGCAGCCCCCTAGGCCTCATATATATAGGGGAAGGGAGGGGCTGCGCCCCCTCTAGGGTTCCCACTCCTAGGGGGGGGGGGCAGCCCTAGATGGCCAAGGGGTCGCGGCCAAGAGGGGGGAGGAGAGGGAGGCACAGGGTGTATGGGCCTTAGGGCCCATATGCCCTTAGGGTTTGCCCCTTCTCCCCTTCTAGGCACATGGGCCTTAGTGGGGCTGGTGCCCTTGGCCCATGTAGGCCAAGGAGCACTCCCTACAGCCCATGTGGCCCCCCCGGGGCAGGTGGCCCCACTTGGTGGACCCCCGGGACCCTCCCGGTGATCCCGGTACGTTACCGATAAACCCCAAAACTTTTCTGGTGACCAAAACAGGACTTCCCATATATAAATCTTTACCTCCAGACCATTCCGGAATCCTCGTGACGTCCGGGATGTCATCCGAGACTCCGAACAACTTTCGGTAACCACATACAAACTTCCTTTATAACCCTAGCGTCATCGAACCTTAAGTGTGTAGACCCTACGGGTTCGGGAGACATGCGGACATGACCGAGACGTTCTCCGGTCAATAACCAATAGCGGGATCTGGATACCCATGTTGGCTCCCACATGTTCCACGATGATCTCATCGGATGAACCATGATGTCAAGGACTTTAATCAATCCCGTATACAATTCCCTTTGTCTATCGGTACGATACTTGCCCGAGATTCGATCGTCGGTATCCAGATACCTTGTTCGATCTCGTTACCTACAAGTCTCTTTACTCGTTCTGTAACACATCATCCCGTGATCAACTCCTTGATCACATTGTGCACATTATGATGATGTCCTACCGAGTGGGCCCAGAGATACCTCTCCACTTACACGGAGTGACAAATCCCAGTCTCGATTCGTGCCAACCCAACAGACACTTTCGGAGATACCTGTAATGTACCTTTATAGCCACCCAGTTACGTTGTGACGTTTGGCACACCCAAAGCACTCCTACGGTATCCGGGAGTTGCACAATCTCATGGTCTAAGGAAATGATACTTGACATTAGAAAAGCTTTAGCATACGAACTACACGATCTTTGTGCTAGGCTTAGGATTGGGTCTTGTCCATCACATCATTCTCCTAATGATGTGATCCCGTTATCAACGACATCCAATGTCCATGGTTAGGAAACCGTAACCATCTATTGATCAATGAGCTAGTCAACTAGAGGCTTACTAGGGACATGGTGTTGTCTATGCATCCATACATGTATCTGAGTTTCCTATCAATACAATTATAGCATGGATAATAAACAATTATCATGAACAAGGAAATATAATCATAATCAATTTATTATTGCCTCTAGGGCATATTTCCAACAGTCTCCCACTTGCACTAGAGTCAATAATCCAGTTCACATCGATATGTGATTAACACTCAAGGTCACATCCTCATGTGACTAACACCCTAAAGAGTTCTGGGTTTGATCATGTTATGCTTGTGAGAGAGGTTTTAGTCAACGGGTCTGAACCTTTCAGATCCGTGTGTGCTTTACAAATATCTATGTCATCTCCTAGATGCAGCTACCATGCTCTATTTGAAGCTACTCCAAATAACTATTCTACTTGGAGCTATTCTAAATTGTAGCTCCATTATATGTATCCGGTATTTCTACTTAGAGCTATCCGGATAGGTGTTAAGCTTGCATCGACGTAACCCTTTACGACGAACACTTTTACCACCTCCATAACCGAGAAACTTCCTTAGTCCACTAGTTACTAAGGATAACTTTGACCGCTGTCCTCTGATCCATTCTTGGATCACTCTTGTACCCCTTGACTGACTCATGGCAAGGCACACTTCAGGTGCGGTACATAGCATGGCATACTGTAGAGCCTATGTCTTAAGCATAAGGGACGACTTTCGTCCTTTCTCTCTATTCTGCCGTGGTCGAGCTTTAAGTCTTAACTTCATACCTTACAACTCAGGCAAGAACTCCTTCTTTGACTGATCCATTTTGAAGACCTTCAAGATCATGTCAAGGTATGTGCTCATTTGAAAGTTCCATTAAGCGTTTTGATCTATCCTTATAGACCTTGATGCTCAATGTTCAAATAGCTTAATCCAGGCTTTCCATTGAAAAACACTTTCCAAATAATCCTATATGCTTTCCAGAAATTCTACGTCACTTCTGATCAACAATATGTCAACAACATATACTTATCAGAAATTCTATAGTGCTCCCACTCACTTCTTTCGAAATACAAGTTTCTCATAAACTTTGTATACACCAAAATCTTTGATCATCTCATCAAAGCATAAATTCCAACTCCGAGATGCTTACTCCAGTCCTTAGAAGGATTGCTGGAGCTTTGCATACTTATCAGCATATTTTAGGATTGACAAAACCTTCCGGTTGTATCACATACAACCTTTCCTCATAAATCGTCGAGGAAACAATGTTTTTTGACATCCTATCCGCAAGATTTCATAAATAGTGCAGTAACTGCTAATATAATTCCAACAGACTTTTAGCATCGCTACAGGTGAGAAAGTCTCATCGTAGTCAACTCCTTGAACTTGTCGAAAACATCTTAACGACAAGTCGAGCTTTCTTAATGGTGACATTTACCATCATTGTCCGTCTTCCTTTAAAATCCATCTATACTCAACAGCCTCATGACCATCGAGCTGTTCTGTCAAAGTCTACACTTTGTTTCCATACATGGATCTTCTCTCGGATTTTATGGCCTCAAGCCATCTATCGGAATCCAGGCCCACCATCGCTTCTCCATAGCTCGTAGGTTCATTGTTGTCTCGCAACATGACTTCCAAGACAGGATTACGTACCACTCAGAAGTAGTATGCATCCTTTTCATCCTATGAGGTTTGGGAGTGACTTGATCCGAAGTCTCGTGATCAATATCATAAGCTTCCACTTCAATTCGTGTAGGTGCCACAGGAACAATTTCCTGTGCCCTGCCACACACTAGTTGAATAGACGGTTCAATAACCTCATCAAGTTTCCACCATCCTCCCACTCAATTCTTTCGAGAGAAACTTTTCTCGAGAAAGGGCCCGATTCTAGAAACAATCCATTATTGCTTTTGTATTTGAGACATGAGGTATACCCAACTGCTTTGGGTGTCCTATGAAGATGCATTTATCCGCTTTGGGTTCGAGCTTATCAGCCTGAAACTTTTTCACATAAGCGTCGCAGCCCCAAACTTTTAAGAAATGATAGCTTAGGTTTCTCTAAACCATAGTTCATACAGTGTCATCTCATCGGAATTACGTGGTGCCCTATTGAAGTGAATGTGGTTGTCTCTAATGCCTAACCCATAAACTATCGTGGTAATTTGATAAGAGACATCATGGTATGCATCATATCCAATAGGGTGCAGTTATGATGTTCGGACACACCATCACACTATGGTGCTCCAGGCTGTATTAGTTGTGAAACAATTTCCACAATGTCTTAATTTTGTGCCAAACTCGTAATTCAGATATTCATCTCTATGATCATATCATAGATATTTTATCCTCTTGTCACGATGATCTTTCAACTTCACCCTGAAATTACTTGAACCTTTCAATAATTCAGACTCGTGATTCATCAAGTAAATATACTCAACATCTACTCAAATCATCTGTGAAGTAAGAACATAACAATATCCACTACACCCCTCAGCACTCATTGGACTGCACACATCAAAATGTATTACTTCCAACAAGTTGCTTTCTAGTTCCATTTTACTGAAAACGAGGCTTTCAGTCATCTTGCCCATGTGGTATGATTTGCATGTCTGAACTGATTCAAAATCAAGTGAGTCCAAACGGTCCATTTGCATGGAGTTTCTTCATGCATGTACACCAATAGACATGGTTCGCATGTCTCAAACTTTTCAAAAATGAGTGAGCCCAAAGATCCATCAACATGGAGCTTCCTCATGCGTTTTATACCGATATGACTTACGTGGCAGTGCCACAAGTAGGTGGTACTATCATTACTATCTTTTGGCATGAACATGTGTATCACTACGATCGAGATTCAATAAACCATTCATTTTAGGTGTAAGACCATTGAAGGTATTATTCAAATAAACAGAGTAACCATTATTCTCCTTAAATGAATAACCATATTGCGATAGATATAATCCAATCATGTCTATGCTCAACGCAAACACCAATCTCGATGGTAGAGGGAGCGTGCGATGCTTGATCATATCAACATTGGAAACACTTCCAACACATATCGTTATCTCACCTTTAGCTAGTCTCCGTTTATTCCAAAGCTTTTTATTTCGAGTTACTAACACTTAGCAACCGAACCGGTATCTAATACCCTGGTGCTACTAGGAGTACTAGTAAAGTACACATTAACATAATGTATATCCAATATACTTCTATCGACCTTGCCAGCCTTCTTATCTACCAAGTATCTAGGGTAATTCTGCTCAAGTGGCTGTTCCCCTTATTATAGAAGCACTTAGTCTCGGGTTTGGGTTCAACCTTGGGTTTCTTCACTAGAGCAGCAGCTGAATTGCCGTTTCATGAAGTATCCCTTCTTGCCCTTGCCCTTCTTGAAACTAGTGGTTTCACCAACCATCAACAATTGATGCTCCTTCTTTATTCTACTTTTGAGGTGTCAAACATCGCGAATATCTCAAGGATCATCATATATGTCCCTGATATATTATAGTTCATCACGAAGCTCTAGCAGCTTGGTGGTAATGACTTCCGAGAAACATCACTATCTCATCTGGAAGATCAACTCCCACTCGATTCAAATGATTGTTGTATTCAGACAATCTGAGCACAAGCTCAACAATTGAGCTTTTCTCCCTTAGTTTGCAGGCTAAGAAAATCGTTGGAGGTCTTATACCTCTTGACGTGGGCACGAGCCTGAAATCCCAATTTCAGCCCTCAAAACATCTCATATGTTTCGCTACATTTCAAAAACTGTCTTTGGCGCCTCAACTCTAAACCATTTAACTGAACTATCATGTAGTTATCAAAACGTGTATGTCAGATGTTCGCAACCACTGGTGGAAAAAGGGCCTTTGGTCACGGTTCGCAACTGCCATTAGTCGCGGTTGCGCAACCGCGACCAAATAGGCGTGACTAAAGGACCCCCACTTTAGTCGCGGTTGCTTAAGAACCGCGACTAAAGGCCCGTCCACGTGGGCGCCAGGCGGCCGTCGGGGCGGAGGACCTTTAGTCGCGGTTCTTCTGGCCAACCGCGACTAAAGGCCGCCACAGGTTTAGGGTTTTAGCCCCCCCCCCCTAAACCTGTTTTCTGTTTAATTTGTATTGTTTTATTTCTTTTGTGCTTTATTTTAATTTTGAAGGAGTTTCACATATTCTACGGTACTACATACATGCATTTGAATGTACAATTTCAAACAAATTTGAAATTAGAACCAAAAAGAATTCAAGAGGAATATACAATATATATTCAATATCATCGGATGACCATATACAATTTTGAACAAGTTTCCATACATAATTTAATGCATATAAAGTTCTACGTCCTCATAATGGTGTTCTCCTTTAGAATGGAGGACTTCCCTGCTGAACCATCCAGCTAGTTCCTCTTGAAGTGGTCGGAAGCTAGCTTCTGGACTAAGCATCATCCGGAGGTTATTCCTCTGAGCATTGGTATCACTCGGAACCCGCTCAGAGGTGTATCTCCGGATCATCTCACAGACATAGTATCCACATAGATTGGTCCCCGCTGGCTGAATATCCCCAGCATTCTTAGCCTTTGACCTTTTGAATTCTAGCTCTTTTTTGAATTCACCGACCTTTGTATCTACGAACCGTCTCCAAACCCTACGAGGCAAAGAAAATTAAATGAACAAGAGAGTTATTAGTTACTTGATATTAGGAAATGAACGAAATAGGCCGATCGATATAGAGCGCAAATGAATGAAAATAATTACTTCTGCAGCATTCTTCTCAAGCCGCCCCAAAGCTTTGGATCCATATTCAGAGAGTCGTGGACGAGACATTCTGAGGTGTCAACTTTAATTACTAGCAGAATCCAGTGGAACCTGCGGACACGATACATGCACAGTACGTCATGCATAACTCATCGATTAGCCGGCCACATACCATGCATGGAGTAAACAAAAGAGAATGTGCTCAAGACAGAAACACTCACCCAAAATGGTAAGGAAATAGAATATCACTTTTGAGTTCCTGCTTTGTAAGAAACTGCCACAGGTCTGCCTCCATGTCGGCGGGGTGATGCTCCAACACATATCCATTAACAATGTGTGGGTCAATGAACCCAACATCATGGATGTTCCTTACTCTGCATTCCTTAATCTTCATTCTGCATGTATAATAGTGGACACAACAATATAGTTAGGACATATATATAGTGCAGGCAATATGAACGAGATGGGGTAGAAATAAATCACTTACAGAACGTAGCAACTGATGATAGATTTGTCGAGCTCGCGCAGATTGAAAAGCTGGAACAATTCACTCAGATGAATTTGTACATAGTAATGTTTGAAGTGATGCTCATATCTAACTTCCGCATAAATATATTCTTTGGCGTTTTTATTTTTTATGTAACCCTTGTACCATTTCAGCAGACCTTTCATTTGTGGAGGTAGATCCTTTTCCTGCGCAGGCTCGACGAGAGGCCCATTCTTCACATATGTAATTACTACCTCCTTCACTGGCGCCTCATCAAGGCCTAACAGTTCACGAAGAGTAATACCTAAGTTGGCCGCTTGTTCTCTGGCACTCGTTACAGTCAATCCATGTGCTGCCGCAGCTGCTATGATATCGGGGTCATCCGGACTGGCAGCTTTCACTATAAGCGGGGCAATCGATTGTTTACTTTGTTCCCCGAGCTGGGCAACTCGTTTCCCGCTTTTTTTACTTTCTAATTCCGTTTTCTCGGCCTCCTCCAAGGCTTTGTTCTCCTGGTTCTCCGCCCGCTCTTTCTTCTCCTTCAACATGAGTGCCTGCCTACGAAGTTCAGGTGCATAGTCGTCAGGCAGATTCTTCGCGGCTTGGGACGGTGTGCTCAAAAATGACTTAGCCCACTTCTTTTGCTCATCAGAAAATACTGGCTTGGGCTCGGGCTCTCTTTTCTTCTTGCCGTCCGCCTTCCATTTGTCATGATCAGCAGCCGCGGCCGCGGCAGTTTCCTCGGCACTACGTTCCCAAGGCCTTGTGGGGAGAGGCTTCAGTGATGGCTCCGGTACCTTTGTGGTCTTAGGTACATAAGGGTCCGGGTTAATAATCCAGGACTGCTTCTGCTTCTTTGCCGGAGGTGGATTGGGGGGCGGCGTCTGATCACCCGCCGGACGAGGACTGGGGGGCGGCGTCTGATCACCCGCCGGACGTTGTGGACTGGGGGGCGTCGGCTGATCACCCGCCGGACGAGGACTGGGGGGCGGCGTCTGATCACCTGCCGGACGAGGACTGGGGGGCGGCGTCTGATCACCCGCCGGACGTTGTGGACTGAGGGGCGTCGGCTGACGTGTCGGAGGTGTAGGTGAACCGCCACCACCACCACTACCACCACCACCGCCACCGCCACCACCAGCACCGTAGGGGGGTGGACTTGTTGTCCTTGGCGCCTCGCCTGGAAACTTGATAAACTTATTTTGCCATAGAATGAAATGGCGCTTGACATCTCCAAGTCTTTTCTCCCCTTCAGGTGTAGCAATGTCAATCTCCAGGTCCTCAAACCCTTGGACTATGTCCTCCACCGTGACACGAGCATAGCCATCTTGAATGGGGTTGTTGTGGTGGAGTGCTCCAGGTAAACATGGTAAAGCACTGCCGATGGCTACCTTCATGGACATGTTCCCGATAGGATAATACAGATGACATTCTTTCATCTTCTTTATATCGTCCACGGGGTAGCGAGGAGGCTCCGGTGCAGTAATTTCGACCACCAGAGGCTCCGGTGCAGTAATTTCGATCGTCGGTGCATCTGCACCAGCCGGTGGGGCCTCCGTGGAAGCCACGCTGCTTCTCCGCTGCTGGCTTCCGAGATCCGCTGGATGATCTTCATGCTGCGCCCGAGCTGCATCTCTTTCGGCTACTAGTACACTCACGGTTTTCTTCATCACATCCATTCCCGATGCCAACCGCGCCACAACATCTGCTTCCCGATCCATCTTTCTCTTACGGCTTCTGTAACCATACGGGTCATCGTTCTGGGGGAACCCTATTTTACACGGAATGTGCCCCATGCCTCGTACACGTCCTCCGTGTTCAGGATTCCCGAGGGCTTTTGTCAGCGCGTCGTTCTCTCTGTTGAACTTGATCTTCCCCTCTTGAGCATCCCTCATTGCGTCAATAAGGGCTTGGGTGGGTTTAATTATTTTGCCCCGGTAAACACACTCCCCTGTCTCCGGGTTCAGCGTTCCCCCATGCCCGTACCACCAGCTTTTGCCCCTTGGGTCCCATCCCTCCGTACCTGGACGGATTCCTCGCGCCCTCAGCTCGTTCTCCATCTTCTCCAACCTAGGCACCCAAAGGCGATACCCTCCTGGCCCCATAATATGATTGTACTCCTTCTTAGCCGCATTTTCCTTATTTTTTTCAATATTTGAATGAACTGCTCCGATTTCTTTTGCTTCACAAATTCTGGCCAATCATGTTTCAGTTTCTCATATTGTCCTTTGAAATCCGGAGTCTTGTTCTGCTTGACAAAGTCATGGGCTAGATTTTGCTTGAATTTCCGGAATGCGTCGGCCATCTTATGAAGAGCAAACTGTTTGACTAGCCTCCTCCTCTCCTTGTTTTCCTCAATCTTGTTACCCTGCTCATCGAATTTGTTGTATTCCGGAGGTAGAACGAAATGTTCCATAAGCTTCTTGAAGCAATCTTTTTTTGTTCTCTTATCGATAAAAGTGAAACCAGCAATTCGTGCCTTCTTTGGCTTATTCCACTCCTGGACGGTGATCGAGACATTGTCTCTAACAACGGCTCCGCATTGGCTGACAAACTTGGTGGCGTTCTTGCGGGGCTCCAGCGGCCTGCCGGTTGCACTGTCGACAACCTCGATGGTGCATGTTTCTCCTTGTTTCATCGTCTTGGTTGCGCCACGCTTTGACGACGTACTCGATTGTTTCGACGATCCGGCCGAGGGCTAAAATAAGAAAGAGAGTCGCGCGCGTTAGTAAACACATATTTATTCAAATCAGTTAGTTTGTATCACCAGAGGCTCAATGTATATATATACCTCGGCGCCGGAGGTGGTTGCTACTTCCATTTGAAGATCGTCGTTTATCGATGTTTGTTCGGCATCATCTTGCTGACGACGCCCTTCATCTTCACCGTCAAGGTTCAGATAAGAAGAGATATCATCTTCTTCTTGTCCGGTCGGCACATATAGAATATCGCCGTTTATGATGCCGAACATATGTGCTTCACCGTCCGGATCATAGTTGTCCATAATCGGGTCAGCTCTATCGTCCGCCATTATGTCAGTCCTGAAAACATGTAGTAAAAACAAATTAATTAAGTGAAGAAGGGGGGCGGTGGCGGTGGTGAAAGGGCGGTGGCAAAAGGAGGGGGCGAGGAAGGGGTGGGAGAGGGTTTACACTCAAGTTGTAATAGGGTTTACAATAAAGTTGCCACGACATGTTTAATATAGTTTTTTATTCTAGATTTAAAGTTACCATTGTATTTAAAGTAGTTTTCGCGGCAATCTTTATTAATCGGCCATGACAAATTTAATTCATGTATCATGGCAGCTTTTGATAATTCATCATGGCAAATTGAGTTTATAGATCATGACAATTCTAGTATTTTGAACATGAAAAACATTTTTGTATGAACCATGGAAAATTTTAGTACATGTATCATGGCAAATTTAAGTAATTCACCATGATAGTTTTAGTTTATAGTTCATGCCAAATTTGAGCCAGTGACATGCATTGTTAAAATAACTGATGACATATTTCTTTTTTTACTTATGAATCATGTCAAAATTATTTGATAGATCATGGCAAATTTTAGTAATTCATCATGGCAAGTTTTTTATTTGCTAGGTGTACCATAACGCGGTACGAGGTGGTACCGGTGAAGGGGGGAAACATCCGGGAAAGTATTCCCGGTGTTTCGCGTTTTCAGACAGATGGGTCGGAGGGGGAAGTTGTGTGTTCGCTATGCTAGGGATGCGTGATGGACGAACGGGCTGCGTATCCGGATTCGTCTCGTCGTTCTGAGCAACTTTCATGTACAGAGTTTTCCCATCCGAGTTACGGTTTATTTTCTATTAATTTTCAAAGTTTTGGTTCATTTTCTAATATCCTGATTTAATTTAATTCAAATTATTAAATACAGAAACTGCTACGGGTACACGGAAGTACACCCAGCAGTGTGTTCATGTGTATGACAGATGGGACCCGTTAACTGCTGAGTCAGCAGTCAACAGTCCCAGTTGACTGGTCAAAGTGGGCCAGGGGACCCGCATGTCATTCACTTTTAGTCCTAATTCAGATTAGTTAGATTAAATAGTTAATTAGCTTAATTAAACTTGATTAGTTAATTTAAACAGAATTAATTAGGTTAATTATTTAGTTAATTAATTGTTTAATATTTAATTTTATTTATTTATTTTCATTTTTTTAAACCGTTCCAAGGGCGTGGGCCCCGTTTGACATAGGTAAGGGGGGCCATTGGGGGCCACTAGTCAGCAACCCAGCGGGTGGCCCCAGGGGAATGCCACGTAGGCGGGTGCCGGAGAGAGCTCCGGTGAGCCTCTCCCGTGGCGGCACTTCACCGGAGAAGGCCGGAAAGGAAGCAGAGGGGCGGGCGGGCCGGCGGCGTTGAGGGCGGGCGAGCGAGGCGGCGCGCGCGCGGTGGGCGAGGGAGGCCAGACCAACCGGAGGGCGAGGGCGACGTCGGGCGGCGTCGAGGGCGAGGGCAACGACGGGCGGCGTCGAGGGCGAGGGCGACGGCGGCGGCGGCAGGCCTTCGGCGCGGCAGAGAATCGGAGAAGACGAGAAATGGAGGCGAAGGTTCGGGCCCTTGTATTTATAGCCCCCCCCTTTAGTCGCGGTTGGGGAGGCGACCCGCGACTAAAGGGTAACCTTTAGTCGCGGTTGGCCAGACCAACCTCGACTAAAGGGTTTTTTGCGGGTTTTTGCGTTTCCGCGCGCAACGACCTTTAGTCGCGGTTGGCCAGGCCAACCGCGACTAAAGGTATTTTTGGCGCGTTTTTGCGTTCCCGCACGCAACGACCTTTAGTCGCGGTTGGCCAGGCCAACCGCGACTAAAGGTATTTTTCAAAATACCTTTTCTTTTTCAAAATTTTAAAAATACAAATAATATATCAAAAAATTCAGAAAAATAAAACTAATTCAATTCAATATGTTAAAAACACAAATATTATATCAAAAAATTCAGAAAAATAAAACTAATTCAATTCAATATGTTAAAAATACAAATAATATATCAAAAAATTAAGAAAAATAAAACTAATTCTATTCAAAATGTTAAAAATACAGATAATATATCAAAAAATTCAGAAAAATAAAACTAATTCAATTCAAAATCTCAAAAATACAAATAATATATCAAAAAATTAAGAAAAATAAAACTAATTCAATTCAATATGTTAAAAATACAAATAATATATCAAAAAATTCAGAAAAATAGAACTAATTCAATTCAATATGTTAAAAACACAAATATTATATCAAAAAATTCAGAAAAATAAAACTAATTCAATTCAAAATTCTAAAAATACAAATAATATATCAAAAAATTAAGAAAACTAAAACTAATTCAATTCAAAATGTTAAAAATACAAATAATATATCAAAAAATTAAGAAAAATAAAACTAATTCAATTCAAAATGTAAAAAATACAAATAATATATCAAAAAATTAAGAAAAATAAAACTAATTCAATTCAAAATTTTAAAAATACAAATATTATATCAAAAAATTCAGAAAAATAAAACTAATTCAATTCAATATGTTAAAAATACAAATAATATATCAAAAAATTAAGAAAAATAAAAACTAATTCAATTCAAAATGTTAAAAATACAAATAATATATCAAAAAATTCAGAAAAATAAAACTAATTCAATTCAAAATCTTAAAAATACAAATAATATATCAAAAAATTAAGAAAAATAAAACTAATTCAATTCAATATGTTAAAAATACAAATAATATATCAAAAAATTCAGAAAAATAAAACTAATTCAATTCAATATGTTAAAAACACAAATATTATATCAAAAAATTTAGAGAAGTTCTTCCCGGCCGCCTCTGTCTTCCCACAAGTTCTTCCCGGCCAGTCTTCCCGCCAGTTCTTTCCCGCCTATGTCTGCCCGCCATTTCTTCACGCCTCTATCTTCCCGCGTATCGATGCTCCTTTTATAGGCACGGCGCCTCTTCTGCTTTGTCTTGTTCCTCCGACACGGCGTCGTGCGCTACCCACGCGTCCTTATCCTGCCGACAGCTTTAGTCACGGTTGCACCCTCCAGCCGGGACTAAAGCTTACCCAAACGTCCTTATCCCACCGACAGTTTTCTTAGATGACACAAAAACCACATTTAGTCCCTGTTGCACCAACCAGCCGGGACTAAAGGTTAGATGACCAGCTCTGGATTCCTCTTCTTCCCGCCATTTCTTCCCTTTCTTCCCGCCACTTTCTTCCCGCCTCCTGTCTTCCCGCTCCCATTTTTCCCGCCATTTCTCACTACATATATGTAGCCCGGCTTGGCCAGCATTATCACATCTCTACAATCTCTCATCACTGTCTCATGGCTTCCACCGCACCCACTCTAACCTACCAGCAGGTGGAGGAGCTTTGCGCCTCGAACTACCCTTGTCCACCGGGCTACCGCGTCCCCACCGGTTGGAGCCTAAGCGCCGGCGGCGTGCCGGTCCCTCCCGTCCCTCAGGGTACTGCGCGCCGGGCGGCCTCGACCTCACGCCGGAGCAGCGGATGAATCCCCGCTGGCATCCCGATAACCAGCATACTTGGGACGCCTTCTTCATCAATCGGCGTGAGAGGGCGCTCGCCAGGTATGAGGAGGACGGTCTGCCTCCTGGGAACTTCCACGAGGCCGGCCGTCGGCTATGGTGGTACGGCCGGACTCTGCAGAGCGTCATGGACTACATCACGGCCGGCGATATCCCCCGCCTGCGCTACCCTCAGTTCGAGCCACGAGCGCCGCCCGACGACAGCGACGACAGCAGCGACGACGACGGCGGCAACTTAGAAGGCGACGACTACCAGTACAACGACGGCGGCTATGAAGACTACGAGTATGCATATTATACGCCTAGGCAGGAGTATGACTAAATCACTCCAAATTTCATGTATCATCAGTGGTACCTCGAATCATTCAAAAATGGACACCAAACACATCACGGGTAATATAATTCACATGATCCATTCAACAAAGTTTGGTACAATAAATTATTACACATCATTTCTTCCCTTGTGTCCCTGCTTGCTTACGATTGTGCCGTATCCATGGAGCATCCTCGTCATTTAACTTAATGCTTGGGTCGGTGTTCACTTTGAAGGGCGGAATTTCAGCAAACATATTATAATCTTCTGACATGTCTGTCTTGTCCTCCACTCCCACGATGTTTCTTTTCCCTGAAAGAACAATGTGGCGCTTTGGATCATCGCATGATGTACTGATCGTTTTCTTATCTTTCCGTTTCCTCGGTTTGCTACTCATGTCCTTCACATAGAAAACCTGAGCGACATCTTTCGCTAGGACGAATGGTTCGTCAAGGTAACCAAGATTGTTGAAATCCACCATTGTCATTCCGTATTGCTGGTCCACCTTTACCCCACCTCCTGTTAGCTTGAACCATTTGCACCGGAACAAAGGGACCTTAAAGGAGGGTCCATAGTCAAGTTCCCATATCTCCTCTATGTAACCATAATATGTGACCTTTTGCCCATTCTCGGTTGCTGCATCAAAGCGGACACCACTGTTTTGGTTGGTGCTCTTTTTATCTTGGGCGATCGTGTAAAATGTATTCCCATTTATCTCGTACCCTTGGAAAGTCGTTATAGTCGAAGATGGTGTCTTGGCCAACATGTACAGCTGATCTACAACATCATTGTCATTCATTAAATGTTTTCTCAACCAACTGCCGAAAGTCTCCATGTGGGCCTTCCTAATCCAGGATTCAGGCTTCCCCGGGTTGTCCGAGCGTAAAATATTCTTGTGTTTCTCAAAGTACGGAGCCACCAAGCTGGAATTGGTCAGTACAGTGTGGTGTGCTTCAGTCAGAGAATGGCCGTCCATACATATCGTTGATTTCCTTCCGATCGTGCCTTTTCCACTTAGTCTCCCCTCGTGCCGCGATCGAGGAAGACCAATCGGCTTAAGGTCAGGAACAAAGTCAACACAAAACTCAATTACCTCCTCATTTCCATAGCCCTTGGCGATGCTTCCTTTTGGCCTAGCACGGTTAGGAACATATTTCTTTAATACTCCCATGAACCTCTCGAAGGGGAAAATATTGTGTAGAAATACAGGACCGAGAATGAAAATCTCTTCGACTAGGTGAACCAGGAGGTGTGTCATAATATTGAAGAAGGATGGCGGGAACACCAACTCGAAACTGACAAGACATTGGATCACATCGTTCTGTAACCGTGGTAGAACTTCTGGATTGATTACCTTCTGAGAGATTGCATTGAGGAATGCACATAGCTTCACAATGGCTACTCGAACATTTTCCGGCAGGAGCCCCCTCAAAGCAATCGGAAGCAATTGCGTCATAATCACGTGGCAGTCGTGAGACTTCAGGTTTTGGAACTTTTTCTCTGCCATGTTTATTATTCCCTTTATATTGGACGAGAATCCAGACGGGACCTTCATACTGCTCAGGCATTCAAAAAAGATGACCTTCTCTTCTTTGGTCAGAGCGTAGCTGGCACGACCTTGAAACCATTCCGGATGCCGGTCATCAGGGTCTTTCAAACATTGCTGGTCCTGCCGTGCTTCCTTTGTATCATTTGTCTTCCCATACACGCCCAAGAAGCTTAGGAGGTTCACACAAATATTCTTCGTAACGTGCATCACGTCGATTGCAGAGCGGACTTCTATGACTTTCCAATATTCTAGCTCCCAGAATATAGATTTCTTCTTCCACATGGCTGCGTGCCCGTCAGCTCCCTTCGGAACTGATTGTCCGCCAGGACCCTTTCCAAAGATGACTTTCAAATCCTTGACCATATCAAATACCTCAGCACCAATGCGTTCCGCAGGCTTCGGCCGGTGATCTGCCTTGCCGTTGTAATGCTTGCCTTTCTTTCTTACTGGATGAATTTTCGGAAGAAATCGACGATGCCCAAGGTACACGTTCTTCTTACAATTTGGCAAATGTACACTTTCAGTCTCATGTAAGCAGTGCGTGCATGCATTTTATCCCTTATTTGACAGTCCCGAAAGGTTACTAAGAGCAGGCCAATCGTTGATGCTTACGAAAAGCAACGCTCGTAGGTCAAATTCCTCTTCTTTGTGCTCATCCCACACACGGACACCAGGTCTGCCCAACAGCTGTAAAAGTTCATCAATTAATGGCCTTAGGTACACATCGATGTCGTTGCCGGGTTGCTTCGGACCTTGGATGAGCACTGGCATCATAATGAACTTTCGCTTCATGCACAACCAAGGAGGAAGGTTGTAGATGCATAGAGTCACGGGCCAGGTGCTATGGCTGGAGCTCTGCTCGCCAAAAGGATTCATGCCATCTGTACTTAGACCAAATCTTATGTTCCTTGCGTCAGCTGCAAAATCTTTGAGCTCTCTGTCGATCTTTCTCCATTGCGTTCCATCTGCGGTGTGTCTCAACTCCCCGTCCGACTTACAGTCCTCTTTGTGCCATCGCAACAACTTGGCATGCTCTTTGTTCCTGAACAGACGTTTCAACCGTGGTATTATAGGAGCATACCACATCACCTTGGCGGGAACCCTCTTCCTGGGTTTCTCGCCCTCAACATCGTCACCAGGGTCATCGCCTCTGATCTTATAACGCAATGCAGTGCATACCGGGCATTCATTCAAATTCTCGTATTCACCGCGGTAGAGGATGCAGTCGTTGATGCATGCATGTATCTTCAGAACCTCTAAACCTAGAGGGCAGACAACCTTCTTTGCTTCGTACGTACTGGCGGGCAACTCGTTATTCTTTGGAAACATATTCTTCAACATTTTCAGCAAGTTTTCAAATGCCGAGTCAGCTACACCTGCCTGTGCCTTCCATTTCAGCAAATCCAGTGTGCAGCCCAGCTTTTTCAGACCATCATCACATCCGGGGTACAACGACTTTCTGTGATCCTCTAACATGCGATCCAAATTCTCCCTCTCCTTTTCAGTTTCGCAGCGTCTCCGTGCATCAGCAATGGTCCGACCAAGATCATCAACGGTCTCATCACGTGCCTCTTCTTCACCTTCACCTTCCCCTTCACCTTCCCCTTCACCTTCAGCATCCTCCATGAAAGTATCACCGAAATGAGCAAGATAGCTTTCATCGATGAAATCATCCCCTTCTTCATCTTCTTCCATTATAACCCCTCTTTCTCCATGCTTGGTCCAACAATTATAGCTTGGCATGAAACCGTGCCGAAGCAGGTGCAGGTGAACTTCTCTTGAGGAAGAGTAACCCTTCTGATTCTTACAGTCAACACATGGACAGATAACAAAACCCTTCTGCTTGTTCGCATTAGCCACTACGAGGAAATCTTTCAAACCCGTAGTGAACTCGCGGGAGAGTCGGTTACCGTACATCCATTGCCGATTCATCTGCATTATTATAATATAAAATATATAATTAACCATCATGCATTTGTTAAACTAACTAGCTATAAACAATAGAAATTAAACAATGAACAACACACATGCATATTTTATCAATGACACACATGCATGAAAGGTTCAAGTTGCTAACCGCGATCGAGGAGGAAAAAATAAATGAGGAACCTCAAGTGTGGCTCCAACACTTCATATCATGTTTGTTTCACGCTCTTGGGGCATTTCATCAAACACCTTGTGTGCATAAGAGGAACCAAAAGCAAACCTACACCCCCTTGTGAAGCTTGCGAAGAGAAGTGGCACCAAATGGCTAAGTGAGTGTGCTGAACTGGTATATATAGGGGAGGAGCTTTAGTCGCGGTTGGCCTGGCCAACCGTGACTAAAGGCCTTTGGGCACCTTTAGTCGCGGTTGGCCTGGCCAACCGCGACTAAAGCCCCTCACGTGCACCAGCTGGCCACCGAGCGCCCTGGGCCCAGGCCTTTGGTCGCGGTTCGTCTGCCGAACCGCGACTAAAGACTTCATTAGTCGCGGTTCCTACAGTTTCGCGACTAATGGGGATGGACGGAAGCCTCTTTTTCTACCAGTGAACATCTACAGACGACGTTCGAGGTTCAGCACACTGAGCGGTGCATTAAGGACATAAGCCTTCTAAGAAGCAATGAGGACAATCCTCAGTTTACGGACCTAGTCCGCATAATTGCTACTATCAACTTTCAACTAATTTTTCTCTAGGAACATATCTAAATAGTAGAACTATAGCGTGAGCTACGACATAATTTGCAAAATCCTTTTGACTATGTTCAGGATAATTAAGTTCATCTTATGAACTGCCACTCAGATAGACATCCCTCTAGTCATCTAAGTGATTACATGATCCGAGTCAACTAGGCCGTGTCCGATCATCACGTGAGACGGACTAGTCAACGTCGGTGAACATCTTCATGTTGATCGTATCTTCTATACGACTCATGCTCGACCTTTCGGTCTTCTGTGTTCCGAGGACATGTCTGTACATGCTAGGCTCGTCAAATTAACCCTAAGTGTTTTGCATGTGTAAAACTGTCTTACACCCATTGTATGTGAACGTAAGGATCTATCACACCCGATCATCACGTGGTGCTTCGAAACGACGAACTTTAGCAACGGTGCACAGTTAGGGGAGAACACTTCTTGAAATTGTTGTAAGGGATCATCTTATTTACTACCGCCGTTCTAAGTAAACAAGATGTATAAACATGATAAACATCACATGCAATCAAATAGTGACATGATATGGCCAATATCATATTGCTCCTTTTGATCTCCATCTTCAGGGCTCCATGATCATCATCGTCACCGGCATGACACCATGATCTCCATCATCATGATCTACATCATCGTGTCTTCATGAAGTTGTCTCGCCAACTATTACTTCTACTACTAAAGCTAACGGTTAGCAATAAAGTAAAATAATTACATGACGTTTATGTTGACACGCAGGTCATAAATAAATTAAAGACAACTCCTATGGCTCCTGCCGGTTGTCATACTCATCGACATGCAAGTCGTGATTCCTATTACAAGAACATGATCAATCTCATACATCACATATATCATTCATCACAACCTTTTGGCCATATCACATCACATGGCATACCCTGCAAAAACAAGTTAGACGTCCTCTAATTGTTGTTTGCATGTTTTACGTGGCTGCTATGGGTTTCTAGCAAGAACGTTTCTTACCTACGCAAACACCACAACGTGATATGCCAATTGCTATTTACCCTTCATAAGGACCCTTTTCATCGAATCCGATCCGACTAAAGTAGGAGAGACAGACACCCGCTAGCCACCTTATGCAACTAGTGCATGTCAGTCGGTGGAACCAGTCTCACGTAAGAGTACGTGTAAGGTCGGTCCGGGCCGCTTCATCCCACAATGCCGCCGAATCACGATTGGACTAGTAACGGTAAGCATATTGAACAAAATCAACGCCCACAACTACTTTGTGTTCTACTCGTGCATAGTAACTACGCATAGACCTAGCTCATGATGCCACTGTTGGGGAACGTAGCAGAAATTCAAAATTTTCCTACGTGTCACCAAGATCTATCTATGGAGAGACCAGCAACAAGGGGAAGGAGAGTGCATCTACATACCATTGTAGATCGCTAAGCGGAAGCGTTCAAGTGAACGGGGTTGATGGAGTCGTACTCGTCGTGATCCAAATCACCGATGACCAAGTGCCGAACAGACGGCACCTCCGCGTTCAACACACGTACAGCCCGGTGACGTCTCCCACGCCTTGATCCAGCAAGGGGAGAGGGAGAGGTTGAGGGAGACTCCATCCAGCAGCAGCACAACGGCGTGGTGGTGATGGAGGAGCGTGGCAATCCTGCAGGGCTTCGCCAAGCACCGCAGAAGAGGAGGAAGAAGAGACGCAGGGCTGCACCAACGAGAGATTGAATCACGTGTGTTATGGGCAGCCCCCTAGGCCTCATATATATAGGGGAAGGGGAGGGGCTGTGCCCCCTCTAGGGTTCCCACCCCTAGGGGGGGCGGCAGCCCTAGATGGCCAAGGGGTGGCGGCCAAGAGGGGGGAGGAGAGGGAGGCGCAGGGTGTATGGGCCTTAGGGCCCATATGCCCTTAGGGTTTGCCCCTTCTCCCCTTCTAGGCGCATGGGCCTTAGTGGGGCTGGTGCCCTTGGCCCATGTAGGCCAAGGAGCACTCCCTACAGCCCATGTGGCCCCCCCGAGGCAGGTGGCCCCACTTGGTGGACCCCCGGGACACTCCCGGTGGTCCCGGTACGTTACCGATAAACCCCGAAACTTTTCTGGTGACCAAAACAGGACTTCCAATATATAAATCTTTACCTCCGGACCATTCCGGAACTCCTCGTGACGTCCGGGATCTCATCCGGGACTCCGAACAACTTTCGGTAACCACATAGAAACTTCCTTTATAACCCTAGCGTCATTGAACCTTAAGTGTGTAGACCCTACGGGTTCGGGAGACATGCAGACATGACCGAGACGTTCTCCGGTCAATAACCAACAGCGGGATCTGGATACCCATGCTGGCTCCCACATGTTCCAGGATGATCTCATCGGATGAACCACGATGTCAAGGACTTTAATCAATCTCGTATACAATTCCCTTTGTCTATCGGTACGATACTTGCCCGAGATTCGATTGTCGGTATCCAGATACCTTGCTCGATCTCGTTACCTGCAAGTCTCTTTACTCGTTCTGTAACACATCATCCCGTGATCAACTCCTTGATCACATTGTGCACATTATGATGATGTCCTACCGAGTGGGCCCAGAGATACCTCTCCGCTTACACGGAGTGACAAATCCCAGTCTCGATTCGTGCCAACCCAACAGACACTTTCGGAGATACCTGTAATGTACCTTTATAGCCACCCAGTTACGTTGTGACGTTTGGCACACCCAAAGCACTCGTACGGTATCCGGGAGTTGCACAATCTCATGGTCTAAGGAAATGATACTTGACATTAGAAAAGCTTTAGCATACGAACTACACGATCTTTGTGCTAGGCTTAGGATTGGGTCTTGTCCATCACATCATTCTCCTAATGATGTGATCCCATTATCAACGACATCCAATGTCCATGGTTAGGAAACCGTAACCATCTATTGATCAACGAGCTAGTCAACTAGAGGCTTACTAGGGACATGGTGTTGTCTATGCATCCACACATGTATCTGAGTTTCCTATCAATACAATTATAGCATGGATAATAAACAATTATCATGAACAAGGAAATATAATAATAATCAATTTATTATTGCCTCTAGGGCATATTTCCAAAAGATGTATGATGGCACCACCTATCGGAACCATGCCAAAAATCTCCGTGTATACATTGCGTTGCTCCCTCCAAACTCCTCCCTTTACCTTCATATGCAATTGTTTTACATTCCGCTGCTATACTCTTAGAATTGCATGTGTATGTTGATTACTTGTTTGTGCTAAGTTGCTAAAATCTGCCAAGACTTAAAGTTGGGAAAAGGCTAGATTTTTATTTGGTCAAGTAGTCTAATCACCCCCCATCTAGACATACTTTCGATCCTACAAGTGGTATCAGAGCTTTGGTCTCCATTTGCCCTGATTTCCATAGCTTTTTGTGATCATATCCTTGGTTTCACAACCTAGGAGAGTATGGAGTCTAGTGAGGGAAATTACCACCGTAGAGGTCCCTACTTTGATGGTGTCAGATTTCGGGTTCCAGCAGACCCTTAAGGTTCGAACACTGGGGTGCGTGCGGAAATCACGTCCTCAACCTCCCCGTCTCACAAAGATCTAAACTACTAAAGAATCACACAAGAGACACAGGGTTTATACTGGTTCGGGCCACCATTGTGGTGTAATACCCTACTCCAGTGTGTGGTGGATGGATTGCCTCTTGGGGATGATGATGATGAACAATACAAGGAAGAACAGCCTCGCGAGGGTCTGTTCTTGGCTGGGGCGACGAACTACTAGGAGGAGTTCGGTCACCTCCCTCTCTCTCTTTCTCTACTCTGTGTGCCTCCCTACGAAAACCGAACCCTCTTTAAGACCAGCCGATCGAACCCCTTGCTACGTGGGTGGCCGGTCCCTATTTATAGAGGCCCTGGTCCTCTTCCCAAATATTGAGCAGGAAGGGAGCCAACAATGGCGGGCTAATTTGACGGGGGACAGCAAGTACTCTTATCCTTACTAAAGGTGGTCTTCGCCTGCGAAAGACTCTGCGGTGACGCCGTGCTGGGCTCCATGGTGACCTCCGTCTCATAGTCCGCTTGGTCCTGGTCTCGTTGCACCGAAATGGCAACCTTTGCCTGATGCCTCGGTACTCCGCGGCTACGCTTGCCCCCTTTGCACCAAAGAGGAAAGAAGGACGCTGCATGCGCTGGCGCCCGCCTGGCGTCCTCGATCGTCTTGGCTTGCGTCACGGGCGCCTCGCGAGGCACCCTGCCTTGATATCTCCGCCTCCTCGCGAGCCAACCTGAGGAGGCTGCGCCTGAGGATGCGCCATGTCGTCTGCCTCGCGAGGCTTGGCCCCTCGCGAGGGTCTTGAGTCTTGTGCTTGATGAAGATGGGCCATGTTGGGCCCCCATTCGAGCCACGCCGCAGGCCGCAGGTAGGCAAGTCTGGGGACCCCCGTTCCCACAATGCTGACATATGGTACTAATTTTGCTAGTTGGAAGCATAAGATGGAAATGCATATTCTTGGACATAACCCCGCCGTTTGGGCTGTTGTGTGTATTGGCTTGCAACATGAGTTCTTTGATGGGAGAGAACCGAACCGTGAAGCTACCACGGAAGAGTTGAAGATGCCGCAATAAAATGCTCAAGATTGTGATATTCTCTTCAACGGGTTGTGCCCCGAAGAATTCAACAAAATCAACCATCTTCAAAATGCAAAGAAAATTTGGGATACTTTGATTGATATGCGCGAAGGTACCGACTCTGCCAAGGAACCCAAATTGGATGTGCTTCAAAGTCAACTTGACATGTTCAAAATGAAGGATGGTGAAGGTGTCGCTGAAATGTACTCTAGGCTTGCTCTGATCACAAATGAGATTGCCGGCTTAGGAAGTGAAGAGATGACCGATAGATTCATCATCAAGAAGATCCTAAGAGCCTTGGATGGAAAATATGATACCGTGTGCACATTGATCCAAATGATTCCCAATTACAAAGATCTCAAGCCAACAGAAGTCATCAGAAGGATTGTTGCTCATGAGATGTCACTCAAGGATAAGGAAGAGCTTCACAACAAGTCAAGTGGTGCTTACAAAGCCTCATGTGATGCTCGCACATCATCAAGTGAGAAACAAACCTTTCAATGAAGAATTGAGCCTAATGGTGAAGAACTTCAACAAGTTTTACAAGAGTAGAAGCAAGGAAAGAAGTTCCAAGACAAGGTCCTACAATGACAAAATATCTTCTAGTCATGAGCGCAATTGCTACAATTGTGGAAGACCCGGACACTATTCCAATGAGTGTACGGCTCCCTGCAAAAGAAGAGAAGATTCTCCTAAAATAAGAAGTAGAAGAGAAGAATCACCACCAAGAGAGAGAAGGAGTAGAGATGACTGTTATGAATGAAGAACATCACGGAGAAGCAAGGATTCAGAAAGGAAGGAGAAGACACCAAAGAGCTACACAAAACGACGACATCAAGCTCATGTTGGTGAGTGGGTATCCGACTCCGACTCCGACGATCACTCCGAGAGAAGTTATCACTCCGACTCCGAATATACTCAAGATGAAGGTGTTTCCGGTCTAGCACTTGTGTCAACCAACTCCTACGACATATTTGAGTCACCAAATGAAGGAATTAGAAGATGCTTCATGGCTAAAGGCCCAAAGGTATCACACCCCGAGTATGTTGATTTCAATAGTGATGAAGATGATTTGCTAGGTGATGATGATTTACTTGTTGACAACTCTAGTTATGAAAACTATGATGAACTTGCTATTAATCATGCTAATCAATATAAAACGAATGACAATGATAAGAAGGAGATTGAGCGTCTAACTAAAGAGCTAAAAAAATCTTATGTTAGCTCATGAAACTACCTTGGAAGATCATCGAGAACTTTTAAAGACTCATGAGAAGCTACGTTTTGAAAAGCTCAACCTTGAGCAAGAGCATGAGTTCTTAAAAGCAATCAATGATGATCTTCCCAAGAAAAGTTCTTCTTACATTGCCAAGTGTTTACTCTTGTCTACTTACATGCCACAAGTTAAATCTAGCAACAAGAACAAGAAAGATTCTTCTTCTAGTAGTAACAACTATCATGCTAAATCCAGTATTGTTGCTTATGGTAGTTCTATTGGTTCCACTAATGATTCTCTTAGCCAAGTTACACTTGAGCAAGAAAATAGCTTATTGAAGGGAATTATAGAGAAAGGTGTTTACAAGAGCCTTGCCGAAAGTAAGCAATTTGAGGAAATTGTACGCAAGCAAGGAAGACACCGGAAGAATCAAGGTGTTGGTTTTGAACGAAAGTTCAATGCCAATGGAGTTGAGTGGGAAGAAGATCAATACCCCAAGACGAAGTTCATTCCTCAACAAGATAACTATGGTCCTGCTTCTTTCCAAGGAACACAAGCTCAAGATGATCTTCCACCACAAGACCACAAGCTAAAAGGCAAGGGCAAGCTTCAAGAGGAAATTGGTGCATTTGAAGAAGCACCTAAGGCCTTGGTCAAGTGGGTTCCCAAGACTACATCAAGTTCCACTTCATCAAGTACGATTACAACTCCAAGGATTCCCATCAAGATGGTGTGGGTCCCTAAGATGAAGAACTAAAGATCTCTTGAGGGTGACTCCGCCAACATACTTCACTCATATCATTTTGGTAAGGACAAGTGCAAACAAATTCCATATCTTGCACTAGTTCAAGGAGTCACAAACCCTCTTGTTGGTAAGACAAGGGACAAGGTAACCTAATGCTTTCATGGACATCATCCAATGTGAACTTCACTCTATGTCTATGGATTTCCTTGTTTGTTCCTTGTGGTACTAACCCATGTAGGTATTGAAAGTGCAACTCACTCCAAAGATTGCTCCGAATGATCTACATCAACATTGAGCATCTACATCTTCAACACCTACATGAAGTCATCACCGAAAAACCCCAAGGTTAGTTCATCCCTCTTAGGGGCGATATCATTGTCGGCGTTCTGGGAACGGGGGTCCCCAGACTTGCCTGCCTGCGGCCAGCGGCGTGGCTCGAATGGGGGCCCAACATGGCCCATCTTCGTCAGCACAAGACTCAAGACCCTCGCGAGGCGGACGACACGGCGCATCCTCAGGCGCAGCCTCCTTAGGCTGGCTCGCGAGGAGACGGAGATATCAAGGCAGGGTACCTCGCGAGGTGCCCGTGACGCAAGCCATGACGATCGAGGGCGCCAGGCGGGCGCCAGTGCGCGCAGCGTCCTTCTTTCCTCTTTGGTGCAAAGGGGGCAAGCGCAGCCGCGGAGTACCGAGGCGTCAGGCAAAGGTTGCCATTCCGGTGCAACGAGACCAAGACCAAGCGGACTACGAGACGGAGGTCACCATGGAGCCCAGCACGGCGTCACCGCAGGGTCTTTTCGCACGCGAAGACCAACTTTAGTCAGGATAAGAGTACTCACTGTCCCCCTTCAAATTAGCCCGCCATTGTTGGCTCCGTTCCCGCTCGATATTTGGGAAGAGGACCAGGGCCCCTATAAATAGGGACGGCCACCCACGTAGCAAGGAGGTCGGTTCGCAGAGTTGGTTGGTCCGGCCAGCAAGCAGAGAGAGAGAGAGGTGACTGAACTCCTCCCAGTAGTTCATCACCCCAGCCAAGAACAGACCCTCACGAGGCTGTTCTTCCTTGTATTGTTCATCATCATCAGCCCCAAGAGGCAATCCATCCACCACACACTGGAGTAGGGTATTACACCACAACGGTGGCCCAAACCAGTATAAATCTTGTGTCCCTTGTGTGATTCATTAGTAGTTTAGATCTTTGCAAGACGGGGAGGTAGAAGGCGTGATTTCCGCACGTACCCCAGTGTTCGAACCTTAAGGGTCTACTGGAACCCGAAATCCGACAATCACATCTAGGGGGAGCTTTACTCTAATCAATTGAGCTAAAGCTACTCTAATGATGTGAGCACAACAATGCTTTATGTAAAAGTGACAACCCACTTGTGCTTAAACGATGAGTATGACCTATGATCAAATGTTCTCATTTGACTCCTAAGTCAATATACTCATATATAGATCACCTAGTCATCACCAAATTGCTTGATAGATGCTAGAGTGATTGTGCATGCTTTGTCACATATTTCATTTGTCATTTCATTGTATGAGCATGTTGGATGCATATTTTACTCATTCGAGGACATCCATTTGTTGCTTTGATTGTTTGGCTTTTTCTCTTTTGCCAAATGGATGGACAAGAATGTCTAAGAACTCTCTCTAGCTATCTATGTTTTTCTCGTCTCAAACTCTATACATGCTACATCACAAAGTTTGATCTCAAACCACTCTGTGTGAGGAGCACTTGGAGTCCCCGATTCGTCATAGACTGAAACTTCCAAAACCTCTTTGTGCATTTCGGTATGACTGAGTCATCCACTTCGGTCACACCGAGATCACTAAGTTGATCTAGGTTTTGAATCTCGGTTCAACCGACTAGAACTTTTCGGTCACATCGAGGTGCAGTAACCAGTTGTAGTTCTGCATCTCGGTGCCACCGAGTTGTTCCACTGGGCTACACTGACAGGGTCGGGATATATATACCCACGAGTGAGATTTTGGAAAATTCTTCAAAACCTCTCAGCCCGCGCGTGTCCTGCTCTGCCACCTCAGGTCTCCGGATCATCCTCTCACCGCCAGCAACCTCCCGTCGCTGGTTTCCATTGCCGTCAACGGATTTCTGCCCCTGTGTTGCCGCCGTAGCGAACTTCGCCGAATTAGGGTATGGATTCGATCTTTTGTGCTATTCCTTTAACTCCAATTCGTAGCACATTACTTTTCCATGATCATGACCACGTATGCAATCAATCTATGCACTGAAAACATCCCTTAGGTGCGATTTGAAAATTTAGGGTTAGGTCTCCGCCGGACTCATCTTGGACCGACCGAATTGTAGAAATTGGTCTCACCGATTTGGCTTAGGCCATTGCTGTTGCACTTTCGGCCTGACCGAAAACTGCAAATCGGTGTGACCGAGTGTGATTCTTTGTGAAACCCTAGTAGTCTCGGTGCCGTCGAACCATGACTCGGTCCGACCGAGTTCACTAGTTTAGGTTCCAAAATCTGCTTCGGTATCACTGAGTTTACAAATCGGTAGCTCCGAAATGCTTTTTGTGAAGAACTAAAACTAAGTTTTTAAGTCATTCTTTTTGCAAAAACTCTGCACTTTGTGATGCTCATCCACTCTACCTCATCCATATCTATTCACAGGGTCTGCTGTCAGTAAGTTTGCAAAAAAGTCTGACCAGAGGGACAGCCAGAACAATTCAGAGGAACAGGTACAATTGAGTGAGGTCACTAGTCCCTCCAGCACTTCTGATGATGGCAGGAGGAGCGCACCAAGCAACTTGCCCAAGGCAGCCACCAGGACAAGGAAGAAGAAAACCTCAGACTCTGAAGATGAGGACTATATGGCTATTGAGGAGGAAGTCAACTCCAAGAAGGTGCTGAAGAAGGAGTATGGCATAGTTGCATCAACTAAGCTTGGCTTGCACAAGAAGGCCCCTGCCAAGAGGGTGCCAACCTTAAAGGTGAGAGCCTCAACTGCTGAAACCTCCAAGACAACTTAAGAAGTTGTTAGAGAAGGAAAGAAAAGGAAGGAAAGGGTCAAGAAGACCACTGCCAGAGTGCTTGGAAGATCCTCCATTATGAGAGATCCAGAAGAAGAGGAGGAGGAAGAGGATGCTGCACTAGCTCCTAAGGCTCAGAAGCTTATGGGAGATGCAATCAAGTTAGGGGCTGCTCCATCTAAGCCCAATTTTTCTCCCAGGGATGCTGCTCAGAAACCGCCAAAGCCCAAGAGGAACACCGGGAGTATACCTGCTGAGGAGAAGAACAAGGCCCCAGTGCCTGAAGTTGAAGAAGAGGAAGATGATTCTCATGTTTAGAGGAAGTTGAAGCCCAAAATTGCTGACCACGATGATGCTCATCCAGTCGCTGAGGACATGCACATCAGGAAAGATCAGGATTGAGATTATGGAGACAGTCGGATCCCTATGCTTTTAGGAGGAGGACTGCAGTTGACTACAGGTTCCATACAAAGGAACAACAAGATTTCTATGAGACAATTTTGCTTGACAAGAAGCCCATAGTGTGTGACACGAAATGGGTGGACTGGGAGTTCATCCGGGAAAATGAAGATCACTTCCCAGGAGTGTATGACAGCTTTAAGGCATGTGGAGTTGATGAATTCGTTGGACAAAAGCTCACCAAGTGGAATGATGAGTTGATCATGCAGTTCCACTCCACTGCCCACTTCTATCCAGATGGAAGGATAGTTTGGACGTCTGAGGGTACCAGGTACTAATCAATAGTTGAAGAATGGGACAAGCTAATCAATGCCACCAGGAAGAAAGACCACAACACAATGGCAAACATGTACAAGGAGATCCCTAATAAGGCTTTGGAAACTCACAAGCTTGGATCTGTGCATTTCTTGTTGTCTGGTCTACCTACGATCAACTGGATCTTAAGGCACACATTGCTACCCAAGTTAGGAGATCACAATATGATCCGAGGATACTCCATCACCATGCTGCAAATTTTTATGTTCCCCAGAAGTTCAAAGTTATGAGTTTGATTGTCGAAATGATCAAGAGGACTGCTGCTGATCAAAAGAGGAGTTGTGGATATCCTCCACATATTCAGGAGCTCATCAATTCTAAGATGGGCACAGGGACTTATTTGCTGGACAGGGAGCATCTACCTCTATATCCTGAATTTGATGACAGCACTGTTGCGATGATTGAGGAGGAACCATCATCACCTCAAGTCCAGGAGAAGAGATCCCAGGAAATGGCTGAGAAAGCTTCCCAGATGCCAAGTGTTGAAGAGGCATCTCGAGTCTTCCTAAAGAGCAAGAAAGATCAGTTAGGCTATCTAAATCAAGCTACACTGAGGATTGAGAAGGGCTTGGCCACCCTGACTCAGAATCAGGAGAGCCTAGAGAGGATTGTGGAGACAAAATTCTATGATCTTGATCTGAAGGTGATTGAGATTTAGACTGCAGTTGAGCAGCTTCAGGAGGAAGCGGAGGAGAGGAAAGGAAAGTCAACTACTAATGCCTTTAAGCGTGTGCCATGAGGTCCAAGGTCTGCTGCAGTGCAAGTCTAAGATGCTAGAGCTTTAGTGTCAGCACCAGCAGCTATAGCTCCAGTGCCACCTCCAGCACCCACTCCATCAGCTCCAACCACGTCATCGGAAGCCTTCGTCCTTGGATTTCGCTCTACACCACCTTTCAGAGACCAAGCCTGAGAGACGTATAGCACTATGCATTTTCGAACTTTTTGGTAACTTATTGCCAAAGGGGGAGAAATATGTATAGATCATAGGCTTTGAGAGAGAGTGTGTGTCTTGCCTTTTTGTCCCTCTTGCTTTTGGTTGAACATTGTGTGCTTGTGTGAGATACTTTTATGTCTTTGTGAGATACTTATGTGATCATGTGGTTGATCATATGCTACCTTAATGTTTGGTTGAATGATGCTATCTGTTATAACTCATATATGATCATTCACTTGCTTGGTGATGAGTGCATGCTTTTAATTTCTGTCGGCATTCTGGGAACGGGGGTCCCCAGACTTGCTTGCCTGCGGCCCATGGCGTGGCTCTGCGAGCAGGCCCATACGGCCCATCTTCACCAGCTAGGACTCAAAACCCTTGTGAGGCGGACGACACAGGACCTCCTCAGGAGCGGCCTCACCAGGCTGGCTCACGAGGGGCGGAGATATCAAGGCCAGGCAAACCTCGCGAGGTTCCAATGATGTGAGCCATGACGACCAAGGCCAGGCGGGCGCCAGCGTGCACAGTGTCCTTGTTTCCTCTTTGGTGCTAAGGAAGCAGGCGCAGGCGCAGAGTACGGAGGCATCAAGCAAAGGTTTCCATGTCGGTGCAATGAGACCAAGACCAGTAGGATGGCAAGAAGGAGGTCACCGTGGAGCCCAAGACGGCGTCACCACCAGAGCCTTTGGTAGGTGAAGACCACTTTTTTCAGGATAAGCTATACTAGTTGTCCCCTTTCGAATTGGCCATTGTTGGCTCCCTTCCCGCTCAATATTTGGGGAGAGGACCAGGGCCTCTATAAATAGGACTGGCCACCATCATAGCTAGGGGGATCGATTGGTCGGATCAAGAGAGAGAGAGAGAGAGCAGAACAACCACAAGTTCACCAAGCACAAGAACACCTCTCCTCAGGAGGCTGTTCTTCCCCTTGTACTATTCATCCTCAGCCCAAGAGGCAATCCACCACCACCACACTGGAGTGACTATGCATAGATTACCACTTTTTGTGTGGTCTGTTCTAGTGACAGCATTCCTACTTTTATTATAACTTCCGATACTGGCGGGGGCAATTACAGTGTTATTAACTGATCGAAACTTTAATACAACCTTTTTTGATCCTGCAGGAGGGGAGACCCAATATTATACCATAAAAAGCAAGGACTCGCCCAACGAGTGGCGGTTTTGGTTTGGATGGGGTCTCGCTTGGACGCTGTGGAGATCCATAGATCTGGATAGAGTCTTTCTGGCTCAGTAAAGAAGAGTACGCCCGCAGGGTATTACACCACAACAGTGGCCCGAACCAGTATAAATCTTGTGTCCTTTGTGTTGCGAGTTCATCGAGTTAGCCCATAAGATCTTAGCGAAGTTTCGACGTGCATCGGTAGGGGGAGATCTTCGCATGCACCCTAGTGTTCGAACCTTGAGGGTTTTGCCGGAACCCGTGATCCAACATTTGGCGCGCTAGGTAGGGGTGCCCCGGAGCCTCTCTCCCGCCAGTCGATTCACCGACACTCCATAGTTCGAATGTCCGGGGACTCAAGGACCAACGCCGACCGCTGGGCAGCCTAGCCAGCCCGAGCGGCGCCGCCTACCTAGGAAGACCTCAACCCCGCGCTCCAGGCAGCACGAGCGCCACCTAACACTGCGGGGCATGGCCAGGCGCCGTCCGACCCTCACCCCACGACAGGCGCGAGCTGCTGCAAGGGCCGCAGGCCACGCCGCGGCAATGGCGCCACACACCCGGAGGGAGCACACAAACATGTGAGCTGCACTCACGGTGGCACAGGAGCTGCTACGATGCCGGCTGATGGAGAGCGGTGCTACCTCTTGAGCACTGTGTTGGTTTTCCCTTGAAGAGGAAAGCGTGATGCAGCAAAGTAGCGTAAGTATTTCCCTCAGTTTTTGAGAACCAAGGTATCAATCTAGTAGGAGGCCACGCACGAGTCCCTCGCACCTACACAAACAAATAAACTCCTCGCAACCAACGCAATAAAGGGGTTGTCAATCCCTTCACGATCACTTACGAGAGTGAGATCTGATAGATATGATAAGATAAGATTTTTGGTATTTTTATGATAAAGATGCAAAGTAAAGAAAGCAAAATAAATGGAAAAGGAAATAGCTTGTTGACGGAAGATTAATATAATGGAGAATAGACCCGGGGGCCATAGGTTTCACTAGTGGCCTCTCTCGAGAGCATAAGTATTAGAGTGGGTAAGCAAATTACTGTTGAGCAATTGACAGAATTGAGCATAGTTATGAGAATATCTGGGTATGATCATGTATATAGGCATCACGTCCGAGACAAGTAGACCGACTCCTGCCTGCATCTACTACTATTACTCCACACATCGACCGCTATCCAGCATGCATCTAGAGTATTAAGTTCAAAAGAATAGAGTAATGCTTTAAGCAAGATGACATGATGTAGAGGGATAAACTCAGGCAATATCAAATAAACCCCATCTTGTTATCCTTGATGGCAACAATACAATACGTGCCTTGCTGCTCCTACTGTCACTGGGAAAGGACACCACAAGATTGAACCCAAAGCTAAGCACTTATCCGATTGCAAGAAAGATCAATCTAGTAGGCCAAACCAAATTGATAATTCGAAGAGACTTTCAAAGATAACCAATCATACATAAAAGAATTTAGAGAAGATTCAAATATTGTTCATAGATAAACTTGATCATAAACCCACAATTCATCGGTCTCAAAAAACACACCGCAAAAGAAGATTACATCGAATAGATCTCCACAAGAGAGGGGGGAACTTTTTATTGAGATCCAAAAAGAGAGAAGAAGCCATCTAGCTAATAACTATGGACCCGAAGGTCTGAAGTCAACTACTCACACTTCGTCGGAAAGGCTATGGTGTTGATGTAAAAGCCCTCCGTGATCGATGCCCCCTCTGGCGTAGCTCCGGAAAAGGCCCCAAGATGGGATCTCACGGATACAGAATGTTACGGCGGTGGAATTAGGGTTTTTGCTCCGTATCTGGTAGTTTGGGGGTATGTAGGTATATATAGGAGGAAGGAGTACGTCGGTGGAGCAACATGGGCCCCACGAGGGTGGAGGGCGCGCCTGGGGGGGGGGGGGGGGGTAGGCGCGCCCCCCAACCCCATGCCCTCCTGGTTGCTTTCTTGACGTAGGGTCCAAGTCCTCTGGATCATGTTCGTTCCGAAAATCACGTTCCCAATGGTTTCATTCTGTTTGGATTCCGTTTGATATTCTTTTTCTGCGAAACTCTGAAATAGGCAAAAAAACAGCAATTCTGGGCTGGGCCTCCGATTAATAGGTTAGTCCCCAAAATAATATAAAAGTGTATAATAAAGCCCAATAATGTCCAAAACAGGATATAATATAGCATGGAACAATAAAAAATTATAGATACGTTGGAGACGTATCAAGCATCCCCAAGCTTAATTCCTGCTCGTCCTTGAGTAGGTAAAGGATAAAAACCGAATTTTTGATGTGGAATGCTACTTGGCATAATTTCAATGTAATTCTCTTAATTGTGGTATGAATATTCAGATTCGAAAGATTCAAGACAAAAGTTCAATATTGACATAGAAATAATAATACTTCAAGCATACTAACTAAACAATTATGTCTCTTCAAAATAACATGGCCAAAGAAAGTTATCCCTACAAAATCATATAGTCTGGCTATGCTCCATCTTCACCACACAAAGTATTTAAATCATGCACAACCCCGATGAGAAGCCAATCAATTGTTTCATACTTTTGGTGTTCTCAAACTTTTTCAATGTTCACGCAATACAGGAGCGTGAGCCATGGACATAGCACTATAAATGGAATAGAATGGTGGCTGTGGGGAAGACAAAAAGGGAGAAGATAGTCTCACATCAACTAGGCGTATCAACGGGCTATGGAGATATCAATGTGAATGAGTAGGGAATGCCATGCAATGGATGCACTAGAACTATAAGTATATGAAAGCTCAACAAAAAGAACTAAGTGGGTGTGCATCCAACTCGCTTGCTCACGAAGACCTAGGGCATTTTGAGGACGCCCATCATTGGAATATACAAGCCAAGTTCTATAATGAAAAATTCCCACTAGTATATGAAAGTGATATCATAGGAGACTCTCTATCATGAAGATCATGGTGCTACTTTGAAGCACATGTGTGGTAAAAGGATAGTATCATTGTCCCTTCTCTCTTTTTCTCTCATTTTTTTATTTGGGCCTTTTATCTCCTTTTTATGGCCTCTTTTTTTAGTCCAGAGTCTCATCCCGACTTGTGGGGGAATCATAGTCTCCATCATCCTTTCCTCACTTGGGACAATGCTCTAAAATGATGATGATCACACTTTTATTTACTTACAACTCAACAATTACAACTCAATACTTAGAACAAAATAGGACTCTATGTGAATGCCTCCTGCGGTGTACCGGGATATGCAATGATACATGAGTGATATGTATGAAAGAATTATGAGCGGTGGCTTTGCCACAAATACGATGTCAACTACATGATCATGCAAGCAATATGACAATGATAGAGCGTGTCATAATAAACGGAACAGTGGAAAGTTGCAGGCAATATATCTCGGAATGGCTATGGAAATGCCATGATAGGTAGGTATGGTGGCTGTTTTGAGGAAGGTATATGGTGGGTGTATGATACCAGCGAAAGGTGCGCGGTATTAGAGAGGCTGGAAATGGTGAAAGGGTGAGAGTGCGTATAATCCATGGACTCAACATTAGTCATAAAGAACTCACATACTTATTGAAAAAATATATTTGTTATCGAAACAAAGTATTACGCGCATGCTCCTAGGGGGATAGATTGGTAGGAAAAGACCATCGCTCGTCCCCGACCGCCACTCATAAGGAAGACAATCAATAAATAAATCATGCTCCGACTACATCACATAACGGTTCACCATACGTGCATGCTACGGGAATCACAAACTTCAACACAAGAATTTCCCAAATTCACAAGTAATCAACTAGCACGACTCTAATATAACCATCTCCATATCTCAAAACAATTATCAAGTATCAAACTTCTCATAGTATTCAACACACTCATAAGATTTTTTTATTAATCTTGAATGCCTAACATAATTAAAGAAAATTACCACGCTGTTTTGCAGGACTCTCAAAATAATCTAAGTGAAGCATGAGATAACACTAGTTTCTATAAAACAAATGCACCACCGTGCCCTAAAAGATATAAGTGAAGCACTAGAGCAAAAACTATATAACTCAAAAGATATAATTAAAGCACATAGAGTATTCTAACAATTTCTGAATCATGTGTGTCTCTCTCAAAAGGTGTGTACAACAAGTATGATTGTGGAAAACTAACAAATAAAGACTCAAATAATACAATACGCTCCAAGAAAAACACATATCATGTGGTGAATAAAAATATAGCTCCAAGTAAAGTTACCGATGGAAGTAGACGAAAGAGGGGATGCCTTCCGGGGCATCCCCAAGCTTGGGCTTTTAGGTATCCTTAGATTATGTTGGGGTGCCATGGGCATACATAAGCTTAGGCCCTTGCCACTCCTTGTTCCATAATCCATCAAATCTTTCACCCAAAACTTGAAAACTTCACAACACAAAACTTAAAGTAGATAATCTCATGAGCTCCGTTAGCGAAAGAAAACAAAACACCACTTCAAGGTACTGTAATGAACTCATTCTTTATTTATATTGGTGTTAAAACTAACGTATTCCAACTTCTCTATGGTTTATAAACTATTTTACTAGCCATAGATTCATCAAAATAAGCAAACAACACACAAAAAATAGAATCTGTCAAAAACAGAATAGTCTGTAGTAATATGTAGCTAACACAAGTTATGGAACCCCAAAAATTCTAAAATAAATTGCTGGACGTGACGAATTTATCTATTAATCATCTGCAAAAATAATTAACTGAATATAACGTTCCAAATAAAAATGGCAGCAATTCTCATGAGCTCTAAAGTTTCTGTTTTTTACAGCAAGATTAAAACGACTTTCCCCAAGTCTTCCCAACGGTTCTACTTGGAACAAACACTAATTAAACACAAAATACACAACCCAAACACAGGCTACATAAATTATTTATTACTAAACAGGAGCAAAACACAAGGAATAAAAATAAAATTGGGTTGCCTCCCAACAAGCGCTATCGTTTAACGCCCCTGTCTAGGCATACAAGAAAGGATAGATCTAGGTATTGCCATCTTTGGTAGGCAATCCATAAGTGGCTCTCATAATAGATTCATATGGTAATTTAATTTTATTTCTAGGGAAGTGTTCCATGCCTTTCCTTAACGGAAATTGGAATCTAATATTCCCTTCCTTCATATCAATAATTGCACCAATCGTTCTAAGGAAGGGTCTACCAAGAATAATAGGACATGAAGGATTGCAATCTATGTCAAGAACAATAAAATCTACGGGCGCATCATTCCTATTTGCATCAATAAGAGAAGAATTAATTCTTCTCATAGGTTTCTAAATAGTGGAATCCACAAGGTGCAAGTTTAAAGAGCAATCATCAAAATGACGGAAACCTAGCAAATCACATGAAGTCTATGGAATAATGGAAACACTAGCACCCAAATCACACAAAGCATAGAATTCATGATCTTTATTTTAAATTTTAATAGTAGGTTCCCACTCATCATAAAGTTTTCTAGGGATAGAAACTTCCAACTCAAGTTTTTCTTCAGAAGATTGCATCAAAGCACCAACGATATGTTTGGTAAAGGCTTTATTTTGACTATAAGCAAGAGGAGAATTTAGCATGGATTGCAACAAGGAAATACAATCAATCAAAGAGCATTTTTCATAATTAAATTCCTTGAAATCCAAAATACTGGGTTTAGCAACATCTAGGGTTTTAATTTCTTCAATCCCACTTTCATCAACTTTAGCATCAAGATCTAAAGACTTCGAATTTTTGGAACGTATTCTAGGTAAAGGTGGATCATATTCAGTGCCATCATTATCAAGATTCATATTGCAAAACAAATATTTAATAGGGGACACATCAATAACTTTTAGATCTTCATCTTTATTATCATGGAAACTAGAAGAACACGCTTTTATAAAGCAATTTTTCTTAGCACGCATCCTAGCGGTTCTTTCTTTGCACTCATCAATGGAAATTCTCATGGCTTTGAGAGACTCATTGACATCATGCTTAGGTGGAATAGATCTAAGTTTCCAAGAATCAATATCAAGAGAAATTCTATCAACGTTCCTAGCCAACTCATCAATCTTAAGCAATTTTTCTTCAATCAAAGCATTGAAATTCTTTTGCGAAGTTATAAATTCTTTAATATTACATTCAAAATCAGAGGGTATCTTATTAAAATTTCCATAAGAATTGTTGTAGGAATTACCATAATTATTAGAGGAATTACTAGGATACGGCCTAGGATTAAAGTTTCCTCCAAAATTATTCCTACCAACAAAATTCACATCCATAGATTCATTATTATTCTCAATTAAAGTAGACAAAGGCCTATCATTAGGATCAAAAGAAACACTTTTATTAGCAAATAATTTCATAAGTTCATCCATCTTTCCACTCAAAACATTAATTTCTTCTGTCGCATGCACTTTCTTATTAGTAGATCTTTCAGTGTGCCATTGAGAATAATTAACCATAATATTATCTAGGAGTTTAGTACCTTCTCCTAAAGTGATTTCCATAAAAGTGCCTCCCGCGGCCGAATCTAAATGATTTCTAGAAGCAAAATTCAATCTGGCATAAAAAATTTGTATAATCATCCACAAATTCAAACCATGTGTAGGGCAATTACGTATCATTAATTTCATCCTCTCCCAAGCTTGTGCAACATGTTCATGATCAAGTTGCTTAAAATACATGATATCGTTTCTAAGAGAGATGATCTTAGTGGGAGGAAAATACTTAGAGATAAAAGCATCTTTGCATTTATTCCATGAATCAATACTATTTTTAGGGAAAGATGAAAACCAAGCTTTAGCACGATCTCTAAGCGAAAAAAGGAAATAGCTTCAATTTAACAATATCATTGTCCACATCTTTCTTATTTTGCATATCACACAAACCAACAACGTTGTTTAGATGGGTAGCCGCATCTTCACTAGGAAGGCCGGAAAACGGATCTTTCATGACAAGATTCAACAAAGCAGCATTAATTTCACAAGATTCAGCATCGATAAGAGGAGCAATCGGAGTGCTAATAAAATCATTGTTGTTGGTATTAGTAAAGTCACACAATTTGGTATTATCTTGAGCCATCGTGACAAGTAAGCAATCCAACACACAAGAAAACAAGAGACGGGCAAAAAGAGGCAAATAGAGAAAGAGAAGTAGGACGGAGAGAGAGGGCGAATAAAACGCAAGGGTGAAGTGGGGGAGAGGAAAATGAGAGGCAAATGGGAAATAATGTAATGCAGGAGATAAGGGTTTGTGATGGGTACTTGGTATGTTGTCTTTTGCGTAGACTCCCCGGCAACGGCGCCAGAAATCCTTCTTGCTACCTCTTGAGCACTGCGTTGGTTTTCCCTTGAAGAGGAAAGGGTGATGCAATAAAAGTAGCGTAAGTATTTCCTTCAGTTTTTGAGAACCAAGGTATCAGTCCAATAGGAGGCCACGCACAAGTCCCTCGCACCTACACAAACAAATAAACTCCTCACAACCAACGCAATAAAGGGGTTGTCAATCCCTTCATGGTCACTTACGAGAGTGAGATCTGATAGATATGCTAAGATAATATTTTTGGTATTTTTATGATAAAGATGCAAAGTAAAGAAAGCAAAATAAATGGAAAAGGAAATAGCTTGTTGACGGAAGATTAATATAGTGGAGAATAGACCCGGGGGCCATAGGTTTCACTAGTGGCCTCTCTCGAGAGCATAAGTATTACACTGGGTAAACAAATTACTGTTGAGCAATTGACAGAATTGAGCATAGTTATGAGAATATCTAGGTATGATCATGTATATAGGCATCACGTCCGAGACAAGTAGACCAACTACTGCCTACATCTACTACTATTAGTCCACACATCGACCGCTATGCAGCATGCATCTAGAGTGTTAAGTTCAAAAGAACAGAGTAACGCTTTAAGCAAGATGACATGATGTAGAGGGATAAACTTATGCAATATCAAATAAACCCCATCTTGTTATCCTCGATGGCAACAATACAATACGTGCCTTGCTGCCCGTACAGTCACTGGGAAAGGACACCGCAAGATTGAACCCAAAGCTAAGCACTTCTCCCATTGCAATAAAGATCAATCTAGTAGGCCAAACCAAACTGATAATTCAAAGAGACTTGCAAAGAGAACCAATCATGCATAAAATAATTCAGAGAAGATTCAAATATTGTTCGTAGATAAACTTGATCATAAACCCACAATTCATCGGTCTCAACAAACACACCGCAAAAGAAGATTACATCGAATAGATCTCCACAAGAGAGGGGAGAACTTTGTATTGAGATCCAAAAAGAGAGAAGAAGCCATCTAGCTAATAACTATGGACCCGAAGGTCTGAAGTAAACTACTCACACTTCATCGGAGAGGCTATGGTGTTGATGTAGAAGCCCTCCGTGATTGATGCCCCCTTCGGCGGAGCTCCGGAAAAGGCCCCAAGATGGGATCCCACGGATACAGAAAGTTATGGTGGTGGAATTAGGGTTTTGGCTCCGTATCTGGTAGTTTGGGGGTACGTAGGTATATATAGGAGGAAGGAGTACGTCGGTGGAGCAACGTGGGCCAGACGAGGGTGGAGGGCGCGCCTGGGGGGGGGGGGGGGGTAGGCGCGCCCCCTAGCTTGTGCCCTCCTAGTTGCTTTCTTGACGTAGGTTCCATGTCCTCTGGGTCATGTTTGTTCCGAAAATCACGTTCCCGAATGTTTCATTCCGTTTGGACTCCGTTTGATAATCTTTTTCTACGTAACTCTGAAATAGGCAAAAAACAGCAATTCTGGGCTGGGCCTCCGGTTAATAGTTTAGTCCCAAAAATAATATAAAAGTGTATAATAAAGCCCAATAATGTCCAAAACAGGATATAATATAGCATGTAACAATCAAAAATTATAGATACGTCGGAGACGTATCAAGCGGACGGGATGCGCTGCTGGAATGCATCGCTGAGCTATTGGACGCTGCGGCTTCAGGAGCGCCTCCCTTCTATTCTATGCTCATGCCACAAGCTGCGGCCGGGTCGCATGGCGGGCCACGCCGCGCCCGCGCGCCTACAGGCGCACTGCCAGGCTTCATCGACACCGGCGCGACCGATGGAGCTGCACGCCCGCTCGCGCCCGCGCCACCTGTGTTGGCCGCGGGCACGAGAGCTGCCACCTATGGTTCGGGCGGGATGCAACCCTACCATCCTCGAGGCGGCACGCTAGGTTGGGCGACCTAGAGTGTTGGGCACTACGGCGAGGTCTTTGAGGCAGTGGTCTCGGAGGCCTACGTGCCCCGCATGGTGGACCAGTGTAACGCCCCGAGACCGATGCGCCAGGTGTCTTCCAGTTATTTGCTGTTGTTGCCTTGTCATTCTCTTGCTGTTGCATCTTGCCATGTCATCATCCGCATTGCATCTGCATGTTTTCAAAACTTGCATTCGTGCGGGTCTCCCAATTCTCTCCGTTGTCCGTTCTGAGCCCAAACACACTTGCACGCGCCCGCGGCACGTCCGAAATATTATTTTATAAGTGGCCTAGAAATGTTCTCGGAACGGGTTGAAAGTTGGCATGCGGTGTTTTTATAGTGTATATAGGCCACCTGCCAATTTTCGTCGCATTCGGAGTTCGTTTGTAAGCCCAACCGTTAAAACTATAGCGACAGTATAGTCGGTCATATCGTCGGACGTTTTCGGTATCCGTAAACTACAGCCGGGCCTACATCTTCTCTCTCTCTCTTCTCAACCAAACCACACACTTGACTGTTGGGGAGCGTAGCAATAATTCAAAAAAATTCCTACGTGTCACCAAGATCAATCTAGGAGATACTAGCAATGAGAGAGAGGGAGTGCATCTTCATACCCTTGAAGATCGCTAAGCGGAAGCGTTACAAGAACGCGGTTGGTGGAGTCGTACACGCAGCAATTCAGATCTCGGTCGATTCTGATCCAAGCGCCGAACAACGGTGCCTCTGCGTTCAACACACGTATAGCCCGGGGACGTCTCCTCCTTCTTGATCCGGCAAGGGGAGAGGAGAAGTTGAGGGAGAACTCCGACAGCACGACGACGTGGTGGTGATGGAGCTCGTGGTTCTCCGGCAGGGCTTCACCAAGCGCTATGGAGGAGGACGAGGAGGTGTAGGAGAAGGGAAGGGGCTGCGCCAGGGGATGTGTCTAGATATTCTGGCAGCCCTCCCACCCCCACTATTTATAGGAGAAGGGGAGAGGGGTCCGGCCCCTTCATATCGCATCTAGGGGAGGGGCGGCGGCCAGGGAGGGAACACCACATCGGTTTTGGGCGCCCCCACCCCTAGGAGACTTGCCCCCCAAGCCAGGAGGGGAGGCTGCCCTAGGGTAGGCGCCCCCACCTCTCCTGTTACATGAGATGGGTGGGAGGGGCGCACACCCCCTTAGTGGGCTGGTGTGCCCCTTCCCCTTGGCCCATAAGGCCCCCCAACACTTGTCAGGGCCTCGGAAACCACTTTCGGACACGTTGGTCGTCACCCGGTACCCCCGGAACAATTCCGGACTCCAATACCCTTTGTCCAATATATCGATCTTCACCTACAGACCATTCTAGAACTCCTCGTCCCGTCCGGGATCTCATACGGGACTCCGAACAACCTTCGGTAACCACATACTATTTCCCATATCAACTCTACTGTCACCGAACCTTAAGTGTGTAGACCCTACGGGTTCGGGAACCATGCAGACATGACCGAGACATCTCTCCGGCCAATAATCAATAGCGGGATCTGGATACCCATATTGGCTCCCACATGTTCCACGATGATCTCATCGGATGAACCACGATATCAGGCATTCAATCAATCCCATATACAATTCCATTTGTCAATCGGTATGTTACTTGCCCGAGATTCGATCGTCGGTATCCCAATACCTCTTTCAATCTCATTACCGGCAAGTCACTTTACTCGTTCTGTAACGCATGATCCCGTAGCTAACTCCTTAGTCACATTGAGCTCATTATTAGTGTCAAAGTTTGCATCGATGTAAGCCTTTATGACGGACTCTTTTACCACCTCCATAATCGAGAAAATTCTTCAGTCCACTAGTTACTAAGGATAAGTTCGACCGCTGTCATGTGATCCATTCCTGGATCACACTTGTACCCCTTGACTGACTCATGGCAAGGCACACTTCAGGTGCGGTACACAGCATAGCATACTGTAGTGTCTACGTCTAAAGCATAGGGGACGACCTTCATCCTTTCTCTCTCTTCTGCCGTGGTCAGGTCTTGAGTCTTACTCAATACTCACACATTTTAACACAACCAAGAACTCCTTCTTTGCTGATCTATTTTGAACTCCTTCAAAATCTTGTCATAGTATGTATTCATTTGAAAGTACTATTAAGCGTTTTTATCTATCCTTATTGTAACGCCCCGAGCCCGATGTGCCAGGTGTCCTCCAGTTATTCGCTGTTGTTGCTTTGTCTTTGCTTGCGTGTCATGCATTGCATATCATGTCATCATGTGCATTTCATTTGCATACATGTTCGTCTCATGCATCCGAGCATTTTTCCCGTTGTCCGTTTTGCAATCCGGCGCTCCTATGTCACCCGGTGTCCCTTTCTACCTCTTTTCGTGTGTGGGTGTTAAACATTTCTGGATTGGAGCGAGACTTGCCAAGCGGCCTTGGTTTACTACCGGTAGACCGCCTGTCAAGTTTCGTGCCATTTGGACTTTGTTTGATACACCAACAGTTAACCGAGGGACCGAGAAGGCCTCGTGTGTGGTGCAGCCCAACACCCTTCCAATTTGGCCCAAAACCCACCAAAACCCTCTCCATCATCTCGGTCGTTCGATCACGATCATGTGGCTACAAACCACACCTCATTTGGACTCTCCTAGCTCCCCCTACCTATATATATGTGGCTCTCCCCGAATTTTCACGCAGTCCAAACCCTAGTCATCTCCCTCCTCGGGCCACCGGACATGTCCGCGCCGCACCGGACATGTCCAGCCCTGCCGGCCACCTTGCTCTGACGAATCACGTCGTGCCATGTCGCCCTCCCCATCGCCGTATCCAACTGCGCGCCGCCACCTGGTCTGCCCCGCCCCCTCTCCCGCGCGGGCCCAGGAGGCCCAGATCCGGCCCGCCCGGCCCGGCCGCCAGCGCCGCCGCCCCAAGCGTCCCGCGCCTGGGAGCGCCCGATCCCCGCCGCCTCCTTCCTGCCGTCCGGCGCCGCAGCGCCGCCACGGGTAGTTCGCCGCGCCGCCGCGCCATCTCACCTGCGCCCTCACCTCGCCGCTACCCATCGTCGGCACCTCGCCTCGCCAGCCACCGCGCGCCTCGCCGGCGCCCGAGCCCGGCGCCACGTCGTCCTCTCCTCCGACCCCAGCCGGATCCCGTAGCTCCGGCCACCGCATTAACCAAGTACGAAGAGCTCTAAGTCCGGCGATCCTCGGTTTTCGTGCAGCCCCGAGCTGGATCTAGATCTGAGCATCTCGGGTTGACTTTTCTCTCCCGAAACCCTAGCATTTTTGCATTTTTCATCGCATCATAACTCCGCATCTGTAGCCCCGTTTTGCGTGTGTAGCATATCAAAATGTTTGTCTCAGAGAGTACATCATTTCATCTCATTGCATCATTTTCATTTGAGCTCATGTTGATGCCCGAAATGCTGTTGGAAAAGAGCTATTTGAGATATTTGTCAGATCTGCTGCATCAAATAGCTATTTGTCTTTTTTACCATGATTAATGTATGCATGATATGCTCCCGAGCTCTACATGAGTTTTGTTATATGCCATGCCATCTTTACAGAGGTGCTTACCATGTATTTTTGTGATATGTGTGGTGACTAGCACAAGCTTGCATAGTAGTGCATTCGTTAATGCTAATTTCAGGGACTTAGAATTTCACTAAGTCCTTGATCAGTTTTTTTGTTAATATGCCATATGTTCATGTTGTTTCCTAGTTATCCGTGCCTCTTTTGAGGATGATCAGCAAGGATGATTTGTTAATATTGTGGTGCTCTATCCATCCATGTCTTTGTTTGCATTTATGGAGCACCCTAGCTTGAGTCAATCAAGCTCTACTTTTTCTATTTCGTAATTCCTGGTAGATTGTCTACTTGTTAGCGATTTTGCCGAGGATGTTGTTGTTGATCCATGCATGCTATGTTGTTGTTCTTGCCATTTCTAGTTTCTATGCCATGTATTCTTGATGGGTGTATGCTTAGTTTGTCATGCCTTGCTCTGTAGTGAGTGCATCGAGCTCGTAAACATGCCTACTCGTTAACAGATTTACATGCTCCAGTTTTTCTCTAAGTCTGAGATCTGATTATGGTTTTGCCATGTTCACATGCTTGCAATTGTATTTTCGGATCCCTTTTGGCTCAAGGTCACTAAGGGACTTTTGTTAAGCTCTTTGAGTAGCTCCATGCCATGCCTTGCTTTGTCATGTTAATTTCCTGTAGCATATAGTTTTCGTGCCTCAAACTGTGCTACCTAATCTGAAATTCCAGGCTTGTGTTAATTTCACTAAGTCTGAAACCTGTTTATCAATTGCACTTTTTCCATGCTTGTTTGAACCTGTTAATGGATGAATTGGCCGTAGCTCAGTGTTCATATTTTGTTAAGAATTATGAATGGATCCCTTCCATGTATTTTTTTGCCATGTTTGGGTGCTGTAGCATATTTATCTTGTTGCATTTAGTTGGTCACTTGCTGTTTATTGCAGACCGGTGCCATATTTGTTTTGCTTGCCATTTCCAAACCGTGCATCCAATTCCGGTGATCTTTATATCGATTTCAACCGAAATCACCTCACCTTTCCAGTGGCACTCTTGGATTTGCAAGTTGAGGCCAGGTTCAATCATTCCTTTCCAGATCATGCATATGCATCGCATACCGCATCCCGCATATCATACCATGTTCATGTGTTGGTTGTTTACTATGTTGTGTGCTTCTTTCCGGTGTTTGCTTCTTCGGGTTGGTTCCTGTAACGTCGTGTTGTGAGGATCCATTCGTCTATGTCCGTCTGTCCTCTTCATGGACTCGTTCTTCTTCCTTGCGGGATTTCAGGCAATATGACCATACCCTCGAAATCACTTCTATCTTTGCTTGCTAGATGCTCGCTCTTTTGCTATGCCTATGCTGTGATACCTACCACTTGCTCATCATGCCTCCCATATTGTTAAAACAAGCCTCTAACCCACCTTGTCCTAGCAAACCGTTGTTTGGCTATGTTACCGCTTGGCTAAGCCCCTCTTATAGCGTTGTTAGTTGCAGGTGGAGATTGAAGTTTGTTCCTTGTTGGAACATGGAGATGTTGTTCCTTGTTGGAACATGTTTACTTATTGGAATATCACAATATATCTTATTTAATTAATGCATCTATATATTTGGTAAAGGGTGGAAGGCTCGGCCTTATGCCTGGTGTTTTGTTCCACTCTTCCCGCCCTAGTTTCCGTCATATCGGTGTTATGTTCCCGGATTTTGCGTTCCTTAGGCGGTTGGGCTATAATGGGAACCCCTTGACAGTTCGCCTTGAATAAAACTCTTCCAGCAATGCCCAACATTGGTTTTACCATTCGCCACCTAGCCCTTTTCTTTTCCCTTGGGAGTCGCGCTCCTGAGGGTCATCATTATTTTAACCCCTCGGGGCCAGTGCTCCTTTGAGTGTTGATCCAACCAAGTAGATTGCGGGGCCACCTCGGGGCAACTTGAGGGTTGGTTTTACTCATAGGATGTCTCATCTGAGTGTGCCCTGAGAACGAGATATGTGCAGCTCCTATCGGGATTTGTCGGCACATTCGGGCGGTGTTGCTGGACTTGTTTTATCTTTGTCGAAGTTGTCTTGTAGAACCGGGATGACGAGTCTGATCGGAATGTCTCGGGAGAAGGTTTATCCTTCGTTGACCGTGAGAGCTTGTGATGGGCTAAGTTGGGACACCCCTGCAGGGATTTGAAGTTTCGAAAGCCGTGCCTGCGGTTATGGGCAGATGGGAATTTGTTAATGTCCGGTTGTAGAAAACCTGAAGTTGACCTTAATTAAAATGCACCAACCGCATGTGTAACTGTGATGGTCTCTTCTCGGCGGAGTCCGGGAAGTGAACACGGTGTTGGAGTTATGCTTGACGTAGGTTGTTCTAGGATCACTTCTTGATCATAGATTTCTCGAACGTGCTTTGCCTTCTCTTCTCGCTCTCTTTTGCGTATATGTTAGCCAGCAAATATGCTAGTCGCTTGCTGCAGCTCCACCTCATACCTTTTACCCTTCCTATAAGCTTAAATAGTCTTGATCGCGAGGGTGTGAGATTGCTGAGTCCCCGTGACTCACAGATACTTCCAAAACCAGCATGCAGGTGCCGTTGAACCGTGCAGATGACGCAACCAAGCTCAAGGAGGAGCTCGATGAAGATCTTATCCTTTTGTGTTGTTTCATTCTAGTTGATCAGTAGTGGAGCCCAGTTGGGGTCGATCGGGGATCTGTGTAGCATGTGGGGTAGTCCTCTTTTTATTTTGGTTCCGTAGTCGGACCTTTGATTGTATCTGGATGATGTAATGCTTTATTCATGTAATTGTGTGAAGTGGCGATTGTAAGCCAACTATGTATCTCTTTCCCTTATGTATAACATGGGATGTGTGAAGATTACCTCACTTGCGACATTGCTTTCAATGCGGTTATGCCTCTAAGTCATGCTTCGACACGTTGGAGATATAGCCGCATCGAGGGTGTTACACTTATAGATCTTGATGCTCAATGTTCAAGTAGCTTCATCCAGGTGTTCCATTGAAAAACACTTTTCAAATAACCCTGTATGCTTTCGAGAAATTCTACATCATTTTTTATCAACAATATGTTAACAACATATACTCATCAAAAATTCTATAGTGCTCCCACTCACTTCTTTGGAAATACAAGTTTCTCATAAACTTTGTATAAACCCAAAATCTTTGATCATCTCATCAAAGCGTACATTCCAACTCCGAGATGCTTACTCTAGTCCTTAGAAGGATTGCTGGAGCTTTGCATACTTGTTAGCATCTTTCAGGATTGACAAAACCTTTTGGTTGTATCACATACAACCTTTCCTCAAAAAAATCATCAAGGAAACAATGTTTTGACATCCTATCTGCAAGATTTCATAAATAATGCAGTAATTGCTAACATAATTCCAAAAGACTCTTAGCATCGCTATGAGTGAGAAAGCCTCATCGTAGTCAACTCCTTGAACTTGTCGGGAAACATCTTAACGACAAGTCTAGCTTTCTTAATGGTGACACTTACCATCATTGTCCGTCTTCCTTTTAAAATCAATCTGCACCCAATAGCCTTATGACCATCAAGTAGTTCTTCCAAAGTATATACTTTGTTTTATACATGGATCCTCTCTCGGATTTTATGGCCTCGAGCCATTCGTCAGAATCCGGGCCCACCATCACTTCTCCATAGCTCGTAGGTTCATTGTTGTCTAGCAACATGACTTCCAAGACAGGATTACATACCTCTCTGAAGTAGTATGCATCCTTGTCGACCTATGAGGTTTGGTAGTGACTTGATCCGAAGTTTCATGATCACTATGATAAGCTTCCACTTCAATTGGTGTAGGTGCCACAGGAACAACTTCCTGTGCCCTGCTACAAACTAGTTCAAGTGGCGGTTCAGTAACCTCATCAAGTCTCCATCATCCTCCCACTCAATTCTTTCGAGAGAAACTTTTCCTCGAGAAAGGACCCATTGATAGAAACAATTACTTTTGCTTCCGGATCTGAAATAGGACTATACCCAACTATTTTGGGTATTCTATGAAGATGCATTTATCTGCTTTGGGTTCGAGCTTATTAGCCTGAAACTTTTTCACATAAGCGTCGCAACCCCAAACTTTTAAGAAATGACAGCTTATGTTTTTCTAAACCATAGTTCATACGGTGTCGTCTCAACGGAATTGTGTGGTGCCCTATTTAAAGTGAATGTGGAAGTCTCTAATGCCTAACCCATAAACGATAGTGGTAATTCGATAAGAGACATCATGGTATGCACCATATCCAATAGGGTGTAGTTATGATGTTCGGACACACCATCACACTATGGTGTTCCAGGCGGTATTAGTTGTGAAACAATTTCCGCAATGTCTTAATTGTGTGCCAAACTCGTAACTCAGATATTCATCTCTATGATCATATCATAGACATTTTATCCTCTTGTGACGATGATCTTCAACTTCACTCTGAAATTACTTAAACCTTTCAATAATTCAGACTTGCGTTTCATCAACTAAATATACTCAGCATCCACTCAAATCATCTGTGAAGTAAGAACATAACGATATCCACTGCGTGCCTCAGCACTCATTGGACTGCACACATCAAAATGTATTACTTCCAACAAGTTGTTTCTTGTTCCATCTTACTAAAAACAAGGTATTTCCGTCATCTTGCCCATGTGGTATGATTTACATGTCTCAAGTTATTCAAAATCAAGTGATTCCAAATGATCCATCTGTATGGAGTTTCTTCATGCATATTTACCAATAGACATGGTTCGCATGTCTCAATCTTTTCAAAAACGAGTGAGTCCAAAGATCCATCAACATGGAGCTTCTTTATGCGTTTTATACCAACATGACTCAAATGGCAGTGCCACAAGTATGTGGTACTATCATTACTATCTTATATCTTTTGGCATGAACATGTGTATCACTATTATCGAGATTCAATAAACCATTCATTTTAGGTGCAAGACCATTGAAGGTATTATTCAAATAAACAGAGTAACCATTATTCTCCTTAAATGAATAATCGTATGGCGATAAACATAATCCAATCATGTCTATGCTCAATGCAACCACCAAATAACAATTATTTCGGTTTAACACCAATCCCGATGGTAGAGGGAGCGTGCGATGTTTGATCACATCAACTTTGGAAACACTTCCAACACATATCTTCATCTCACCTTTAGCTAGTCTGCGCAGCCTTTTATTTCGAGTTACTAACACTTAGCAACCAAACCGGTATTTATTACCCTGGTGCTACTAGGAGTACTAGTAAAGTACACAATAATATAACCTATATTCAAAATACTTCTGTCAACCTTGTCAGCCTTCTCATCTACCAAGTATCTAGGGTAGTTCTGCTTCAATGACCGTTCCCCTCATTACAGAAGCACTTAGTCTCGGGTTTGGGTTCAACCTTTGGGTTTCTTCACTAGAGCAGCAACTGATTTGCCATTTCATGAAGTATCCCTTCTTTCCCTTGCTCTTATTGAAACTAGTGGTTTAACCATCAACAATTGATGCTCCTACTTGATTTCTACTTTCGCGTTGTCAAACATCGCGAGTTGCTCAAGAATCATCATGTCTATCCCTTATATGTTATAGTTCATCACGAAGCTCTAATAGCTTGGTGGCAGTGACTATGGAGAACCATCACTATCTCATATGGAAGATTAACTCCCACTCGATTCAAGCGATTGTAGTACTCAGACCATCTGAGCACATGTTGAACGATTGAGCTTTTCTCCCTTAGTTTGCAGGCTTAAGAAACTTGTCAGAGGTCTCATACCTCTTGACGTGGGCACTAGTCTGAAATCCCAATTTCAATCTTTGGAACATCCCATATGTTCTGCGACATTTGAAAAATGCCTTTGGTGCCACAATTCTAAACCGTTAGCATTACGCACTGAACTATCACGTACTCATCAAAACGAGTATGTCAGATGTTTCCCAACATCTACAGATGATGCTCGAGGTTCAGCACACTGAGCGGTGCATTAAGGACATAATCCTTCTGTGCAGCAATGCCCAGTCCGCATAATTGCTACTGTCAACTCTCAACTAAATTTCCTCTAGGAACATATCTAAAACAGTAGAAACAAAGCGTGAGCTACGACATAATTTGCAAAGAACTTTTGACTATGTTCATGATAATTAAGTTCATCTAATCAAATTATTCAATGAACTTCCACTTAGATAGGCATCCCTCTAGTCATCTAGGTGATACATGATCCGAGTCAACTAGGCAGTGTCCGATCATCACGTGAGACGGACTAGTCATCATCGGTGAACATCTTCATGTTGATCGTATCTTCTATACGACTCATGTTCGACCTTTCGGTCTTCCGTGTTCCGAGGCCATGTCTGTACACGCTAGGCTAGTCAAGTCAACCTAAGTGTTTTGCATGTGTAAATCTGGCTTACACCCGTTGTATTCGAATGTTAGAATCTATCACACCCGATCATCACGTGGTGCTTCAAAATAACGAACCTTTGCAACGGTGCACAGTTAGGGGGGAACACTTTCTTGAAATTTTAGTGAGGGATCATCTTATTTATGCTACCGTCGTTCTAAGAAAATAAGACGTAAACATGACAAACATCACATGCAAATCATAAAGTGACATGATATGGCCAATATCATCTTGCGCCTTTGATCTCCATCTTCGAGGCGCGGCATGAACACCATCGTCATCAGCATGACACCATGATCTCCATCATCGTGTCTTCATGAAGTTGCCTCGCCAACTGTTACTTCTACTACTATGGATAACGGTTAGCAACAAAGTAATGTAACTACATGGCATTTTCATTGACACGCGGGTCATAAATAAATTAAGACAACTCCTATGGCTACTTCTGGTTGTCATACTCATCGACATGCAAGTTGTGATTCCTATTACAAGAACATGATCAATCTCATACATCACATATATCATTCATCACATCCTTTTGGCCATATCACATCACATAGCATACCCTGCAAAAACAAGTTATACGTCCTCTAATTGTTGTTGCATGTTTTACGTGGCTTCTATGGGTTTCTAGCAAGAACGTTTCTTACGTACGCAAAAGCCACAGCGGTGATATGCCAATTGTTATTTACACTTCATAAGGACCCTCTTCATCAAATCCGATCCGACTAAAGTGGGAGAGACAGACACCCGCTAACCACCTTATGTATCAAGTGCATGTTAGTCGGTGGAACCTGTCTCATGTAAGAGTACGTGTTAGTCGGAGAAGTTGAGGGAGAACTTCAACAACACGACGACGTGGTGGTGATGGAGCTCGTGGTTCTCCGGCAGGGCTTCGCCAACTGGTGATGGAGCTCGTGGTGATGGAGTCACTTTACTCGTTCCGTAACGCATGATCCCGTGGCTAAATCCTTAGTCACATTGAGCTCATTATGATGATGCATTACCGAGTGGGCACAGAGATACCTCTCCGTCATACGGAGTGACAAATCCCAGTCTCGATTCGTGCCAACCCAACAGACACTTTTGGAGATACCTGTAGTGCACCTTTATAGCCACCCAGTTACGTTGTGACGTTTGGTACACCCAAAGCATTCCTACGGTATCTGGGAGTTGCACAATCTCATGGTCTAAGGAAATGATACTTGACATTAGAAAAGCTCTTAGCAAACAAACTACACGATCTTGTGCTATGCTTAGGATTGGCTCTTGTCCATCACATCATTCTCCTAATGATGTGATCCCATTATCAATGACATCCAATGTCCATGGTCAGGAAACCATAACCATCTATTCATCAACGAGCTAGTCAACTAGAGGCTTACTAGGGACATGTTGTGGTCTATGTATTCACACATGTATTACGGTTTCCAGTTAATACAATTATAGCATGAACACTAGACAATTATCATGAACAAGGAAATACAATAATAACTATTTTATTATTGCCTCTAGGGCATATTTCCAACATTGACCTCGTCCACCTAACTCTCTTTGCACAGTGCATAGACCCCTCTCGCGCGTCCGAAACTTCCTCGAACCCTACCCGGGCAGTCGTCACCGATGGGTCCGGATCATCCCCTAACATCTATAAAACATCTCCGTTTTTCTTTTTGGTCTCCCTAGCCTATTTTTCCCGACCGTCTGATTTCGATCGGAGGGACTCGGTAGCCCCTAACCTAATCCCCCACCTATATATGAGCATAACCCTAATCCTAGGATGTCCCATCTGTCCATTACGCCCACTGCTGCAAGCCCACCTGGTCTCCTCCTCGGCATCCTCACCGAGCGAACCACCATCCATCCCAATCCACCTCCCTCCAACCCAGGCCTCTGACCGCCTCCGATTATTTCTGCGCCACCAAAAATCCCCAGCAGCCACAGCCCTCATCCTCGTTAGCCCCGTTGCTGCCGGCGACCTCAACCACCATGGCATCACCCTCATCCATCAGGCCAGGACCTCTTCGCGTCCTCTCCTTCCCTTCCTCCTTTCCCGTTCTTGTCTCTCTCTCATATGGAGCTCTTTGTCTCCCAGAAACCACAACACACGACCCACGACCTCGAGCTGCCATGGATGGGGGCCACCAAGTCCAACTAAAAATGCCAGGAACTACTCCGCCACGACCTCCTCCGGTCTCGTCTGCCCCATCCCCGTCGAAGGCCCGCCATTGTCGCTTTGGTCCGACGTGACTAGCGTGACTAGTTCCTCTGCCTCACGCTCGTCCGCGTCTCCTCTTGACCCCGGGCCTGTCATCGCTCGCGCCTCCGTGACCCTCCACCGCTCCTTGCTGTTCCGGACGGATCCAGCTGCATCTGCGCCATCCCCGTGCCGGTGCCTCGTGCCTCATCGTCGGCTAGCCGCAAGTCCCAGCCCCAGCTCCGCCGGCCGGCCATTGGGTCTGCATCCTTTGCTTCGAGCGACAAAGGGTAATGGGCCATGCCCGCGTTGACCAGTCGCCTCGTTCGATCCACATCAACCCGCGCCTGGGCCGTGTCTCCCAAAGGCCCAGCCTGCTCCTCCGCGGACCCAGCAACCGCGTCCTCCCGCGGGCCGCCTTCCCAGCCGGGCCGAGGCCCCTGGTTGAGCAGCCCCAAGCACCCTCCTTTTTTTCCATTGTTGGGCCAGCTAGATATGGCCCGATGTGTTTTTTTCCTCCTGCGAATTTGTCTATTACCCACAGGAATTTCTATTTTACAGAAAAGCCCTCCAACATCATGCATATCATAACTCACCAACCGTGCATCGGATCTAAATAAATAATATATGCAACTAGCTTAGAATTTCATCTAGTTTCATAATATGCTGCCTTCATCCATGTTAAAAATGTTAAAAATTGTTGTTTGTTTAACTTTGCCTATTGCCATGTTAAAATGCTTTAATTCATAACTAATTAACCGTAGCTCCCAATTTAATAAACTTTATATGTAAATGGTGTAGAAAACTGCCTAGTTTAACATGGTGGCTTTACTTTGCATGTTTAACAACTCTAAAATATGGTTTAGGGCAGAATAGTACCAAATTCATAATATGCATATGAGGATTTTCCGGAATTGTTGTTTGTTATATCCGGCCTCATTTAAACTTGTCTAGATAGGTAGTTTTTCTTATGCTTCATCTCTTGCCATGTTTAACAAAATTTAATATTGTTGGGCTCCCAAACGGGAGAGAACTAAATAATTGATGTGGTGTTTCGTCAATACGTAACTCGTTGCATATTGAGCCCCACCTAATTTGTAGTATTATTTGTGCACTTTGCCATGTCTTGCCTCATTAAAACGGACATGCGTCATACTTGGTTGTTCATCATGCCATGATTATGTGATGGTTGTTTACCATATTGGTTGCTTATTTCCGGTGTTGCTTCTTCGGGTTAGTTCCGATAACGTCACGTTTGTGAGGATTCGTTTGACTTCGTCCGTTTGTCTTCTTCATGGACCCGTTCTTCTTCCTTGCGGGATCTCATGCAAGATGACCATACCCTCAAAATCACTTCTATCTTTGATTGCTAGTTGTTCGCTCTATCATTATGTCACGCTACCTACCACTTGCTATATCATGCCTCCCATATTGCCATGTCAAGCCTCTAACCCACCTTCCTAGCAAACCATTGTTTGACTATGTTACCGCTTTTGCACAGCCCCTCTTATAGTGTTGCTGTTTGCAGGTGAAGTTGAAGTTTGTTCCATGGTGGAACATGGATATGTTGGGATATCACAATATCTCTTATTTAATTAATACATCTATATACTTGGTAAAGGGTGGAAGGCTAGGCCTTATGCCAGGTGTTTTGTTCCACTCTTGCCGCCCTAGTTTCCGTCATACCGGTGTTATGTTCCTCGATTTTGCGTCCCTTACGCGGTTCGGTGTTATGGGAACCCCTTGACATTTCGCTTTGAATAAAACTCCTCCGGCAAGGCCCAACCTTAGTTTTACATTTTCCTAACAACCTATACCTTTCCCTTAGAAGTAATTAACCCGAGGGTCATTTTTATTCTACCCTCCCCCCCCCCCGGGGGGGGGGGGCATTTCTTCTCTAAGTGTTGGTCCGAACCGGGCAGCCTGCGGGGCCACCTCGGGGCAACTTGAGGGCTGGATTTACTCGTAGCTAGACCTATCTAGTGTTGCCCTGAGAACGAGATATGTGCAGCTCCTATTGGGATTGTCGGCACATCGGGCGGCTTTGCTGGTCTTGTTTTACCATTGTCAAAATGTCTTGTAACCGTGATTCCAAGACTGATCGGGTCTTCTCGGGAGAAGGAATATCCTACATTGACCGTGAGAGCTTGTGATGGGCTAAGTTGGGACACCCCACAGGGTTTGAACTTTCGAAACCCATGCCCGCGGTTATGTGCCAGATGAGAATTTGTTAATGTCCGGTAGTAGAGAACTTGACAATTAACTTAATTAAAATGAATGAACCGCGGGTGTAGCCGTGATGGTCTCTTTTCGGCGGAGTCGGGGAAGTGAACACGGTTGTTGTGTTATGCTTGAACGTAAGTAGTTTCAGGATCACTTCTAGCTTCTCAACCATTGCGTTGCTTCTTTTCTCGCTCTTATTTGCGTATGTTAGCCACCACATATTCTTAGTGCTTGCTACAGCACCACCTCATTACCTTACCCTACCCATAAGCTTAAATAGTCTTGATCTCGCGGGTGTGAGATTGCTGAGTCCTCGTGACTCATAGATACTTCCATACAGTTGCAGGTGCCAATGATGCCAGTACAGGTGACGCAACCTGAGCTCAAGCGGGAGCTCGATGAAGACCTTGGTCATTGTTTTGTGTCTTTTCCGGTTGATCAGTAGTGGAGCCCAGTTGGGACGATCAGGGATCTAGCATTTGGGGTTGTCTTCCTTTTATTTTGGTTCCGTAGTCGGACCTTGATTGTATTCTGGATGATGTATCATTAACTTGTTATTGGTGTGAAGTGGTGATTGTAAGCCAACTCTTTATCCCTTTCTTATTCAGTACATGGGATTGTGTGAAGATTACCCCACTTGCGACTAATCTACCATGCGGCTATGCCTCTAAGTTGTGCCCCGACACTTGGAAGATATAGCCGCATTGTGGGTGTTACAGGTTGGTAATCAGAGACATCCCCGACTTAGGAGCCCCCTGCTTCATCGAATCGCTGACGTTGTTGAGTCTAGAACAAAATGTTTTGGGTCTTAGGATTATATATATATCGGAGAGTATGATTCTTTTTACTCCTCAGTCCCTTCGTCGCTCTGGTGAGGTCTCCTGATGTAGAAGTTTTGACTCTCCTCTCCTCAAATTTCACGAAAAAAATTAGGATCACACAGGTATCTTGGAGTCGTTACTATAGTCTTGTGACGAGAGCATTTTTCTTGGTGCCTCCTGACATTTAGGGGTTGTGGCAGTGTCCCGGGGAGTTGAGCTCCGAGGTGTTGTTGTTGCAATTTTATCGTTGCAGTTCTGGAATACCTGAGTTCGCCGACATCGAAAATCTCTTTTATGCAGTTGTTGGTGAGATAACCTCGACACCACCCAGTACTGGGGATGTTGTTTGGGAGTATTGCCATAACTCGTATAACAGATGCTTTTCGAAGGTTGAGGTACACGATTTCCGAAGGTTTCTTGGTTATGTGTTGAAGGATGGATACAGCTGGATGTAGGGATTGTTAGTTTGGGTGAGATATTATGCTTCCCATGTATCCCCAACACATGATTGCATAACTAGAAAGTTTTCAGAGTTTATAAGTGGGAATTCAAGTAGCTCCTAGGATATATTTGTGACAGATGTATGATATGAAATTGGGGTTCAACGTCTAGTGGTCCGGCTATCCACGATTAGTTTTACAGTGGTCTCGTTGTGTCTTAAAGAGTCCTTGGCTATGCTGACTCGGGGACGCTTCGTTTGACATGTGCACTGCCTTGTACATGATGGTGTTGTACGATCGAGCCCGTGTGGGCCCCACCATGAAAACTTCAGACGAAATCTCTATCATATGTTTGTTCCGGCTTATTTTGCAAGCCAATCCTTTGTTTTGTTTTAATTGTGGTATTCAAGTTTCTTCAATGTCCAGTGTTGATTCCATACCTTTCCTAAGTAGGGTTCTCATATATCTATGTGGATGCTAATCTTTCTTGTTTATCGAGATTGTCATGTTAATTCTTTCCAACCGGTGTGCTTCTCTTCAAGTGGATCCGATCATTTTCAACATCCACAAGATCAATTCTAAACTTTTTCTCAAGGTGTTCGTTTCATCCATCCCCAAGTTGCCTTTGTTTTCCTGCCCTCCCACCCTTTTTCTTCAGGACTCAGAATTCTTAATCGGATATCTGTTTTATTCATGTGAAGTCTCTTTATTCTTTTCTTTTAATGTTCTTATCCGGTGATTCTCGGAACACTAACGGAGTTTCAAGTTCATCGCTCTTCTTTCTCTTTCTTCTCCGGTGGATTCAATTCAAGCTTTTGGTGTTGATCATATCCATTTTCCTTGTTTCAAATGCTTTCCCGTGCCATTGCACCTCTTAATCGCTCACCTCTCTCTATTCATGTCCGAAGTGCCGAAGATATCTCAGAAGATTCATGTTTCCATTCTTAATCCGTTTGAGCTATTTTGAGGTTGTTATCTCTTTTGAGGCATTTAATTCAACCGATGCAATCTCTCTTTTCAAGCAAACTTTTGAACGGTGTTTCTCCTGAGTGGGCCCCAACCCATAGGTCTTTTCCCAGGATCTTACCCGGCTCTTCCGATTTTCCCGGAGCTATCCTCAAATTCTTTCAAAGTTTGACATAAGGATGAATTTTCATCAGTCGTATGTTTTTCTCCAAGATCTTTCAAATTCTTTTCATCGTTGGCTCAACCTTTCCATTCTTCATTCTGGAGTGCCTCAATAATTCAAGGTGCCGTATCTCATCGTCATTCTCGGATTTTGAAGACCAAAGAAGAGTTTTCCTCCAAATATTATCCGTTCTCTCAAAGATTCAGGGTTCTATAATTATGCCATCCTCACATAATTGTTTTCGACTGTGAGAATTCTTTTCACCCATCCGTAGCAATTCAAGAGTCTTTTCAGATTGATTCTTCGTAGCCCATCATCTCAGAATTATTCATTCCAGCTTTCAGCTCTCGTTCTCAAATTCTTCCGGGGCGTTGTTCAAGTATTCTCTAATCAGCTCGTGATCTATTCGTTCTCATGTATCTAAATTCCTTCAAGTATCTACATTCGTTTCCAAATTTTCCTGGTGAATTGTGCCTTTGCTACGTTCATTTTTTCTTACGGTGGTATGTTCAAGATTTCTCTTCCTTTGTTTTCATATCAATTTATTCGTTGTTTCAATCCTTCTGGTGGTTCGTCGAAGACCTTCTCAAGTTTGCGCTATATCTATCTAAATCCTTTCTACAAGAATAAGTAGTATGCCAAATCCATTGCTTGTCATCAATTTAAATTGGTGAAGGATAAGCATAATGTAATTCTTATTCTTGTTTCATCCAAGTGATTAATTTATTATTCCGAAGGTTCATCAAAATTCTTGATCTCATTTGTTCATCTTTCTTTTCCGGAGTTCCAAGTTTTTCCGCATTATCTCGTCACAAAGCTCCATCTAAATCATTGCAAGGTTTCACCTTGTGTTTTCAACTTCTCTTTCCTTTCGTTTGATCATCCTTTTGTTACCGGAGTTCTTCTTGGAGGCTCTACATGGTGGTTTTCCAAGGATTCTTTTTATTCTTCAATTGTTCTTAAAGATTTCTCTCAGAGTTATGATCCACCAAGCTATATACTCAAAATTAAACACGGTGCGAAACACATGTTTTGTTTTGAGGAGATCAAGTATTCCTCTTCTTGCATTCCGAAGTGCAATTCTTTCTAGCGTATCATTTGAGGTGGTGTTATGTCAATCTTGATAATTTGAGTTCATGTTTCATGATTCACATGTTGTCAAGAATGAGGTATTTTAAATCCATCAATCTCTTCGTTGGAGTGATCTTGGGTTATATTTCACCTAAAGCCTTCCATAAGGAATGTTGCTTATTGTGGTGTCTATCGATAATCCAAGTTTCCTCCTATTCTCGCGGTGAAAGGAGTTTTCACCTCTTCGTTGCTCTCAAGCAATCAATTGTTTGCCGTTAGTGGCCAGTTGTCACCTCATAATTTTGACACATTTTCCATAAGACCACAACAAGCTTGTTCTTTTTTTGTTGATTTTTTCAACAACTTCGTTCAATCCTTCTCTTAAGGATGCTCTCTCAAATTCATTCGAGGTAGAAGATGTTCTTTTCTTCTTCGTTACTTTTAATCCATTCTATCTTTTGTTCCTGAGGCATTGTGATGTTGCACGCTTCGACCCATCATCTCATTTTTTTGGCAAAGATCATGTTCTTTCTTTTGCTTATCCATTCAACCGGAGTGTCGTGCCCTCTTTTCAAGTTCTTCCCATTCTGTCAAGTTTTGCCTCCCTTCTCAACCGGAGTGCTGTCTGAAGTCTTTCTTACCCCTTGTGCCATTCTTTCAATAGTTCCTGAGGTAGTGTGTTGTTGATTTCATCAAGTATCCTCTCATCTTGTCAAGTTCATATTCTATGCCTTCCATTTCCAACCGGAGTGTTTTCATAATTGATCTTTATCGTTCCTTGTACATCTCGTTTCAACCAGAGTGCTTGCATGTACTTCTTGTCCATTGCAACCCTTTTCTTATGTCTTTCAACCTACAAGGTTCTAGTAATGTTCTGTGTTTCCTCTTTTCCAACGGAGTGTTTTCAACTTTGTTCATCTTTGTTGTTTTCTCTCCTTCAATTTGTCCAACCTTGCAAGGTTCTTTGGTTTCACTCATTTGTCAAAGAAGCAACTTAGTTTTAACTTTTCTCTTCCTCTTCCTCTTCCTTTTCTCTCCGGTGCCATCCTAGATCTCGGGACGAGATCCACTTGTAGTGGTGTAGTGTTGTAACACCCCGAGACCGATGCGCCAGGTGTCTTCCAGTTATTCGCTGTTGTTGCCTTGTCATTCGCTTGTGTGCTGCATCTTGCCATGTCATCATCCACATTCCATCTCCATGTTTTCAAAACGTGCATTCGTCCGGGTATCCCAGTTCTCTCCGTTGTCCGTTCTGAGCCCAGACACAGTTGCACGCACCCGCGGCACGTCTGAAATATTATTTTACAAGTGGCCGGGAAATGTTCTCGGAATGGGTAGAAAGTTAGCATGCGATGTTGTTATAGTGTATATAGGCCGTCCGCCAATATTTGTCACATTAGGAGTTCATTTGTTAGCCCAACCGTTAAACTATAGCGGCAGTAAAGTCGGTCAAATCATCAGATGTTTTCGATATCCGAAAACTCCAGCCGGGCCTCCTCTTCTCTCTCTCTCTTCTCAGCCAAACCACACACTTGACCTCGTCCGCCTAACCCTCTTTGCACAGTGCATAGACCCCTCTCGCACGTCCGAAACTCCACCGAACCCGACCCGGGCAGTCGTCACCGATGGGTCTGCATCATCCCCTAACATCTATAAAACATCTCTATTTTTCTTTTCGGTCTCCCTAGTCTATTTTTCCTGACCGTTTGATTTCGATCGAAGGGACTCGGTAGCCCCTAACCAAATCGATCCCCTACCTATATATGAGCCTAACCCTAATACTAGGATGTCCCATCCGTCCATTCTGCCCACCTCCGCCAGCCCACCTGGTCTCCTCCTCGGCTTCGTCACCGAGCCAACCACCATCCATCCCGATCCATCTCCCTCCAACCCGAGCCTCTGACTGCCTCCCATGATTTCCGCGCCACCAAAAATCCCCAGCAGCCACAGCCCTCGACCTCGTCAGCCCCGTCGCCGAAGGCGATCTCAACCACCACGGCGTCGCCCTCATCCATCAGGCCAGGACCCCTTCGCGCCCTCTCCTTCCCTTCCTCCTATCCCATTCTTCTCGCTTTCTCATATGGGGCTCTCTGTCTCCTAGAAACCACCCACAACTGACGACCTCGAGCTACGATGGATGGGCGCCACCAAGTCCAACCACAAACGCCAGGAACCGCTCTGCCACGACCTCCTTCGGCCTCGTCCGCCCCAGCCCCGTCGAAGGCCCGCCGTTGTCGCTCTGGTCCGGCGTGACCAGCGCGACAAGTTCCTCTGCCTCATGCTCGTCCTCGTCTCCTCTCGACCCCGAGCCTGTCATCGCTCGCGCCTCCGCGGCCCTCTGCTGCTCCTTGCCATTCCGGACGGATCCGGTTGCATCCGCGCCATCCCCGTGCATGTGCCATCATGCCTCATCGTTGGCTGGCCGCGAGTCCCAGCCCCAGCGCCGCCGGCCGGCCATCGGGTATGCATCCTTTGCTATGAGAGACAGAGGGTAACGGGCCATGCCCGCGTTGACCAGTCGCCTCGTTCGATCCGCACCAACCCGCGCCTGGGCCGTGTCTCCCGAAGGCCCAACCTGCTCCTCCGCGGACCCAGCAACCGCGTCCTCCCATAGGCAGCCTTCCCAACCGGTCCAAGGCCCATGGGTGAGCAGCCCCAAGCACCCTCCTTTTTTCTTCCACTGTTGGGCCAGCTAGATACGGACCAATGTGTTTTTCTCCTGCTGCGAATTTGTCTATTACCCATAGGAACGTCTGTTTTATAGAAAAGCCATCCAACATCATGCATATCATAACTCACCAACCGTGCATCGGATCTAAATAAATAATATATGCAACTTGCTTAGAATTTTGTCTAGTTTTATAATATGCTGCCTTAATCCATATTAAAAATGTTTAAAATGATGTTTGTTTAACTTTGCCTATTGACATGTTAAAATTCTTTAATTCATAACTAATTAATCGTAGCTCCAAATATAATAAACTTTATATGTAAATGGGGTAGAAAAATGCCTAGTTTAACATGGTGGCTTTACTTTGCATGTTTAACAACTCTAAAATATGGTTTATGGCATAATAGTACCAAATTCATAATATGCATATGAGGATTTTCTGGAATTGTTGTTTGTTATATCCGGCATCATTTAAACTTGTCTAGATAGGTAGTTTTTCTTATGCTTCATCTCTTGCCATGTTTAACAACATTTAATATTGTTGGGTTCCCGAATGGGAGAGAACTAAATAATTGATGTGGTGTTTCATCAATACGCAACTCATTGCATATTAAGCCCCACTTAATTTGTAGTATTGTTTGTGCACTTTGCCATGCCATGCCTCATTAAACCAGACATGCGTCATACTTGGTTGGGCATCATGCCATGATTATGTGATGGTTGTTTACCATGTTGTTTGCTTCTTCCCGGTGTTGCTTCTTCGGGTTAGTTCCGATAACGTCGTGTTTGTGAGGATTCGTTCGACTTCGTCCGTTTGTCTTCTTAATGGACTCGTTCTTCTTCCTTGCGGTATCTCATGCAAAATGACCATACCTCGAAATCACTTCTATCTTTGCTTGCTAGTTGTTCGCTCTATCATTATGTCGCGCTACCAACCACTTGTTATACCATGCCTCCCATATTGCCATGTCAAGCCTCTAACCTACCTTCCTAGCAAACCATTGTTTGTCTATGTTACCGCTTTTGCTCGGCCCCTCTTATAGCATTGCTAGTTGCAGGTGAAGCTAAAGTTTGTTCCATGTTGGAACATGGATATGTTGGGATATCACAATATCTCTTATTTAATTAATACATCTATATACTTGGTCAAGGGTGGAAGGCTCGGCCTTATGCCTGGTGTTTTTTTCCACTCTTTCTGACCTAGTCGGACCTTGATTGTATTCTGGATGATGTATGTTTAACTTGTTATTGGTGTGAAGTGGCGATTGTAAGCCAACTCTTTATCCCTTTCTTATTCAGTACATGGGATTGTGTGAAGATTACCCCACTTGCAACTAATCTACCATGCGGCTATGCCTCTAAGTCGTGCCCCGACATGTGGGAGATATAGCCGCATTGTGGGTGTTACAACCAGGAGTACGTGCTGGAAGATGACCTTGGCTCGTTCCTCGAGCTGGGCTGGGAGGAGGAGGCGCGAGAAGTCGGCGCCTTTCAGGACCCCTCCGGAAGCCTCGCCAACCGCGCCGGCGACAACTGCTACAGGGTGCCACTAATTCCTCATGAGCAGGCTTATGCTAACCATGGTACGCAGGGGGGTCAGGTCGCAGCAGCAGATGGTGGTCCCATCTCGTCGGCCTCCCTCCCGCCAGGGGGGCACGCTGGGGGCTGCAGGAAGGAACCGGGACGAAGTCCCTCCCCAGCGCCGCGCAGAACAAGGTGTCCCCCGAAGGTAGGCCCTCTGCCGGGGAGGTGCTCTAGAGCCTGCCCCCGATAGAGGACACGTGGTCGCCGAGGGCACCACTGGCGTCCTCTCTGCCCTCATTGGTGCCGTCCTGGTCTCCCGTCGTCCTAACAGTGGTAGGGGGTGGCGCAATGTGGGGCCCTCATCTGGCGATATGAAGTAAGGCTCACGCCTGTGAAGATTGCCGCATGTGACACTCTCACGTAATAACGAGTGGGGATGTACATGCCTCGGAGTGTTAGGAGTGCCGCCCTCGGGCCTCGGGGGCTCCCTCCCACGTCCTAGTGGCAGCACTTAGCTCCGCACTAGTGAGAAGAATTGAAGACAAGAAGACTAGACTATTTTCCGGACGTGGCCATTTGCTTTGGATCCCTTTTCTGTAGCCTTGCCTTCTGGATTTGGATTTGAGTTGAAGTTGAATTTTCATTGATGCGCGCGGGGGTGCCTTCTCTCGTTCGAGCGATTTCCTTTTGTCTGGTTCTTGCCTTATTTCAGAATTCACGTCTATTGCCTCCCCCTCACGGGCCCCTCGCGAGCGGGGCTGAGCAAGACGCACACGCGCCACGCGCATGCCGCGCCCCGGCTAGCACACTACTAGGAAAAGGCCTATAGATGAAATGGATACTAATGGCGCACCTGACATGTGGTGCGCCACTACAATATAGCAGTGGCGCACCATGTGCAGGTGCGCCATTAGTGTGGAAGACACTAATGGCGCACCAGATACATGGTGCGCCACTAGTAACAATTTTTTTCATTTTTCCAAACATACTAATGGCGCATCATGTAGACAGTGCGCCATTACTAGTCAAAACTAGTAATGGCGCACTGTCCACAGGTGCGGCATTACTAAGTTTTTTTCAAAAAAATTCAATTTTTTTTTCAAAACTAGTAATGGCGCACCATGGCAGAGTGCTCCATTACTAGTGCCATTACTAGTTTAACTAGTAATGGCGCATCTACAACACAGTGCGCCACTACTATATTTTTTTCCGAAACTACTATCATTTTTATTTTTCGAACTCATGAATATTTTTAAACTTAATTCATGGGCACTTTTTGAATTCATGAATATCTTTTCAAATTCTATGATATTTTTTCATATTCAATATGAAAAAATATTGAATATTCATGAGGACACTCGATCTCGATCCGCCTCCATCTCGATCGCTAGCAATCCCCCCTCGCCAGATCCCCCTCGCTGCCGAGCACCCCCCGCACCCTTCCCCGCTCCACCGCCGCCGATGACCCACCTCACCCTCCCCCGCTCCACCGCCGCCGATGACCCACCGCACCCTCCCCCGCTCCAGCGCCGCCGAGGACACCCCCGCACCCTCCCCCGCTCCACCGCCGCCGACGACCCACCGCACCTTCCCCCGCTCCACCGTCACAAATGAATGCAACTAAAAATCCCAAAAAAAAATTTGATTATATTTTCAAATAACAAATTTGATGATATTTTCAAATAACAAATAACAAAAATTATTAGATGCAACAAAAAAATAATAATAATTACTTATGGGTACCGCTGGCTGGTGCGCCATTTCTATAAAAAACATACTAATGGTGCACCGCCAGGGGGTGCGCCATTAGTAATCTTCTCCCTAGCTAGCTAACTCGCCTGATCCCTTCATCCCTCCCTCCACTTCCCCCCCTCCCTCCACACCCACTCCGATGACCTCCTCTCCCCTCCTTTGAAGAAGCACTGAATTTTTGGCCCCTCTCTCTCTCACGCTCGCTCGGCCCCTCTATTAGGTTTTCCCCCACTCCACCCAAGCGCGCCGCCGGCTGTCTACCTCCTCCAGCTCCGACCCCTCCACGCCTCGCCGCCGGCGCCGCCGTCCCCCGACTCCGCCCCGCCCTGACTGCCTGACGCCGGTGAGTTCCTCGTCTCTCTGTCTCCTCTCTCGTGTATACTGCTCTAGTGTGAACTGCTACTTTGGATTGGCGGCTGCCAGTGAAACAATTTTGTATGGTGCTGGCAATGTGGTTGGTACTGTCAATGCTTAGTGTGATTTTGTTGGTACAGCCAATGTTCCTGGTAGTGTGAATTGGCTGCTGCTGCTAGTTCGGTTGCCTAATGTGCTTCTGTATGGTGCGTGGTAGATAGTGGCTACTGTGACATCAGATTAGCACTTTTTGGACAACGACATAACTGAATTTTTGGTCTAACACCAAGATCTCCTACTCCTGATCAATTGAACGAAACCCACTGTTGACTGTACCAATGGAACAAAGCTGCAGGGTACATTATGTTAAAGATTTCCTACTTTAGTGATTTTTAGGAAGAGCACTTAAAATTTTTATTCAACATTGATTTCCTACTTTAGTCAAAAATTATTTGAATTAGTTTTAGTGCAACAGAGGCAACTCAGAGTTTGAAAATGGCATTAAAGGAATTTGTTTTGGGGGTAAATTCTATTATGAAATAATTCCTACTGTTATTTAAAATATAAATGAAATGATTTGGAACACCAAGCAAGAGTTATGTTTCAAGTTGCTGAACCTTTTCATATAAGCTTGCAGAAGATTTAATTGATCATACAGAAAATGAAAAATGAAGGTCATACCGATCCTAGTTGGTATTATTTTTCATGGCTAGAAGATATATTGTTGTACCCCGAGTGAAGGGAAGGAGTTTGCTGGGTTTTTTCTCCGACCATCGTGTCGTGATGATTTTGCAGGTACCCAGAGAGGCCCTTGAGTTAGCCAGAATGTCGATTAACTTCCGTTCCGGCAAATTCGGGTACTCCATATGTCCTATTTTCAGCGAAGGTCATGCTGAAATTTTTCGTGAATTTTAGCATGACTTTGCTAAAAAATAGGACATATGGGGTACTTGCGACAAATGCATGGGCCGGGGTATCTTAGCACTTAATTAAGTAGGATCAACTGCCTCTTGTGTTATACATATAGAAGTGTGATATCAACTCATAGTTATTACTAATGTCAGTTGCTCGTCATCGATAAACCCTAATCTAGAAGAGGAACCACTCATCCTATGTAGTTTTGAATTATGAACGTAGGAAATGTCGTCATCGGACGATGAAAGTCTCCCGAGGGAGTGCAACTGGTGCCACGACGATCGAGGTCTGTGCGACAGGCCTCACCTGGACGATGATCGGTGCTTCAGCATTAATCTCGAGGAGACCTTCGAAGTTGAAACGGTACGCAACGACGACAATTGTTTTTTTCATAATTAAGCATGACTTCAACTATTTCAACGTGTAATTTTCATCTTTTACAATTCGAGTATAACTTATCCCATGCCATGCAAGATGATATGTCTTGGAGAGGATGGATTTTGAAGACCATGAAATTTCTGAAACAAAGAAAATTCACCTAAGGACTCATCATGATGTGGACTTTGAAGTAAATCTGTATAATTCTGGGAGCATAACCAGTTTTGGTTGCAAAAATTGGGAAGCATTTTGCAAGATGTATGGTTTTGATGAGGGTATGCTTGTCACCATGGATCTTGGTAATCCTGACATCGACCAAGACAATATGGACATTTGGGTCCTTGTTGATACGCCTCCAGTTCTACCGCTATGTGAGTTTCTCAAACATAGTTATTAGATAACTTATATTGTTTATTTCAAAATAGTTGACGGCTTATTTCCGTTGACAGCTTATTTTTATTGTTCAAACAATGTGCGGGAGATGGTAGACAAAACCCACTACGCCGATGGCTCCGAATTAACAACTTACAAGGAGAAAAATCATCTGGTCGGATTTTGTATTGACATTGAGAATTACAATATCAACAATCAAACTCCTCAACATTATGGTCAATACGTGCCACTAGTGCATGTGTTCAACTACGGTAACTACCATGGAGATACCCTGGTAAGATTTTTACTATTACGACATCCGTGCATCTTTTGCATACTTCTAAAACTAGTACATCATTGCTAACTATGAAGTTATTACTATGTTTTTCAACAGATAATCCCAGAGAATTGTGTGCCTCATTTGATGTATCAGAAAGGTAGTCTTAATGTTTTGAACATACAGCCAGGTCATCCTACGAATCTCAACTGTCCATACGAGATTTCTAAAAGAAGTGGAGACATGAAAATCAAAGGATGGAAAAAAATGTATGGATAGTCGTAAGGAGGTTCTTGGAAGCAAAAGGAAGCGAAGCGCAAGAATTGGAGACAGGATGTTCTCCATTCTCCATAATGGAGAGTCAGGGTCTATATTGTTTTATGCTATTTTGCCTTAAATAGGGTATTTAGGTCCTGCCTAATATGGATGATCATGTGCTAAGAACACTTAAGTAGGGTTGGATCGATGACTATCAAGATGATGATCATATGACTTGTTATTAATAACGAGTAGAAGTTGTATGATGATGATTAGTAGGACTTTTTAGGATTAGTATTACTTCCGACAAACTCGCTACTCGCGGTCTCGAGACTTGTAATGTTCTATCTTTGTTCAGTCTTTTGAATTCGGAGACTAATATGATGAATTGTATTCGGAGACTAATCTTCTATTGTATTCGATGAATCTGCTCTTGCTGTGTGGTGCTGTCTATATTCTGTCCAATAATATATTTTGTAACCTGTGCAAAAATTAGAAAAGTAAAAAAAAACTAATATTCATACTAATGGGGCATCACCCCACAGCGCGCCATTAGTATGCCAAAGCACATGGGTAAATATGGCCCCCTGGGAGGCATACTAATAGCGCATGTTGGTCTATACTAATGGTGCACGGCGTGGTGCGACATTAGTATACCAGATACTAATGGCGCACCTGTGGTGCGCCATTAGTATATAATACTAGTGGCGTCGTACTAGTGGCGCACCAGTAGTGCGCCATTAGTAGACAAAATAGGTGCGCCACTAGTAGGCCTTTTCCTTGTAGTGGCACTTGCTTATCGCGCGGCCCGCTCGAGCGTCTCGACGAGTTCCTCAGGAGCTTCCAACATCACGAGCCAGGTTGGGCTCGTTTAGGTTAAGGGAAACCGCAACAGTAACTTTGCCCCAGGATACTGAGCTCACGAAGACACATATTTGACTCGACCTAACAAGATAAAGGATGCAGCAAATTTACATGAGGGGCTTCCGCTCCAAAAATGCTCTTACAACTTCAAGGGCTGCGCCCGAGCTTCTGTGTGCAGGACAAATAGCTGGGAAACACGGGATCAGTCAGACATGTCGCTTGTCGCGTCCCCCGGATCATCCTCAGACGCGCCGCTGGCATCGCTACCACCATCGCTGGCATCACCATCACCTCCACAAGCACCACCATCACCGTCGTCGACCACATTGCCCGTGTCCGCCGCGACCACCACCCCATCATCATCGGAAGTGAAGGCCCTGACTAGAGCGTCCACATTGTCTTCCACCCATCATGACAGGTCGCCCCGGATGGCCTCGGATACGGAGCGATGGCGGCGTCAAAGTCAAAGTTGGGGTCGGTGTTCTGGAGATGGTTGAAGACGCGGGAGAACGCACACCCGAGCAGGCCGCGGCTCCTCTCTTCAACAAGTTGGCGAGCCCTCTCAGAATGGTTCTCCAGGCATGTCACCATGTCGGCAAAGAAGCGGAGGTGGCTGGCGTAGTAGTTCGCGTGGGGATGAGGAGCATTCTCATCACAGATGTTTCCCAGGCCGACGTTGGCCCTATTCCTGAGGTCCTGGAGCATGGGGGCGTGCACGCGCTCCAGTGTTCGCTGCTGAAGCACTATCTCCTTGTTCTGTCACGCGACGGACTTGGCGTCAGCAATCCGCTGTTGAAGAGGGATCAGCTCGGCGCGGGCGGAGGCCAGTTCGGCCTGTGCCGAGACCAGGGTGGCTGCAGCGGCTTCCTCGCGTCGCTCCACCTCGGTCAACCAGGACATCAGGGCAGCAGTCCTACCGGCGGCCCCAGCTTCCATGAGCTTCAGCTTCAGGTTGTACCTGCTCTTGAGATCCGCGCGAGCCTCGGCCACCCGGCAATCAACCTCCTCCTGGGCCCTAGCCTCGCGCGCGGCGACGGCATCCGCCGCCTGGGAAACTTGACGCTCCCTCCTCTCCAATCGTTTGATATCAAGGCTACGCTCCATGGCTTCCAGCGTCAGCGCCTCCTCGCGCTTTCGGGTCTTGCTACCTCTTGAGCACTGTATTGGTTTTCTCTTGAAGAGGAAAGGTCATGCAGTAAAGTAGCGTAAGTATTTCCCTCAGTTTTGAGAACCAAGGTATCAATCCAGTAGGAGATCACGCTCGAGTCCCACGCACCTACACAAACAAATAAGAACCTCACAACCAACGTGATAAAGGGGTTGTCAATCCCTTCACGGTCACTTACGAGAGTGAGAACTGATAGATATGATAAGATAATATTTTTGGTATTTTATGATAAAGAGAAATAAAGATGCAAAGTAAAATAAACGGCAATGGAAATAGCTAAGTGTTGGAAGATTAATATGATGGAAAATAGACCCGGGGGCCATAGGTTTCACTAGTGGCTTCTCTCAAGAGCATAAGTATTACGGTGGGTAAACGAATTACTGTCGAGCAATTGATAGAATTGAGCATAATTATGAGAATATCTAGGTATGATCATGTATATAGGCATCATGTCCGTGAAAAGTAGACCGAAACGATTCTGCATCTACTACTATTACTCCACACATCGACCGCTATCCAGCATGCATCTAGAGTATTAAGTTCATAAGAACAGAGTAATGCTTTAAGTAAGATGACATGATGTAGAGGGATAAACTCATACAATATGATATAAACCCCATCTTTTTATCCTTAATGGCAACAATACAATACGTGCCTTGCTGCCCCTGCTGTCACTGGGAAAGGACACCGCAAGATTGAACCCAAAGCTAAGCACTTCTCCCATTGCAAGAAAGATCAATCTAGTAGGCCAAACCAAACTGGTAATTCTAATAGACTTGCAAAGATAAACCAATCATACATAAAAGAATTCAGAGGAGATTCAAATATTGTTCATAGATAAACTTGATCACAAACCCACAATTCATCGAATCTCCACAAACACACCGCAAAAGAAGATTACATCGAATAAATCTCCAAGAAGATCGAGGAGAACTTTGTATTGAGATTCAAAGAGAGAGAAGAAGCTATCTAGCTAATAACTATGTACCCAAAGGTGTGAAGTAAACTTCTCACACATCATCGGAGAGGCCATGGAGTTGATGTAGAGGCTCTCTGTGTTCAATGCCCCCTCCGGTGGAGCTCCGGAAAAGGCCCCAAGATGGGATCTCTTGGGTACAGAAGGTTGCGGTGGTGGAATTAGGTTTTCATGATGCTCCTGCATGTTTGCGGGGTACGTGGACTTATATAGGAGGAAGAAGTAGGTCGGTGGATCAACGAGGGGCCCACGAGGGTGGACGGCACGCCCAGGGGGTAGGCGTGCCCCATGCCTCGTGGGCACCTCGATTGTTTCTTGACGCCCACTCCAATTCTCCTGGATAACGTTTGTTGAGAAAATCACATTCCCGAAGGTTTCATTCTGTTTGGACTTCGTTTGATATTCCTTTTCTGCGAAACACTGAAATAGGCAAAAAACAACAATTTGGGATGGGCCTCCGGTTAATAGGTTAGTCCCAAAAATAATATAAAAGTATAAAATAAAGCCCATTAACATCCAAAACAGATAATATAATAGCATGGAACAATCAAAAATTATATATACGTTGGAGACATATCAAGCATCCCCAAGCTTAATTCATGCTCGTCCTCGAGTAGGTAAATGATAAAAACAGAACTTTTGATGTGGAATTCTTACTAACATATTTCTCAATGTATTTTTTCTTTATTGTGGCATGAATGTTCAGATCCAAAAGATTCAAGATAAAAGTTTAATATTGAAATAAAAATAATAATACTTCGAGCATACTAACTAAGCAATCATGTCTTCTTAAAATAACATGGCCAAAGAAAGTTCATCCCTACAAAATCATATAGTTTGGTCATGCTCCATTTTTGTCACACAAGAATGCTCTCATCATGCACAACCCCGACAAGCCAAACAATTGTTTCACACTTTAGTAATCTCAAACTTTTTTCAACTTCCACGCAATACATGAGCGTGAGCCATGGATATAGCACTATGGGTGGAATAGAATATAATGAAGGAGGTTATGTGGAGAAGACAAAAAAGGCGAAAGTCTCACATCGATGCGGCTAATCAATGGGCTAGGGAGATGCCCATCAATTGATGTCAATGCAAGGATTAGGGATTGCCATGCAACGGATGCACTAGAGCTATAAATGTATGAAAGCTCCAAAAAAAGAAATTAAGTAGGTGTGCATCCAACTTGCTTGCTCACGAAGACCTGGGGCACTTGAGGAGGCCCATTGTTGGAATATACAAGCCAAGTTCTATAATGAAAATTTCCCACTAGTATATGAAAATGACAAAACAAGAGACTCTCTACCATAAAGATCATGGTGCTACTTTGAAGCACAAGAGTGGAAAAAGGATAGTAGCATTGCCCCTTTTTATTCTCTTTTTGGGGCCTTTTTTCTTGTTTTGGCCTTTCTTTTTTTGGACAATGCTCTATTAATGATGATCATCACACTTCTATTTATTTACAACTCAATAATTACAACTCGATACTAGAACAAGATATGACTCTATATGAATGCCTCCGGTGGTGTACCGGGATATGCAATGACTCATGAGTGACATGTATGAAAAAATTATGAATGGTGGCTTTGCCACAAATAAAATGTCAACTACATGATCATGCAAGGCAATATGACAATGATGATGCGTGTCATAATAAACGGAATGGTGGAAAGTTGCATGGCAATATATCTCGGAATGGCTATGGAAATGCCATAATAGGTAGGTATGGTGGCTGTTTTGAGGAAGATATAAGGAGGTTTATGTGTGATAGAGCATATCGTATCACAGGATTTGGATGCATCGGCGAAGTTTACACCAACTCTCAAGGTGAGAAAGGGCAATGCACGGCACCGAAGAGGCTAGCAATGATGGAAGGGTGAGAGTGCGTATAATCCATGGACTCAACATTAGTCATAAAGAACTCACATACTTATTGCAAAAATCTACAAGTCATCAAAAACCAAGTATTACGCGCATGCTCCTAGGGGATAGATTGGTAGGAAAAGACCATCGATCATCCCCGACAACCACTCATAAGGAAGACAATCAGATAACACCTCATGTTTCAAATTTGTTACACAACGTTTACCATACGTGCATGCTACGGGACTTGTAAACTTCAACACAAGTATTTCTCAAATTCACAACTACTCAACTAGCACAACTTTGATATCACTATCTCCATATCTCAAAACAATCATCAAGTATCAAACTTCTCTTAGTATTCAATGCACTTATATGAAAGTTTTTATTATGACTAAAAGCAAATTGCCATGTTGTTCTAAAGGACTCTGAAAATAATATAAGTGAAGCATGAGAGATGAATTATTTATATAAAATAAAACCACCGCCATGCTCTAAAAGATATAAGTGAAGCACTAGAGCAAAAACTATATAGCTCAAAAGATATAAGTGAAGCACATAGAATAAAAACTATATAGCTCAAAAGATATAAGTGAAGCACATGGAGTATTTTAATAAACTCCAATTCATGTGTGTCTCTCTCAAAAGGTGTGTACATCAAGGATGATTGCGGTAAGCTAAAAAGCAAAGACTCAAATCTTACAAGACGCTCCAAGCAAAACACATATCATGTGGCGAATAAAAATATAGCTCCAAGTAAAGTTACCGATGAACGAAGACGAAAGAGGGGATGCCTTCCGGGGCATCCCCAAGCTTAGTATTTTTGGTGTCCTTGTATTTTACCTTGGGGTGCCATGGGCATCCCCATGCTTAGGCTCTTGCCACTCCTTATTCCATAATCCATCAAATCTTTACCCAAAACTGGAAAACTTCATAACACAAAACTTAAAAGAAAATCTTCATGAGCTCCGTTAGTAAAAGAAAACAAACCACCACTTCAAGGTACTTTAATGAACTCATTATTTATTTATATTGGTGTTAAACCTTCTGTATTCCAACTTCTCTATGGTTTATAAACTCTTTTACTAGCCATAGATTCATCAAAATAAGCAATCAACACACGAAAAACAAAATCTGTCAAAAACAGAATAGTCTGTAGTAATCTGTAGATTTCGAATACTACTGGAACCCCAAAAATTCCAAAATAAATTTCTGGACGTGATAAATTTATCTATTAATCATCTTCAAAAAGAATTAACTAAGTAGCACTCTCCAGTAAAAATGGCAGCAATTCTCGTGAGCGCTAAAGTTTCTGTTTTTTACAGCAAGACCAAAAAGACTTGCCCCAAGTCTTCCCAACGGTTCTACATGGCACAAACACTAATTAAACACAAAAAACACAACCAAACCAGAGGCTAGATAAATTATTTATTACTAAACATGAGGAAAAAATTGGGTTGCCTCCCAACAAACGCTATCGTTTAACACCCCTAGCTACGCATAAAAGCAAAGATAGATCTAGGTATTGCCATAATAATAAGATAGATCACGAAAACTCATTTCATATTCTCTACGTTCAGCAGCAAGTTTTCTTTGAGGCAACTAAAAGTAATCAAAAGGGCTAAATTAAATGGGATAGAAGTCCCCAAGATCAATTTTGGGAGGTATAGGTTCCTTCTTTGGTCCTTCATATTACACAACCAATTCATCATTATAAGCATTCTTTTGACAAAACTTCGTGAGCCCATACTCGAGAGAATATCCTAGCTCATTATTTCGAATAGCAAAATCATTATTAAGTTCGGAAATTCTATCAACCAGAACATTGGTAGGAATCTTTTTTCTAAGGTTCTCATTAAAAGCAACATAGTCTAAAGATTGAAAACGCATCATTTCCTCTTGATCAAAGAGGATTGCCTCTATGGGAGGACGGCCAGCGTCCACCCTATAGTGCGCAAAGATTTATTTGGCCTCTTTTATTATAAATCTGAACTCATGAGACAAAAAGTTAGTAGCGGCGCGCTTAACAGACTAGATTAGGTGCCGGACGCGGCTTTTTCATTTGCTTTCCGCAGTTGACGTGTTTACTTGCATTTGAAGTCTTATTGAAGTTATCGCTGTTGCTGATTTGTGGTTCGTCGGTTTTCGCTCCTTGCTTTGGTTTCTCTCGCAAACGACCTCGCGAGGGGTGGAACTCAAACGCCCTCGCGAGCGTTTCTGCTCTAGCCGTTGGAAGGTTTCATGACCCGGGCACGTTACAGGAGCACCCCTCTAGTCCGTGCCCCTCGGGCACCGCGACGCGCATGCAGGGCCTGGGTCAGTCGCCCGCCCCCCCCTGGCAGGGGCCAAAAACTATCTACGCACAGGCGTGTGGTTAAGAGGCGCAAAAATAAGATCAAGGTAATGGCTAAAACGGCGCTAATTGCCAACACGCCCCAGCGGGGCTCCATGCAGCTGTTTTGTCTTACACATGAAACAAAAGGAAAAGGAAAGCACGAGACCGGCGCGGCCCTCCTTACATCGGCCCGTGGAGGCGACACGGGCTGCCTCCGGGCCTCAGGCGGACTCCCTCTCGCGCTTCACCAGGGCACGGCGGCGGGCGGACGAACCACCACCTCCCAAGCAAGCTCGACGGCGCGGGGGTGGGCTGCTGCCACCGCTGGAGGAGTCGCTTGAGGAAGAGTTCATGAAGCTTGGGGAGTTGCGGACGCCGCCATCCGCGCGGGCGCTATCCTCTCCATCACCATCAGAGCGGGGCCCCGGACGCGGTCATCGTCCTCAGGGCAGCACCCCGCGCGGCGACCATCTTCCCCAAGCACCCTCACATAGAGGGTGGCGTCGCCATCGAACCTGAAGTGCAGAGTACACCGGCGCTCCAGGCCGCGAGCGCGGGCGAACACCTACCAGCCACGAGTTAAGGTCAAGCCCCCGCTGGCAGAGACCTCCAGCGCGACCCATGAGGACCTGCTGCAGCAGCCCTCCGCCTGGAGCCAGAGGCCGCCAGGAGCACCGGCCGGGAGTTCACCAAGGAGGAAGCGAGGGAGTAGGAGCCGGGCGCTGGTCGGCTCCGCCAACCAGACGACGAACTCCGGCAGCGCCTGCACAGGGCAAAAGCGCGGCCTGGGGGAGCGTGCAACCCAGGCACGTCCCTCGGCCACGGCGGCTCGCCCGCCACCGCGCTGGGAGCCGTCCCCATGACCGCCAAATGCTACCGGGGCGGGCACCGGGTGCTTTCGAGGGCGCCAGTCTACCGCGCTTGGGCGGGGGAGAGGCAGGACCGCCCTGAAGGGCCTTCCCCATCTCTGCAGCCGAGTACCTCCTCGATGGAGCCATCACACCAAGACGGAGCAAGAACTGGGGGCAGAGGAGAAAGCAAGGAGAGGTGGACTGGAAGGGCACACGCCGTGCAGTACTTATAGCCGGTGAAGGCCAACCGCCGGCCTCCACGATCACAGGTAATCATGACACGATTCGCATGCAGGGACTTGTCCAGCTCTCGCGTTCACCGAGGCGTCATGGGGAAGTGGAGTCGCCCACGTCCAATCAACCGCCACGCGGCGCCCAAGCCCGCAGGCTGTTAGGGTCCGCGGCGCTTTGCCCTTGCCCTTTCACCTCTCGACACGGCCAAGCCCATGCGCGCCTCAGGCCCGGGGGCTACTGTCGGCGTTCTGGGAACGGGGGTCCCCAGACTTGCCTGCCTGCGGCCTGCGGCGTGGCTCAAATGGGGGCCCAACATGGCCCATCTTCGTCAGCACAAGGCTCAAGACCCTCGGGAGGGGCCAAGCCTCGCGAGGCGGACGACACGGTGCATCCTCAGGCGCAGCCTCCTCAGGCTGGCTCGCGAGGAGACGGAGATATCAAGGCAGGGTACCTCGCGAGGTGCCCGTGACACAAGCCATGACGATCGAGGGCGCCAGGCGGGCGCCAGCGCGCGCAGCGTCCTTCTTTCCTCTTTGGTGCCAAGGGGGCAAGCGCAGCCGCGGAGTACCGAGGCGTCAGGCAAAGGTTGCCATTCCGGTGCAACGAGACCAAGACCAAGCGGACTACGAGACGGAGGTCACCATGGAGCCCAGGACGGCGTCACCGTAGGGTCTTTTCGCAGGCGAAGACCAACTTTAGTCAGGATAAGAGTAATCGCTGTCCCCCTTCAAATTAGCCCGCCATTGTTGCCTCCGTTCCCGCTCGATATTTGGGAAGAGGACCAGGGCCCCTATAAATAGGGACGGCCACCCACGTAGCAAGGAGGTCGGTTCGTAGAGTTGGTTGGTCCGGCCAGCAAGCAGAGAGAGAGAGAGAGAGGTGACTGAACTCCTCCCAGTAGTTCATCACCCCAGCCAAGAACAGACCCTCGCGAGGCTGTTCTTCCTTGTATTGTTCATCATCATCAGCCCCAAGAGGCAATCCATCCACCACACACTGGAGTAGGGTATTACACCACAACGGTGGCCCGAACCAGTATAAATCTTGTGTCCCTTGTGTGATTCTTTAGTAGTTTAGATCTTTGCGAGACGGGGAGGTAGAAGGCGTGATTTCCGCACCCACCCCAGTGTTCGAACCTTAAGGGTCTACCGGAACCCGAAATCCGACAATCACATCTAGGGGGAGCTTTACTCTAATCAATTGAGCTAAAGCTACTCTAATGATGTGAGCACAACAATGCTTTATGTAAAAGTGAAAACCCACTTGTGCTTAAACGATGAGTATGACCTATGATCAAATGTTCTCATTTGACTCCTAAGTCAATATACTCATATATAGATCACCTAGTCATCGCCAAATTGCTTGATAGATGCTAGAGTGATTGTGCATGCTTTGTCACATATTTCATTTGTCATTTCATTGTATGAGCATGTTGGATGCATATTTTACTCATTCGAGGACATCCATTTGTTGCTTTGATTGTTTGGCTTTTTCTCTTTTGCCAAATGGATGGACAAGAATGTCTAAGAACTCTCTCTAGCTATCTATGCTTTTCTCGTCTCAAACTCTATACATGCTACATCACAAAGTTTGATCTCGAACCACTCTGTGTGAGGAGCACTTGGAGTCCCCGATTCGTCATAGACTTAAACTTCCAAAACCTCTTTGTGCATTTCGGTATGACTGAGTCATCCACTTCGGTCACACCGAGATCACTAAGTTGTTCTAGGTTTTCAATCTCGGTTCAACCGACTAGAACTTTTCGGTCACATCGAGTTGCAGTAACCAGTTGTAGTTCTGCATCTCGGTGCCACCGAGTTGTTCCACTGGGCTACACTGACAGGGTCGGGATATATATACCCACGAGTGAGATTTTGGAAAATTCTTCAAAACCTCTCAGCCCGCGCATGTCCTGCTCTGCCACCTCAGGTCTCCGGATCATCCTCTCGCCGCCAGCAACCTCCCATTGCTGGTTTCCATCGCCGTCAACGGATTTCTGCCCCTCTGTTGCCGCCGTAGCGAACTTTGCCGAATTAGGGTATGGATTCGATCTTTTGTGCTATTCCTTTAACTCCAATTCGTAGCACATTATTTTTCCATGATCACGACCACGTATGCAATCAATCTATCCACTGAAAACATCCCTTAGGTGTGATTTGAAAATTTAGGGTTAGGTCTCCACCGGACTCATCTTGGACCGACCGAATTGTAGAAATTGGTCTCACCGATTTGGCTTAGGCCATTGCAGTTGCACTTTCGGCCTGACCAAAAACTGCAAATCGGTGTGACCGAGTGTGATTCTTTGTGAAACCCTAGTAGTCTCGGTGCCGCCGAACCGTGACTCGGTCCGACCGAGTTCACTAGTTTAGGTTCCAAAATCTGCTTCGGTATCACTGAGTTTACAAATCAGTAGCTCCGAAATGCTTTTTGTGAAGAACTAAAACTAAGTTTTTAAGTCATTCTTTTTGCAAAAACTCTGCACTTTGTGATGCTCATCCACTCTACCTCATCCATATCTATTCACAGGGTCTGCTGTCAGTAAGTTTGCAAAAAAGTCTGACCAGAGGGACAGCCAGAACAATTCAGAGGAACAGGTACAATTGAGTGAGGTCACTAGTCCCTCCAGCACTTCTGATGATGGCAGGAGGAGCGCACCAAGCAACTTGCCCAAGGAAGCCACCAGGACAAGGAAGAAGAAAACCTCAGACTCTGAAGATGAGGACTATGTGGCTATTGAGGAGGAAGTCAACTCCAAGAAGGTGCTGAAGAAGGAGTATGGCATAGTTGCATCAACTAAGCTTGGCTTGCACAAGAAGGCCCCTGCCAAGAGGGTGCCAACCTTAAAGGTGAGAGCCTCAACTGCTGAAACCTCCAAGACAACTTAAGAAGTTGTTAGAGAAGGAAAGAAAAGGAAGGAAAGGGTCAAGAAGACCACTGCCAGAGTGCTTGGAAGATCCTCCATTATGAGAGATCCAGAAGAAGAGGAGGAGGAAGAGGATGCTGCACTAGCTCCTAAGGCTCAGAAGCTTATGGGAGATGCAATCAAGTTAGGGGCTGCTCCATCTAAGCCCAATTTTTCTCCCAGGGCTGCTGCTCAGAAACCGCCAAAGCCCAAGAGGAACACCGGGAGTATACCTGCTGAGGAGAAGAACAAGGCCCCAGTGCCTGAAGTTGAAGAAGAGGAAGATGATTCTCATGTTTAGAGGAAGTTGAAGCCCAAAATTGCTGACCACGATGATGCTCATCCAGTCGCTGAGGACATGCACATCAGGAAAGATGCAGGATTGAGATTATGGAGACAGTTGGATCCCTATGCTTTTAGGAGGAGGACTGCAGTTGACTACAGGTTCCATACAAAGGAACAACAAGATTTCTATGAGACAATTTTGCTTGACAAGAAGCCCATAGTGTGTGACACGAAATGGGTGGACTGGGAGTTCATCCGGGAAAATGAAGATCACTTCCCAGGAGTGTATGACAGCTTTAAGGCATGTGGAGTTGATGAATTCGTTGGACAAAAGCTCACCAAGTGGAATGATGAGTTGATCATGCAGTTCCACTCCACTGCCCACTTCTATCCAGATGGAAGGATAGTTTGGACGTCTGAGGGTACCAGGTACTAATCAATAGTTGAAGAATGGGACAAGCTAATCAATGCCACCAGGAAGAAAGACCACAACACAATGGCAAACATGTACAAGGAGATCCCTAATAAGGCTTTGGAAACTCACAAGCTTGGATCTGTGCATTTCTTGTTGTCTGGTCTACCTACGATCAACTGGATCTTAAGGCACACATTGCTACCCAAGTTAGGAGATCACAATATGATCCGAGGATACTCCATCACCATGCTGCAAATTTTTATGTTCCCCAGAAGTTCAAAGTTATGAGTTTGATTGTCGAAACGATCAAGAGGACTGCTGCTGATCAAAAGAGGAGTTGTGGATATCCTCCACAAATTCAGGAGCTCATCAATTCTAAGATGGGCACAGGGACTTATTTGCTGGACAGGGAGCATCTACCTCTATATCCTGAATTTGATGACAGCACTGTTGCGATGATTGAGGAGGAACCATCATCACCTCAAGTCCAGGAGAAGAGATCCCAGGAAATGGCTGAGAAAGCTTCCCAGATGCCAAGTGTTGAAGAGGCATCTCGAGTCTTCCTAAAGAGCAAGAAAGATCAGTTAGGCTATCTAAATAAGGCTACACTAAGGATTGAGAAGGGCTTGGCCACCCTGACTCAGAATCAGGAGAGCCTAGAGAGGATTGTGGAGACAAAATTCTATGATCTTGATCTGAAGGTGATTGAGATTTAGACTGCAGTTGAACAGCTTCAGGAGGAAGCGGAGGAGAGGAAAGGAAAGTCAACTACTAATGCCTTTAAGCGTGTGCCATGAGGTCCAAGGTCTGCTGCAGTGCAAGTCTAAGATGCTAGAGCTTTAGTGTCAGCACCAGCAGCTATAGCTCCAGTGCCACCTCCAGCACCCACTCCATCAGCTCCAACCACGTCATCGGAAGCCTTCGTCCTTGGATTTCGCTCTACACCACCTTTCAGAGACCAAGCCTGAGAGACGTATAGCACTATGCATTTTCGAACTTTTTGGTAACTTATTGCCAAAGGGGGAGAAATATGTATAGATCATAGGCTTTGAGAGAGAGTGTGTGTCTTGCCTTTTTGTCCCTCTTGCTTTTGGTTGAACATTGTGTGCTTGTGTGAGATACTTTTATGTCTTTGTGAGATACTTATGTGATCATGTGGTTGATCATATGCTACCTTAATGTTTGATTGAATGATGCTATCTGTTATAACTCATATATGATCATTCACTTGCTTGGTGATGAGTGCATGCTTTTAATTTCTGTCGGCATTCTGGGAACGGGGGTCCCCAGACTTGCTTGCCTGCGGCCCATGGCGTGGCTCTGCGAGCAGGCCCGTACGGCCCATCTTCACCAGCTAGGACTAAAAACCCTTGTGAGGCGGACGACACAGGACCTCCTCAGGAGCGGCCTCACCAGGCTGGCTCGCGAGGGGCGGAGATATCAAGGCCAGGCAAACCTCGCGAGGTTCCAATGATGTGAGCCATGACGACCAAGGCCAGGCGGCGTCACCACCAGAGCCTTTGGTAGGTGAAGACCACTTTTTTCAGGATAAGCTATACTAGTTGTCCCCTTTCGAATTGGCCATTGTTGGCTCCCTTCCCGCTCAATATTTGGGGAGAGGACCAGGGCCTCTATAAATAGGACTGGCCACCATCATAGCTAGGGGGATCGATTGGTCGGATCAAGAGAGAGAGAGAGAGAGAGAGAGCAGAACAACCACAAGTTCACCAAGCACAAGAACACCTCTCCTTAGGAGGCTGTTCTTCCCCTTGTACTATTCATCCTCAGCCCAAGAGGCAATCCACCACCACCACACTGGAGTGACTATGCATAGATTACCACTTTTTGTGTGGTCTGTTCTAGTGACAGCATTCCTACTTTTATTATAATTCCGATACTGGCGGGGGCAATTACAGTGTTATTAACTGATCGAAACTTTAATACAACCTTTTTTGATCCTGCAGGAGGGGGAGACCCAATATTATACCATAAAAAGCAAGGACTCGCCCAACGAGTGGCGGTTTTGGTTTGGATGGGGTCTCGCTTGGACGCTGTGGAGATCCATAGATCTGGATAGAGTCTTTCTGGCTCAGTAAAGAAGAGTATGCCCGCAGGGTATTACACCACAACAGTGGCCCGAACTAGTATAAATCTTGTGTCCTTTGTGTTGCAAGTTCATCGAGTTAGCCCATAAGATCTTAGCGAAGTTTCGACGTGCATCGGTAGGGGGAGATCTTCGCATGCACCCTAGTGTTCGAACCTTGAGGGTTTTGCCGGAACCCGTGATCCAACATTTGGCGCGCCAGGTAGGGGTGCCCCGGAGCCTCTCTCCCGCCAGTCGATTCACCGACACTCCATAGTTCGAATGTCCGGGGACTCAAGGACCAACGCCGACCGCTGGGCAGCCTAGCCAGCCCGAGCGGCGCCGCCTACCTAGGAAGACCTCAACCCCGCGCTCCAGGCAGCACGAGCGCCACCTGACACTACGGGGCATGGCCAGGCGCCGTCCGACCCTCACCCCACGACAGGCGCGAGCTGCTGCAAGGGCCGCAGGCCACGCCGCGGCAATGGCGCCACACACCCGGAGGGAGCACACAAACATGTGAGCTGCACTCACGGTGGCACAGGAGCTGCTACGGTGCCGGCTGATGGAGAGCGGTGCTACCTCTTGAGCACTGTGTTGGTTTTCCCTTGAATAGGAAAGCGTGATGCAGCAAAGTAGCGTAAGTATTTCCCTCAGTTTTTGAGAACCAAGGTATCAATCTAGTAGGAGGCCACGCACGAGTCCCTCGCACCTACACAAACAAATAAACTCCTCGCAACCAACGCAATAAAGGGGTTGTCAATCCCTTGACGATCACTTACGAGAGTGAGATCTGATAGATATGATAAGATAAGATTTTTGGCATTTTTATGATAAAGATGCAAAGTAAAGAAAGAAAAATAAATGGAAAAGGAAATAGCTTGTTGACGGAAGATTAATATAATGGAGAATAGACCCGGGGGCCATAGGTTTCACTAGTGGCCTCTCTCGAGAGCATAAGTATTAGAGTGGGTAAAAAAATTACTGTTGAGCAATTGACAGAATTGAGCATAGTTATGAGAATATCTAGGTATGATCATGTATATAGGCATCATGTCCGAGACAAGTAGACCGACTCCTGCCTGCATCTACTACTATTACTCCACACATCGACCGCTATCCAGCATGCATCTAGAGTATTAAGTTCAAAAGAACAGAGTAATGCTTTAAGCAAGATGACATGATGTAGAGGGATAAACTTAGGCAATATCAAATAAACCCCATCTTGTTATCCTCGATGGAAACAATACAATACGTGCCTTGCTGCTCCTACTGTCACTGGGAAAGGACACCGCAAGATTGAACCCAAAGCTAAGCACTTATCCGATTGCAAGAAAGATCAATCTAGTAGGCCAAACCAAATTGATAATTCAAAGAGACTTTCAAAGATAACCAATCATACATAAAAGAATTTAGAGAAGATTCAAATATTGTTCATAGATAAACTTGATCATAAACCCACAATTCATCGGTCTCAAAAAACACACCGCAAAAGAAGATTACATCGAATAGATCTCCACAAGAGAGGGGGGAACTTTGTATTGAGATCCAAAAAGAGAGAAGAAGCCATCTAGCTAATAACTATGGACCCGAAGGTCTGAAGTAAACTACTCACACTTCATCGGAAAAGCTATGGTGTTGATGTAAAAGCCCTCGGTGATCGATGCCCCCTCTGGCGTAGCTCCGGAAAAAGCCCCAAGATGGGATCTCACGGATACAGAATGTTACGGCGGTGGAATTAGGGTTTTTGCTCCGTATCTGGTAGTTTGAGGGTACGTAGGTATATATAGCAGGAAGGAGTACGTTGGTGGAGCAATGTGGGCCCCACGAGGGTGGAGGGCGCGCCTGGGGGGGGGGGGGGGTAGGCGCGCCCCCCTACCCCATGCCCTCCTGGTTGCTTTCTTGACGTAGGGTCCAAGTCCTCTGGATCATGTTCGTTCCGAAAATCACGTTCCCGAAGGTTTCATTCCGTTTGGATTCCGTTTGATATTCTTTTTCTACGAAACTCTGAAATAGGCAAAAAAAATAGCAATTCTGGGCTGGGCCTCCGATTAATAGGTTAGTCCCCAAAATAATATAAAAGTGTATAATAAAGCCCAATAATGTCCAGAACAGGATATAATATAGCATGGAACAATAAAAAATTATAGATACGTTGGAGACGTATCAAGCATCCCCAAGCTTAATTCCTGCTCGTCCTTGAGTAGGTAAAGGATAAAAACAGAATTTTTGATGTGGAATGCTACTTGGCATAATTTCAATGTAATTCTCTTAATTGTGGTATGAATATTCAGATTCGAAAGATTCAATACAAAAGTTCAATATTGACATAGAAATAATAATACTTCAAGCATACTAACTAAACAATTATGTCTCTTCAAAATAACATGGCCAAAGAAAGTTATCCCTACAAAATCATATAGTTTGGCTATGCTCCATCTTCACCACACAAAGTATTTAAATCATGCACAACCCCGATGAGAAGCCAATCAATTGTTTCATACTTTTGGTGTTATCAAACTTTTTCAATGTTCACGCAATACAGGAGCGTGAGCCATGGACATAGCACTATAAATGGAATAGAATGGTGGCTGTGGGGAAGACAAAAAGGGAGAAGATAGTCTCACATCAACTAGGCGTATCAACGGGCTATGGAGATGCCCATTAATAGATATCAATGTGAATGAGTAGGGATTGCCATGCAATGGATGCACTAGAACTATAAGTATATGAAAGCTCAAAAAAAAGAACTAAGTGGGTGTGCATCCAACTCGCTTGCTCACGAAGACCTAGGGCATTTTGAGGAAGCCCATCATTGGAATATACAAGCCAAGTTCTATAATGAAAAATTCCCACTAGTATATGAAAGTGATATCATAGGAGACTCTCTATCATGAAGATCATGGTGCTACTTTGAAGCACATGTGTGGTAAAAGGATAGTATCATTGTCCCTTCTCTCTTTTTCTCTCATTTTTTATTTGGGCCTTTTATCTCCTTTTTATGGCCTCTTTTTTTAGTCCAGAGTCTCATCCCGACTTGTGGGGGAATCATAGTCTCCATCATCCTTTCCTCACTTGGGACAATGCTCTAAAATGATGATGATCACACTTTTATTTACTTACAACTCAACAATTACAACTCAATACTTAGAACAAAATAGGACTCTATGTGAATGCCTCCGTCGGTGTACCGGGATATGCAATGATGCATGAGTGATATGTATGAAAGAATTATGAGCGGTGGCTTTGCCATAAATACGATGTCAACTACATGATCATGCAAGCAATATGACAATGATAGAGCGTGTCATAATAAACGGAACAGTGGAAAGTTGCATGGAAATATATCTCGGAATGGCTATGGAAATGCCATGATAGGTAGGTATGGTGGCTGTTTTGAGGAAGGTATATGGTGGGTGTATGATACCAGCGAAAGGTGCGCGGTATTAGAGAGGCTGGAAATGGTGAAAGGGTGAGAGTGCGTATAATCCATGGACTCAACATTAGTCATAAAGAATTCACATACTTATTGAAAAAATATATTTGTTATCGAAACAAAGTATTACGCGCATGCTCCTAGGGGGATAGATTGGTAGGAAAAGAACATCGCTCGTCCCCGACCGCCACTCATAAGGAAGACAATCAATAAATAAATCATGCTCCGACTACATCACATAACGGTTCACCATACGTGCATGCTATGGGAATCACAAACTTCAACACAAGCATTTCCCAAATTCACAACTAATCAACTAGCACGACTCTAATATAACCATCTCCATATCTCAAAACAATTATCAAGTATCAAACTTCTCATAGTATTCAACACACTCATAAGATTTTTTTATTAATCTTGAATGCCTAACATAATTAAAGCAAATTACCACGCTGTTTTGCAGGACTCTCAAAATAATCTAAGTGAAGCATGAGATAACACTAGTTTCTATAAAACAAATCCACCACCGTGCCCTAAAAGATATAAGTGAAGCACTAGAGCAAAAACTATATAACTCAAAAGATATAATTAAAGCACATAGAGTATTCTAACAATTTCTGAATCATGTGTCTCTCTCTCAAAAGGTGTGTACAACAAGTATGATTGTGGAAAACTAACAAATAAAGACTCAAATAATACAATACGCTCCAAGAAAAACACATATCATGTGGTGAATAAAAATATAGCTCCAAGTAAAGTTACCGATGGAAGTAGACGAAAGAGGGGATGCCTTCCGGGGTATCCCCAAGCTTGGGCTTTAAGGTATCATTAGATTATGTTGGGGTGCCATGGGCATACCTAATCTTAGGCCCTTGCCACTCCTTGTTCCATAATCCATCAAATCTTTCACCCAAAACATGAAAACTTCACAACACAAAACTTAAAGTAGATAATCTCGTGAGCTCCGTTAGCGAAAGAAAACAAAACACCACTTCAAGGTACTGTAATGAACTCATTCTTTATTTATATTCGTGTTAAACCTAACGTATTCCAACTTCTCTATGGTTTATAAACTATTTTACTAGCCATAGATTGAACAAAATAATTAAACAACACACAAAAAATAGAATCTGTCAAAAACAGAACAGTCTGTAGTAATATGTAGCTAACGCAAGTTATGGAACCCCAAAAATTCTAAAATAAATTGCTGGACGTGATGAATTTATCTATTAATCATCTGCAAAAATAGTTAACTAAATATAACGTTCCAAATAAAAAAGGCAGCAATTCTCGTGAGCTCTAAAGTTTCTGTTTTTTACAGCAAGATTAAAACGACTTTCCCCAAGTCTTCCCAACGGTTCTACTTGGAACAAACACTAATTAAACACAAAATACACAACCCAAACAGAGGCTACATAAATTATTTATTACTAAACAGGAGCAAAACACAAGGAATAAAAATAAAATTGGGTTGCCTCCCAACAAGCACTATCGTTTAACGCCCCTGTCTAGGCATACAAGAAAGGATAGATCTAGGTATTGCCATCTTTGGTAGGCAATCCATAAGTGGCTCTCATAATAGATTCATATGGTAATTTAATTTTCTTTCTAGGGAAGTGTTCCATGCCTTTCCTTAACGGAAATTGGAATCTAATATTCCCTTCCTTCATATCAATAATTTCACCAATCGTTCTAAGGAAGGGTCAACCAAGAATAATAGGACATGAAGGATTGCAATATATGTCAAGAACAATAAAATCTACGGGCGCATCATTCCTATTTGCAAAAATAAGAGCAGCATTAATTCTTCTCATAGGTTTCTAAATAGTGGAATCTGCAAGGTGCAAGTTTAAAGAGCAATCATCAAAATGACGGAAACCTAGCAAATCACACAAAGTCTATGGAATCGTGGAAACACTAGCACCCAAATCACACAAAGCATAGCATTCATGATCTTTAATTTAAATTTTAATAGTAGGTTCCCACTCATCATAAAGTTTTCTAGGGATAGAAACTTCCAACTCAAGTTTTTCTTCATAAGATTGCATCAAAGCATCAACGATATGTTTGGTAAAGGCTTTATTTTGACTATAAGCAAGAGGAGAATTTAGCACGGATTGCAACAAGGAAATACAATCAATCAAAGAGCATTTTTCATAATTAAATTCCTTGAAATCCAAAATACTGGGTTTAGCAACATCTAGGGTTTTAATTTCTTCAATCCCACTTTCATCAACTTTAGCATCAAGATCTAAAGACTTCGAATTTTTGGAACGTATTCTAGGTAAAGGTGGATCATATTCAGTGCCATCATTATAAAGATTCATATTGCAAAACAAATATTTAATAGGGGACTCATCAATAACTTTTAGATCTTCATCTTTATTATCATGGAAACTAGAAGAACACGCTTTTATAAAGCAATTTTTCTTAGCACGCATCCTAGCGGTTCTTTCTTTGCACTCATCAATGGAAATTCTCATGGCTTTGAGAGACTCATTGACATCATGCTTAGGTGGAATAGATCTAAGTTTCCAAGAATCAATATCAAGAGAAATTCTATCAACGTTCCTAGCCAACTCATCAATCTTAAGCAATTTTTCTTCAATCAAAGCATTGAAATTCTTTTGCGAAGTTATAAATTCTTTAATATTACATTCAAAATCAGAGGGTATCTTATTAAAATTTCCATAAGAATTGTTGTAGGAATTACCATAATTATTAGAGGAATTACTAGGATACGGCCTAGGATTAAAGTTTCCTCCAAAATTATTCCTACCAACAAAATTCACATCCATAGATTCATTATTATTCTCAATTAAAGTAGACAAAGGCATATCATTAGGATCAAAAGAAACACTTTTATTAGCAAATAATTTCATAAGTTCATCCATCTTTCCACTCAAAACATTAATTTCTTCTGTCGCATGCACTTTCTTATTACTAGATCTTTCAGTGTGCCATTGAGAATAATTAACCATAATATTATCTTGGAGTTTAGTACGTTCTCCTAAAGTGATTTCCATAAAAGTGCCTCCCGCAGCCGAATCTAAATGATTTCTAGAAGCAAAATTCAATCTGGCATAAAAATTTGTATAATCATCCACAAATTCAAACCATGTGTAGGGCAATTACGTCTCATTAATTTCATCCTCTCCCAAGCTTGTGCAACATGTTCATGATCAAGTTGCTTAAAATACATGATATCGTTTCTAAGAGAGATGATCTTAGTGGGAGGAAAATACTTAGAGAAAAAAGCATCTTTGCATTTATTCCACGAATCAATAATATTTTTAGGGAAAGATGAAAACCAAGCTTTAGATGGGTAGCTTCAATTTGATAATATCATTGTCCACATCTTTCTTCTTTTGCATATCACACAAACCAACAACGTTGTTTAGATGGGTAGCGGCATCTTCACTAGGAAGGCCGGAAAACGGATCTTTCATGACAAGATTCAACAAAGCAGCATTAATTTCACAAGATTCAGCATCGGTAAGAGGAGCAATCGGAGTGCTAATAAAATCATTGTTGTTGGTATTAGTAAAGTCACACAATTTGGTATTATCTTGAGCCATCGTGACAAGTAAGCAATCCAACACACAAGCAAACAAGAGACGGGCAAAAAGAGGCAAATAGAGAAAGAGAAGTAGGACGGAGAGAGAGGGCGAATAAAACGCAAGGGTGAAGTGGGGGAGAGGAAAATGAGAGGCAAATGGGAAATAATGTAATGCAGGAGATAAGGGTTTGTGATGGGTACTTGGTATGTTGTCTTTTGTGTAGACTCCCCGGCAACGGCGCCAGAAATCCTTCTTGCTACCTCTTGAGCACTGCGTTGGTTTTCCCTTGAAGAGGAAAGGGTGATGCAACAAAGTAGCGTAAGTATTTCCCTCAGTTTTTGAGAACCAAGGTATCAGTCTAGTAGGAGGCCACGCACAAGTCCCTCGCACCTACAGAAACAAATAAACTCCTCGCAACCAATGCAATAAAGGGGTTGTCAATCCCTTCACGGTCACTTACGAGAGTGAGATCTGATAGATATGCGAAGATAATATTTTTGGTATTTTTATGATAAAGATGCAAAGTAAAGAAACCAAAATAAATGGAAAAGGAAATAGCTTGTTGAAGGAAGATTAATATAATGGAGAATAGACCCGGGGGCCATAGGTTTCACTAGTGGCCTCTCTCGAGAGCATAAGTATTATAGTGTGTAAACAAATTACTGTTGAGCAATTGACAGAATTGAGCATAGTTATGAGAATATCTAGGTATGATCATGTATATAGGCATCACGTCCGAGACAAGTAGACCAACTACTGCCTGCATCTACTACTATTACTCCACACATCGACCGCTATGTAGCATGCATCTAGAGTGTTAAGTTCAAAAGAACAGAGTAACGCTTTAAGCAAGATGACATGATGTAGAGGGATAAACTTATGCAATATCAAATAAACCCCATCTTGTTATCCTCGATGGCAACAATACAATACGTGCCTTGCTGCCCGTACAGTCACTGGGAAAGGACACCGCAAGATTGAACCCAAAGCTAAGCACTTCTCCCATTGCAATAAAGATCAATCTAGTAGGCCAAACCAAACTGATAATTCAAAGAGACTTGCAAAGAGAACCAATCATGCATAAAATAATTCAGAGAAGATTCAAATATTGTTCGTAGATAAACTTGATCATAAACCCACAATTCATCGGTCTCAACAAACACACCGCAAAAGAAGATTACATTGAATAGATCTCCACAAGAGAGGGGAGAACTTTGTATTGAGATCCAAAAAGAGAGAAGAAGCCATCTAGCTAATAACTATGGACCGGAAGGTCTGAAGTAAACTACTCACACTTCATCGGAGAGGCTATGGTGTTGATGTAGAAGCCCTCCGTGATTGATGCCCCCTTCGGCGGAGCTCCGGAAAAGGCCCCAAGATGGGATCTCACAGATACAGAAAGTTATGGTGGTGGAATTAGGGTTTTGGCTCCGTATCTAGTAGTTTAGGGGTACGTAGGTATATATAGGAGGAAGGAGTACGTCGGTGGAGCAACGTGGGCCAGACGAGGGTGGAGGGCGCGCCTGGGGGGGGGGGGTAGGCGCGCCCCCTACCTCGTGCCCTCCTAGTTGCTTTCTTGACGTAGGTTCCAAGTCCTCTGGGTCATGTTTGTTCCAAAAATCACGTTCCCGAATGTTTCATTCCATTTGGACTCCATTTGATATTCTTTTTCTACGTAACTCTGAAATAGGCAAAAAACAGCAATTCTGGGCTGGGCCTCCGGTTAATAGTTTAGTCCCAAAAATAATATAAAAGTGTATAATAAAGCCCAATAATGTCCAAAACAGGATATAATATAGCATGTAACAATCAAAAATTATAGATACGTTGGAGACGTATCAAGCGGACGGGTTGCGCTGATGGAATGCATCGCTGAGCTACTGGACGCTGCGGCTTCAGGAGCGCCTCCCTTTTATTCTCTGCTCATGCCACAAGCTGCGGCCGGGTCGCATGGCGGGCCATGCCGCGCCCGCGCGCCTACAGGCGCACTGCCAGGCTTCATCGACACCGGCGCGACCGATGGAGCTGCACGCTCGCTCGCGCCCGCGCCACCTGTGTTGGCCGCGGGCACGAGAGCTGCCACCTACGGTTCGGGCGGGATGCAACCCTACCATCCTCGAGGTGGCACACTAGGTCGGGCGACCTAGAGTGTGGGGCACTACGGCGAGGTCTTTGAGGCAGTGGTCTCGGAGGCCTACGTGCCCCGCATGGTGGACCAGTGTAACGCCCCGAGACCGATGCGCCAGGTGTCTTCCAGTTATTTGCTGTTGTTGCCTTGTCATTCTCTTGCGTGTTGCATCTTGCCATGTCATCATCTGCATTGCATCTGCATGTTTTCAAAACTTGCATTCGTGCGGGTCTCCCAATTCTCTCCTTTATCCGTTCTGAGCCCAAACACACTTGCACGCGCCCGCGGCACGTCCGAAATATTATTTTATAAGTGGCCTAGAAATGTTCTCGGAACGGGTTGAAAGTTGGCATGCGGTGTTTTTATAGTGTACATAGGCCACCTGCCAATTTTCGTCGCATTCGGAGTTTGTTTGTAAGCCCAACCGTTAAAACTATAGCGACAGTATAGTCGGTCAAATCGTCGGACGTTTTCGGTATCCGTAAACTACAGCCAGGCCTACCTCTTCTCTCTCTCTTCTCAACCAAACCACACACTTGACTATTGGGGAGCGTAGCAATAATTCAAAAAATTTCCGACGTGTCACCAAGATCAATCTAGGAGATACTAGCAATGAGAGAGAGGGAGTGCATCTTCATACCCTTGAAGATCGCTAAGCGGAAGCGTTACAAGAACGCGGTTGGTGGAGTCGTACACGCAGCGATTCAGATCTCGGTCGATTCTGATCCAAGCGCCGAACAACGGTGCCTCTGCGTTCAACACACGTATAGCCCGGGGACGTCTCCTCCTTCTTGATCCAGCAAGGGGAGAGGAGAAGTTGAGGGAGAACTCCGACAGCACGACGACGTGGTGGTGATGGAGCTCGTGGTTCTCCGGCAGGGCTTCACCAAGCGCTATGGAGGAGGAGGAGGAGGAGGTGTAGGAGAAGGGAAGGGGCTGCGCCAGGGGATGTGTCTAGATATTCTGGCAGCCCTCCCACCCCCACTATTTATAGGAGAAGGGGAGAGGTGTCCGGCCCCTTCATATCGCATCTAGGGGAGGGGCGGCGGCCAGGGAGGGAACACTACATGGGTTTTGGGCGCCCCACCCCTAGGAGACTTGCCCCCCAAGCCAGGAGGGGAGGCTACCCTAGGGTAGGCGCCCCCACCTCTCCTGGTTACATGAGATGGGTGGGAGGGGCGCACACCCCCTTAGTGGGCTGGTGTGCCCCTTCCCCTTGGCCCATAAGGCCCCCAACACTTGTCAGGGCCTCGGAAACCACTTTCGGACACGCTGGTCGTCACCCGGTACCCCCGGAACAATTCCGGACTCCAATACCCTTTGTCCAATATATCGATCTTCACCTACGGACCATTCCAGAACTCCTCGTCCCGTCCGGGATCTCATACGGGACTCCAAACAACCTTCAGTAACCACATACTATTTCCCATATCAACTCTACTGTCACCGAACCTTAAGTGTGTAGACCCTACGGGTTCGGGAACCATGCAGACATGACCGAGACATCTCTCCGGCCAATAATCAATAGCGGGATCTGGATACCCATATTGGCTCCCACATGTTCCACAATGATCTCATCGGATGAACCACGATATCAGGGATTCAATCAATCCCGTATACAATTCCATTTGTCAATCGGTATGTTACTTGCCCGAGATTCAATCGTCGGTATCCCAATACCTCGTTCAATCTCATTACCGGCAAGTCACTTTACTCGTTCTGTAACGCATGATCCCGTAGCTAACTCCTTAGTCACATTGAGCTCATTATTAGTGTCAAAGTTTGCATCGATGTAACCCTTTATGATGGACTCTTTTACCACCTCCATAATCGAGAAAATTCTTTAGTCCACTAGTTACTAAGGATAAGTTCGACCGCTGTCATGTGATCCATTCCTGGATCACTCTTGTACCCCTTGACTGACTCATGGCAAGGCACACTTCAGGTGCGGTACATAGCATAGCATACTGTAGTGTCTACGTCTAAAGCATAGGGGACGACCTTCATCCTTTCTCTCTCTTCTGCCGTGGTCAGGTCTTGAGTCTTACTCAATACTCACACCTTGTAACACAACCAAGAACTCCTTCTTTGCTGATATATTTTGAACTCCTTCAAAATCTTGTCACAGTATGTATTCATTTGAAAGTACTATTAAGCGTTGTTATCTATCCTTATTGTAACGCCCCGAGCCCGATGTGCCAGGTGTCCTCCAGTTATTCGCTGTTGTTGCTTTGTCTTTGCTTGCATGTCATGCATTGCATATCATGTCATCATGTGCATTTCATTTGCATACATGTTCGTCTCATGCATCCGAGCATTTTTCCCGTTGTCCGTTTTGCAATCCGGCGCTCCTATGTCACTCGGTGTCCCTTTCTACCTCTTTTCGTGTTTGGGTGTTAAACATTTCCGGATTGGAGCGAGACTTGCCAAGCGGCCTTGGTTTACTACCGGTAGACCGCCTGTCAAGTTTCGTGCCATTTGGACTTTGTTTGATACACCAACAGTTAACCGAGGGACCGAGAAGGCCTCGTGCGTGGTGCAGCCCAACACCCTTCCAATTTGGCCCAAAACCCACCAAAACCCTCTCCATCATCTCGGTCGTTCGATCACGATCGTGTGGCCACAAACCACACCTCATTTGGACTCTCCTACCTCCCCCTACCTATATATATGTGGCTCTCCCCGAATTTTCACGCAGTCCAAACCCTAGTCATCTCCCTCCTCGCGCCACCGGACATGTCCGCACCGCACCGGACATGTCCAGCCCCGCCGGCCACCTTGCTCTGACGAATCACGTCGTGCCACGTCGCCCTCGCCACCGCCGTATCCAACTGCGCGCCGCCACCTGGTCTGCCCCGCCGCCTCTCCTGCGCGGGCCCGGGAGGCCCAGAGCCGGCCCGCCCGGCCCGGCCGCCAGCGCCGCCGCCCCAAGCGTCCCGCGCCTGGGAGCGCCCGATCCCCGCCGCCTCCTTCCTGCCGTCCGGCGCCGCAGCGCCGCCACGGGTAGTTCGCCGCGCCGCCGCGCCATCTCACCGGCGCCCTCACCTCGCCGCTACCGATCGTCGGCGCCTCGCCTTGCCAGCCACCGCGCGCCTCGCCGGCGCCCGAGCCCGCCGCCACGTCGTCCTCTCCTCCGACCCCAGCCGGATCCTGTAGCTCCGGCCACCGCATTAACCAAGTACGGAGAGCTCTAAGTCCGGCGATCCTCGGTTTTCGTGCAGCCCCGATCTGGATCTAGATCTGAGCATCTCGGGTTGACTTTTCTCTCCCGAAACCCTAGCATTTTTGCATTTTTCATCGCATCATAACCCCGCATCCGTAGCCCCGTTTTGCGTGTGTAGCCTATCAAAATGTTTGTCTCATAGAGTACATCATTTCATCTCATTGCATCATTTTCATTTGAGCTCATGTTGATGCCCGAAATGCTGTTGGAAAAGAGCTATATGAGATATTTGTTAGATCTGCTGCATCAAATAGCTATTTGTCTTTTTTACCATGATTAATGTGTGCATGATATGCTCCTGAGCTCTACATGAGTTTTGTTATATGCCATGCCATCTTTACAGAGGTGCTTACCATGTATTTTTGTGATATGTGTGGTGACTAGCACAAGCTTGCATAGTAGTGCATTCGTTAATGCTAATTTCAGGGACTTAGAATTTCACTAAGTCCTTGATCAGTTTTTTTGTTAATATGCCATATGTTCATGTTGTTTCCTAGTGATCCGTGCCTCTTTTGAGGATGATCAGCAAGGATGATTTGTTAATATTGTGGTGCTCTATCCATCCATGTCTTTGTTTGCATTTATGGAGCACCCTAGCTTGAGTCAATCGAGCTCTACTTTTGCTATTTCGTAATTCCTGGTAGATTGTCTACTTGTTAGCGATTTTGCCGAGGATGTTGTTGTTGATCCGTGCATGCTATGTTGTTGTTCTTGCCATGTCTAGTTTCTATGCCATGTATTCTTGATGGGTGTATGCTTAGTTTGTCATGCCTTGCTCTGTAGTGAGTGCATCGAGCTCGTAAACATGCCTACTCGTTAACAGATTTACATGCTCCAGTTTTTCTCTAAGTCTGAGATCTGATTATGTTTTTGCCATGTTCACATGCTTGCAATTGTATTTTCGGATCCCTTTTGTCTCAAGGTCACTACGGGACTTTTGTTAAGCTCTTTGAGTAGCTCCATGCCATGCCTTGCTTTGTCATGTTAATTTCCTGTAGCATATAGTTTTCGTGCCTCAAACTGTGCTACCTAATCTGAAATTCCAGGCTTGTGTTAATTTCACTAAGTCTGAAACCTGTTTATCAATTGCACTTTTGCCATGCTTGTTTGAACCTGTTAATGGATGAATTGGCCGTAGCTCAGTGTTCATCTTTTGTTAAGAATTATGAATGGATCCCCGACAGGTATTTTTTTTGCCATGTTTGGGTGCTGTAGCATATTTATCTTGTTGCATTTAGTTGGTCACTTGCTGTTTATCGCAGACCGGTGCCATATTTTTTTTGCTTGCCATTTCCAAACCGTGCATCCAATTCCGGTGATCTTTATATCGATTTCAACCGAAATCACCTCACCTTTCCAGTGGCACTCTTGGATTTCCAAGTTCAGGCCAGGTTCAATCATTCCTTTCCAAATCATGCATATGCATCGGATACTGCATCCCGCATATCATACCATGTTCATGTGTTGGTTGTTTACTATGTTGTGTGCTTCTTTCCGGTGTTTGCTTCTTCGGGTTGGTTCCTGTAACGTCGTGTTGTGAGGATCCGTTCGTCTATGTCCGTTTGTCCTCTTCATGGACTCGTTCTTCTTCCTTGCGGGATTTCAGGCAAGATGACCATACCCTCGAAATCACTTCTATCTTTGCTTGCTAGATGCTCGCTCTTTTGCTATGCCTATGCTGTGATACCTACCACTTGCTCATCATGCCTCCCATATTGTTAAAACAAGCCTCTAACCCACCTTGTCCTAGCAAACCGTTGTTTGGCTATGTTACCACTTGGCTAAGCCCCTCTTATAGCGTTGTTAGCTGCAGGTGGAGATTGAAGTTTGTTCCTTGTTGGAACATGGAGATGTTGTTCCTTGTTGGAACATGTTTACTTATTGGAATATCACAATATATCTTATTTAATTAATGCATCTATATATTTGGTAAAGGGTGGAAGGCTCGGCCTTATGCTTGGTGTTTTGTTCCACTCTTGCCGCCCTAGTTTCCATCATATCGGTGTTATGTTCCCGGATTTTGCGTTCCTTAGGCGGTTGGGCTATAATGGGAACCCCTTGACAGTTCGCCTTGAATAAAACTCCTCCAGCAATGCCCAACATTGGTTTTACCATTCGCCACCTAGCCCTTTTCTTTTCCCTTGGGAGTCACGCTCTTGAGGGTCATCATTATTTTAACCCCCCGGGGCCAGTGCTCCTTTGAGTGTTGATCCAACCGAGTAGACTGCGGGGCCACCTCGGGGCAACTTGAGGGTTGGTTTTACTCATAGGATGTCTCATCTGAGTGTGCCCTGAGAACGAGATATGTGCAGCTCCTATCGGGATTTGTCGGCACATTCGGGCGGTGTTGCTGGACTTGTTTTATCTTTGTCGAAGTTGTCTTGTAGAACCGGGATGCCGAGTCTGATCGGAATGTCTCGGGAGAAGGTTTATCCTTCGTTGACCGTGAGAGCTTGTGATGGGCTAAGTTGGGACACCCCTGCAGGGATTTGAACTTTCGAAAGTCGTGCCCGCGGTTATGGGCAGATGGGAATTTGTTAATGTCCGGTTGTAGAAAACCTGAAGTTGACCTTAATTAAAATGCACCAACCGCATGTGTAACCGTGATGGTCTCTTCTCGGCGGAGTCCGGGAAGTGAACACGGTGTTGGAGTTATGCTTGACGTAGGTTGTTCTAGGATCACTTCTTGATCATAGATTTCTCGAATGTGCTTTGCCTTCTCTTCTCGCTCTCTTTTGCGTATATGTTAGCCACCAAATATGCTAGTCGCTTGCTGCAGCTCCACCTCATACCTTTTACCCTTCCTATAAGCTTAAATAGTCTTGATCGCGAGGGTGTGAGATTGTTGAGTCCCCGTGACTCACAGATACTTCCAAAACCAGCATGCAGGTGCCGTTGAACCGTGCAGATGACGCAACCAAGCTCAAGGAGGAGCTCGATGAAGATCTTGTCCTTTTGTGTTGTTTCATTCTAGTTGATCAGTAGTGGAGCCCAGTTGGGGTCGATCGGGGATCTGTGTAGCATTTGGGGTAGTCCTCTTTTTATTTTGGTTCCGTAGTCGGACCTTTCATTGTATCTGGATGATGTAATGCTTTATTCATGTAATTGTGTGAAGTGGCGATTGTAAGCCAACTATGTATCTCTTTCCCTTATGTATAACATGGGATGTGTGAAGATTACCTCACTTGCGACATTGCTTTCAATGCGGTTATGCCTCTAAGTCGTGCTTCGACACGTGGGAGATATAGCCGCATCGAGGGCGTTACACTTATAGATCTTGATGCTCAATGTTCAAGTAGCTTCATCCAGGTTTTCCATTGAAAAACACTTTTCAAATAACCCTGTATGCTTTCCAGAAATTTTACATCATTTTTTATCAACAGTATGTTAACAACATATACTCATCAAAAATTCTATAGTGCTCCCACTCACTTCTTTGGAAATACAAGTTTCTCATAAACTTTGTATAAACCCAAAATCTTTGATCATCTCATCAAAGCGTACATTCCAACTCCGAGATGCTTACTCTAGTCCTTAGAAGGATTGCTGGAGCTTTGCATACTTGTTAGCATCTTTCAGGATTGACAAAACCTTCTGGTTGTATCACATACAACCTTTCCTCAAAAAAATCATCGAGGAAACAATGTTTTGACATCCTATCTGCAAGATTTCATAAATAATGCAGTAATTGCTAACATAATTCCAACAGACTCTTAGCATCGCTACGAGTGAGAAAGTCTCATCGTAGTCAACTCCTTGAACTTGTCGGGAAACATCTTAACGACAAGTCTAGCTTTCTTAATGGTGACACTTACCATCATTGTCCGTCTTCCTTTTAAAATCAATCTGCACCCAATAGCCTTACGACCATCAAGTAGTTCTTCCAAAGTATATACTTTGTTTTATACATGGATCCTCTCTCGGATTTTATGGCCTCGAGCCATTCGTCAGAATCCGGGCCCACCATCACTTCTCCATAGATCGTAGGTTCATTGTTGTCTAGCAACATGACTTCCAAGACAGGATTACATACCTCTCTGAAGTAGTATGCATCCTTGTCGACCAATGAGGTTTGGTAGTGACTTGATCCGAAGTTTCATGATCACTATGATAAGCTTCCACTTCAATTGGTGTAGGTGCCACAGGAACAACTTCCTGTGCCCTGCTACAAACTAGTTCAAGTGGCGGTTCAATAACCTCATCAAGTCTCCATCATCCTCCCACTCAATTCTTTCGAGAGAAACTTTTCCTCGAGAAAGGACCCATTGATAGAAACAATTACTTTTGCTTGCGGATCTGAAATAGGACGTATACCCAACTGTTTTGGGTATTCTATGAAGATGCATTTATACGCTTTGGGTTCGAGCTTATCAGCCTGAAACTTTTTCACATAAGCGTTGCAACCCCAAACTTTTAAGAAACGATAGCTTAGGTTTTTCTAAACCATAGTTCATACGGTGTCGTCTCAACGGAATCGTGTGGTGCCCTATTTAAAGTGAATGTGGAAGTCTCTAATGCCTAACCCATAAACGATAGTGGTAATTCGATAAGAGACATCATGGTATGCACCATATCCAATAGGGTGTAGTTATGATGTTCGGACACACCATCACACTATGGTGTTCCAGGCGGTATTAGTTGTGAAACAATTTCCGCAATGTCTTAATTGTGTGCCAAACTCGTAACTCAGATATTCATCTCTATGATCATATCATAGACATTTTATCCTCTTGTGACGATGATCTTCAACTTCACTCTGAAATTACTTAAACCTTTCAATAATTCAGACTTGTGTTTCATCAAGTAAATATACTCAGCATCCACTCAAATCATCTGTGAAGTAAGAACATAACGATATCCACTGCGTGCCTCAGCACTCATTGGACTGCACACATCAAAATGTATTACTTCCAACAAGTTTCTTTCTTGTTCCATCTTACTGAAAACAAGGTATTTCCGTCATCTTGCTCATGTGGTATGATTTACATGTCTCAAGTTATTCAAAATCAAGTGATTCCAAACGATCCATCTGTATGGAGTTTCTTCATGCATATCTACCAATAGACATGGTTCGCATGTCTCAATCTTTTCAAAAACGAGTGAGTCCAAAAATCCATCAACATGGAGCTTCTTTATGCGTTTTATACCAACATGACTCAAATGGCAGTGCCACAAGTATGTGGTACTATCATTACTATCTTATATCTTTTGGCATGAACATGTGTATCACTATTATCGAGATTCAATAAACCATTCATTTTAGGTGCAAGACCATTGAAGGTATTATTCAAATAAACAGAGTAACCATTATTCTCCTTAAATGAATAATCGTATGGCGATAAACATAATCCAATCATGTCTATGCTCAACACAACCACCAAATAACAATTATTTCGGTTTAACACCAATCCCGATGGTAGAGGGAGCGTGCGATGTTTGATCACATCAACTTTGGAAACACTTCCAACACATATCTTCATCTCACCTTTAGCTAGTCTCCGCAGCCTTTTATTTCGAGTTACTAACACTTAGCAACCAAACCGGTATTTATTACCCTGGTGCTACTAGGAGTACTAGTAAAGTACACAATAATATAACGTATATTCAAAATACTTCTGTCAACCTTGTCAGCCTTCTCATCTGCCAAGTATCTAGGGTAGTTCTGCTTCAATGACTGTTCCCCTCATTACAGAAGCACTTAGTCTCGGGTTTGGGTTCAACCTTGGGTTTCTTCACTAGAGGAGCAACTGATTTGCCATTTCATGAAGTATCCCTTCTTTCCCTTGCTCTTCTTGAAACTAGTGGTTTAACCATCAACAATTGATGCTCCTACTTGATTTCTACTTTCGCGTTGTCAAACATCGCGAGTTGCTCAAGAATCATCATGTCTATTCCTGATATGTTATAGTTCATCACGAAGCTCTAATAGCTTGGTGGCAGTGACTATGGAGAACCATCACTATCTCATCTGGAAGATTAACTCCCACTCGATTCAAGCGATTGTAGTACTCAGACCATCTGAGCACATGCTAAACGATTGAGCTTTTCTCCCTTAGTTTGCGGGCTTAAGAAACTTGTCAGAGGTCTCATACCTCTTGACGTGGGCACTAGTCTGAAATCCCAATTTCAGTCTTTGGAACATCCCATATGTTCTGCGACGTTTGAAAAATGTCTTTGGTGCCACAATTCTAAACCGTTAGCATTACGCACTGAACTATCACGTACTCATCAAAACGAGTATGTCAGATGTTTCCCAACATCTACAGATGACGCTTGAGGTTCAGCACACTGAGCGGTGCATTAAGGACATAATCCTTCTGTGCAGCAATGCCCAGTCCGCATAATTGCTACTGTCAACTCTCAACTAAATTTTCTCTAGGAACATATCTAAAATAGTAGAAATAAAGCGTGAGCTACGACATAATTTATAAAGAACTTTTGACTATGTTCATGATAATTAAGTTCATCTAATCAAATTATTCAATGAACTTCCACTTAGATAGGCATCCCTCTAGTCATCTAGGTGATACATGATCCGAGTCAACTAGGCAGTGTCTGATCATCACGTGAGACGAACTAGTCATCATCGGTGAACATCTTCATGTTGATCGTATCTTCTATACGACTCATGTTCGACCTTTCGGTCTTCCGTGTTCCGAGGCCATGTCTGTACATGCTAGGCTAGTCAAGTCAACCTAAGTGTTTTGCATGTGTAAATCTGGCTTACACCCGTTGTATTCGAACATTGGAATCTATCACACCCGATCATCACGTGGTGCTTCAAAATAACGAACCTTCGCAACGGTGCACAGTTAGGGGGGAACACTTTCTTGAAATTTTAGTGAGGGATCATCTTATTTATGCTACCGTCGTTCTAAGAAAATAAGACGTAAACATGACAAACATCACATGCAAATCATAAAGTGACATGATATGGCCAATATCATCTTGCGCCTTTGATCTCCATCTTCGAGGCGCGGCATGAACACCATCGTCATCAGCATGACACCATGATCTCCATCATCGTGTCTTCATGAAGTTGCCTCGCCAATTGTTACTTCTACTACTATGGATAATGGTTAGCAATAAAGTAATGTAACTACATGGCATTTTCATTGACACGCGGGTCATAAATAAATTAAGACAACTCCTATGGCTACTTCTGGTTGTCATACTCATCGACATGCAAGTCATGATTCCTATTACAAGAACATGATCAATCTCATACATCACATATATCATTCATCACATCCTTTTGGCCATATCACATCACATAGCATACCCTGCAAAAACAAGTTATACGTCCTCTAATTGTTGTTGCATGTTTTACGTGGCTTCTGTGGGTTTCTAGCAAGAACGTTTCTTACGTACGCAAAAGCCACAGCGGTGATATGCCAATTGTTATTTACACTTCATAAGGACCCTATTCATCGAATCCGATCCGACTAAAGTGGGAGAGACAGACACCCGCTAACCACCTTATGTATCAAGTGCATGTTAGTCGGTGGAACCTGTCTCATGTAAGAGTACGTGTAAGGTCTGTCCGAGCCGCTTCATCCCACACTGCCGCCGAATCAAGATAAGACTAACAATGGTTAGAAAATTGAAAAAATCATCGCCCACAACTACTTTGTGTTCTACTCGTGCATAGAATCTACAAATAGACCTAGCTCGTGATGCCACTGTTGGTGAACGTAGCAATAATTCAAAAAAATTCCTACGTGTCACCAAGATCAATCTAGGAGATACTAGCAACGAGAGAGAGGGAGTGCATCTTCATACCCTTGAAGATTGCTAAGCGGAAGCATTACAAGAACGCGGTTGGTGGAGTCGTACACGCAGCGATTCAGATCACGGTGGATTCTAATCTAAGCACCGAACAATGGTGCCCCCGTGTTCAACACACATACAGCCCGGGGACATCTCCTCCTTCTTGATCCAGCAAGGGGAGAGGAGAAGTTGAGGGAGAACTTCGACAGCACGACGACGTGGTGGTGATGGAGCTCGTGGTTCTCCGGCAGGGCTTCGCCAACTGGTGATGGAGCTCATGGTGATGGAGTCACTTTACTCGTTTCGTAACGCATGATCCCGTGGCTAAATCCTTAGTCACATTGAGCTCATTATGATGATGCATTACCGAGTGGGCCCAGAGATACCTCTCCGTCATACGGAGTGACAAATCCCAGTCTCGATTCGTGCCAACCCAACAGACACTTTTGGAGATACCTGTAGTGCACCTTTATAGCCACCCAGTTACGTTGTGACGTTTGGTACACCCAAAGCATTCCTACGGTATCTGGGAGTTGCACAATCTCATGGTCTAAGGAAATGATACTTGACATTAGAAAAGCTCTTAGCAAACAAACTACACGATCTTGTGCTATGCTTAGGATTGGCTCTTGTCCATCACATCATTCTCCTAATGATGTGATCCCGTTATCAATGACATCCAATGTCCATGGTCAGGAAACCATAACCATCTATTGATCAACGAGCTAGTCAACTAGAGGCTTACTAGGGACATGTTGTGGTCTATGTATTCACACATGTATTGCGGTTTCCAGTTAATACAATTATAGCATGAACACTAGACAATTATCATGAACAAGGAAATACAATAATAACTATTTTATTATTGCCTCTAGGGCATATTTCTAACATTGACCTCGTCCACCTAACTCTCTTTGCACAGTGCATAGACCCCTCTCGCGCGTCCGAAACTTCCTCGAACCCGACCCGGGCAGTCGTCACCGATGGGTCCGGATCATCCCCTAACATCTATAAAACATCTCCGTTTTTCTTTTTGGTCTCCCTAGCCTATTTTTCCCGACCGTCTGATTTCGATCGGAGGGACTCGATAGCCCCTAACCTAATCCCCCACCTATATATGAGCATAACCCTAATCCTAGGATGTCCCATCTGTCCATTACGCCCACCGCTGCAAGCCCACCTGGTCTCCTCCTCGGCTTCCTCACCGAGCCAACCACCATCCATCCCGATCCACCTCCCTCCAACCCAGGCCTCTGACCGCCTCCGATGATTTCTGCGCCACCAAAAATCCCCAGCAGCCACAGCCCTCATCCTCGTTAGCCCCGTTGCCGCCGGCGACCTCAACCACCATGGCGTCACCCTCATCCATCAGGCCAGGACCTCTTCGCGCCCTCTCCTTCCCTTCCTCCTTTCCCGTTCTTGTCTCTCTCTCATATGGAGCTCTTTGTCTCCCAGAAACCACACACGACCCACGACCTCGAGCTGCCATGGATGGGGGCCACCAAGTCCAACCAAAAACGCCAGGAACTACTCCGCCACGACCTCCTCCGGCCTCGTCTGCCCCATCGCCGTCGAAGGCCCGCCGTTGTCGCTTTGGTCCGGCGTGACTAGCGTGACTAGTTCCTCTGCCTCACGCTCGTCCTCGTCTCCTCTTAACCCCGAGCCTGTCATCGCTCGCGCCTCCGTGACCCTCCACCGCTCCTTCCTGTTCCGGACGGATCCAGCTGCATCTGCGCCCTCCCCGTGCTGGTGCCTCGTGCCTCATCGTCGGCTAGCCGCGAGTCCCAGCCCCAGCTCCGCCGGCCGGCCATTGGGTCTGCATCCTTTGCTTCGAGCGACAAAGGGTAACGGGCCATGCCCGCGTTGACCAGTCGCCTCGTTCGATCCACATCAACCCGCGCCTGGGCCGTGTCTCCCAAAGGCCCAGTCTGCTCCTCCGCGGACCCAGCAACCGCGTCCTCCCACGGGCCGCCTTCCCAGCCGGGCCGAGGCCCATGGTTGAGCAGCCCCAAGCACCCTCCTTTTTTCCATTGTTGGGCCAGCTAGATATGGCCCGATGTGTTTTTTTCCTCCTACGAATTTGTCTATTACCCACAGGAATGTCTATTTTACAGAAAAGCCCTCCAACATCATCCATATCATAACTCACCAACCGTGCATCGGATCTAAATAAATAATATATGCAACTAGCTTAGAATTTCATCTAGTTTCATAATATGCTGCCTTCATCCATGTTAAAAATGTTAAAAATTGTTGTTTGTTTAACTTTGCCTATTGCCATGTTAAAATGCTTTAATTCATAACTAATTAACCGTAGCTCCCAATTTAATAAACTTTATATGTAAATGGTGTAGAAAAATGCCTAGTTTAACATGGTGGCTTTACTTTGCATGTTTAACAACTCTAAAATATGGTATAGGGCAGAACAGTACCAAATTCATAATATGCATATGAGGATTTTCCGGAATTGTTGTTTGTTATATCCGGCCTCATTTAAACTTGTCTAGATAGGTAGTTTTTCTTATGCTTCATCTCTTGCCATGTTTAACAAAATTTAATATTGTTGGGCTCCCAAGCGGGAGAGAACTAAATAATTGATGTGGTGTTTCGTCAATACGTAACTCGTTGCATATTGAGCCCCACTTAATTTGTAGTATTATTTGTGCACTTTGACATGTCTTGCCTCATTAAACCGGACATGCGTCATACTTGGTTGTGCATCATGCCATGATTATGTGATGGTTGTTTACCATATTGTTTGCTTATTTTCAGTGTTGCTTCTTCGGGTTAGTTCCGATAACGTCGCGTTTGTGAGGATTCGTTTGACTTTGTCCGTTTGTCTTCTTCATGGACCCGTTCTTCTTCCTTGCGGGATCTCATGCAAGATGACCATACCCTCAAAATCACTTATATCTTTGATTGCTAGTTGTTCGCTCTATCATTATGTCGCGCTACCTACCACTTGCTATATCATGCCTCCCATATTGCCATGTCAAGCCTCTAACCCACCTTCCTAGCAAACCATTGTTTGACTATGTTACCGCTTTTGCACAGCCCCTCTTATAGTGTTGCTAGTTGCAGGTGAAGTTGAAATTTGTTCCATGTTGGAACATGGATATGTTGGGATATCACAATATCTCTTATTTAATTAATACATCTATATACTTGGTAAAGGGTGGAAGGCTAGGCCTTATGCCAGGTGTTTTGTTCCACTCTTGCCGCCCTAGTTTCCGTCGTACCGGTGTTATGTTCCTTGATTTTGCGTCCCTTATGCGGTTCGGTGTTATGGGAACCCCTTGACATTTCGCTTTGAATAAAACTCCTCCGGCAAGGCCCAACCTTAGTTTTACATTTTCCTAACAACCTATACCTTTCCCTTAGGAGTAATTAACCCGAGGGTCATTTTTATTCTACCCCCCCCCGGGGGGGGGGGGCATTTCTTCTCTAAGTGTTGGTCCGAACCGGGCAGCCTGCGGGGCCACCTCGGGGAAACTTGAGGGCTGGATTTACTCGTAGCTAGACCTATCTAGTGTTGCCCTGAGAACGAGATATGTGCAGCTCCTATTGGGATTGTCGACACATCGGGCGGCTTTGCTGGTCTTGTTTTACCATTGTCAAAATGTCTTGTAACCGTGATTCCGAGACTGATCGGGTCTTCTCAAGAGAAGGAATATCCTACATTGACCGTGAGAGCTTGTGATGGGCTAAGTTGGGACACCCCACAGGGTTTGAACTTTCGAAACCCATGCCCGCGGTTATGTGCCAGATGGGAATTTGTTAATGTCCGGTAGTAGAGAACTTGACAATTAACTTAATTGAAATGAATGAACCGCGGGTGTAGCCGTGATGGTCTCTTTTCGGCGGAGTCCGGGAAGTGAACACGGTTCTTGTGTTATGCTTGAACGTAAGTAGTTTCAGGATCACTTCTAGCTTCTGAACCATTGCGTTGCTTCTTTTCTCGCTCTTATTTGCGTATGTTAGCGACCACATATTCTTAGTGCTTGCTGCAGCACCACCTCATTACCTTACCCTACCCATAAGCTTAAATAGTCTTGATCTCGCGGGTGTGAGATTGCTGAGTCCTCGTGACTCATAGATACTTCCATACAGTTGCAGGTGCCAATGATGCCAGTACAGGTGACGCAACCAGAGCTCAAGAGGGAGCTCAATGAAGACCTTGGTCATTGTTTTGTGTCATTTCCGGTTGATCAGTAGTGGAGCCCAGTCGGGACGATCAGGGATCTAGCATTTGGGGTTGTCTTCCTTTTATTTTTGTTCCATAGTTGGACCTTGATTGTATTCTGGATGATGTATCGTTAACTTTTTATTTGTGTGAAGTGGTGATTTTAAGCCAACTCTTTATCCCTTTCTTATTCAGTACATGGGATTGTGTGAAGATTACCCCACTTGCGACTAATCTACCATGCGGCTATGCCTCTAAGTCGTGCCCTGACACTTGGAAGATATAGCCGCATTGTGGGTGTTACAGGTTGGTAATCAGAGACATCCCCGACTTAGGAGCCCCCTGCTTCATCGAATCGCTGACGTTGTTGAGTCTAGAACAAAATGTTTTGGGTCTTAGGATTATATATATATATCGGAGAGTATGATTCTTTTTACTCCTCAGTCGCTTCGTCGCTCTGGTGAGGTCTCCTGATGTAGAAGTTTTGACTCTCCTCTCCTCAAATTTCACGAAAAAAATTAGGATCACACAGGTATCTTGGAGTCGTTACTATAGTCTTGTGACGAGAGCATTGTTCTTGGTGCCTCCTGACATTTTATCGTTGCAATTGGGTTGTGGCAGTGTCCCGGGAGTTGAGCTCTGAGGTGTTCTTGTTGCAATTTTATCGTTGCAGTTCTGGAATACCTGAGTTCGCCGACATCGAAAATCTCTTTTATGCAGTTGTTGGTGAGATAACCTCGACACCACCCAGTACTGGGGATGTTGTTTGGGAGTATTGCCATAACTCGTATAATGGATGCTTTTCGAAGGTTGAGGTACACGATTTCCGAAGGTTTCTTGGTTATGTGTTGAAGGATGGATACAACTGGATGTAGGGATTGTTAGTTTGGGTGAGATATTATGCTTCCCATGTATCCCCAACACATGATTGCATAACCAGAAAGTTTTGAGAGTTTATAAGTGGGAATTCAAGTAGCTCCTAGGATATATTTCTGACAGATGTATGATATGAAATTGGGGTTCGACGTCTAGTGGTCCGCCTATCCACGATTAGTTTTACAGTGGTCTCGTTGTGTCTTAAAGAGTCCTTGGCTATGCTGACTCGGGGACGCTTCGTTCGACATGTGCACTGCCTTGTACATGATGGTGTTGTACGATCGAGCCCGTGTGGGCCCCACCATGAAAACTTCGGACGAAATCTCTATCATATGTTTGTTCTGGCTTATTTTGCAAGCCAATCCGTTGTTTTGTTTTAATTGTGGTATTCAAGTTGCTTCAATGTCCAGTGTTGATTCCATACCTTTCCTAAGCAGGGTTCTCATATATCTATGTGGATGCTAATCTTTCTTGTTTATCGAGATTGTCATGTTAATTCTTTCCAACCGGTGTGCTTCTCTTCAAGTGGATCCGATCATTTTCAACATCCACAAGATCAATTCTAAGCTTTTTCTCAAGGTGTTCGTTTCATCCATCCCCAAGTTGCCTTTGTTTTCCTGCCCTCCCACCCTTTTTCTTCGGGACTCAGAATTCTTAATCGGATATCTGTTTTATTCATGTGAAGTCCCTTTATTCTTTTCTTTCAATGTTCTTATCCGGTGATTCTCGGAACACTAACGGAGTTTCAAGTTCATCGCTCTTCTTTCTCTTTCTTCTCCGGTGGATTCAATTCAAGCTTTTGGTGTTGATCATATCCATTTTCCTTGTTTCAAATGCTTTCCCATGCCGTTGCACCTCTTAATCGCTCACCTCTCTCTATTCATGTCCGAAGTGCCGAAGATATCTCAGAAGATTCATGTTTCCGTTCTTAATCCGTTTGAGCTATTTTGAGGTTGTTATCTCTTTTGAGGCATTTAATTCAACCGGTGCAATCTCTCTTTTCAAGCAAACTTTTGAACGGTGTTTCTCCTGATTGGGCCCCAACCCATAGGTCTTTTCCCAGGATCTTACCCGGCTCTTCCGATTTTCCTGGAGCTATCCTCAAATTCTTTCAAAGTTTGACATAAGGATGAATTTTCATCAGTCGTATGTTTTTCTCCAAGATCTTTCAAATTATTTTCATCGTTGGCTCAACCTTTCCATTCTTCATTCTGGAGTGCCTCAATAATTCATGGTGCCGTATCTCATCATCATTCTCGGATTTTGAAGACCAAAGAAGAGTTTTCCTCCAAATCTTATCCGTTCTCTCAAAGATTGAGGGTTCTATAATTATGCCATCCTCACATAATTGTTTTCGATTGTGAGAATTCTTTTCACCCATCCGTAGCAATTCAAGAGTCTTTTCAGATTGATTCTTCGTAGCCCATCATCTCAGAATTATTCATTCCAGCTTTCAGCTCTCGTTCTCAAATTCTTCCGGGGCGTTGTTCAAGTATTCTCTAATCAGCTCGTGATCTATTCGTTCTCATGTATCTAAATTCCTTCAAGTATCTTCATTCATTTCCAAATTTTCCTGGTGAATTGTGCCTTTGCTACGTTCATTTTCAATTCTTACGGTGGTATGTTCAAGATTTCTCTTCCTTTGTTTTCATATCAATTTATTCATTGTTTCAATCCTTCTGGTGGTTCGTCGAAGACCTTCTCAAGTTTGCGCTATATCTATCTAAATCCTTTCTACAAGAATAAGTAGTATGCCAAATCCATTGCTTGTCATCAATTTAAATTGGTGAAGGATAAGCATAATGTAATTCTTATTCTTGTTTCATCCAAGTGATTAATTTATTATTCCGAAGGTTCATCAAAATTCTTGATCTCATTTGTTCATATTTCTTTTCCGGAGTTCCAAATTTTTCCGCATTATCTCGTCACAAAGCTCCATCTAAATCATTGCAAGGTTTCACCTTGTGTTTTCAACTTCTCTTTCCTTTCGTTTGATCATCCTTTTGTTACCGGAGTTCTTCTTGGAGGCTCTACATGGTGGTTTGTCAAGGATTCTTTTTATTCTTCAATTGTTCTTAAAGATTTCTCTCAGAGTTATGATCCACCAAGCTATATACTCAAAATTAAACACGGTGCAAAACACATGTTTTGTTTTGAGGAGATCAAGTATTCCTCTTCTTGCATTCCGAAGTGCAATTCTTTCTAGCGTATCATTTGAGGTGGTGTTATGTCAATCTTGATAATTTGAGTTCATGTTTCATGATTCACATGTTGTCAAGAATGAGGTATTTTAAATCCATCAATCTCTTCGTTGGAGTGATCTTGGGTTATATTTCACCTAAAGCCTTCCATAAGGAATGTTGCTTATTGTGGTGTCTATCGATAATCCAAGTTTCCTCCTATTCTCGCGGTGGAAGGAGTTTTCACCTCTTCGTTGCTCTCAAGCAATCAATTGTTTTCCGTTAGTGGCCAGTTGTCACCTCATAATTTTGACACGTTTTCCATAAGACCACAACAAGCTTGTTCTTTTTTTGTTGATTTTTTCAACAACTTCGTTCAATCCTTCTCTTAAGGATGCTCTCTCAAATTCATTCGAGGTAGAAGATGTTCTTTTCTTCTTTGTTACTTTTAATCCGTTCTATCTTTTGTTCCTGAGGCATTGTGATGTTGCACGCTTCGACCCATCATCTCATTTTTTTTGGCAAAGATCATGTTCTTTCTTTTGCTTATCCATTCAAACGGAGTGCCGTGCCCTCTTTTCAAGTTCTTCCCATTCTGTCAAGTTTTGCCTCCCTTCTCAACCGGAGTGCTGTCTGAAGTCTTTCTTACCTCTTGTGCATTCTTTCAATAGTTCCCGAGGTAGTGTGTTGTTGATTTCATCAAGTATCCTCTCATCTTGTCAAGTTCATATTCTATGCCTTCCATTTCCAACCGGAGTGTTGTCATAATTGATCTTTATCGTTCCTTGTACATCTCGTTTCAACCAGAGTGCTTGCATGTACTTCTTGTCCATTGCAACCCTTTTCTTATGTCTTTCAACCTACAAGGTTCTAGTAATGTTCTGTGTTTCCTCTTTTCCAATGGAGTGTTTTCAACTTTGTTCATCTTTGTTGTTTTCTCTCCTTCAATTTGTCGAACCTCGCAAGGTTCTTTGGTTTCACTCATTTGTCAAAGAAGCAACTTAGTTTTACCTTTTCTCTTCCTCTTCCTTTTCTCTCTGGTGCCATCCTAGATCTCGGGACGAGATCCACTTGTAGTGGTGTAGTGTTGTAACACCCCGAGACCGATGCGCCAGGTGTCTTCCAATTATTCGCTGTTGTTGCCTTGTCATTCGCTTGTGTGTTGCATCTTGCCATGTCATCATCCACATTCCATCTCCATGTTTTCAAAACGTGCATTCGTCCGAGTCTCCCAGTTCTCTCCGTTGTCCGTTCTGAGCCCAGACACACTTGCACGCGCCCGCGGCACATCTGAAATATTATTTTATGAGTGGCCGGGAAATGTTCTCGGAATGGGTAGAAAGTTAGCATGCGGTGTTGTTATAGTGTATATAGGTCGTCCGCCAATTTTTGTCACATTCGGAGTTCATTTGTTAGCCCAACCGTTAAACTATAGCAACAGTAAAGTTGGTCAAATCATCGGATGTTTTCGGTATCCGAAAACTCCAGCCGGGCCTCCTCTTCTCTCTCTCTCTTCTCAGCCAAACCAAACACTTGACCTCGTCCGCCTAACCCTCTTTGCACAGTGCATAGACCCCTCTCGCACGTCCGAAACTCCACCAAACCCGACCCGGGCAGTCGTCACCGATGGGTTTGCATCATCCCCTAACATCTATAAAACATCTCTATTTTTCTTTTTGGTCTCCCTAGTCTATTTTTCCCGACCGTCTGATTTCGATCGAAGGGACTCGGTAGCCCCTAACCAAATCGATCCCCTACCTATATATGAGCCTAACCCTAATACTAGGATGTCCCATCCGTCCATTCTGCCCACCTCCGCCAGCCCACCTGGTCTCCTCCTCGGCTTCCTCACCGAGCCAACCACCATCCATCCCGATCCACCTCCCTCCAACCCGAGCCTCTGACTGCCTCCCATGATTTCCGCGCCACCAAAAATCCCCAGCAGCCACAGCCCTCGACCTCGTCAGCCCCGTCGCCGAAGGCGATCTCAACCACCACGGCGTCACCCTCATCCATCAGGCCAGGACCCCTTCGCACCCTCTCCTTCCCTTCCTCCTATCCCATTCTTCTCTCTTTCTCATATGGGGCTCTCTGTCTCCTAGAAACCACCCACAACTGATGACCTCGAGCTACGATGGATGGGCGCCACCAAGTCCAACCACAAACGCCAGGAACCGCTCTGCCACAACCTCCTTCGGCCTCGTCCGCCCCATCCCCGTCGAAGGCCCGCCGTTGTCGCTCTGGTCCGGCGTGACCAGCGCGACAAGTTCCTGTGCCTCATGCTCGTCCTCGTCTCCTCTCGACCCCGAGCCTGTCATCGCTCGCGCCTCCTTGGCCCTCTGCTGCTCCTTGCCATTCCGGACGGATCCGGTTGCATCCGCGCCATCCCCGTGCATGTGCCATCATGCCTCATCGTCGGCTGGCCGCGAGTCCCAGCCCCAGCGCCGCCGGCCGGCCATCGGGTATGCATCCTTTGCTACGAGCGACAGAGGGTAACGGGCCATGCCCGCGTTGACCAGTCCCCTCGTCCGATCCGCACCAACCCGCACCTGGGCCGTGTCTCCCGAAGGCCCAGCCTGCTCCTCCGCGGACCCAGCAACCGCGTCCTCCCACAGGCAGCCTTCCCAGCCGGTCCAAGGCCCATGGGTGAGCAGCCCCAAGCACCCTCCTTTTTTCTTCCACTGTTGGGCCAGCTAGATACGGACCAATGTGTTTTTCTCCTGCTGCGAATTTGTCTATTACCCACAGTAACGTCTGTTTTATAGAAAAGCCATCCAACATCATGCATATCATAACTCACCAACCGTGCATCGGATCTAAATAAATAATATATGCAACTTGCTTAGAATTTTGTCTAGTTTTATAATATGCTGCCTTAATCCATATTAAAAATGTTTAAAATGATGTTTGTTTAACTTTGCCTATTGACATGTTAAAATGCTTTAATTCATAACTAATTAACCGTAGCTCCAAATTTAATAAACTTTATATGTAAATGGGGTAGAAAAATGCCTAGTTTAACATGGTGGCTTTACTTTGCATGTTTAACAACTCTAAAATATGGTTTATGGCATAATAGTACCAAATTCATAATATGCATATGAGGATTTTCCAGAATTGTTGTTTGTTATATCCGGCATCATTTAAACTTATCTAGATAGGTAGTTTTTCTTATGCTTCATCTCTTGCCATGTTTAACAACATTTAATATTGTTGGGTTCTTGAATGGGAGAGAACTAAATAATTGATGTGGTGTTTCATCAATACGCAACTCGTTGCATATTAAGCCCCACTCAATTTGTAGTATTGTTTGTGCACTTTGCCATGCCATGCCTCATTAAACCAGACATGCATCATACTTGGTTGTGCATCATGCCATGATTATGTGATGGTTGTTTACCATGTTGTTTGCTTCTTCCCGGTGTTGCTTCTTCGGGTTAGTTCCGATAACGTCGTGTTTGTGAGGATTCGTTCGACTTCGTCCATTTGTCTTCTTAATGGACTCGTTCTTCTTCCTTGCGGTATCTCATGCAAAATCACCATACCTCGAAATCACTTCTATCTTTGCTTGCTAGTTGTTCGCTCTATCGTTATGTCACGCTACCAACCACTTGTTATACCATGCCTCCCATATTGCCATGTCAAGCCTCTAACCTACCTTCCTAGCAATCCATTGTTTGTCTATGTTATCGCTTTTGCTCCGCCCCTCTTATAGCGTTGCTAGTTGCAGGTGAAGCTGAAGTTTGTTCCATGTTGGAACATGGATATGTTGGGATATCACAATATCTCTTATTTAATTAATACATCTATATACTTGGTCAAGGGTGGAAGGCTCGGCCTTATGCCTGGTGTTTTGTTCCACTCTTTCCGCCCTAGTCGGACCTTGATTGTATTCTGGATGATGTATGTTTAACTTTTTATTGGTGTGAAGTGGTGATTGTAAGCCAACTCTTTATCCCTTTCTTATTCAGTACATGGGATTGTGTGAAGATAACCCCACTTGCAACTAATCTACCATGCGGCTATGCCTCTAAGTCGTGCCCCGACACGTGGGAGATATAGCCGCATTGTGGGTGTTACAACCAGGAGTACGTGCTGGAAGACGACCCTGGCTCGTTCCTCGAGCTGGGTTGGGAGGAGGAGGCGCGAGAAGTCGGCACCTTTCAGGACCCCTCCGGAAGCCTCGCCAGCCGCGCCGGCGACAACTGCTACAGGGTGCCACTAATTCCTCATGAGCAGGCTTACGCTAACCATGGTACGCAGGGGGATCAGGTCGCAGCAGCAGATGGTGGTCCCATCTCGTCGGCCTCCCTCCCGCCAGGGGGGCACGCTGGGGGCTGCAGGAAGGAACCGGGACGAAGTCCCTCCCCAGCGCCGCGCAGAACAAGGTGTCCCCCGAAGGTAGGCCCTCTGCCGGGGAGGTGCTCCAGAGCCTACCCCCGACAGAGGACATGTGGTCGCCGAGGGCACCACTGGCGTCCTCTCTACCCTCGTTGGTGCCGTCCTGTTCTCCCATCGTCCTAACGGTGGTAGGGGGTGGCGCAAGGTGGGGCCCTCATCTGGCGATATGAAGTAAGGCTCACGCCTGTGAAGATTGCCGCCTGTGACACTCTCACGTAATAACGAGTGGGGATGTACATGCCTCAGAGTGTCAGGAGTGCCGCCCTCGGGCCTCGGGGGCTCCCTCCCACGTCCTAGTGGCAGCACTTAGCTCCGCACTAGTGAGAAGAATTGAAGACAAGAAGACTAGACTATGTTCCGAACGTGGCCATTTGCTTTGGATCCCTTTTCTGTAGCCTTGCCTTCTGGATTCGGATTTGAGTTGAAGTTGAATTTTCATTGATGCGCGCGGGGGTGCCTTTTCTCGTTCGAACAATTTCCTTTTGTCTTGTTCTTTCCTTATTTCGGAATTCGCGTCTATTACCTCCCCCTCACGGGCCCCTCGCGAGCGGGGCTGAGCAAGACGCACACGCGCCACGCGCATGCCGCACCCCGGCTAGCACACTACTAGGAAAAGGGCTATAGATGAAATGGATACTAATGGCGCACCTGACATGTGGTGCGCCACTACAATATAGCAGTGGCGCACCATGTGCAGGTGCGCCATTAGTGTGGAAGACACTAATGGCGCACCAGATACATGGTGCGCCACTAGTAACAATTTTTTTCATTTTTCCAAACATACTAATGGCGCATCATGTAGACAGTGCGCCATTACTAGTCAAAACTAGTAATGGCGCACTGTCCACAGGTGCGGCATTACTAAGTTTTTTTTCAAAAAAATTCAATTTTTTTTCAAAACTAGTAATGGCGCACCATGGCAGAGTGCGCCATTACTAGTTTAACTAGTAATGGCGCACCTACAACACGGTGCGCCACTACTATATTTTTTGCGAAACTACTATCATTTTTATTTTTTGAACTCATGAATATTTTTAAACTTAATTCATGGGCACTTTTTGAATTCATGAATATCTTTTCAAATTCTATGATATTTTTTCATATTCAATATGAAAAAATATTGAATATTCATGAGGACACTCGATCTCGATCCGCCTCCATCTCGATCGCTAGCTATCCCCCCTCGCCAGATCCCCCTCGCTGCCGAGCACCCCCCGCACCCTTCCCCGCTCCACCGCCGCCGATGACCCACCTCACCCTCCCCCGCTCCACCGCCGCCGACGACCCACCGCACCCTCCCCCGCTCCACCGCCGCCGAGGACACCCCCGCACCCTCCCCCGCTCCACCGCCGCTGACGACCCACCGCACCTTCCCCCGCTCCACTGTCACAAATGAATGCAACTAAAAATCCAAAAAAACAAATTTGATTATATTTTCAAATAACAAATTTGATGATATTTTCAAATAACAAATAACAAAAATTATTAGATGCAACAAAAAATAATAATAATAATAATTACTTATGGCGCACCGCTGGCTGGTGCGCCATTGCTATAAAAAACATACTAATGGCGCACCGCCAGGGGGTGCGCCATTAGTAATCTTCCCCCTAGCTAGCTAACTCGCGTGATCCCTTCGTCCCTCCCTCCACTTCCCCCCCCCCCCTCGCTCCACACCCGCTCCGACGACCTCCTTTCCCCTCCTCTGAAGAAGCACTGAATTTTTGGCCCCTCTCTCTCACGCTCGCTCAGCCCCTCTATTAGGTTTTCGCCCACCCCACCCAAGCGCGCCGCCGGCTGTCTACCTCCTCCAGCTCCGACCCCTCCACGCCTCGCCGCCGGCGCCGCCGTCCCCCGACTCCGCCCCGCCCTCACTGCCTGACGCCGGTGAGTTCCTCGTCTCTCTGTCTCCTCTCTCGTGTGTACTGCTCTAGTGTGAACTGCTAGTTTGGATTGGTGGCTGCCAGTGAAACAATTTTGTATGGTGTTGGCAATGTGGTTGGTACTGTCAATGCTTAGTGTGATTTTGTTGGTACAACCAATGTTCCTGGTAGTGTGAATTGGCTGCTGCTGCTAGTTCGGTTGCCTGATGTGCTTCTGTATGGTGCGTGGTAGATAGTGGCTACTGTGACATCAGATTAGCACTTTTTGGATGACGACATAACTGAATTTTTGGTCTAACACCAAGATCTCCTACTCCTGATCAATTGAACGAAACCCACTGTTGACTGTACCAATGGAACAAAGCTGCAGGGTACATTATGTTAAAGATTTCCTACTTTAGTGATTTTTAGGAAGAGCACTTAAAAAATTTAGTCAACATTGATTTCCTACTTTAGTCAAAAATTATTTGAATTAGTTTTAGTGCAACATAGGCAACTCAGAGTTTGAAAATGGCATTAAAGGAATTTGTTTTTGGGGTAAATTCTATTATGAAATAATTCCTACTGTTATTTAAAATATAAATGAAATGATTTGGAACACCAAGCAAGAGTTATGTTTCAAGTTGCTGAACCTTTTCATATAAGCTTGCAGAAGATTTAATTGATCATACAGAAAATGAAAAATGAAGGTCATACCGATCCTAGTTGGTATTATTTTTCCTGGCTAGAAGATATATTGTTGTACCCCGAGTGAAGGGAAGGAGTTTGCTGGGTTTTTTCTCCGACCATCGTGTCGTGATGATTTTGCAGGTACCCAGAGAGGCCCTTGAGTTAGCCAGAATGTCGATTAACTTCCGTTCCGGCAAATTCAGGTACTCCATATGTCCTATTTTCAGCAAAGGTCATGCTGAAATTTTTCATGAATTTTAGCATGACATTGCTAAAAAAATAGGACACATGGGGTACTTGCGACAAATGCATGGGCCGGGGTATCTTAGCACTTAATTAAGTAGGATCAACTGCCTCTTGTGTTATACATATAGAAGTGTGATATCAACTCATAGTTATTACTAATGTCAGTTGCTCGTCATCGATAAACCCTAATCTGGAAGAGGAACCACTCATCCTATGTATTTTTGAATTATGAACGTAGGAAATGTCATCATCGGACGATGAAAGTCTCCCGAGGGAGTGCAACTGGTGCCACGACGATCGAGGTCTGTGCGACAGGCCTCACCTGGACGATGATCGGTGCTTCAGCATTAAGCTCGAGGAGACCTTCGAAGTTGAAACGGTACGCAACGATGACAATTGTTTTTTCATAATTAAGCATGACTTCAACTATTTCAACATGTAATTTTCATCTTTTACAATTCAAGTATAACTTATCCCATGCCATGCAAGACGATATGTCTTGGAGATGATGGATTTTGAACACCATGAAATTTCTAAAACAAAGAAAATTCCCCTAAGGACTCATCATGATGTGGACTTTGAAGTAAATCTGTATAATTCTGGGAGCATAACCAATTTTGGTTGCCAAAATTGGGAAGCATTTTGCAAGATGTATGGTTTTGATGAGGGTATGCTTGTCACCATGGATCTTGGTAATCCTGACATCGACCAAGACAATATGGACATTTGGGTCCTTGTTGATACGCCTCCAGTTCTACCGCTATGTGAGTTTCTCAAACATAGTTATTAGCTAACTTATATTGTTTATTTCAAAATAGTTGACAGCTTATTTTTATTGTTCAAAGAATGTGCGGGAGATGGTAGACAAAACCCACTACGCCGATGGCTCCGAATTAACAACTTACAAGGAGAAAAATCATCTGGTCGGATTTTGTATTGACATTGAGAATTACAATATCTACAATCAAACTCCTCAACATTATGGTCAATACGTGCCACTAGTGCATGTGTTCAACTACGGTAACTACCATGGAGATACCCTGGTAAGATTTTTACTATTACGACATCCGTGCATCCTTTGCATACTTCTAAAACTAGTACATCATTGCTAACTATGAAGTTATTACTATGTTTTTCAACAGATAATCCCAGAGAATTGTGTGCCTCATTTGATGTATCAGAAAGGTAGTCTTAATGTTTTGAACATACAGCCATGTCATCCTACGAATCTCAACTGTCCATACGAGATTTCTAAAAGAAGTGGAGACATGAAAATCAAAGGATGGAAAAAAATGTATGGATAGTCGTAAGGAGCTTCTTGGAAGCAAAAGGAAGCGAACCCCAAGAATTGGAGACAGGATGTTCTCCATTCTCCATAATGGAGAGTCGGGGTCTATATTGTTTTATGCTATTTTGCCTTAAATAGGGTATTTAGGTCCTGCCTAATATGGATGATCATGTGCTAAGAACACTTAAGTAGGGTTGGTTCGATGACTATCAAGATGATGATCATATGACTTGTTATTAATAACGAGTAGAAGTTGTATGATGATGATTAGTAGGACTTTTTAGGATTAGTATTACTTCCGACAAACTCGCTACTCGCGGTCTCGAGACTTGTAATGTTCTATCTTTGTTCGATCTTTTGAATTCGGAGACTAATATGATGAATTGTATTCGGAGACTAATCTTCTATTGTATTCGATGAATCTGCTCTTGCTGTGTGGTGCTGTCTATATTCTGTCCAATAATATATTTTGTAACATGTGCAAAAATTAGAAAAGTAAAAAAACTAATATTCATACTAATGGGGCATCACCCCACAGTGCGCCATTAGTATGCCAAAGCACATGGGTAAATATGGCCCCCTGGGAGGCATACTAATGGCGCATGTTGGTCTATACTAATGGTGCACGGCGTGGTGCGACATTAGTATACACTATACCATGACCAAAAATTAGAGGTCATAATATTTGCCGGGAAAACAGGCCATTGGAGGCAGAATAACTGCCGGGAAAGTCTTTTGCCGGCAACTACAAACCGCCCTTGAATGTCCTGTCGGGGAAAGGAATTCCCGGCAGTTACCCTATACGCCGGCAGAATTTCTGCCCCTTCATATTCTTGCCTTTACCGGCAGTTAGCACTATTACCGGCGTACAGATCTTCCCCGGCGGGCTGATTATACAGGGCGGTTAGAAGATTTCCCGGCAGCCAATCTGCCTGTATTTTTCTTCACTGCAACCACACAAATCTCCCATATTGTATGTATTTCGATAGCTATGATTTATCTTCAGTCCATTCTGTGCCATCTATATATAAAACACACATGCATACAGTAATAAAGATAGCATCACACTTCAGAGATAGTGCATATACTAATTATGAGCAATCCATCATCCATACATCATTAGTCCAGGACAACTAAAAGCTAGCACAAAGATCCATTATGTGTGCCTACATGCACACACAGGCATACAAGTCCAGTAACAAGACAGCCAAAAGCACAACTATCCATCAGGTCTACATGCACACATGCGTATAGTTGTAGGTTCACAACTCAAAGTAGTACATCATAGACAAAAGCGCAAAATACACAATCTGGTTTTAGGTGTAAACATATCCCAGCAGAAGATCCTTTTAGCTCACCAAACACACCGCATTTGTGGATGCAAAGGCATTATGCCGGTGACCTGTAAAAAAAGAAATGGCCAAATAGATCAGCTCAGAAGAACACATGTTCCAAACATATATGTTGCATCGGCTGAAAAGCAAAATCGACTCAACCAAATGAAAGAGACACATGTGTGTCACCCTGTATGCATTCCACAAGGCACAGACAAAATGCGTGGATGTACTCATAAGAAGAGATTGTGCACTGTGTATGCATCACTAGGAAAATCAATGTAACCAATCACTATAAATATATACCAATAGCCATCTTGTTTGGTGCAGTATAATTTCTCTTGATTGCTGTTAAGTAAATAGAACATTCAAAAACTGCAGCAAGGGATCAATTACTAGCAATCCAAGTGGCAATGCAGGGTGTCCACCATTCTGTTTTCTTGTACATGTTTTTCCTATTTAGTGTGTAGGGCCGTACACAAGAATAAAATAGGGGCAGTGCAAAATCAAAAGGAGATGGTGTTGATGCCTTGAGGGTGGAAAGTTTGCTGCTTGCTTTCAGAAAGAGTTCGCACGCACACAAATGTCTGTCAAAGTTTAAGTAGTAGCTGCAGAATTATCTAAGAAACAGAGTTGCTGTTTGTGATTCAAAATAGGACTTAAGCATGTATTTGAAAGTAGGCACATTTTCATCTACTAGGAAAACCATAGAAAGTACAAGTTGCTCAGGAGAAAATAAAGAACTTTTAGGTTCCTACTTTCAATCACGTGCTTCAATATACGTTTTTGTATGCCTACAATTACTGATTCATCAATAGATATTCCTTTGATAATATTATATAAAGTGGAAAGCGTGTTCATCTTAATGTTGTACCTAGCATGATCCATCCATCTCTTGTCCATCACGAGTTGCTTGTACTAAATTTGAACCCTTGCCTAATTATCGCAAGCCAACACAAATCAATAATTACAAACCAGAGCAACACTCGAATATTCGAAATATAGTGTAATATTACCATGCAATGATAGAATCAAATTACAAGGTATTCAAACTAAAATCAGAAGATACCACACAATGATATAAAAAATATCATGTCTTATGATCAAGAATCTCACCAGAAGCTGGAAGTGGCACTTGTTCAATTATTGATGGCTGCAGCTTGATACCTTCTTCACTTCCCAACCTAGATCTTAAACTTGTCCTTAAAGTCTGGTTTAGGCTGGTTCCTGGAACGCGTAAAAATATAATTACCCTAGATGAAGAACAATAACCAACTAGCATGCAGTTATGATCTTACATTTAGCATATCAAAAGGTACCACAAACTTGTCCAGTTTATCATCCAGATCATTAATGAAACTAAATCAAAAGTACCAAGTCATATACTCTAAATAGCACCTGATAGGCATAAATTAGGAATCATGTTTTGACAGTTCAAGTTACAAGGATCTTCTATTAGACTCATAGCTCATAGCCAAGTTTACTACCTCAGCAAAAAAACTGTGCATGTTCTAAATGCAGACCTGTGACAACAGAGAATAGAACTCAGTGCAACCTCTATCTGCGACTCTCAGGCTATTGCTGCTCCTGCTAATCAGTTGACGAGTAGGTGGCAGAGGAGGTGAACCAGGGGCGAGGATGGTGAAGGGTGTTGGGAGGCGTTGTTCTTGGGGAATATAGCACCAATAGAGGGCCTTTTTAGTGATGAGCTCCTTTGCATATCTGCAAACATTTATAGATTAATAAACAACAAAGGATTATAAACAGCATGTATGCGACTTAGATACTGGTCATTTTTCATCAAGTGGTGAAGCTACCTAATAGCATGTTTATACTATGAAAAACTGTCATTTATAAGTTTACAAAACATAATGAGTATGATATGAGAAAATGCCAATAACACTAGAAAAGAAATCCATACTTGCAATCCAGCCATATTTCACAACATACAAAATTATGTCAGAGACACAAACCTGCATGTTTTAATCCTTTCACAGCATCAAAGTTTTTGTATGTATATCCCACAAAGCTGAGATCTTTTCAATTCAGCTTCGCATGTACACTGGGACAGCTATGTGGGGTGATGGAGGGGATGGGGCGGCGGCGCTGGATTGCGTGATGCTGGTGCGTCCGGCTGGATTGGGGGATTCTCCTGTGGCGTGGATAAAGAGGATGGGGGCGGTGGTTCTGGGTGGATGCAGGGGCGGCGGGCTGGATTGGGGATGCTCCTGCGGTGTGGATGAAGAGGATGGGGGCGGCGGTGCTAGGTGGATGCAGGGGCGGTGGTGCCAGGTCGATGCAAGGGATGGGGGCGGCGGTGGGTCGATGCAGGGGATGGGGTCGGAGCCGGGTCGATGCAGGGGATGGGGTCGGCGGCGGTGGGTCGATGCAGGTTCGGCGGCGGTGGCTCGATCCAGGGGATGAAGGCGACGGGTGGATGCAGGGGAAAGGGGCGGCGGCGGTGGGTCGATGCAGGGGATGGGGGCGCGGCAGCGGTGGGTCGACGGAGGGGCGGCGGCGCTAGGGTTTGGCGGCGACGGTGAGATGCAGTGCGGGCGGCTGCTGAGGGTGGGCTTCCAGTGTCTTCTAATTTTTCATTCTCCCGCGACTTGCCTCGCGCGCTTTTTGTGCCTCAATTCATTAATTCCGCGCCAACTGGTTAAGGGCAGTGCGTTCGCCCCCAAAATGAATTTGGGGCAATTGGGCCGCCCCAAAAGATGCCGGCAGATGGCCTGCCCACCTAGCTTCCATATTCCCTGCAGATGCATTGACCTATACATCATTGCCCGGCATATAAAGCTTTCCAGGCAGTTACTCGCCCCCAATTCTTGCTTATTCCCGGCAGTTAATTGCCCTTAATTTTTTGTCATGGTGTAGTGATACCAGATACTAACGGCGCACCTGTGGTGCGCCATTAGTATATAATACTAGTGGCGTGGTACTAGTGGCGCACCAGTAGTGCGCCATTAGTAGACAAAACAGGTGCGCCACTAGTAGGCCTTTTCCTTGTAGTGGCACTTGCTTATCACGCGGCCCGCTCGAGCGTCTCGACGAGTTCCTCAGGAGCATCCAACATCACGAGCCAGGTTGGGCTCGTCTAGGCTAAGGGAAACCGCAACAGTAACTTTGCCCCAGGATACTGAGTTCACGAAGACACATATTTGACTCGACCTAACAAGATAAAGGATGCAGCAAATTTACATGAGGGGCTTCCGCTCCAAAAATGCTCTTACAACTTCAAGGGCTGCGCCGGAGCTTCTGTGTGCAGGACAAACAGCTGGGAAACACGGGATCAGTCAGACATGTCGCTCGTCGCGTCCCCCGGATCATCCTCAGACGCGCCGCTGGCATCGCTACCACCATCGCTGGCATCACCATCACCTCCACAAGCACCACCATCACCGTAGTCGACCACATTGCCCATGTCCGCCGCGACCACCACCCCATCATCATCGGAAGTGAAGGCCCTGACTAGAGCGTCCACATTGTCTTCCACCCATCACGACAGGTCGCCCCGGATGGCCTCGGATACGGAGCGATGGCGGCGTCAAAGTCAAAGTTGGGGTCGGTGTTCTGGAGATGGTTGAAGACGCGGGAGAACGCACGCCCGAGCAGGCCGCGGCTCCTCTCTTCAACAAGTTGGCGAGCCCTCTCAGAATGGTTCTCCAGGCATGTCACCATGTCGGCAAAGAAGCGGAGGTGGCTGGCGTAGTAGTTCGCGTGGGGATGAGGAGCATTCTCATCACAGATGTTTCCCAGGCCGACATTGGCCCTATTCCTAAGGTCCTGGAGCATGGGGGCGTGCACGCGCTCCAGTGTTCGCCGCTGAAGCACTATCTCCTTGTTCTGTCGTGCGACGGACTTGGCGTCAGCAACCCGCTGTTGAAGAGGGATCAGCTCGGCGCGGGCGGAGGCCAGTTCGGCCTGTGCCGAGACCAGGGTGGCTGCAGCGGCTTCCTCGCGTTGCTCCACCTCGGTCAACCTGGACATCAGGGCAGCAGTCTTACCGGAAGCCCCAGCTTCCACGAGCTTCAGCTTCAGGTTGTACCTGCTCTCGAGATCCGCGCGAGCCTCGGCCATCCGGCAATCAACCTCCTCCTAGGCCCTAGCCTCGCGCGCGGCGACAGCATCCGCCGCCTGGGAAACTTGACGCTCCCTCCTCTCCAATCGTTTGATATCAAGGCTACGCTCCATGGATTCCAGTGCCAGCGCTTCCTCGCGCTTCCGGGTCTTGCTACCTCTTGAGCACTGTATTGGTTTTCTCTTGAAGAGGAAAGGGTGATGCAGTAAAGTAGCGTAAGTATTTCCCTCAGTTTTGAGAACCAAGGTATCAATCCAGTAGGAGATCACGCTCGAGTCCCACGCACCTACACAAACAAATAAGAACCTCGCAACCAACGTGATAAAGGGGTTGTCAATCCCTTCACGGTCACTTACGAGAGTGAGATCTGATAGATATGATAAGATAATATTTTTGGTATTTTTATGATAAAGAGAAATAAAGATGCAAAGTAAAATAAACGGCAATGGAAATAGCTAAGTGTTGGAAGATTAATATTATGGAAAATACACCCGGCGGGCATAGGTTTCACTAGTGGCTTCTCTCAAGAGCATAAGTATTACGGTGGGTAAACGAATTACTGTCGAGCAATTGATAGAATTGAGCATAATTATGAGAATATCTAGGTATGATCATGTATATAGGCATCATGTCCGTGACAAGTAGACCGAAACGATTATGCATCTACTACTATTACTCCACACATCGACCGCTATCCAGCATGCATCTAGAATATTAAGTTCATAAGAACAGAGTAATGCTTTAAGTAAGATGACATGATGTAGAGGGATAAACTCATACAATATGATATAAACCCCATCTTTTTATCCTTAATGGCAACAATACAATACGTGCCTTGCTGCCCCTGCTGTCACTGGGAAAGGACACCGCAAGATTGAACCCAAGGCTAAGCACTTCTCCCATTGCAAGAAAGATCAATCTAGTAGGCCAAACCAAACTGATAATTCGAATAGACTTGCAAAGATAAACCAATCATACATAAAAGAATTCAGTGGAGATTCAAATATTGTTCATAGATAAACTTGATCACAAACCCACAATTCATCGAATCTCCACAAACACACCGCAAAAGAAGATTACATCGAATAAATCTCCAAGAAGATTGAGGAGAACTTTGTATTGAGATTCAAAGAGAGAGAAGAAGCTATCTAGCTAATAACTATGGACCCAAAGGTCTGAAGTAAACTTCTCACACATCACCGGAGAGGCCATGGAGTTGATGTAGAGGCTCTCTGTGTTCAATGCCCCCTCCGGTGGAGCTCCGGAAAAGGCCCCCAGATGGGATCTCTTGGGTATAGAAGGTTGCGGTGGTGGAATTAGGTTTTCATGATGCTCCTGCATGTTTGCGGGGTACGTGAACTTATATAGGAGGAAGAAGTAGGTCGGTGGAGCAACGAGGGGCCCACGAGGGTGGACGGCGCGCCCAGGGGGTAGGCGTGCCCCATGCCTCGTGGGCACCTCGATTGTTTTTTGACGCCCACTCCAATTCTCCTGGATAACGTTTGTTGAGAAAATCACATTCCGGAAGTTTCATTCCGTTTGGACTTCGTTTGATATTCCTTTTCTGCGAAACACTGAAATAGGAAAAAAAAACAACAATTTGGGATGGGCCTCCGGTTAATAGGTTAGTCCCAAAAATAATATAAAAGTATAAAATAAAGCCCATTAACATCCAAAACAGATAATATAATAGCATGGAACAATCAAAAATTATAGATACGTTGGAGACATATCAAGCATCCCCAAGCTTAATTCATGCTTGTCCTCGAGTAGGTAAATGATAAAAACAGAACTTTTGATGTGGAATTCTTACTAACATATTTCTCAATGTATTTTTTCTTTATTGTGGCATGAATGTTCAGATCCAAAAGATTCAAGATAAAAGTTTAATATTGAAATAAAAATAATAATACTTCGAGCATACTAACTAAGCAATCATGTCTTCTTAAAATAACATGGCCAAAGAAAGTTCATCCCTACAAAATCATATAGTTTGGTCATGCTCCATTTTCATCACACAAGAATGCTCTCATCATGCACAACCCCGACAAGCCAAACAATTGTTTCACACTTTAGTAATCTCAAACTTTATTCAACTTCCACGCAATACATGAGCGTGAGCCATGGATATAGCACTATGGGTGGAATAGAATATAATGAAGGAGGTTATGTGGAGAAGACAAAAAAGGCGAAAGTCTCACATCGATGCGGCTAATCAATGGGCTAGGGAGATGCCCATCAATTGATGTCAATGCAAGGATTAGGGATTGCCATGCAACGGATGCACTAGAGCTATAAATGTGTGAAAGCTCAACAAAAGATATTAAGTGGGTGTGCATCCAACTTGCTTGCTCACGAAGACCTGGGGCACTTGAGGAGGCCCATTGTTGGAATATACAAGCCAAGTTCTATAATGAAAATTTCCCACTAGTATATGAAAATGACAAAACAAGAGACTCTCTACCATAAAGATCATGGTGCTACTTTGAAGCACAGGTGTGGAAAAAGGATAGTAGCATTGCCCCTTTTTATTCTCTTTTTGGGGCCTTTTTCTTGTTTTGGCCTTTCTTTTTTTGGACAATGCTCTACTAATGATGATCATCACACTTCTATTTATTTACAACTCAATAATTAAAACTCGATACTTGAACAAGATATGACTCTATATGAATGCCTCCGGTGGTGTACCGGGATGTGCAATGACTCATGAGTGACATGTATGAAAAAATTATGAATGGTGGCTTTGCCACAAATACAATGTCAACTACATGATCATGCAAGGCAATATGACAATGATGATGCGTGTCATAATAAATGAAACGGTGGAAAGTTGCATGGCAATATATCTCGGAATGGCTATGGAAATGCCATAATAGGTAGGTATGGTGGCTGTTTTGAGGAAGATATAAGGAGGTTTATGTGTGATAGAGTGTATCGTATCACGGGATTTGGATGCATCGGCGAAGTTTACACCAACTCTCAAGGTGAGAAAGGGCAATGCACGACACCGAAGAGGCTTGCAATGATGGAAGGGTGAGAGTGCGTATAATCCATGGACTCAACATTAGTCATAAAGAACTCACATACTTATTGCAAAAATCTACAAGTCATCAAAAACCAAGTATTACACGCATGCTCCTAGGGGGATAGATTGGTAGGAAAAGACCATCGCTCGTCCCCGACAACCACTCATAAGGAAGACAATCAGATAACACCTCATGTTTCAAATTTGTTACACAACGTTTACCATACGTGCATGCTACGGGACTTGTAAACTTCAACACAAGTATTTCTCAAATTCACAACTAATCAACTAGCACAACTTTGATATCACTATTTCCATATCTCAAAACAATTATCAAGTATCAAACTTCTCTTAGTATTCAATGCACTTATATGTAAGTTTTTATTATGACTAAAAGCAAATTGCCATGTTGTTCTAAAGGACTCTGAAAATAATATAAGTGAAGCATGAGATATGAATTATTTATATAAAATAAAACCACCGCCATGCTCTAAAAGATATAAGTGAAGCACTAGAGCAAACACTATATAGCTCAAAAGATATAAGTGAAGCACATAGAATAAAAACTATATAGCTCAAAAGATATAAGTGAAGCACATAGAGTATTTTAATAAACTCCAATTCATGTGTGTCTCTCTCAAAAGGTGTGTACATCAAGGATGATTGTGGTAAGCTAAAAAGCAAAGACTCAAATCATACAAGACGCTCCAAGCAAAACACATATCATGTGGCGAATAAAAATATAGCTCCAAGTAAAGTTACCGATGAACGAAGACGAAAGAGGGGATGCCTTCCGGGGCATCCCCAAGCTTAGTATTTTTGGTGTCCTTGTATTTTACCTTGGGGTGCCATGGGCATCCCCATGCTTAGGCTCTTGCCACTCCTTATTCCATAATCCATCAAATCTTTACCCAAAACTGGAAAACTTCATAACACAAAACTTAAAAGAAAATCTTCATGAGCTCCATTAGTAAAAGAAAACAAACCACCACTTCAAGGTACTTTAATGAACTCATTATTTATTTATATTGGTGTTAAACCTACTGTATTCAAACTTCTATATGGTTTATAAACTCTTTTACTAGCCATAGATTCATCAAAATAAGCAATCAACACACGAAAAACAGAATCTGTCAAAAACAGAACAGTCTGTAGTAATCTGTAGATTTCGAATACTACTGGAACCCCAAAAATTCCAAAATAAATTTCTGGACGTGATAAATTTATCTATTAATCATCTTCAAAAAGAATTAACTAAGTAGCACTCTCCAGTAAAAAATGGCAGCAATTCTCGTGAGTGCAGCAAGACCAAAAAGACTTGCCCCAAGTCTTCCCAACGGTTCTACATGGCACAAACACTAATTAAACACAAAAAACACAACCAAACCAGAGGCTAGATAAATTATTTATTACTAAACATGAGGAAAAATTGGGTTGCCTCCCAACAAACGCTATCGTTTAACGGCCCTAGCTACGCATAAAAGCAAGGATAGATCTAGGTATTGCCATAATAATAAGATAGATCACGAAAACTCATTTCATATTCTCTACGTTCAGCAGCAAGTTTTCTTTGAGGCAACTAAAAGTAATCAAAAGGGCTAAATTAAATGGGATAGAAGTCCCCAAGATCAATTTTGGGAGGTATAGGTTCCTTCTTTGGTCCTTCATATTGCACAACCAATTCATCATTATAAGAATTCTTTTGACAAAACTTTGTGAGCCCATACTCGAGAGAATATCCTAGCTCATTATTTCGAATAGCAAAATCATTATTAAGTTCGGAAATTCTATCAACCAGAACATTGGTAGGAATCTTTTTTCTAAGGTTCTCATTAAAAGCAACATAGTCTAAAGATTGAAAACGCATCATTTCCTCTTGATCAAAGAGGATTGCCTCTATGGGAGGATGGCCAGCGTCCACCCTATAGTGCGCAAAGATTTCTTTGGCCTCTTTTATTATAAATCTGAACTCATGAGACAAAAAGTTAGTAGCGGCAGGCTTAACAGAACAATGCTCGATATTAGAAAAATCTAGGAAAATCCTTTGTATGCAAGGATGCATGTGATAGCATACGCAATACTACTAGTTCTATGAAGAATAGAACTACCCATAGAAGGCAAAGCACTGGCATAAGAAATCTTGGATAACTCATTTTCCAATAATATTACCACTACCGATTCGGAATTTTTTTTGTATGTAAGATAGGGGGTTCTTCAGCAGGAGCATCAGAATTTTCCATGTTATTATTATTGTCCCTATTGACAATAATTTCCCCAATTTCAGACATAATGGCAGAAAGTGCGAGGAGCAAAAGTAAGAGGGAGGCGAACAGAAAAGAGAGGGTGAATAAAACGGCAAGGGTGAAGTGGGGGAGAGGAAAACGAGAGGCAAATGGAAAATAATGTAATGCAAGGGATAAGAGATTGTGATGGGTACTTGGTATGTCTTGACTTGTGCATAGACTCTCCGGCAACGGCGCCAGAAATCCTTCTTGCTACCTCCTGAGCACTGCGTTGGTTTTCCCTTGAAGAGGAAAGGCTAATGCAGTAAAGTAGCGTAAGTATTTCCCTCAGTTTTGAGAACCAAGGTATCAATCTAGTAGGCGATCACGCTTGAGTCCCACACACCTACACAAACAAATAAGAACCTCGCAACCAACGCGATAAAGGGGTTGTCAATCCCTTCACTGTCACTTACGAGAGCGAGATTTGAGAGATATGATAAGATAATTTTTTTGGTATTTTTATGATAAAGAGAAATAAAGATGAAAAGTAAAATAAATGGCAATAAAAATAGCTAAGTGTTGGAAGATTAATATGATGGAAGATAGACCCGGGGGCCATAGGTTTCACTAGTGGCTTCTCTCAAGAGCATAAGTATTATGGTGGGTAAACGAATTACTGTCGAGCAATTGATAGAATAGAGCATAGTTATGAGAATATCTAGGTATGATCATGTATATAGGCATCATGTCCGTGACAAGTAGACCGAAACGATTCTGCATCTACTACTATTACTCCACACATCGACCGCTATCCAGCATGCATTTAGAGTATTAAGTTCATAAGAACAGAGTAATGCTTTAAGTAAGATGACATGATGTAGAGGGATCAACTCATGCAATATGATATAAACCCCATCTTTTTATCCTCGATGGCAACAATACAATACATGCCTTGCTGCCCCTGCTGTCACTGGGAAAGGACACCGCAAGATTGAACCCAAAGCTAAGCACTTCTCCCATTGCAAGAAAGATCAATCTAGTAGGCTAAACCAAACTGATAATTCGAAGAGACTTGCAAAGATAAACCAATCATACATAAAAGAATTCAGAGGAGATTCAAATATTGTTCATAGATAAACTTGATCACAAACCCACAATTCATCGGATCTCGACAAACACACCGCAAAAGAAGATTACATCGAATAGATCTCCAAGAAGATCGAGGAGAACTTTGTATTGAGATTCATAGAGAGAGAAGAAGCCATCTAGCTAATAACTATGGACCCGAAGGTCTGAAGTAAACTACTCACACATCACCGGAGAGGCCATGGAGTTGATGTAGAGGCCCTCCATGATCAATGCCCCCTCCGGTGGAGCTCCGGAAACGGCCCCAAGATGGGATCTCTCGGGTACAGAAGGTTGCGGCGGTGGAATTTGGTTTTCGTGATTCTCCTAGATGTTTGCGGGGTACGTGGACTTATATAGGAGGAAGAAGTAGGTCGGTGGAGCAATGAGGGGCCCACGAGGGTGGAGGGCGTGCCTAGGGGGATAGGCGCGCCCCTGCCTCGTGGCTTCCTCGATTGTTTCTTGAAGCCCACTCCAAGTCTCCTTGATCACGTTTGTTAAGAAAATCACGTTCCCGAAGGTTTCATTCCGTTTGGACTTCGTTTGATATTCCTTTTCTGCGGAACACTGAAATAGGCAAAAAACATCAATTTGGGTTGGGCCTCTGGTTAATAGGTTAGTCCCAAATATAATATAAAACTGTAAAATAAAGCCCATTAACATCCAAAACAGATAATATAATAGCATGGAACAATAAAAAATTATAGATACGTTGGAGATGTATCAGATCTCTTCCTCTTCAGTGGGCGTCCCCCTCAACGATGCAAGGGCGGCCCTGCGCGCCTCCACTTGGTGTTCCAAGACAGCGCTCCAGGCTTGGAGCTCCCACGCACGCTTCTCCGCGACCTCGCGATGGCGGTCAGCTTCCCGAGCCTCTTCCAGAGCTTGAGAGCAGGCCTCACGAGAGGCTGCAAGGGAAGCCTCGGCCTTCGCATTGTCGAGCTCGCGCTGGTGGCGCCCGGGGTTGATGGCCACCAGCCGAAGACCCTCGGCCACGACGCGCGCGTACACATCCACGAGCTCTTCACCAAGATGGTTCATCGCGCCCATCGCCTCCTGAAAGAGCTCATGGCGAACGACGCTCCTTTCTCGCGCCGACTCGAGCATGCTGCTGACTTCATCCTCCGCCACAGGAACCGCGGATGGGGTCCGAAGCAACTCGCCCCCTTTCGGCAGGGGGCTGGGGGCTGGCGCCCGCCCGTTTGCGGGACGAGCCTCGCAAGGGGCCCGAACGAGTGAAGGCCCGCTACTTGAAGAAGACCCCAGGATTGAAGCCAACCAGTCACTGTCCACGACCAGGGGAGGAACCCTTGGCACGCTTCTTGTGCTCCAAACAAGGCCACGAAGAAAAGACGGTGAAGGCGTGAGCTCACGACACCTTGTCGACGGGCCAGCTTCCCCGGTTGGCTCCACACCATGAGCAGAGCGCGGGCTTGAAGCGCTCAAGTCTAGTGAGAGAGGCGAGGCGAGAGGAGGTTGCTTCTCGGGAGATCATGCGCCCTTGGCGGAAGGAATCCTGAAGAGATATCATCAGGAAGGGAAGCAGCACATGCAGAATCACCAAGATAAGGTACTTACTCATCAACGGTGATGTACTTTCTCCGTTTTAACGGCCCGAAGGTGCCGCTGCTTGGGGACCCCTTCCTCTTGCGGAGCTCTTCGAAGTCCACGCAGAGCCGACCGAAGCGATGGACATGGCGGCCCACACGAGGCGCAACTGGAGAAGCGCTCGAAGGGGCAGTCTCAGGAGCGCCAAGATGAGGGGAGCCATCAGGCTCTGCCTCACGGCGACCTGATGAGGTCTCAGGAGCCCCGGCCTCGGGAGACGTGGGTTGCGTCGCCTCCAGAACTGCCGTCCCGGGGCAAGAGTCGCGAGTTCCTGAGGATGACGCCTCAGGAGCCTTGGGCGGCATCAGCATGTCGGCACCTTTGCCATCGGCCCCCAGCGGTGCTCGCCCCCTGCATCCACACTTGGGGCGAGCTCGGCGCTAGCAGCAGGAAGAGGAACCACGACGATGGGGTTCTCACGAGGCCCCACGAGGCCGACTGGGCGCAGCCCCCACTCATCAAAGGCGGGCATCTGCTCCACGAATGTCGCCTTGTTCAAACAGCGGTACATAAGGCAACTCTTCCTTGGCATGTCGTCTGGCAACGGGACACCCATAAGGACCTCGAGCACCGTTCGCCGCGCTTCAAGGGGAAGCCTGGACTCCTGAAGTCTCATGTGGTCCTTCCTGTTGAGCAAGGCCCACATCGGTTGAGAATGGAACTGAAGCGAAGCGATGCGGCGCCAGATGAACTCCTTCACCACCATAGGCGCAGTCACATCAAGGTCCTTAAGCCACCTCAGCCTGAGCCAAACAGGGGCAAGGCGCGAATCGGCGAGGCTCTGATGGTACCAACCGGAGCTGGGAATAGCGGGCGCTGATGGAGAAGAGAGCAGGGGGCTGAGCACTCCGACATCAACAAATACCCACCGTGTCCGAAACCCACTCGTGGATGGTGGGAGCTCGAAGTCAATCCCTATGCCGGCCTTCGCCGGCACGGCCTGAAAGCTCAGGAATCCTGAGCTCTGTTGGGGATCAATCAGGTGCAGCGAAAAGAAGTGGCGGAGAAGGGCAACTGAAGGGGAAATGCCTATCATGGCCTCGCAAACGAAGGAGAAGACGGCGAGAAGGGTCACTAATTGAGGATCAAGGTGCAGCATATGGATCTGATAATGCGCAAGCACAAGTTTGAAGAAGGCGGAGAAAGGAGGGACCAGGCCGGCCCAAAAGGCGTCGATGAATAATGGGACCTTGGTGGCCGCCCGGTCAATGCGAGCACGAGACACAGGCCAAGCCATCGTATTTCCCCACTCATTGAAGTTGGAGGCAATCATGGGATGCACCTTGCCCATGGCCTCATCGTTGAGCACCAGCGATCAGCCAACTGCGGGCTCGACAGCCGGGGGCGCACTAGCCGAAGATAGAGGCTTCTTCCCGTTATTCGCTTGCGTCGGCACCATGGCAATGGAGTGAGCAGAGCTCAGGTCAGATTGGAAAGAGGAGCGGAGTTCGGGGGAAGCAGAGGAATTGAAGGAGTATGGCGCAGGCGATGGAAGAATAACTGTGTAGGTTGCGGTGGCCACATAGCCAGGCGGATTCCAAGGCAGCGTGCGAAAGTGAAGACGCCCACGTCGAATCAACCACCACGCGTCGACCAAGGTCGCAGGCTATTGGGGCCCGCGGCTCTACACACTTGCCCCATTGTCTTCGCCTCAAAGCTAAGCCCGAGCACGCCTTGGGCCCGGGGGCTACTGTCGGCATTCTGGGAATAGGGGTCCCCAGACTTGCCTGCCTATGGCCCACGGCGTGGCTCTGTGAGCGAGCTCGTACGGCCCATCTTCACCAGCATGGACTCGAGACCCTCGCGAGGGGCCAAGCCTTGCGAGGCGGACGACACAGGACCTCCTCAGGAGCGACCTCACCAGGCTGGCTCGTGAGGGCAGAGAGATCAAGGCCAGGCAAACCTCGCGAGGTTCTGATGATGTGAGCCATGAATACCAAGGCCTGGCAGGCGCCAGCGCGCACAGTGTCCTTGTTTCCTCTTTGGAGCTAAGGAAACAGGCGCATGCGCGGAGTACCGAGGTGTCAAGCAAAGGTTTCCATATCGGTGCAACGAGACCAAGACCAGCAGGACGGCAAGACAGAGGTCACCATCGAGCCCAAGATGGCGTCACCACCAGAGCATTTGGCAGGCGAAGACCACTTTTGTCAGGATAAGATTTGAATTGGCCATTGTTGGCTCCCATCCCGCTCAATATTTGGGGAGAGGACCAGGGCCTCTATAAATAGGACTGGCCACCACCATAGCTAGGGGGATCGATCGGTCGGATCGAGAGAGAGCAGAACAACCACAAGTTCACCGAGCACAAGAACACCTCTCCTCAGGAGGCTGTTCTTCCCCTTGTACTATTCATCCTCAGCCCAAGAGGCAATCCACCACCACACTGGAGTAGAGTATTACACCACAACGGTGGCCCGAACCAGTATAAATCTTGTGTCCTTTGTGTTGCGAGTTCATCGAGTTCGCCCATAAGATCTTAGCGAAGTTTGGACATGGATCGGTAGGGGGAGATCTTTGCGCGCACCCCAGTGTTTGAACCTTGAGGGTTTTGCTGGAACCCGTGATCCGACAATTTCTATCATTTTGAGCGCTCCATGAAGATGTATGTGACATGGAAGAGTGACCCATGAACCTAATCGATTGTGCATTTGCATTCAAAAGAAAATTTTAAATAATGCACAAATTTAGGGGGAGCTCTTTCTTATCACATACTTCTCAAAGCGACGTTGTTTTTCAATATTATTATCATTTGTCGAAGCTTTGATCTATATGTTGTCATCAATTACCAAAAAGGGGGAGATTGAAAGTGCAACTATCCCTGGGTGGTTTCGGCAATTCTTAACAACATATAGCTCATTGAGCGAACACTATTTGAAGATAAATATTTCAGGAAAGCTCAATGATTGGCATGGCATGGATTAGAAAGTGGACCCCTCAAAATGCTAAGGACAAAAGATTGGCTCAAGCTCAAAGCACAAGACTCTACATTTTACTTTTAGTGATCCAAGATCACATTGAGTCCATAGGAAAAGCCAATACTATTAAAAGGGGGTGAGGTGTTGCTTAATGAGTTAATTGCTCAAAATGCTTAGTGATATGCTCCAAAAACCCTCAACTACTTTCTCATATCCACATATGTCCCAAACCAAAAGTCAAACTCGGCCCCGCCGAAATTTCCTATCTGGCACCACCGAGTTCATTTGACATAGCCACTGCAAGAAACCCTAATCAATTCCTTCTCACCGGTAGGGATCTCGGCCTCACCGAGATGGATTGCAAACTCTCTGTTTCCCTTTGTAACGTTTCGGTCCAACCACGATCGGTCCCACCGAGATTGCAATGCAAACTCGCTGTTTCCCCTTCGGAACGTTTCAGTCTAACCGAGATGAGCGAATCGGTCCCACCGAGTTTGCCTGACCAACTCTCTAGTTGCCTATTACCAAAATCGGTCCCATCAAGTTTGTGTAATCGGTCTCACCGAGATTACATTATGCCCTAACCCGAATGGAATCAGTCCCACCGAGTTGACATGTCGGTCCCACCGAAAACCCTAACGGTCACACTATGAACTAAATCGGTCTGACCGAGTGGTATGATTCGGTCCCACCAAGTTTGGTGATTTGTGTGTAACGGTTAGATTTTGTGTGGAGGCTATTTATACCCTTCCACCCACTCTTCATTCATGGAGAGAGCCATCAGAATATGCCTACACATCCAACATACATTTTCTGAGAGAGAATCACCTACACTTGTGTTGATGTCAAGATATTCCATTCCAACCACATAAATCTTGATCTCTAGCCTTCCTCAAGTTGCTTTCCACTCAAATCATATTTCTACCAAATCCAATCCTATGAGAGAGAGTTGAGTGTTGAGGAGACTATCATTTGAAGCACAAGAGCAAGGAGTTCATCATCAACACACCATCTATTACCTTTTGGAGAGTGGTGTCTCCTAGATTGGTTAGGTGTCACTTGGGAGCCTCCGTCAAGATTATGGAGTTGAACCAAGGAGTTTGTACGGGCAAGGAGATCACCTACTTCGTGAAGATCTACCCTAGTGGGGCAAGTCCTTCGTGGGCAATGGCCACGGTGGGATAGACAAGGTTGCTTCTTCGTGGACCCTTCGTGTGTGGAGCCCTCCGTGGACTCACGCAACCGTTACCCTTCGTGGGTTGAACGGTCCATCAACGTGGATGTACGATAGCACCACCTATCGGAACCACACCAAAAATCTCCGTGTATACATTGCGTTTGCTCCCTCCAAACTCCTCCCTTTACCTTCATATGCAATTGTTTTACGTTTGCTATACTCTTAGAATTGCATGTGTAGATTGATTACTTGTTTGTGCTAAGTTGCTACAATCTACCAAGACTTAAAATTTGGAAAAGGCTAGATTTTTATTTGGTCAAGTAGTCTAATCACCCCCCCCCCTCTAGACATACTTTCGATCCTACAGTCATCGTGTTCATCGGGAGGGCTTGGAAGGAACAGCCGACGGAAATGTGGCCTAGCATACCGCAGAACGGAGGAAACGGCCTTGTGTTCGACCGGCCATGGTCGAAATGGGATCCTATTCATCAGGAGGGGTCTGGCATACCGCAAAACGGAGGAAACGGACCTCCTATGGTCGAAACGGGGGTCATGTTCATCAGGAGGGGTGTGGCGTACCGCAAAATGGAGGAAATAGACTTGTGTTAGAGTGCTACGGTCGAAATGGGGGTCCTGTTCATCGGGAGGGGTGTGGCGTACCGCAAAACGGGACTCCACGAAATACTGTTCATCTCAAGCATCGAACCCCTCCAGCCTCCACGGGCTACTATTCATCCACCGCCGACCTCCTCTAGCCTCCACCTGCGACTGTTCATCCACGGGCTCCTGTTCATCCAGCCTCCACCGCGCGCTACTCCACCGGCTACTGTTCAACCAGCCCTCTCCACACGGGCTCTTGTTCAACCACCCATCCATGGGCTACTGTTCATCCAGCCCTCCACGGGGTCCTGTTCATCCAGCGCCAACCGGCTCAATCGATCGGGGTCTTGTTCATCCAGAGGCAACACCATGGGGTCCTGTTCATCCACCCCCACCAGGAACTATTCATCCAAACCCCACAGCAACGCTCACTGTTCATCCACAGGCAGCATCGATCGGCTTCAGTTAGCAGTAGTAGCAAAGGAATCGCTCGATCGGGTTCAATTAACAGTCATCGATCGATCACTCGGGTTCAGTAACGCATAGCCTGCAGTGCAATCGCTCGGGTTCAGTAGGCGAACCCCTCACTCGGGTTCAGTTAGAGCCCAATGCCTCGCACCCATGCACGTGCGTGTACGAGAGAAATGCGCAAACCTCCGTGCATCGCTCGGCCCCGACCACCCACCGTAACCGGGAACACCCCGATATTTTTCCCGCCATCGCTTCTAGCATGATTTTTCCGTCATGGACGGCCCAAAGAATGTCATGCAGCTGCGTCTCCGGCCCGCCCAGGATTAAAAGCCCATTTTCTGTCATGATTTTTTGTCATAGAATTAGGAGCCTGCCACATCTATGATGATACCAGGTTTTGTCACAATTATCGTCATAGAAGTGTCATAAGTATGACAGCAATTTTTTTCGTTCGGCCCAAAATGTCACGTATGTGTATTTTTTTGTAGTGTGTATGTCTTGCATGTGCTTATCTGTGGTGACAATAGGATATTCACGTGATCCACTTGATGTATGTCTTGGTGATCAACTTGCGAGTTCCGTGACCTTGTGAACTTCTGCATATCGGTTGGCACACATTTTCTTCTTGACTCTCCAATAGAAACTTTGGGGCACTCTTTGAATTTCTTTGTGTTGGTTGAATAGATGAATCTTAGATTGTGTGATGCATATCGTATAATCATAAACACGGATACTTGAGGTGACATTGGAGTATCTAGGTGACATTGGAGTACCTAGGTGACATTAGGGTTTTGGTTGATTTGTGTCTTAAGGTGTTATTCTAGTATGAACTCTGGGATAGATCAAACGGAAAGAATAGCTTCATGTTATTTTACTACGGACTCTTGAATAGATCGATCAGAAGGAATAACTTTGAGGTGGTTTCGTACCCTACAATAATCTCTTCGTTTGTTCTCTGCTATTAGTGACTTTGGAGTGACTCTTTGTTGCATGTTGAGGCATAGTTATATGATCCAATTATGTTATTATTGTTGAAAGAACTTGCATTAGTGAAAGTATGAACCCTATGCCTTGTTTCCTAGCATTGCAATACCGTTTACGCTCGCTTTTACCACTTGCTACCTTTCTGTTTTTATATTTACAGATTACAAAAACCTATATCTACCATCCATGTGAAGGAAATATGCCCTAGAGGCAATAATAAAGTTATTATTTATTTCCTTACATCATGATAAATTTTTATTATTCATGCTAGAATTGTATTAACCGGAAACATAATACATGTGTGAATACATAGACAAACAGAGTGTCACTAGTATGCCTCTACTTGACTAGCTCGTTAATCAAAGATGGTTATGTTTCCTAACCATGGACAAAAGAGTTGTTATTTAATTAACGAGGTCACATCATTAGTTGAATGATCTGATTGACATGACCCATTCCATTAGCTTAGCACACGATCGTTTAGTATGTTGCTATTGCTTTCTTCATGACTTATACATGTTCCTATGACTATGAGATTATGCAACTCCCGTTTGCCGGAGGAACACTTTGGGTGCTACCAAACGTCACAACGTAACTGGGTGATTATAAAGGAGTACTACAGGTGTCTCCAAAGGTAGATGTTGGGTTGGCGTATTTCGAGATTAGGATTTGTCACTCCGATTGTCGGAGAGGTATCTCTGGGCCCTCTCGGTAATGCACATCACTTAAGCCTTGCAAGCATTGCAACTAATGAGTTAGTTGTGGGACGATGTATTACAGAACGAGTAAAGAGACTTGCCGGTAACGAGATTGAACTAGGTATCGGATACCAACGATCGAATCTCGGGCAAGTAACATACCGATGACAAAGGGAACAACGTATGTTGTTATGCGGTCTGACCGATAAAGATCTTCGTAGAATATGTAGGAGCCAATATGGGCATCCAGGTCCCGCTATTGGTTATTGACCGGAGACGTGTCTCGGTCATGTCTACAATGTTCTCAAACCGTAGGGTCCGCACGCTTAACGTTACGATGACAGTTATTATGAGTTTATGCATTTTGATGTACTGAAGGTTGTTCAGAGTCCCGGATGTGATCACGGACATGACGAGGAGTCTCGAAATGGTCGAGACGTAAAGATTGATATATTGGAAGCCCATGTTTGGACATCGGAAGTGTTCCGGGTGAAATCGGGATTTTACCGGATTACCGGGAGGGTTACCGGAACCCCCCGGGAGCCAAATGGGCCTACATGGGCCATTGTGGAAAGGTGAAAGGGGCTGCCAAGGAGGGCTGCGCGCCTCCCCCCCTCCCCTAGTCCTATTAGGACTAGGAGAGGTGGCCGGCCACCTCTCTCTCTTTCCCTCTCTCTTTTTCCCAAGGATTCCTAGTTGGAATAGGATTGGGGGGGGGGTCCTACTCCCGGTAGGAGTAGGACTCCTCCTGCGCCTCCCTCCTTTGGCCGGCCAGCCTCCCCCCTTCATCCTTTATATACGGGGGCAGGGGACACCCCAAGACACACAAGTTGATCCTTGAGATCGTTCCTTAGCCGTGTGCGGTGCCCCCTGCCACCAAATTCCACCTCGATCATACCGCTGCAGTGCTTAGGCGAAGCCCTACGTCGGTAGTACATCAAGATCGTCACCACGCCGTCGTGCTAACAGAACTCTTCCTCGACGCTTTGCTGGATCGGAGCCCGAGGATCGTCATCGAGCTGGACGTGTGCTAAGAACTCGGAGGTGCCGGAGTAACGGTGCTTGGATCGGTCGGACCAGGAAGAAAACGTACGACTACTTCCTCTACGTTGTGTCAACGCTTCAGTTGTGATCTACAAGGGTACGTAGATCAAACTCTCCCCTTCGTTGCTATGCATCACCATGATCTTGCGTGTACGTAGGAAAATTTTGAAATTACTACGTTCCCCAACAGTGGCATCCGAGCCTAGGTTTTTATGGTTTGATGTTATTTGCACGAGTAGAACACAAGTGAGTTGTGGGCGATACAAGTCATACTGCCTACCAGCATGTCATACTTTGGTTCGGCGGTATTGTTGGACGAGACGACCCGGACCAACCTTACGCGTACGCTTACGCGACACCGGTTCCCTCGACGTGCTTTGCACATAGATGGCTTGCGGGCGACTGTCTCTCCAACTTTAGTTGAACCAAGTGTGGCTACGCCCGGTCCTTGAGAAGGTTAAAACGGAGTCTATTTGACAAACTATCATTGTGGTTTTAATGCGTAGGTGAGATGAGTTCTTGCTTAAGCCCGTAGCAGCCACGTAAAACTTGCAACAACAAAGTAGAGGATGTCTAACTTGTTTTTGCAGGGCATGTTGTGATGTGATATGGTCAAGGCATGATGCTAAATTTTATTGTATGAGATGATCATGTTTTGTAACCGAGTTAGCGGCAACTGGCAGGAGCCATATGGTTGTCGCTTTATTGTATGCAATGCAATCGCGATGTAATGCTTTACTTTATTAGTAAGCGGTAGTGATAGTCGTGGAAGCATAAGATTGGCGAGACGACAACGATGCTACGATGGAGATCAAGGTGTCGTGCCGGTGACGATGGTGATCATGACGGTGCTTCGGAGATGGAGATCACAAAGCACAAGATGATGATGGCCATATCATATCACTTATATTGATTGCATGTGATGTTTATCTTTTTTATGCATCTTATCTTGCTTTGATTGACGGTAGCATTATAAGATGATCTCTCACTAAATTATCAAGAAGTGTTCTCCCTGAGTATGCACCGTTGCAAAAGTTCTTCGTGCTGAGACACCACGTGATGATCGGGTGTGATAGGTTCTACGTTCAAATACAACAGGTGCAAAACAGTTGCACACGCGGAATACTCAGGTTATACTTGACGAGCCAAGCATATACAGATATGGCCTCGGAACACGGAGACCGAAAGGTCGAGCGTGAATCATATAGTAGATATGATCAACATAACGATGTTCACCATTGAAAACTACTCCATCTCACGTGATGATCGGTTATGGTTTAGTTGATTTGGATCACGTGATCACTTAGAGGATTAGAGGGATATCTATCTAAGTGGGAGTTCTTAAGTAATATGATTAATTGAACTTAAATTTATCATGAACTTAGTCCTGGTAGTATTTTGCAAATTATGTTGTAGATCAATAGCTCGCGTTATTGCTTCCCTGTGTTTATTTTGATATGTTCCTAGAGAAAATTGTGTTGAAAGATGTTAGTAGCAATGATGCGGATTGGATCCGTGATTCGAGGTTTATCCTCATTGCTGCACAGAAGAATTATGTCCTTGATGCACCGCTAGGTGACAGACCTATTGCAGGAGCAGATGCAGACGTTATGAACGTTTGGCTAGCTCAATATGATGACTACTTGATAGTTTAGTGCACCATGCTTAATGGCTTAGAATCGGGACTTCAAAGACGTTTTGAACGTCATGGACCATATGAGATGTTCCAGGAGTTAAAGTTAATATTTCAAGCAAATACCCGAGTTGAGAGATATGAAGTCTCCAACAAGTTCTATAGCCAAAAGATGGAGGAGAATCGCTCAACTAGTGAGCATGTGCTCAGATTGTCTGGGTACTACAATCGCTTGAATCAAGTGGGAGTTAATCTTCCAGATAAGATAGTGATTAACAGAATTCTCTAGTCACCATCACCAAGTTAGTAGAACTTCGTGATGAACTATAATATGCAAGGGATAACGGAAACAATTCCCAAGCTCTCCGTGATGCTGAAATCAACGAAGGTAGAAATCAAGAAAACATCAAGTGTTGATGGTTGACAAGATCACTAGTTTCAAGAAAAGGGCAAAGGGAAGAAGGGGAACTTCAAGAAGAATGGCAAGCAAGTTGCTTCTCAAGTGAAGAAGTCCAAGTCTGATTCTAAGCCTGAGACTAAGTGCTTCTACTGCAAAGGGACTGGTCACTGGAAGTGGAACTGCCCCAAGTGATTGGCGGATAAGAAGGATGGCAAAGTGAACATAAGTATATTTTATATACATGTTATTGATGTGTACTTTACTAGTGTTTATAGCAAACCCTTAGTATTTGATACTTGTTCAGTTGCTAACTTTAGTAACTCAAAACGGGAGTTGCAGAATAAACAGAGACTAGTTAAGGGTGAAGTGACGATGTGTGTTGGAAGTGGTTCCAAGATTGATATGATCATCATCGCACACTCCCTATACTTTCGGGATTAGTGTTGAACCTAAATAAGTGTTATTTGGTGTTTGCGTTGAGCATGAATATGATTTGATCATGTTTATTATAATACGGTTATTCATTTAAGTAAAAGAATAAATTGTTGTTCTGTTTACATGAATAAAACCTTATATGGTTACACACCCAATGAAAATAGTTCATTGGATCTCGATCTTAATAATACACATATTCATAATATTGAAACCAAAAGATGCAAAGTTAATAATGATAGTGCAACTTATTTGTAGCACTGCCGTTTAGGTCATATTGGTGTAAAGCGCATGAAGAAACTCCATGCTGATGGGCTTTTGGAATCACTTGATTATGAATCACTTGATGCTTGCGAACCATGCCTTTTGGGCAAGATGACTAAAACACCGTTCTTTGGAACAATGGAGCGAGCAACAAATTTGTTTGAAATCATACATACTGATGTATGTGGTCTGATGAATATTGAGGCTCACGACAGGTATCATTATTTTCTGATCTTCACAGATGATTTGAGAAGATATGAGTATATCTACTTGATGAAACATAAGTCTGAAACATTTGAAAAGTTCAAAGAATTTTCAGAGTGAAGTGAAAAATCATCGTGACAAGAAAATAAAAGTTTCTACGATATGATCGCAGAGGTAAAATATTTGAGTTACGAGTTTGGTCTTCAGTTAAAAACAATGTGAAATAGTTTCACTACTCACGCCGCCTGGAACACCACAAGATAATGGTGTGTCCAAACGTCATAACCGTACTTTATTGGATATAGTGCAATCTATGATGTTTCTTACCGATTTACCACTATCGTTTTTGGGGTTATGCATTAGAGACAGTTGCATTCACGTTAAATAGGGCACCATCTAAATCCGTTGAGACGACACTGTATGAACTATGGTTTGGCAAGAAACCAAAGTTGTCGTTTCTTAAAGTTTGGGGTTGTGATGCTTATGTGAAAAAGTTTCATCCTGATAAGCTCAAAACCAAATCGGAGAAATATGTCTTCATAGGATACCCAAAGGAAACTATTGGATACACCTTCTATCACAGATCCGAAGGCAAGACTTTTTTTGCTAAATTTGGAAACTTTCTTGAGAAGGAGTTTCTCTCGAAAGAAGTGAGTGGGAGGAAAGTAGAACTTGATGAGGTAACTGTACCTACTCCGTTATTGGGAAATAGTACATCACAGAAAACTGTTTCTGTGAGACCTACACCAATAAGAGAGGAAGTTAATGATGATGATCATGAAACTTTAGATCAAGATACTATTGGACCTCGTAGATCAACCAGAGTAAGATCCGCACCAGAGTGGTACGGTAATCCTGTTCTGGAGGTCATGCTACTAGATCATGATGAACCTACGAACTATGAAGAAGCGATGGTGAGCCCAGATTCCGCAAAGTGGCTTGAAGCCATGAAATCTGAGATATGATCCATGTATGAGAACAAAATTTGGACTTTGGTTGACTTGCTCGATGATCGGCAAGCAATTGAGAATAAATGGATCTTCAAGAGGAAGACGGACGCTGATAGTAGTGTTACTATCTACAAAGCTAGGATTGTCGCAAAAGGTTTTCGACAAGTTCAAGGTGTTGACTACGATGAGAGCTTCTCACTTGTATCTATGCTTGAGTCTGTCCGAATCATGTTAGTAATTGCCGCATTTTATGAAATTTGGCAAATGGATAAACAAAACTGCATTCCTTAATGGATTTATTAAAGAAGGGTTGTATATGATGCAACGGAAGGTTTTGTCAATCCGAAAGCTGCTAACAAAATGTGCAAGCTCCAGCGATCCATCTGTGGACTGGTGCAAGCATCTCGGAGTTGGAATATACGCTTTGATGAGTTGATCAAAGCATATAGTTTTATACAGACTTGCGGTGAAGCCTGTATTTACGAGAAAGTGAGTGGGAGCACTACAGCATTTCTGATAAGTATATGTGAATGACATATTGTTGATCGGAAATAATATAGAATTATTCTGTAAAGCATAAAAGGAGTGTTTGAAAGGAGTTTTTCAAAGAAAGACTTCGGTGAAGCTGCTTACATATTGAGCATCAAGATCTATAGAGATAGATCAAGACGCTTGATAAGTTTTTTCAATGAGTACATACCTTGACAAGATTTTGAAGTAGTTCAAAATGAAACAGTCAAAGAAAGAGTTCTTGCCTGTGTCATAAGGTGTGAAGTTGAGTAAGACTCAAAGCCCGACCACGGCAGAAGATAGAAAGAGAATGAAAGTCATTCCCTATGCCTTGGCCATAGGTTCTATAAAGTATGTCATGCTGTATACCAGATCTATTGTATACCCTGCACTGATTTCGCAAGGGAGTACGATAGTGATCTAGGAGTAGATCACTGGACAGCGGTCAGAATTATCCTTAGTGAAATAAGGATATGTTTCTCGATTATGGACGTGACAAAAAGGTTCGTCGTAAAGGGTTACGTCGATGCAAGTTTTTGACACTGATCCAGATGAATCTAAAGTCTCAATCTGGATACATATTGAAAGTGGGAGCAATTAGCTAGAGTAGCTCCGTGCAAAGCATTATAGACAAAGAATTTTGCAAAATACTTACGGATCTAAATGTGACAGACCTGTTGACTAAAATTATCTCACAAGCAAAACATGATCACACCTTAGTACTCTTTGGGTGTTAATCACATAGAGATGTGAACTAGATTACTGACTCTAGTAAACCCTTTGAGTGTTGGTCACATGACGATGTGAACTATGGGTGTTAATCACATGGTGATGTGAACTATTGCTGCTAAATCACATGGCGATGTGAACTAGATTATTGACTCTAGTGCAAGTGGGAGACTGAAGGAAATATGCCCTAGAGGCAATAATAAAGTTATTATTTATTTCCTTACATCATGATAAATGTTTATTATTCATGCTAGAATTGTATTAACCGGAAACATAATACATGTGTGAATACATAGACAAACAGAGTGCCACTAGTATGCCTCTACTTGACTAGCTCGTTAATCAAAGATGGTTATGTTTCCTAACCATGGACAAAAGAGTTGTTATTTAATTAACGAGGTCACATCATTAGTTGAATGATCTGATTGACATGACCCATTCCATTAGCTTAGCACACGATCGTTTAGTATGTTGCTATTGCTTTCTTCATGACTTATACATGTTCCTATGACTATGAGATTATGCAACTCCCGTTTGCCGGAGGAACACTTTGGGTGCTACCAAACGTCACAATGTAACTGGGTGATTATAAAGGAGTACTACAGGTGTCTCCAAAGGTAGATGTTGGGTTGGCGTATTTCGAGATTAGGATTTGTCACTCCGATTGTCGGAGAGGTATCTCTGGGCCCTCTCGGTAATGCACATCACTTAAGCCTTGCAAGCATTGCAACTAATGAGTTAGTTGTGGGATGATGTATTACAGAACGAGTAAAGAGACTTGCCGGTAACGAGATTGAACTAGGTATCGGATACCAACGATCGAATCTCGGGCAAGTAACATACCGATGACAAAGGGAACAACGTATGTTGTTATGCGGTCTGACCGATAAAGATCTTCGTAGAATATGTAGGAGCCAATATGGGCATCCAGGTCCCGCTATTGGTTATTGACCGGAGACGTGTCTCTGTCATGTCTACAATGTTCTCGAACCGTAGGGTCCGCACGCTTAACGTTACGATGACAGTTATTATGAGTTTATGCATTTTGATGTACCGAAGGTTGTTCGGAGTCCCGGATGTGATCACGGACATGACGAGGAGTCTCGAAATGGTCGGGATGTAAAGATTGATATATTGGAAGCCCTTGTTTGGACATCGGAAGTGTTCCGGGTGAAATCGGGATTTTACCGGATTACCGGGAGGGTTACCGGAACCCCCCGGGAGCCAAATGGGCCTACATGGGCCATTGTGGAAAGGTGAAAGGGGCTGCCAAGGAGGGCTGCGCGCCTCCCCCCTCCCCTAGTCCTATTAGGACTAGGAGAGGTGGCCGGCCACCTCTCTCTCTTTCCCTCTCTCTTTTTCCCAAGGATTCCTAGTTGGAATAGGATTGGGGGGGGAGTCCTACTCCCGGTAGGAGTAGGACTCCTCCTGCGCCTCCCTCCTTTGGCCGGCCAGCCTCCCCCCTTCATCCTTTATATACGGGGGCAGGGGACACCCCAAGACACACAAGTTGATCCTTGAGATCGTTCCTTAGCCGTGTGCGGTGCCCCCTGCCACCAAATTCCACCTCGATCATACCGTTGCAGTGCTTAGGCGAAGCCCTACGTCGGTAGTACATCAAGATTGTCACCACGCCGTCGTGCTGACGGAACTCTTCATCGACGCTTTGCTGGATCGGAGCCCGAGGATCGTCATCGAGCTGAACGTGTGCTAAGAACTCGGAGGTGCCGGAGTAACGGTGCTTGGATCGGTCGGACCAGGAAGAAAACGTACGACTACTTCCTATACGTTGTGTCAACGCTTCCGTTGTGATCTACAAGGGTACGTAGATCAAACTCTCCCCTTCGTTGCTATGCATCACCATGATCTTGCGTGTGCGTAGGAAAATTTTGAAATTACTACATTCCCCAACACCATGTTGCACTTGTATCACCATCTCTTCGCCGAACTAGTGCACCTATAAAATTTACCATTGTATTGGGTGTGTTGGGGACACAAGAGACTCTTTGCTATTTGGTTATAGGGTTGTTTGAGAGAGACCATCTTCATCCTACACCTCCCACGGATTGATAAACCTTAGGTCATCCACTTGAGGGAAATTTGCTACTGTCCTACAAACCTCTGCACTTGGAGGCCCAACAACGTCTACAAGAAGAAGGTTGTGTAGTAGACATCAAGCTCTTTTCTGGCGCCGTTGCCGGGGAGGCGGGTGCTTGAAGGTATATCTTTAGATCTTGCAATCAAATCTTTTTGTTTCTTGTTTTATCACTAGTTTAGTCTATAAAAGAAAACTACAAAAAAATAGAATTGAGGGTACCTCATATGCTTCATCTTTTCAATATCTTTCGTGAAAATAAGGATTCCGATAATTGTGCTAAAATGCTAGAAGAAGAATGCATTAAAATGTTTGGCACAAAATCTTTGAATGATGAGCATGATTGCAATGCTATTAGTACGAACTCTTTGAATATCCATAGTGCTAATGATGATTGCACTAGTCATGATGAAAATGTCTCTTATAAGCATGTCAATTTTTGTGGAGTGCATAGAGCTTGCAAGCACACACCAAATAGGGAAGATAGATTTTGCAAGAGGCATAAGTATTTACTACTGTCCAACAAACCTCTGCACTTGGAGGCCCAACAACGTCTACAAGAAGAAGGTTGTGTAGTAGACATCACATAACCACAAGCAAAATTAAACCAATCATAGCAATTCACCAATTACCGATAGGACAATGAAAATCTACTCAGACATCATAGGATGGCAACACATCATTGGATAATAATATGAAGCATAAAGCACCATGTTCAAGTAAAGGGTACAGCGGGTTTCGGGAGAGTGGACCGCTGCAGATAGATGGTGGAAGGTGATGAAGACGTTGGTGAAGATGACGGAGGTGTTGGTGTAGATTGTTGTCGCGATGATGGCCCCGACGGCATTCTGGCACCACCGGGAGAGAGGGGGAGAGAGCCCCCCTTCTTCTCTTCTTGCTTGACCTTCTCCCTAGATGGGAGAAGGGTTTACCCCCTGGTCCATGGCTTCCATGGAGGTGGAGGGGTGAGAGCCCCTCTGAGATTGGATCTGTCTCTCTGTCTCTCTATGTTTTTGCGTTTCAGATTCTGGCCTTTCACCGTCTCTTATATTCCCAGAGATCCGTAACTCCGATTGGGATGAAATTTTAACATGATTTGTATCCGGATATTGGCTTTCTTGGGGCGAAAGAAGGGCACCAACCGCCTTACGGGGTGGCCACGAGGGTCAGGTGCGCGCCCACCCACCCCCCCTGGGGTGTGCCCCCTACCTCATGCCCCCCTTGGGCATTGTCTCGCATTGGTTCTTCTTCCCAACAATCACATATATTCCAAAAAAATCTCCGAAAGTTTTTATCCCGTTTGGACTCTGTTTGATATGGATTTTCTCCGAAACAAAAACATGCAACAAACAGGAATTGGCACTGGGCACTGGATCAATATGTTAGTCCCAAAAATGGTATAAAAAGTTGCCAAAAGTATATGAAAGTTGTATAATATTGGCATGGAACAATCAAAAATTATAGATACGACGGAGACACATCACATAACAGAGGCCGATGTCAATGGCTTCAAGATGCATGCGCATCTTATTCTTCCAGTAGGGGTAATCAGTGCCATCAAAGACGGGGCACGCAGCGGAGACCTTGACTATCCCTGCAGTCGACATAGCTAAAACTTCAGGTGGTTACACCACTACAGGATGCTGTTAACGCGAGACTACGATCAGAGACCCTTTGACGAAACTATGTGCGATGCATTAATCGCAAACGATGATGTAAAATAATCATCAAAAAAGATGCAAAATGTTTGTGATGAAGGATACATCAAACACGGTTCAGATTTTAGTTGCGTGTGCGATGCGAGGCATACGGTTCAATTCAGTTAACTATTTGCGATGAGGTGGAACAAAAGAAACTGGCAGCCATATGAAGGCGTGTACGATATACGATCACTCGAATAAACTGTTTGTGATGAGGCGGAAGAACAGAAATAGGCAGCCAGATGAAGGTGTGTGCGATATACGTCATACAATTCACTCGGATGAACTGTTTGCGTTGAGCCAAGGGAACAGAAACGGTTCAACTTAACAAGATGTGTGTGATACGTGGCAAACAGGTCTATAATCGGAAACATGTGGGAAGACCGATAACAACACAGACGATTCCTGTTAACAAGCCATGTGTGTTGTGAGGAAACGATTGCTGGTATACAATTATCAGTGATTGATGAAATCATCACCGACGGGTTCCATTGTTTAGTCCGTGTGCGATGTGATTTGCTCTGTCTACAGAGCATCAACATATATACTTTAAAAAGACAGCATTGCAAAACCAAATTAAGCATACAATTACACAAGTGACTACACACATAACATTTCCACACACCAAAGTAAGCAATTACATGCATACTAAACTTGGAGAAACGAGGATCTAATCATCTACTAATTGTTGCGACGACGCTTGCCATTGCTCTGCTTCCAGCTAGATCCCTGACTGTTTTGGGGAAGGAGGCACTTCCTCATGTCAATGATCCGCATGTACATGCCGTAGCTCGTGTACGCCTCCTTGGCCACGTACATGACGTGACCTTTGTCGAGTTTCTCCATCTAGGCCGATTGCCAGGTACGTTTGTCCTTGTTGCAGGAATCCTTCATGTCTCTGTAGTAGGGGTCAATGATGGCCTCGGCGAGGTGAACCAATGAGTCCTTCTCATGCTCCTTGTTGCCCCAGATCTTGTATTGGCCCTAGATATCGACAAGATTCTGGTAGGCAATGCCCGAGTTCTTGAGGGCCTTTACATCATTGGTGATGTCCACCGTAGCAAACATGTAGTGGGGGCTGTTGAAAAACGTAGCTAAACGCTCGCAAGGCCTTGTGGCCAGGCAGTAGTGGTAGATGAGTACGTGGTTGCGCACGCACATCTGGGCGACGGCGAACTTGGGATCAGACCTGGCACAAGCGCGATTCTACTCGAGATCGACCCCAACCACCTTGTACTTCTCCTTGGTAAGCAACAGCTCCATGATGTGGATGGAGTGCTCCACCCAAACCGGGTTGTTGGTGTACACCACTGAGAGCTCCATGAACCTTCTGTGGGTGTCCACCACGGCATGCATGGTGAACTGCTACTCGTCGTCGGCAGCCGCTCGGAGCGCCATTGGAGTTGCACAGGATACCCTCTAAGAATTTCTCGTGGTGGGTGTGCATCTTGCAATGGTGGGGCACGATCGAAAGGTTGAAGAGACACAAGGGTTAAATGGCCACTGTAATAAATGGGGGACGGCCGGCCTGTAATCGTCACGTCTTGTCACGGCGTTCATAGCGGAGGATTCCAGTACACGCTTAACAACACCGCACCGCACGCGTTTCGTTTGACCACGCGTGGGCTTGAAGAGGCACCAAATGTATTGTCGGTGAGCCTGTTCCCACGCTACTGCATAGTTTACCACGCAAGCTTCCCGCCCGGCTAGTTTGGCCACGCGTTCGCTAGAAGAGGGACAAATCGTGGGTGTTTATTGGCAAAAAGTTTTGTAAAACGAAGTGTGTGGAATGACTTCGGTCATAAGTTTACCCATGGGTGATGAGGTAAAAGTTACACAGAATGGTGATGATTGACACTCGAGTGCGATAATTAATTTTGTGCTCTATAAGGCACACGGTTGAAGAAACCAAGTGTGTGCAATAATGTCGAAGATCGCAGTCAAGTTCGCTATACAGATCGTGTGCTATGAGATCGACAAGTTAAATAGATTCGAGAATGGTTAATAAAATCTAAGTCCATTGCATATTAAGGTCAAAATAGTGCTACCAATATATGAGTCTCATATGATGCCATTTCAATGATTGAACCATAAAAGCTTCAAATATTACAAGGTTCAAATTCCAGAGTTATATGGCACAAATTCTAAGATTACAAGTTCCAAACTGATATTAGAAATGAAATTCAGCTCATCAGCTGCAAATGCTCGCGCTGATCTGCTGAACATGGATATCTGAGAGGTTCAAACTAATATTACCACTTCTAAGTCTGGTTTCAAAACCTCATAATTTTTGCAAAGGGGCCAGCCACTGAAAAGTCATGTATGGGGTTGACAAGATGACTTCCGATTTCTTTGTCATCTGAAGTTCCAAAATGAAATTTAGCATCTTCAGAGCCTATTCCATTCTGCCCCAGCCGCCGACGCTGATCAACAAACCATTCATTTTTGCAAAATAAATGTGGGGCAAACCTCATTACCTTCAGCACTCTTGCTCTGACAACAAAGAACCTGGCGAATATAGTCTCCGGTAAGGTCCCTCGTAGGAGTTCAAAGTAAGTTCTGAGAGATGCAGATCTAGGCATTCGACGTGATTGTGATATTGTATCACATTATCCACCACTGGGCCTAATCTTATCTACAAAAGAAGAAAATGTGTTAGTGCCTACATGCAGTTTTGAACACTGCTGCAGGCCTATTTGGTTTGCAGGATTTGTAAAATGCACTAACATGCCATCTTCGATTCGACATGATTAACATGGGAATTTGATTGCAATCTAGAAAATGTAGCCTTCTTCACAAGAGGTTGGAGTGGATGAAAATTTCCCTACGAAAACTAGTACATATGAATCCCATGGAGAAATGCTTATGGATTGTAACCATATGCATCAAGCAACCAATATGGGGGCGGACATGTATGTACTGAAATCCTCCAAAAAAATCCTTCAGAAATCGTAGTACATTGTCATTGTAAACTTGGAAAAAGGTGTCACAAATTGAACTCCCTTATGGTTAAAATTTAATAGGAAAGGAACATCACCTCGATATATAGCTTCTCTAGGCACGGAAAGCATCTCAGGAAACTGACAACTTGCTCTAGGTTAGGGCCGATAGATTCTAGTGCCAAGGCATTCATTGTGCGCAGTTTCGGGGTTAAGCTTGTCGGAATCATTTTCTAGATGACAGGCGAACATACATCTTCAAAATTAGAAATAATTTCAACTTCTAGAAGGAGAGGTAGAAGGCGGCTGTTGTACCTGAACGGGTGTGGATTCAATAACAAGTTTAGAGTACTTGTCAAACGAGTAGCTCACCACTATCAATTTCGGCGCAGAAATGACATTGATTCTTGTTGGACCTTCTTGATCTACTACAAGTAATCTCTCAAGTGAAGGTGTGTCCTCAATGACCATACCGTGGTACACATCTTGTGATGTCTTCTTGCCGCACCAGCAACACACATAAATAGTCCGGAGAGTCATGGAGGTGATGTGGAAGATACTCAACCCATTGATCGCCTGTAGACGAAGGTACTCGAGTGCAATACAGCCACGGAGCAGGAGCTCCATGTCACCGTTTTGGAGGCAGATGACAACGAGCTCGAGGTGTTTCAGTCGTGGTAGAATAACAGCGGGTGTGTCATTAAGGGGGGATGGCAGTTCTTGAACTTGGCGACGCGCAGCGTGGGCGTGAGGCGGAACGCGGACGTTGGTAGCGAGCACATATGCCCATCATCAAAAGTGAGATCCTCGAGCTGATCTAGGGTGGGGGATCGGAACCAGTCATCAAGCTTGGCTCGGTCCTTGCCGTTGGAATGGAACTTGCCTATTCTCAGGCCTCTAGTTGGGCCAGTGTGACTACCGAGGATCTTGGAGAATGCATCCAAGCTTTTGCGATAGCCATGGCAGAGCTCATGGGTGTTTATGAGGTCGAGAGGGGTGGAGTTCCATAGGGGGAGCCACCATCGCGAAAGGACGGTTGTTCGCACCCCATATTTGATTGGGAGGAGGGAGATGATGACTGTCAACATATCATTGGGGACGCTGCTGATGAAGTCTAGGCCTGCTGGAATCGCTTGCGGTTCTTGCTTGCTCCACCTCCGCTTGTTGGCAGCCCCGTTCTCGACATCCGGAGTCTCCTTGTCAGCGGCGCTTTCTGATAGAAGTGGGAGTATAGGGAATATTTAGTTAAAACAAGGCAATAGAAAAGTGTATTGGTAACTAGAAGTTAGTAGGTAGGAATATAGTAAGAAAATGGAATAACAATTGGTTTCTTAAATACTACACAATTCATTTGATATTGCTGGGTAAGTCAACATGAAGATACTTGAAAAGAAAACTTACTTCAAACAACGTCTAGATGGATGATATCGTCGGGGAAGTTAGCATACATCTCATGACCGGGCTCTTTTATCTGCAGTGCAATTTAGTGCCAGCTTTCGGTACATAAAACTTAGAAATTTCTTTCCAAAGGCCTGTGCCAAAATAGGAGTTATACAGCAGCAACTATTTTAAATCCATGGTTTGTGTTCAGTATGACATCCCTACAATCTTGATTTATGTAAAGGGAAAGATTGTGCACTACAGATTCTGTTGCATAGCAAGGGACGCGCTACAGGAAATGGTAGGATTGTTAAAGAAAATATGGTAACATGCAAATATGGGCCTAAATTGAAAGAACTGTACAACAGTTGAAATCGAAGGACAAAAATCTATAATTAAACAGATAGGGTAAACATGATGTCATGGAAATATGAGAGTAATCGAAAGAACAATACATCATTAATTTTCCTAATATAAAAATAACAGGAAAAAAATTCCCTTTGACGTATATGGTGCATGTGGCACCTTTTATCCAAATGTAGCATATTTAGTATATGTTCAGGAAAGTAGGCCATGCCAACCGATTTAGGGTGAGATTGACCATACCGCGTGCATCCTCAAGTCATCTGGTACGGTGAGATGGAACTCCATGTATGTCTGGTAGAGGCCGCAAAGTCCTGATGTGTCCGCGCACTTTACACTCTATGAATGAAATAAAACCCATAAATCAGCTCGAATAAAAATGAATTCATGGCGATTTCGGTAAGGTGACTAAAGGAGGCAGATGAACTGGGATAAGAGATGAGATAATATCTCATTAAATTCGTTACCTTGTTGTCCATGAGAAGAAAACCTCCGTATGGAAGATTCCCCAACTGGGCGAAGATGGGTCGACCGCGAGCAGCGTCGAGAAAGTCGATGGCGATAGGCGGTGGCAGGCGGCGAGCTAAGTGGTTGCCGCCGCAATAGGCGGAGCCATGCATAGACGCGAAGGAGCTTGTGCAGGTGTGAATGGGGATCGAAGGGGGTGGCGGGCGGGGTGAGGGTTTTTGTGACGTGGGGATGGTGAGGTGTTTCTTTTTTTCTTTTTTGAATTGGGTGGTGAGGGTTTTCTGTCCCACAAAGAGTTTCAGAGGCAACGGTTTGATAGAGCTAACCGTGTGTGATGACGTAACAGACAAAATGAAAGTCATTGCACACGGTTCCAATTTTGGGAAGCGTGTGTGATTGACGTACAACCCTCGTCCTGGTTTATTGGCCCCCTTTGTAATTAGTATCAAATTTTGACCAAATATTTAACTAACAAATGTTTATGCATGTCACCAAAAATTATATCATTGAACACTATGTTCAAATACGCATCCAACGATATAATTTTTGCTGAACTGCACTAACATTTTGTCAGTTAAATCTTTGGACAAAATTTAACACAAATTACAAAGGGGACCAATAAACTAGGAAGAGGTAGATTCCATTAACCGAATTGATTGCATTAGTGTCCCACATTTAGACATAAGTAAATATAGGTTAAACATACTCAGGCATAGATAATAAGCGTACACAAGCATAGTTTAACCATAAGTACATAGTTCAACCATCATTAAGATACTACATAGCCATACATAGTTCGATGCCACATCTCATCTCATCTGCCGGCATGATCCTGAAGCTTCTCTAGGTACTCGGCTTACGTGATGTGCGCCTCCCTGTGAGAATACTTCTACTTGAAGGAGACAACGACCCGTCCTCTTGCATGCTCCATAACACTTTGATACGCGTCATGAAGCATGTGGTTGCAAAATGGGCATCGATAGCCGCCGTCCCAGGTCCTAATACATCTTTATGCATTCCCGCATAAAGCTCCCTCAGGATTTTCTTCCTGTACCTCCTCTGGCCATCTTCATCCTTGTTGTCCACATCGTCAGACATCACCTATACAAATAGTAAAAAAAATGTGGCATCAAATTAATGTATACAAACTAATCTCTAGCGAACATTTGGCAGTTGCCAAAATTTGGCATCAAATCAATGTTTAAATGACGTTAAGTAGGATTAGGAATTTATCGCTATATTATATACATATCCAGAGATTATGGTTCAATTTTTAAGCACAGTTGTCTATGTACAGCCCAATCTTGAAGAAAATAATGGCACAAACATATATGTAGGTCATTCAAAATCAATTGTCAAGTCTTGGCTAGGAATTATTAGCACGAACACAAACAATCATTTGCACAGATGAAACAAACAATTACTTATCACTTGTACCATTCAAATAATCAATACACTACAGGGATCTAACAAAACTTACTCAGATTTCATGGATTGGGAGAACATAACCATAGGATTTCTATTCCAAAAAGGGGGAGGCAGGAGTAACCAGAGAAACCCTAGGATCTATTTGACACATAAATGGGTATAGATGACTAACCAGTTATCCGTCGTCATCGGAGTCATCGCCGGAGTGGTCACCGGAGTCGTCGCGGGGTCGTCGCGCAAGTCATCACCGGAGTCGGTGTGGACCTTCGCCTCCGGCTGTGGAAGCTTGACAACGTCAAGGTGTAGCGATACCTCGTCGGTGATGACGACAACCTCTGTATCCATCTCCATGACGTGCTCTGGTGCTTCAGCAGACCCGGCATCGCCACTCCCTCCAATGGGACGCTTTGGCGGCATCCTCATACACTGATGGCTTTGAGGACTGAGAGCGGCGTCAAGGATGCAAGCGGAGAGAGGGGATTGTGTGTGTGGCGAGGATGAGGGGTGCGGCCGCTTGGGCGCGCCATTAATATGGAGTAGTGGGAGAGAGGCGGTCAAACCGATGGCTCGCCTCCTGGTGAGCCTGCTCACCAGACTGCTGGCATGCCCACCGTTATTTCACACAGCTACTCACACGCCTCTCGATGACACTATGCAGCGGGCACGCCTCCCGTCAATTCACACACCTGCACGCACGCCTCCCGGTCTTCCTGCATGGCGGACTGCTCGCATGCATCTCATCAACTCACGCCTGCTCGCACGTCACACGGGTCATGTGGCGGCACATATATTGTTTTTCTATTTGGATGATTCATGTTGCCACTTTATTGCTTAACCGAAGCATGGAATGTATCCATTGTTGGTCTAACGCTCACGGTTCTAATAAATAATTTGTTTGGGATATTGGTTCCTAGTTGTTAATAATCTCCCATTTGTAAGAAGATGACGATTACATCAAAGCTGGTCTCAAATTTAACCCAAAAAAGTACAACGCCACTTTGTATTGATCTCCATATGACAACACGATAAGTTTCATGAATTTCAAATAAGTTTTGGATGTACTAGAATTTAAAAATCAAGATTCTCAATGTTTGAAATTTCTTGCATGGGGAGTAAGCATGCACCTAGTGAGACACATGTGTTTTTGCAATTCATTTAGGTGCACTGTCATGTGTGCATGTAGCTCAAATTTGATTTTTGCACATTATACCCCTAGAAAATCAATCAATGTACTAAAATGTCTTAATGATCTATTTTTTCAAAATTAAAATGTCCCTCCTTTGGTAACATATGTTCACCACAAGATAATGTAACATGCATCATAGTTGCGGTGGATTCGCGGTGTGTGTGTGTGTGTGTGTGCGTCTGGGAGTGGCGGGTGGCTCGCAGCACACTACGAGTCGTGAGCCATTGTGTGGATTGACCGTTTTGTGAGGCAGGTACCACATCAGAGTCATGAATTTGTTATTTAAAACATTACACAACCCTTCCATACATACATGTTTTGGCCACATGCAGTCGATGGTTGTCCTACATGACACTCGATACTTGGTTGTGACGCTTTTTGTGGGCCTGTGAGGTCATCTTCCATCACTTTGGTGAACAGCCGATAGTGAGGTTAATTTGACCAGCAAGGTAAAATCTTTTTGTTTTTGTTATGGTTAATTTGACCAGCGAGCGTCGAAGAGGTGGGAGGGGACTAGCATATATACTATATGTACGCGTCCGTGAACAAGTACACCTCACTCAGTGTCGGGACTTTTTGGTTTCCGAGGCACGTGCCACATCAAAGTTGTGAAATTGGCTATTCAAACATCACACAACACCTCTTTGGGCCACATGCATGCAGGCGGTGGTTACCCTAGGAAACTCACGTGTGATGCTTCCATCTGTGGACCGACGAGGCCATCGTCGATGCATGCATCACTTTGACCTACATCGGGAGAGGTTAATTAATTTCACCGTCAAGGAGGATTCTTTTTGGGTTGTATTACGATAGAAGCATATGGTATGCATCGAAGAGGGGGAAGGGGACCATCATATGTAGTACGCTTCATGAACCTCGCTCTGTGTGGGGACTTTACGGTTTTCGAGGCATGTGCCACATCAAAGTTGTGCATTTTGGGTATTCAACATATGTTTGGCCCACATGCAAAGCGATGGTGGTTGTCCTCTCGGATCCACTTAAGCGGTTATCAGCGATATCGATGCTTTCCATCTATGGGCCCGCTTGGTCCATCACTACTTTACCTGACAATGAGAGAGGTTAATTTGACTTACGAGGGGATTATTTTTTGTGTTCGTAATATGGTATATATAGGTCATGCTCTGGGATGACATGATACAGTTTGAGCACACACATGCATGTGTCGGCACGAATCCCTCCCATCGAGTCGAAGTGGCTAGTACCATGACACGTCATGAACCGATCTCACTCTGTGTGGGGACTGTAAAAAATTTGACGCACGCGCCACATCAGTGTTGTGAAATGGTATTCAAACATGCTTGCACGCATCACCTCCATACATATGCATGTAGTGGTTGTCTTTGAATAGTACACTCCCTCGCATGGTTATCGGTGAAAAGCCTATATATTCGTGGGCCCGCGTGGACATCCATGATCACCTTGACCGACAACAAGATAGGTTACCAAGGCGGAATCTTCCTTTGGTTCGTGTTATCATAGTATAGGTCATGATGAGATTTAGACCTAATTAAGTTTGAGCGCATACTATGCACACATGCATGGGTGAATCCCCGTCATAGTCTTGAAGTGTGGTGTGACATACATATGCATCGTCAACTAACCCTCACTTAGTGTGGGGATTTCTGGTTCGAAAGAACGATGCCACATCAAAGTTGTTCCATTCTGTATTCAAACACACCTCTCCATACATATGTTTGGGTCAAACGCATGCAGTGGTTTTCTTCGAGGACTAGCTACTTGCGTGATTATTGGCGAGCTAGCCCGTCCTCAGGGTCGCATGGACGGCCATCACTTTGACCAACAACAAGAGAGAGGTTGTATGACCAAGGTGGATTATTCTCGGACCGTTTTATGATCCATCTTGGTGAGATACCTCCCTGGCCCGCCGACTAAAAGTGGGTGTGGGGGGGTGGGGTGGGGGCTGCTACTTCGCACTTTGCTAGGTGAACCTCCGTGGGGGGCATGCATTCATAGCTTAGGATTCCCTTCCGGCCGACACGAGGTGGGGGGGGCAAGCAACACCGTGCGCTTCGCGAGATAGGTGCCACATCAAATTTGCATTTGGTATTTGAACATCAAACCACCCTTTTCATACCTATATTTGGTCCACATGCAAGTGTGTTCGTGTTCTGACCCTCTCCCGTGTCATTTTTCGCCAAATTTATGAGCATTAGACAAGTCGGATGACGCAACAGACACGGTTCACTCACACTAACGGTATGCCACGCCGGTGCAGGCTCCATATCGTAAAACGTGAGGAAATGTACTCTCCTATTTTTGTCTCCAAAAATAGGAATTTATAGAGTTGGAATTAGGATCAGCAGAGCCTCGTGGGCCCCACTAGTCACTAGGATGCGCCAGAGGAGGGTGGGGCGCCCTGGTGCCTAGTGGGAAGCTGCCCCCCTCAAGTGGGTCTTGGTTCTAGTAATTTTTATTTATTCCAAAATAATTCTCCCAAAAGTTTCGTCCAAATCCGAGAACTTTTATTTCTGCACAAAAAACAACACCATGGTAGTTCTGCTGAAAACAGCGTCAGTCCGGGTTAGTTTCACCCAAATCGTGCAAATTAGAGTCCAAAGCAAGAGCTAAAGCATGAGGAAAAGTAGATACAGTAGAGGCGTATTTGCGTGCCGATGGTGGGGACTGCTACTTGTGAGTTGCGTTGGGATTTCCTCAAAATGGCAAGGATGATGCAGTATAGTGGAAGTGGCGAGGATGATGCAGTACGCCGGTGCGCCCCCGCGGGGCTATAAAATGCATTAATACACGTGTGTTGGGAACACCAGCAACGCAACTCCTCGCATGGGAAATCGCACACTACATACTGCCCGTCTATGAAAGCGCCAACATGACCGCGATGTAACTACTCATGCATGCGGGCACACACACTGCCGATTATAAGAGCGCCACTTGGCACAGTGTGCCCCACGCGTCAGTAACAGCGGCGGCTAACAGTCAACACCTTTAACCAACGGCAAACCCCTGTTTGGGCATTGGTGAGGATGGGTGGCACGGTGGAGGGGAAAAGTGAGCAAAATAAGTGTGTTTGGGCAAAATTGAGGAGGACTAAGCAATGAGGGGCACAGAAAATGCTACGTTTTAATCATGAAGTTTGATAAAAACCATTAATTATTCTACCATTTTCTTTTATAAAATCATTAGGGTCTTCTCGTTTAATTTATTTTTCATTCAAACTACGATTCCAAATATTTTAGTTAATGTTCTCATATGTCAGAATTAAGTCTAGCATTTAATTCAAATGAATTTGGTTTATTTTCAAATTACATTTCATTGAACGAATTCAATTAAATATGTAATTAGGGTTTCTAAGTTTCTATGCTGAAACTACTTTGTATATTTTTATATTTTTTTATCAACAGTAGACAAATTTAAACTACATTTCACTAGCTCCAAAATGCAAAAATAATCACCGAATTTGTATTTGTAAATTAAAAGTTATGCCATATTTGGTATTTAAACTATTATGTTTGAAATTCAATTGTCAAATTTTGAAATTTATTTTTTCTAAGATTATTCTGAAACTACATTTCCTAAGGTTTAATTTGCAAAAAGAATTATTCAGTTTGGACCTCTGCATAATTAGTTATGATTGTTTGTCGTTCTAGGGGCTTTTCCACAAAACATTAACTTATTTTAATTAAACGAATTTATTCTAGATAATGTTTGGATAAGGTTGGCCACGTGGTAGTTTCCTACTGCTCGGTGCTGACTCGGGTTTTTAATAAAGACGTGATTAAAAGTACGCGTTGGATCTAGATTAGACGGTCCAAATTAGATGAGAGGCTCACCATGGCGGCTAGGTCATCGGAGACTCGTTGCAAAACTTGGGGACGGCAGCACACGGCTCGGGAGGTCATCAGGGCGGCGTGCTAGGGGATTTGCTGTGCAGCGAGAGGCTCGGCTAGACGCGACATGGCTCGGCGAGGTCGATGGTGGTCCTCGCCGGGGCTGGGGATGAGGAGTCAGCGCCGGGAGGCTCGTTGGAGTTGTGGGTGTCTTGGGCATCGGCAGCATGCTTGATCCTGGGCGAAATTAGGTGGACCAAATCGTGAGGAAGATTAACATGAGCATGGGGAAACAGTTGGACATGGCGCGCGACCAAATGGACGGGGAGCTCACCGGAGCAAGGACTATGGGGGCATTGAAATTGTCTCTCCGGCGAAGTCATCCATGACATGGGCTCTGGGCTCAGAGAGGGTGTCCAGGAGGGTTGCCATGGAGTGGCGGTTCAAGTGGTGGTGTGATAACTCAGAAGTATAGGGGTTTGTTTGTTGTCTTTTTAGATAAGTAAGAGCGTTGAACCCAATGCCGGTGGGAAACGACACCTATGGGGTCACTGGGATCCCTTCTACGGTTGGCGGGTGCAGGGTTGTGCAAATGGCGGTTAGCACACAAATAGTTTACCCAGGTTCAGGCCGCGGAGACGCATAAAACCCTAGTCCTGCTTTGATGTATATTTGGGTGTTCTTGTGTTCTTGAACTAGCTGTGGTGGCTCCCTAGTCCAAAAGATCTGAATCCCCCTCCAGTTCGCCTCGGGCCTCCTTTTATGGACAAAAGGGGTCGCCACAGTGGCACACAGGAGGTGGAAAGGTGTACGGGGGCTAAGTCTATCCCCTGGCATCATCGGACGAACGCATTTAATGCACTGCAGACGTGACCCTCTTGCTTTATTGGGGGCAGCAAAGAAGCTCGTCCTAGCTGTCGAAGCCTCGCCTGGCTCCGACGCGCGTCCAAGCTGATGAGGCGTTGTAGCGCCACGTTGGCTGGCTGCTGGGCTGGCGCGGTGGTGGAGCCTTCACGACGATCTGCATGCCACCACGCAGGTGCTTGCTGAGTTGGTGTAGAGGCCGCGCGCTACCATGTAGATGCCTGCCCAGCTGGTCAAGCTGGCAGCTGTATGGGAGTGGCGGTGGAGTCTTTGGCAGACGCGGGCCTGGCTGCGGCCCCGCGAGCGTTCTGAGCAAGGGTCTTGCCGACGGCCCGACAAGGGTCTTGCTGCGGCACCGCAGTTGTCCCCGGCAAGGATCATGCCGGGGGTCTCGTGGATTTCCTTGGCAAGGATCTCGCCAACGATCGTCGTCTTCTGGTTCCCGTCTGATCTTGTGTATCTATGATCTTTACAAAGATCTGCATGCCACCACGGAGGTGCCTCCCGAGCCTTGGTTCCAATATGGTTGATGGTGTTGGAACCCCTTGGGCTCAAGGGTGGCGCGCTCTGCTGGCGTCAGGCAAGTTGCCTCGGCAAGGATCTTGCCGAGGCTGCGGAAGCCACCCCGGCAAGGGTCTTGCTGAGGGAGTCCACCTCGCCCTCTTGCTCTCTTTGCGCCTCTGGTCTTGGCGTTGCTTCGGTCGTCTTGTGCTTCGGCTTCCCTCCTCTGCCCTGCTTAGTGTGGCCGTGGGCACGGCCCTGACTGCCCATGCACAAGTAAAGGGGTGCAAAAGGCGAGCTCCTATTTTTGTACACCGACAGGAGCCCCCGGGCCTGGGCCAGACATAAGCGCGACCCGTTGTTGGGCTAGGCCCAGAATGGTGAGCGAGTAGGTGGGGCATATTTTTACCGCAGTAACTTCTCCGTCCGCTCTGCTTCCCCACGACCCGCGTTGAACGCGCGATGTGGGGGGTCATGCGTGACGTGGGGGCCATGCGTGGGGCGGTTTCCGCATGCATGCGTCACGTCGTGGTAAAGAGGCGGCTCGCGCCTTCCCCATAAAAAGAGGAAAACGCAAAGGCGCGGCTCACTTACTGAGTGGGCTCGGGTCATTGTCTTCAAGGCGCCCGCGCCCCACGACCGTGGGGCGGAAAATGGCCGTCTCGTCCGTCCCCTTGATTTCTGTTCGCCCTCACGTATCCCCCGTACTCTGAAGATGGTAGGAGGTGGGTGAGGGCCTTGAATGACCAGGCAGGGAAACGGGCCGCTGCTGATTGGGCCAGCGGGTCGGCCTCGATTCTCTGTGCCCCCGATGGTTGGATTGGCTGAGTGGGGCGTCCGAGTCCTGAACCCGCGCCTTTATATGAAGGGGGAGGGGATGGCACCCCACAATCTTTCATCATCCCTCTCCTTCCACCTTGGCCCCGCTCTTTCATCTGCCATGGCGAGAGGGGGCGCCGGTCCTTCGACGGTTGCAGAGAGGGTCCCTGCTCGACAGCGCGTCCCTCCTTCCCAAAAGCCCGCGGCGGTGGAGCCGGCCACGAGAGGAAGGGGAAGGGGGCGAGGCCGAGGCTGGTGTGGCGCTCAGGGGAGAGGGGGATGGGGCGGCGCACCGGCCTTGCCTGCGCCAGTGATGCCTCATCCAATGGAGGGCCACGTCGGGGACCAGCCACATGAGTTCTTCATCAGGCTGCGTCGGCCACCGCGCCATCGCGTTCGTCTCCCTACGCCATTCGCTCGAGAGATGGAGCTCGACCCACCCAGATCCTGAGGTTTCATATAAGGGGCTATGTGAACGCCGGCATGCGGGTCGATGTTGACTTTCCCGCCCCTCAGGTCATGTATATTTGCCGCGGGTGGAAGACCTTCAAATTAATGGAGAACGGCCTGCTCTCCGTCAAGGTCTTCGGAGACTCTAGAACTCACCTGAAGTGCTGCATGGAGAGCGTCTATGATGATGAAGACTCCTCCTCGAGCGGGAGTGATGAGGAGGACAACGACAATGACGACGAGAGAGTCGAGCGAGGGCACATCGACCTCGTCTCTGACTGACCGCGTCGCCCCTCCCTCCGTCGTGCGCTCTGCTGAGGGCCTTCCGGTCATGCTCTCCGTCGGTCCGTTCCCGGTCTCCTACTTTCTGCCTTCACCTGCCGCACCTGGGAGGAAAAGGGCAAGAGCGGGGATCACGGGGCGCTTATCTTTTCTAGGTTGTAAGCCTGTGGGCATTCGTTAGATTTCAAAATTTATAATCCCCTTGCTCGTGTATCCATTCCGTATGAATTGTACTTGTTTGCAATGTATGAATGAGAGGAAGGGTGTTTGCCGGGTTTCGTTTGTGCGTGGGCGAGGGCCTCACCGAGGAACGCATCCTCACTATCTTAAGATAAACATGGTATCCCGGCAACAGGCTGTGCCATCCTCCTGCTCTATGGCTGGACTACGCTCACCCTCTTAGCGGAGGTAGGGGCCAAGTAGGATTAGGCCTTGCGCTCGCCCTCTTCCCAACGCACTGCAACCAAGTTCCGGTCCAAAGTAGAGTCTTCGGACACGGGACGGAGGGGCAAGATGGTACGAAAGTGAGCAAAGCTTTATACGTTCAAGGTTCATACGGGTGCACGGAGTGGGGGGAGAAAAACTTATCTGACATTGCAGCCCCCGGCAACCTTGGCCTGCCGCAGTTGGATCCTTTTGTATGCAATCCCCGGTGACCTTGGTTTGCCGGGGCCAGAGCGCCGTCCCATTCTTTTTCCTCCCAACAGCTCAGCAGAAATATACATGTACCCTGCGAACCAAACAAGATTGAAAGGAACGGAGTGACGCAAACTCGACCTCTATGCTAGGGGTTAGCTGTCGCTAAGCACTATCAACCCTAACCGAGGGAGAGACTTAACCTAGCATGCATGCTAAAACTTAGGGCGCCAGCACTTCATTTATTTATGCTTAGGGTCTGCGCCTGGCTTTCTACAAAGGGTTACATGCCTTGCAGGCAGGGCTTGTGTGGTTTGTCGGGGGGCCCGGCTACCGCGCCTTATGGGTAAAACTTACAAAGATGTTCGATGTTCTAGGAGTTGCTCACTGGAACGCCATATTCGTTCTCCAGGCGGACTACGCCAGGCCTGGTGACTCGTATTACCCGATAAGGGCCTTCCCACTTCGGTGTCAACTTGTTGGAATTCTTGGCCAACTTAACATGCCGAAGAACAAGCTCGCCTTCCTCTGTCTCGACCCAACCCGAATGGATCAAGTCTACTGTGCTCCGGTGTCATCCCTGGATCAGTAATGCTGACACCACACAGTACTTCGAAGGATTTATAGCAGAGTGGCAATCACACACTTATTACAATGATGTCTCAAAAGAGAACTTATTACAATAATATGGCTTAAGGCCATCTAATATCGATAACAGCGGAAGACTTGGAAGGTAAATGGGTCCATCAACTCCAACGGCATCACTGAGTATAGAACCACGACCTAAAAGCACCTTAATCGTCGTCTGAAAAGTCTGCAACATTAACATTGCAGCCCGAAACGGGTCAGCACATGGAATATGCTGGCAAAGTAACACATAGAGAGTGATGGAATGAAACAGCTATACTATATGCATATTTGGCTGGTGGAAAGCTCTATGGTTACTATTTTGCATAAAGCCAGTTTTTCCCTACTGCAAAGGAATAAATTTATTTAACTATCATGGTGGTTGTTAAACATTGAAAATGGTTGACAGCATTCTCAATCCCAATTAAAAGTAATCATTAAAACCCAACAATATTAATTAGAAGTAACATGATGAGATTCACATGATATTCAAGTACTAGATACTCAAGATGTCCATAACCGGGGACACAGCTAATCATGATTAGTTTATTACACTCTATAGAGGTTTGCGCACTTTTCCCCACAAGACTCGATCGCCTCCGTTGGATTTCTCGCACTACTGGTGTTTGAGAAACGGATGACCGAGACACAGTCTTTCAGAAGCGCTAGCACCTTACGATGGATAGACCGGTACACCTACTTTCCCCTACATCTGCTAGTCTACCCTGTAAGAGTTCGCACGACTTAGTCAACTATGCCAGAGCCCATAATAGCTTGTGGCTGCACACGTAAGTTTCTAGCATGAAAGATCTTATGATCCCTTTGAGCCTGGGTGGCGGTCCAAAATAAAATAGGCAAGTCCTGATAGACATTAGGTGCCTCAATCCACCCAGATGTGTGTTTAAGTTGCCACCTTAGATAAACCCTTAAAATTATCACACTCACATCTGTCATGAATATCACTCACCCAATCCACGTCTACTAGCATAGCATGGCATAATAAGCAAACGTAGAAGTAACTCCCAAAGGTTTCATAATAAACAGGTAATAGGTACTACCTCATCTACTTCCCATCCCACAATTTAATTAGATCCTAATCATGCAATGTGGGAGGATGGATCTGATACAATAAAACTGGGTTGTAGAAAAGGTATGATCAAAGTGTTACTTGCCTTGTTGATGATCCGCGAGTCCTAGGGATTCAAAGTAACAAGCGGCGCAATCCGGGTAATCTATCGCAGACAAACAACAAGCATACAATAAGTACTCATCTAATGCACAGGTATGACTCGAACAAGAGATCGAACCAGAAAGTTCAACTTAAGAACTCCGGTTGCAAAGAAAGAACGAACCGAACAAAGCAACGGAAACCAAACGGCGGAAGAAAACAACTCGGTTCTAGCAAGTTCAAACTAGGTCAAATTTTACCGTAGCAAAAACTTAGTTAAAGTTGATTAGTCGGAACGGCGGTTTCGAAATGAAACTCCAGGCGCTTGAATCACCTGATTCCAATAAACGAGCGAGAAGATAAACTAGAACGAAGATCGGATCTGAGATCGCGATCGCGGAATAAATCCGACGAAAAGAAAAAGCAGAACGGTTGAACGAACGGACGTTATTTAACCTAGGATAATCCGGTGATCACGTTCGTTAGGACGAACGGTCCGGCGAACGGTCGCTAGGCAACTAAATCGGAAAAGAGAACGGAACCGATCTAGGATTTCGAGAAAATAAAACCGAACGAAAAACCGATCTAGACAACCGGAACGGTTTAGAAAAGAACCGGAACGATTTAGAAGAAAACCAATCAGAGGAAAAGAAGAGACGCGGTGCGGGGCTACCTCCGGCGAGGCTCCGGCGAGGGGCTCTGGCGTCGGCGAGCAAGGGCGGCGGCGGCGGCACAAGGGCGGCGGCGTTGGGCGGCACGGCGTGGTGACGCAGGGCGCGGGCGGCGGCGTGGGCAAAGGCACGGGGTGGGGCTGCGGCTTGGGGCTTGATGTGATGCTTAGAGGGGGGGTGCTTGGGTATTTATATGGGTGAGGGGAGAGGAAAACTTGGGGGAGGGGCAAGAAATAAGAGAAGGAGAGGGAGATTGGAAAGAGGAAAAGGGAGTCCAACTAGGACTCCTACCTAGTGGGGCGGCGGCGGCCTTGGCGCCTGCCTGCGCCAGGCGCGCGGCGCGCGGGAGGGAGAGGCCCGGCCGGCTGGGCCTTTGGCCCAGGGGCGCTGCGGGATTTTTTTTTCAAATCGGTTACGCACGCAGAAAAACAAAAGAAAAGAGAACTAAACGAACTCCAAAACTGCTAAAGTAAATTTTCCTCGACTCCTAAAATTGAGTCGAACAAAAAAAACTTTTCTAGGGACCTAGAATGCAATTTTGAAAACGCGCATTTTTCCCTATCCAAATAAAAGGCAATGAAACTCCGACAAAACTAATGATCCTCTTTTCAAAATTTGAGAAAGCTCAAATATGAAAATGACGAAATCTCCAACTCTCTCCGAGGGTCCTTGAGTTGCGTGAAATTTCTAGGATCAACCAAAATGCAAGAAAAATATGATATGCATGATGATCTAGTGTATAACATTCCAAATTGAAAATTTGGGATGTTATAAACCTACCCCCCTTAAGATGAATCTCGCCCTCGAGATTCGGGTTGGCTAGAAAATAGGTGAGGGTGGTCCTTGAGCAAATCTTCTTCTCTCTCCCAGGTGGCTTCATCCTCTGAGTGGTGGCTCCACTGAACTTTGAAAAACTTGATAACCTTGCTGCGGGTAACTCTGCTGGCAAACTCGAGAATCTTGACTGGTTTCTCTTCATACGTTAAGTCGTCTTTCAACTGAATCGCTTACAATGGCACTGTATCTCTTAGTGGTACCTCCGCCATCTCGGCGTGACATTTCTTCAGCTGAGAAACATGGAATACGTCATGAACTCCTGACAGTCCCTCTGGTAATTCCAACTTATACGCGACTTCTCCCATACGTTGCAAGATCTTATATGGTCCAACGAAACGCGGTGCTAATTTTCCCTTAACTCCAAAGCGCTTAACTCCTCGTAGTGGGGATACTCGGAGATACACTCTGTCTCCTGTTTCGTAAACTGTCTCCTTGCGTTTAGAATCTGCGTAGCTCTTCTGCCTGGATTGGGCTACCTTGAGCCTATCGCGAATCAACTTAACTTTCCGTTCAGACTGCTTAATCAAATCTGGTCCAAAGAATTGACGGTCTCCAACTTCGTCCCATGACAACGGTGTCCTGCACCTCCTTCCGTATAAAGCTTCGAAAGGTGCCATCTTCAAACTGGTTTGGTAACTATTGTTATAAGAAAACTCCGCATATGGCAAATTATCGTCCCAACTAGATCCATAATCTAGTGCACAAGCTCTCAGCATATCCTCCAAAATCTGATTGACTCTCTCAGTTTGTCCATATGTCTGCGGATGAAAAGCGGTGCTGAACTCTAGCCTGGTTCCTAAAGTTTCATGCAACTGATTCCAAAACTTTGAGGTAAATTGGGTTCCTCTATCTGATACAATACTCCTCGGAACTCCATGCAAACAAATGATCCTAGTCATGTATATCTTTGCCAACTTAGCACTGGTGTAAGTGGTCTTAACTGGAATGAAATGTGCTACCTTCGTCAAACGATCGACTACTACCCATATCGAGTCATATCCTGCCTTCGTCCTGGGTAGTCCTGTGATAAAATCCATGCCTATCTTATCCCACTTCCATTCGGGTATCGGCAATGGTTGCAACAATCCGGCTGGCTTCTGATGCTCTGCCTTTACTCTATGACATACGTCACAAACTGCTACATATGCTGCAATATCCTTCTTCATTCCGGTCCACCAGAATGTCTCCTTCAAATCCAAATACATCTTGGTATTTCCTGGGTGAATCGAATAGGGTGAATCATGTGCCTCTTGCAGAATCAACTTCCTGATCTCCGGGTCATTTGGCACATAAACACGGTCCTCAAACCATAGGGTATCATGCTCATCCTCACGAAATCCCTTTGCTTTTCCTTTGCTTAGTTTCTCCTTTATAGAAGCAATCTCCTTGTCAGATTTCTGAGCTTCTCTGATTTTATCCATCAATGTTGACTGAATCTCCAATGCTGCTACATAGCCTTTCAGAACTATCTCTAAACTTAGTTCACGAAGGTTTTCTGCTAACTCCTTGGGTATTTCTCCCGTCATTAACGTATTGACATGGCTCTTACGGCTCAATGCGTCAGCTACTACATTAGCTTTACCGGGATGGTAATGCAATCTCATATCATAGTCCTTGATGAGCTCCAACCATCTCCTTTGTCTGAGATTCAACTCCTTCTGCGTGAAAATGTACTTCAAACTCTTGTGATCCATGTACACCTCACAATGATTTCCAATGAGGAAATGTCTCCATGTCTTCAATGCATGCACTATGGCTGCTAACTCCAAATCATGTGTAGCATAATTCAATTCATGAGGCTTCAGTTGTCGTGAAGCATACGAAACAACTCTCCCTTCCTGCATAAGCACTGCTCCAAGTCCTCGACGTGAAGCGTCGCAATATACCTCATAATCCTTGGTCTGATCTGGCAAAATCAACACCGGTGAGGTAACAAAACGTTTCTTCAACTCCTGGAAACTAGCCTGACACTCCTCAGTCCAATTGAACTTGGTATCCTTCTTCAACAATTCCGTCATAGACTTCACAATCTTTGAAAAATTCTCAATGAATCTCCGGTAGTATCCTGCGAGTCCAAGAAAACTCCGGATCTCTCCAACTGTCGTTGGTGCTTCCCATTCGGTTACGGTCTCAACCTTGGCGGGGTCAACTGCTATCCCTTCTCCGGATATAACGTGTCCGAGGAATCCTACTTCCTTCAACCAAAACTCACATTTGCTAAATTTGGCATATAACTGATGTTCCCTTAGTTTCTCCAAAACCAAACGCAAATGTTCCTTATGCTCTTCTTCATTCCTTGAATAAACCAGGATATCATCAATCAACACTACGATGAACTTATCCAGAAACTCCATAAACACTTTGTTCATCAGGTTCATAAAATAGGTAGGTGCGTTAGTCAATCCAAATGACATAACGGTATACTCATACAGTCCATATCTTGTGGTGAATGCTGTCTTAGGTATGTCCTGCTCTTGAATCTTCAACTGGTGGTACCCTGATCGCAAATCGATCTTGGAAAACACTTTAGCTCCTTGCAAACGATCAAACAGATCATTAATCATTGGCAGTGGGTACTTGTTCTTGATGGTTACTTCGTTCAATCCACGGTAATCAACAACCATCCATAATGATCCATCCTTCTTCTCCACTAGAAGTACGGGTGATCCCCAAGGCGAAGAACTTGGGCGAATGTAACCTTTCTCCAATAACTTCTTAATCTGATTCTTAATTTCTACCAAATCCTTTGCTGGCATCCGGTATGGTCTCTTTGATATTGGGCCTGTACCTGGCAATAACTCAATCAAAAACTCAATGTCTCTATCCGGTGGCATGCCTGGCAACTCTTCAGGAAATACATCAGGAAAATCCTTTACCACTGGTACTTCCTCCTGCACAACTCTTGTTAAGCAATTTACTTGTGTCCTATTTGGCACATGCCGGGATACATACTTGATCCTTCTTCCTTCTAGCGTTGTAAGCAAAATTGACTTACTAGCACAATCGATGTTTCCTCCATACATCGACAGCCAATCCATACCGAGAATTACATCCAGACCTTGGGATTCCAGAATAATTAAATCTGTTGGGAAAACATGCCTTCCTATGCTTAATGGCACTTGAAAGCATCCTTGACTGGCCATGTATTCTGCTCCTGGCGAACTTACTAGCATAGGCGTTTTAAGAATCCTAGTGGGCAGGCTATATTTTTCCACAAATCCCCTTGATATGTATGAATGTGATGCACCAGTATCGAAAAGAACGAGTGCGGTAAATGACTTAACCAAAAACTTACCGATTACTGCATCAGGCTGATCTTCAACCTCCTCCACGTTAACGTGGTTCACCTGTCCCCTGTTGAAAGGGTTCGGCTTCTTCCCAGAGCTTCCATTGCCATTTCCATTCTGGCCTTCAGGACATTCATTGGCATAATGTCCGGTCTTGGAGCACTTGAAACAGGTGACTTGACTCAGGTCTCTCTTGGATGGGGTTGATGGGGTGGTACGGCTCTGGCCATTGCTTCCTCCATTCCCATTTCCATTCTTGTTGCCATTGTGGTTGTGCGAACTACTTCCTCCATGGGTATGCTGAAACTGAAATCCCGATTTAGGGGTAAAACGGGGCTTCTGCTAGGCTCCAGAGTTATACTTCCCCTGTCCATACTTCCTCTTGCGGTTCTCAATCTGCTGTTGCTTCCCTTCAATCATGATGGCACGATCTACCAACTCCTGGTAGTTGTTGAAACTTGCTACCATCAACTGCATGCTTAACTCATCATTCAATCCTTCCAGAAACTTCTCCTGCTTAGTTGCATCCGTAGCAACGTCATCTGGGGCATAACGTGCTAACTTGCTGAAGTCGTCAACGTACTGGCCAACTGTCCTTCCTCCTTGGCGTAAGTTGCGAAACTCATGCTTCTTCATGGCCATAGCTCCTGCTGAAACATGTGCAGTGCGGAAAGCTTGCTGGAACTGATCCCATGTGACAGTGTCAACTGGGAAAGTGGCTGTGAAATTCTCTCACCATGCTGTCGCGGGTCCTTCTAACTGATGTGCGGCAAACTTCACTTTCTCACCATCCGTGCATCCTGCAGTGGTCAACTCCCTTCCTATCTTGCGGAGCCAATCGTTTGCTACTATCGACTCGATGCTACTAGAAAACACCGGCGGATTCAGCCTAAGGAAACGGGCTAAGAGGTCAACAGGGGGTGGTGGTGGTGGTGGGTTGTTGTTGTTGTTCTGCTGGTTCTGGACTAACATCTGCATCAATTGATTTTGCTGCTGGATCAACTGAGTGAGCTCTGGTGGAAATCCATTGTCACGTCTCGGAGGCATCTGAGGGTTTAGAAAAGATGAGATATAAGAATAGAATGAGGTCTAAAGAGAAAACACTACCCCAATGCACATGAGCAAATGCACACAAAATCACTCCATTCAATCAAACAAGGGCTTACAATCGATCTAGAACTATCGCAAAAGTGCTCGAACTATAGTGTTTACATGGGGGGAAATACTACTAATATTTGGTGGTCATCTAGAAATTTGAACCGGTGGAAGACTCCATAATGTCCGCTCCAGCTTCGTCTTCAAAGTCGGGTTCACTTGGATCCGAATCGGTGTCGTCGATGATGATGTAGTTGTCCGGACATGCGACGTACATGTCTTCCTTCCTGGATGCTAACTCCCTCTTGAGTTCTTCAATCTCTTGCTTAAGATCGACGTTGTGTCTTGCTAGAGCTACGATCTCGTCCATGTAGTCCTTGCGTGTAGCCTTCAGTTCTCCTTCTAGCTCGATGATCCTTGCCTTCGAATTCTTCAACTCTATCATATCATTGCACATCTGGTTCTCGTGGCGTCGAATGTGCTGGTTTAACTCCTGGATGAATGCTGCAATGGATCTATCCTTCTTGGTGATGACTAACTCCCATTGTTCGTCTCGGCGTTCGCAAATCTGGTAGATAGTGTCCTTGAGGTCTTCTTGATAAACTTCTCCAATGCGTCCTATGGTGATATGGGCTGCCATACTCCTTCCTAGACTCCAAGTTGGTGCATTGAAAACACTATCTATGGGCTTCGTGATTGGTGTGAATGTCCTTCCCGGAACGTGAGCTTGAATCTTCCAGCGCTCCTCTTCAGGCAAAGTGGCGTTGAAAGTTCCCGTGAAACTTGGTAATCCAATGTTTAGGTACTTGGTGACTTCCTTCAAGTGAAATCCAGAAGGTGTGCCTTCATCCGGTTGGGCGTACTTAATCTTCGCGTCCTTCATCCTAAAGAGTAGAAAAGATGAGGAGTTAGAAAATGAGGAGAGAATAGTGATCTATGGCTTTAACTTAGTGGTCGTGTCCTACAGTCAGCGTGTGCTCTGATACCATCTCTGTGGCGACCTGACCCGAATGGATCAAGTCTACTGTGCTCCGGTGTCATCCCTGGATCAGTAATGCTGACACCACACAATACTTCGAAGGATTTATAGCAGAGTGGCAATCACACACTTATTACAATGATGTCTCAAAAGAGAACTTATTACAATAATATGGCTTAAGGCCATCTAATATCGATAACAGCGGAAGACTTGGAAGGTAAATGGGTCCATCAACTCCAACGGCATCACTGAGTATAGAACCACGACCTAAAAGCACCTTAATCGTCGTCTAAAAAGTCTGCAACATTAACGTTGCATCCCGAAACGGGTCAGCACATGGAATATGCTGGCAAAGTAACACATAGAGAGAGATGGAATGAAACAGCTATACTATATGCATATTTGGCTGGTGGAAAGCTCTATGGTTACTGTTTTGCGTAAAGCCAGTTTTTCCCTACTGCAAAGGAATAAATTTATTTAACTATCATGGTGGTTGTTAAACATTGAAAATGGTTGACAGCATTCTCAATCCCAATTAAAAGTAATCATTAAAACCCAACAATATTAATTAGAAGTAACATGATAAGATTCACATGATATTCAAGTACTAGATACTCAAGATGTCCATAACCGGGGACACGGCTAATCATGATTAGTTTATTACACTCTATAGAGGGTTGCGCACTTTTCCCCACAAGACTCGATCGCCTCCGTTGGATTTCTCGCACTACTGGTGTTTGAGAAACGGATGACCGAGACACGGTCTTTCAGAAGCGCTAGCACCTTACGATGGATAGACCGGTACACCTACTTTCCCCTACATCTGCTAGTCTACCCTGTAAGAGTTCGCACGACTTAGTCAACTATGCTAGAGCCCATAATGTCTTGTGGCTGCACACGTAAGTTTCTAGCATGAAAGATCTTATGATCCCTTTGAGCCTGGGTGGCGGTCCAAAATAAAACTGGCAAGTCCTGATAGACATCAGGTGCCTCAATCCACCCAGATGTGTGTTTAAGTTGCGACCTTAGATAAACCCTTAAAATTATCACACTCACATCTGTCATGAATATCACTCACCCAATCCACGTCTACTAGCATAGGATGGCATAATAAGCAAACGTAGAAGTAACTCCCAAAGGTTTCATAATAAACAGGTAATAGGTACTACCTCATCTACTTCCAATCCCACAATTTAATTAGATCCTAATCATGCAATGTGTGAGGATGGATCTAATGCAATAAAACTGGGTTGTAGAAAAGGTATGATCAAAGTGTTACTTGCCTTGCTGATGATTCGCGAGTCCTAGGGATTCAAAGTAACAAGCGGCGCAATCCGGGTAATCTATCGCAGACAAACAACAAGCATACAATAAGTACTCATCTAATGCACAGGTGAAACTCGAACAAGAGATCGAACCAGAAAGTTCAACTTAAGAACTCCGGTTGCAAAGAAAGAACGAACCGAACAAAGCAACGGAAAACAAACGGCGGAAGAAAACAACTCGGTTCTAGCAAGTTGAAACTAGGTCAAATTTTACCGTAGCAAAAACTTAGTTAAAGTTGATTAGTCAGAACGGCGGTTTCGAAACGAAACTCCAGGCGCTTGAATCACCTGATTCCGATAAACGAGGGAGAAGATAAACTAGAACAAAGATCGGATCTGAGATCGCGATCGCGGAATAAATCCGACGAAAAGAAAAAGAAGAACGGTTGAACGAACGGGCGTTCGTTAACCTAGGATAATCCGGTGATCACGTTCGTTAGGACGAACGGTCCGGCGAATGGTCGCTAGGCAACTAAATCGGAAAAGAGAACCGAACCGATCTAGGGTTTCGAGAAAAGAAAACCGAACGAAAAACCGATCTAGACAACCGGAACGGTTTAGAAAAGAACCGGAACGATTTAGAAGAAAACCGATCCAAGGAAAAGAAGAGACGCGGCGCGGGGCTACGTTCGGCGAGGCTCCGGCGAGGGGCTCCGGCGGCGGCGAGCAAGGGCGGCGGCGGCGGCACAAGGGCGGCGGTGTTGGGCCGCGCGGCGCGGTGACGCAGGGCGCAGGCGGCGGCGTGGGCAAAGGCGCGGGGTGGGGCTGCGGCTTGGGGCTTGATGTGATGTTTAGAGGGGGGGTGCTTGGGTATTTATATGGGTGAGGGGAGAGGAAAACTTGGGGGAGGGGGCAAGAAATAAGAGAAGGAGAGGGAGATTGGAAAGAGGAAAAGGGAGTCCAACTAGGACTCCTACCTAGTGGGGCGGCGGCGGCCTTGGGGCCTGCCTGCGCCAGGCACGCGGCGCGCGGGAGGGAGAGGCCCGGCCGGCCGGGCCTTTGGCCCAGGGACGCTGCGGGATTTTTTTTCAAATCGGTTACGCGCGCAGAAAAACAAAAGAAAAGAGAACTAAACGAACTCCAAAACTGCTAAAGTAAATTTTCCTCGACTCCTAAAATTGAGTCGAACAAAAAGAACTTTTCTCGGGACCTAGAATGCAATTTTGAAAACGCGCATTTTTCCCTATCCAAATAAAAGGCAATGAAACTCCGACAAAACCAATGATCCTCTTTTCAAAATTTGAGAAAGCTCAAATATGAAAATGACGAAATCTCCAACTCTCTCCGAGGGTCCTTGAGTTGCGTGAAATTTCTAGGATCAACCAAAATGCAAGAAAAATATGGTATGCATGATGATCTAGTGTATAACATTCCAAATTGAAAATTTGGGATGTTACATCCTCAAAGCTTCGGGCATGAACCTTGTGGTTATGGTAGCGGCACAAGGCTTGCTGGTAGCACGTTGCTCGTACAGCCGCCCGAAGACGATCTTCCTCAAGGAGCGTTGTGTCATCTTGCCGCAACTGCTCTTTCTCAAGCTCATCATAAGTGAGCACTCGAGGTGACCCGTATGTGAGTTTTGTGGGGAGAACTGCTTCTTCCCCGTAAATGAGGGAGAAAGGTGTCTGACCGGTGGCTCGATTTGGCGTCGTTCTGATTGACCAAAGAACCGCCGGCAATTCATCAATCCAGCGTCGTCCGCACCTGCGTAGCCTATCAAAAGTCCTTGTCCGGAGGCCTTGCAACACTTCACCATTTGCCCTCTCAGCCTGGCCGTTGCTCCATGGATGTGCAACAGAAGCAAAACAGACCTTCCTGGCGAGGTCCTGGATGTACTGCATGAAGGCGTGGCTCGTGAACTGTGTGTCGTTGTCGGTGATGATTCTGTTTGGCACACCGAAACAGCAGACTAGCCCCTTTAAGAATTTGATGGCTGATTCTGTTGTCACCTTTCTCACTGTCTCCACCTCCGGCCACTTCCTGAACTTGTCGATTGCGACGTACAAGTACTCAAAGCCCTTGACAGCACGGGGAAAGGGGCCCAGTATGTCGAGCCCCCAGACCGAGAATGGCCAGGAGAGAGGGATTGTTTGGAACACTTGAGCTGGTTGATGAAGCTTCTTCGAATGGAACTGACACGCTTCACACTTGGTTACTATTGTCGTTGCATCCTGGAGGTAAGTGGGCTAGAAGAAACCTTGCTGAATGCCTTCCCGCAAGGGCCCTTGACCCTATGTGGGAGCCACATATGCCTTCGTGTATCTCTGTCAACAACTCCAGTCCTTCCTCCCAGGGAATGCACTTCAATTTCACACTGTTTGGCCTTTTTCTCTACAGGACGTCGTCGACAAACTGATACATGGCAGACCGATGGGCTACTTTCTCCGCTTCTTCTTGCTCCTCAGGGAGTTCCCCTATTTGGAGGAATCAGACGGTATGTTGTGCCCATGCCGGAGCCTGAGGATCGACGGCAAGGACTAAGGGTACTTCCTCTGCCATGGGAGCAGCTGTCTCTAGAGCTAGGACTTGACGCCCCACCGGAGTTGGTGGCCCTATGGCTGGCTCAGTGTCCACGGCAACATCCTTGCCGGCGGCTCCTGGGAGCTCGGCGGGAAAGTACTTGCCGGGGCCTGATTTCCTTCTCTTGTTCTGCTCTGTTGATGGTTCAACGGATGGTTGAGTCAGCTGAAGCACAAAAGTACCTGGTTCCATAGGTAGTTTGAAGGCGGCGTGCTTCGACAGGTAGTTGGCGATGTTGTTCTCCACTCGGGGAACGTGCTCCGCCTGTATACCGTCAAAGCACTCCTCCAGCTTACTCACCTCATCCACGTAGGCCTCCATCAACGGGCTTTGATAATCTTTGTTGACTTGCCTCATAACAAGCTGCGAATCACCCCTGACGATGAGCTTCTTGATCCCGAGGTCCGCTGTGATCTTGAGACCGGCAAGCAACCCCTCGTATTCAGCAGTGTTGTTTGTGGACATCCCCCTGGGAAAGTGCATCTGGATTACATACTTGAGGTGCTCTCCGGTGGGTGCGACGAGCAGCACACCAGCACCGGCGCCTTGTAGCAAGAAAGCCCCGTCAAAGTACATAATCCAGTCGCGACTCGCCTCCTTGCCAGGGAGGGTGGTCTCCCGGATCTCTTCGTCTGGCGTTGATGTCCACTCAGCAATGAACTCTGCCAAGACTCTACTATGGATTGTCGAAGTACTTTCAAACTTCAAACCAAAGCTCGACAGCTCCACGGCCCACTCCACAATCCTCCCTATTGCGTCTCGATTATGCAATATTCATTGCAACGGGAGGCGGGTGACGATGATGATCTCGTGTGCTTGGAAGTAATGATGCAGCTTCCTCGAGGCCATAAGGAGGCCGACGAGAAATTTATGCACACCGGAGTACCTTGACCTAGCCCCTGCAAAAGGGAGCTGAAAAGGTAAACCAGGTACTGCATCATTTTCTTCTTCTGCAGCACTTCGTCTGGTTGCAACGGCCCTGCCCCGCAGCGTCGGACCCTGCCAGGGGCCTTGCCTCTTCGTCGACCTCCCTCTGCGCCACTAGTGCAGCACTGACCACTTGGTTCGTTGCCGCCAAGTATAGCAGCAACGGTTCTCGTGGTTTGGGCACAACCAGTATCGATGTAGAGGAGAGGTATTTCTTCAAATCCTACAGCGCTACTTCGGCCTCGGGAGTCCATTCCATTGGGCCCGCCTTTTTCAAGATTTTGAAAAAGGGAAGGGCATGCTCAGCAAACCTGGAGATGAATCTGCTCAGGGCGGCAACACAACCAGTGAGCCGATACACATCCTTAATCCGCTTGGGTGCCCTAATCTGCTCAATAGCCTTGATCTTGTCTGGGTTCGCCTCGATCCCACGCCGTGACACAAATAACCGGAGAAGTTTGTTGGATGGAACCCCGAAGACATACTTCTCAGGGTTCAACTTGAGGTTCATCTTGCGCAGATTCGCAAACGTCTCTTCCAAATCTTGTACAAGTGTCGCCCTGTCTTTGGTTTTGACCACTATGTCGTCCATATAAGCTTCCACATTTCTTTGTACCTGGGGCTCAAAACCAATCTGGACTGCCCTTGCAAATATCAAGCCAGCACTCTTCAACCCGAAAGGCATCCGTAAAAAGCAATACATGCCACATGGGGTGATGAACGATGTCTTCTCTTCATCTTCTCTCACCATGAAGATTTGGCGGTACCCCGAGTAGGCGTCAAGGAATGATAACAGATCACACCCTGCCCTCGAGTCAACAATCTGGTCAATGTGCGGCAATGGGAAAGGGTCCTTGGGACAAGCCTTATTGATATCTATGTAGTCAATACACAGCCTCCACTTCCCATTCGCCTTGGGCACCACCACCGGACTGGCCAACCACGTCGGATGGAGTACTCCTCTCACCAAGCCTGCCGCTTCCAACTTCCTGATCTCCTCTGTAATGAACTCCTGTCGTTCGAAAGCTTGCTTCCGGACCTTCTGCTTGACGGGTCGCACATGAGGACAGATAGCAAGATGGTGCTCAATCACCTCCCTGGGAACACCGGGGATGTCGGATGCTTTCCATGCAAACACGTCGACATTCGCCCGTAGGAAGGTGATGAGTGCGCTTTCCTATTTGCTGTCCAGGGTGGAGCTTATGATGAAAGCCCCTCCCATGCCATCCTCCTCGACAGACACCCTCTTGGTCTCTGGTGGCACAGCTCTGGATTTCTTGCTCTTGCCGGTGGAGCTCTTTGGCATGTCATCGACGGGAGCACAACACTCCGAAGAGGTGCGCTTGCCGGAGTGGGTGTGAGAGGTCTTGTCGGTCTTCTTCCCTGTCGGGGCTCTAGTGGCAGGAGCGAGTGCTTTGGCGGCAGTCGCTACAACTGCTTCTCGGTAGAGTTGGTCGGTGCAGATCAGTGCATCCTTCTTGTCGGAAGGGACGGTGATGATGGTCATCGACCCCGACATCTTCAGCATGTTGTAGGCGTAATGCAACGCCACCATGAACTTGGCTAGTGCCAGGCAGCCGAAAATCCTGTTGTAGGGTAAGGGGATCTCGGCTACATCGAAAACAACCCTCTCCGTCCTGTAGTTTAACTCGCCTCCAAACGTCACGGGCAGCGTGGCCTTACCCTTCGGCTGAATCCTCCCCGGGTTGACCCCTTGAAACGTGCCCGTCTCTTCGACGTCTCCATCAGGAATCTGCAGCCTTTTGATCACAACGGGCGAGATCAAGTTCAGACCAGCCCCGCCGTCAATTAGCATCTTCGTCACCTTGAGGTTGCGTATTGTTGGGGAGACCAACAACGGCAAACACCCGACCGTAGTTGTGCGATCAGGGTGGTCGTCGGTGTCGAAAATGATAGGCATGCTGGACCATTTCAGTGGCCTCTGAGCATCGAGTGATGGTTCTGTTACTGTGATCTCAGGCGCCCACTACTTGAGCTGGCGGTGAGAAGTGTGCAGCGAGGCGCCACCATCGATGCGCATGGCGTCTGTAGTCTTCTGGACCTCGTGCTCGCCGGACTCGTCATCTTCATCATGATCATCATCTCCTTGCTTCTTGTCGCGGCCCCGAGCGGGCCTATCTTGCTGATTATCCTTTCCGCCACGGCCTCCTTGGCTGCCATGCTTCTTGCCAGACCCCTTGGCACCATCCTGGCCCTTCTCCCTGTCCCACCTCTCATACTCAGCTTTTTGCTTCTCAGCAAGCAGCTTGACTTGCCGGCAGTTCTGGAGGTCGTGGCCTTGGTGCGGTGGATCTTGCAATATTGCTTGTCGGAGCCTCCTGGCTTGTCGGCAGCCGCCAAGGCCCGGCAAGCGGCGCATCCGGCAATTTCTTTGCCGAGGTCGTCTGCCTTGGCCTTCTTGGGAGTGCCGGTGTCCTTGGATCCCTCAACGGCAAGCACGGTCTTGCCCTTGCACTTCCTATTGCGGCGCCGGCCCTTCTTCGTCGGGGTGGCTGTGTCTTTGTTAGTGGAGTCGGTTTCCGCGCCGGTGTCCTCACCGGGGTACTTCCTCCCCTCTTCAGCCCGAGCACACCTATCAGCCAGAACATAAAGTTCGGCCACGTCATTGACCTTGTTCATCGCCAGCTCTTCACGCATCTTGCGGTTGAGCACATTCTGATGGAATGCGCTAATCACGGCAGTGGGATGAACATTTGGGATGTTGTATTGCACCCGGCTGAACCTCTGTATGTACTTGCACAGGGTTTCACCTTCCTTCTGGGGGATGATATGCAAATCGCTCACCTGGCCATGAGCTTGGTGGCCTCCGGTAAAGGCGCCAACAAACTCATGGCACAAGTCCGACGAAGAAGAAATGGAATCCGCCCGCAAGTGCATCAGCCATGACATGACATTGGGTTTGAGTGCCAGCGGGAAGTAATTAGCAAGCACCTTGTCGACGCGGGCTCTAGCAGCTTGCATTGCGATGGTGTAGGTGCTGAGGAACTCTGATGGGTGGGTCTTGCCATTGTACTTCTCGCCAACGTCTAGCTTGAACGTGCGGTGGAACAGCCACTGGAACTGCCACAGCTCGCGGGTAAAGGCCGGGCAACCCACCTCGTAGGGTAGGTCGCCAGAGCCCCCCGGTGTTGGGTGGTCCATAGTGGGCCCCGCCCGCCTATCTGACTGGTGGCGTGCATCGCGCCAGCGCTCGATGGTGGTTCGAGCGTCTTCACGGGCTCGCTCCCGAAGAACTTGGCGCTGATCGCAGTGGGTCCGTGGGTCGGACGACACTATGGAAATGTTATCACAAGTGTTGTCACAATGGATCGACACCCGCGGTGGCTGGCGTGGAGGGGGAGAGTGCACTGTGGCCGCAGCGCCCCCGATCCTTCCACCACTAGCATGCAGCGGCTCGATAGAGCATCGTCTAGAGGGCCCCGCCGGTCGTGGCTCATCTTTGTTGGCAACGCCGACGAGGCTTCGGATGGTGGATCTCCACTCATCGAGTTTTTTCGCAGTAGGAGGAAAGTCCAGGAGCAACTGCGCGCATGCCAAGGCTTCTGCTGGTGTGGGTGGTGGCAAAAGCTGCGTGGATCGTGATGCGCTCCGACTTCTAACCACGTTAGAAGGAGCTCTATCACGGCCTGGCGGCTGTACCCCGTTTTTGCCAGCGCCTCGGTGCGCGTGCTGTCCTTCTACGTCCTGCAAATGATGCACTGGACTCTTCCCACGACGGTGCCCAGGGTCACCAGCGTGGTCACGCTGCTCGTCGCGCACAACCTGGGAAGAGCGCGTCGGGGGCGCCGGCGTAGGCGCCTCGGAAGTCGCCGCGCCGCCCGTGGGTGGCACGACGCCACCCATCGAGGGGCCCGCGCCGCCTGCGGGGGGCCTGGCTCCTGTCACGACTGGTTTTCCAATAAAAATATTTATTGAGAAACCAATCTCTTAAGTCCAGTATGAGAGAAATCCATCCTCACTGGTAGACAAAATCTTGATACAATAAGCAAGTAGCAAAGAAAAACAAATATATTACAGGGTTGAGCTAAGGGTGCTCAACAAATTATTACAAGCACGCCAATAATTATACATAATGGCGGATATAACACAATGGTGGGGTGGCATACTACTGACTCGAGGATAAAGTGATGGTGGAATAACATAGTGGGGAGTGTGATAACATGAATCTCAAACTGGCATCTCACCGAGCGTCGAGGTGAGGCTCGATGAATTTTATTCGGATGGCGGAAGCGGATATAATACAGTGACCAAATCCAGGGTCGCACGAGACTGACTAGGATTCCTCTAGGCGTCGGACTCGCTATCGAACTCTTCATCCATGAGATCACCTTCTTCAGCATCTGGCCAAATCAACAAGCCAGTGAGTACTTTGAAAGTACTCGCAAGACAGTTCGGACGTAAGATATAACAAATGCATGCATGAATGCGCCATGATTAATTTACCAATGCACATTCAAAATTTAGCAAGCAAGGTAAGTAACAAGGGAATCGGCGGTAGTCCGCCTGAAATCCCAACAATAATAAATGGAAAACCGATCGGGTGTCCGAAGCGACGCCTCGAAGGGTGAATAAATAAATAAATAAAGATCATGCCACAGTCGGGCATCTAAGCGACACCACATAAAGGGCTAAAAAGAAATGCCGCAGTCGGGCGTCTTAGCGACACCACATAAAGGACTTAAAAAGAAATGCCGCAGTCGGGCGTCATAGCAACACCACATAAAGGGCTTAAAGAGAAATGCCGCAGTCGGGCGTCTTAGCGACACCACATAAAGGGCTAAAAAAGAAATGCCGCAGTCGAGCGTCTTAGCGACAACACATAAAGGGCTTAAAAAGAAATGCCGCAGTCGGACGTCTGAGCGACATCGCAGAAAGGGCTTTTATTGAAAGTAAAATAAAAACAATGCCACAGTCGGACGTCTGAGCGACATCACAGAAAGGGCTTTTATTGAAAGTAAATAAAAACAATGCCACAGTCGGAAGTCTAAGCGACATCGCAGAAAGGGCTTTTATTGAAAGTAAACTAAAAACAATGCCACAGTCGGACATTTGAGCGACATCGCAGAAAGGGCTTTTATTCACAAGGAATTAATGCTCATAATAAATATTCAACTCATGATAATAAACGGGTTAGTCCATCCATAGAATTAAACATTTAACCGGACTTAGCACTCATGTGATTCACCGGAGTCTCTGTCATCAAACTGACACTGTCAGGACAAGATAATACGAATTTGGACATGGAATAGATGATTCGAAGGAATGTATGACTCTGCAGAGTTTGTACAAAAAATTTCCCACAGCCAACGGATTTCCGTAGTCACGAAGGACTAGTTCCATTTATGGTATTTCGGAAGAAAACATGGCTAACCAGTACACACCCATCCTACCTCTCGATGCCAGGACTCACCCTAGACATCGTCCAAGAAAAACTTTTGAGACAGGGAGATCACAATCTCGAATAGCATGGGATCAAATTTATATACGCGCGCTCTAAGGGGTGCCCCCCTCCCGGTCCCAATTGGAAACACCCATGCCCCCTGACCGGATGACTGGCTTTAATCCAGGGCCATGGAACCATCATCACGGCCTCTCCTTTTGGTGTGTACCAGGAAAGCGGTTTGCAACTTACTAAGCCATATTCCTTGCGGAAAACATGTGGTAGTACAGGGAAGGAAATGGGAGGAACTGGACCGATATGGTTTGACACTGAAGTCATATAGTCTGGCATAAGACTGGCATGCTACAACACTACCATCTTACCCATCCTCATGCCAATACATGGCTATTCATACTCACATCCATCCACTTATGGATTCTCGATACTCACTTGCTTCAACGTTGCATGTAACATGACATTCGTCGGTATGCTCGTCAACATGCCATGAAACAACTTAATGCAAACATGCCAAAACAATCATCATATCAAAAGTTCAAACATGCTTGCCTGGTTCAGAGTAGTCGGAGCCTACCTCGGTGAAGTTCGCGGCTCCGTCACCTCCTTCGGTATCTACGGTATAAAGAAAACACACGTGCTAACGTAAATACCGAGAGGTGCACAAAATTATTCCAAATATTTTTCAAATAAATCTGATAAAAAAACTAGACAAAATTCTAAAGAGGACAGAAAAGGAATCAATCAAAAATACTTTTCTGTTGAAAAGTTATAAAGGTTTTAGTCCAGGGACTCATCTGTAATGAAACAGAAAGTTTCCAGGGGCTAGCTTATAAAAACAGAAAACGCTTCGATTGAAAATACGCCGGCCCAGAGGGGTGACGTACTTTGGCAGAAGACGCCTTCAGAAAACAGTTCGTTTAAAAAGAACTGAGAGGCTGACGGGCGGGTCCCACCCATCAGGTTTGAATTTTCAAACGGGGGACGAAGCTCGTCGGCGCCCGAGAGCCGCGGTGGTCGCCGGCGGCGATCCACGGCGAGGCAGGGAGATCGGAGAGTACCTCCATGTTCAGGTCGCCATTCCGCGTCTGTGGGAGGTGGTGGTGGTCGCCGGCGAGTACCACGTCGGCGGCGACGCTTGCTCCGGCGGACGGCGATTCGGGTGGTTGTGGACCTCGTCGGAGAGAGCCGTGAAGATCAAATTGGAGTGGGGGTTAGACTCTTGTTTGCTCGAGAGGGTTGCTGGCGAAGTCGGGGCACCGGAGACGGCCTCACCGGAGCGAATCGAGGTGTAGGCCGAGGCGGAACGGGGCGGCCGGAGTCGGGCAAGAAGGGCCCCTCGAGGCTCCTCCAGTGGCCAGGCAGGGTCTAGTGAGATGGTGGAGTTGTGCAGGGGCGAGAACAGGCTCGGGGGTGCTATATATAGCCGGCCCGAGTCGGTTGCTGCGAACGGATAAGTTCGGCGAGGTGATTACGGCGGTGCCGTGGTTGCACGGGGGGGTTTTGAGGTTGAGCATCATCGTGGGCGTTCCCTGGTTCCGTTTAGGTGCTAACCGCGTCGGGATTTGGTTGCTTAGGGGGAGTTCGACGGAACGAGGCAGCGCGGGCCCGTCGGCGGCAGAGAGCATGCTCTGTGCGTGCCGCGCCACGGCAGCGGTGCTGCATGCGTGCGCTGGCAACGAGATGGCCACGCGGAGCTACCAGGAGGATTGGGCGGTGCCGAACGGCGTTGAGCCGCTGTTCTGCTCCCTGTCGGCCGCTACGGTGGTTCGGCTGCCGCAAGACACGCCGGCGCAGGCGAGCCAGGGCGCCACCGACGCCAGGAAGGCGCCAAGTGCGCGTGTGAAGCTCCGGACAAGCAGGCCAGGCGGCGAGCAACGTGCCAAGGGCACTGCGAGCATGTGACTGAATTTCTGACGAGGATCGACACTGAAACTCTGAACTTAACTGAAGATGAACAGAAACAGTGCATGCAAGGTGTTCGACAGAATGATCTAGGCATGTAGGGATTTTTCCTTGAGCTGGTTTTTGGTGGAGTGGCTTCTCATTGCTCCAGTAGGCTGGCTGATTTTTGGTGAAATTTTTGGAGAAGTGTAGATATGAATTTCACCAAATTTGGCAAATCTGGTCCAAACTTGCAGGGAGTGGAAGTTGAAATATTTGTAAATAAGATGAGTGGATCAAGATGGTTCTGGGTTGTGGGTACAAAGGACTATCCAGGAGAGTTGGTTTGATGTCCAAATCCAAATGCTATAGGGTACTTGCTTTGTAAATGACTCAGGCCCAAAATAAAGTCAGAAAAGATTTGAGAGATGAAATAATTAGAATAAAATCCAAAACTTGTTTGGATTAGTTGGGACAGAGAACTTAGGTTGATTATAAGGAGGAGGGGAGGTTTTGGAGGGGTTTTACCACATGGGCAAAAGTACAAAGTCATGGGTGGTTTTCAAGATATGAAAATCCCCAATTCTCATAGAGTTTTCTTTTTAAAAGAAAAAAGATTAAACTCCCAAAATAATTTGAGAAGGGAACCAACAGAGAAGAAGTTTTAAATGATCAAACACCAAAGTTTGAAGAAGGAAACAGAAAATACAATCCTTGCCAAAAAAGAAAAATCTTAAGAGGATGGTTTTTCTGAATAATTTTAAATGGCCTCATTTAACAAAAGAAAAACCAGCAAGGTTTTTGCTAAAAACCAAAAAAAAAATTGGAGTGTCACAACACCTACCCCCTTAGGAAAAATCTCGTCCCCGAGATTTCAGCTGTTCCATAAATAAGTGCGGATGCTCTGCTCGAAGAAAATCCTCTCTTTCGCATGTTGGTTCACCATCTTTGTGATTGCTCCACTGAACTCTGAAAAACTTGATGGTTTTCTGTCGGGTCCTCCTTTCAGACTCCTCTAATATTTTTACTGGACGTTCCCGATAAGTGAGGTCTGGCTGCACGTCAATGTTTTCATGGGATACTTGTTTCTCTGGATTGCTTACGCACTTTCTTAACTGCGAAACGTGGAACACGTTGTGGATATCTGACAGTTCCTCAGGTAAGTCTAGCTGGTATGCTACCGTGCCTTTTCGGGACACTATACAGAATGGTCCGATGAATCTTGGCGCTAGCTTTCCTTTTATCTTGAATCGTTGTAATCCCCTCATAGGAGATACTCTTAGGTACACGAATTCGCCGGGTTCGAAACTGACCCCACGATGTTTCTGATCGTAGTAACTCTTCTGTCGACTTTGAGCGGTCTTGAGTCAGTCTCTGATTAGCTTGACTTTTTCCTCGGCTTCTCTGAGCATGTCTGGGCCAAAGATGCGGCTGTCTCCGATCTCTGACCAATTTAACGGGGTACGACATCTTCGCCCATACAAAGCCTCAAATGGTGCCATTTGCAGGCTGGCCTGGTAACTGTTGTTGTACGCGAACTCGGCATATGGCAGGCTTTCTTCCCTATTGGTTCCATATGTGAGGACACATGCTCTCAGCATGTCCTCTAAAATCTGGTTTACGTGTTCTGTTTGTCCATCTGTCTGGGGGTGGTATGCTGTACTGAAGGCTAGTTGAGTTCCCAGAGCCTGTTGTAAATGATCCAAAAATCTCGAGACGAACTGAGTGCCTCTGTCAGATATTATAGTCTTCGGGACACCGTGCAGACAGACTATGCGGGAGAGGTAAATCCTGGCAAACTTCTGAGTGGTGTGGGTTGTCTTTACTGGAATAAAGTGTGCCACCTTGGTTAATCTGTCGGTGATGACCCATATGGCATCATTTCCGTGTCGTGACCGAGGTAGTCTGACAATGAAATCCATCCCTATTTCATCCCATTTCCACTCAGGTAGTTTGTTTGGTTGCAGTAATCCGGCTGGTCTCTGATGCTCAGCTTTTATGCGTTGGCAAGAGTCGCAACATGCAATGAAAGTGGCTATGTCCCTCTTCATACCGTGCCACCAAAATCTTTCTTGAATATCTTTATACATTTTGGTTCCTCCAGGGTGGATCGAGTATGGAGCGGTGTGGGCTTCAGCTAAAATTTGCTATTTGAGGTCTTTTATGTTTGGCACGCAGAGTCTTTCTCCATACCATAATATCCCTCCATCGTCTACGACGAATTCTGAGGCCTTGCCCATACTCACCTTTCTTTTGATGCCTTCGATGCTGGGGTGACCAGGCTGAGCTCCTTTAATTTTCTCCATAAGGTCGGGCTGTATTTCCAAGTTTGTTATGGTGCCTTCTGCTACCATTAACAAGTTGAGTTTGGCAAACTCCAGTTGGAACTCGGGTCTCAAGCTTTGCAGACTGTTTTCGTCGGAGCTGGGGTTCCGACTAAGGGCATCGGCCACCACATTTGCTTTTCCTGGATGGTAATGGATACCAACATCATAATCCTTTACCAATTCCAACCAGCGTCGTTGCCGTAAATTTAGTTCTGGCTGTGTGAAAATATATTTGAGACTTTTATGGTCCGTGTATATTTCACATCGATTCCCAAGTAAGAAATGCCTCCATTCCTTGAGTGCATGAATGACTGCTGCCATTTCTAAGTCATGAGTGGGATAATTTTCCTCATGCTTGTGAAGTTGCCTTGAAGCGTATGCGACAACCTTGCCTTCTTGCATCAATACGCATCCGAGACCCTTTCTGGACGCGTCACAATATACTTCAAACTTTTTGTGTATGTCTGGCACAATTAATACTGGTGCCGTTGTTAATTTCCGCTTTAGCTCTTGGAAACTTTTCTTGCAGGCTTCTGTCCATTCAAACTTCTTGTCTTTCTTGAGTAACTGCGTCATGGGATTCGCTATGGTGGAGAATCCTTCAATAAATCTACGGTAATATCCTGCCATTCCCAAGAAACTCTGTATGTCTGTTACGCTGGCTGGTGACTTCCAGTCAAGCACGGCCTTGACTTTCTTTGGGTCCACGGCGATACCGTCTTGGGTCAGTACGTGGCCTAGAAAGCCTACTTGTCTTAGCCAAAATTCGCACTTGCTGAACTTGGCATACAATTTGTGTTTCCTGAGTTCTCCTAGCACAATCCTGAGATGTTCCGCGTGCTCTTCTGGTGTCTTGGAGTATACCAGAATATCGTCGATGAATACCACAACGAACTTGTCCATAAACTTCATAAATACTTTGTTCATGAGGTGAACAAAATATGCGGGGGCGTTCATTAATCCAAATGGCATTACTGTGAACTCATACAGTCCATATCTGGAGGTGAAAGCTGTTTTGGGGATATCTTCTGTTCGCACCTTTAATTGATGGTATCCTGACCTTAAGTCAATTTTTGAGAATACCTTGGCCTGAGTGAGTTGATCAAACAAATCGTTTATCCTTGGCATTGGGTATTTGTTCTTGACTGTGACCATGTTAAGTGCTCGGTATTCTATGCACAATCTCAGTGTTCCATCCTTCTTTTTGGCAAATAAAATTGGTGACCCCCAAGGTGAGGAGCTGGCTCGAATGTATCCTTTGTCCAGCAATTCCTTTACTTGTTTCTTCAACTCAAACAACTCGGATGGTGCCATTCTGTATGGTTTCTTGTATATGGGGGTGGTTCCTGGTGCTAGCTCAATGTTGAATTCTATCTCTCGGTCTGGTGGCATGCCTGGTAGCTCTTCGGGGAATACGTCTGGAAATTCACATACTACTGGAACCTTGTTTAGCTCAGAAACGTCCACCTTATTCAATCTCGGTTGCCGGGGTATTTTCCTTTCCTTGGCTGATACTCTTATTGTCTTCCCGTGGTGGTGTGTGAGAATCACGGTCCGGCTGAAACAGTCAATAAAACCTTTGTTGGTGGTTAGCCAGTCCATCCCTAGGATGACATCCAGTCCTTTATTTTCCAACACTATAAGATTTGCATGAAACTCCAATCCTTTGAACTCAATAACCACATCCTGACAGTAACTCTGAGTAACTTGTTGAATCCCAGGGGACTTGATGATCATGGATTTCTCCAAAGGAAGCATCGAAAAATTATTTTGCAAAGCAAAACTTTTCGAAATGAAAGAGTGAGAAGCTCCAGAATCAAACAAAACCATTGCAGGTATTGTGTTGACAGGAAACGTACCGAGTACGATATCCGGAGCATTTTGTGCCTCTTCTTTGGTTACGTGGTTCAGATGACCCTTCCTGGGGTTGTTGTTGGGATTGAAATTGTTTCGCTTGGGCGCTGAATTATTGCCGCCATTGTTCGGCTTTGGGGTTGAGTTTCTAGGCTTGGGACACTGCTTGGCATAGTGTCCTTCCTCTCCACAGGCGTAACAAGTAACGCCGGGGCGATATGTGAACTCCTTGTCCCTTGCATGAAAATTCTTGATTGGGCGTGAGACGTTGGATGAGGATTTGTGCGTCCCACCCTTTTGAAAATCTGTCTTGCTTCGGTGATTGCGAGCATGGTTAGTCTGGTCCCTTTTTCGCTTGCGGATATCTTCCAGGCTGCGTCTCTCATTTTCCAGAGTAATCGCTTTGTCCACCAGCGTTTTAAAATCTGGAAAAGTGTGCACGACCAGTTGGCATTTAAGCGCGGGCGCCAGACCATCAAGGAATTTCTCCATCTTCTTATTTTCAGTCATACGCTCCTCATTAGCATAGCGAGACAATAGAGTAAACTGACCGTTATAATCTGACACTGTCATGTTCCTTTGTTTGAGGTCATCGAACTCTCTCTTCTTGATTTTCATAATACTCTTAGGAATGTGTGCACCACGGAAACCTTCCTTGAAATCATCCCAGGTTATATCATTTTCATTGGGGTGCATGTGTAGGAAATTCTCCCACCATGATGCGGCTGCTCCTGTGAGATAGTGCGGAGCATACAATACTTTTTTGGGGTCTGAACATCTCGCAATAATTAATTTCCTTTCCATATCTCGAAGCCAGTCTTCGTCCTCAAGAGGTTTGTCAGTGTGAGAGAATGTTTGGGGACGTGTCTTCTGTAGCTCAGATAACTTAGAATGCTGCTGATACTGCCCATGCTGATTTCCCATGTTGATGACTTGGTTCATCATTTCCCGGTGTTGTTGCTGACTTTGTTCATAAAGGCGGCACATTTGCGAAAGTGTCGTTCCACTGTCCTGTTGACTCGGCTGCCCTTGTGTGAAATTGTTGCTTGGCTGAGTGTCATAATTTTCCTCTGGCAGAGTAGGTATAACACCCTCGATGTGACTATATCTCCCACGTGTCGAGGCACGACTTAGAGGCATAATCGCATTGAAGGCAATGTCGCAAGTGAGGTAATCTTCACACAACCCATGTAATACAATAGGGGAAAAAGGTACATAGTTGGCTTACAATCGCCACTTCACACAATTACATGAATAAACATTACATCAAACAAATGCACTCAGGGCCCGACTACGGAGCCAAAATAAAAGAAGAACCCCAAATGCGACAAAGGTCCCCGATCGACCCCAACTGGGCTCCACTACTGATCAACTAGAACGAAACAACATAAATGAACAAGGTCTTCAACGAGCTCCTCCTGAGCTGGGTTGCGTCATCTGCACGAACTCATCGGCACCTGCAAGCTGGTTTTGGAAGTATCTGTGAGCCACAGGGACTCAGCAATCTCGCACCCTCGCGATCAAGACTATTTAAGCTTATGGGTTAGGTAAAGGTATGAGGTGGAGCTGCAGCAAGCGACTAGCATATATGGTGGCTAACCTATTCGCAAAAGAGAGCGAGAAGAGAAGGCAAAGCACGGTCGATAAAAGTATGATCAAGAAGTGATCCTGGACTACCTACGTCAAGCATAACTCCAACAACCGTGTTCACTTCCCGGACTCCGCCGGAAAGAGACCATCACGGTTACACACGCGGTTGATTTATTTTAATTAAGGTCAACTTCAGGTTTCCTACAACTGGACGTTAACAAATTCCCATCTGCCCATAACCGCGGGCACGGCTTTTGAAAGATCAAATCCCTGCAGGGTGTCCCAACTTAGCCCATCACAAGCTCTCACGGTCAACGAATGAATAGACCTCCACCCAAGACATTCCGATCAGACTCGGTATCCCAGTACAACAAGACATTTCGACAGGGTAAAACTAAACCAGCAACACCGCCTGAATGTGCCGACAAATCCCGATAGGAGCTGCACATATCTCTTTCTCAGGGCACACTCAGATGAGCCAGACGTCGGGTAAGCCAGCCCAGAGTTGCCCCTGGTAGCCTCGGACATCGCTCAGTTGGACCAACACTTAGAGAAGCACTGGCCCGGGGGGGTTAAAATAAGATGACCCTTGAGCCGGCCGACTCAAGGGAAGAAAAAGGCTAGGTGGCAAATGGTAAAACCAATGTTGGGCATTGCTGGAGAAGCTTTACTTAAGGCGAACTGTCAAGGGGTTCGCATTATAGCCCAACCGCGTAAGGGACGCAAAATCCGGGAACATAACACCGATATGACGGAAACTAGGGCGGCAAGAGTGGAACAAAACACCAGGCATAAGGCCGAGCCTTCCACCCTTTACCAAGTATATAGATGCATTAATTAAATAAGATATATGGTGATATCCCAACAAGAAAACAATGTTCCAACAAGGAACGGCCTCCATGTTCCAACAAGGAACAAACTTCAATCTTCACCTGCAACTAACAACGCTATAAGAGGGGCTGAGCAAAGCGGTAACATAGCCAATCAACGGTTTGCTAGGACATTGGTGGGTTAGAGGCTGAACATGGCAATTTGGGAGGCTGACAAGCAAGTGGTAGGCATCGTAGCAATGGCATAGCAAAAGAGCGAGCAAACTACATAGCAAAGATAGTAGTGATTTCGAGGGTATGATCATCTTGCCTGAAATCCCGCAAGGAAGAAGAACGAGTCCATGAAGAAGACAAACGGGCGTACTCGAACGGATCCTCACAAACGCAACATTACCGGAATCAACCCGAAGAAGCAATCACCGGAAAAGAAGCACACAACATAGTAAACAACCAACACATCAACATGGCATGATGCACAAACAAGTATGATGCATGTCCGGTTTAATGAAGCATGGCAAGAGGTGACGCGCAACAAAACTACCTATCTAGTCAAGGTTAAATGAGGCCGGAAGCAACGAACAACAATTTCGGAAACTCCCCATGTGCATATATTAGGTTAGGTCCTGATCTGTCCTAAACACAATTTTAGAGTTGTTAAACATGCAAGATGAGGCCACCACGTTAAACTAGGCAAAATTCTACCCCATTTACATATAAAGTTTATTTAATTCGGAGCCACGGTTATTTAGTTATGAATAAAATCATTTTAGCATGGCATTTAAGCAAATTTAACCAAACATCAATTTTAATTGTTGTTATGATGATGCGGATGACATGAACAAGTTATGCAATATTTATTAAGAGTTGACATGAGCATTATGAAGCATTCTCACCGTGGTGGAAGGGAAAAGGGGTGCCACGGCAACGAATCCGAAAATGATGCCACGACAACATATCGGTTCCGGCAACTCGCGGAGATACCGGCGCAAAAGGAAAAGTGACGGGAGCGTGACACGCGATAGAAGGTGGGGTGATCCCGGATACCGGGTTCCCACATGACGGTGACAAGGAAAAAGAGGGGCGACGTGCACCGAACAACTCCGACACGGAGCAAACATGAGCATTTCATACATCACACATGCATTCGTTCACGGGCATCATTCCGGCGGTTATACCTTTGAAGCGAGCATCATCGAAACGGATCGAGTTCGGCGGTAGGGGTACACGTGTCGACGGGGAAGTAGTTGTCCACGGGGTCGTCGAGGGAAGTAGGGGAAGTAGTCATTCTCGCGATGGTAGTGGAAGTAGGGGTACATGACGACGTAGAGGTACTCGCGACGGTAGTCGTTCATGTTCACGTTTCACGGGTCTTCGGCGACGGTTGTCGTACATGGTTCGGAGTGGTACTTGCGACGGTAGTGGTACGCGTTTCGTAGACGTTCGAGCCATATCAGTAGCGGTACTTGATGAATCCCGAAACGGACTTGGCGTCGTCGTGCGTAGGGGTACTTGGCATTTTTAGCGGTTCCGAAGACGGCGGTAGATGAACATGATGCGTCGTCGTGGTACTTGTTGGTCTCGGTCGAAGCGGCAAAACGTAGTCGAACTTGAGGTGGCCTTGACGATCCCAAAAACGTTCCTGCTCGAGAAGGTCTCCGTCTTGGACTTCACCGGGTGTGGTACTTGGCGAAAGGGATCTCCGAAGGCGGCCTTGCGTCCCTGGACTCGGTGACCATGGCAACGACAAAAAAAACAGTGGGGCAACGAACGGAAGGCGAAGCACGGGCAGGAGGCGATGCGGTTCGTCCTCCCTGTTCCCCTGCTCAAAACAGGAGCAGGCGCCGGTGGGAAGCTCGCCGTGAGGGCGGCATGGCGAGGCACTCCGACGATGAGGCTCGCGATAGGGAAGAAGCCAAGGGTCCCGGTGGTGGAGGTCGGCTCCGAGGCGGACACGGGGAAGGCAGCGATGCAGGCGAGGAGGAGTCCCAGCGGCGGAGCTCCATGGGAGGCGCGGCTATGCACGGCGGACGAGCAGGAGGCTCACGGGGCCTCGGGTGCGGCGTGCAGAGGAGGCAGCGGCGCGACTCTAGAGCATGGCAGGAGGAGGCGACGAGGATCCGGGCAAGGACATCGACATCAGAGGCGTGGCAGGGCCGCGGCGAAGGGGCGTCGAGGGCGAGCCGGGTCGATGGCGACGACGCTCAGAGCAGGTCGGGCCCGGTCATGGCGACGGGAGAGCGACGGAGAGGCATGATCGAGGAGGAAGATGGGGATCGGGTATCTCCCTGGCGGTGCTGGAGGTCGAGCAGGGGAGCGAGAGGGATTGAGCGGGGCTGCGAGGGAGATGGGGCGTCGAGTCTGGCCTTGGCGGCGCAAGGGGAGAGGATGAGGGAGAGAACGAGGGGATGGGGGCTAGCTAGGGTTAGGTAGTGGGCTGCGGGGCTGTTGGGCCTTGGGCCAAAGAGGCCGGCCGAGTGGAGAGGGAGGCCCAGGTGGGCAGGGGCGCGGCCTGCTGGACTTCTCTTCCTCTCTCTCTTTCTTTAAATCTGTTTGCCATTTAGAAATAAAACAGAAAAAGAGAAAGAAAAGAAAGAGAAGTTAGGGATGGAAGGTGGACACGTGAATAATTTCCCGGACTCACAAAAATGCACTTGTTCCGAGAAAAATGAAGTGGGCAAGATTGCAAGAATTAAATTCAAAGTCATTTGAATTTAATTAAAAAGGTTTGCACAAGGACTAGGATTTAGAAGAGTCCAAAAATGTTGAGAATTTAGGAGGAGCCTCGATAAATGGGAAAAGAAATGTTGGCCAAGTTTGGGGACCAAACTTGAAGTAGAAAGGGAGTGGGGATTTTTGCAAGTGTGTTCCGGTTAATTCCAAAAGAATGGAATATTTATTATAGTAGCTCCACTAATATCGGGAGGATATGTTATACAGAGAAGTCATCCTTCCCTCGATTTAAATGGATCGAAGACCCACACAAATTATTTAGTTGAGATGCAAAAGATTATGACATGATGATATGATGCAATGCACATGATGCAATGATGAATGCAACACGCAAGCAAAAGACAACGCAACGCCGGCGAATAACTGGAAGACAGCTGGTACATCGGTCTCGGGGCGTTACAGTAGGCATGGAGCGAGTCCAAGGACGAGACATTTTTTTTCACTCTGGGGATATATTTTGTAAAACTCATAAGAAAAGCAAAAAAAATGGTCGCAAAAATGATTCCATAAATACACAAGGCTGGCAAATAAATTAAATAGCCAAGATTACTTAAGGAAAACAAATCGATTTGCGCACGGAGAAGGACTGCTCATTACGTATCTTACACGCGGGAGATAATTATACAATACATCACTCAGGATATGTGTACATAATCCTGACATGTTATTTAGGCTAGTGCACTCCTCCAGTTCCTACATGATGCGCAACCAAGCTACTTCTTACAGCCTATGTACACATAAACATATCTTACAAAGCGGTACATCGCATGACGGCTAAGCGTACTCAGTCGAAGATGTTGACGATCTCCTTGGCCCTGCCAAGGGTGAGGCGTAGCGAGGCTAGAGACTCAACTTCCTCCTCGCTAATAGGTTCCATACGAGTAGTGCTGCGCCGAGTAGATGGAGCGGGTGCCAGTGGCGGAACAACACGAACAGGAGTTGGCGCGAAGGGTGGTGCAGTGTGCTGGAGTGGGCGCAATGACTTGGTTGAACTCTTCGGTAGAAGGCAGGCGACGAGTAGGTGCATAAGATGCTGATGACGAGACAAAAGTCAGTGGCGGTGCGGTGGGCAGGAGCTCCCTCCTGTTGGCGGCACAGCCATGGACTGAGTCCATGCGGGCGGCCATGAAGTCGTCCACCAGGTTGTCGAAGGCTGCCTCCAGGGCCCGGAGATACTCAATAAGCATCTCAAAAGCCTCATCTCGTTCTCCTCTGGGGCTGGAGAATGCGTAGTGGCAGGTGTAAGACACATGGCATGGAAGATAGCGGTAACGACGAGCCTTCATCACGGGAAGAACATCCCTGAGATGAGCTATCGCCTCGCGGGCTACCATCTGCATAGCATGCCTCTCCATAGGCATGGCTCTTCCCAAGAACCGGAAGCGGCGTAACTCACCACGTCCTCCCTTGAACTGCACCGAGGCCTGGTGCATGGTCAGAATGTTGTTGACTCTGTGCTGACAGAGTGTGAAGACTGGGCGCACAGATGGCCCCATCGCGACCTGAACGATGAAGGAGAGAAGCTTGACGAACCCATCGGGCACGTTGGCGAAGGTCTGAGACTCGCAGCTGTTGTCGGCCATCTACAAAAGTAGGTAAAAATTCTGAATGGTCAGATCATAAATTTATGCTGACAGTCAGAAAATGACTACAATTGCAAAAATATAAATTAGCTCTATCATGCTAATAACCGATTAGCGATCGCACCTCGTGGCTTCCTACAGTCAGCCTGGCTCTGGTATCAAGCTTGTCACGACCGGTTTTCCAATAAAAATATTTATTGAGAAACCAATCTCTTAAGTCCAGTATGAGAGAAATCCATCCTCACTAGTAGACAAAATCTTGATACAATAAGCCAGTAGCAAAGAAAAACAAATATATTACAGGGTTGAGCTAAGGGTGCTCAACAAATTATTACAAGCACGCCAATAATTATACATAATGGCGGATATAACACAATGGTGGGGTGGCATACTACTGACTCGAGGATAAAGTGATGGTGGAATAACACAGTGGGGAGTGTGATAACATGACTCTCAAACTGGCATCTCACCGAGCGTCGAGGTGAGGCTCGATGAATTTTATTCGGATGGCGGAAGCGGATATAATACAGTGACCAAGTCCAGGGTCACACGAGACTGACTGGGATTCCTCTAGGCGTCGGACTCGCTATCGAACTCTTCATCCATGAGATCACCTTCTTCAGCATCTGGCCAAATCAACAAGCCAGTGAGTACTTTGAAAGTACTCGCAAGACAGTTCGGACGTAAGATATAACAAATGCATGCATGAATGCGCCATGATTAATTTACCAATGCACATTCAAAATTTAGCAAGCAAGGTAAGTAACAAGGGAATCGGCAATAGTCCGCCTAAAATCCCAACAATAATAAATGGAAAACCAATCGGGTGTCTGAAGCGACGCCTCGAAGGGTGAACAAATAAATAAAGATCATGCCACAGTCGGGCGTCTAAGCGACACCACATAAAGGGCTAAAAAGAAACGCCGCAGTCGGGCGTCTTAGCGACACCACATAAAGGGCTTAAAAAGAAATGCTGCAGTCGGGCGTCTTAGCGACACCACATAAAGGGCTTAAAGAGAAATGCCGCAGTCGAGCGTCTTAGCGACACCACATAAAGGGCTAAAAAAGAAATGCCGCAGTCGGGCGTCTTAGAGACACCACATAAAGGGCTTAAAAAGAAATGTCGCAGTCGGACGTCTGAGCGACATCGCAGAAAGGGCTTTTATTGAAAGTAAAATAAAAACAATGCCACAATCAGACGTCGGAGCGACATCGCAGAAAGGGCTTTTCTTGAAAGTAAATAAAAACAATGCCACAGTCGGACGTCTAAGCGACATCGCAGAAAGGGCTTTTATTGAAAGTAAAATAAAAACAATGCCACAGTCGGACGTCTGAGCGACATCGCAGAAAGGGCTTTTATTCACAAGGAATTAATGCTCATAATAAATATTCAACTCATGATAATAAACGGGTTAGTCCATCCATAGAATTAAACATTTAACCGGACTTAGCACTCATGTGATTCACCGGAGTCTCTGTCATCCAACTGACACTGTCAGGACAAGATAATACGAATTTGGACATGGAATAGATGATTCGAAGGAATGTATGACTCTGCAGAGTTTGTACAAAAATTTTCCCACAGCCAACGGATTTCCGTAGTCACGAAGGACTAGTTCCGTTTACGGTATTTCGGAAGAAAACATGGCTAACCAGTACACACCCATCCTACCTCTCGATGCCAGGACTCACCCTAGACATCGTCCAAGAAAAACTTTTGAGACGGGGAGATCACAATCTCGAATAGCATGGGATCAAATTTATATACGCGCGCTCTAAGGGGTGCCCCCCTCTCGGTCCCAACCGGAAACACCCATGCCCCCTGACCAGATGACTGGCTTTAATCCAGGGCCATGGAACCATCATCACGGCCTCTCCTTTTGGTGTGTACCAGGAAAGCGGTTTGCAACTTACTAAGCCATATTCCTTGCGGAAAACATGTGGTAGTACAGGGAAGGAAATGGGAGGAACTAGACCGATACGGTTTGACACTGAAGACATATAGTCTGGCATAAGACTGGCATGCTACAACACTACCATCTTACCCATCCTCATGCCAACACATGGCTATTCATACTCACATCCATCCACTTATGGATTCTCGATACTCACTTGCTTCAACATTGCATGTAACATGACATTCGTCGGTATGCTCGTCAACATGCCATGAAACTACTTAATGCAAACATGCCAAAACAATCATCATATCAAAAGTTCAAACATGCTTGCCTGGTTCAGAGTAGTCGGAGCCTAGCTCGGTGAAGTTCGCGGCTCCGTCACCTCCTTCGGTATCTACGGTATAAAGAAAACACACGTGCTAACGTAAATACCGAGAGGTGCACAAAAGTATTCCAAATATTTTTCAAGTAAATCTGATAAAAAAACTAGACAAAATTCTAAAGAGGACAGAAAAGGAATCAATCAAAAATACTTTTCTGTTTAAAAGTTATAAAGGTTTTAGTCCAGGGACTCATCTGTAATGAAACAGAAAGTTTCCAGGGGCTAGCTTATAAAAACAGAAAACGCTTCGATTGAAAATACGCCGGCCCAGAGGGGTGATGTACTTTGGCAGAAGACGCCTTCAGAAAACAGTTCGTTTAAAAAGAACTGAGAGGCTGACGGGCGGGTCCCACCTGTCAGGTTTGAATTTTCAAACGGGGGACGAAGCTCGTCGGTGCCCGAGAGCCGCGGTGGTCGCTGGCGGCGATCCACGGCGAGGCAGGGAGATCGGAGAGTACCTCCGTGTTCAGGGCGCCATTCCGCGTCTGTGGGAGGATGTGGTGGTCACCGGCGAGTACCACGTCGGCGGCGACGCTGGCTCCAGCGGACGGCGATTCGGGTGGTTGTGGACCTTGTCGGAGAGAGCTGTGAAGATCAAATTGGAGTGGGGGTTAGACTCTTGTTTGCTCGAGAGGGTTGCTGACGAAGTTGGGGCGCCGGAGACGGCCTCACCGAAGCGAATCGAGGTGTAGGCCGAGGCGGAACAGGGCGGCCGGAGTCGGGCAAGAAGGGCCCCTCGAGGCTCCTCCAGTGGCCAGGCAGGGTCTAGTGAGATGGTGGAGTTGTGCGGGGGCGAGAGCAGGCTTGGGGGTGCTATATATAGCCGGCCCGAGTCGGTTGCCGCGAATGGATAAGTCCGGCGAGGTGATTACGGCGGTGTCGTGGTTGCACGGGAGGGTTTTGAGGTTGAGCGTCGTCGTGGGTGTTCCCTGGTTCCGTTTAGGTGCTAACCGCGTCAGGATTTGGTTGCCTAGGGGGAGTTCGATGGAACGGGGCAGCGCGGGCCCGTCGGCAGCAGAGAGCATGCTCTGTGCGTGCCGCGCCACGGCAACAGTGCTGCATGAGTGCGCTGGCAACAAGATGGCCACGCGGAGCTACCAGGAGGATTGGGCGGCGCCGGATGGTGTTGAGCCGCCGTTCTGCTCCCTGTCGGCCGCTATGGTGGTTCGGCCGCTGCAAGACACGCCGGTGCAGGCGGGCCAGGGCACCACCGATGCCAGGAAGGCGCCAAGTGTGCGTGTGAAGCTCCGGACAAGCAGGCCAGGCGGCGAGCAACGTGCCAAGGGCACTGCGAGCATGTGACTGGATTTCTGACGAGGATCGACACTGAAACTCTGAACTTAACTGAAGATGAACAGAAACAGTGCATGTAAGGTGTTCGACAGAATGATCTAGGCATGTAGGGATTTTTCCTTGAGCTGGTTTTTGGTGGAGTGGATTCTCATTGCTCCAGTAGGCTGCCTGATTTTTGGTGAAATTTTTGGAGAAGTGTAGATATGAATTTCACCAAATTTGGCAAATCTGGTCCAAACTTGCAGGGAGTGGAAGTTGAAATATTTGTAAAGAAGATGAGTGGATCAAGATGGTTCTGGGTTGTGGGTACAAAGGACTATCCAAGAGAGTTGGTTTGATGTCCAAATCCAAATGCTATAGGGTACTTGCTTTGTAAATGACTCAGGCTCAAAATAAAGTCAGAAAAGATTTGAGAGATGAAATAATTAGAATAAAATCCAAAACTTGTTTGGATTAGTTGGGACAGAGAACTTAGGTTGATTACAAGGAGGAGGAGAGGTTTTGGAGGGGTTTTACCACATGGGCAAAAGTACAAAGTCATGGGTGGTTTTCAAGATATGAAAATCCCCAATTCTCACAGAGTTTTCTTTTTAAAAGAAAAAAAGATTAAACTCCCAAAATAATTTGAGAAGGGAACCAACAGAGAAGAAGTTTTAAATGATCAAACACCAAAGTTTGAAGAAGGAAACAGAAAATACAATCCTTGCCAAAAAAAGAAAAATCTTAAGAGGATGGTTTTCTTGAATAATTTTAAATGGCCTCATTTAACAAAAGAAAAACCAGCAAGGTTTTTGCTAAAAACCAAAAAAAATTGGAGTGTCACAGCTCCGTCTTTGGATTTGGTGGTGTGTGGCCCGTCGTCTCGCGCACGAACGACGCCGCTCGCCAGGCTTTGGCTGCCAGAGCGATGCGGGTGCTCGCGAGCCGCGCCTCAGCTTCCGTTCGTGATCGCGCCACCACTCGCCCGTACTGGTACGGGCCGTTCGGCCCCCGACGAACCGATCGCTGTAATCGTCTTCTTCTTGGGAGCCATGGCGATGAAGAACTGCTAAACTAACTGCTAGACCGGATTCTCACAACTGCACACCCCCTACTTGGCGCGCCAGAGATGTTGGTGGGAAACGACACCTATGGGGTCACTGGGATCCCTTCTACGGTTGGCGGGTGCGGGGTTGTGCAAAGAGCGGGTCTGGCGGTCAGCACACAAATCATTTACCCAGGTTCGAGCCGCGGAGACGCGTAAAACCCTAGTCCTTCTTTGATGTATATTTGGGTGTTCTTGTGTTCTTGAACTAGCTGCGGTGGCTCCCTAGTCGAAAAGATCCGAAACCCCCTCCAGTACGCATCGGGCCTCCTTTTATAGACAAAAAGGGGTTGCCACAGTGGCACACAGGAGGTGGAAAGGTGTACAGGGGCTGAGTCTATCCCCTGGCATCGTAGAACAAACGCATTTAATGCGTTGACGATGTGCCCCTCTTGCTTTATTGGGGACGGCAAAGAAGCTCGTCCCAGCTGTTGTCGCCTCGTCTGGCTCCGACGCGCATCCAAGCTGACGAGGCATTGCAGCACCACGTTGGCTAGCTGTTGGGCTGGCGCGGTGGTGGAGCCTTCACGAAGATCTGCATTCCACCACGCAGGTGTTTGATGAGTTGGTGTAGAGGCCGCGCACTGCCACGCAGATGCCTGCCTAGCTGGTCGAGCTGGCAGCTGTATGGGAGCGACGGTGGAGTCTTTGGCAGACGCGGGCCTGGCCGCGGCCCCGCGGGCGTTCTCGGCAAGGGTCTTGCCGAGGGCCCGGCAAGGGTCTCGCTGCGGCACCATGGTCGTCCCCGACAAGGATCTTGTCGAGGGTCTCGTGGATTTCCTTGGCAAGGATCTCGCCAAGGATCGTCGTCTTCTGATTCCCATCTGATCTTGTGTATCTATGATCTTTACAAAGATCTGCATGGCACCACGAAGGTGCCTCCCGAGCCTTGGTTCCAATATGGTTGATGGTGTTGGAACCCCTTGGGCTCAAGGGTGGCGCGCTCTGCTGGCGTTAGGCAAGTTGCCCCGGCAGGGATCTTGCCGAGGCTGCGAAAGCCACCCCGACAAGGGTCTTGCCGGGGAATTCCACCTCGCCCTCTTGCTCTCTTTGTGCCTCTGGTCTTGGCATCGCTTTGGTCGTCTTATGCTCCGGCTTCCCTCCTCTGCCCTGCTTAGTGTGGCCGTGGGTGCGGCCCTAACTGCCCGTGCACAAGTAATGGGGTGCAAAAGGAGATCCCCTATTTTTGTACACCACACCCAACGAGGAGATAAAGGTAGAATTTATATTCACTTCAAGTAATATAACAACTGATACAACTCTTTGCACACTGACGTTTGCTTTACCTAGAAACAAGCAATAAACTACTTTACGAGCATAAAACTAGAAGTACTTTGCGGGATAATAAAAGTTAATTGGTAGTAGAAAGCTTTTGTAGAACAATGAGACAGATTTTCCATAGGCAATTGAATATGACATGTGTGATACTTATTATATGCAATGAGGGAGAGGCATACGCTAACATACTTTTCGTACTTGGATCACATGTTCTTATGATTGGAACTTTAACATACTTTGGTGTAAATATAATATATAATCTAAATAAGTAAAAATAGCAAGGTAACAAGTAGCAACAGTGAGTAAAAACGGTATTGCAATGCTGAAAACGAGGCCTAGAGTGTCGTGGTTCTGAGTCTGACAGTAGAATGGGGGTAGGGATGTAGAGGCAAGATCCTAGCTATGGAGGAGTTGTACACGCGAGTTTTACGAGTTCAGGCCCTTCTCAGAGAAAGTAACAACTCTACATCTCGGAGCCCGGAGGCGGTCGACTAGATTATATGTGTGTGTGTTACAGGGGGTGCGAACCCTTGTCCCTGAGGAGGGGGTGGCTTATATAGAGTTTGCCAGACCCCTTTCGCCCTCAGTTACAAAGGGCTTAAGGTACATAAAGATGGGACGTTACTGGTAACGCCTGCAATAAATATACATATTTACCATTAAATCTATGACTTAATTCCCAACCATTGCAGAGTGGAGTGGCTCTAGATCTTCTGGTAGTCGAGTGATTGTCCATATGGTCGAGTGTCTTAAAGACTGTCGAGTGGAACATAGCTTCATGGTCGAGTGGATGATGATTTTTCTTCGAATGCTTCTGGTTCTTTTAGAGATGTCCTTGGGGAGGGTATCTTGGACAGATCCATGATCCTACCCTAGGTACATAGCTTCATCATTAGCCCCCGAAAGGATCAGGGTTTGAGTGAGGAAGGAGTTGAGAACACTTCCGACTCATTTTTCATGCTATGAGTATATCTTGTTCTGGATCAATGAACTGAGGTGACGACACCAACTTCTTTTTCAGTCGCCTTGATCCATTCTTAGTTTTTGTCGAGTGAACTTTTACTGAAGAGTTCAGAGTGATGAGGTGGAGGATGTCTTCCATCTGATAAGTTGTTCTGCTGTCCGCGGATTTCGCGGGATTCGAATTTTGGGAAGCGCGCCGGGTGGGGGAGGCCGCGGTAATCGGGACAGATTAGGCAGGTCACCTTGATCCCCGCGCCACCTTTTTTGCCACGTATAGCGCGCACGACTGTTGCGGGATTTGATAAGATCGTCTGGGCCTACAAGTCAGTCACTCGGAAGTGTCCTTATAAAAGGCACCGGACCGGGCTTTTGAACAGTGCGCCCTCATTCTCCTTCTTCTTCCTCAGATTTCTCCGCTGCGCCTGCTTCCGCTCTCGGCGTCGTAGCCCCGCTCGGACTCGATTCGCTGCCATGGGGAAGGAGAAGACGGTGGCGTTGGAGCGTGCAAAGAAGGCGACGGCGAAGGCGAAAGGAAAGAGGACCAGCCCGGGTGGATCCTCGTCAAGGTCCGGCCTGCCGCTGGGCTGGATCCAGGGTGACTGGATCTGCTCGACGATCAGCCAAGACGACATCGACGATCTGGTTGAGGGGGGACTGATCCCCCACAAATCGGTGTGGCTCTCGGGAAACGAGACCGAGCCGCGGCCGCAGGAGGGTGAGTGCGTTCTCCTCGCCACTCATGTCGACCACGGGTTTTCTTTGCCTCCCCACCCTTTCTTTCATGGTTTTTTGAACTTCTTCGGGGCTCAACTCCACCACTTTTCTCCAAACACCATCATGTACCTTGCTGCCTTCGTGTCAATGTGCGAGAATTTCTTGGGTTGCCAACCGCACTGGGGTCTCTTCAAGCACATATTCGCATGTCGCTCTCAGACGGTCAAGAAGGCCAACCCGAGTGACGAGAGGACGCACGTGATACAGATGTGCGGGGGCCTTGGAATTCAAATGAGGAACAAGAGCACCTTCCCAGCTATGATCCTTCCCGACTCGGTCCGGGGCTGGCAATCGACCTAGTTTTACTGCAAGGATCAGCCGACCCCGAGTCAGTCGACTGGACTTCCCCCCTTTTCCCTGGCTCGAGTGGAGAAGCCCTCCTCCTTGAGGGTGATCCCGGAAGAGAAGGCGCAGGTGAAGGTGTTGGTCGAGCGGGTCGTCCAACTTGTCCGTGACAGAGTGACTGGTATGGACCTGCTGGAGGTCTTTCTCAGTCGACGCATCCAACCACTCCAAGCCCGTGACCATACGATGTGGATGTACTCGGGACTCGAGGATTCCACTCGGATCCACCCGGAGGACGTCAGTGAGGACACGGTGGAGAAGTGGCTGAGAGGAATCGCCGGCAACAAAGATAACCCCCGGGATTCCAGGAGGGTGATTCCATTTGACCATTTGCGCCAGCCAGAACAGGTATGATTCTGCATTGTCGAGTGTCTTCTTGATTCACTATGTAACATCTTGTTGACAGTCGAATGTATTTCTTTTGTTCATTGTCTTTTAAGGCTCTTATTGATATGTACTCGATGCCCAATGGAGTGCAGGAGCAAAATGTCGAGGAAGGGGCGAGCGGGGGCGAGAGTGGCGAGTGGCACTCGGATGCAGAGGAGGACGAGGAGAGCGACGACTTGAGTGATGAAGAAGAGGTCGACTCGCCTCCTCGCAGAGAGAGGAGGTCCAAGCACGCTCACGACCCGGCGAGCACCCCTGACCTGGCGGTCGCACTGACTGGGAAATCTTCGAAGCGCCCTCGGACGTCTTCTCTGGTGCCGACTGAGAAGGTATCGAAACAGCTCAAGACTACGCCGCCTCCTGCGCCGAAAGCATTAAAGGCCACATCTTCCAAACCACCGAAGGCTTTGCCCAGAATCAAAGTGACCATCCCCAGCATCTCCGGGTAATCATCTGACCCGATCTTTTGGTCGACTCGAGCAATAGAACATAACCAACTGAATGTTGACATTTGCAGTGCTGCTATGTCTGGAACTTCTTCCTACCAATACCGAGACGAGGAAATGGAAGACGTGGTTACCTCCCACCCAGGTAGAACTCTCATGATCTTGTTCTTGATTATTTGGTCGATCAAATTCTGGCGATTCACTTGGGGTCGACTGATTTATTTACAACCCCACCCAATGTCATCGAGCTTCCGGATGATGATGAAGATGTGGCCCCTAGGCCCAGAAAGAACAAAAAAGTAGCAGCTGGCAAGACGTCTTAGCAGGGACAGATGACAACATCAACCGTCCAGCAATCTGAAGATGCAGGTGGGGCCTCTGTAACTTTTGTTGTCCCATTGTCGAGTGAGCGCCCTGCACCATCGATTGTACCGGTGTTTCCTTCAGTCATCCAACCTCATGCTTCGGAGCTCCAAGCTGCCGCACCTGGGTCGTGTGCTCCCTTCTTCACCAACTACCATATTCCGAAAAGCCAGTCGGACGCGGCTGCGGAGGCCATCCGTCAGGCTAACGTGATGATGGAGCGGATGAAGACGGTGCACGAGAACAGCCAGGCTGCTTACGATGTCAGCGCGGCTCTTCTGGCCAATGTCCAGGTAAGTAGGATTTCGACTAACCTTGTTCCATTAGGATATGCTACCTGAAATATTTTCTTTCATACAATCTCTTATTGTTTGCATCGAATCTGTACACCCACTGGGTGTTTTGTTGTCTTTAGCATTTGCGCCCTTCCACTCGGCCTGGGCGAGTGGGATCTGAACCGGTGGGAGCACGCTAAGTGCACCCACTTGGTGTAGTCCTCGAGACCGCAGTCGACTGCGGGCAGTCGACTAGGTTCTGAGCCTTTTCCCTTTCCTTTCTTCCACTCGACCCGGGCAGACCGGCCGAGTGGGATCTGAACCAGTGGGGGCACACCAAGTGCACCCACTGGGTGTAGTCCCCGAGACCGCAGTCGACTGCTGGCAGTCGGCCGGGGTCTGAATAATTTTTTTCTCTTTGTTCTCTCTTTTTTTATTTAATCGACACGGCGGACTGGTCGAGCGGGGTCTGAATCAGTGGGGGCACGCCAAGTGCACCCACTAGGTGTAGTCCCTGAGACCGCAGTCGACGGCGGGCAGTCGACTGGGGTCTGAGTAAACTTTTAGTTTTATTCACTCGGAAGTAAATAATCTTTGATCTTGTCGATTGACACGTCTTTTACCTTCTGCAGAAATCTTGTACTCTCATTTCTAAGTTTGCCGAATTTGAGGAGAAGCAGAGGCAACTCAACCTCGACTTGGAGCTGGCCCAACAAAAGTTGAAGAGAGCTCAAGATGTAGCTGCTGGTATGGAAGGTAACTGCCTGTCGACTGTTCACGTCGATCGTCTTTTAAGATATTTCTTTGATCTCTTGTGATCTGATTGCTTCTTTTGTAAAGAAAATGAGGTTGGCTCTGGAGAAGAAGGACTTGGACCTTGCAGCTGCGCAGAAGGAAGCTCAAGATAAGACTGCCCTTGCAGACCAGAAGCTGGCTTCGGTCGGAGTGTTGGAAGGAGAAGTAAACAAGCTGAAGTCCTCTCTCAATGAGTCCAACCAAGAGGTAACTCGTCTGAAGAAGGATAAGGTTGCTCTGAACGAGAAGCTGGAGTCCGCGGTCCGTAAGAGAAATGACACAGAAGCCTATCTTAGAACTCTTGCGAAGAAGCTCTATCTTATGTTGGAAGGTACTCCTTTTAATCCGACTACTTTACTGCTTGCAAGTTAATCCTATCCAGTCGACTCACTAACTCTTTGACTGCAGAATTCTGCCAAAACTTTGACGAGGAAACTGGATGGATCGAGACGGGTTTAGACCCTATCGTTTCTCCAGTCGGCGACGAGGCTGCCATGAATGTGCTTCGACTGGAATCCCGTGTCGCCAGTGTCACAAGTTACCTCGCTTGTCGGAAGGTGGCAGTTTCACGGATCGACTCATCACTCTGGCCAAGGGCGATGCTTCAAAATGACCTCGAATATCTGATGACTCGGCTCAACGAGATTCCTGGTCGAGTGCAAGAGTGGAAGAAGTCCTCTGCCCGGTGTGGTGCTGACGTGGCGTTGTCCTTGGTGAGGGTCCACTGCAAGGAAGCTCGTGAAGACAAGCTGGCAGCGATCAAGGTCACCAACACAAAAGGCACGACTTTCAGTCCTTTATGGAGACTTTCATCGCTGCTGCCACTCGGATCGCAGATGGAATCGACTTTGACGAATTCGTCGAACCGCCAGCCCTCCTCCTGCCGAGTGAACAAACTATGAGATTTAAACCTGTCTTAAATTATCCTCAGAATGCCGAGTGGTTGTTGTAACCATTAAACTCCTTCGGGCTTGATGCTCGAATACTTTTGATTTGTCGCTTGTAACTTTAGGATTTATCCGAACTGCTTTTGAATATGCTTGCGGTTGCTTTTGGAATCTGCTCCCTATTTGGAATGACCTTCGTGTTTGAAATGCAGCCTTGAAATGGAGACTTCAATCGAAGTGCGCCTTGTCGTCCTTGCAGACAAGGATGGAGCGCATGTTGTATTTGTGGCATAGCTCGAAGGAGAAGGTTGCAGTCGACCTGCACCTCGTCGTCCTTGCGGTCAAGGATGGAGCATACGTTGTATTTGTGGCGTAGCTCAGAGAAGAGGGCCGCGGTCGACCTGCACCTCGTCGCCCTTGCGGGTAGGGATGGAGAGTATGTTGTACTTGTGGTGCAGCTCCTAGGGAAAGGATTGCAGTCGACTTGCACCTCATCGTTCTTGCGGATGGAGATGGAGCGTACGTTGTATTTGTGGCGCGGCTCCAAAGGAGAAGGACGGCTCACCACTCGGTAGGATTTTACAAACTTAGGCGAGTACTGAACTGTAGCTAAGCCCCCGAGTGGGAGGATTGCTCACTACTCGGTAGGATTTTACAAACTTAGGCGAGTACTGGACTGCAGCTAAGCCCCCGAGTGGGAGGATTGCTCACCACTCGGTAAGATTTCACAAACTTAGGCGAGTACTGGACTGCAGCTAAGCCCCCGAGTGGGAGGATTGCTCACCACTCGGTAGGATTTTACAAACTTAGGCTAGTACTGGACTGCAGCTAAGCCCCCGAGTGGGAGGCTGGCTCACCACTCGGTAAGATTTTACAAACTTAGGCGAGTACTGGACTGCACCTAAGCCCCCGATTGGGAGGCTGGCTCACCACTTGGTAGGATTTTACAAACTTAGGCGAGTACTGGACTGGAGCTAACCCCCGAGTGGGAGGATTGCTCACCACTCAGTAGGATTTTACAAACTTAGGGGAGTACTGGACTGCAGCTAAGCCCCCGAGTGGGAGGATTGCTCACCACTCGGTAGGATTTTACAAACTTAGGCGAGTGCTGGACTGCAGCTAAGCCCCCGAGTGGGAGGATTGCTCACCACACGATAGGATTTTACAAACTTAGGCGAGTACTGGACTGCAGCTAAGCCCCCGAGTGGGAGGATTGCTCACCACTCGGTAAGATTTCACAAACTTAGGCGAGTACTGGATTGCAGCTAAGCCCCCGAGTGGGAGGATTGCTCACCACTCGGTAGGATTTTACAAACTTAGGGGAGTACTGGACTGCAGCTAAGCCCCCAAGTGGGAGACTGGCTCAACACTCGGTAGGATTTTACAAACTTAGGCAAGTACTGGACTGCAGCTAAGCCCCCGAGTGGGAGGCTGGCTCACCACTCGGTAGGATTTTACAAACTTAGGCGAGTACTGGACTGCAGCTAAGCCCCCGAGTGGGAGGATTGCTCACCACTCGGTAGGATTTTACAAACTTAGGCAAGTACTGGACTACAGCTAAGCCCCCGAGTGGGAGGCTGGCTCACCACTCGGTAGGATTTTACAAACTTAGGCGAGTACTGAACTGCAGCTAAGCCCCCGAGTGGGAGGCTGGCTCACCACTCGGTAGGATTTTACAAACTTAGGCGAGTACTGGACTGCAGCTAAGCCCCCGAGTGGGAGGATTGCTCTCCACTTGGTAGGATTTTAAAAACTTAGGCGAAACAGATTCCCAGCTAAGCCCCCGAGTGGGAGTGTTGCTCACCACTCAGTAGGGTTTACAAACTTAGGCAAAACGGATTCGCAGATGAGCCCCCAAGTGAGAGGCTTGCTCACCACTCGGTAGGATTTTACAAACTTAGGTGAGTACTGGACTGCACCTAAGCCCCCGAGTGGGAGGATTGCTCACCACTTGGTAGGATTTTAAAAACTTAGGCGAAACGGATTCGCAGCTAAGCCCCCGAGTGGGAGTGTTACTCACCACTCGGTAGGATTTTAGAAACTTAGGCAAAATGGATTCGCAGCTAAGCCCTCGAGTGAGAGGCTTGCTCACCACTCGGAAGGATTTTCTTTCGTACTTAGGCGAAATGGATTCGCAGCTAAGTCACCCACTGGGGGATTTCAGGCGTAAATAAAAGCAACAACAATCGTTCGAGAGGACTGTAAAGCTCTTGTCTTTGATGAACAAATTACAAAGGTATTTCTTATTACATTTTATTCGGACGAGTACTTAAGTAAAAAAGGGGCGGAGCAGCTCTGCATTCCAAGCCCGTGGCTCGTCCTTCTTATGCTCGACATTGTAAAGGTGGTATGCTCCATTGCGGAGCACTCTGGTGACAATGAAGGGACCTTCCCAAGATGAGGCGAGCTTGTGTGGTTTCTGCTGATCCACTCGAAGAACCAAGTCTCCCTCTTGAAAGGCTCGACCCTTCACGTGTCTAGCGCGGAATCGACGCAAGTCTTGCTGATAAATGGTCGACTGGATCAAGGCCATCTCTCTTTCCTCCTCTAGGAGGTCGACTGCGTCTTTCCGAGCTTGTTCTGCTTCATCTTCAGAGAAGAGCTCAACTCGTGGTGCATTATGAAGTAAATCACTCGGTAGAACAACTTCAACCCGATAGACCAAGAAGAATGGAGTTCGGCCAGTCGACCAATTGGGAGTTGTCCTCAATCCCCAGAGAACTTATGGAAGTTCATCAACCCAGGCGCCCGCTGCGTGCTTGAGATCTCGCATCAGTTGGGGTTTCAGTCCTTTGAGAATTAGGCCATTTGCTCTTTCTGCTTGTCCATTCGACTGGGGATGGGCGACTGAAGCATAGTCGACTCGTGTGCCTTGTGAGGCGCAGAAGGTTCTGAACTCATCTGAATCGAAGTTCGATCTGTTGTCAGTGATGATGCTGTGCGGAACCCCATATCTGAAAATCAACTCTCTGATGAAGCTGACAGCAGTACTAGCTTCAAGATTCTTAATAGGCTTGGCATCGATCCATTTGGTAGACTTGTCGACTGCTACAAGCACATGAGTGAAGCCGCTCTTACCAGTCCTCAGTGGACCAACCATGTCCAATCCCCAAACAGCAAAGGGCCAGACGAGTGGGATGGTCTTCAGGGCTGATGCAGGTTTGTGCCAGATATTGGAGTAGAACTAGCAGCCTTCACATCTGTCGACTATATCTTTCGCCATTTCATTTGCTCATGGCCAATAAAATCCAGCTCGGTATGCTTTAGCCACAATGGACCGAGAGGACGCATGGTGACCACAGGTCCCGGGATGGATGTCGTGGAGGATCACTCGGCCTTCTTCTCGTGTTATGCATTTCTGGCTGACCCCAGTTGCACTTTCTCTGAACAGTTGTCCTCTTATTACAGCAAAGGTCTTGGATCGATGGACGATCTGTCGAGCCTCTTCTTCATCCTCTGGGAGCTCTTTCCTAAGGATATATGCAATGTATGGCACTCTCCAGTCGGGAGTGATGGCCAACACCTCCATGATTAAGTCGACCACGGCTGGGACCTCGACTTCAGTCGGATCTGTGGCACTCCTAGGCTGCGGGGGCTCTTCAGTGAAGGGATCTTCTTGAACTGAAGGTGCATGAATATGCTCCAAGAACACATTGCTGGGAATGGCTTCTCTCTTGGAGCCTATCTTTGCTAAATCATCTACTGCTTGATTTTTCAGTCGGGGTACATGATGGAGCTCTAACCCCTCAAACTTCTTTTCCAACTTCCTCACCGCGTTGCAGTAACTAGTCATGGCTGGGCTTCTGACGTCCCACTCCTTCATCACTTGATTGACTACCAAATCTGAGTCGCCATAGACCATGAGGCGGCGGACGCCGAGTGAGATGGCCATACGCAATCCATACAGGAGTGCTTCATATTCTGCTTCATTATTGGAGGATTCAAAGTGAATCTGGAGGACATATCTGAGCTTGTCTCCTCGGGGGGATACCAGTACCACCCCAACACCGGAACCATTCAGCATCTTGGAACCATCAAAGAACATGGTCCAGTGCTCTGAGTGAACTTTAGTCGGCAGTTGTTGTTCAATCCACTCGGCGAGGAAATCTGCTATTGCTTGGGAGTTACTAGCTTTCTTTGCTCAAACTTGATATCTAAGGGAAGGAGTTCAATCACCCACTTTGCCACTCGACCAGTTGCATCTCTATTATTCAGAATCTCTAATAATGGAGCGTCGCTGACGACTGTAATGGAGTGATCAGAGAAGTAATGTGCAACCTTCTTTGTGGTCATATAAATCCCATAAACAAGCTTCTGATAATGTGGATATCTTTGCTTTGATGGAGTCAAAACTTCAGAGACATAGTATACTAGGCGCTGAACTTTGTAAGCTTTTCCTTCTTCTTCCCGCTCGACCGTAAGTATTGTACTGACGACTTGTCCTGTGGCTGCAATGTAAAGCAGTAAAGGCTCTTTGCTGATTGGAGCAGCAAGCACCGGCTGGGTGGAAAGCAGGGCTTTGAGCTCTGCAAATGCTGCATCAGCTTCAGGAGTCCACTCAAACTTATTTGACTTCTTCATCAGTCAGTAAAGAGGCAGTGCCTTTTCACCGAGGCGAGAAATGAGTCGACTTAGGGCGGCCAAAAAACTAGTAAGCTTCTGGACATCATGCACACGCACAGGGCGTTTCATCTGGAGTATGGCACCCACTTTCTCTGGGTTAACGTCGATCCCCCGTTCGGAAACGAGGAAACCGAGTAATTTCCCGCCTGGAACTCCAAACGTGCACTTTGATGGATTAAGCTTGATATCATACCTTTTGAGGTTGGGGAAGGTTTCAGCAAGGTCAGCCAGTAGGTCGGAACCTTTTCGTGACTTGACCATAATATCATCCATGTATGCTTCCACATTCCGACTAATTTGAGTGAGCAAACACTTCTGGATCATCCTCATGATTGTGGCTCCGGCGTTCTTCAAACCGAATGGCATGGTGACATAACAGAAGCACCCAAATAGGGTGATGAAAGCTGTTTTTATCTCATCGGGTCCATACAGACGGATCTGATGATACCCGGAATAAGCGTCCAAAAAGGACAAACGCTCACACCCCGTAGTCGAGTCGACTATTTGGTCGATGCGAGGGAGAGGAAAGTGATCTTTCGGGCAGGCCCGATTGATATGTTTGAAGTCGATGCACATGCGAAGTGAGTCGTCCTTCTTTGGGACCATGAAAACATTAGCTAACCACTCGGAGTGGTAAATCTCTCGGATAAACTTAGCTGCCAGAAGCCGAGCCACTTCTTCGCTGATTGCCTTCCTCTTCTGTACGGCGGACCGTTGAAGATGTTCTTTGACTGGTTTCACCTTTGGGTCGACTCGCAAACGATGCGCAGCCAGTCCCCTGGGAACACCTGGCATGTCAGAAGGTTTCCATGCGAAGATGTCCCAGTTCTCACGGAGGAACTGGATGAGCGCTTCTTCCTATTTGGAGTCGAGTGTTGTTGAAATGTGAGTCGGAGCAGCATTGGGATCCGTTGGATGAATATGAATCGACTTTGTTTCACCAGACGACTGGAATGCTGAATCCGTGGCAGGCTTCTTAGCTCGCAACAAATCACTCGAATCTGCATTTTTTTTATATTCCTGCAATTCCACTACCGCCATCTGTGCATCGGCGATCTTTGAGCCCTTCTGGAAGCACTCTTCTGCCTTCTTCTGATTGCCAGTGATAGTGATCACCCCTTTGGGACCAGGCATCTTCAATTTGAGGTACACGTAACATGGTCGAGCCATAAAACGTGCATAAGCTGGCCTGCCCAAAATAGCATGATAAGCACTCTAGAAATCCACAACTTCAAATGTCAACTTTTCTTTGCGGTAATTCTTGGAATCACCGAACACTACATCGAGAGCGATCTGGCTGAGTGATGCAGCCTTCTTGCCAGGAATGACTCCATGGAAACTCATATTGCTTTCACTGAGTCTGGACATCAGAATGCCCCTTCCTTTCAATGTCTCTGCATACATTATATTCAGGCCACTACCACCATCCATCAGAACCTTAGTCAATCGGGTGCCTTCGACTACTGGATCGACCACCAACGCTTGCCTCCCAGGGGTGGCTATGTGCACTGGGTGATCGGACTGGTCGAATGTAATGGCAGTCTGAGACCACTTCAAATAACTGGGTGTCACCGGTGTGACCATGTTTACTTCTCTGTTGATAACTTTCAGTCGACTCTTACTCTCAACATCAGCGAAAATCATCAGAGTGGAATTGACGTGGGGGTAACCATCGTTGTCCTCCTCCTCATCCTCAACTTTGTCCGCTTCCTTCTCCTTTTCCTTGGGTTGTTTCTCTCGGAATTGCTGGATTAGGACTCGACACTGTTGAGTGGTATGCTTCGGGTAAATGAAATTACCCTCTTCATCTTTTTTGGTGTGAATGTGGCATGGTAAATCTAGCACATCATTTCCATCTTGATCTTTTACTTTCTTAGGGTTCCACGGCCCTTTGGGTTTCCCTTTGAACTTTCCTTGAGTCACGAGTAAGGCTTCGCCAGGAGCGGCTGGCTCGGCTTTGCGCTTCTGCTTCCGACTGGAGTTCCCTCCTCCGGTTTCGTGGGCGACTGTTTTGTGCTTGCCACTCCGGAGTCGGTCTTCTTCTTCACAATTGGCGTACTTAGTGGCAATATCCATCATCCGAGTCAGAGTCATATCTCCTGTCTGACCGAATTTCAGATTCAACTCCCGATACTTGACGCCTTCTTTGAAGGCACAAATTGCCTGGTGGTCCGACACATTCTCCACTGTGTGGTGCAACGTGATCCATCTCTGGATATAATCCCTCAAAGTTTCATTCGGTTTCTGAACGCAACACTGTAATTATGTCAACCCTGCTGGCCGCTTGCAAGTACCTTCAAATGTTCTGACAAATACTCGAGCAAGATCTTCCCAAGTATAAATACTACCAGGAGCAAACTGATTCAGCCACGCCCTGGCCGAGCCCTCTAGCATCAAAGGAAGGTGCTTCATGTCCACTTCATCGTTGCCGCCACCGATCTATCCAGCCACTCGGTAATCCTCAAGCCAAGTGTTAGGCTTGGAATCACCAGTGAACTTACTGACTCTAGTCGCCAACCTGAAGTTGGGAGGAATCACCGCAGCCTTGATGGCTCTGCTGAAGCACTATGGGCCTGAGACATGCACTCTGCTGCTGGTTGGAAAATCTCTATCGGGGCCTTCTCTGTGAGCTCTGTTTCTGTCGACCAGACCCTGAACGAGAATAGATCTCGCATCAAAGCCCGGTTCCCTGGGGCCGACTGGGATCCTTCGCCCACCACTGTGAGGGCGTCTGTCATCCTGATGCCGAGGCACGTATGATCCAATCCTTGGGGGAGGCGTGGGCACTCGACGACGATCATCGTGATCGAGTCGGTGATCATATTGCTCACGGTTTCTGTACTGATCTCGTCGGTCTCCATGTCCCTCACGCCTCGAGGGCGATCTTGGGCTGTGAGCCGACTAGACTGTGTCTGCAACCACAGATCTGTTGTGAATCCTATTCCGTGACTGAGATACTACTGTATTCTGCTCTCCCGCTGCTCAGAGCAAGGCCCGGATCTGCACCAAGCCTCGACCAGCTTCTGACTGGGAAGGTTGAATTGACTCCGCTATTCGGGCCGCAGCTGCGAGATTCTGGATTGGAGTTCGGTATACCTGAGTCGGAGGTGGAAAAAGTTGACGTCGACTGGATTCGGGAGCACGCTGTCAAGCACGCTCATCGAGTGCGTGCTGGAGGTTCTCTAGTCGAGTGCGCTCAGCCAAGTTGGCCAGGCGCGCCTCCTCCAAGGCCTGGGCCTCAGGGGTGTCTCCAACGATAGGAGTGTGAAGTGTATCCATGTTCCGGCGGCGAAGTTCCTCCCTCCTCTGTGAAGAGAGGGGTTCGGGTCGGTACTCTTCGTGGACACGCGACGGATCACCGCCACCATCGCCTTCGTCCTCAAGGGTGAAGCCAGGAGGACTACGCGGTCCATTGACCATCAAAACTTCCGCAGTGGGGTCGCTGCTGTCGCACTCGGATGCAGTCTCTATAGAGCCAGTCGAATAGGTCGTAGAGAGTTTCGTCGGGCTCAATTGCCGCGACCTGGGGGGTGGCCGATTGGCGAGCCACCGCATGCCTCACCCACCGCTGAAGCCTCGACCGACCGGGAGAGAGTTTCGTCGGGCTCAATTGCCGCGACCTGGGGGGTGGCCGATTGGCGAGCCACCGCATGCCTTACCCACCGCTGAAGCCTCGACCGACCGGAACGTTTGCCCCGGCAGGCTGCAGGGAGGGAGGTCGGCACGGGAGCCGACCGATACTGAGTCGACGGCTGCCGTAGGAGGACGCCACGGACGCACGCGCAAAAGTGCGTTGCCCCGCGGACGGGGAGTGCCTTGACGTCGAGTGGCACTTCCTGGAGCCAAACGGAGTCGTCGGCGATGAATACAAGCGCACCGAGACGGATCTCGTGGCCCTTGGACAAACCTCCGCCTGAAACCATGTTGATGGGGATCGGAAAAATCACAACTTCTCCAACAAGTCGCTAAGACGCCTGCCCCAAGGTGGGCGCCAACTGTCGTGGTTCTGAGTCTGTCAGTGGAATGGGGGTAGGGATGTAGAGGCAAGATCCTAGCTATGGAGGAGTTGTACACGCGAGTTTTAGGAGTTCAGGCCCTTCTCAGAGGAAGTAACAGCCCTACATCTCGGAGCCCGGAGGCGGTCAACTGGATTATATGCGTGTGTGTTACAGGGGGTGCGAACCCTTGTCCCTGAGGAGGGGTTGGCTTATATAGAGTTCGCCAGACCCCTTCCGCCCTCGGTTACAAAGGGTTTAAGGTACATAAAGATGGGGACGTTACTGGTAACGACTACAATAAAGATACATAATGACCATTAAAGCTATGTCTTAATTCCCGACCGTTGCAGAGTGGAGTGGCTCTAGACCTTCTGGTAGTCGAGTGATTGTCCATACGGTCGAGTGTCTTCAAGACTGTCGAGTGGAACATAGCTTCATGGTCGAGTGGATGATGATTTTTCTTCGAATGCTTCTGGTTCTTTAGAGATGTCCTTGGGGAGGGTATCTTGGACAGATCCATGACCCTACCCTAGGTACATAGCTTCATCATAGAGTTCCTACTTTTGCTGGTGTCCACTCTCAACATTATTAACATAACTAAACCACATGATAATTCCTGAAAGTGCAACAAAGAATCACTATAAAGTTTATATTCTACCAGGGAAACTAGGACCGCATAGGTAGCAAACTACCTCAAAGTTGTGTTTCCAATCAATCTATTGAAGCACTCCCGAAGTGTCATGAATAGTCCTAGAGATTGTACTACGCCAACACCATATGATACGTATCGTTCAACATTTATTCTAAGATTACCCTAATGTCTCCACGGGTATCTGCAAGTTAATTTCTAGACATGCATCAAGTGATCTCAAATCCAAAGCATACAATCCAACATAAAGAAACTTCAAAGAGCAAGACTCAATTCACCATGAAAATAAGAGAGGTATGTGAACATCATATGATCCAACTTTATTAATAAAGCTCATGATACAATCAAGATTGAATCCAGCAAGAACATGAGAGAGAGAGAGAGAGATCAAACATATAGCTACTAGTACATATCCTCAGCCTCGAGGATGAACTACTCACACATCACCATGAGAACAGAGGAGAAGTTGGTGGTGATGGTGATGATGGAGATGTCCCTAACAGTGCCCTGGCGCCATCGGAGGGGAGGGGAAGCCCCCCCCCCCCCCCCCCCCCGCGCGCGCCTTGTTCTTTTTCCTTGTCCCTCCGGGAGAGAGACAACTCTCCCCTAGATTAGATCTCTCTCTTTTCTTCTCTGTTTTAACTTCTGTTTTCTGGCCTTTCACCGTTTTTATAGCCGAAGATCCGTAACTCCGACCGTGCTGAAATTGAGGGGATTTTTATCAAAAGATTATATTTCTTGCGGCGAAAGAAGGGAACCAACCGACTTAAGGGATGCCCATAAGCCTGCCCGGCACAGCCGAGGGTTAGGTCGCGCCCCTGGACTTGTGGGGACCCTCGAGCACTACTTTGTGTTGGTTCTTTCTTCCAAAAATACATATATTCCATAAAATATTGTCATAAATTTTGACCGTGTTTGGATCTTCGTATATATGTATTTTCTACAAAACCAAAAACATGCAAAAAAAGGAACTGACACTGGGATTGAGATTACTCAGTTAATCTATAAAAAATAATATAAAAGTGCACCAAAACTAGCATGTATAATTCATAAATTATAGATACGGTGGAGACGTATCAACATACCCAATGTTAATTCTTGCTCGTCTTTGAGTAGGTAAATAATAAAAGAAATAATTTATAAGGTGCGATGCTAGCCACCGTGCTTCTGGTGGATAGAGGGATGTGTTTTTGGAGGGTTATTCACCTTACATATACAGATGCTATAAGCGTGTGTATGAGAATTCTCTCAAAATTATAGCGATAGAATTTTTTGAGGGGAATTATAGAGATAGATGGTCACATGGGCAGGAACAGAGCTTCGTAAAGGCCTGACTGGGCCTTGGCCCGCCCAATCATTAATGGCTGGGGTAAATTGGGCCTTGAATATGAGATTTTGTATAGCAAGATTAGACCTGGCCCGCCCTACAAATGGGATGTAGCTCCGCCACTTCTTCACACATGAAATCTACTACTAGCATAATTAGTTTAGCCAAATGGCAGTTTTGCTAGTCTGGTGCCATCTTCAAGGCCCAATCTAGGGAGCTCTAAGTACAATGGAAAAGGTTGTGGTGTTTACGCAAGAAAAAAGGTTGTGGTGCGTGCTACCGTGGCAAGTGGTGAACTCATGGAACAACTGGACTCTGTAAAGCTCTACTACCGTCCATTTTGTCAAATGTCAACGCATGAATAACCATAGAAAACGGAAGTGTGGTTGATATGTGATGCATATATTGCTGGCAGTTTCGAGCCATATGAACGATCCGGATCCCAATATTCTATCTCTTCTTACGAAATTCCTACGAAGCAGATCTTGTGTCCCAGTGAGCCAGGAGCCCACAACCACATTCGTGATTTCTGTCACCATTTTGATCAAGCAAATTAAACCCCGTTGATACGTCAAACATGACGATTTGGTCATGGGAATCAAGGTGCAATCCATGTCTATCCTCGCACACGCCCCAAGTCAGATCGTCCGAGCCCGGGCGGCCGAAAATTGCCGCCCACCCTTGGAGCACTAACTATCCCCGACTAGCTCGTCACGCACCAACAAACCCCACTAACGATCGACGCCTCCCCCTAGCTACCCTCCCATTCTTCTTTTGATAAAGATCAAACAGTACTACTAATTCCTACGCGGTGGTAATATAGAAGCAGTACAACTTCACACTATCAGCGGTTCAGCACACGTGTGCGAAGTGAGTCTAGGTCAGATGGTTATGTTCTTTATGGCGGAACTTGGTGTTGGTGCTTGTATATTTATTTCAGTTTTTCCTGCGACATTTGTTCTGTGAGAGGGATGTCCCGTTGACTATAAAGATGTCTGTAATGGCTTCGTCAATCTCGAAATGATGTGTCTTCTCACTTTCTCGGATGTGCTTATAGGTGTTAAGTGTGCGTGCGTGTATTCAAAAAAAATTATAAGCATATACTCGTATGTATGAGCGTCTGCGTCTGTATTGTACTAAAAAAGCAGTTCAACACACATAGGGAAAAAAGAAGTTTTAAGAAGGAATTGGAATTAGTTACAAAAAAAAAAGAACCGAAATTGCATCGTGCGGAATGGCTGAAAAGAAAGACGGTGAGGGGGAAAGGGGCTCCTGGATCTAACCTGCTGTTGTTGAACACTGGCATGTCCCGTAGCCGGAAAGGCAAAGCTGAAAATTCCGAGTCGTCACCGCAGCCGAAGACAAGGTCCATCCAAAAACCGGACGTGACGACCGAAAGAGAGCAATCCCGCTCAGGTCCATGGCTCCATGCCCAATTTTGCCTAGCTCGCTCACCTTCCTTCATCGGCCGCCTATATAAGCCCTCCCTCGCGCGCGCATCCCCTTGCACCGCTCTCACCAACCAAGCACGAATCTGTTTCTTCTGCCAACGATTCCGTCGCCTCGGCGCCGGAGACAGCGGCTTGTCTCGTGGCAGACGGAACGGAGTCAATCCAGCAATCAGCCGGGCGGATCCCGAGACGTCCCTCTCCCTCCTGAGCTCGTGCCAGCGCAGGCAGCTAGCTCCTCTGTTTCGCGGAGGCCATGTCGTCCTGCTCCGACTCCACGGTCACCATGTCGTACCGGCATGGTGAGTATGCGGGCGATGGCATCACGGCCCCTTTGCTCCCCATTGCGGAGGTGGTCGTGCCCATGGAGGAGCTGCCGCCTGTGCTCACTTGCAAGCCGCCAGGTCGGCTTGCCAGAGCGGTGAAGGAAGCCTGGTCCGTTTCTTTGTCCCTGGCATTCCCCATGCTGCCGTCGATGTCGGCCGCCGCGGCCGGGGAGGAGGCGCGGTCCATACTGGGCCTCGCGATGCCGATGATCCTCACGGGGCTGCTGCTCTACCTCCGGTCCATGATTTCGATGCTCTTCCTCGGCCGCCTCGGGGGCCTGGCGCTCGCCGGCGGGTCACTCGCCATCGGCTTCGCCAACATCACCGGCTACTCCGTCCTGTCTGGCCTCGCCATGGGTATGGAGCCGATCTGTGGGCAGGCCTTCGGCGCAGGCCATTACGAGCTCCTCGGTGTCACCATGCAGCGCACCGTGCTGCTTCTCGTCGCGGCCGCTGTTCCCATCGGCGGGCTGTGGATGCATATGCGACCTCTGCTCTTGCTCTGCGGCCAGGACGTCGGCATCGCAGCGGTCGCCGAGACCTACATTCTTTCCTCCCTGCCGGACCTCCTCCTCCAGGCGTTCCTCCACCCCGTCCGCATCTACCTCCGGACGCAATCCATCAACTTGCCGCTCACCGTGTGCGCCGCGCTCGCCATTGCACTCCACCTGCCCATCAACTACGTGCTCGTCTCCGTCCTCGGACACGGCATCAGGGGGGTGGCATTTGCCTCTGTTCTCGCCAACCTAAACTTCCTTCTCCTCCTTCTTGGTTACATATTGGTCAAGGGAGTGCATAAGCGCACCGGCGGCTTTGTGTTCTCGGCCGAGAGCTTCCGTGGCTGGGGAGAGCTCGTAAGCCTCGCCCTGCCGAGCTGCGTCAGTGTCTGCCTCGAGTGGTGGTGGTACGAGATAATGATCCTCCTGTGCGGCCTGCTCGCCAACCCACAGGCCACTGTGGCCTCCATGGGAATCTTGATCCAGACTACGTCACTCATCTACATCTTCCCTTCCTCGCTTGGCTTCGGCGTGTCCACCCGCGTCAGCAACGAACTCGGCGCAAACCGTGCCGAGCGTGCGGGCCGTGCCGCCACGGTTGGCCTCATACTCGGGTTCGCGTTCGGCGGCGTGGCATCGGCGTTCGCGTACATGGTGCGGGGCTCGTGGGCTGGCATGTTCACGGCGGACCCGGCGATCATCACGCTCACCGCGTCCGTGCTGCCGATCCTGGGAGCATGCGAGCTCGGTAACTGTCCGCAGACGGCGGGGTGCGGCGTGCTGCGGGGCAGCGCGCGGCCCAAGGACGCCGCCAGCATCAACCTCCGGTCCTTCTACCTCGTCGGCACCCCGGTGGCTCTCGTCCTCGCGTTCTGGTTCCACTACGACTTCCAGGGCCTGTGGCTCGGCCTCCTCGCGGCGCAGGCCGCCTGCATGGTGCGCATGCTATTGGTCATCGAGCGGACGGATTGGGCTGCGGAGGCCAAGCGCGCGCAGCAGCTCACCGGAGCAGGCGCGGTAACGGTGGCAGTCGACACAAAACCGAGCAGCGGCAAAGGCATTCACGTCGTGAGAGTCGCGGCCGGCGGCGGCGATGAGAACTCCGGGCTGCTTATCGATGTTGTCATCGAGCAACCAAACGATCAGCGCTGACAGCTACGGCCTATTTACGATTTCGGACAACTCTTTTTTTTTCCTTCATACTTTTGGCGGGAGAGGAATCGGAGGCTGACAGAGTGACAATTTTTGTTACCCATTGGTAATCTGTATAGAGTTTTTTAATCTTCTGATATATCGGTGTAGTACTCTCTCCGTTTTTATTTACTCTGCATATTAGAGTTGACTGAAGTCAAACTTTATAAAATTTGACCAAGTTTATAGAAAACAATATAGACATTTATCATAATAAATCTATACGATGTGAAAGTACATTTAATAATAAATCTAATGTTGTTGATTTGTTATTGTATATCTTAATATTTTTTATATAAACTTGGTCAAAGTTTGTAAAGCTTGACTTTGACCAAAGCTAATATGCGAACTAAATAAAAACGGAGGGAGTATTACAGAAGTCGAAAGGATTCGCTTGCAATATGAAAGTTATCTTTTCTTCGACAAAACAGACTTCCTCACATTACTTTAGCGGCATCAAAGTGAGCATGGCTGGGTATAGAATTTGTGGTTGCAGTTGCAGCCACCCCATGAATTGAATCGCTGACGAACTACAACCAACAATGTGCCGTTTAACTTTAATTAATGCATAGTGTATGACCAGCAAATACTCCATAAGTTCAATTGAGACAAATTACCATCAACGAGCTACACGCATTGGGAACTAGAATTCGAAGTCAAGCAGCAGGCTCCCATATCCCCTCTTATATCGTTCAAAAGTGTGGTTTTGACTGGAAGAAACAGAACAGCACCATGAAGAAGCTTGTAGTTCACCCACAAAAAAAATGTAGTTGGAAAGAAACTTTCAAGCTTTTGCTGCTCCTCAAATATTTATTTTGGATCAGTCGATTTTTTTACAGCAACCGGCAGGAGTTCTGGTGTTTCATTAAGATAATTGGCCAGTTTATAAGGAAACAAACCAAAGTTGTTACAACGAAAACACGCACACACACCAGCCCTGCGGCTGCCTACCCGGAGCCATGACGACCCCGCCTTACAAACCTAAGCAACGCACATTCTTCGCCCCGAGGTCGTGCTCCGCACAAGCTGACGACTCTAGCGCTCATGTGACCGATCAGGCTCTCTAGAGCACTGAGGTGCTCTCCAAAGCCGTTGGTTTGACTTCCCCGGCAGCTCCGAGGCAGCGCTCCACACGTGTCAACGATAGCACAATTCTATGCTCGAGCCTGCAATGTCGCGGTCGGCCACGATGTCACCGGCAATGGCTCGTCGGGATCTCGCCGATGGGGCTGTCAGGGGTTCGCCAGCTTGATTGGGGATTTTTAGATTTTGACCGCTGCTCTAGTTAAATAGTCACCGAGCTCAAGATGCGGACACTGCTGGTGACCACAGAATCGTCAACAAGGGCCCGTTGGGGCCTCTCTGATGATGGGGACGACGAGGTGCGCCATGCTGTCGCGGTCAAAAGACGAAAGAAAATTGACTTGTTCAGGTGTGAGTCGGGTCAAGAATAATAACAATATTGCTTAGATGAGGGGAGAAAAAAGAACATCAGATGTTGGATTAAAGTCAGCTGCCTCAGAGAGATAGAGCGAATCGATGAGACAAAAAAAACATCTAAGCTCTGCCCCCAAAACATTCATGGTTTGAATAGGACGTTCACACCCCATGTGTGTAAAAGTTGATCTTTGTGTGTGCTTGATTACCTATAGAGGCTCGTATTTTTTCAAAAAACACTTATCTATTCATCAAACACCATGGCAATACAAAGAAAATTAGAAGTAAAAAAGAAATTACATCTATGCCCGTAGACCACCTAGCAACGACTATAAGAAATGAAGCAAGGCACGCCGCCGTCATCGCCCCTCAATTGACAGAGTCGGACAAATTGTTGTAGTAGACAGTTGTGAAATCGTCGTACTAAGGTCCAAAAGACCAGCCACCAGAACATCACCATCACCGATGAAAAGATGTTTAGATCGGAAAGATCCAACCTGTAGACATATGAACACAAATGAACGAAAACATAATCCAAACAGGCCTACTGAAGAAAAACACCGACCAATTCCTGCGAGATCCGCCGAAGACACACCTCCACACACCAAGTAAAAAACACCTAAAAGGAGGTAGAAGCCCTCCCAGCAGCAAGGACTAGCGGCCACGGCGCCTCCATAACCCTAAGGCCACAGAAAAGGACACTAGTGTAGAAAATGCTAGTGGCGGCATGCGGAAAACAACCTTTGTGGAGTGTTGACGGCACGCCACCAATATGGTGCCACTGATAAACAATGGTGTTATGTAGCCCCCCACACCACCAGTAACAAATATACTAGTGGCATGGGTTCCCCTCCATCAACGACACAAAATGACAATTGACATAACAACATTACTCAACTTAGCACAACAGTTTGACGGGTTAGATAGGCAATCAATTTACAATAGCACATTAAACTAGTTAGATAGGTAATCAACTTAGCACATGGTAGTTTAAAAAATAAGATACATGAGAACTCAATCAACTTAACATAAAAAGCATTAGTGTTCACTCATTTAGGATTGCCTTGACCTTGAGAAACTTTTGCCGATTCACATTTCCAGCTTTGAGCAGATCAATGATCATATTTTCAGCTCTTTCCTCTTCTTCTTCGGCCGATTTGTCTCATCGTTCAACCGAGCCCTCCCATCAATCAGATTAGCCCTCTCCTACTACAGCACATCCCTCACCTCCTTCGGCTTTGTGATGATAGTTTCTTGAGTGGCCAGAATCTGCTTATTGAGCTTGCCTAGACCCCCTTCCCTCCATTTGAATCTCTTTGTAGCCCCAACAAAGAATCAATAGATGAAATGTTTGCGGTCACCATGCATGAGATATAATTAGTTGTACACCTATGAAAATAAACATATAAAACCACAAAAAGAGTACAAAAGGGAAAGAAAAGGAGATAAAGATTGTAAACTTCCATTAATAAAACAGATATAATGCATCTATGCATGAAAGCATGAAAGCATGTCCACTCAAATTTTGGGTCTTGTATCACTCAAATGTCACTCTGTCAATCTGTCCGGAAGAAAAACACCATAGCTACATGGCACTTCTATTTGCTACAAACACCACTTAGCTACAAATATAGCAAAAGCCGAAAGACACACCATGCATCTATTTCAACGACCAAATTCTTGGAAATATGCCCTAGAGAAAATAATATTGTATTATGAATATTTTCATACTCATAATTAAGAGTTTATATTCCATGCTATAATTGTTATGATCTTGGAATATGCGATTCAGTGGAAAACTCATATGCACTATGGAATGATAAACAGTAAAATAAGATTCCCAGTCTCACCTCTAAGACTAGCTCACGTGTTGTTGGTGATCATGTTTTCTAGATCTTAGGATATCGTGAAGTGTAACAATAGTCGTATAACAACTTGGAGAATATGAAGTTAGAAGAACGATCATATTGAATGCACCCAAACTTGTTTTTTATATTTTGAGATAATATCCTCAGAAGTCAACTATTATAACAGAGAGAGTTAATGTGTGATTTAGTTCCTTAGACCTTGAGAGTATCAAAGTCACTTCTTACCATACGATGAACTTTGGGGTTGCTCGAACGTCATCTGTAACGCTGTGATCATAATGACACTTACATGTCCATCGGAAAGTTTCACAAGGGATTAGATAGCTCGAGAATGGGATTTGCTCCTCCAATGATAGAGAGATATCCTTAGGGCCCTCTTGATGTGATGGGATTCATCATCGTCTGGCCATATGATAACCCACAAGTATAGGGGATCATTTGTAGCCTTCTTCGATAAAGAAGAGTGTCAAACCCAACGAGGAGCTAAAGGCAGAACAAATATTCCCTCAAGTTCTATCGACCACCGATACAACTCTACGCACACTTGACATTTGCTTTATCGAAAACAAGTATGAAACTATTTTGTAGGTGTGATGCTAGAACTATTTTGCAAGAATAAAACTAGAAGTACCTTGCAAGATAATAAAAGTTAGGTGTTTAGTAAAAGGGTTTTTTGTCAACAAGAAAGTTATTTGTCCCTAGGCAATCGATAACAAGTACCGGGAATCATTATTTCAATTCTATATGAGGGAGAGGCATGAGCTAACATACTTTCTCTACTTGGATCATATGCACTTATGATTGGAACTCTAACAAGCATCCGCAACTACTAAAGATCATTAAGGTCGTGAAACCCAACCATAGCATTAAGTATCAAGTCCTTTTTATCCCATACGCCATAGCCCACATACTCGGGTTTAAGCGAACCATGAACATATTGCAACACCCTACAGCGGGGGCACCTCATGTTTGCGCGAGAATGGAGGGCACCGTAGGACAACACCATAAATAAAATATACAATCATACCAACCAAGATCATGATTAACCCACAGAACAAAGCAGATCGACTCAAACATCATAGGATAACCATAGATCATTGGGAAATAATATATGGAGTTGAGCACCATGTTTAAGTAGAGATCACAACGGGGAGAAGGTGTGTTACACTACTTCATAGACGGGGAGAAAGTTGGTGTTGACGGTAGCAAGATTGTTGATGTAGATTGCCGTCCCGATCGTTGCCCCGGTGGCACTCCGGCGCCACTTGAAGCGAGGGGGAGAGAGAGCTCCCTCCTTCTTATTCTTCCTTGCCCCCCCTAGATGCGAGGAGAGTCCCCCCTTTGGTCCTTGGTCTCCATGGAGGAAGAGGGGCGGGAGCCCCTTCGAGATTGGATCTCCCTCCCTGTTCTCTTTTGTTTCGCGTTCCAGATCTGGTTGAAAACCGTTTCTTATATTCCGGGAGATCCCTAACTCCGATTGCGCTGAGATTTTAACAGATTTTTCCGGATATAAGCTACCTTGCACCCGAAGTAGATCTCCAACCGACGTTTGAGGAGGGCACAACCCACCACCACGCGCCAGGGGCCTCTGGCATGCCCTGGTGTCTTGTGGGTTGTGTGGGCCTCTGTTTGCGGTGATTCCAACTCCCAAAAATCACATATATTCCAAAATAATTATCTGTAAAATTTTATTGCATTTGGACTTCGTTTTATATGGATACTCTGCAATACAAACAACTTGTAGAAAACAGGGACTGGGACTGGGCACTGGATCAATAGGTTAGTCCAATAAACCATATAAAAAGTTGCCAAAAGTATGTAAAAGTTGAATAATATTGGCATGAAACAATCAAAAAATATAGATACGACAGAGACGTAATAGCATCCCCAAGCTTAATTCATGTTCGTCCTCGAGCAGGTAAATGATAAAAAAGATAATTTTTGATGTGGAATGCTACCTAGCAAAAACTTGATCATATGTCTAGTCATGGCATGAATATTAAGACATAAGTGATCCAAAGCAATAGTCTATAGTTTGACATAAAGACATCAATACTCAGGCATCCCAACAAACAATCATGTCTTTCAAAATATCAACGCTAAAGAAAGCTATCCCTACAAAATCATATAGTCTTGTCATTTCTGTCTTCTTAACACAAAGTATTTATCATGCACAACCCCGATGACAAGCCAAGCAATTGGTTCATACTTTTTAACGCGCTTCAGGTTCTTCAACCCTCACACAATACATGAGCACAAGCCATGGGTATAGCACTACGGGTGAAATAGAGTATGATGATAGGGGTAAATATAGAGAAGACAACAAAGTAAGAAAGTTTCACATCGACGCGGCTAACCAACAGGCTATGGAGATGCCCATCAATCGATATCAATGCGAGGAGTAGCGATTGCCATGAAACGAATGCACTAAGAGCTATAAGCGTATGGAAACTCATTATGAAAACTAAGTGGGTGTGCATCTAATCCTATAATGAAAAATTCCCACTATTATATGAAAGTGACAACATAGGAGACTCTCCATATGAAAAACATGGTGCTACTTTGAAGCACAAGTGTGAAAATGATACTAACAATGCCTCTTCTCTCTTCTCTCTTTGTTTTTTTTTATTTTTTTATTTTTTCCTTTTTATTTTTCTCTCATTGTCCGGAGTCTCATCCCAACTTGTAGGGGAATCATAGTCTCCATCATCCTTTCCTCACTAGGGCACTGCTCTAAAAATGAATAATGATGATCATCACACTTCTATTTACTTATAACTCAAAAGAAATAAAATTTACAACTCGATACCTATGACAAAGTATGACTCTATATGAATGCCTCCGACATGTACTAGGATGTGCAATGATCTAGCGTAACATGTATGAAAAATGATGAACGGTGGCTGAGCCACAATTGCTATGTCAGCTATATGATCATGCAAAGCAATATGATAATGAATGCTCAAGTCATCAAATAGAAGCGGTGGAAGTTGCATGGCAATATATCTCAGAATGGCCATGGAAAAGCCATAATATGTAGGTATGGTGGCTGTTTTGAGGAAGATATAATAAGGCTTATGTGTGATAGAGCGTATCATATCACGGGGTTTGGATGCACCTAAGAAATTTGCACCACGTCTCGATGTGAGAAAGGGCAATGCACGGTACCGTAGAGGCTAGCAATTTGCGGAAAGGTAAGAGTGCGTATAATCCATGGACTCACATTAGTCATAAAGAACTCATATACTTATTGCAAAATTTTAATAGCCCTCGAAGCAAAGTACTACTACGCATGCCCCTAGGGGGATAGATTGGTAGGAAAAGACCATCGCTCGTCCCCGACCGCCACTCATAAGGAAGACAATCAATAATAAATCATGCTCCAACTTCATAGCATAACAAGAGACTATACGTGCATGCTTCGGGAATCACAAACCTTAACACCAATATTCTTACTAAACAAAACCATTTGCTAGTACCTCCCACATATTCCATCTCTATATTGCAAAACTATTGCAAGGAATCAAACATATTATATTCAATGATCCATAAGTTTTATGTAGGATTTTATGACTAACCATGCAATTGACCAATTCCTGTTGACTCTCTAAATAGATATAAGTTAAGAATGAGAGTTTAATTATTTGTACAAAAGACCATGCTCTAATAAATATAAGTGAAGCAAAAGAGCATTCTTAAAACAACGGTTTTCTATGTGAAGAGATACAGGCAATCCAAACTTCAAATGATATAAGTGAAGCACATGAAGCATTCTATAAAGCCATACTCAAAAGATATAAGTGAAGTGCAATGAGCATTCTATAAATAAACCATGGACTATCTCATACCAACATGGTGCATAAAAGAAAAGTGAAAACTAAATGCAAAAGACGCTCCAAGTTTTGCACATATCGCATGAACGAAACAAATCCGAAAACATACCAATGCTTGTTGAAGAAAGATGGGATGCCTTCCGGGGCATCCCCAAGCTTAGACGCTTGAGTATCCTTCAATATTTACTTGGGGTGCCTTGGGCATCCCCAAGGTTGAGCTTTTGCCTCTCCTCCTTCTCCTCACAATGAGAGCTCCTCGATCTTCGACCACTTCATCCACACAAAACTTAACCGAACTTTTAGTGGCGGGGTTAGTGAATATGGCAATGAAATCCCATCATGTACTACTGCAACATTATTGTATAATTATAAACAAACCTTACCCACTGTAGTCTATCACAATTCTATGGCCTCAAGTCAAGGAGGCTTCAACAAGAATTCAAACATATGCAAATAATGAAGCTATAAAAGCAATCTGTGAAAACAGGACATGCTGTAAAGATTTGAACATCCACCACACTTATGTAACTCAATAAATTCTAAAAAAAATTAGAATAAATAAATATTTTGTATAGATATATAGTGCAAAAGGTTTCAGAACTATTTGACGTTCCAGTAAAAAATGTAAAATCGAGCACTACAGCCAAAGTTTCTGTTTTGCACCGCACAAACCAACAAGCAATTTAATCATCCTAAAGGCAAACCTTGGCACATTATTTTTATAATACAATGGAATTGTACAAGGGGATAATTATTTTTTTTGAAAAGTTTCTGTAATTAAGATTCACAAATTTTTCATGAGTATGAACAAAGTTCAAGGAGCTCCCCCACTTCAACAATGCTTGTCTCTCTCACTTTTACTTTCCTTTTTGAAAAGTTTTGTATTCCCCTCTATATTTTTTTGTTTTTAAACTATATAAAAGCACTCAACAGAATAAAATGACTCTAAAACTTCCAGGTTGTCTCCCTGGCAGCGCTTCCTTTAAAGCCATTAAGCTAGCCATAAAGTGCTCAAGTAATGAATCCACTCGGATCCCAAGGTATATCAAAGCCAATTTTAATTAACAATGATTTGGCATTTAGTAATGAGCACAAAGAAACATATATCATGCAATGAGGAAGTCTAACTCTCTTCCTATGCATCGGCATGTCATACAAGAACAATTCATGCACATCAAGTAAAGGCCAATGCATAGTATAAGTGATTTCTTGCAATTTTATCATGTTGGAAACATAGAGAGGTGGAGATATAGTTCCTCTCTCATAATAATTGAAAGTAGGAGCAGCAAGTACATGCATATTGCATTCATCAAAGTCATCATGTGTAGTGGTAGAACGCAACCCATCAATGTAATCCTTAATAAGTGCAAACTTCTCCAATATAGTGTAGTTGGGAGAATTCAAAAACATAATATGACTATCATGTGTGGGTGCAATAGCAATAATTTCATTCTTAATATAAGGAACTATGGCAAGTTCATCTCCATAAGCATAATTCATATTGGCATCATGGCCACAAGCATAGCAAGCATCAAGTTCATCATAATGGGATATTTCAAATGAATCAACGGGATCATAGCAATTATCATGGCATTCATCCTTCGGTAAGAACGAAGGGAAATTAAACAATGTATGAGTTGAAGAGTTACTATCATTAGAAGGTGGGCACAGGTAGCTAATCCGTTCTTCCTCCTTTTGTTCTTTGCTCTTCTCATCATCTTTTTCATCCAATGAGCTCACAGTTTCATCAATTCCTTCTTCCATAGACTCCTGCAAAATATTAGTCTCTTCTTGGACAGCGGAGACTTTCTCAATAAATTCATCAACATCGGAATTGCACTTATAATTACCATAGCAATATTTAAGGATAGCAAAATTTTCAGGTCTATAAACTGAATCATCAAAATCTTCAAACTTTTCAAACAAAGATTCAATTTCGTAAGCACCCTTAAAAGCAACAAATTCTTCTATTCATTCCACATCATAGTAATCATATATACCATTAGCATAAGAAGCTAAGGTTTCATAATCATTAAATTTGCATGAAAAGGGAAGGTGTGGAGCGTTCATCCTAGAGCAACAACTATAATCATATCTAAAGAATAAATTCCAAGCATACCAGTGCAACATATGAATTTGATGCCATAAAAGTTTCCCTTTTGTGTCAAGCGATAATCCCTAAAGTATTTCACGTTGATCCAACGTTACTCCCATTATCAAGTTGAATGGGGTTTTCTCGGGATTATCAAAGTATACTGCATAATATTTTTCACATAACGAGCATCGAGGGTTTTAGGAGGTTCCCCATCTCCATGAGTAGCAAGTACAACTAATTTTTTTTGGTATTTCGTGTTCCATATCCATAACTAAACATAGAGAACAACTTAGAACAGGAAATCAAAACTACTTAGTGATAACGCAAACAAGCACACACGAGAATATTCACCCCACGCTGTTGCTCCCCGGGAATGGTGCCAGAAAAAGGTCTTGATAACCCACAAGTATAGGGGATCATTTGTAGCCTTCTTCGATAAATAAGAGTGTCGAACCCAACGAGGAGCTAAAGGCAGAACAAATATTCCCTCAAGTTCTATCGACCATCGATACAACTCTACGCACACTTGATGTTTGCTTTGTCGGAAAAAAGTATGAAACTCTTTTGTAGGTGTGGTGCTAGAACTATTTTGCAAGAATAAAACTAGAAGTACTTTGTAAGATAATAAAAGTTAGGTGTTTAGTAAAAGGGTTTTTGTCAACAACAAAGTTATTTGTCCCTTGGCAATTGATAACAAGTACCGGTAATCATTCTTGCAATTCTATATACGGGAGAGGCATGAGCTAACATACGTTCTCTACTTGGATCATATGCACTTATGATTGGAACTCTAGTAAGCATCCGTAACTACTAAAGATCATTAAGGTCGTGAAACCCAACCATAGCATTAAGTATCAATTCCTCTTTATCCCATACGCCATAGCCCACCTACTCGGGTTTAACCTTCTGTCACTCTCGCAACCCACCATAAGCGAACCATGAACATATTGCAACACCCTACAACGGGGGCCTCTCACGTTTGTGCGAGAACGGAGGGCATCGTAGGACAGCACCATAAATAAAATATACAATCATACCATCCAAGATCACAATTAACCCATAGGACAAAAACGGATCTACTCAAACATCATAAGATAACCATAGATCATTGGGAAATAATATATGGAGTTAAGCACCATGTTTAAGTAGAGATTACAGCGGGGAGAAGGGGTGTTTTTAGGGGGAGAAAGTTGGTGTTGACGGTAGCAAGATTGTTGATGTAGATCGCCGTCCCGATTGTTGCCCCGGTGGCACTCCGGCGCCACCGGAAGCGAGGGGGAGAGAGCCCCCCTTGTCGGTGTCAAAACCGGCGGATCTCAGGTAGGGGGTCCCGAACTGTGCGCCTAGGCAGATGGTAACAGGAGGTAGGGGACACGAAGTTTTACCCAGGTTCGGGCCCTCTTGATGGAGGTAAAACCCTACGTCCTGCTTGATTAATATTGATGATATGGGTAGTACAAGAGTAGATCTACCACGAGATCAGAGAGGCTAAACCCTAGAAGCTAGCCTATGGTATGATTGTCTATTGTCCTACGGACTAAAACCCTCCGGTTTATATAGACACCGGAGAGGGCTAGGGTTACACAAGGTCGGTTACAAAGGAGAAGATATGCATATCCGTATGGCCTAGGTTGCCTTCCACGCCAAGTAGAGTCCCATCCGGACACGAGACGAAGTCTTCAATCTTGTATCTTCATAGTCAAACAGTCCGGCCAAATGATATAGTCCGGCTGTCCGAAGACCCCCTAATCCAGGACTCCCTCAGTAGCCCCCGAACCAGGCTTCAATGACAATGAGTCCGGCACACAGTATTGTCTTCGGCATTGCAAGGCGGGTTCCTCCTCCGAATACATCACGGAAGAATTTGAATACAAGGATAGTGTCCGACCCTGCAAAATAAGTTCCACATACCACCGTAGAGAGAATAATACTTCCACAAATCTAATCTGCTGACACGTCTTGGCAACACGACATTATGTCATGGCCCGGTGATTATTCAAACCGTTTCCTTTAACTAGCCCCGCACATAACGCGAGGCGGTTTTTTGACATGTCTTGTCAAAGCAGAGATCATGTCCCCTTATCACAGTATTCTCATCAATACGGGCGTGGGTTATCCAACTGCGCCATCGATTACAGCGCTTGGGGGATAAGCGAGTTTTACCAGGCTAGTGGGGGCGCATAGTTTCGGCCGCCCGTATAAAGGGACAAGGATTCACCTTTTCGTCCACGCCTTCTTCCTCCTTTTCTCATCCACTTTCGCACACTCGAGCTCCAGCGCCCAAGTCCGCATTTCCCACCTCAACCTTCTCCAATCATGTCCGGAGCGGGAGGCAGGTGGATGGAGTCCTCCGTCACGGAGGGACACATCAAGAAGCTGAGGAGAGCCGGATACTTGCCCGACGGCATCACGCACCGGCTCCCAGATGAGGGGCAGCTCATCCCCACCCCCAGGCCCCCTGAGAGGGTTGTGTTCCTTACCCACTTCCTCCGCGGACTGGGATTCCCTCTCCACCCATTCGTCCGGGGGCTCATGTTCTACTACGGCCTGGATTTCCATGATCTGGCCCCGAACTTCATCCTCAACATCTCGGTGTTTATCATCGTTTGCGAGGCCTTCCTCCGCATCAAGCCCCACTTCGGCTTATGGCTGAAGACCTTCAACGTCAAGCCGAAGGTAGTGAGCGGCCGCCAGGCAGAGTGCGGAGGCGCCATGGTGGGCAAGATGCCCAACGTCACATGGCTCGAGGGCTCCTTCGTGGAGACCATAAAGGGGTGGCAATCGGGGTGGTTCTACATCACCGAGCCGCGCGACCCTAAATGGGCAGCGGCCCCCGAGTTCCGATCTGGCTTCCCCACACGGCTCACCTCCTGGCAAGAGAAGGGCATGTCCTGGGGTAGTTCGGTAGGCCTGACTAGACTCCAAACATGTATTCAAAACATGGTGAACAAGAGGCTCAAACTTGTCAACGTGGTCCAGGTCATGCTCATCCGCCGGATCCTCCCGTGCCAACAACGGGCTTTCAACTTGTGGGAGTTCGACCCGGCCCAGCACCGAACTCTGAACAGGCTCTTCGACACAACTCACAAAGATGCCTGGAAGGTGCTATTCAAGAGCGCCGAGGTTCCCCCTCCCACTACCGAGGACCGCAAATTCTGCGCGAAGCGCCAAGCCAGCGCGATAAGCTGTTTTACCTCTCACAGGATACTTGTTTTTCATAGTTTGACTTTATGCGGGATCTAAGCTCCCGTACCTTTGACAGGACTGGCAGGAGACGGCCGGACAGATCGACTGTCCGGCTCCTTTGCCCGAAGGCCCAGCAAACGCTCTCCTGGCGAAGATGCTGACTCCGGCTCCTTATACGGTGTCGAAGAAGGCCAAGGGAACCCGAAAGAGTTCCCGACGCCAGGCGTCATCGGACTCACCGTCTGATGACTCTATGGCACACTCCTCCCCCGAAGACGAGGAGGAAGAAGAAGATGCTCCCCCTCCAGGCGGGGGAGACAAGAAAAGGAAGGCCGCCCCAACTGGGGGGCGAAGGGTGCAAGAAGGGAAGGACTCTCCTTCCGGACAGCTCCACCGCCGCCGCCAAAGGCGAAGACGAGTGGTTGCCCAGAGCCAAGCCCCTAGGGAGGTCGTAAGTATTCGGATACTAGAGTAACTCATAGCATTCCTTTGTCGCACTGCTTTTCCTAACGCCGAATATGATTATGCAGGCCGCCACGAGCCCGTATCGATGTATCGTCGGACGGCTCCCTGAGCTCGTCGGATATGGATAGCGATCCACTTCCGACCGCCACCTCCCCTTGCCCTGCGGATGACGCCGAGGTGTTGTCTCAAGAGGCACCGGGTCGAGGGGACGGTCCCGGAGGCGCCTCAAGGCGACCTTCCGGACTCCGGGAGCCGAGGGGACAAGGCCCCTGAGGGCCCCGAGTTCGGCCCTCAGCCGAACACCGCGCCGGACCTCCAGCGGTTCCGGACTCGGGCAGGCAGCCTACTTCTAAGAGGGGCGAGACGCCTATGCCAGTGACCTCTGTCCATCCAGAGGCGCCGGACAATCTGCTCAGCGCTTCCATCGACGAGGAGCACCGTACTATTATGAGTGCGGTGGTCCAGAAGGTTCAGTCCGCCAAGAGCGGATTGACTGAAGCCTGTGCCAGCCTTCTAACAAGCTTTGAGGTAAGTGTTTAGAATATAGGAAAAATATTACCGCATAGACAGTAGCCCCTGATGCTCTGTTCGGTGTTCACAAAGAAAAGCCGAACAAAGGATCAAACAACATCGTAGGAGTCTAATATTAGTATGTCAATATGCATATGCAGGCTTCGCTGTTGGCATCTGCTGCACTGACTGCGGAGGTCGCCGCACTAAAGCAGGACCTTAAAGTGTCCAAGGACAAGCTCGGCCTTGATAAGAGGCAGGTCGAGGAGAACAAAGGTAAGTAATGCCTATTTTATGGATATGTATAAAAACAATGTGATTGCGAAATGACAGGATCATCATGAATTTGCCAGGGGCCGCGACCGAAGTGGCGACCCTAAGGCAAGCGTTGTCCGAGGCCGAAGATAAAGCGGCCAAGGAGTGCACCGAGCGGGAAAGGCAAGGGGCTTGGGTGGGTGAGGTGCAGCAAGAGCTCCAGGCTCCCGTGACGAAGCACGAGGCGTTGGAGCTTGACTCAAAAACGCGAGAGTCTGAGCTTGCAGCGGCCCTCAAGAGCGCAAAAAGTGCCAAGGCCGAAGCCCAAAAGGCCCTCTAGGTGATTGACGCGATGGACAAAATAGCGGCGGGTAAGGCATTCTATATGCAAAGAAAGCATGTGAAAGTAAATTACCTATTACTTACCCGAATCCGGAGCTCTCCAGGAGCATTCGCAGATTTGCCCCGCAGCGTGTTGGATGCCGCACAGTTTTACCAGGCCAAGGAGGGAAGCTCAACAGAGAAGTTGTTCTGGTCTTAGTATACTGGGACCGAACACCCGGTGCCTATGAGCGACCAGCTGAAGCAGCTGGTCGAGCTACACAAAGCGGCCGAACAGGCCATGAAGGGCTTTATAGTCCGGTTGTGGCCTGGCGACGCCCTTCCGAACAGCTACTTCGGCCTGGTGAGGCGGCTTGTGGACGCCTGCCCACGGTTGGAGGTCGTCAAGCAGTTTGTCTGCATCGAAGGTGCACGCCGGGCTTTCGCCCGCGTGAAGGTGCAATGGGCCAAGCTAGACGTCGTGAAGCTGATCAAGGAGGGACCGCCACAGGGCAAGGAGCATCGCACCCCCGAAATTTATTATGAGGGTGTCCTGAAGGGTGCCCGTCTTGTAGCGGACGAATGTTCAAAGGATGTAATATTTGAGTAAACTTGCTCGTGTGATCCTGTATGATGAAAACTTGTTTCATATGCGCTATGCAACGCTTGTTTGAATTTAAAATATTACCTTCTGTTTGGCTGTTTATCCAATCTGAGAGATGGCTAGTCCTCGGCTTCTGCCCCCATGCTGCGAGTGCTGGGGTGTTCGGGATAAACCTGAGCACTCTTGTTCCCATTGTTGGGTCCTTCAAGGGAGGTGCTCAGCACAACGAACAAGGCAACCGGACTAACAATGCTTTATCACTCTCACTTAGCCATAGAATTCTATAATTTTAAATTTCGGCAAAGCCCCTGGTGTTCGGAAGGCCGAATTCGGGGCGCGATACACGCCTTTAAGCCGGACAGGACCGGCTCCTCGCTCTAAGCGGCATAAGTCTTTAGGGACTCGAAACCTCACCGAACAGCGACCAGTCTCTCGCCTTATCATGATAGTCAGTTTTAGCTTTCTCTACTGAGGTGCTTAGCCTAGCAAAACCGGGGCACAATCGCAGTAGTTCTCCTAGCGCTACCTTGGCCGATTGAGCGGAATGTAAGGTACCAAAACATAGGAGCCGGGCAAACCCAACATTTGACCAAAGACATGATTCGGAGCTGATGCATATAATGCTATAAGTTCGGTATGCCGCACTTGTGAAAGTGTTCGGACTTCTCACACCATATTGTGGGGTACTTAAGCCCCTGGTGTGGTGGTCGTACCAAAGTGTACGGTTGCAAGGCGTCATTAATGAACACACACACACACACACACATATATATATATAAAACAAGAATGCAATAATAGTCGTAATATTATGCGTTGTTTATTCAAAGAGGTGCGTTAAAGCAGAATGATACAGATAGTGCGATAAGCAAAAAGTAGGACTATGTCCCTTCCAAGGGCAAGCTGAGGAATAGTATTAAAGCAAATATTTCACTCGTTGTCGTAATCCACCTGGGAGTTCCGTGGTGTGACGTAGCTTTCTGCCTCTCTTGGTTGCTGCATCATGTGTTCGTCAATCATGCTGCCGGACAAGGTTTCCAGAGATTAAAGTCCTGAAAGAGAAAAATAACAAAGCGGGAAGCCCCTAGTGCGGTTTAGGCCGCGTCTTGGAGCGTGCCGTAGTTGTGCCCCCCTCCCCACCTGTGCCCATGGTATTTTTAATGCGTGATTATGTATGCGTGGCACGAATTTCGCCGTTTGGCTTGGGCCAGGGTGGGGGCCACATTGCTATGCAAGCTCAGACCGTGCCAGGCGGTCTAGTTGCCGATTACTCCGAGCGCGTTTGAAGGTGTACGAGTCTTGAAACGCTGAACTGGTGGATTGCCTTGAGAGGCTGCTTTGGGCTTCTGCTGCGAGGGCTACAGTGTGCTCCTCCGTGCGGAGAGAGCGCTCTGTGTTTCCGTTAACTGTGATGACCCCCCGGGGTCCTGGCATCTTGAGCTTGAGGTATGCATAATGCGGTACCACATTGAATCTCGCAAATGTGGTTCGCCCGAGCAGTGCATGATAGCCACTGCGAAACGGGACTATATCGAAGATTAATTCTTCGCTTCGGAAGTTATCCGGGGATCCGAAGACCACTTCCAGTGTAATTGAGCCTGTGCAATGGGCCTCTACACCTGGAATGACGCCTTTAAAGGTCATTTTTGTGGGTTTGATCCTTGAGGGGTCTATACCCATTTTGCGCACTGTGTCCTGGTAAAGCAGGTTTAGGCTGCTGCCGCCATCCATAAGGACTCGAGTGAGGTGAAATCCGTCAATGGTTGGGTCTAAGACCAGTGCGGCGAATCCGCCGTGACGGATACTAGTGGGGTGGTCCCTGCGATCGAAGGTGATCGGGCAGGAGGACCATGGGTTGAACTTTGGGGCGACCGGATCCAACGCATATACGTCCCTGAGCGCACGCTTCCGCTCCCTCTTGGGGATGTGGGTTGCGTATATCATGTTCACAGTCTGCACTTGTGGGGGGGAACCTCTTCTGTCCTCCGGTGTTCGGCTGTCGGGGCTCCTCTTCGTCATTGCTGTGTGACCCCTTATCTTTATCTTCGGCAATTAACTTGCTGGCCTGCTTGAACACCCAGCATTCCCTGTTGGTGTGGTTAGCTAGCTTGTCAGGGGTACCGTGTATTTGACACGAGCGATCGAGTATGCGGTCCAAACTGGACGGGCCCAGAGTGCTTCTTTTAAATGGCTTTTTCCGCAGACCGGGTTTAGAGCCTTTGAATCCGGCATTGACTGTCGTATCCTCAGTAGTATCGCTGTTAATGTGGTGCTTATGTTTGTTGCGACGTGACCTGCTATTGCCGCCCTTGGTATCCGAAGTACCATGGTTTTTTGATATGTTGTTACTGCGAGCCAGCCAGCTGCCTTCTCCCACACAAAAGTGGGTCATGAGTGTCGTGAGGGCAGCCATAGATTTCGGCTTTTCCTGTCCAAGGTGCCGGGCAAGCCACTCGTCGCGGATGTTATGCTTGAAGGCTGCTAGGGCCTCTGCATCCAGACAAACGACGATTTGATTTTTCTTTGTTAGGAACCGTGTCCGGAATTGCCTGGCCGATTCTTCTGTCTGCTGAATTATGTGGCTCAAGTCATCGGCGTCTGGTGGTCGCACATAAGTGCCCTGAAATTTGTCGAGAAATGCGGCTTCCAGATCTTCCCAACAGCTAATGGACTCTGCTGGCAAGCTGTTAAGCCAATGCCGTGCTGGTCCTTTGAGCTTTAGTGGGAGGTATTTGATGGCATGTAAGTCATCGCCGCGGGCCATGTGGATGTGGAGGAGGAAATCCTCAATCCATACCGCAGGATCTGTTGTGCCGTCGTATGATTCAATATTTACGGGTTTGAAACCCTCTAGGATTTGATGATCCATTACTTCATTTGTGAAGCATAGGGGGTGTGCGGCGCCTCTGTATTGGGCTATATCGCGATGCAGCTCAAATGGGTCTTGCTCGCAGTGTTCGGCCCGGCCAGATTGACTCTTACTGTATCCGGCGTGACGTTTATCGTCTCGCATAGTGGCGCGCCCTCGTGATCCGTAGATCGATCTTGCATGTTTTTCTTTGTCCTCCAATACGTCTCGCGGGTCTGGCGTATTTCCCCATGCCTTTTTATTTGAATGGCGTCGGGGTGCAGGCTGAGTTTTTGGCTGGAATGCCTCTCTATCGCGGCCACGAGGTGGCCGATCAGCCGGGTCATACGCTTGTTCCTCCTGTCGGGGTAGCAACCTGCATTTTGGGTAACTCTTGGAGGGGCGCTCGGGTTTATATTCCTCGGCCGTGAGGACTTCAGTCCATCTGTCAGCTAGCAGATCTTGATCAGCTTGAAGCTGCTGCTGCTTTTTCTTAAGGCTATTTGTCGTGGCTATAAGCCGACGCTTGAAGCGCTCTTGTTCGATGGGATCCTCTGGCACGGCAAATTCGTCATCGCCGAGGTTTGCCTCGTCTTCGGAGGGGGCATGTAATTATCATCCTCCGCTTCTCCATCTGCCGCTCTCTCAGGAGGGCTGGCTCCTCCATCCTCCTGCTCTAAATCTTGCTGGAGGGGATTGTTGTTATCTTCGGCACTATCCAGAGTGTTATTATCTCCTGTGCCGGTATCACCACTTTTGCTTTGGCAGGACTTAGAGCAGCGCCACTGACATCGGCGCTTGGGTTGCTTCTTGGAGGGGTCATCCTTCGATGTCTCGTCGCCATTGCCTTCTTTGGGTGTGTCCACCATGTATATATCGTATGATGAGGTGGCTGTCCAGTGCCCTGTGGGTACTGGTTCATCTTCGTCTCCCGCATCATCGTCCATACCGTCGATGTCTTCGGAGTCAAAGTCGAGCATGTCGTTAATTCATCGACAGTGGCTACTAAGTGTGTGGTGGGCGGGCCGCGAATTTCTTCGTTGTCCGCATCCCAATCCTGCCGAACATAGTTCGGCCAAGATCCTCCTGACAAGGAGAGAGGCCTTAACGAGTTTAGTATGTCACCAAAGGGCGAGTGCTGAAAAATATCCGCGGAGGTAAACTCCATGATCGGAGCCCAATCGGATTCGCTAGGAACGGGCGCAGGCGGTTCGGAGTCCATGGACGGAAAGAGATCCGGCAGTTTGTCAACACGGCTCTTGTGTAGAGTAAGGTCGATGTTCGGCTCGATCGCCGATGAGGGTAAGGCCTCCGTGGCGGGGTCCATCCACCCGTCCATGGACGGCGCAACTGGCTCCGAATTGAGGGTCAGAGCGACTGTCGGTGCGATCTCCTGAACACTGTCGGATGGTAGAGCTAAATCGTACTCACCATGACCGCGTGACGCACAAGGCAGAGGCTCGAACCCGTCGAAGATCAAGTCTCCGCGGATATCGGCCATGTATTTTAAGCTTCCAAACCTGACCTGATGGCCAGGGGCGTAGCTTTCAATCTGCTCCAGATGGCCAAGCGAATTGGCCCGCAGTGCAAAGCCGCCGAATACAAAAATCTGTCCGGGGAGAAAAGTCTCACCCTGGACTGCATCGCTAACGATGATAGAAGGAGCCATCAAGCCTAACGGCGACGACATAGAGGAACTCTCAATGAAAGCACCAATGTCGGTGTCAAAACCGGCGGATCTCGGGTAGGGGGTCCAGAACTGTGCGTCTAGGCGGATGGTAACAGGAGGCAGGGGACACGAAGTTTTACCCAGGTTCGGGCCCTCTTAATGGAGGTAAAACCGTACGTCCTGCTTGATTAATATTGATGATATAGGTAGTACAAGAGTAGATCTACCACGAGATCAGAGAGGCTAAACCCTAGAAGCTAGCCTATGGTATGATTTTCTGTTGTCCTACGGACTAAAACCCTCCGGTTTATATAGACACCGGAGAGGGCTAGGGTTACACAAGGTCGGTTACAAAGGAGAAGATATTCATATCCGTATTGCCTAGCTTGCCTTCCACGCCAAGTAGAGTCCCATCCGGACACGAGACAAAGTCTTCAATCTTGTATCTTCATAGTCTAACAGTCCGGCCAAATGATATAGTCCGGCTGTCCGGAGACCCCCTAATCTAGGACTCCCTCACCCCTCCTTCTTCTTTTTCCTTGGCCTCCTCCCTAGATGGGAGGAGAGTTACCCCTCTAGTCCTTGGTCTCCATGGCGATGGACGGGCGGGAGCCCCTGCGAGATTGGATCTCCCTCTCTGTTCTCTTCTGTTTCACGTTCCAGATCTGGCCGAAAACCGTTTCTTATATTCCGGGAGATCCGTAACTCCGATTGCACTGAGATTTTAACACGATTTTTTTTCGGATATAAGCTTCCTTGTGCCCGAAGTAGAGCTCCAACTGACGTTCGAGGAGGGCACAACCCACCACCACACGCCAGGGACCTCTGGCGCGCCCTGGTGTCTTGTGGGCTGTGTGGGCCTCCTTTTGCGATGATTCCAACGCCCAAAAATCATATATATTCCAAAATAATTCTATGTAAAAAATTATGGCATTTGGACTTCATTTGATATGGATACTATGCGATAGAAAAAACATGCAGAAAATAGGGACTGTCACTGGGCACTGGATCAATAGATTTGTCGAATAAATCATATAAAAAGTTGGCAAAAGTATGTAAAATTTGAATAATATTGGCATGAAACAATAAAAATTATAGATATGACAGAGACGTACCACCATACATAAGTGACTAAGTCACGGGGTTGAAGGAACATGTCAATGAGAAAGAAGAACAAACCCGGTAACAAGGAGACCGGTATAATGAAGATGTGTATGACTCAAGAAGATCCGATATATCTCACCTCGGGTTATGTGAAGTCACGCGAAGCAAAGAGAATAGAAATTGATAACTGAAGGTTCACTCGAATGGCATTCGTGTACTCATAGGGATCAATATGGACGTCCATGGTTCCACTATTGGTAATTGAATGAAAGGGGTTTTGTTCATGTCTATGTCTTAGCGAACCTACTAGGTCGCAATATTAAGGTAATCATGATCTGTTGGGTATTTGTAGGACATGATTAACAAGGAAATATTTATGAAATAGTTTCATTACTATTCGAAATAGTTTTGAGAGGAACCGGAAGCGTTTCGGGGTCAGCAAAAGGGTTTTGGGGTTTACCGGGTAATACTAATAAATTATATATAGGTGGAAATAGTTCTGGTGATGTTAAATTAATATTAAAAGGCGCTAAATATGATTAGGAGTATTTTATATTTATTCAGATATCAACGGGCCTAAAAAGGCCAAGTGTTCGAAAGCATATTAGGCCACTTGGGCCCAATAAGAGGTGGTGCCCCCTTCCACCTTGTAGAAGGAAGGGGGAGGCCGAATTGGAAGGAGTTTCCCCTTCCTCATGACCGGACAAGGGGGGAACTTTCCCCTTGTGTGGCACCTCCTCCTCCCCCTCCAACCTACATATACTTGAGTTTTTGGCACTCTTAGATACACAAGTTTTTGGAGCCTCCTCTAGTTCTAGTTCTAGCTGATCCAATTAGAGCTAGATCTAGATCCTCTCTAATCCTCATAATTAGAAGCCTAATGTTGTTTTAATCTCCTTCCTCTATCATGGTTCACTAAATACCATAGATTTCAGGAACATCCCCCAAACTAAATCCTCATTATTTTCCTCCCACATTGATTGGAGTTGAGGTTTCACAATCATGGTCAACATGATAGCCTGGGAAAAGGAACTTATAAAGGAACTATTTTTCCCAGAAGATGCTTGTTACGTCAAAAAGTAATATAACATATCTCTCGGCGTACCTTTTTTTATAAAACCGCATAGCCGGGTTGCCTTGTCTATCGTAAATCTTTGCCCTCATAAAGGCTTTATAAAGCGGGAAAACACTCCCTGTCTACTACCGAGGAGGTTGAAGCCGATGGTCGGTCAAGAAAGTTTTGTACAATGCGGATCCGAGCATTAATGATGTAAAGTACTTGGATAGATATAATCATTACACATAAATTGCAAGTAAAGTCAATTTACTGCAGCCCATCTTGTAAGGAGTCAAGGGCACAATATCGCTGAGACAACCGAGCAGCTGACTAACGCTCTCATAATTCCTGGTTGGCATTGATTTCCTATCTATTAAGCCCCTTGGGGCCGACCTTGGCGAGCTCGGCTTTCGCTAGCTCTAGCTCCTTTAAGAGATCTTTATTCTCTTTCAGAGAAGTCTGTGTTAAATACAACAAATTTTTCTATCAAGTGGATATCAATCCTTAATTCGGCCACCCGAGCCTAAATTAAGGCTCGGGGGCTACTGGGCTTCGTTCTTCTCACTTAAAAGCCATTAAAGTGTTACATCGATCCCCTGACCAGTTGTTGCCACCCGACCAGTGGCTCGGGGGCTACTGCATTGACGATTCAATGCAGGCAATTTACAAAGTGCAAAAAGTTTCTGAGGAGATTATGATCCTTGGGTTGGTCGGTCACACCCAAACCGAGTCTCGAGGACTATGCACACCATGTTTTCATTCTTACGTATGATGTCGAGCTAGGAGTTGGTCCTCAGGCCGATTTCGCGAATTGACCTGAGTCTCAAGGGCTATTGGGATTTGTGGTTTCATGCTTTCCTTCACGTGCATCTCAGATTTTAGGCCGACACACACCTTGAGGGCTACTAGCTATACATCTCGACACATAATAAATAGCACCAATTAAAAAACATGTGCAAAAAACAGCCCATGGCCGAGGTGGTGTGCCACCTCGAAAGCAGTCCGGCATAGAGCTCGGATACAAGTGGTTGGCTCTCTAGAGGACGTTTTCGGCATTAAGCTCGGCTGAACTCCTTTCAAACTTTTTAAGACTGAGAAAATTTGTGACACCTCGGATGTAGATCGACGTTGGAGCTCAGCTGCAATAAGACAACTCGGATGTGGTCCTGCATTAGAGCTCGGATGCAAGAGGACACCGCCGCACGGGAAAAACTTCAAACCCGAGGTGTGGCATAAAAATAGCAAGGCATTGACAAAGTCCAAGAGCATAAAGGGGCTCCTCTGATGCCCGACGTATGAACTCTTCGGATACACCACAGTGATCCTTGAGATCGGACATGAGATTATTTGTTGAACCATTTTTCAAGACTGACGACCGAAGACGAAGAAAAATTCAGAAGAACCGAGGAGCACCCCCAACTTGAATACCAATTCAGGGGGCTACTGAAGGTGTCCTGGACTAGGGGGTACTCACCACGTCATCTCCTGACCAGTGAGTTGGGCCGAGGACCCCCATGGTGGTTCACTAATGGGCCACTTGGGGCAGACCACGACGCCTACAAGGAAGACTCCACATGACTTTGCGCACAAGATGAGGACTCTTCTAATCCCTAGGTCTTTGATGCATATATAAACCGATGCCAGGCTAGTTGATAGATGAACTCATATTCATTAGAACAATCTCGTTGTAGATACATGTACTCTGTATTACAACCATATGAATACAATCAAATGTAGGACGTAGGGTATTATCTCTTCCAAAGAGCCCGAACCTGGCTAAAATCATGTGTCTGTGTTACCATTGCTCCAAGACGCTTAGCTTAGAACCCCTACTAAGAGATATGCCGTATTTCACGAATCCCAACAAACACTCCCCGAAAAGTGATTACATCGAATAGAACTCCAAGAACATCAAGGAGAACATTGTATTCAAGATCAAAAAGAGAGAAGAAGCCATCTAGCTACTAACTATGGACATGTAGATCTATGGCAAACTACTCACACATCATCGGAAGGGCAACAATGTTGATGTGGAACCCCTCCATGATTCATTTCCCCTCTAGTAGAGTGCCAGAAAAGGCCTCCGGATAGGATATCTCAAGAACAGGAACTTGTGGCAATGGAAAAAGTATTTTGGCTGGCTCTCTGTTGGTTTCCTGGTTTTAGGGAATTTATAGAGGCGGAATTAGGTGAAACAGGTGAACATGGGCCCACAAGCCACTAGGGTGCGCCCACTCCCTGGGCGCACCATGTTACCTCGTGGACCCCTCCTTCTTCTGGCCCTCTCCCGAAGCTTCTAGGGTCTCTTTTGTCCAAAGAAAAATCTCCAAAAAGTTTTGTGGCATTTGGACTTCGTTTGCTACTGATATTCTGGAAAACCAAAATTAGGAAAAAACCAACAACTAGCACTGGGCACTAAGTTAATAGGTTAGTCCCAAAAAATGTTGTATAACTCCTTGTAAATGCGAATAAGGCATCCAAGATTGATACGTTGGAGACATATCAGCATCCCCCAAGCTTAATTCCTACTCGTCGTCGAGTTGGTAAATGATAAAAACGGAACTTCTAATGTGGAATGCTACCTATCATATTCATCATATAATCTTTTATTTTGTGGCATGGATATTTGGATTCTGGTGATTCAAAGCAATAGTATATAGTTTAACATGAAGATATAAATACTCAAGCATACTAACAAGAAACCATGTCTTTCAAACTATCAATACTAAAGAAAGTTATCCCTAGCCCATTATGCTCAGTCATTGTTCCATTCATCAAACACACTCAACATTAACTACGCCCAATGCAAAAGTATGATAATAGTGCTCTCCAGTTGGTGCTTTTTAAGAGAATATGGAGACTCAACATAAAAATAAAAATGCATAAGAGTAAAATAGATAGGCCCTTCGCAGAGGGAAGTAGTGATTTGTAGAGGTGCGAGAGCTAAAAGTTTCAAATAGAGATAAATTTTTTTGAGAGGCATGCTTTTCCTGTCAACGACACGAACGAAAGTTTCAAATATCTCCCATGCTAAAAAAATTATGGGTGGTTCCTAAAAAGAAACTAAAGTTTACTCCCCCTCCACCATTCTTTCACAATCCATGGCTAGCCGTATCCATGGGCGCCTTCCAAACTTTCGACTTTCCAATGGATAGTTTATTATTTTATTTTATTTTCCTTTTCATTGTAGTTCATTTCGGAACTGGGCATCCCTATTACCTGCCACTTTCTCGTGCAATGAAAAGTGAATAAATACTCATCGTGAGAATGACCCATCTAGCATGAAAGATATTGACCACCCATGTTGCTTCATGAGTGGTATGGGCATACAAAACGGATAGTTTTTTGAATGATTAGAGTTGGCACATGCAAATTTACTTGGAATGGCATGTAAATACCGCATATAGGTAGGTATAGTGGGCTCATTTGGCACAACTTTGGATTTAAGGTATTAGACGCACACACAGTATTCCTGATTAGTACAAATGGAGGCTAGCAAATAGATTGAGAAACAACCAACCGGAAAACAAAAACGGTCATAAACACACATTGAGAATAACTAATGCTGAATAATGCACCATAAGTAGGATATAACTTTGTTGCATAAATATTGACTTTATCCATGCATAGGGAATCACAAACCTTAACACCAATATTCTTACTAAATCATAATTACTCACTAGCATAACTCACATATTATCATCTCCATATCGCAAAACTATTGCAAGGAATCACACTTATCATATCCAATAATCTACATGAACGTTTTTATTATATCATTCTTGAATATTCATCCTATTGGGACCAAATCCATATCTTGTGCAAATTACCATTGTTATTATCAACTCTCAAAATAATATAAGTGAAGCATGATAGTTCATCTATTTCTTCAAAATTTAATCGCCTTCGTGCTCTAAAAGATATAATTGAAGCACTAGAGCAACTGCCTAGGTCAAAAGATATAAGTGAAGCACATAGAGTATTCTAACAAATCACGGAAAAGTGTGTCCCTCTAAAAAAAAGGTGTGTCCAGCAAGGATGATTGTCACAAACTAAAAAGAAAACAAGATGATTGTGACAAACTAAAAAGAAAACAAAGATTCATATAATACACGACGCTCCAAGCAAAACTCATATCATGTGATGAATAAGAAGGTGTGTCCAGCAAGGATGATTCTGACATGCGGTGGTCGGTATCTTCCATGCTAAGCGGGTTATTCTCAGGTCGAGTGTTTATTCACTCGCCATCGCACAAGAAAAGGGCGGTAATAGGGATGCCCAGTCCCAAACTGCAAACAGAAAAAGCTTACAAATAATCAAACAAAAACTCCCAATGGAGTCAAAACCTTTACTTTTATCGCTTGGGAACCACCACTAGCGTGCTTAGCATGGAAGATATTGATAACTGATGGCTGTGAAGTAAAGAAGAAGGGTGCATGTCTCAAAATATCATTTACATCTGTTTTAAAAACTTGAGCTCTCGCACCTCTTCAAATCAGTGCTTCCCTCTGCGGAGGGACTATCTATTTACTTTTATGTTGTGTCATCACCTTCTAAAACAAGCGCCAGAACCTAAGAGCACTGTTGTCATGACTTATGCATCGTGTGTAGCTAATGTTGGGTGCATCATGACTGGATCTTTTCTACCATGAATTACAATGTTTCACTACTTTAGGATGGTGCTAACGCGACACTACTATCAGAGACCCTTCGAGGAAACTGTGTGTCATGCCATAATCGCAAATGGTGGTGTAAAAAACCCGTCAAAAAGGTGCAAAAAGTTTGCGATGGTGGAGCCATCAAACACAGTTCAGATTTTAGTTGCGTGTGCAACGTAGGGCATACAGTTCAGTTCAATTAACTGTTTGCGATGAGGTGGAACAAAATAAACGGGCATCCATATGGAGGTGTGTACGATATACAACATACGGTTCAATCGGATGAATTGTTTGTGGTTAGGCAACACAAAAGAAACGGTCAGCCAGATGAAGGTGTGTGCGATATACGGCATGCAGTTCACTCGGATGAACTGTTTGCGTTGAGACATGAGAACATAAATGGTTCAACTGAACAAGATGTGTGTGATACACGGCAAACAGGTCTGTAATCAGAAATGTGTGTGAAGACCGATAATAACGCAGACGGTTGCTGCTAATAAGACGTGTGTGTTGTGCGATGGGATTGCATATAGAACAACATATATATATATATATATATATATATATATATATATATAGACACACACACACACGCACACACACACACACACACTTATAAGGACATGCTTACATAACCAAATTAAACATCCACTTACATAGGTGGCTACTACAACCATGGCATTTGCACACACCAAAGTAAACTATTACATGCATCATTACATAGGTGGCTACTACACACATGACATTTCCACACACCAATAAAGTAAACTATATATTACATGCATGATTAACTAGCATAAACGATCCTCTAATCATCATCTACTTCTTGTGACGCTTGCTCTGCTAGTGGCTCGATCCGGGCTCGTCGATTTGGGTAACGAGGCACTTCCTCATGTCAATGATCCGCCTGTGCATCTCGTAGCATGTGTACACGCTCTTGGCCGCGAACATGAGGTGAGGTTCATCCAGTTGCCACATCCAGGCCCTATGCCAGGATAGGGGACTTGTTCTCTGTGCATCCCGCTTCATCTTTTCGTAGTAGAGGTCGATGATGGCCGACGCAAGTTCGACCAAGGAGTCCATAGTGCTGCCCCAAACCCTGTAGTGGTCACGGATTTCAACAAGGTTCTTGTAGGCCAAGCACATAACACTGAGCGCTTTTACATTGTCGGTGGTTTCTGATGTCTACTACAAAACCTTCTTCTTGTAGACGTTGTTAGGCCTCCAAGTGCGGAGGTTTGTAGGACAATAGCAAATTTCCCTCAAGTGGATGACCTAAGGTTTATCAATCCGTAGGAGGCGTAGGATGAAGATGGTCTCTCTCAAGCAACCCTGCAACCAAATAACAAAGAGTCTCTTGTGTCCCCAACACACCCAATACAATGGTAAATTGTATAGGTGCACTAGTTTGGTGAAGAGATGGTGATACAAGTGGTATATGGATAGTAGATAAAGGTATTTGTAATCTGAAAAATATAAAAACAGCAAGGTAACAAATGATAAAAGTGAGCGTAAATGGTATTGCAATGCGTTGAAACAAGGCCTAGGGTTCATAATTTCACCAGTGCAAGTCCTCTCAACAATAATAACATAATTGGATCATATGACTATCCCTCAACATGCAACAAAGAGTCACTCCAAAGTCACTAATAGCGGCGAACAAACGAAGAGATTATGGTAGGGTACAAAACCACCTCAAAGTTATTCTTTCCAATCAATCCGTTGGGCTATTCCTATAAGTGTCACAAACAGCCCTAGAGTTCGTACTGGAATAACACCTTAAGACAAAAATCAACCAAAACCCTAATGTCACCTAGATACTCCAATGTCACCTCAAGTATCCGTGGGTATGATTATACGATATGCATCACACAATCTCAGATTCATCTATTCAACCAACACATAGAACCTCAAAGAGTGCCCCAAAGTTTCTACCGGAGAATCACGACGAAAACGTGTGCCAACCCCTATGCATAGGTTCATGGGCAGAACCCACAAGTTGATCACCAAAACATACATCAAGTGAATCACGTGGTATCCCATTGTCACCACAGATATGCATGGCAAGACATACAACAAGTGTTCTCAAATCTTTAAAGACTCAATCCGATAAGATAACTTCAAAGGGGAAACTCAATCCATTACAAGAGAGTATAGGGGGGAAGAAACATCATATGATCCAAATATAATAGAAAAGCTCGCGATACATCAAGATCGTATCACCTCAAGAACACGAGAGAGAGAGAGAGATCAAACACATAGCTACTGGTACATACCCTCAGCCCCGAGGGAGAACTACTCCCTCCTCGCCATGGAGAGCACCCGGATGATGAAGATGGCCACCGGAGAGGGATTCCCCCTCCGGCAGGGTGCCGGAACTGGTCTAGATTGGCTTTCGTTGGCTACGGAGGCTTCTGGCGGCGGAACTCCTGATCTATTGTTCTCCCGGATGTTTTTAGGGTATATGGAGATATATAGGCGGAAGAAGTACATCATGGGGGCCACGAGGGGCCCACGAGGGTGGAGAGCGCGCCCAGGGGGGTGGGCGCGCCCCCTACCTCGTGGCCTCCTCGAGGCTTCCCTTACATGCACTTCAAGTCTTCTGGGCTTCTTTCCTTCCAAAAATGGGTTCCATGAAGTTTTAGGTCGATTGGACTCCGTTTGGTTTTCCTTTTCTTTGAAACCCTAAAACATGGTAAAAACAGAAACTGGCACTGGGCTCTGGGTTAATAGGTCAGTCCCAAAAAATGATATAGAAGTGTATAATAAAGCCCATAAACATCTAAAATAGTAGATAATATAGCATGGAGCAATCAAAAATTATAGGTACGTTGGAGACGTATTAGCATCCCCAAGCTTAATTCTTGCTCGTCCTCGAGTAGGTAAATGATAAAAACAGAATTTTTGATGTGGAATGCTACCTAACTTATTTCTCTAAGTAATTCTTCTTTATTTTAGCAAGAATATTCAGATCCATAAGATTCAAGACAAAATTTTAATATTGACATGAAAATAATAATACTTCAAGCATACTAACTAAGCAATCATGTCTTCTCAAAATAACATGGCCAAAGAAAGCTATCCCTACAAAATCATATAGTCTGGCAATGCTCCATCTTCACCACACAAAGTATTTAAATCATGCACATCCTTGATGACAAGCCAAGCAATCGTTTCATACTTTTGATGTTCTCAAACTTTTTCAATCTTCACGCAATACATGAGCGTGAGCCATGGACATAGCACTATAGGTGGAATAGAATGGTGGTTGTGGAGAAGACAAAAAGGGAGAAGATAGTCTCACATCGACTAGGCGTATCAACGGGCTATGGAGATGCCCATCAATAGATATCAATGTGAGTGAGTAGGGATTGCCATGCAACGGATGCACTAGAGCTATAAGTGTATGAAAGCTCAAAAAGAAACTAAGTGGGTGTGCTTCCAACTCGCTTGCTCATGAAGACCTAGGGCATTTTGAGGAAGCCCATCATTGGAATATACAAGCCAAGTTCTATAATGAAAATTTCCCAGTAGTATATGAAAGTGAATACATAGGAGACTCTCTATCATGAAGATCATGGTGCTACTTTGAAGCACAAGTGTGGTAAAAGGATAGTAGCATTGCCCCTTCTCTCTTTTTCTCTCATTTTTTATTTGGGCCTTTTCTCTTTTTTTATGGCATCTTTTTTTATTTTTCGTCCGGAGTCTCATCGCGACTTGTGGGGGAATCATAGTCTCCATCATCCTTTCCTCACTGGGCAATGCTCTAATAACGATGATCATCATGCTTTTATTTACTTACAACTCAAGAATTACAACTCGATACTTAGAACAAAATATGACTCTATATGAATGCCTCCGGCGGTGTACCGGGATGTGCAGTGATGCATGAGTGACATGTATGAAAGAATTATGAATGGTGGCTTTGCCACGAATACGATGTCAACTACATGATCATGCAAAGCAATATGACAATGATGAAGCGTGTCATAATAACGGAACGGTGGAAAGTTGCATCGCAATATATCTCGGAATTGCTATGGAAATGCCATAATAGGTAGGTATGGTGGCTGTTTTGAGGAAGGTATATGGTGGGTTTATGGTACCGGCGAAAGTTGCGCGGTACTGGAGAGGCTACCAATGGTGGAAGGGTGAGAGTGCGTATAATCCATGGACTCAACATTAGTCATAAAGAACTCACATACTTATTGGAAAAATCATTTAGTTATCGAAACAAAGTACTACGCGCATGATCCAAGGGGGGTAGATTGGTAGGAAAAGACCATCGCTCGTCCCCGACCGCCACTCATAAGGAAGACAATCAATAAATAAATCATGCTCCGACTTCATCACATAACGGTTCACCATACGTGCATGCTACGGGAATCACAGACTTCAACACAAGTATTTCTCAAATTCACAACTACTCAACTAGCATGACTCTAATATTACCATCCTCATATCTCAAAACAATCATCAAGTATCAAACTTCCCTTAGTATTCAATGCACTTTATATGAAAGTTTTTATTATATCCCTCTTGGATGCCCATCATATTAGGACTAAATTGATAACCAAAGCAAACTACCATGCTGTTTAGAGACTCTCAAAATGATATAAGTGAAGCATGAGAGTTATTCTATTTCTATAAAATAAAACCACCACCGTGCTCTAAAAGATATAAGTGAAGCACTAGAGCAACAACAAACTACTCCGAAAGATATACGTGAAGATCAATGAGTAGTTAAATAATTATTTAGCTATGTGAAGACTCTATAACATTTAATAATTTCAGATCTTGGTATTTTATTCAAACAGCAAGCAAAGCAAAATAAAATGGCATTCTAAGAATGGCAAACATCATGTGAAGAAGCAAAAACTTGGGATCAACCGAAACTAACTGATAGTTGTTGAAGAAGAAAGGTGGGATGCCAACCGGGGCATCCCCAAGCTTAGACGGTTGAGACTTGTTGAAATATTATCTTGGTATGCCTTGGGCATCCCCAAGCTTGAGCTTTTGTGTCTCCTTAATTACTCTCATATCACGGTCTCCCTAAATCTCAAAAGCTTCATCCACACAAAACTCAACAAGGACTCGTGAGATAAGTTAGTATAAACCATTGACAAAACCTTATCATACTCTACTGTAGAAAATCACTAAAATTATTATTAAACATTTAATAATAAATGCCTCTGCATATTTAATAGTCCTATCCTCAAATAGAATCATTAAAGAAGCAAACATATGCAAACAATGCAATCATAACAGCAATCTGCCTAAACAGGACAGTCTGTAAAGAATGCAGCAACATCCATACTTTCCTAGCTCCAAAAATTATGAAATAAAATTCCCACTGTAGTAAATTTATCAGATCTTAATATGAAAAAGGTTTCAACATTTTATCACATTCTGACTTTTCTAGGTAATTATTGCAACAGCGGTAAACTTTCTGTTTTCAAACAGCAACATGAACACTTGTAACATAGGCATAGTAAAGACTATCAATGCCACTTTTATTGGAATAAAAGATGCAAAATATTTTTCTAAATAACAGAAAGCAAATCCTAAAAAAATAAATTGACGCTCCAAGCAAAACACATATCATGTGGTGAATAAAAATATAGCTCCAAGTAAAGTTACCGATGGAAGTAGACGAAAGAGGGGATGCCTTCCGGGGCATCCCCAAGCTTAGGCTCTTGGTCATCCTTGAATATTACCTTGGGGTGCCTTGGTAATCCCCAAGATTAGGCTCTTTCCACTCCTTATTCCATAGTCCATCGAATCTTTACCCAAAACTTGAAAACTTCACAACACAAAACTTAACAGAAAACTCGTAAGCTCCGTTAGTATAAGAAAATAAATCACCACTTCAAGGTACTGTAATGAACTCATTATTTATTTATATTGGTTTTAAAACTACTGTATTCCAACTTCTATATGGTTTATAAACTATTTTACTAGCCACAGATTCATCAAAATAAGTAAACAACACATGAAAAACATAATCTGTCAAAAACAGAACAGTCTGTAGTAATCTGGATCAAACGTATACTTATGGAACTCATAAAATTCTCAAATAAATTGCTAGACCTGAGGAATTTATCTTTTAATTATCTGAAAAATAATTAACTAAATAGAACTTTCGAAATAAATATGGCAGCAATTCTCATGAGCGCTCAAGTTTCTGTTTTTTACAGCATGATCAACAAGACTTTCCCCAAGTCTTGCCAAAGGTTTTACTTGGCACAAACACTAATTAAAAGCATGAAACCACATCTAAACAGAGGCTAGATGAATTATTTATTACTAAACAGTAACAAACTGTAAGGAACAAAAACAAAGTTGGGTTGCCTCCCAACAAGCGCTATCGTTTAACGCCCCTAGCTAGGCATGATGATTTCAATGATGCTCACATAAAAGATAAGAATTGAAACATAAAGAGAGCATCATGACGAATATTGCTAATACATTTAAGTCTAACCCACTTCCTTTGCATAGGGATTTTGTGAGCAAACAACTTATGGGAACAATAATCAACTAGCATAGGAAGGCAGAAGAAGCATAACTTTAAAACTTTAAGCACATAGAGAGGAAACATGATATTATTGCAATTCCTACAAGCATATGTTCCTCCATCAAAATAATTTTCAGTAGCATCATGAATGAATTCAACAATATAACCATCACATAAAGCATTCTTTTCATGATCTACAAGCATGTAAATTTTATTACTCTCCACACAAACAAAATTCTTCTCATGAATAATAGTGGGAGCAAACTCAACAAAATATTTATCATGTGAGGCATAATCCAATTGAAAACTAAAATCATGATGACAAATTTCATGGTTATCATTATTCTTTAAAGCATACATGTCATCACAATAAACATCATAGATAGCAACTTTGTTCTCATAATCAATTGGAACCTCTTTCGAAATAGTGGATTCATCACAAAATAAAGTCATGACCTCTCCAAATCCACTTTCATCAATATAATCATCATAAATACGAGGCATGCTTTCATCATAATAAATTTTCTCATCAAAACTTGGGGAACAAAAAATATCGGCTTCATCAAATATAGCTTCCCCAAGCTTGTGGCTTTGGATATCATTAGCATCATGGATATTCAAGGAATTCATACTAAAAACATTGCAATCATGCTCATCATTCAAATATGTAGTGCCAAACATTTTATAGATTTCTTCTTCTAGTACTTGAGCACAGTTATCCTTTCCATCATACTCACGAAAGATATTAAAAAGGTGAAGCATATGAGACAAACTCAATTCCATTTTTTATAGTTTTCTAAACTAGTGATAAAACAAGAAACTAAAAGACTCGATTGCAAGATCTACAAATATACCTTCAAGCACTCACCTCCCCGGCAACGGCGCCAGAAAAGAGCTTTATGTCTACTACACAACCTTCTTCTTGTAGACGTTGTTGGGCCTCCAAGTCAGAGGTTTGTAGGACAGTAGCAAATTTCCCTCAAGTGGATGACCTAAGGTTTATCAATCCGTAGGAGGCGTAGGATGAAGATGGTCTCTCTCAAGCAACCCTACAACCAAATAACAAAGAGTCTCTTGTGTCCCCAACACACCCAATACAATGGTAAATTGTATAGGTGCACTAGTTCGGCGAAGAGATGGTGATACAAATGGTATATGGATAGTAGATAAAGGTATTTGTAATCTGAAAATATAAAAACAGCAAGGTAACTAATGATAAAAGTGAGCGTAAATGGTATTGCAATGCATTGAAACAAGGCCTAGGGTTCATACTTTCACTAGTGCAAGTCCTCTCAACAATAATAACATAATTAGATCATATAACAATCCCTCAACATGCAACAAAGAGTCACTCCAAAGTCACTAATAGCGGAGAACAAACGAAGAGATTATGGTAGGGTTCGAAACCACCTCAAAGTTATTCTTTCCCATCAATCCGTTGGGCTATTCCTATAAGTGTCACAAACATCCCTAGAGTTCGTACTGGAATAACATCTTAAGAGACAAATCAACCAAAACCTTAATGTCACCTAGATACTCCAATGTCACCTCAAGTATCCGTGGGTATGATTATATGATATGCATCACACAATCTCATATTCATCTATTCAACCAACACATAGAACCTCAAAGAGTGCCCCAAAGTTTCTACTGGAGAATCACGATGAAAACATGTGCCAAACCCTATGCATAGGTTCATGGGCGGAACCCGCAAGTTGATCACCAAAACATACATCAAGTGAATCACGTGGTATCCCATTGTCACCACAGATACGCACGGCAAGACATACATCAAGTGTTCTCAAATCTTTAAAGACTCAATCCGATAAGATAACTTCAAAGGGGAAACTCAATCCATTACAAAAGAGTAGAGGGGGGAAGAAACATCATAGGATCCAAATATAATAGCAAAGCTCGCGATACATCAAGATCGTATCACCTCAAGAACACGAGAGAGAGAGAGAGAGAGAAAGAGAGAGATCAAAAACATAGCTACTGGTACATACCCTCAGCCCTGGGCTCGTGGCCTCCTCGAGGCTTCCCTTACATGCACTTCAAGTCTTCTGGGCTTCTTTCCTTCCAAAAATGGGTTCCGTGAAGTTTTAGGTCGATTGGATTACGTTTGGTTTTCCTTTTCTTTGAAACCCTAAAACATGGTAAAAATAGAAACTGGCACTGGGCTCTGGGTTAATAGGTCAGTCCCAAAAAAATGATATAAAAGTGTATAATAAAGCCCATAAACATCTAAAACAGTAGATAATATAGCATGGAGCAATCCAAAGTTATAGATACGTTGGAGACGTATCAGTTTCCACCGTGGCAAACTTGTAGTCGGTGCTGTTGACAAAACTGTTGAAATGGTCGCATGGCTCTGTGGCCATGCAGTAGTGGTAGATGAGGACATGATGGCGCACACACAACTGGGCAACGGCAACCTTCTGATCTATGCCGGGACGACCGGAGGTGTACTGGAGGTCTATGCCGACCACCTTGTACTTGTCTCGAGCAAGCAACTGCTCAACGTTGTTGATGTAGTCGTCCACCACGGCCGGGTCAATGGTGTACACCACCGAGAGATCCGTCTCCCTTTTGTGGGTCTCCACTCTATGCTCGTCGAACTCCATTGGAGCGCTGCTAGACATCCCCTCTCTATGCATCGTCGTGGGTGTGCTTGTTGTGCTGTGGGGCACGATCGAAAGGTTGAAGAGACTGAGGTTATAATGGCCGCGGGAATTAAAGGGGAAGCCGGACGGCCAGGAATATTGGCAGACCCTGATGGCAGTTCTAATTTGCAGCGGGCAACTCCATTGTACCGCACATAACTACATCGTGTGGCAACGCGTGCGGCGCAACCGCATGCATATGGGGCCCCCGACGTGATCGTGCACACGACCAACCGCTGACAGAGCACGCGCGGAGGGACGCGAGCAGAGTGCTCCGCGGTTGCCTCAATGAGCAACCATATACATATATATAGAGTGAGAGAGAGAGTAACACTATTCTGATCCTGGGATCAGAATAACTATTTGGATCACAATCAGCCCTATATAAGGCCTGATGGGACTTTCCTGATCCGTTAAAGCAAAAAACAGAGCAACCCGTCCGGCCCACTATCACATCCTGGACCGACGCATAATCTACCCACGACCTTCCTTGTCTTCTCCAATCTATCGATTCCTCCCATCTCCGGAACACCAGCGCCGCCATTGGCCTCCTCCGGCAGACCCGCCACCCGCCGCTGCGGGGCCTCCTCCCGCAGGCCCCGCCGTCGCCTGCCTACTCCCGCAGAACCCGCCGCCACCGCGGGCCTCCTCCCGCAGACCCTGCCGCTGCCGCATGCCTCCTCCCGCAGAACCCGCCGCCGCCGCGACCTCCTCCCGCAAGACCCCACCGCTGCCGCGAGGTTCATCCCGCAAACATGACGCCACCGTGAGCTTCCTCCCGAAACCCCGCCGGCGGCCTCCTCCCGCAACCCCGTCGACGACCTCCTCCCGCATCCCCGTTGCCGGCAACGCCAATGTGCATCCCTGCTGGATCCACCCGATCCAGTGCCGCCGCCGGCCACCATTAACCCCGCCAGGCTACGGCACCGGCGCCATCCACCCCGCTAGCCACTGTCCCCGCCTTCCACCCGTGACCCCGCGCTCGGCCAGCGTTGTTCCTCATTTGCACACCTCTGACTCACCATGGACGGTTTCCCCTCCTTTGCTCAAACTTCTTCTCCAACCACCGTCGTGCCATCCTGATGTTCGTTGGTGAAGCCCCACAGGCATCGTGCTCTGGATGTCATTGACGTTCTTCAAAAAAAGGTGACTGTTCCCTGTAGATTTTGCGAAACCACCATTTTCTTCTGTAATAAGTATGGCTGCAGTCCAATGTGTGGACTGTTAGCAGGCCAAATGTGTTCATTGATTGAAAATTGTAGAAATGGCAGGAGCTCGGATGCAATTCCTTGTGATGCGATCTCATACAAGAAGGTGAGAACAGAACTAGGCCCCACGTGAAGAATTGACAGACTAACTCCAATGGCAAGCATCATTCTAGTATTGTTGTTGGGCTTTTCACTTCTCTTCTCGAATGGACTATACATCGGATAGAGACTCGAAGCTTGAAGCTTATGCATCTGACACTTATGCACTTCCTGAATGCTTGTCACTCACTCCTGTTTAGAATGCTTGTTCATGACACAAGTCTGACCAAAAAAATAAACAAAGAATATCTTCCTGAATGCTTGTGGCAGATTCTTGTTTGCCTATGTTTAAAAATTGTGTCTGCAGAGACCTATGTGTTGCTGGTGCTCGCTACCCGCGTGAATATAGGAATGAAGAAGGTCACTATCAGGAAGGGGAGAATATCACATGATGTGCAGAAAGAAGGTCAGAGTTCAGAATGATGTATGTGATCTTTGTGCTGTTTTGGGGTGCATTTCCACATGGGGATGTGATCTTACTTCATCTTCCTCTTCATGTGGTGGACACCATGGCGAGCTCGCCGGATCACTGCACAAAAATGTTGTAGTTCAAAAGAAATTAGGATACAAGTTCAAGGGCCATGGTGAGTTAGAATTTTGTGTTAGGTTTCTGTTCATTTTCAACCTAGCGTGCCTTCTTGCCACATCTAACAGAAGATTCCAATTTTCTAAACATGTAGCATTTGTTTCTTGGGAGGTTGTCAGGTTTCATGAACATGAATCTTCTGTCGCATGTGTTTAGCAGTTACCTGGGGTTACTCAGCTCCTTCTGTCGGTTCACAAAAACACATATCTTGCTTTCATCCAACTTGTTGCAAGAAGTTGTTGCTTTTGTAAGGTTTCCTAGGAAAAGCTATTTGTCTCTGAATGCTAGCGGCAGCAGGCTGCACCACCCGGCGATGGAGTCGAACAAGCAGAAGTAGATCGTGAACGAACCCGTGGAGGTGGAGAGGCTATTTTTTGGTCGTTTGATTTTCATCTGAGAGCACTAGTGTTGCTTGCTAGCTTCCCAATGGAGCTTCAAGGATTGTAGAGAACTCGAGTCCGATAAAAGAAGTATGAAACTTGGAGGCAAGCTATAGTACATAAAAAATGTGTTTGTATTTATGCCTGAATAGAAATAAGTGAATTGATGTCAGCCAAAAAATGCGGATTTGTTGTGCGTGTGTGTGTGCGTGCTACACTGAATTGAAAAAGACTATTTTCTGTCATGTAGATCAAAGAAAGAACATAGAATTTTTAAAAATGTGGATATACACATTTTCTATGTATGAGCAAAAAAAGAAAAATGCATAGTTTTTTCCTTCTTTATTTTCATCTTTTTGATTGTGTGCTCTCCATGTGATTTTAAAAAATGTCCACAGCGAAAGAAAATGTGCCCTCTTCCCTGTGTGGTCTGCACATTTGGTTGCTCCAGAAAAAAGTGAGTGAAGTTCAAGTATTACTATTGCTGAAAAAAGTTCAAAAAAAAGAACGAGGTGTTCCCAAAGTCTGGTGCATTTGTCAACAGTAGAAGTTCATAAAATAATATGCTGAAGAGGAATGATAAAAAAGATATTAGTTTATATGACAACCCCTTCGAGTCCAAAAATGAAAACCAGCGAAGTTCAACAAAAAAACCACTAATCCTAGAGTTCAAAAAATAAAAAGAAAAGGTTAATACAAACTACGGAACATTCATGACATACGTATAGAAGTTCAGAGGGAGCTACAAGAGAAATTCAGAGAATAAAAAACTATGTAGGCACAAAAAAGTACAAACTTGTTTATTTCATGTAACAAATTCATTTGGACTTAAAAGTCGTGACTCAAGAGATGGGATGTGCAGAGAAGAAAAATCCATGATGTAGACATGAGTAATTCATGGCGGAAAAACCAATAAAAACCAAGAAGTTCAAATTAAATTAACATACCAGTTCAAGAACTCCATAGAAAATAATTTTCATGTTTCTAAATAAACTAGAAGTTCAAGTTAAAATAATGGTGTGGTTCAATGTTTATAAAATAAAGAGGATTTTTCCCGTTCCTAACCAATAAAACTAGGAAGTTCAAATTTAAAAAATGGTGAAGTTCGATGTCTATAATTTTTTTTGAATTTTTCACATTATTGAAAAATAAAACCAAGAAGTTCAAATTTTAAAACAAAGAAGTTCAAAAAAACTCGACTTTCCTCGTTACTTAACAATAAAACTAAGAAGTTCAAATTAAAAATAGGAAACACAAATTTTTTTAAAAGATTTTCCCCATTTTTTTAGAAAAACTACAAGTTCAGACTTCGCGAGAAAAAGCTATCAACACGGGAAATTTGCATGTTTTCAACAGCTTTCCAGCGGTATATCATTTGCTCAATTCCGGTAAGTGGTTGGGGAGTTAGGGGCAAAAAACAACAGTGAAAAAACAGACAAAAGTTCAACCTCTTCACACAGTGCATTTTCAGAGACTTTGTTTTTGCGATGCAGGCAGAACTCATGATCTCAGAAGTTCAGATTGATAACCGCCAGAAGTTCGCGTACTAGATGGTGTGCGTTTTGTATTAAAAAAAGAATGAAAAAGCAAAGGCTAAAAGTTTTGTTGCTAGAAGTTCAAGTGCTTGGCCCGAGATAGTTCAAAAATTCTTATGAGAGAGGTTGGTTGAACAAAAATACGTGACAGAAATTCAAGGTGAAAATAATGAGAAGTTCAAGTACTGCAAGGAATGCATTTCAGGTAAGAATAAAAGTATAGGAAAATAAAAGCTTAAAAGGTTTGTTGAAAAGAAGTTCAAGTCCTTTGTCCGGGGAAGTTCAAAAATTCTTGCGAGAGAGGTTCACCTTGTATTTCCATGTTTGATTTTTTCCGTATAAAAATCGAATACAATTCTTTACTCAAAATATAAAAAGGTGAAGTTCAAATTGAAATAACAGAGAAGTTCGGAGTTTATTTAAACCTAGGGTTTACCTGTTCAAAAAATAAAAAATACACCGCCATTTTTGCACTTTTAAAAACAACTCATAAACGAAAAAATGGTTGCTAGAAGTTCAAGTGCTCAGCGAGCAAAAGTTCAAAAAATTCTTGTGAGAGAGGTTAACCGTGTATTTAGATGTCCAAAAATACATAAAAAATATGTTGTTTTTTGTGTTTTAATATAATTCTCTCAAATCAGAGAGAAGTTCAAAATGATAAGAACCGGAAGTTCACGTACTACATGGTGTGTATTTCATATAAGAAAAATACAATAAAGTGAAACAGAGTGAAGTTCAAACAGACATGCCCCAGATGTTCAACTACTTCACACAGTGCAAAAAACAGCTCGTCAAAAACAGAGTGAAGTTCAAACAAACATGCCCCAGAAGTTCAACTACTTCACGCAGTGCATTTCCGTTCGCGATGAACGCAAAAATCATGATCTCGCCATTTTCTAATTTACCTCAAAACTACAAGAATATCATTTGTGTAAGTTTCAAGTCCTCGGTCGGAGATAGTTAAAAGAATTATTGTGAGAGGGGTTTGTACAAAAGGAGTAGCATTTGTGTAAAACTAACTAATGGATGAGAAAATTACAAACGAAAATACGTCACAGAAGTTCAAAGTGAAAACAGCATGAAGTTCAACTACTACGCTGAATGAATTTCAGATGAAAAACTTTTAAAATCATCACGAGTATGAAAAAATGATCAACACGGGAAAGTTATGTCCTTACAGCAGCTTTCCACTGGTATATCACTTGCTCAATTCCGGTGAGTGGATGGAGAGTTACGAGCAGTGGATGGAGACCTACGAGCAAAAAAATCACGTGAAAAATAGAGTGAAGTTCAGGTACACACGTCGAGAAGTTCAGGTTCTTCACGCGGTGCATTTTCGAAGAATTTGTTTCGCGATAAAGGCAGAACGCATGATCCCGCCATTTTCGAAATTACTTGAAAATGGCTAGGAATCAGAGAAAACCATCAACATGAAAAAGTTTCACATTTTCTGTAGCTTTTCAGCGGTATATTATTTGCCCCATTCCGATAAAGTTTGTAGAAACTACGGCGAAAATACGTTTTTCACCATTTTCGAAACTGACTTAAAACCGTAAAGAATTGGGAGAAACAATACATACCAAAAACTTTCGCATTTGTTCAAGCTTTCCAACACCATATCATTTGCTGCATTTGGACGCACGGTTAAAAAATTAGCTCGAAAATACGAACTCGGTAGGACTTGGACAATTTTCTAAATTACTCTTAAACCATTCAAAATTAGAAAAAAAACTTTCAAGATGAAAAAGTAGCGCATTTTCATAAGCTTTCCAACGCCGTATTATATGCCTCCATTGGATTAGCCGTTTAGAAATGACATCGAAAAAATGAACTCAGCTGTTCGGTTTACGAAATTTTATGTTTTTTCAAATTACTCTTTAACCATAGGGAATTAGAGAAAACTTTCAACATGTGGAAGGAGCGGTTTTGCAGCAGCTTTCCAACGCCATATTATATGCCTCATTCTGATAAAGGGTTTAAAAATGTGATAAAAAATACGATTCACATTTTTTGTGCAAAGAAAAAATGGTTTTCAAAACTGCTCTTAAACCACTTATATTTTGCCAAAAATTTAAGTTGGGACATGATATTGGTGTCCATAGCTTTCCAACGGTATATCGCAAGCCCCATTTTTGGCAATGTTGGCGGAAGTTCAACCTAGTTCACATGGAAGTTCAACGTACTACTAGCGGGGCAGGTCAGGTTGTGATCAGAATATTATTCTGATCCCGTGATCAGAATAGTTTTACATATATATATATATAGCAGTTGAACACGCAAGGAAAAGGTGTCCACAAGCCCAGCACGCCGACGGACGTGAGCAGAGCGCGTCAATGGTGTTACAAGGATTGACAAATGGCAACGTTACTAGATTAACAAATGTAAATCTTTCCAGTTTGACAAATGGCAACATACCCAACATGATAGATGCAAATCTTACCAAATTGTTTGTATGTGGTTGCACACAGGTCATCCAAAACAACTGTTTGCGTTGAAGGGATGCACAAATCCTGCGCTGTGGATTTTCTCTCGACTTAAGGGGGAAGACCATATCTCTCACTTTGCATACGGGTGTTCTATCTAAAACGTTTGCGATCAAGAGCTGCAGAAATCCTGCTCGGCACATTTTCTCTTGGCTTCCTGGGGAAGCTGTCAGTTTACATACAGGTGTTCTAACTAAAATGTTTGCTATCAAGAGCTGCACAAATCTTGCTAGGCACATTTTCCCCTGGCTTCCTGGGGAAATTGTCGGTTTTGCATACGGGTGTTCTAACTAAAACGTTTGCGATGAGTGTTTTATGTTTAAAAACCGTATTATACTATGGCTTGGGTGCCATTAATGTAGAGGACACGAGCAAGGCGGCCGGCCATGGAAGTCAAAGGGCACGCTTCCCGGTGAGCTTGCATGGCGTACAACTCGCACGCTTCTCGGTGAGCCTTGGCATTGGAGTAAAACTCGCACGCCTTCCGTTTAGTCAAGCACTCAAGCACCTGTCTGCACGGCACCTCCTAGCCTTTAAAAGAGTGAGGCGTGGCATCACGTGAATGGTTAATAGAACGCACACAATTTTAATTATACAAAACGTTTGAGATGTTACACTGGTAGCTATTTGTTTCAAAATGCCTTTGTTAGCTGTTATTCGGGTGCCATTCCATGATAGCATCCCAAGTTTCATGAATTTCAAACGAGTTTTGGATTTACTAGAATTTAAAAACAAAGTATCTCAACGTTTTGCCGGCAATCAACAGTGCCTTGGTGTTTGAAATTCATTCCAATTTCTTGCATGGGACCTAAGCATGCCCCGAAGGACACAGATTTGATTTTTCAACCAATATATATGCACCGGAGCTTGCGCATGTAGTTCAAATTTCAATTATGCACATGAAATGACTAGAAAACCCAGTTAATGTATAAAAATGTCCAAACGAACCCTGAAAAATTCCAAAAGTAAACACAACACTCCTGTTGTTCTATGTTGACACTAGAAATTTTTTGAAAGCAATAAGAGGCAATAGATATCGTTTCATCCCCAAAGGTAGCACATTCCCTACCAAAACCATCATGCTTGTTGTGAGAAGCTTATACCCAAACCTGCCCCAAATGGGACAAAATTTTTACCACGACATGTTGATGCCGCTCCGTGATAGCATGCCAAGTTTCATGAATTACATACAAGTTTTGGATTTACTAGAATTTAAAAACCAGGTATCTCAATGTTTTGCCGGCAATCAACAGTGCCCTAGTGTTTGAAATTCATTCCCATTTCTTGCATGGGACCTAAGCATGCCCCGAAGGACAAAGATTTGATTTTTTTCAGCCAATTTATATGCACAGGAGCTTGTGCATGTAGTTCAAATTTGAATTATGCACATCAAATGCCTAGAAAACCCAATTAATGTATAAAAATGTCCAAAGAACCCCGAAAAATTCCAAAAGTAAACACAACACTCCTATTGTTCTATGTTGACACTAGAAAAAATTTGAAAGCAATAATAGGCAACGGATATTGTTTCGTCCCCAAAGGTGACACATTCCCTACCGAAACCATCACGCTTGTTGTGAGAAGATAAGGTTTGTGAGAAGCTTATAGCCAAACCTGCCCCAAATGGGACAAAAATTTTACCACGGCATGTTGATGCCACTCCATGATAGCATGCCAAGTTTCATGAATTTTAGACGAGTTTTGGATTTGGTAGAATTTAAAAACCAGGTATCTCATTGTTTGTGGCCGAGTGACAGTGGCAGGGTGTTTGAAATTCATTCTCATTTCTTGCATGGGACCTAAGCATGCAACCAAGGACACATATTTGATTTTTGAACCAATTTATATGCACTGGAGAATGTGCATGTAGTTCAAATTTGAATTATGCACATAAAATGCCTGGAAAACCCAGTTAATATAGAAAAATGTCCGGTCGAACCCCCAAAAATTCCAGAATTGAACACAACACTCCCGTTGTTCTATGTTGATAGTCAAAAAAATTTGAAAGCAATAAGAGGCAAATGATATCGTTTTGTCCCCAAAGGTGGCACGTTCCCTACTGAAAACATCATGCTTGTTGTGAGATGCTAAGGTTTGTGAGAAGCTTATACCCAAACCTGCCCCAAATGGGACAAATTTTTTACCACGGCATGTTTATGTCGTTCCATGATAGCATGCCAAGTTTCATGAATTTCAGACGAGTTTTGGATTTACTAGAATTTAAAAACAAGGTATCTTAATGTTTGCGGCTGAGTGACGGTGGCAGGGTGTTTGAAATTCATTCCCATTTCTTGCATGGGACCTAAGCATGCAACCAAGGGCACATATTTGATTTTCCAACCAGTATATATATGCACTGGAGAATGTGCATGTAGTTCAAATTTGAATTATGCGCATAAAATGCCTCGGAAACCCAGTTAATGTATAAAAATGTCGAAACGAACCCCAAAAAATTCCAAAATTAAACACAACACTCCTGATGTTCTATGTTGACACTCGAAAAAATTTGAAAGCAATAAGAGGCAACAGATATCGTTTCGTCCCCAAAGGTGGCACGTTCGCTACTGAAACGAGCACGCTTGTTGTGAGAAGCTCTGGTTTGTAAGAAGCTTATACCCAAACCTGCCGCAAATGGGACAAAAATTTTACCACGACATCTTGATGCCGCTCCATGATAGCATGCCAAGTTTCATGAATTTCAGATGAGTTTTGGATTTACTAGAATTTAAAAACTAGGTATCTCAATGTTTGTGGTCGAGTGACTGTGGCAGGGTGTTTGAAATTCATTCTCATTTCTTGCATGGAACCTAAGCATGCAACCAAGGACACAGATTTGATTTTTTAACCAGTTTATATGCACTGAAGAATGTGCATCTAGTTCAAATTTGAATTATGCGCATAAAATGCCTGGGAAACCCAGTTAATCTATAAGAATGTCCAAACGAACCTCAAAAAATTCCAAAATTAAACACAACACTACTGTTGTTCTATGTTCACACTCAAAAATATTTGAAAGCAATAATAGATAACGGATATCGTTTCGTCCCCAAAGGTGGCACGTTCTCTACCGAAACCATCACGCTTGTTGTGAGAAGCTTATACCCAAACCTGCTCCAAATGGGACAAAAAATTTACCACGACATGTTGATGCCGCTCCATGATAGCATGCCAAGTTTCATGAATTTCAAACGAGTTTGGGATTTACTAGAATTTAAAAACTAGGTATCTATGATGGCGTCCCACTGAGGGAGTCCTGGATTAGGGGGTCTCCGGACAGCCAGACTATATCCTTTGGCCAGACTATTAGACTATGAAGATACAAGATTGAAGACTTCGTCTTGTGTCCGGATGGGACTCTACTTGGCGTGGAAGGCAAGCTAGGCAATACGGATATGTATATCTCCTCCTTTGTAACCGACCTTGTGTAACCCTAGCCCCCTCCGGTGTCCATATAAACCGGAAGGTTTTAGTCCGTAGGACAACATACAATCATACCATAGGCTAGCTTCTAGGGTTTAGCCTCTCTGATCTCGTGGTAGATCTACTCTTGTACTACCCATATCATCAATATTAATCAAGCAGGACATAGGGTTTTACCTCCATCAAGAGGGCCCGAACCTGGGTAAAACATCGCGTTCCCTGCCTCCTGTTAGCATCCACCTTAGACGCACAGTTCGGGACCCCCTACCCGAGATCCGCCGGTTTTGACACCGACAATGGTGCTTTCATTGAGAGTTCCTCTGTGTCGTCGCTGTTAGGCTTGATGGATCCTTCGATCATCATTAGTGATGCAGTCCAGGGTGAGACTTTTCTCCCCGGTCAGATTTTTGTATTCGGCGGCTTTGCACTGCGGGCCAATTCGCTTGGCCATCTAGAGAAGATTGTGAAGGAAATATGCCCTAGAGGCAATAATAAAGTTATTATTTATTTCCTTATATCATGATAAATGTTTATTATTCATGCTAGAATTGTATTAACCGGAAACATAATACATGTGTGAATACATAGACAAACAGAGTGTCACTAGTATGCCTCTACTTGACTAGCTCGTTAATCAAAGATGGTTATGTTTCCTAACCATGAACAAAGAGTTGTTATTTGATTAACGAGGTCACATCATTAGTTGAATGATCTGATTGACATGACCCATTCCATTAGCTTAGCACCCGATCGTTTAGTATGTTGCTAGTGCTTTCTTCATGACTTATACATGTTCCTATGACTATGAGATTATGCAACTCTCGTTTACCGGAGGAACACTTTGGGTACTACCAAACGTCACAACATAACTGGGTGATCATAAAGGAGTACTACAGGTGTCTCCAAAGGTAGATGTTGGGTTGGCGTATTTCGAGATTAGGATTTGTCACTCCGATTGTCGGAGAGGTATCTCTGGGCCCTCTCGGTAATGCACATCACTTAAGCCTTGCAAGCATTGCAACTAATGAGTTAGTTGTGGGATGATGTATTACGGAACGAGTAAAGAGACTTGCCAGTAACGAGATTGAACTAGATATTGGATACTGACGATCGAATCTCGGGCAAGTAACATACCGATGACAAAGGGAACAACGTATGTTCTTATGCGGTCTGACCGATAAAGATCTTCGTAGAATATGTAGGAGCCAATATGGGCATCCAGGTCCCGCTATTGGTTATTGACCGGAGACGTGTCTCGGTCATGTCTACATTGTTCTCGAACCGTAGGGTCCGCACGCTTAAGGTTTCGATGACAGTTATATTATGAGTTTATGAGTTTTGATGTACCGAAGGAGTTCGGAGTCCCGGATGAGATCGGGGAGATGACGAGGAGTCTCGAAATGGTCGAGACGTAAAGATCGATATATTGGATGACTATATTCGGACTTCAGAAAGGTTCCGAGTGATTCGGGTATTTTTCGGAATACCGGAGAGTTACGGGAATTCGCCGGGGAGTATATGGGCCTTATTGGGCCATACGGGAATAGAGGAAAGAGTCCAAAAGGAAGGAGGCCTGCGCCCCCCCTCTGGTCCGAATTGGACAAGGGGCGCAGCCCCCTTTTCCTTATTCATCTCCCCCTCTTTCCCCTTCTCCTACTCCAACAAGGAAGGAGGGAGTCCTACTCCCGGTGGGAGTAGGACTCCCCTTGGCGCGCCTCCTCCTAGGCCGGCCGGCCCCTCCCCCTTGCTCCTTTATATACGAAGGCAGGGGGCACCCCATAACACACAAGTTGATCCACGTGATCGCTCCTTAGCCGTGTGCAGTGCCCCCTGCCACCATATTCCACCTCGATCATATCGTTGTAGTGCTTAGGCGAAGCCCTGCATCGGTAGAACATCAAGATCGTCATCACGCCATCGTGCTGACGGAACTCTTCCTCGACGCTTTGCTGGATCGGAGCCCGAGGATCATCATCGAGCTGAACGTGTGCTAAGAACTCGAAGGTGCCGGAGTAACGGTGCTTGGATCGGTCGGATCGGGAAGACATACGACTACTTCCTCTACATTGTGTGATCGCTTCCGCAGTCGGTCTGCGTTGGTACGTAGACAACACTCTCCCCTCTCGTTGCTATGCATCACCGTGATCTTGCGTGTGCGTAGGAATTTTTTTAAAATTACTACGTTCCCCAACAGTGGCATCCGAGCCTAGGTTTTATGGTTTGATGTTATTTGCACGAGTAGAACACAAGTGAGTTGTGGGCGATACAAGTCATACTGCCTACCAGCATGTCATACTTTGGTTCGGCGGTATTGCTGGACGAGACGACCCGGACCAACCTTACGCGTACGCTTACGCGAGACCGGTTCCCTCGACGTGCTTTGCACATAGATGGCTTGCGGGCGACTGTCTCTCCAACTTTAGTTGAACCAAGTGTGGGTACGCCCGGTCCTTGAGAAGGTTAAAACGGAGTCTATTTGACAAACTATCGTTGTGGTTTTTTTGCGTAGGTGAGACGAGTTCTTGCTTAAGCCCGTAGCAGCCACGTAAAACTTGCAACAACAAAGTAGAGGACGTCTAACTTGTTTTTGCAGGGCATGTTGTGATGTGATATGGTCAAGGCATGATGCTAAATTTTATTGTATGAGATGATCATGTTTTGTAATCAAGTTATCGGCAACTGGCAGGAGCCATATGGTTGTCGCTTTATTGTATGCAATGCAATCGCGATGTAATGCTTTATTTTATTGCTAAGCGGTAGTGATAGTCGTGGAAGCATAAGATTGGCGAGACGACAACAATGCTACAATGGAGATCAAGGTGTCGCGCCGGTGACGATGGTGATCATGACGGTGCTTCGGAGATGGAGATCACAAGCACAAGATGATGATGACCATATCATATCACTTATATTGATTGCATGTGATGTTTATCCTTTTATGCATCTTATCTTGCTTTGATTGACGGTAGCATTATAAGATGATCTCTCACTAAATTATCAAGAAGTGTTCTCCCTGAGTATGCACCATTGCCAAAGTTCGTCGTGCCCAGACACCACGTGATGATCGGGTGTGATAAGCTCTACGTCCTTCAACAACGGGTGCAAGCCAGTTTTGCACACGCAGAATACTCAGGTTAAACTTGACGAGCCTAGCATATGCAGATATGGCCTCGGAACACAGAGACCGAAAGGTCGAGCATGAATCATATAGTATATATGATCAACATAACGATGTTCACCATTGAAAACTACTCCATCTCACGTGATGATCGGTTATGGTTTAGTTGATTTGGATCACGTGATCACTTAGAAGATAAGAGGGATGTCTTTCTAAGTGGGAGTTCTTAAGTAATATGATTAATTGAACTTTAATTTATCATGAACCTAGTCCTGGTAGTATTAGCATATCTATGTTGTAGATCAATAGCTCGCGTTGTTGCTTCCCTGTGTTTATTTTGATATGTTCCTAGAGAAAAACTTTGTTGAAAGATGTTAGTAGCAATGATGCGGATTGGATCCGTGATATGAGGTTTGTCCTCATTGCTGCACAGAAAAATTATGTCCTTGATGCACCGCTAGGTGACAGACCTATTGCAGGAGCAGATGCAGACGTTATGAACGTTTGGCTAGCTCAATATGATGACTACTTGATAGTTTAGTGCACCATGCTTAATGGCTTAGAATCGGGACTTCAAAGACGTTTTGAACGTCATGGACCATATGAGATGTTCCAGGAGTTGAAGTTAGTATTTCAAGCAAATACCCGAGTTGAGAGATATGAAGTCTCCAACAAGTTCTATAGCTAAAAGATGGAGGAGAATCGCTCAACTAGTGAGCATGTGCCCAGATTGTCTGAGTACTACAATCGCTTGAATCAAGTGGGAGTTAATCTTCCAGATAAGATAGTGATTGACAGAATTCTCTAGTCACCATCACCAAGTTAGTAGAACTTCGTGATGAACAATAGTATGCAAGGGATGACGAAAACGAATCCCGACCTTTTCATGATGATGAAATCAATGAAGGTAGAAATCAAGAAAGAGCATCAAGTGTTGATGGTTGACAAGATCACTAGTTTCAAGAAAAGGGCAAAGGGAAAAAGAGGAACTTCAAGAAGAACAGCAAGCAAGTTGCTGCTCAAGTGAAGAAGCCCAAGTCTGGTCCTAAGCCTGAGACTAAGTGCTTCTACTGCAAAGGGATTGGTCACTGGAAGCGGAACTACCCCAAGTGATTGGCGGATAAGAAGGATGGCAAAGTGAACATAAGTATATTTGATATACATGTTATTGATGTGTACTTTACTAGTGTTTATAGCAACCCCTCAGTATTTGATACTGGTTCAGTTGCTAAGAGTAGTAACTCGAAACAGGAGTTGTAGAATAAACAGAAACTAGTAAAAGTCGAGGTGACGATGTGTGTTGGAAGTAGTTCCAAGATTGATATGATCATCATCGCACTCTCCCTATACTTTCGGGATTAGTGTTGAAACTAAATAAGTGTTATTTGGTGTTTGAGTTGAGCATGAATATGATTTGATCATGTTTATTGCAATATGGTTATTCATTTAAGTTAGAGAACAATTGTTGTTCTGTTTACATGAATAAAACCTTATATGGTTACACACCCAATGAAAATGGTTCATTGGATCTCGATCGTAGTGATACACATATTCATAATATTGAAACCAAAAGATGAAAAGTTAATAATGATAGTGCAACTTATTTGTGGCACTGCAGTTTAAGTCATATTGGTGTAAAGCGCATGAAGAAACTCCATGCTGATGGGCTTTTGGAATCACTTGACTATGAATCACTTGATACTTGCGAACCATGCCTTATGGGCAAGATGACTAAAACACCGTTCTTCAGAACAATGGAGCGAGCAACAGATTTGTTGGAAATCATACATACTGATGTATGTGGTCCGATGAATATTGAGGTTCGCGATAGGTATCATTATTTTCTGGTCTTCACAGATGATTTGAGCAGATATGAGTATATCTACTTGATGAAACATAAGTCTGAAACATTTGAAAAGTTCAAAGAATTTCAGAGTGAAGTGGAGAATCATCGTAACAAGAAAATAAGGTTTCTACGATCTGATCGCGGAGACAAATATTTGAGTTACGAGTTTGGTCTTCAATTAAAACAATGTGGAATAGTTTCACAAATTCGTGCCACCCGGAACACTACAGCCTTATGGTGTGTCCGAACGTCATAGCCGTACTTTATTAGATATAGTACAAATCTATGATGTCTCTTATCGATTTACCACTATCGTTTTGGGGATATGCATTAGAGACAGCCGCATTCACGTAAAATAGGGCACCATCTAAGTCCGTTGAGACGACACAATCTGAACTATGGTTTGGCAAGAAACCAAAGTTGTCGTTTCTTAAAGTTTGGGGTTGTGATGCTTATATGAAATAGTTTCATCCTAATAAGCTCAAACCCAAATTGGTGAAATATGTCTTCATAGGATACCCAACGGAGACTGTTGGGTACACCTTCTATCACAAATCCAAAGGCAAGACTTTTGTTGCTAAATTCGGAGTTTTTCTAGAGAAGGAGTTTCTCTCGAAAGAAGTGAGTGGGAGGAAAGTAGAACTTGATGAGGTAATTGTCCCTGCTCCCTTATTGGAAAGTAGTTCATCATAGAATTCTGTTCCTGTGACTACTACACCAATTAGTGAGGAAGCTAATGATGATGATCATGTAACTTCAGATCAAGTTACTACCAAATCTCGTAGGTAAACCAGAGTGAGATCCGCACCAGAGTGGTACGGTAATCCTGTTCTGGAAGTCATGTCACTAGACCATGACGAACCTACGAACTATGAGGAAGCGATGATGAGCCCAGATTCCGATAAATGGCTTGAGGCCATGAAATCTGAGATATGATCCATGTATGAGAACAAAGTATGGACTTTGGTTAACTTGCCCGATGATCGGCAAGCAATTGAGAATAAATGGATCTTCAAGAGGAAGACGGACGCTGATAGTAGTGTTACTATCTACAAAGCTAGAATTGTCGCAAAAAGGTTTTCGACAAGTTCAAGGTGTTGTCTATGATGAGAGTTTCTCACTCGTATCTATGCTTAAGTCTGTTCGAATCATGTTAGCAATTGCCACATTTTATGAAATCTGGCAAATGGATAAACAAAACTGCATTCCTTAATGGATTTATTAAAGAAGAGTTGTATACGATGCAACTAGAAGGTTTTGTTGATCCTAAAGGTGTTAACAAAATATGCAAGCTCCAGCAATCCATCTATGGACTGGTACAAGCATCTCGGAATTGGAATATACGCTTTGATGAGTTGATCAAAGCATATAGTTTTATACAGACTTGCGGTGAAGCCTGTATTTACAAGAAAGTGAGTGGGAGCACTACAACATTTCTGATAAGTATATGTGAATGACATATTGTTGATCGGAAATAATGTAGAATTATTCTGTAAAGCATAAAGGAGTGTTTGAAAGGAGTTTTTCAAAGAAAGACTTCGGTGAAGCTGCTTACATATTGAGCTTCAAGATCTATAGAGATAGATCAAGATGCTTGATAAGTTTTTTCAATGAGTACATACCTTGACAAGATTTTTAAGTAGTTCAAAATGGAGCAGTCAAAGAAAGAGTTCTTGCCTGTATTATAAGGTGTGAAGTTGAGTAAGACTCAAAGCCCGACCACGGTAGAAAATAGAAAGAGAATGAAAGTCATTCCCTATGCCTTGGCCATAGGTTCTATAAAGTATGTCATGCTGTATACCAGATCTATTGTATACCCTGCACTGATTTGGCAAGGGAGTACAATAGTGATCTAGGAGTAGATCACTGGGCAGCGGTCAGAATTATCCTTAGTGAAATAAGGATATGTTTCTCGATTATGGACGTGACAAAAAGGTTCGTCGTAAAGGGTTACGTCGATGCAAGTTTTTGACACTGATCCAGATGATTCTAAGTCTCAATCTGGATACATATTGAAAGTGGGAGCAATTAGCTAGAGTAGCTCCGTGTAGAGCATTGTAGACATAGAACTTGCAAAATACTTACGGATCTGAATGTGACAGACCCGTTGACTAAAATTATCTCACAAGCAAAACATGATCACACCTTAGTACTCTTTGGGTGTTAATCACATAGATGTGTGAACTAGATTACTGACTCTAGTAAACCCTTTGAGTGTCAATCACATGGTGATGTGACTATTGCTGTTAAATCACATGGCGATGTGAACCAGATTATAGACTCTAGTGCAAGTGGGAGACTGAAGAAAATATGCCCTAGAGGCAATAATAAAGTTATTATTTATTTCCTTATATCATGATAAATGTTTATTATTCATGCTAGAATTGTATTAACCGGAAACATAATACATGTGTGAATACATAGACAAACAGAGTGTCACTAGTATGCCTCTACTTGACTAGCTCGTTAATCAAAGATGGTTATGTTTCCTAACCATGAACAAAGAGTTGTTATTTGATTAACGAGGTCACATCATTAGTTGAATGATCTGATTGACATGACCCATTCCATTAGCTTAGCACCCGATCGTTTAGTATGTTGCTATTGCTTTCTTCATGACTTATACATGTTCCTATGACTATGAGATTATGCAACTCCCGTTTACCGGAGGAACACTTTGGGTACTACCAAACGCCACAATGTAACTGGGTGATCATAAAGGAGTACTACAGGTGTCTCCAAAGGTAGATGTTAGGTTGGCGTATTTCGAGATTAGGATTTGTCACTCCGATTGTCGGAGAGGTATCTCTGGGCCCTCTCGGTAATGCACATCACTTAAGCCTTGCAAGCATTGCAACTAATGAGTTAGTTGTGGGATGATGTATTACGGAAAGAGTAAAGAGACTTGCCAGTAACGAGATTGAACTAAGTATTGGATACCGACGATTGAATCTCGGGCAAATAACATACCGATGACAAAGGGAACAACGTATGTTCTTATGTGGTCTGACCGATAAATATCTTCGTAGAATATGTAGGAGCCAATATAGGCATCCAGGTCCCGCTATTGGTTATTGACCGGAGACGTGTCTCGGTCATGTCTACATTGTTCTCGAACCGTAGGGTCCGCACGCTTAAGGTTTCGATGACAGTTATATTATGAGTTTATGAGTTTTGATGTACCGAAGGAGTTGGGAGTCCCGGATGAGATCGGGGAGATGACGAGGAGTCTCGAAATGGTCTAGACGTAAAGATCGATATATTGGACGACTATATTCGGACTTCGGAAAGGTTCCGAGTGATTCGGGTATTTTTCGGAGTACCGGAGATTTACGGGAATTCGCCGGGGAGTATTTGGGCCTTATTGGGCCATACGGGAATAGAGGAAAGAGTCCAAAAGGAAGGAGGCCTGCGCCCCCCCTCTGGTCCGAATTGGACAAGGGGCGCAGCCCCCTTTTCCTTATTCATCTCCCCCTCTTTCCCCTTCTCCTACTCCAACAAGGAAGGAGGGTGGGAGTAGGACTCCCCTTGGCGCGCCTCCTCCTAGGCCGGCCGGCCCCTCCCCCTTGCTCCTTTATATACGGAGGCAGGGGGCACCCCATAACACACAAGTTGATCCACGTGATCGCTCCTTGGCCGTGTGCGGTGCCCCCTGCCACCATATTCCACCTCGATCATATCGTTGTAGTGCTTAGGCGAAGCCCTGCATCAGTAGAACATCAAGATCGTCATCACGCCGTCGTGCTGACGGAACTCTTCCTCGACGCTTTGCTGGATCGGAGCCCGAGGATCGTCATCGAGCTGAACGTGTGCTAAGAACTCAGAGGTGCTGGAGTAACGGTGCTTGGATCGGTCGGATCGGGAAGACGTACGACTACTTCCTCTACGTTGTGTGATCGCTTCCGCAGTCGGTCTGCGTTGGTACGTAGACAACACTCTCCCCTCTCGTTGCTATGCATCACCATGATCTTGCGTGTGCGTAGGAATTTTTTTGAAATTACTACGTTCCCCAACAGATTGAAGGCTACGCCCCTGGCCATCAGGTCAGGTTTGGAAGTTTAAACTACATGGCCGACATCCGCGGAGACTTGATCTTCGACGGATTCAAGCCTCTGCCTTGTGCATCACACTGTCACGATGAGTACGATTTAGCTCTACCATCAGACAATGTTCAGGAGATCGCACCGGCAGCTGCTCCGACCCTCAATTTGGAGCCAGTCACGCCGTCCATGGACGGGTGGATGGACCCTGCCACGGAGGCCTTACCCTCATCGGCGATCGAGCCGAACATCGACCTTACCCTGCATGAGAGCCATGTTGTCAAACTGCCGGATCTCTCTCCGGCCATGGACTCCGAACCGCATGCACCCGTTCCTAGCGAATCCGATTGGGTGCCGATCATGGAATTTACCTTCGCGGATATTTTTCAGCACTCGCCCTTTGGCGACATACTGAACTCATTAAGGTCTCTCTCCTTGTCAGGAGGATCCTGGCCGAACTATGTCCGGCAGGATTGCGATGCGGATGACGAAGAAATTCGCCGCCCACCCACCACCCACTTAGTAGCCACTGTCGATGACTTAACCGACATGCTCGACCTCGACTCCGAAGACATCGACTCCGAAGACCTCGACTCCGAACAGGAAACACTGCCCACAGGGCACTGGACACCCACTTCATCACATGACGTATACATGGTGGACACACCAAAAGACGACGACGAGGAGGAACGGAAGGACGCAACGAAGGGTTGTCCCCTTGAGAAGCAGTCAAAGCGGCGGCGTAAGCGCCGCCCCAAATCCCACCTCGGTACAAACAACGATCACATAGACCCAGCGTTAGAGCAGGGTGAACCATCGCCGGACCACGGCAACACGGAGAATCAAACCGAACAACCTGACTCTGTTAAAGATAATAGTCCGGACGACATCACACCAGACAGACACCTAGAGCAACAGAATGCCCATCAAAGGCTCGTTCCCATCGCGAGGAGTCTAAAAAAGCAAAAGCAAAGGCTCAAGGCTGCGCAAGACACACTCCGAATCAGATGGAGTAAAGTACTCAACACAGCAGCGAAGTACGACGGTAATCGCCACACCAAGAGCTACCTGAAGCGGAAGTTGCTACTTGAATTTGATGAGGAGGCCTTAGATCCCCCGCAACCAAAAATTAAAACGGCCATCTGGCCGGATAGACGACCTCACGGCCAACATCGAGCGGCAAACAATGCCGCACATGAGCCAATACGCGATCCACAAGAGGGCTTGCATCAAAAGGACGGTGAAACCGGATCCATCTATGGACCACGCAAGCGCGCTCCAGCATACGATGCAACACAACAAACATCTGAACAACACGGTACACCCAGATACGGGGGTGCTGCACACCCCCTATGTTTCACCGATGAGGTGCTGGACCATGAATTTCCAGAGGGATTCAAACCCGTAAACATAGAGGCATACGACGGAACAACAGACCCTGGGGTCTGGATTGAGGATTATATCCTCCATATCCACATGGCTCGAGGAGATGATCTCCACGCCATTAAGTATTTACCCCTCAAACTCAAAGGGCCAGCTCGGCACTGGCTTAAAAGCCTCCCCAAAAGCTCCATTAGAAGCTGGGAAGAGCTCGAAGACGCTTTTCGGGCAAATTTTCAAGGGACTTATGTCCGACCTCCGGACGTGGACGATTTGAGTCATATTACTCAACAGCCCGGAGAGTCAGCCCGAAAGCTTTGGAACAGGTTTCTTACTAAAAAGAACCAAATAGTCGACTGTCCGGACGCCGAAGCCTTAGCAGCTTTTAAGCATAGCATCCGTGACGAATGGCTTGCCAGACACCTCGGCCAAGAAAAGCCGAGAACAATGGCAGCATTAACAAGCCTCATGACCCGCTTTCACGCGGGTGAGGACAGCTGGCTAGCCAGATGCAGCACCAGCGACCCAAGTACATCCGAAGTTAGAGATGGAAATGGGAAATCACGACGCAGCAAAAATAATACGCGCCGGAATAAAGAAGACAACCCGAAGAGCACTGCAGTAAACGCCGGATTCAGAAGCTCTCGGCCAGGTCAGCAAAAGCCGCCCTCTAAAGGCAGCAGAGACGAACTGTCCAGCTTAAACAAAATTCTGGACCAAATATGTCAGATCCATAGCACCCCTGGTAAACCCGCTAATCATACCCACAGAGAATGTTGGGTCTTCAAGCAGTCCGGCAAGCTCAACGCCGTACACATGGGGGAGGATACACCAAGTGAAGACGAGGATGAGCCTCTCAAGCAAGACACTGGGGAACAAAAGAAATTTCCACCAGAAGTCAAAACAGTAAACGTGTTACACGTGATCAAGGGGAGAAACAAAGCGGCACTCCCAGAGAAATATGCCCAAGGGCCTATCACCGCGGAGTCCTGCCACTGGTCGTCTTAGCCGATCACTTTCGACCATCGGGATTACTCAGCAAATATCCGGCATGCAGGATGGGCTGCCTTGGTATTAGACCCAATAATTGACGGATACCACTTCACACGAGTCCTGATGGACGGTGGCAGCAGTCTAAACCTGATATATCAAGACACAATCCGCAAAATGGGGATAGACCCAATAAAAATTTGCCACAGAATACTACCTTTAAAGGAGTAACGCAAGGCCCAGGGGCCCATTGCACGGGCTCCCTGCTACTAGAGGTTATATTCGGCTTCCCCGATAATCTCCGTAGCGAAAATTTAACCTTCCACATTGCTCCGTTCCAAAGTGGCTATCAAGCACTACTTGGACGTGAAGCTTTCGCTCGCTTTAATGCAATACCGCATTACGCTTCCCTCATGCTTAAGATGCCTGGTCCATGTGGCATCATTATAGTAAATGGAAACATTGAGCGATCCCTGCACGCCGAAGAGAGCGCGGCTGCCTCGGCAGTCGCACACTAAAATGGCCTCACCAACTAAAGCAGTCAATAGGTCGTCAAGACTACGGACACGGTTAGACGAGTCCGACACAGCTATATGTAATTCATACAGGTTTGACGGCCACACCCCTATTACAAATACAAGGGGCTCAACACGCGCAGACAAGTGGCAATTTTTACTCATCTTGAATTATACATGGTTTCTTTAAACCTACCTTTTTGCATGACAACTTTTCACCTAAGTTCCTCTCTTTTACAGATGACTATCGTGCTACACCCGTCCAGGATACGACACAATGAAGACACAGGCGCAGACGTGCAGCAGGGACCCGTTCCAAGGATTCTTTTTAGATTAAGACCCTGCGTAAACCTTTCTTACTGTCTCTTGTTGATACACATCCCTCGGATTCTCAGTACTATTGAGAAGGATGCTGGCGTCTTGGCATGTGGCAACATCAGAATAATGCACGTACCTGGACACCAGGGGCTTCTTACAAACGGCACTGTTTAGGCCCGGTTTATACCATAAAGACTGAATACCTTAGGGAGTGTTCGGCGTCACGAGTTTGGCCATATATGCATCAGCTCCGAATCATGTCTTTGGTCAAATGTTGGGTTTGCCCGGCTCCTATGTTTGGTACCTTACGTTCCGTTCTATCGGCTTAGGTAGCACTAGGAGAACTACTGCGATTGTGCCGCGGTTCATCCGGACGAGCACCTCAGTAGAGAAAGCCGAAAACTGACTGTCATGATATAGCGTGAGACTGGTCAACCACTCGATGACCTATCGAAATGATAGAATTCCTCCGCCTTAACGAAGGCCCGTTTCCTGGCTAGGCATGTACGCACCCCGAATTCGGATGAGTGCGCAGCCACCAGGGGCTATATAGTAGCCCCACTGTCAAACACCTATGGCTAAGTGAAAGTGTTAAAGCATTATAGTCCAGTTGCCTAGTTCGCTGCGCTATCGCCTCCTTATTAGGACCAAGACGTTGGATTAAGTGTGAACATGCGTCTTTTGTGAACACCCCTGCATTATATGTGTGGGGGCTGAAGCCGACGACTGCAATCTTTCAGGTTATACACATGTATACATAAACGGCCGCACGGGAGGCATCATATTACTTCCAGGCAAAAGTATAAATACAGACTCAATAAATTTCATAAACATTGTTTTACAATGGGAATACATGTCACTCAAACATAATATTCTTCGAGCATTGGGCCTCTATCAAACGAGCACCCTCAAGAACTTCTTCAAAATAGTGCTTGGCAGCCACTCGGCCTATGGCCAAACCCTGTGCCGCAATAGTAGTGGCATCCATCTCCGCCCAGTATGCTTTGACACGGGCAAAGGCCATCCGCGAGCCTTCTATACACGCCGACCTTTTCATCGCATTGATGCGTGGCACCGCACCAAGGAACTGCTGCACTAAACTGAAATAGCTATTTAGCTTCGGCTTTTCCGGCCACAGCTGATCCACAACAGACCTCATGGCGAGTCCGGACAACCTATTGAGTTCGGCCCATTCGGCTAGCTGATCAGTCAATGGAAGCGGACGCTCTGGAACGTTAAATTGTGACCATAATAGCTTGTCCACTTCACGATCTGTTTGATCTCGGAAGTATTTGGTCGCATCGACAGCGCTCGCCGCCAAGTCCATATATGCGTCTGCCGAACTCCACAGCCGATCCAAAGGGGCATACCATGGATCTCTGAACTTCCTCCGCAGCATAAAGGGCTTCCCAGCCGCAATATCTCCGGCTTCACGCAGTTCCTCGTTCTTCACTCTCATGGCAGAGCGGGTGTCCTTGGCCGCCATCATGGCCTTTTCGAGGTCTGTCGCCTTCGCTTGGTTCTCTTCTTCAAGGAACTAGCAACGGTCGGTACTGTCTTTTAACTTTGCGGCCATCTTGGCCATCTTCTCCTTGCTCTCGCAATTCGCGGCCTTCTCGGCTTTCAACTCTTCGGTCGCCTTTAAAGCAGTTGCATTACTACTCCTTGCTTGCTCTTTGGCTCGGGCAAGTTCCGCCCGAAGGGTCTCCACGGTGGCAGCTCCATCTGCAGTCACAACATATTAAAGATACTGGCATCATGCTGCTCTTACTATGTGACATTCACCAGAAAACATTACTTACCCTGTGCCTCGTCAAGTCGCTTCTTGACAAGCTTGATGTCGGCATCTGCCGCATCCAGTTGCCGCTTTAGTTCGGCAAACTCATTAGTCCGGCCAGCCACCGGAGCTTCCATCACCTGCACATAAAGCGGTATGGTTATTACCTGGGACTACGATCCTCTGTTTGCCGCCATTCTTGGTGACAACCAGAGTCTCAGGGGCTACTATCTACACAGGGCACACCTAAAAATGTGCAGTACCACCAGAAATGTACATCATTTTACGTACCTCAAACCCGTCAGTAGACTCATAAAGGCATCATGCAACCCACTTTCAGCGGATGAAATCCTTTCCATCACCGTACCCATTGATGTCAACTACACAACCTTCTTCTTGTATATGTTGTTGGGCCTCCAAGTGCAGAGGTTTGTAGGACAGTAGCAAATTTCCATCAAGTGGATGACCTAAGGTTTATCAATCCGTAGGAGGCGTAGGATGAAGATGGTCTCTCTCAAGCAACCCTGCAACCAAATAACAAAGAGTCTCTTGTGTCCCCAACACACCCAATACAATGGTAAATTGTATAGGTGCACTAGTTCGGCGAAGAGATGGTGATACAAGTGGTATATGGATGATAGATAATAGTATTTGTAATCTGAAATTATAAAAACAGCAAGGTAACTAATGGTAAAAGTGAGCATAAATGGTATTGCAATGATAGTAAACAAGGCCTAGGGTTCATACTTTCGCTAGTGTAAGTTCCCTCAACAATGATAACATAATTAGATCACATAACTATCCCTCAACATGCAACAAAGAGTCACTCCAAAGTCACTAATAGCGGAGAACGAACGAAGAGATTATGGTAGGGTACGAAACCACCTCAAAGTTATTCTTTCCAATCAATCCGTTGGGCTATTCCTATAGGTGTCACAAACAGCCCTAGAGTTCGTACTAGAATAACACCTTAAGACACAAATCAACCAAAACCCTAATGTCACATAGATACTCCAATGTCACCTCAAGTATCCGTGGGTATGATTATACGATATGCATCACACAATCTCAGATTCATCTATTCAACCAACACAAAGGACCTCAAAGAGTGCCCCGAAGTTCTACCGGAGAATCACGACGAAAACGTGTGCCAACCCCTATGCATAGGTTCATGGGCGGAACCCGCAAGTTGATCACCAAAACATACATCAAGTGAATCACGTGGTATCCCATTGTCACCATAGATACGCATGGCAATACATACATCAAGTGTTCTCAAATCTTTAAAGACTCAATCCGATAAGATAACTCCAAAGGGGAAACTCAATTCATTACAAGAGAAGAGGGGGAGGAGAAACATAGGATCCAACTATAATAGCAAAGCTCGCGATACATCAAGATCGTGCCAAATCAAGAACACGAGAGAGAGAGAGATCGATCAAACACATAGCTACTGGTGCATACCCTCAGCCCCGAGGGAGAACTACTCCCTCCTCGTCATGGAGAGCACCGGGATGATGAAGATGGCCACCGGAGAGGGATTACCCCCTCCGGCAGTGTGCCGGAACGGGTCTAGATTGGTTTTCGGTGGCTACGGAGGTTTCTGGCAGTGGAACTCCCGATCTAATCTTTGTTCTAGAAGTTTTACGATACGTAGGTATATATGGGTACAAGGGGTACGTCCGTGGACCCAAGGGGGGCCACGAGGCAGGGGGGCACGCCCCTACCCTCGTGAGCACCTCCTTCATCTTCTGACCTAGGGTCCAAGTCTATCTGGTAGGTTTGCTTCCAAAAATAACTTCTCCAGTTGATTTCGTTCCGTTTCGACTCCGTCTGATATTCCTTTTCTTCGAAACACTGAAATAGGCATAAAATAGCAAATCTGGGCTGGGCCTCCGGTTCATAGGTTAGTCCCAAAAATAATATAAAAGTGGAAAATAAAGCCCAATATTGCCCAAAACAGTAGATAATATAGCATGGAGCAATAAAAAATTATAGATACGTTGGAGACGTATCAAGCATCCCCAAGCTTAATTCCTGCTCGTCCTCGAGTAGGTAAATGATAAAAAGATAATTTTTGATGTGGAATGCTAGTTGGCATAATTTCAATGTAATTCTTCTTACTTGTGATATGAATATTTAGATCTAAAAGATTCAAGACAAAAGTTCATATTGACATAAAAGTAATAATACTTCAAGCATACTAATAAAGCAATTATGTCTTCTCAAAATATCATGGCCAAAGAAAGCTATCCCTACAAAATCATATAGTCTGGCTATGCTCTATCTTCACCACACAAAGTATTTAAATCATGCACAACCCCGATGACAAGCCAAGCAATTGTTTCATACTTTTGATGTTCTCAAACTTTTTCAATCTTCACACAATATATGAGCGTGAGCCATGGACATAGCACTATAGGTGGAATAGAATGGTGGTTGTGGAGAAGACAAAAAGGGAGAAGATAGTCTCACATCAACTAGGCGTATCAACGGGCTATGGAGATGCCCATCAATAGATATCAATGTGAGTGAGTAGGGATTGCCATGCAACGGATGCACTAGAGCTATAAGTATATGAAAGCTCAAAAAGAAACTAAGTGGGTGTGCATCCAACTCGCTTGCTCACGAAGACCTAGGGCATTTTGAGGAAGCCCATCATTGGAATATACAAGCTGAGTTCTATAATGAAAGATTCCCACTAGTATATAAAAGTGACAACATAGGAGACTCTTTATCATGAAGATCATGGTGCTACTTTGAAGCACAAGTGTGGTAAAAGGATAGTAGCATTGCCCCTTCTCTCTTTTTCTCTCATTTTTTTGGGGCCTTATCTTTTTTTATGGCCTCTTTTCTTTTTTCTTTTTTTTATTTGGGCTTCTTTGGCCTCTTTTCTCTTTCCTTTTTTATTTGGGCTTCTTTGGCCTCTTTTATTTTTTTTATTTTTGTCCGGAGTCTCATCCCGACTTGTGGGGGAATCATAGTCTCCATCATCCTTTCCTCACTGGGACAATGCTCTAATAATGATGATCATCACACTTCTTTTTTTACATACAACTCAAGAATTGCAACTCAATACTTAGAACAAGATATGACTCTATATGAATGCCTCCGGCGGTGTACCGGGATGTGCAATGATGCATGAGTGACATGTATGAAAGAATTATGAACAGTGGCTTCGCCACAAATACGATGTCAACTACATGATCATGCAAAGCAATATGACAATTATGAAGCGTGTCATAATAAACGGAACGGTGGAAATTTGCATGGCAATATATCTCGGAATGGCTATGGAAATGCCATAATAGGTAGGTATGGTGGCTGTTTTGAGGAAGGTATATGGTGGGTTTATGGTATCGGTGAAAGTTGCGCGGTACTAGAGAGGCTAGCAATGGTGGAAGGGTGAGAGTGCGTATAATCCATGGACTCAACATTAGTCATAAATAACTCACATACTTATTGCAAAAATCTATTAGTTATCAAAACAAAGTACTACACGCATGCTTCTAGGGGGATAGATTGGTAGGAAAAGACCATCGCTCGTCCCCGACCGCCACTCATAAGGCAAGCAATCAATAAATAAATCATGCTCTGACTTCATCACATAACGGTTCACCATACGTGCATGCTACGGGAATGACAAACTTCAACACAACTATTTCTCAAATTCACAACTACTCAACTAGCATGACTCTAATATTACCATCCTCATATCTCAAAACAATCGTCAAGTATCAAACTTCTCTTAGTATTCAACACACTCATAAGAAAATTTTATTATTCTTGAATACCTAGCATATTAGGATTTTAAGCAAATTACCATGCTATTAAGACTCTCAAAATAATCTAAGTGAATCATGAGAGTTCATCTATTTATTCAAAATAAAACTACCACCATGCTCTAAAATATATAAGTGAAGCACTAGGGCAAATGACAAACTACTCCGAAGGATATAAGTGAAGATCAATGAGTAGTTGAATAATTATGCAACTATGTGAAGACTCTCTAACATTAAATAATTTCAGATCTTGGTATTTTATTCAAACAGCAAGCAAAGCAAAAGAAAATGACATTCTAAGAATAGCAAACATCATGTGAAGAAGCAAAAACTTAGGATCAACCGAAACTAACCGATAGTTGTTGAAGAAGAAAGGTGGGATGCCAACCGGGGCATCCCTAAGATTAGACACTTGAGACTTCTTGAGATATTATCTTGGGGTGCCTTGGGCATCCCCAAGCTTGAGCTTTTGTGTCTCCTTAATTCCTCTCATATCAAGGTCTCCCTAAATCTCAAAAGCTTCATCCACACAAAACTCAACAAGGACTCGTGAGATAAGTTAGTATAAACCATTGCCAAAACCTTATCATACTCTACTGAAGCAAATCACTAAAATTATTATTCAAAATTGCATACTAAATGCCTCTGCATATTTAATAGTCCTATCCTCAAATAGAATCATTAAAGAAGCAAACATATGCAAACAATGCAAACATAATAGCAATCTGCCTAAACAGGATAGTCTGTAAAGAATGCTGCAACATCCATACTTCCCTAGCTCCAAAAATTATGAAATAAATTTCCCACTGTACTAAATTTATCAGAGCTTAATATGCAAAAGGTTTCAACATTTTATCATATTCTGACTTTTCTAGGGAATTATTGCAACAGCGGTAAACTTTCTGTTTTCAAACAGCAACATGTATACTTGTAACATAGGCATAGTAAAGGCTATCAATGCCACTTTTATTGAAATAAAAGATGCAAAACATTGTTCTAAATAACATAAAGCAAATCCTAACAAAATAAATTGACTCTCCAAGCAAAACACATATCATGTGGTAAATAAAAATATAGCTCCAAGTAAATTACCGATGGAAGTGGACGAAAGAGGGGATGCCTTCCGGGGCATCCCCAAGCTTTGACTTTTCGGTGTCCTTGGATTATCTTGGGGGTGCAATGGGCATCCCCAAGCTTAGGCTCTTGCCACTCCATGCTCCATAATCCATCAAAAGAATTCACACAAAACTTGAAAACTTCACAACACAAAACTTAAAGTTGAAAACTTGTGAGCTCCGTTAGCGAAAGAAAACAAAAGACCACTTGAAGGTACTGTAATGAACTCATTATTTATTTATACTGGTGTTAAACATACTGTATTAAAACTTCTCTATGGATTATAAACTATTTTACTAACCATAGATTCATCAAAATAAGCAAACAACACACGAAAAACAGAATCTGTCAAAAACAGAACAGTCTGTAGTAATCTGTAGCTAGCGCAAGATCTGGATCCCCAAAAATTCTAAAATAAATTGCTGGACGTGAGGAATTTATCTATTAATAATATTAAAAAATAATTAACTAAATATAACTCTCCAAATAAAAATGACAGCAGTTCTCGTGAGCACTAAAGTTTCTGTTTTTTACAGCATGATCAACAAGACTTTCCCCAAGTCTTCCCAAAGGTTCTACTTGGCACAAACCCTAATTAAAAGCATAAAACCACATCTAAACAGAGGATAGATGAATTATTTATTACTAAACAGGAACAATAAGAAAGGAACAAAAATAAAATTGGGTTGCCTCCCAACAAGCGCTATCGTTTAATGCCCTAGCTAGGCATGATGATTTCAATGATGCTCACATGAAGGATAAGAATTGTAACATAAAGAGAGCATCATGAAGAATATGACTAGCACATTTAAGTCTAACCCACTTACTATGCATAGGGATTTTGTGAGCAAACAACTTATGGGAACAAGAATCAACTTGCATAGGAAGGTAAAACAAGCATAACTTCAAAATTTTAAGCACATAGGGAGGAAACTTGATATTATTGCAAGTCCTACAAGCATATATTCCTCCCTCATAATAATTTTCAGTAGCATCATGAATGAATTCAACAATATAACCAGCACCTAAAGCATTCTTTTCATGATCTACAAGCATAGAAAATTCACTACTCTCCACATAAGCAAAATTCTTTTCATTCGGAATAGTGGGAGTAAACTCAACAAAATAACTATCATGTGATTGAAAATTAAGATCAAGATGACAAGTTTCATGGTTATCATTATTCTTTAAAGCATACATGTCATCACAATAATCATCATAGATAGGGGGCATGCTTTCATAATAAATTTTCTCATCAAAACATGGGGGACAAAAAATATCATCTTCATCAAACATAGCTTCCCCAAGCTTGTGGCTTTGCATATCATTAGCATCATGGATATTCAAGGAATTAATACTAAAAACATTGCAATCATGCTCATCATTCAAATATTTAGTGCCAAACATTCTATAGATTTCTTCTTCTAGCACTTGGGCACAATTATCCTTTCCATCATACTCACGAAAGATATTAAAAAGGTGAAGCGTATGAGACAAACTCAATTCCATATTTTTGTAATTTTCTTTCATAAACTAAACTAGTGATAAAACAAGAAAATAAAATACTCGATTGCAAGATCTAAAGATATACCTTCAAGCGCTAACCTCCCTGGCAACGGCGCCAGAAAAGAGCTTGATGTCTACTACACAACCTTCTTCTTGTAGACGTTGTTGGGCCTCCAAGTGCAGAGGTTTGTAGGACAGTAGAAAATTTCCCTCAAGTGGATGACCTAAGGTTTATCAATCCGTAGGAGGAGTAGGATGAAGATGGTCTCTCTCAAGCAACCCTGCAACCGAATAACAAAGAGTCTCTTGTGTCCCCAACACACCCAATACAATGGTAAATTGTATAGGTGCACTAGTTCGGCGAAGAGATGGTGATACAAGTGGTATATGGATGATAGATAATAGTATTTGTAATCTGAAATTATAAAAACAGCAAGGTAACTAATGGTAAAAGTGAGCGTAAACGGTATTGCAATGATAGAAACAAGGCCTAGGGTTCATACTTTCGCTAGTGTAAGTTCCCTCAACAATGATAGCATAATTGGATCACATAACTATCCCTCAACATGCAACAAAGAGTCACTCCAAAGTCACTAATAACGGAGAACGAATGAAGATATTATGGTATGGTACGAAACCACCTCAAAGTTATTCTTTCCAATCAATCCGTTGGGCTATTCCTATAGGTGTCACAAACAGCCCTAGAGTTTGTACTAGAATAACACCTTAAGACACAAATCAACCAAAACCCTAATGTCACCTAGGTACTCCAATGTCACCTCAAGTATCCGTGGGTATGATTATATGATATGCATCACACAATCTCAGATTCATCTATTCAACCAACACAAAGGACCTCAAAGAGTGCCCCAAAGTTCTACCGGAGAATCACGATGAAAACGTGTGCCAACCCCTATGCATAGGTTCATGGGCGGAACCCGCAAGTTGATCACCAAAACATACATCAAGTGAATCACGTGGTATCCCATTGTCACCACAGATACGCACGGCAAGACATACATCAAGTGTTCTTAAATCTTTAAAGACTCAATCCGATAAGATAACTCCAAAGGGGAAACTCAATTCATTACAAGCGAGAAGAGGGGGAGGAGAAACATAGGATCCAACTATAATAGCAAAGCTCGCGATACATCAAGATCGTGCCAAATCAACAACACGAGAGAGAGAGAGAGATCAAACACATAGCTACTGGTACATACCCTCAGCCCCGAGGGAAAACTACTCCCTCCTCGTCATGGAGAGCACCGGGATGATGAAGATGGCCACCGGAGAGGGATTACCCCCTCCGGCAGGGTGCCGGAATGGGTCTAGATTGGTTTTCGGTGGCTACGGAGGCTTCTGGCGGCGGAACTCCCGATCTAATCTCTGTTCTGGAAGTTTTACGATACGTAGGTATATATGGGTACAAGGGGTACGTCGGTGGACCCAAGGGGGGCACGAGGTAGGGGGCGCCCCCTACCCTCGTGAGCACCTCCTTCATCTTCTGACGTAGGGTCCAAGTCTATCCGATAGGTTTCCTTCCAAAAATAACTTCTCCAGTTGATTTCGTTCCATTTCGACTCCATCTAATATTCCTTTTCTTCGAAACACTGAAATAGGCATAAAACAGCAAATCTGGGCTGGGCCTCCGGTTAATAGGTTAGTCCCAAAAATAATATAAAAGTGGAAAATAAAGCCCAATATTGCCCAAACAGTAGATAATATAGCATGGAGCAATCAAAAATTATAGATACGTTGGAGACGTATCACCCATCAATGTACGGTGTTCTTCTGAGATGGCCGCTCGCTCCAACAGCTCCCTCAGTACGTCCGACCGCATACCAGACGGTGCCAGACTCTTCTGTTTGCTCTCTTCGAGATCCGGACGCTGGGGACTTTGGGTGACTATAGGATTATCTTCTGGCCTCACCGGATCCGGAGAGGCCCTCCGTGACGACACTTCAAGGTCGCCCGCTTCTTGAGCGGAGGAGTCCGGGGGAGGCGTTTCGCTCTCCATCATCTCCGGAAGAAGATCCCCTGAAGACGAGCTCTGCTGAGAAGGGCTAAGATCCGAACTGCAAGATAAATGCTTCGGTTATTTTCCTCAGAGGTAAGGTAATATATCTTCACTATTAAAGTACTTTTTTATTACTTACGGCTCGTTAGAGGGCTGATCCCCATGTGGACTTTGTGCGGCAAGAGCACCCTCCAAGGCAGGACCCTCTGGTGGAGATTTCTTGTCCCATTTGGAAACCTTGGTTTTCGGATCTTCAGAGGTAGTCCTCTTCCTTCCCCGGGGTGAGAGAATGTCAGATTCCTCCCCTTGGTTATCCTCCCTCACGGAGGCGCTCGTTCCCTCGGTCGGAATAGGTTGCGGTGGAGGCCTGCTTTCGCCCTCATTATTCCCCCCTTTATCTTCCTTTGAGGGCTGCGGGCAAGGCGCTAGCTCGAGCATCTTTTCCAGTACCAGATTTTCCAAACCCTTAGGAAGGGGGGCCGAACACCGAATCATCTTCGCCTTTGTTAGCCAGTCCTGGTCAAAGAGCGATTTCTTAGAATGACGTCATGATAAACGAAATACGGGGTGTTCAGCTAGAGGATTACTTACTTGGTCGGCGGTGCGGTTGCTGCTCAGGCCGACATCCTCGGTAGTATCCGGACACTCTATTTGAGGTCCGAAGAATGATTTATACATCTCCTCGTGCGTCAGGCTGAGGAAATTCTGAATAGTGCATGGTCCTTCTGGGTTGAACTCCCACATGTGGAGGGGCCGGCGTTTGCATGGCTGGATTTGTCGAACCAGCATGACTTGCATTACCATAATCAAACTGAAATCTCCTTCGAAGAGATCTTGAATGCGGCTCTGCAGTACAGGCACGTCCTTGGCTGGACCCCAGCTCAGCCCTCTTCTAATCCATGACATCAGTTGTGGTGGAGGGCCTGAGCGGAAAGCAGGGGCAGCCGCCCACTTGGCACTTCTAGGAGCTGTAAGGTAAAACCACTCCTGTTGCCATAATCCGGACACCTCTGGAAAGGAACCTTTTGGCCACAGGGCTCCTGCTATCTTGCTTATTAATGCACCTCTGCACGCTGCATATTGCCCTTCGACCGTCTTCGGCTTCATGTCAAAGGTCTTGAGCCACAGGCCGAAGTGAGGGGCAATGCGGAGGAAGGCCTCACACACAACAATAAATGCCGAGATGTGGAGAAAGGAGTCTGGGGCTAGATTGTGGAAGTCTAGCCCGTAATAGAACATCAAACCCCTAACGAAGGGATCCAGAGTGAGGCCTATACCTCAGAGGAAGTGGGAGATGAACACGACGTCTTCGTTGGGTTTAGGAGTAGGGACGACCTGCCCTCGGGCAGGCAGCCAATGCAAAACCTCGGCGGTCAGGTATTTGGCCTCCCTCAACTTCTTGATATCTTCTTCCATAACGGAGGAGGGCATCCACCGGCCTTGAAGGCTAGATCCGGACATGATTGAAGGTCCGGAGCACCTGACCTGGGCTTTGGGTGTTAGAACTCGAGGCATGGGAAGGATTCGATGGAGCACGGGAGGGAAAAAAGTAAAAGCCTTGTCCCTTTATAAAGAGGGTGAATATCAAGCGTCCTCTCCGTAGCCGTTTGGGACTTGCCTATAATCTAGGAGTCCTAGACACAGTTGGGTTACCCACGACCGTATTATAAGAATCCCGTAATTAGGGGAACATGATCTCTGCTTTGACAAGACGTGTCAAGAAACTGCCTCGCGTTATGTGTGGAGCTGGTTGAAGAAATACGGTTCGAATAATCACCGAGCCATGGCATGATGCCATGTTGCCAAAACATGTCAACAGATTAAGATTTGTGGAAATATTATTCTCTCTACGGTGGTATGTGGAACTTATGTTGCAGGGTCGGACACAATCCTTGTATTCAAATTCTTCCGTGGTGTATTCGGAGGAGGAACCCGCCTTGCGATGCCGAAGACAATATTGTGCACCGGACTCATCATCATTGAAGCCTAGTTCAGGGGCTACTGAGGGAGTCCTGGATTAGGGGGTTGTCGTGGTATTTCTCACGGGGGGCTTGCGAGTCGACAGATGCCTCAAGGGCTTAGTGTGTGGGTAGGACTGCTGTTGATAGGACCGGGAGCGGGTATGCGAGTAGCAGTCGGTAGTTTACCCAGGTTCGGGGCTCTCCGAAGAGATAATACCCCTACTCCTGCATGTCTGAGTATATCTGGTACATCTGGTACAGAGTCGCTCCTAGAGCTGTATCCAAGATCAGTACCATAGGCATCTGACTTGGTATATGCCTATATGAGGCATGCTAGTGGCCGGCCATGCTCATGGCCGTGAGCATATGTGCTCATGTGGGTGGGTGGATGGATGGATAGCTAGCTTGCTTGCTAGCTTGTGTGTGTGTGTGAGTCCATCCTCCTGGATGGATGGATGTGAGCCCATATATATAGTGTGGAGCTTAGCTTGCTATGTAAGCTATATGGGTAGCTTAGGAAGTAAGCTAGGTGGTGGCTTTGGATGTAAGCTACCTTGGGTAGCTTACATGCCAAGCCAGGTAGGCATGGCTAGTGGCATGGCACATGTCATGCTTGTCCCCTGGGATACTTTATAAATCAGTACCCAGGGGACGCGGTACACTGTAGATGACGGCATCATGGTACGGTTGTCTTCGTCGATGTCGGGTCGGGCTGCAGTCGGCAGCCGACTGGTTGGCGTAGTCGGCGGCCGGCAGTCGGTAGCCGGCCGGGTAGTGCAGTCGGACGGGGAGCCGGCAGGAGCGGGCGGGCAGTCGGACTGAGGGGCTTTGCTAGCCCCGATGTCTTGAAATATCATCTTGCCGTCTTCGGGGTATCCGTGTCCCATTACACCGACAGTAGCCCCCAAGCCTCCGGGCAACTTGGCAAAGTTGGGCGGAGGTTTTTTGGCAAATGTTCATGAAAATGATCATAAAAAAGGACAAAGTTAGTCCATGCAGATATATCGAATGTTTGCTTTTATCATTGCAAGTTTTATGCGGAGGGTGCCGACTCGGTTTCATCCGAGCCCCCTTCAATCTTTTTCATGTTCCCTCCACTCATTGGCCCGGGCTCTTGCTTGCTGGACAGCCGCTCTGCGGTCTGTGGCTGAGAGTGGGCCGCGAAGTAGAGTGTACAGTACTCAGAGTCTGGGAGCAGATTCAACCGAGTAGATACTTGTAAAGGAAAACGGCCGGGTCGCCCGAACGTTTTTCTTCCCGGGCGTTTTTCGCGTGGGTGGCCTCCGGCGTTCACTCTTGCTAGTCGGCAGCCGCTCTGCGGTCTGTGACTAAGAGTGGGCCTTTGGTACCGCGCATGGTACTAAGCCGTCTGCGGAAACTTACGTCTCAGGCCAAGCGGCCAGCCCCCGGGCCAACTCTGGCTGGCGCCGGGGCAAACAGTGATGCTACTGTAATAAAATGCGGAGACAGCCCTCGGGCAATGCTCGGGGTTATCCGTGCTTGCGTAATGCAAAAAATATGCGGGTGAGGAGCTCACATTGATTTTCGTGTAGTCGCGGTCGTTGAAGATAGCCGGCGCGACTCGGCGCTCGCGGTGTGCGCCGGCGCACCCGCTGGGTGTAGGGCCGACTGCTGAGCAGTCGGGCCGGATCTTCCGACAGCTATTTTGTCTTCTTTCTCGCGGGGGCGCGTCAGCGCACCCACTGGGTGTAGCCCCCGAGATTCGGGCCGACTGCTGAGCAGTCGGGCCGGATCTTCCGGCAACTACTTTGTCTTCTTCTCTCGCGGGGGCGCGTCAGCGCACCCGCTGGGTGTAGCCCCCGAGATTCGGGCCGACTGCTGAGCAGTCGGGCCGGATCTTCCGGCAACTACTTTGTCTTCTTCTCTCGCGGGGGCGCGTCAGCGCACCCGCTGGGTGTAGCCCCCGAGATTCGGGCCGACTGCTGAGCAGTCAGGACGGATCTTTCGGCAACTACTTTGTCTTCTTCTTTTTCTTCAGGCGGCTAGGCGGGCGGACCCTGATATAGCAGTCGGACTCTTTGCAGCCGGCCAGGCAGTCCGCGGTCGGACACATATCTGGTAGTCAGACACATTTTTTTTTCAAGCCGGCTTGACTTTTTCTCTTTCCTGCAGGAGCCGGCCACAGCAGGCGGCCTAGAGCAGGACTCGGCGGGGGCGCGCGGGGAACAGCCGCCCACGGGGCCAGACCCGGGAGCGGCAGCGGGGGCGCGTGACCCGGCCCGGCGTGCGGGCGGCAGGCGGAGCCGACCGGACCTGGGGAGGCGACCCGAAGCCGGTGGGGGCCAGAGCCGGCCGCCGGGTGTGGGGTGGCGCAGGCGGCGGGGGCCGGAGCGCCAGGAGCCGGCCAGAGCAGGTGGCAGGCAGGCACGCGTGCGAGGACGCAGCCGGGGGCGACGAGTCGGCGGAGGGAAGCCGGACCCGGACCCGGCGCGGCGCGGGAGGAGCCGGCCGCGCGTGCCGCGGGCGGAGCCCGGGGCGGCCCGAGGCAGCAGGGGAAGCCGGCAAGCGCGGGAGGAGTCGGCACACCCACGGCTGGCAGGCGAGTAGCGGACGGCCCGGTCAACGGGCACGCGGGAGCCGGCCAGGGGCGGCCGGGCGGACGCCGGAGCCGGCCGGAGCAGGCAGGGGCCGGAGGCGGCGCAGGCGACGGGCGCGCGGGAGCCGGAGGCGGCCCAGGCGATGGGCGCGCGGGAGCAGGAGGCGGCCCGGCCAACGGGTGTGCGGGAGCCGGCTAGGGGCGGCATTGGGGATGGGCCGCAGGCGGCCGAAGCCGGGCCGACTACGGGGGGAGGGCGGGGTGGAGCCGGCGCGGTGCCTGGAAGCGAGGAGCCGGCGAGCGAGCGAGGGAGGCCGGGTAGGCGCGAAGACGGCTGAAGCGCGCGCCGGGCGGCTTGGAGCAGGGGCGAGGCGCAGTCGGCGCGCACGTAGGAGCCGGCACGGCTGGGAGGCGCGAAGGCGGTGAGTCTGCAGCAGCGCTGGAAGCGCGGCGAGGTGGCTGACGGGCGAGGCAGGGCACGCACGGCGGAGAGGTGCGGGAGTCGTGGGCGTGGCTGCGCGGCGACGGCGCGGGAGCCGCGACCCGGTCGGGAGCCGGCCGGCCTGCTGAACATGCAGGCGCCGGAGCCGACCCGGCCCAGCAGTCGCGCGTGGAAGGAGTAGTTGGCGCGGACCCGGTCGGAGCGAAGGCGAGGCGGAGCCGGCGCGCGCGTGGAGCAGCCCGAACAGGGACGGCCGGCCGCGGGTCGGACGCAGGTGCGTGGGCGTGCGCGGAGTCAGCCCAGCAGCGCGGGGGTGCGGCAAAGTCGAGGTGCAGGCGAAGCCGACGCGGGTGCGACCAAGAAGGAGGCCGGCGAGGGCGTCGGGGGCGACACAGCAGCGGCCGGGTGCGCGGAGACGGCGCGGGAGCCGCGACCCGGGGCGCTAGTGGACGAGGCAGGTCGGGGTCGAGGATGCAGCCGGCAGGCGGCCGGGCGCGGAGGCCGTGTGCAAAGGAGGAGGCGGTGCTGCGTGAGGCGGCAGGGAGCCGCAGCCGGCGCAGCGGGCGACATGGCAGTGACGTCGGGTGGAGGCGGACGCGCGAGGCCTAGAGCCGGCACGGGGGAACCAGCGATGGGCGGAGCCGGGCCCGGGGTAGTCGGAGACGGGCAGGGGAGCAGCCGGCGCGGGGGAGGCCGGCCAGGCGAGGCGGACTCGGCGGCGGCCACCCGACCGGCGCGCGGGAGGTGGCAGTGGCAACCCGGACGAGCGGCGCACGCGGCGAGCGCCGGAGTCCAGTCGGCAGTGGACCAATAGGGCGGAGGCGAGCCGGAGAGTGCTCGAAGCCGGCAGGCGCGGAGCACCCAGCAGCCGGCAGGGGCCCAGAACCAGTCGGTGCGGGGACGGACGGCTGTGGCAGTCCGGCACGGACGGGCGCGAAGGAGGACGAGGAGGCGCGCGCGGGGCCAGTAGGGCGACGTCAACGCGATGAGGCAGCGCGCGCCCGCGTGTGGGGGCGCTTGGTGGCGGCGATGCAGGAGCGCCGGGACGCTGTGGACGGAGCAGCGCGTGGATGGACGCGACCGACCGAACCGAGGCACCGCGCGCGGCGCGCGCACGGACGGCCGGCCGGCGCTGCGTTGGCGATGATGAAGATGGTGAAGCCGACAGCGAGGACGCGCCGTCCCGCACGGCCGCTCCGGGGACGGGTCGAAGTGGAGCCCCCGAGCGCTACCGGAGAGACGGCGCGACGCCGCGGCGGCGATGGCGAAGATGGTCCCGCCCGGACCGCGAAACCAGCAACAGCGCGGTAGCATAGTACCGCCCCACGGTGGGCGCCAACTGTCGTGGTATTTCTCACGGGGGGCTTGCGAGTCGACAGATGCCTCAAGGGCTTAGTGTGTGGGTAGGACTGCTGCTGATAGGACCGGGAGCGGGTATGCGAGTAGCACGCGGTAGTTTACCCAGGATCGGGGCTCTCCGGAGAGATAATACCCCTACTCCTGCATGTCTGAGTATATCTGGTACATCTGGTACAGAGTCGCTCCTAGAGTTGTACCCAAGATCAGTGCCATAGGCATCTGACTTGGTATATGCCTATATGAGGCATGCTAGTGGCCGGCCATGCTCATGGCCGTGAGCATATGTGCTCATGTGGGTGGGAGGATGGATGGATAGCTAGCTTGCTTGCTAGCCTATGTGTGTGTGTGAGTCCATCCTCCTAGATGGATGGATGTGAGCCCATATATATAGTGTCGAGCTTAGCTTGCTATGTAAGCTATATGGGTAGCTTAGGAAGTAAGCTAGGTGGTGGCTTTGGATGTAAGCTACCTTGGGTAGCTTACATGCCAAGCCAGGTAGGCATGGCTAGTGGCATGGCACATGTCATGCTTGTCCCCTGGGATACTTTATAAATCAGTACCCAAGGGACGCGGTACACTGTAGATGACGGCATCGCGGTACGGTTGTCTTCGTGGATGTCGGGTCGGGCTGCAGTCGGCAGCCGACTGGTTGGCGTAGTCGGCGGCCGACAGTCGGTAGCCGGCCGGGTAGTGCAGTCGGACGGGGAGCCGGCAGGAGCGGCCGGGCAGTCGGACTGAGGGGCTTTGCCAGCCCCGATGTCTTGAAATATCATCTTGCCGTCTTCGGGGTATCCGTGTCCCATTACACCGACAGGGGTCTCCGGACAGTCGGACTATATCCTTTGGCCGGACTGTTAGACTATGAAGATACAAGATTGAAGACTTCGTCTCGTGTTCAGATGGGACTCTACTTGGCGTGGAAGGCAAGCTAGGCAATACGGATATGTATATCTCCTCCTTTGTAACCGACCTTGTGTAACCCTAGCCCCCTCCGGTGTCTATATAAACCGGAGGGTTTTAGTCCGTAGGACAACATACAATCATACCATAGGCTAGCTTCTAGGGTTTAGCCTCTCTGATCTCATGGTAGATCTACTCTTGTACTACCCATATCATCAATATTAATCAAGCAGGACATAGGGTTTTACCTCCATAAAGAGGGCCCGAACCTGGGTAAAACATCGTGTTCCCTGCCTCCTGTTACCATCTGCCTTAGACGCATAGTTCGGGACCCCCTACCCGAGATCCGCCGGTTTTGACACCGACACCCACCCTCCACATCCACCTCCTAAACCCTAGCCACACTCAACACCGGTGATCTCCATGTTCAACCGTGGGGTTGGTCTTCTGATCCGCTCTTTCACTCCGGCGTCCTTCCCTCTTTCCTCTGGTTGTCATCTCCATGGCGGTGCATGCATCAATCTCTCTGGGGTTGGATTTCCCCCCGGAATGGCTCTTTCACAGGAGATCTGGCGTTCTTTCCGGAGGTCGGTGCACCCTTCAGAGAAATCTGGTCACTTTATCATGGTAGTTTCATTTGCTAGGTGCTCTTTTCGTTTGGATGAGGATAATGTTGGTCTCTCCCTGGAAGCTTCCATTAGAGGTTATTGTTCTGCGCTTAAGGTATCTTGCCTACGTGATCGTGTTTTCTCCTTTCATGTCTCATGCAAGGAGGTTTTTTTTCCGCATCAAAGATCCTTTGTTTGCGATCCGTTTAAGTGTTTCTTTCATCTCTGGGGTCATGGGGGACCTGATTGGGAGCAAGACTTCAAGCGCTAGCAACTTTAATGTTAGCAGGAGTGGACCTTAGTCAGTCCTTCCAAGACTAGGGCTAAGCTAGGTTTGTTAGCGATGCAAAATCCACCGGCCAAATCTTCCCTCAAGTCCAACAATAGATCCAAGAAGAAGCTTAGGTTTGCCACATTCATTAACTATGAGGCGTGCAAAGGCTATCGTTATCTAGCTTCTTCACATGATTGTTTCATAGTTAGGGAGGCTGGGTATTTTGTCCATTCCAATGAGGAGCCTCCCTCGCCGGAGATGCATACTCCCTCGCCGCTGGTGGCCATCCATTTTGGATCTTTGCCACCTTCCCTGGAATCGGAGCGTTTGGTTTCTAGCAACCCCGGATCTTCTGGGATTTTGAAAATTATTTTTGGTCCGAATTGCACGGGCTCAAAGGATTTTCCTATTGATTTAGATGACACCAACCCATCTAGTCCTGACCCCACGGACCCAGATACTGTCAATGCCCCAATCGACATATCTGATGATGATTCTGAGGATTTTGGTTCCCAGGCTGTTGATATTCCCTCCCCTCAGGATATTGCACGTGACTTGCGGAGTTTTGATGACATGATTGAGGAGCTCGCAACCAGGTTTTGGGACTGCCAAAATTGTTTGGGTATGGCCCACACTTCAGCGACCTGCACTAACAAAGTAAGGTGGTGCAAGTGTTTTCGGTCTGGTCACATTAAAAAAGATTGCATCCGCCAACCGCCCGAGTCGTCCATCTAGGTGCCCAAAGTCCCATCTCCAGGTTTCGTTTCTCGCGCCCGAGTAGAGCTCCTTGCCTCTCCGCCTTCCAATCCACCGCAGTAGCCCAAAAAACCCCAATCTGCGCCTCCTCCATTGCCGCCGCCATCGCTGCAACCTCCAGTTGCATCTCCCCCTCCGCTTGATCTTTCAATGGCGGTCTATGCCCTCGACCAATGGCGCTTTCTTCCTGCTGGTTACGACATCATCGATGGCGGCTGGGAGAGATTGCCGCGCACTTTCTTCACCGCCCATCAGCCACCTCCTCGGATGCACGAGCAGTTCATGGTGGCTATTGTTGAGCCTGTGCCTCCTGCTCATATGGTGGCCATCAGACAGGAGCAGGTTCTTCACTTTATCACCTAGACTCTGCATGTTTCGATACGTTCTGCTCAGCCATGGGTTCATGGAGTTGGTCTCTTTGAGATGGAAGACCCAGTCGTCAGAGGATCCTTTACTATGCATCCACCGTTTCCATTGGGTTTGGATGAGGAGGGCGCTGAGTTCTTTGTTCGATTTATTTTGCATGACTGTGGTGAGGGGTTTTGGACTTTGCATGGCTATTGTACTGGCTGGTTAATATTCATCGGCATACCACTAGATTATCGGAATACTCAGGGCCTTGTGGATGTGGTGGGAACTTTTGGTCAGTTTCATTATTGGAATCATAATGACCGTCGTCGTTCTCGCTCTCTTGTCAGAGCCTCTTTCCCTGACAATGCGCTGGTTCCCCATGATGTTGTGTTTAGAGAGTTTGCAAATTGGGGAGGAACGATTGTTTCTTGGACATCTGCCTGCTATATTATTGATGCTGAATTTGCTGAGGCCATGATCGGTGCGCATGAAGACCCAATGCCCCTGGATGGCAACCCACATCCAATGCCTGGAGAAAAGCCATTTTGGGCTATGCTGCCTTACCCAGCTCTGGGTTGGAATACTGTTCCTCTGAATAATCAGCCGCAACAACAAGGTTTCTATGGTTGGGATGCTAATGCACAGCAGGATGAGGGCTGGGGCCCCTGGGAGGAGCATGATCAGAATCAACCTATGGAGAATGCGCCGGAGGGCGCACAGAACGAGGAGGAGGTGGAGCAGAATTTAGTGGTCATGGATGCGCCATCTTTCGGTTCTTCTGGTTCAGTCCCGCAGATGTAGCAACAAGATCTTAACATGTTCAGCATCATTTCCATCAGTCTGTGGTAGACCCAATTCAGCTGGGTATTGTACGGGTGGTTTACGGGCTGGTTCTGCCACCCCAGATGGTCTGGGAACGCACCCTCCGCATGATGCTGCCTGAGATTGTTTCATCCAAAATCCTCTGTTCTCCCTCTGTGTCAGTGCTCCCACCTTTCATGCTACCCCTGCGCTTTTGGCCCTGGGAGATCGAACTAGATTTTATCTCCAAGATGGCCTATGCTGGTTTCTTCTCCTCTGTTGTCCAAGGTCTCGGAAAGAGATCTTCAGTTGTTATTGAGCCAATCCAGCCACAGTTGCTCCCCTCACCTGATCCTGACCAGCCTAGACAGGAGGTGTAGTCTGTTGAACCTAAGTAGCCCAGTCAGGAGGTTCAGTCTTCTGATTTTCACTTCCAGGCCCAGATCCCTCCAGTTTTGGGTAAACACACGTCAAGCAAAGCTCGCAAGTCCGTTCAGCTTGTGGCTGCAGAACCAGACTTCTCTACTCATCGGATCACTCGTTGTTGTGCCAAGGCGACATGATACAAGCCAACCTCCGCTATCCCGATGAAATCTTCAAGCTTACGTCGCCCTCGCGCCAAGAAGCAGCGGATTCCTACGCCGGCTCTAGGAGGAGATGATGCTGCGCTTCCACCACCTATGCCTATCCCTTTTATGCAGGAGCTGGGAGCAGCATTGCAGATCCCTCCATAAGATCTTACTATGGCAAAGCTTATGGCTGGCCCTGAGTCTGATAATTCCAACAAGTCTTCCAATGACAAGTGATCTTACTTGTTTCTGCTGTAGGAGGGTTCGGGGACCTCTTTTATTTTGGGCTGTTTTTATCTCTGGCTACTGTGTTTTGGTTATGTCTGTGGATTGTCTGAACTTTGTCCTACTCTGTTACTCGTACTGTTATGCGGTTGTGAGTTTTGCCTTTTATTATGCATGTGTTCATGGATAGTACATCTTTTCGTAATTGGCGAGTTCTGTTTTGGAATGTGCGAGGGCTAAACTCCGATGACAGACAAAGAGATGTTAGAGCTAAGATTGAGGATAGTAAGTGTGCTATCATTTGTCTACAGGAAACTAAGTGCGAGCATTTTGATCTGAGAACGATCCGCACCTTTTGTCCCCTTAGGTTTGATAATTTTGCTTTTTCTGCATCTGTGGGAGCGTTTGGTGGTATTCTGGTTATTTGGAATTCAGCAGTTTTCAGTGGCACCCTGGTGGATGTGCAACATTTTGGCATGGTTATCTCTTTTAAATCGGTGCATAACTTTGAATTGTGGACTTTGGTGTCTGTCTATGGTCCTTGTCAAGGGCCTCTATGAGATGAGTTTGTTCATTGGTTGTATAATCTTTCTATTCTAGATGACCAAAACTAGCTCCTTCTTGGTGATTTTAATTTCATCAGATCAATGGATAATAGGAACATACCAGGGGGGGACGTCAATGACATCTTCTTATTTAATGAGATCATTGCCACCTAGGTTTGCATGAGTTGCCTTTGAAAGGCAGAGTCTACACATGGTCTAATATGCAGGGGCAGCCCCTCATGGAACAATCAGACTGGTTTTTTACAACTGCAAACTGGATAACTGCATATCCTAATACAGTGGTGCTGCCTTTGGCAAAAACCTCCTCTGATCATGTGCCTTTTATTGTGTCAATTGATACCACCATTCCAAAATCCAAAGTCTTTCGTTTTGAATTTTTTTGGGTTGAAATGCCAGGTTTTTTGGAATGTGTGAGGAATTCGTGGGAGGCATATGTTGTTGCTGGTTTGTCTGCACCTGCCACCCTCTCTGTCAAATTCAAGAGATTGATATTTTCCCTTAAGCGGTGGAGCACTAATCTTTCCTCTTTAAAGAGGCTTGCTTCCAAATGCTCTGAGGTGGTTTTGTACTTTGACTCTTTGGAAGAAATCAGACCTCTGACCAGACCTAAGTTTAATTTTAGGAAAATTGTCAAGCTATAGTATGACAGACTTCTGAAGCTACACCACATATACTGGAAGCAGAGGTGCACTATTCGATATATCTTGGTGGGGGATGAGAATTCCAAGTTCTTCCATGCTATGGCCTCTGAGGGACTCAGAGGTAATTTGATCTCTTGTTTGCAGAGAGAGGATGGTTCTTTAGTTAGTGAGCATGATCAAATGGCAGGTATCTTATGGAATTCCTTCAAGTCTAGAATGTGCCAAGCACAGGGCATATCCATGGGATTTGACCTCCCTTCTCTTATTCAACTTGTCCAGGGGCTTGGGGATTTGGTTGCCCCCTTTTTTGATGAGGAAATCTCTGTTGTGCTCAAGGATCTGCCCACTGATCGGGCACCTGGCCCGGACAAATTCAATGGTATGTTTGTCAAAAGATGTTGGACAATTATTGAGAAGGATTTCAGACAGTTCATTAAGGAGTTTTATGAAGGGAAGATCAGCCTGCAGAACATCAATTCTTCCTTCATCACACTCATTCCCAAAATGTTGGCGCCCTTGTGCCCCAACAATTTTCGGCCAATCTCATTAACCAACACCTGTCTCAAATTCCTAACAAAATTGGTGGATAATAGATTGCAGAAGGTCATCATTAAGTGCATTCACAAGAACCAGCATGGTTTTCTTAAGCACCACTCAATTCAGGATTGTTTGGCCTGGGCTTTTCAGTATAGCCATCAATGCAAGCAATCCAAGAAGCCTATTATTATCTTAAAGTTTGATTTTGCTAAGGCCTTTGATACGGTGGAGCATGAGGCCATTTTAGCTCTTCTTATTACTAAAGGATTTCCTCCCAAATGGATTGGCTGGTGAGGGAGTCCTGGACTAAGGGGTCCATCGACCTTAGACGCACTTTAGTCAGCACGAACCATTCATCCTTCCTAAATATACACGCAGATTACTGCATACCTTTGCTGTCCTCCAGCTGCTTCTTCACAAGGCCGAGCTCTTTCTCGGCCTGCTCTAGGTTCTGCTTCAGTCCGGAGACCTCTGCAGTATGAGCGGTAGCAGCCAGCAGCGACGCCTGCTTATTCACATAGACATCATGTTAGACTCTTGTGAAAATTATTTTGATCCCCTGTCCGGCTTTTCCTTTTCGGACACCAAACAGGGCATCAGGGGCTACTGTCCACATTGTGATATTTTTTCTACAATTGTTACCTCAAAGCCTGTTAAAAGGCTAGCGCAAGCCTCGGTTAGTCCACTTTTGGCGGACTGAACCTTTTCGATCACCGTACCCATAAGGACCCAGTGCTCATCCACAATGGAGGCGCCTCGCAGCACTTCCAGCAGATTATCCGGTGCCTCTGGTTGGACAGAGGTCACCGGTGGAACAGGCACGCCTCCTCCTTTTGGGGAAGGCCGTTTGCTGGACTCCAGAACCATGTAGGTCTCCGGAATGGTATCCGGCTGAGGGCAGAAGGGAACTTGGCCCCCATTGCCAGTCCCCATGGGGGCTTTTTCCCCCATGTGTCCGGCACCCGAGGAGTCATCCTGGGGCACCGCCTTAACGATTTCCGGAATCTCCCCTGGTCTGGGAAGGTCCTTTGGGATGCCACCTCGTCATCACCCTTGGGTGAGGCAAAGTGAGCGGGCGGCGGAGACATGCTAGCCATCTCCTTTGAGTCTAGCAAACCCTCTGTCGAGGATCGCAAGGAGCCATCACGGGCCAGACTGTAATGGCATAGTTTAAACGTATTAATAGTATAAACTTGAAAGGCCAGGTATTGGGAGGTGCATAGGTTTTTGGTACTTATGAGGAGCCCGAGGCTTGGTCCGGGGCATTCGCTCTAGACTGCTTCCGACATCCCATGCGGAGTTATCCGCGAGAGAGCCCTTCCCCCTCTTGGGCGCCTTCGCCTCCAGATTCATGGAGGCCTCTCTTTTCTTCTCCCCCCTCCGGGAAGCCGCCTTCTTCCTCCTCCTCGCCGTCGTCTTCGACGGCCGAAGAGTCAGTCTCGTCTTCGGACGACATGTCCGAAGCACCCTTTCGGCGAAGGCCACTCCTGCTCCCTTTGGCCGTCTTCTTGGCCTTCTTCTCCAGCACATCATAAGGCGCCGGAAATAGCATCTTCGTTAGGAGTGGGGTTTCCTCATCTTCGGGGAGTGGAGCTGGGCAATTAATCCGCCCCGATATGTCGATCCAGGCCTAAAAATTGATAGGAAGGCTTAGACTCCTTCTCAAAATATGCCAGTAAAGGCTATACCTTGAATACATGAAAGAACTTACTGAATTGGCCTGGCGTTTTAAGCTGAGCCCACAATCTTTGGTCGTGGGCGGTGGTGTCTCGCCGGCCTTGAAGAGCACTTTCTAGATATCTTCGTGCATTGTGCCAAAGAGCTCTAGTAGCGTCTGGTGCTTGGCCGGATTGAACTCCCACAAATAGTAGTTCCGGCGTTGGCACGGAAGGATCCGACGAATAAACATAACCTGGATCACGTTGACGAGTTTGATCCTCTTGGTTATCATGTTCTGAATGCACGTCTGGAGCCAAGTCAGCTCGCTCGAAGAGCCCCAGGCGAGGCCCTTCTCTTGCCAGGAGGTAAGCCACAATGGAGCTCCGGATCAAAATTTGGGGGCCGCCGCCCAGTTGGTGTCGCACAGTTCGGTGATGTAGAACCACCCCGACTTCCACCCCTTCACCGTCTCCACAAAGGAGCCTTCGGGCCATGTAACATTGGGCATCTTGCCCACCATGGCGCCTCCCCACTCTACTTGTTGGCCTCTCACCACCTTCGGCTTTACATTGAAAGTCTTCAGCCATAGGCCGAAGTGAGGCGGGATACGGAGAAAGGCCTCCCAAACGACTATAAAATGTCGAGATGTTGAGGATAAAGTTGGGGGCTAGATCATGGAAGTCCAGCCCGTAGTAAAACACCAGTCTGCGGACAAACAGGTGGAGAGGAATCCCAGCCCACGGACGAAATGTGTGAGAAACACAACCCTCTTATGGGGCTCTGGGGTAGGGACGATCTGTCCTTCGACCGGAAGACGGTGGACGATCTCCTTGGCCAGATATCCGGCCTCTTGAAGCTCCTTGATGTCTTTCTTCTTAACAGAGGAAGCCATCCACTTGCCACCAGCTCCGGATCTTGACATGGTTGGAGTGTTTTCTCCGGTGGGGAAAGCTAGGGCTTGGGCGCTGGAGCTCAAGAATGGATGGGCAGAGGAAGGAGAAGGCAGGGGTGAGTGAGGACGAATCCTTATCCCCTTATAAAGGCCGCGAATATCAAACGCCTCCCTACTCGCCTTAAAACTCGCCTATTCCCAAGGGCTGTGTAAACGTCACGGTTGGGTTACCCACGCCTGTATTGATGAGAATCCCACAATAAGGGGACATGATCTCTGCTTTGACAAGACGTGCCAATGGGAACCGCATCTCGAAATACGGGATGGCAGACAAAATGGTTCGATATAGTCACCGGACAGACGTGATGTCGTGTTGTAAAATATTTTCAGCAGATTGGATTTATTATATTCTCTCTACGGTTGTGTGTGGTGTGAGTTACAGGTCCGGACACATCGGTACGTCCGAATACTGTTTTGGAGTCCAGAAGGAGGAACCCGCCTTGCAATTCCGAAGACAGATCTATGCGCCGGATACCTTGTCATTGAAGCCCGGTTCAAGGGCTACTGAGGCAGTCCTAGACTAAGGGGTCCTCGGACGTCCGGCCTGTTAGCCATGGGCCGGACTAATGGACTGTGAAGATACGAAGACCGAAGACTGCACCCATGTCCGGATGGGACTCTCCTTGGCGTGGAAGGCAAGCTTGGCGACCGGATATGTAGATTCCTTTCTTTGTAACCGACCTTGTGTAACCCTAGATCCTCCCGGTGCCTATATAAACCGGAGGACTTAGTCCAGAGAGAGGGAGAATTCATTATCATAGCCATACAAGCTAGACCTCTAGGGTTTAGCCATTACGATCTCTTGGTAGATCCACTCTTGTAATACTCGTATTCATCAATATCAAACCAGTAGGACGTAGGGTATTACCTCCATAGAGAGGTCCCGAACCTGGGTAAACATCATGTCCCTTGTCTCTTGTTACCATCGACCTTAGACGCACAGTTCGGGACCCCCCTACCCGAGATCCACCAATTTTGACACCGACAGCTGGGTCAAGGAAATTCTGTCTTCTGGTGACTCTCAGGTGCTCCTCAATGGTCTTCCTGCCAATCATTTCAAATGCAGGCATGGGGTTCGGCTAGGGGATCCTTTCTCCCCACTTCTTTTTGTTTTGGCAGCAGATCTTTTGTAGTCTGTTGTCAATAAGATGTTGCCGGATGGCCATCTCACTCTTCCTATTGAGTGTCATGACCCTGATTTTCCCATCATTCAGTACGCTGGTGACACAATCTTGATTTTACTACGGATGAGGCTCAGTTAGTTTCTCTGGGAGATATGTTACATGTTTTTGCTGCCTCCACTGGACTGAGAGTTAATTTTGCAAAATCCATGATGGTCCCTATAAATGTCCTAGAGGCTGAAGCTAGCAGGCTTTCTGAAGTTTTCCAATGTGTCCTTGGAACCCTACCATTCACCTATCTTGGTCTTCCTTTGGGCACTACTAAACCCCCGATCCAGGATTTGATGCCCCTGGTGGATTCAGTTGAGAGGCGTCTGACAGCTAGTTCTGCAATGTTGAATCAAGGTTGTCGGCTTCAGTTGCTAAGATCTGTTATTTCTTCCATGCCCATATATTTTCTATGCTCTTTGTCCATCCCACCTGGCATCATCAAGCAGTTGGAACCACTGGTGCGCATCGGTCCTAAACAAACGGTTTTTAACCCCTTTCCGCGACGGCAGTTGGAACCATCGCCAAGTGAGTGTGTGCGATAGGGTGTCCTTCCCAGACGACCCAGAAATCATCGGGGATAGGCCCTCCTAGGACCCAAGCCAGGGCCATGTGCAATCGGGCGAGGCATTGAAACCTAATCATTTCCGTAGGTATGTACATCCCACACGGTGAATCCCAGAAATCATTTCAGTAGGTATGTACATCCCACACAGTAAATCCCAGAAATCATTTCCATAGGTATGTACATCCCACACGGCGAATCCCAGAAAATCATTTCCGTTTGTATGTACATCCCACACGGCGAATCCCAGAAAATCATTTCCGTTTGTATGTACATCCCACACGGTAAATCCCAGAAATCATTTCCGTAGGTATGTACATCCCACACGGTGAATCCCAGGAAATCATTTCCGTTTGTATGTATATCACACACAGTCAATCCAAGGAATACATTTCCGTTCTTATGTACATCCCACACAGTCAATCCATGGAAAATGTTTCGGTTCGGACGTAAATCCCACACAGTTTTATGTGTAGGCTCGTGTGTGAAAGGTGTAACTATCACACACGGTCTTCCTTGGTTAACTATTTGCTATTATCAACTATATCACTCATGATTTGATGAAGGAAACTGTGTGGCATTGGGCTATCCATCGCAAGCACTTTTGCTACTAGAACCATTTGCAAAGGTCTCCATGACACATTTAGCAGGTTTATTAGTTTACAACTAATAATTCTAGTATTATGCAAATTCATATTTCATATCGAACAGTTGTTTGCCAATTTCATATCAGACACATAAATATATTATAACATCACAGTATGGTAGCTACACGAAAACAACACAGTACAACATATGGCTAGTTCAACTTCATAAGAATAATATATTCATTTCCCTAATCGAGATCATCCAGGCTTGTCTTATCCACCTCTGCTTTCAGTTCAGTAAGAACCCGTTTTGCATGGGCCAACTGGGAAAGTGCCCCCTCCTTCACCAACACCATCTTAGCAAAGTCTGATTTAAAAAATCTAAGCTTATTCTCCACCTTAAACTTTTTATCCCGCATCTTGAAATATGCTTCAGCATTCACAAGACTTTCTGTAAGCCTACGTGTGTTCATGATACGTCTCCAACGTATCTATAATTTTTTATTGTTCCATGCTATTATATTATCTATTTTGGATGTTAATGGGATTTATTTTACACTTTTATATTACTTTTGGGACTAACCTATTAACCGAAGGCCCAATGCAAATTGCTGTTTTTTTTGCCTATTTTAGTGTTTCGCAGAAAAGGAATATCAAATGAGTCCAAACAGAATGAAACCTTCGGGAGCATGATTTTTGGAACAAACGTGATCCAGAGGACTTGGAGTGGACGCCAAGCAACCAAGGAGGTGGCCACGAGGCAGGGGGCGCGCCTACCACCCTGGCGTGCCCTCCCGCCTCGTGGCTCAACTGACCTACTTCTTCCTCCTATATATGTTCACTTACCCCGAAAACATCCAAGAGCACCATGAAACCCTATTTCCACCGCCGCAACCTTCTGTACCCAAGAGATCCCATCTTGGCGCCTTTTCCAGAGCTGCGCCGGAGGGCCATTGATCACGGAGGACTTGTACATCAACTCCATGGCCCCTCCGATGATGTGTGAGTAGTTTACTTCAGACCTTCAGGTCCATAGTTATTAGCTAGATGGCTTCTTCTCTCTCTTTGGATCTCAATACAAAGTTCTCCTCGATCTTCTTTTAGATCTATTCGATGTAACTCTTTTTGCGGTGTGTTTGTCGAGATCCGATGAATTGTGGGTTTATGATCAAGTCTATCTATGAACAATATTTGATTCTTCTCTGAAATCTTTTATGCATGATTGGTTATCTTTGCAAGTCTCTTCGACTTATTAGTTTGGTTTGGCCTACTAGATTGATCTTTCTTGCATTGGGAGAAGTGCTTAGCTTTGGGTTCAATCTTGTGGTGCTCGATCCTAGTGACAGAAAGGGGAACGACATGTATTGTATTGTTGCCATTGAGGATAAAAAGATGGGGTTTATATCATATTGCTCGAGTTTATCCCTCTACATCATGTCATCTTACTTAAGGCGTTACTCCGTTCTTATGAACTTAATACTCTAGATGCATGCTGGATAGCGGTCGATGTGTGGAGTAATAGTAGTAGATGCAGGCAGGAGTCGGTCTACTTGTCACGGACGTGATGCCTATATACATGATCATGCCTAGATATTCTCATAATTATTCACTTTTCTATCAATTGCTCGACAGTAATTCGTTCACCCAACATAATACTTATGCTATCATGAGAGAATCCACTAGTTAAACCTATGGCCCCCAGGTCTATCTTCCATCATATAAGTTTCCAATCCATTTTACTTTGCAATCTTTACTTTCAATCTATATCATAAAAATACCAAAAATAGTTATCTTATCATTATTATGTCTATCAGATCTCACTCTCGTAAGTGGCCGTGAAGGGATTGACAACCCCTTTATCATGTTGGTTGCGAGGTTCTTATTTGTTGGTGTAGGTACGAGGGACTTGCTGTGGCCTCCTACTGGATTGATACATTGGTTCTCAAAAACTGAGGGAAATACTTACGCTACTTTGCTGCATCACCCTTTCCTCTTCAAGGGAAAACCAACGCAGTGCTCAAGAGGTAGCAAGAAGGATTTCTGGCGCTGTTGTCGAGGAGTCTATGCACAAGTCAAGACATACCAAGTACCCATCACAAACTCTTATCCCTCGCATTACATTATTTGCCATTTGCCTCTCGTTTTCCTCTCCCCCACTTTACCCTTACCGTTTTATTCACCCTCTTTTCCGTTCGCCTCTTTTTCCTTCCTGCCTTCTGTGTTCTCGTTCTTTTTGCTAGTTGTTGCCTTCATGTCGGAAACTGGGGAGGTTATCATTGATAAGGATAATAATATGGAAAACTTTGATGCTATTGATGATCCTCTTGAAAATCCTACTGTTTTACACACTAAAAGGTTTTGGATTGGTAGCGGCAATATTACTGGCAAGGGAGTTATTCAAGATTTCTTTACTTGTGCTGGTGCTTTGCCCACCATGCACGGATCTATCCTTCATAAAACTAGTAGTCTCGCGGATGCTTTATCTTTGCTCATAGTTGAACTTGAAAGACAATTTTTACATATGCATCCTTCCATACAAAGGATTTTCCTAGAATTTTCTAATATTGAGAATTCTTCTGTTAAGCGAGCAGCAACCATGTTTTTAGCTCATGAGTTCAGATTTATACCAAAAGAAGCCAATGAAATTTTTGCGCATTATAGGGTGGATGCTGGCCGTCCTCCCATAGAAGCAATCCTTTTTTATCAAGAAGACATTATGCGTTTACGATCTTTAGATCATGTTGCTTTTAATGAAAACCTTAGAAACAAGGTTCCTACCGATGTTCTTGTTAATAGGATCTCTGAACTTAATGATAATTTTGCTATCTAGAACAATGGGCTAGGTTTTTCCCTTGAACAAAGGCTCATGACTTTTTGCCAAAAGAATGCTTATAATGATGAATTGGTTGTGCAATATGAGGGGCCAAAGGAGGAACCAACACCTCCCGAGCTTGATCTTGGGGACTTCTGTCCCATTAATTTAGCCCTTTTGATTACTTTTGCTTGCCACAAAGAAATCTTGCTGCTGAACGTAGGGAGTATGAGATGAGTTTTCGCGATTTACCTAATCATTATCATGGTAATACCTAGATCTATCCTTGCTTTTATGCCTAGCTAGGGGCGTTAAACGATAGCGCTTGTTGGGAGGCAACCTAATTTTATTTTTGTTTCATGCTTTTTGATTATTTTTAGTAATAAATAATTCATCTAGCCTCTGTTTAGATGTGGTTTTATGCTTTTAATTAGTGTTTGTGCCAAGTAGAACCTTTGGGAAGACTTGGGGAAAGTCTTTGCGATCTTGCTGCAATTTTTTATTGGAGAGTGATATTTAGTTAATTATTTTTGCAGATGATTAATAGATAAATTCCTCACGCCCAGAAATTTATTTTAAATTCTTTTGGGTTCCGGAAGTATTCGAAACCTACAGATTACTATAGACTGTTCTGTCTTCGACATGTTCTGTTTTTCATGTGTTGTTTGCTTATTTTGATGAATCTATGGCTAGTAATAGAGTTTATGAACCATAGAAAAGTTGGAATACAGTAGGTTTAACACCAATATAAATAAAGAATGGGTTCATTATAGTACCTTGAAGTGGTGGTTTGTTTTCTTTTACTAACGGAGCTCACGAGATTCTCTTTTAAGTTTTGTGTTGTGAAGTTTTCAAGTTTTGGGTAAAGATTTGATGGATTATGGAACAAGGAGTGGCAAGAACCTAAGCTTGGGGATTCCCAAGGCACTCCAAGGTAAAATTCAAGGACAACCAAAAGCCTAATCTTGGGGAAGCCCCGGAAGGCATCCCCTCTTTCGTCTTCGTCTATCGGTAACTTTACTTGGAGCTATATTTTTATTCGCCACATGATATGTGTTTTGCTTGGAGCGTCTTGTATGATTTGAGTATTTGCCTTTTAGATTACCACAATCATCCTTGCTGTACACACCTTTTGGGAGAGACACACATGAATTAGAATTTATTAGAATACTCTATGTGCTTCACTTATATCTTTTGAGTTGAATAATTTTTGCTCTAGTACTTTGCTTATATCTTTTAGAGCACTGAGGTGGTTTTATTTTATAGAAATAATTGATCTCTCATGCTTCACTTATATCATTTTGAGAGTCCTTTAGAACAGCATGGTAATTCACTTTGGTTATAAATTTTAAATGCTAAGAGAAGTTGGATGCTTGATAGATTGTTTTGAGATATAAAGGTGGTAATATTAGAGGTGTGCTAGTTGAGTAATTGTGAAATTGATGAATACTTGTGTTGAAGTTGGCAAGTCCCGTAGCATGAACGTATTGTAAACATTATGTGACAAATTTGAAGCATGGGGTGTTCTTTGATTACTTTCCTTATGAGTGGCGGTCGGGGACGAGCGATGGTCTTTTCCTACCAATCTATCCCCCCTAGGAGCATGCGCGTAGTGCTTGGTTTTGATGACTTGTAGATTTTTGCAATAAGTATGTGAGTTCTTTATGACTAATCTTGAGTCCATGGATTATACGCACTCTCACCCTTCCACCATTGCTAGCCTCTTCGGTACCGTGCACTGCCCTTTCTCACCTTGAGAGTTGGTGCAAACTTCGCCGGTGCATCCAAACCCCGTGATATGATACACTCTATCACACATAAGCCTCCTTATATCTTCCTCAAAACATCCACCATACCTACCTATTATGGCATTTCCATAGCCATTCCGAGATATATTGCCATGCAACTTTCCACCGTTCCATTTATTATGACACACATCATCATTGTCATATTCCTTTGCATGATCATGTAGTTGACATCGTATTTGTGGCAAAGCCACCATGCTTAATTTTTCATACATGTCACTCTTGATTCATCGCAATCCCGGTACACCACCGGAGGCATTCACATAGAGTCATATTTTGTTCTAAGTCTCGATTTGTAATTCTTGAGTTGTAAGTAAATAAAAGTGTGATGATCATCATTAGAGCATTGTCCCATCTGAGGAAAGGATGATGAAGACTATGATTCCCCCACAAGTCGGGATGAGACTCCAGACGAAAAAAAAGAGGCCACAAAAAAGAGAGAAAAGAAGGCCCAAATAAAAAAATGAGAGAAAAAGAGAGAAGGGCCAATGTTACTATCCTTTTTCCACACTTGTGTTTCAAAGTAGCACTATGATCTTCATGATAGAGAGTCTCTTATTTTGTCACTTTCATATACTAGTGGGAATTTTTCATTATAGAACTTGGCTTGTATATTCCAATGATGGACTTCCTCAAATGCCTTAGGTCTTCGTGAGCAAGCAAGTTGGATGCACACCCACTTAGTTTCTTTGATGAGCTTTCATATATTTATAGCTCTAGTGCATCCGTTGCATGGCAATCCCTACTCCTTGCATTGACATCAATCGGTGGGCATCTCCATAGCCCATTGATTTGTCGTGTCAATGTGAGACTTTCTCCCTTTTTGTCTTCTCACACAACCTCAATCATCATATTCTATTCCACCCATAGTGCTATGTCCATGGCTCGCGCTCATATATTGCGTAAAAGTTGAAAGAGTTTAAAAAGGCTAAGTATGAAACAATTGCTTGGCTTGTCATCGGGTTGTGCATGATGGGAGAATTTTATGTGATGAAAATGAAGCATGGCCAAACTATATGACTTTGTAGGGATAAGTTTTCTTTGGCTATGGTATTTTGATAAGACATAATTGCTTGATTAGCATACTTGGAGTATTACTATTTTTATGTCAACAATAAACTTTTATCTTGAATCTTTCGGATCTGAACATTCATGCCACAATAGAGAAAAATACATTGAAGAACATGCTAGAAAGCATTCCACATCAAAAATTCTGTTTTTATCATTTACCTACTCGAGGACGAGCAGGAATTAAGCTTGGGGATGCTGATACGTCTCCAATGTATCTATAATTTTTTTTTATTCCATGCTATTATATTATCTGTTTTGGATGTTAATGGCCTTTATTTTACACTTTTATATTATTTTTGGGACTAACCTATTAACCCAAGGCCCAGTGCAAATTGTTGTTTTTTTGCCTATTTCAGTGTTTCGTAGAAAAGGAATATCAAACGAGTCCAAACAGAATGAAACCTTCGGGAGCATGATTTTTGGAACAAACGTGATCCAGAGGACTTGGAGTGGACGCCAAGCAACCAAGGAGGTGGCCACGAGGCAGGGGGCGCGCCTACCCCCCTGGGCGCGCCCTCCCACCTCGTGGCTCAACCGACCTACTTCTTCCTCCTATATATGTTCACATACCCCAAAAACATCCAGGGGCACCACGAAATCCTATTTCTACCGCCGCAACCTTCTGTACCCAAGAGATCCCATCTTGGGGCCTTTTCCGGAGCTCTACCGGAGGGGGCATTGATCACGGAGGGCCTCTACATCAACTCCATGGCCCCTCCAATGATGTGTGAGTACTTTACTTCAAACCTTCGGGTCCATAGTTATTAGCTAGATGGCTTCTTCTCCCTCTTTGGATCTCAATACAAAGTTCTCCTCGATCTTCTTGGAGATCTATTCGATGTAACTCTTTTTGCGGTGTGTTTGTTGAGATCCGATGAATTGTGGGTTTATGATCAAGTCTATCTATGAACAATATTTGATTCTTCTCTGAAATCTTTTGTGCATGATTGGTTATCTTTGGAAGTCTCTTCGAATTATCAGTTTGGTTTGGCCTAGTAGATCGATATTTCTTGCATTGGGAGAAGTGCTTAGCTTTGGTTTCAATCTTGCGGTGCTCGATCCCAGTGACAGAAAGGGAAACGACACGTATTGTATTGTTGCCATCGAGGATAAAAAGATGGGGTTTATATCATATTGCTTGAGTTTATCCCTCTACATCATGTCATCTTACCTAAGGTGTCGGGGATATACCCCGCGGTATGACCCAACTAGAGTTATAACCCGGCTGGTACTTGGTAAACCGATAGGAGTTAAGTCAGATGATAACCCGGCAGGAGTTAAGTCAGATGATAAACCGACAGGAGTTAAGTCAGATGATAACCCGGCAGGAGTTAAGTCAGATGATAACCCTGCAGGAGTTAAGTCAAATGATAACCCGACAGATGTTACGTCAGATGATAACCCGGTAGACAATCATAACCCGGCAGACAGTCATAACCCGACAGACAGTCATAACTCGGTAGACAATCATAACCCGGCACACAATCATAAACCGGCAGACAATCATAACTTGACAGACAGTCATAACCTGGTTGACAGTCATAAACCGGCTGATGTTAAGTCGCCCGGGGTTAAGAAGCCCAAGACATTAAGAAGCCCATGAAGAGAAGCCCGTGATGAGAAGTCAGAATAGTTTAATTCTTAGTCCGAGATGGACTCTACATGTAACCCGCCCCTTCAACATATATAAGGAGGGGCAGGGCACCCCAAGAGGGGGGAAATAATCTTAAGGGTTAGGCATAACTGGGAGAGCCGGTTTACGGTGACTCCCTCGTGATGATAATGAGACCTAGCCACAAACAACATGTAGGGTTGTTATCGGATGATGTTTATTGGGGCCCGAAGCTGTCTAAATCCTTGTCTTGTGTTGCGTCTCTCGATTCCGCTCAACCCCTCTCAAGCTACCACATAGATGCGTTGGCCTCACGACTAAGTCCTCACACTAGGACATCTGCCGTGACAATTCCACGACAGTTGGCGCCCACCGTGGGGCAACGCACGATGGTGTTGAGTTCTTGAAGGGAATTTCCTCAGGGACCGAGAAGTTCGTAATTTTCCGGTGAAGAAGAGATGGTCAAAAGGATTAATATCAACTCCAAGATTCATCGGTTCAACTTGGAGAGTTGTGAGATGTAAGGTTCAAGGAAATTAGAGTTGCAAGCTGTTCCGCCAAACGTGTTATTGAAAAAGTCGCCAAAACCAATGGAAATTTGATTAGGCACTTGTTCAGATGTCAAGAGAATCATACATTTCTGAAGGTCAAAAACTTTAGTATATGAACAATACACATCAGTCGGAGGGCCTGCCTCTGAGTCATCCCGAGCCTCTATCGCCGGTTCTCTTGCCCCGCTACTAATCGAAGTCAATGCGGCCTCATCGTTGCTTCTGAACCACCAACACCGCAAGTCACCGATCCAATCTGAAATTGCAATCAACGAACCGGAATCAGACTGGGCAACAGGTTATGGCAACGTGGGAGACCCAGATTTAGATAGCCCGCCGCAGTCCTCCGCCACTTTAAACCGCTGTCATCTGGGCCCTGACCCGCCCCTAGGTTGACGATCTTGACTCGCCGGCGCTCTTCCGAGTCACACCTCGGAGCCACTACCGGATTACGTCTCGCGCAACCTCAAGTCACCGGCCGCCTTGCTCGTATCGCCGATCCGAGCGTCTACTCTGTTAAGTCGCCGCTCCACCTCCTCCTCGGGCACTTCGCCACTGTGAGCCGCCGTGATCTCGACCTGCTTTTGTGAACCGCGTCGAGCCACCGCCGGGCTCGTTTCCCCTGCTTGGCCCTGCTATGGCCGCAAAAACAAGTCGCCTCCATTACTGGCGTTGCCTCAATCCACCATCTGGTTCTCGAGTATTCAGGAGAGTTTCCAACGCCATGGTCGATGAAGTGTGTCCCTGAGCCATCGCTGCCGCGATCCAACCCGGCCCCTCTTCAGAGCCGCTGCCACCGGCTCACTGTTCGACCCGCGTCCGAGCCACCCGAGCTGGTCAAACCACCCGGATTGTCGCAACCTACCGCACATTGAACCGCTAGACTCCGTCGCCGCAAGCTCCGATTCACACGGCCCTGCATCCGCGGCCATACCCATCGGCCGTTTACTGCGGCCGAGTCACCACACTGCCTCTGCTTTGAACCGCCGCCGCAGTTACTGCCTCCGTAGTGGCCTTGCAATTGTTGCTGGTTGCGCTTGAGCCGCCTCTTACTGTGTCGCGCCTGCATCGTCCCGTGACGACCCGGAGACCCCCGCGCCGCAACAAGTGCAGTAGGAGAGCCACCGTCCGTCAAGCTACTTGCATGCCCCTCTGCTCGGACCCTATCTCGCGCCTTCCCACACGAGCCGCCGCCTCCAGGGCCGGCCTCGCTATCACAGCTACAGCCCGACGCCCTCGACCCATTCGCGCCTTCCAACCTGCTACATGAGTCGCCAACATGCCTCTGCCTATTTCCAAACCGCCGAGGTCGTGACCCGCCGACCTCAACTCTGCTGAGCTGACTCGCTGCAGCTGCTCCTACTGCCTCTGCCGAGGTCTTGCTTGCACGTGCACGCCGATTCACCAGTGCTGCACCCCGCGTGCCGATTCACCACTGCGGCGAGCCGCTGCCATCTTCGCGTGCCAGTTCACTAGCCACGATCGCACCCTGGCTCTTCCTCTACCGGGACAGGTCTTAAGCCGCCAGTGTGCTGCCTCCATCTCGTCTCCGGTTCAAGTCACCGTTGGGCCTCGTCTTGTCCCCAGTTCAAATTGCCAGACACGCCTGGGAGTCGCCTCCCGTCCAAGTTGATGTCGGGCCATGCCGCGCCTGAGCCACCCGGCCTCGTAGTTTTCCTCGGGTCGCGGCTAGCTTCGCGCCCTTGCCTCATCGCTCGCAGCTGATGTACACGGGTTGGCCTTGCTCACCTCCGCCGTGCCCTTGAGTCGCCGCCGCAGTATATACTTCAAAGCCGGCCGCCGCGCTCGTTTCAATCCGCCATGGCCTTCGCCGTGTCGGTCCGTACCACTACAAAAAAAGACACATCCGTGACATTTTGGGCCGAACGAATTTTTTTTCTGTCATACATATGACACTTCTATGACGATAATTGTGACAAAACCCAGTATCATCATAGATGTGGTGGGCTCCACTTCTATGACAAAAAATCATGATAGAAAATGGGCTTTTCGTCCTGGGCAGGCCGGAGACGCAGCTGCATGACATTCTTTGGGCCGTCCATGATGGAAAAAACTGTGGCAGAAGCAAGGGGGAGGAAAATTTCGGGGAGTTCCCGGTTATGGTGGGAGGTAGGGGGCCGAGCGATGCGCGTTTCTCTCGTACACATACGCGCGTGTGTGTGAGGCGTTGGCTCTAACTGAACCCGAGCGAGGCGTTGGGCTCTACCTGAACCCGAGCGATTGCACTGCAGGCTACGTGTTATTGAACCCGAGCGATCGATCGATGGCTGTTAACTAAACCTGATCGAGCGATTCCTTCGCTACTGCTGCTAACTGAAGCCGATCGATGGGATGAACAGTGAGCGTTGTGGGGGGGTTTGGATGAACAGTGAGTGGTGGCGTTGCCTCTAGATGAACAGGACCCCGTGGTGTGGTGGACGGCTGGATGAACAGTAGACAGTGGAGGGGTGCCCGTGGAGGGGTGGGTGAACAGGACCCCGTGGTGTGGAGGGCTGGATGAATAGTAGACGGTGGAGGGGTGGTTGAACAGGACCCCGTGGTGTGGAGGGCTGGATGAACAGTACACGGTGGAGGGGTGGTTGAACAGTAGCCGGTGGAGTAGCGCGCGGTGGAGGCTGGATGAACAGGAGCCTGTGGAGGCTGGATGAACAGGAGCCCATGGAGGCTGGAGGAGGTCGACGGTGGAGATGAACAATATCCCGTGGAGTCCCGTTTTGCGGTACGCCACAACCCTCCCGATGAACAGGACCCCCGTTTTGACCGTAGCGCTCCAACACAAGTCTGTTTCCTCCGTTTTGCGGTACACCACACCCCTCCCGATCAACAGGACCCCCGTTTCGAACGTAGGAGGTCCGTTCCTCCGTTTTGCGGTACGCCAGACCCCTCCCGATGAACAGGATCCCGTTTCGAACATGGCCGGTCGAACACAAGGCCGTTTCCTCCGTTCTGCGGTACGCCAGGCCTCGTTTCCATTGCCTATTCCGTCCAAGCCCTCCCGATGAACACGACGCATTCCATTGCCTCCCCATGAACACGACGCATTCCGTTGCCTCCCCATGAACACGACGACGACGCTGTTTCTCCGTTCCGACCCAGCCATGTACACGAGCCCTGGCCGTACATATGCGCGAGTAGGCGTTCGAGACCCCGCCCGTATGTACACATACATGGCCGTATTTTCTTTCTTGCACCCTGGCCGCTATACGTACGTGTACATGCTACGTGCGCGCCTCTACTACGACACGTGCGCGCCTCTACATCGACCAGTATGTACATACACGTTCGCGACCAGAATGACAACGCTATGTACGCTTCGGCCAGGTGGGTCCCGACTGTCAGGCACTTCCTTGCCTACGAAGATGTAGCTGGTGGGTCCGAGCAGTCAGGGGGCGAATCGTTTTTTAGCCCGGACGCACTTCCTTGCGTGCGAAGATGTAGCTAGTGGGTCCCAGCGGTTAGGGGGAAATGTTTTTTTCGTGAAATACGGTGGCCCGTCCGGTGGGTCCCGCTGTCAGGTGGAGGAATAATTATTTTGCACGTAATAAGGAGGCAATTCCTTGCTGCGGCCATGGACCCAGCTGTCAACCTCTCCACATACAGTCCACGTCCAATGGAAGCCATTCCTTGACCACGTTGACCACGCCGCGCCAAGAGCACCAGGGCGGTGGACGATGGCGAGGCCTAGGAAGGGGACGACGCGGAGCCGGGGAAGATGCGGCAGTGGATGTCCACGCGTAGAGGAGTACGAGGGTTCACTGGTTCGCTGTGGTGTGAGGCTGCCGTCGCCGCAGAATAACAGGGGGTGTGGGTGCATAGCGGGATGGCCTGGCCAGCGGTGGGAGTAGTAGGGGGCGGTGAGGCCTCCGCCGCATCGCAGCCGACCACGGGTGGCAGGAGCACGAGGCATGACCGACGCTGGTTTGGGCGGTTGGAGCAAGAAGACCAGAGGTTGAAGAAGCACTACGGCTGTTGGATGGACATCGTACGGTCACTGGAGCTAGAATCATGCATATTGACTAAGTTGACAAAGCCCTCCGTCCCCGTCAACTTAGTAGGCCCACAAGTCAGCCTCCCACCAAGGTGGGTCCCAGCTAGCAGGGGGTATTCATTTTTTTGAGCGTAATAAGGAGGCACTTCCTTGCATGCGAAGATATAGCTGGTGGGTCCGAGCTGTCAGCGGCGGTAACGTTTTTTTCGTGAAATACAGAGGCCTTTTCAGTGGGTCCCTGATGTCAGGTGGAGGAACATTATTTTGCGCGTAATAAGGAGGCATTTCCTTGCGTGCGGCCGTGGACCCAGCTGTCGGCCTCTCCACGTACAGTCCACTTCAGATGCATGTCGGTCGTTGACCACATTGACCAGGTCGCGCCGAGAGCACCAGGGCGGCGGACGACGGCGAGGCCTAGGAAGGGAATGACACGGAGGCAGGGAAGACTCGGCAGTTGTTTCCCACGCGGAGGGGAGTATGACTGTACAAGGGTTTACTGGTTCATCTGACATCGCCGGAGAATAACAGCAGGTGTGGGTGAGTAGAGGGATGGCTAGGCCAGCGATGGGAGTACGGTGGGGCAGTGAGGCCTGCGCGGCAGCAGAGCCGGCCGCGGGGAGGAGGGAGCAGGCAGTCCCGCCGGCGCCTGTTTGAGCGGCTGGAGCAGGAAGAGCAGAGATTGAAGAAGCATGACGGCTGTTGGATGGCCATCCAACAGTCACTGCTTGTGCGTCAACCTTTTTTTAGGAAAGTCTCAAATCTGTGGAAAATAGCATACATCCCATCTGCCATTATTTCTAATAATTTACAACTCATTTGCTAATTATCAAGGGTTTTTTTGGAGCCCATATTCTTTTTGTTAGCATTACAGCCCATATTGTGGCCACGGTTAAAAAATTATACGAAATTTTGCATATTTTGGTGCGGTCTGAACTGTTTTTAATCCCGAAATTTCGACTCACATTCAAACTGATTTTAAAAATAAATGTATATCAATATAAAATCCAACAAATTCTCCACGCATAAAAATTAATGTAATTTCAAATCTCGAAATGAAGAAAAGATATTTGAAACTAATTGCCAGTTTGATGTGTTTTAAAAATGTACAGCCCATTTCTCATTACTGATGGGCCATTTTCTCGGCCAGCCGAATGAAATCTCTCCTCGTCTTGAAAGATTTGCAGCCCAACAGGCCTGACAAAGCGACTTACTTGGTAGATCACAAAAAAACTGGGCTGTGGCCGTGGACCCAGCTGTCAGCCTCTCCACGTACAGTACTCTTCCGATGGAATGTCGTTGACCACGTTGACCACGCCACGCCGAGAGCACCAAAGCGGTGGACGACGGCGAGGCCTAGGAAGGGGACGACGCGGAGCCGGGGAAGACGCGGCAGTGGATGCCCATGCGGAGAGGAGTATGAGGGTTCACTGGTTCGGCTGCGGTGTGAGGATGCCGTCGCCGCAGGGCCTGGCTAGCGGTGGGAGTAGTAGGGGGCGATGAGGCCTCATCGACAGCACAGCCGGCCACTGGAGGCAGGAGCAAGCGGTCTCCCCGGCGCTGGTTTGGGTGGCTGGTGCAAGGAGAGTAGCGATTGAAGAAGCGGCATGACCATTCGATTCAAATCCAACGGTTACTGCTGCTAGAATCGTTTGTTGACTAAGTTGACAAGCCCTGCGTACGCGTCAACTTAGTAGGCCCACAGGTTAGCCTCCCAACCGGTGCACCCCAGATGTCAGTGGGAGGAATCATTTTTTCGCGTAATAAGGAGGCAGTTGATTGCATGCGGCTAGGCCAGCGGAGGGAGTAGGGTGGGCCGGGGAAGCCTGCGCGGCATCACAGCGGGCCACAAGAGGAGGGAGCAGGCAGTCCCGCCAGCGCTAGTTTAGGTGGCTGGAGCAAGAAGATCAGAGATTGAAGAAGCACGTCGGCCGTTGGATGGACATCCAACACTAACTGCTGCTAGAATCGTGTGTTCACTGACAAAGCCTTGCGTAAACAAGTCAGCCTCGAAATCTGTGGCGTGTACAGCCCATTTGCTATTATTTTTATAATTTTTACTCATTTTCTAATTCATATGGAATTTATTGGAGCCCGTTTTCCATTTTTAGAATTGCTGGCCATTTTCTGGTCAGTACCAGGGTCAAAAACTTAACTAAATATGTGGGAAATTTTGAAAATTCGCAAATTTTTGCTGGGGAATGAAATATTCTTAATCCAAAAATTAATAGCCATACTAAAACAAATTTAAAAATAAATTAGTAGTATGTCATGTTAAATCCAATGAAATACGTATAAGATATCAGTGAAGAACAAAAACAAAAAAAGAAACTTATATCCCATTTGCTATAAATTTTTTGGAATCTTCAACCCCTTTTGATATTACTTTTAACAGACATTGACCATACTCTTAAGCTAGGCCGGAATGCATCCCTCCTCGTCTTGAAAGATTTGCAGCCCAGTAATTCGGAGAAAACAAATAGGCCTAGCTTGGGTATTCTTCAAAAAGAAATACTAGGCTACCTATCTTCCCAAAGAACTGGTGCATGAGCATTTAGCTTTATTTATTTATTTACTTATTTATGTTTAGGGGACCATGAGCATGTACCTGGGCCGGATTCATGTGAGAGCCTCCCTTCTAGTTAATTATGGGCTTCTCTATTGGGCCTTCATCAGTGGGCTGCAAGTTATCAACAAGTGGAAAATGTGTTCCGAGTTTCAAAAAAATGTGTTCCGTACGATAAATAGTATGCGCTACGTACGGTACGGGGCACTAAAGGATCAAACCGTGCAACGACTTCCAAAACATTGTGTTTGTCGTTCTAACAACACATTTATTCAACCAACAAACGAAATATACTACTGATTGTACATTGAAAACAGCAGCAGCAACCAGGGCTGGGGGTGCAACAGAAGCAGTAAGCGGGCCAGAAGAGTGAAGACGCAGCTCTCTCTTCCAAACCAAACATCAGCCATCATTACAAAAGGGCTACCAAAAAAGAACAAGTGTATGCATCAAACTAAATAAAGATCCTACTACACCAAGTGTACGCATCTAACTAACTGGCTCAGTTAGATGTTACTATTTATTAAGCTGTGGAGATCGGCTGACGGCTTGAACCGGATGGGTGCCTGACGGGGGAAACTCCAGCCAGCAGGTCGAAGTCTGATACTTGCGACCCTCTCTCCTACTTTGGGCTGCAGAGCGTGGCGGCACATATCAGGGTATGGTGCATGCAGAGACGCATGGTACGCTGTGTACACACGGTTTTGCCTGATGAACGAAACCGCGACATCCATTTCTTTCCAAAGCTCCTCAAGGCTGGGGGGCTCGGCGGGCGGCGCGACGTTCTCCTCGTAGCGGGGAGCCGACGCGTCCTCCGGCGCGCGTGCTGGCGAGATTGGGAACGCCGACGCATCCACCTCGACGCATCGCGGCGAGGAGCGGAACGCCGACGCGTCCTCCTCGACTAGTGGCGGCGAGGAACGGAACGGCGACGCGCCGCGTAGCGGCGAGGAGCGGAACACCGACGCGTCCTCCTCGACTAGTGGCAGCGAGGAATGGAACGGCGACATGTGACCGTCTGCGCGGTGCAGCGAGGGGCTCCTAGGGCTTGGGAGGGGCGATGCCATGGTGGTCGACATGAGAGGGAGGGGAGGAGATAGCGATGAACGTGAACGTGAGGGGGAGGAGATAGCGATGTCGTGGGAGGCGCAGTATTTATAGCGAGCAATGGCACACCTAGTAAGATATGGACTGAGCTACACTAACTTAACTGCCGGTCCAGTTGCGTCACTCACATGTGGGCCAGACCCCTGTTGGGCCCATATGTCAGTGATCGAAGGCACCTGCAGTTAAGTAACAACTACGTGGGCATTTTTGTTGGAGTAAATTACGGGGGAGCGAAGGGGTGGAAATATTGCTGGTCACAATGTATTGGACGAGCGTGGGCGGAGGAGAGTCATGCATGCAGATTTTTTCACACGGGGTGGAGTGGTGGGACCGCCGGAGGGAGAAGGAGAGTTTGGCAGGCATATTGTTTCATACATGCAGAGGAAAAAATTTGGAGACGAACGGGCTTCCTGCAGGTATGGGGAACGGTGCATAATAAGTCGTCTTGCATGCCGGGCTAGTTATAGTCTCAAGTCATTAAAAACAAACATGCCCCACACATGTTCATATTTCAAGGTGCACTAAATTATTACATGCGATGATTAAGGCTGGCCATAATGGTGGTATCTTAGCTGGTATCATGTACACAGGAATAGCAAACATGCTGATGTGGCAAAGAATTAAAGAAGAGAGGGGGGGTTAGAGTAACTAGAGTTCATGCATGCATTGGTAAACACATATTTTTGTGGAGAACGACAGCACTAGTTGAGTACTTTTGCAGACTTCAAAAACTATTCCACAATGTGTCAACATTCACAATGTCAAATCAATATTTTTACACTCATTATAAAATGTAGTTCTTATACTAGTACTAGTTGAGTACTCATTATAATCAGTACTCCCTCCGTCTAGGTGAGCAAGTCATCTTAGATTGTGCACTGTGACCAAGGAGGAGGGGAAAATGAGAGATCTTAATGTTTATAATCAGTACTCCCTCCGTCTAGGTGAGCAAGTCATCTTAGATTGTGCACTGTGACCAAGGAGGAGGGGAAAACGAGAGATCTTAATGTTTATTTGCTAATTAATAGCATTGCATGCAATGAACTAACCACTGCATGTCATGTTTGGTAGTCTCAAGTCATTAAAAGCATGCACACCCACATCTCCTATTGGTTCATATGTCAAGAAACAAGAAACGAGGTAGAAGTTAATGCACCGCGCCTAAGTGTTTTGGGAGTATTGTAGATATTGATATGTTTAGTATAAATTTGGTCGTGGGATTTCATTGATGCCTGTCAAAGCATTGACAGGTCTGCTATGCGTGACCTGAAGATGAAAGCGTTGAGCATCTCGAAGTTGATCAACAATCTTCAATTGTCAAAGATAGCCATTCGGCCAATAAGGTGGCACACTTAATCGCTAAGTATAGCTTTGACAATAGATTAGATGGTATTCTTGAAAATAACATACCGCCCTGTGTGGTGAATATTGTATCGAATGAGTGTACTGGTGTGGCTGGTTAATTAATATAAGGTGGTGTTCAAAAAAGTATAAATTTGGTCAAACACTTTGCGAATGGTTGACGGGAGTAAAAAGGACCAGATGGAGTATCATGCATGCGGAGTAGGCAAAAAAATTGCTTGTCTAAAAAAGGCAAAAAAATTGCTCATTTATAGCCGGTCGAAGTCTCAAAGGGCGCGACCGTGTGAGGGAGGCGAAAGTCGTGGGAGGCGCGATGTTTGACGGAATTAAGTGAAGTTACATCCACACACCGGCATGGCGTGCAAACAGGCAGAAGCTATACCGCCAGGCCTATGATATGGGTCTAGTAGACATGACATCTAGTGGGTCCCGCATAGTTCTCGAGAACTCTTTGGGGGCTTGCAGCCGTTTATCCACCGGGCAAGCCAGCAACCCCATGTCGTTTGCACGCCCTACTCGTCCCCGTCTTCTGCCTTACAAAAGTTCGCTCCCAGTCGTCCCGTCCTTTCACATTAGTTCGCTCCCAGTTTTTTTTGCGGGGTACAACAGTTCAACTTCTCCTAACCCTCCTCCAAAATCCATGGCCTCCCAAATCTCCATGGTCGCCGCTGAGTACCAGGTTAGAGCCATCACCGGCGATCAGTTCATCGTCATCTACACACGTGGATCCAAGACGGTGAAAGCATGGCTTGCTCGCTTCCTACGCATGTTCAACAGTTCAACGGATGAGTGGGTCGCTGGGCTAGATGTTGAGTACACCACAGTCCTGGGACGAGAGAAGGATCTAAAGGACGAAGAGAGGAAGAAGCCCGCCGTGATCCAGGTTTGCGTACATAACGTTTGCTTGGTCTACCACATATGCTATGCCGACGTTGAGTGCTAGGATTTTAAGAACTTCCTCAAGGACAAAAGTGTGAAATTCGTTACTGTAGGCTTTAAGAACGATAGTGATGTCCTGCGTCGGATAGGTCTCATTGTAGGCCAGCCTTTCGATCTCCAGAAGGAAAGCCTGGTATCCTCCTCTCAACCTTCAATGCTGACCCTGGCAGCAGCCATGATTGATCCTTCGTACGCTAAACTGAAGAAACCTCATCACGAGTTTCATCATGCATGGGAGTCGAAGACATTAGATGAAGATCACATCCTGTACGCAGCAATGGATGCCTACCTTTGTTTAAATATCTACAAGGGTTGGATGAAGAAGCAGAGCCTAGTGTCCGGTTCAAGCAAAGAAGCATCGGCGAAGAGGAAGAGGAAGAGGGACGAGGACGAAGTCGAGGACGTGGACTCGGACTCCAAGTAGGTGGCAGTGCCGTCGCTCATGCTGGTTCTACTGTAGTGTCAAGCGGATGAGTCGCTTATTAGTTTATTTTCAAGGGTGTGTTGTGCTGAGGCCCCAACAGAACTATGGGGCTGTCTGGATTGTGACTATCTTTGCCATATGTTGCCACATGATTTTTGCCACATTTGTCACACTTGCCTTACTTGAGTTGCTCAAATTGTTAGCCACTTTGGCTTGCCTAAGGGAATCTTGCCACACTTTTTGTGTCTATGACATGTGGGGTTCACTGCTCATAAAAAATTCCTTGTCTCAAGTGTGGCTAGAACCAAACACCTACCTAACTTGGCCAAACTTGCCTAAGGTTAGGTGTGGCAAAGTGTGGCAATGTGTGGCTAGGAACCAAACAGCCCCTGTGTTTATGTTCTTTCTCGTTATTTGAACTCTTTAGTACGTACAGTAGTACTAGTACTATGTCTTACTATTGTTCTTCTTGCAGTTGGTACTACTGCTCGTATCTTCGTGTTCCTACTGTACTCAATATGATCGTACTAGTAGTATAATTTGGGTCAGCCGATTTGTGAAAGAAGTTCGACGGAGCGAAGGAAGAAGAGGTGGAAGAAGCCCTTCTAGCCATCCATGTTGCATCAAATGGCTCACATGAGTCGACTAACCCAAATTGCTCCTTCAGATTGTAGGATCCACGTGGCATTCAAGGTCTCGAAGGTAGATTCCGCGTCCGCACCCGGTTTGCGGGCTCGACGCGCGCGCGACCGGCTTCCGCCGCGATAGCCACCATGCGCGCCTCCTCCGCGCGGGCGGAGATGACAATGACACGCTAGTTCCTCCTCGCCAGCGTGCTGGAGCACGCACTCGTCCTCCTCTTCGTATGCTGCGTGCATAGACGCGGCTCCACCAACTGCTCGCGTGCTTGGCAGCGCGGCGGTATCGCGAGGAGGGACTGCAAACGACGTGAGCGGGAGAGCCTTCGGCTTCATGGCACAGGGATGGCGGCGACACGGCGGTGATGGGCGAGAAATTGTTGGCCGGAGCAGGCGGGCGCCGGCATGCGCAACGGCGGCTGCGGCATATTGATGAGTGCACGTGTGGGAGCTTACTTTAGTTTTATATATAAGGTTGGTCAAACTTAAAAGAAAACCGTACTAGTACACGTAAATATTAGACTTAGGCAACGCTTTTATTAGTTACTAGCTTATGTTCTTACCCATTGTGACCAGCCTTAGTACCACGGCCATGATACGAAATCCTATGCAAGCACATGAACCGCGGCCGCGCGATCGATTGAACGGTGCGTCACCGTGTCGCGCTCGAAGGACATCCACCGAACCTTTTTGTGTGTGTGAAAACAATCCTCAAATATTACTCAACTTTTTTTTCCTGTGAAAGTTCTTGACGCTGCAATATTTCCATATATTTGAATTTAGCTCGAGTTCGTGTTTATTTGGATTTGGACGTTTTAGGTGCGCCTAGTTTTTTTTTAATACTGATTTTGTGTGTGTGACTGAGAGAGATTGTGTGTATGTGTCCATATGTGTGTTGTGGTGGAAGGGCAATGTGGAGATGGTGTGTGTGTGATACAGACATAGAGAGGTGTGAATGTGCAAATGATTGTGCATGAGTGAGACATAGACAGATGCCAATATGTTGTGTATACATGAGAGAACGGTCTTCTAGTTTACTTGTGTGTGTGTGTGTGTGAGAGAGAGAGAGAGAGAGGGAGAGAGAGACAGAGAGAGGAGCATCTGTAACACAATAACCATCTCTCTCGATTCGTCTGTCCCTTGCACGGTCGCATGCAACACATGCATCAACGCGCACATTTTGACACCCTCACCCGGCCCCTGCCACCTCAAGGCACGCACAATCTCTTCGTGAATGCCCATTTCTCTCCTTAGGTTTGTTTTCTCTCAATATCGGACACACACACACAGACACACACGCATACACACACACACACAGAGAGAGACACACGCAACACAACACACACACACACGAGCACACAATTCATCCCCATCCAAGGTTATACGGCGACCACTCTCGCTTGTGCTTCTTTGCACCCCAACATGCACAACACGTCAATCTTCAAAGAGGGCAGCGAGCAGATTGAATATGGCAACCACACCGCGCTAGCGAATGCGGGGTCATTTGGAAGCAAGGTGATGTGACGACGGCTGACTGACTCCTCCCCCCCCCCTCTCTCTCTCTCTCTCTTGCACAAAATTACCAATCCCTCTCTGCCCCCGCACAAAATTGTCAATCCCTCAACCCACGAGATCCTTCCCCTCTCGTCCATGTTTTTCCTGCTCTCTTATCAAACATGTTGTCTCTTCTCCTTCCACGTATACAGAATCCAGATGCACACGCATCTCATGTATATTACATGTATGCGTCTTTCTCACAGACCTAACTTCTTCCTCTCTCTTTCTCTGTCTATCTCTCTCTCTATCTCGTTAGGTTTGTCTCCTACTCTCTCGTCCACATACATACAATCTTTCCCTCCCTATCTGCTCCATCTTCAAAAGCTCTCTCTGCATGTTTCATTCACACATTGGGATATGTCAAAATGTTGCTTCTATAATGGCTGATGTAGAGTTATGGTTGTTCTTGTTGCATCCTACAAAGTAATAACTATGAAATGCATTTAGATTCTCATTTGACTGGGATTATGTGAGTTTGAGCATGTTGTGAAGTACTATAGACCTTGTATACTTCTTGGGATTCGACAATGATTGTAACTATAGAATTGTATAGACCATTACATTCGAAGTCAATAGCCTAATATATTTATTTCACAATTTCAACAAATGATTAGTTCACTACAAACTAAGAAAACAAATGTGTACTCCCTCCGTTTTTATTTAAGTTCGCGTATTGGCATTGGTCAAAGTCAAGTTTTGTAAACTCTCAGAAAGCTTATAACAAATAATATTAACATATACAATAACAAATAAATACCATTAGACTCATTATTGAATGTACTTTCACATCATACATATTTGTTATGGTAAATGTTTATATTTTTCTATAAACTTGGTCAAACTTTAGGAAGATTGACTTCGGTCAAACCTAATATGCAGAGTTTACTACTACTACTACCCGCTAGTTGCTTAGCCTTATCACTCAACACGCCACACAGGGAGTCCAGTGTCACAAAATTTTGAGGTCGGCGGGAAAATCTCCCGCGACCCTAATTCGACCAGTGGAAAGTTACCATCATAGCCTTCGGAACAGGCCTACAGATGACGCTTGGTAAGGGGCTGTTTTCGTAACTTCAGGTTCACCCTACCCAGCCAACCCCACCCCGGCACCCAGAGTAGTACACCTGAATACTCCCCAATTTCTATCCCCACCGCAAAATAGACTTCTCTACAGCACCGCAGCCTTCGTGCTCCTCCCCTTTACATCGGTGCACTCGTCCACCGCAGCGCATCTGCCTAATCGATGACCTCGTACGCCGCACTAGAGCCGGTCCACCATCGTCGTCGTACACGGAGCCTCTTCCCTGGCATCGTCTTCCATGGTCTTGTATCTGCTTCCCGGAAGCCAACGCCAAGCGCAGAAGTACCACCGTCGTGGACAATGAACTGACTCCCATTGCCGACCATGACTCACAGAGGCCGCCGCGACCATCGTTCTCCTCCTCGATTGGTAATGTGTGTATTGAATCGCTTAGCAGTACATGTGCAGTTCCAATTTTGTTCATACCTACCCTTCAAATTTCCTGGGTGCTATTGTTCCCGTAAAAGTAATTGGTTATAGCCTCCATTGTCCAACAGAATATCAGCTTGTAATTGTGTGTCGCTCATGTATCGCGCTGTGCTTGGGTAGGTTTTTCATCAGCAACCAGTAGTGTGGCAAATGATGGAAAGGTTTTTAGAACTAGCAAAATGCCCATGCGTTGCACGCATCAAGATGCATTTGTATGAGTAGTTTATCTTGTTGGAGATGCTCTAACATGGCAGACGAGTGCTTTAATGTTGCCCACAAGATGCGCGAGTATTACTAGTAGTATATTTTTCTTGCCATGTTGAGATTTTAAAACCATGAGTGCGAACATGCAGAGGAGCAATGAAGATCAAACACGGGATATTCGGGACATCTTGAAGGAGCGTGGGAAGTTAAAGAGAAGCTGCACCGAAGCTGTAAAACGAGCTTTGGTAAGTAACACCCTTTCAATTACTTCCATGTAGCCTCGTGTTCTTCGATGTGTATATGTTGTAGTTTCTGTTTCTCTTAAGCGTGGTGTTCTTCGATGTGTAATAAGAAGAGTCTTAATCGTCCTAATGCTTTCATTTTTAGCTTGATGTACGAAGTGGGTGTTCTCACCTTGTAGTCTGTTTTTATTTATTGATTCCTTTTGAATTCACTTCTCCGAGTTCTGTTTATCTGGCTTCTACTAAATGGATCTAGGTTGCTCTGAGTATTGATCTAAAAAAGAAGTAACTTCATGTCAAGATGCAGTTCCTGTGAGGAGGGAAGTATGGTCAACCTCGATATCATGTTTCCAAAATGAGGCTGGATTACACACAAGGTGACAGTTCCCTAATGATGCTGGATTAGACACAAGCTGCAAATTCCTAGATGATGTTGGATTACACACAAGCCAGGTGGAGTCGTCAGCTGTTCGTGTCCTCGTAGCATTAGTAAAGGCTGAAAGAAAGCGTGCAATAGCCCTTGAGAATGTAGCTGAGTTCCTGAAGAAGCGAAAAGAGCAATCAGATGCTCTCTTCACCCAAGCCAAAGAAGAGATGGAAGAAGCCAGAAATAAACTAGCAGAGGCAGAGCAGGCTAGGTGTCTCCTGCTATCTAAAACTATTGTCAACACAAAATTTCCTTCATAATAGCTAGGTTCAAATGTTTATCCAGTCAGCATGCCTGTTGTGATGTCCGTGCATGTACTGATGTGGCACAAAATGTTTTTTTCGGGTCATGTAATAACAACAATTACTTTCCAAACAATAACAGACGAAGCATTGGACATGGTATAGTTCACACGCAAGCCCGACATTCCAAGTTCAACTTCCACATAAACCTCATGTTCACAGATATCTGCACATTCATACATAATGTCCACAACCATGATTCACTTCAAAGCCAAAAAAATGTGAGGAGAGTTATAAATAAAGAAAATCCTCACTAGTTCCTGCTACCAGTGCGAGCACAACAAGTCAAGACCATGCGTAAATTAATTATATTGTAGTCATTTTTTGTGTTCTAAAATGCCTGCCGGCTCGCGGAAGGACGTGTTGCCGGCACACGCGCGGATTCAATGAAGGCAGGCGGGGGCAATCTTAAGCTGGTTGCACGCGGCGAGGAGGCGTGCTTAGCCGGGCCTGCAGCGAGTGCGGCCCTCTTGGCCGGCGCGCCGGCTCAATGCCTGCGCTATGAGAGGTCGCGTCCGTGTCAGAGAAATCACTCCCTCCAGTCCTTTTTTGTTTGGGTATAACAAAATCTCGTTGTCCATTCACATTTTAGTGGTAGGAGTTGTGCGTGTGTGTCTGTGAGAGAGAGAGAGGAGACGGTAGTCGGGGTTGTCTGATCGGTAAACAAATGAATAATTTCAGTCTGGGATGGAGACGAAAAGGAGACCACAACAAATGTTGTGTCTACAGGAGAGATAGAGAGAGTAATTTCAGTGGTATGAGTCATATGTAGAGACATATAGGGTGTGTGAGAGAATCCCATAGAGAGAAAGACAAAGTGAAAGACGAGTGGAGACTGTGTGTTTGGCGGTGAAAAAGAAAGCTTAGGTACCGAGTGATACCAGAGAATAGTAGAGACGTGAGAGATAATGAAAACCGTGTAATTTATAATGATAGGGAGAGTGTGACACTTATCAAGGGAGACGTCGAGAGACCATGTTTGCGAAGATAGGAGCAACATGGAGTGAGCGTGCGGGTGAGCTGGAGAAAAGAGAGTGATAGCTACCTGAAGGAGCATGCATGCGAGAGAGATGGGCGTGAAAGAAGTGAACAAAAAAGGGATTCAAATATTTGAATTCGAGATGATGATACATGTAATCCATACTCGAACCAAAATTGATCTATCAATCATGCATACTCATATGAATTCACGCACATCTATGTCATTTAATATGTAGATATTACTGATCCATACATTTTAGTAGAACATAATTTGGTTAAATTTTTTCGAATTCAACCTTAAGATTTCGAGATCGTTGTATTTGTAGATCATATTATACATATAAAGGAGCAGAATTCTTTGTTGTGCTTTTAAAAGTATATATATAAAAGAATGATGTATATAGAATGTAATTCCAATTGAAAATGGATCCCGCCCGAAAAAAATAGAATACAAACGGGATTCGAATTGAGTTGGCATGGTAAACGTGCACTCTGCAAAATTTGAATGAAGCGGGGAAAGTCGCAGTAACCGCCCGAAACCAAAATCTGTGAGATGGAAATCACTACTGCCTATCCCTGCCACGCAAAGCCTATATGCTGGATTTCTATAGGTTTCGATAGGGTAGGTTTGTAATTTCACCCAAACGTGACGTAACCGCCTCTCACCCGGATTCATACACGGTGGGCGCCAAAACATAGTGTGTCCTCGGCCGAAATCGACTCCCTCCCCGATTCATATTCATACACGGTGGGCGCCAAAAACAAACTCTCATTGGCAAATATTCGGTGTATGCGAGATTACCGTCCTATCCCCAACCGACTAGTGTTGCTGTGATGTAGTAGAAATTTGAAACAAGGGCTAAGTTTGTAAATTTCCTCGCATTTGAGAAAGCGCGCCCTGAATACATGGTTCCCCCTTCCTCTCTACCTCCATTTTCCCCATTCGTACTCCGTGGGCGCCAAAACACCCTCTCCACCCCACCCTCCTCCGTCCGCCGCTGTCCGCTACCCCATCCACCGCCGTCCTGAAGGAAATATGCCCTAGAGGCAATAATAAAGTTATTATTTATTTCCTTATATCATGATAAATGTTTATTATTCATGCTAGAATTGTATTAACCGGAAACATAATACATGTGTGAATACATAGACAAATAGAGTGTCACTAGTATGCCTCTACTTGACTAGCTCGTTAATCAAAGATGGTTAAGTTTCCTAACCATGAACAATGTGTTGTTATTTGATTAACGAGGTCACATCATTAGTTGAATGATCTGATTGACATGACCCATTTCATTAGCTTAGCACCCGATCATTTAGTATGTTGCTATTGCTTTCTTCATGACTTATACATGTTCCTATGACTATGAGATTATGCAACTCCCGTTTGCTGGAGGAACACTTTGGGTGCTACCAAACGTCACAATGTAACTGGGTGATTATAAAGGAGTACTACAGGTGTCTCCAATGGTAGATGTTGGGTTGGCGTATTTCGAGATTAGGGTTTGTCACTCCGATTGTCGGAGAGGTATCTCTAGGCCCTCTCGGTAATACACATTATACAAGCCTTGCAAGCATTGCAACTAATGAGTTAGTTGCGGGATGATGTATCACGGAACGAGTAAAGAGACTTGCCAGTAACGAGACTGAACTAGGTATTGGATACCGACGATCGAATCTCGGGCAAGTAACATACCGATGACAAAGGGAACAACGTATGTTGTTATGCGGTCTGACCGATAAAGATCTTCGTAGAATATGTAGGAGCCAATATGGGCATCCAGGTCCCGCTATTGGTTATTGACCGGAGATGTGTCTCGGTCATGTCTACATTGTTCTCGAACCGTAGGGTCCGCACGCTTAACGTTACGATGACAGTTATTATGAGTTTATTTTGATGTACCGAAGGTTGTTCGGAGTCCCGGATGTGATCACGGACATGACGAGGAGTCTCGAAATGGTCGAGGCATAAAGATTGATATATTGGAAGCCTATGTTTGGACATCGGAAGTGTTCCGGGTGAAATCGGGAATTTTACCGGAGTACCGGGAGGTTACCGGAACCCCCCGGGAACCAAATGGGCCTTATTGGGCCTTAGTGGAAAGGTGAAAGGGGCAGCCCAAGGTGGGCTGCGCGCCTCCCCCCTCCCCTAGTCCTATTAGGACTAGGAGAGGTGGCCGGCCCCCTTCTCCCTCTCTCTCTCTTGAGGAATCCTATTAGGAATAGGATTGGGGGGGAGTCCTACTCCCGGTAGGAGTAGGACTCCTCCTGCGCCCTCCTCCCTTGGCCGGCCAGCCCTCCCCCTGGCAACCGTTATATACGGGGGCAGGGGGCACCTCTAGACACACAAGTTGATCATTGAGATCGTTCCTTAGCCGTGTGCGGTGCCCCCTGCCACCAAATTCCACCTCGATCATATCGTTGTAGTGCTTAGGCGAAGCCCTACGTCGGTAGAACATCAAGATCGTCACCACGCCGTCGTGCTGACGGAACTCCTCCCCGAAGCTTTGCTGGATCGGAGCCCGGGGATCGTCATCGAGCTGAACGTGTGCTAAGAACTCGGAGGTGCCGGAGTAACGGTGCTTGGATCGGTTGGATCGGGAAGAAGACGTACGACTACTTCCTCTATGTTGTGTCAACGCTTCCATTGCGATCTACAAGGGTACGTAGATCAGACTCTCCCCCTCGTTGCTATGCATCACCATGATCTTGCGTGTGTGTAGGAATTTTTTTGAAATTACTACGTTCCCCTATAGTGGCATCCGAGCCTAGGTTTTATGGTTTGATGTTATTTGCACGAGTAGAACACAAGTGAGTTGTGGGCGATACAAGTCATACTGCCTACCAGCATGTCATACTTTGGTTCGGCGGTATTGTTGGACGAGACGACCCAGACCAACCTTACGCGTACGCTTACGCGAGACCGGTTCCCTCGACGTGCTTTGCACATAGATGGCTTGCGGGAGACTGTCTCTCCAACTTTAGTTGAACCGAGTGTGGCTACGCCCGGTCCTTGAGAAGGTTAAAACGGAGTCTATTTGACAAACTATCGTTGTGGTTTTGATGCGTAGGTGAGATGAGTTCTTGCTTAAGCCCGTAGCAGCCACGTAAAACTTGCAACAACAAAGTAGAGGACGTATAACTTGTTTTTGCAGGGCATGTTGTGATGTGATATGGTCAAGGCATGATGCTGATTTTATTGTATGAGATGATCATGTTTTGTATGCAAGTTATCGGCAACTGGCAGGAGCCATATGGTTGTCGCTTTATTGTATGCAATGCAATCGCGATGTAATGCTTTACTTTATTGCTAAACGGTAGTGATAGTCGTGGAAGCATAAGATTGGCGAGACGACAACGATGCTACGATGGAGATCAAGGTGTCGCACCGGTGACGATGGTGATCATGACGGTGCTTCGGAGATGGAGATCACAAGCACAAGATGATGATGGCCATATCATATCACTTATATTGATTGCATGTGATGTTTATCGTTTATGCATCTTATCTTGCTTTGATTGACGGTAGCATTATAAGATGATCTCTCACTAAATTATCAAGAAGTGTTCTCCCTGAGTATGCACTGTTGCCAAAGATTGTCGTGCCCAGACACCATGTGATGATCGGGTGTGATAAGCTCTACGTCCATCTACAACGGGTGCAAGCCAGTTTTGCACACGCAGAATACTCAGGTTAAACTTGACGAGCCTAGCATATGCAGATATGGCCTCGGAACACAGAGACCGAAAGGTCGAGCGTGAATCATATAGTAGATATGATCAACATAACGATGTTCACCATTGAAAACTACTCCATCTCACGTGATGATCGGTTATGGTTTAGTTGATTTGGATCACGTGATCACTTAGAGGATTAGAGGGATGTCTATCTAAGTGGGAGTTCTTAAGTAATTTGATTAACTGAACTTAAACTTATCATGAACTTAGTACCTGATAGTATCTTGCTTGTGTTGATTGTAGATAGATGGCTCGTGCTGTTGTTCCGTTGAATTTTAATGCGTTCCTTGAGAAAGCAAAGTTGAAAGATGATGGTAGCAATTACACGGACTGGGTCCGTAACCTGAGGATTATCCTCATTGCTGCACAGAAGAATTACGTCCTGGAAGCACCGCTGGGTGCCAGGCATGCTGCTGGAGCAACACCAGACGTTATGAACGTCTGGCAGAGCAAAGCTGATGACTACTCGATAGTTCAGTGTGCCATGCTTTACGGCTTAGAATCGAGACTTCAACGACGTTTTGAACGTCATGGAGCATATGAGATGTTCCAGGAGTTGAAGTTAATATTTCAAGCAAATGCCCGAATTGAGAGATATGAAGTCTCCAATAAGTTCTATAGCTGCAAGATGGAGGAGAACAGTTCTGTCAGTGAGCATATACTCAAAATGTCTGGGTATAATAATCACTTGATTCAGATGGGAGTTAATCTTCCAGATGATTGCGTCATTGACAGAATTCTCCAATCACTGCCACCAAGCTACAAGAGCTTCGTGATGAACTATAATATGCAAGGGATGAACAAGACTATTCCCGAGCTCTTCGCAATGCTGAAAGCTGCGGAGGTAGAAATCAAGAAGGAGCATCAAGTGTTGATGGTCAACAAGACCAGTAGTTTCAAGAAAAAGGGCAAAGGGAAGAAGAAGGGGAACTTCAAGAAGAACAGCAAGCAAGTTGCTGCTCAGGAGAAGAAACCCAAGTCTGGACCTAAGCCTGAAACTGAGTGCTTCTACTGCAAGCAGACTGGTCACTGGAAGCGGAACTGCCCCAAGTATTTGGCGGATAAGAAGGATGGCAAGGTGAACAAAGGTATATGTGATATACATGTTATTGATGTGTACCTTACTAGAGCTCGCAGTAGCACCTGGGTATTTGATATTGGTTCTGTTGCTAATATTTGCAACTCGAAACAGGGACTACGGAATAAGCGAACACTAGCAAAGGACGAGGTGACGATGCGCGTGGGAAACGGTTCCAAAGTCGATGTGATCGCGGTCGGCACGCTACCTCTACATCTACCTTCGGGATTAATATTAGACCTAAATAATTGTTATTTGGTGCCAGCGTTGAGCATGAACATTATATCTGGATCTTGTTTAATGTGAGACGGTTATTCATTTAAATCAGAGAATAATGGTTGTTCTATTTATATGAGTAATGTCTTTTATGGTCATGCACCTTTGAAGAGTGGTCTATTTTTGATGAATCTCGATAGTAGTGATACACATATTCATAATGTTGAAACCAAAAGATGCAGAGTTGATAATGACAGTGCAACTTATTTGTGGCACTGCCGTTTAAGTCATATCGGTATAAAGCGCATGAAGAAACTCCATACTGATGGGCTTTTGGAACCACTTGATTATGAATCACTTGGTACTTGCGAACCGTGCCTCATAGGCAAGATGACTAAAACACCGTTCTCTGGTACTATGGAGAGAGCAACAGATCTGTTGGAAATCATACATACCGATGTATGTGGTCCGATGAATATTGAGGCTCGTGGCGGATATCGTTATTTTCTCACCTTCACAGATGATTTAAGCAGATATGGGTATATCTACTTAATGAAACACAAGTCTGAAACATTTGAAAAGTTCAAAGAATTTCAGAGTGAAGTTGAAAATCATCGTAACAAGAAAATAAAGTTTCTACGATCTGATCGTGGAGGGGAATATTTGAGTTACGAGTTTGGTGTACAATTGAAAAATTGTGGAATAGTTTCGCAACTCACGCCACCCGGAACACCACAGCGTAATGGTGTGTCCGAACGTCGTAATCGTACTTTACTAGATATGGTGCGATCTATGATGTCTCTTACTGATTTACTGCTATCATTTTGGGGTTATGCTTTAGAGACGGCCGCATTCATGTTAAATAGGGCACCATCAAAATCCGTTGAGACGACGCCTTATGAACTATGGTTTGGCAAGAAACCAAAGTTGTCGTTTCTTAAAGTTTGGGGCTGCGATGCTTATGTGAAAAAGCTTCAACCTGATAAGATCGAACCCAAAGCGGAGAAATGTGTCTTCATAGGATACCCAAAGGAGACTGTTGGGTACACCTTCTATCACAGATCCGAAGGCAAGACATTCATTGCTAAGAATGGATCATTTCTAGAGAAGGAGTTTCTCTCGAAAGAAGTGAGTGGGAGGAACGTAGAACTTGACGAGGTAACTGTACCTACTCCCTTATTGGAAAATAGTACATCACAGAAAACTGTTTCTGCGACACCTATACCAACTAGTGAGGAAGCTAATGATGATGATCATGAAACTTCAGGACAAGATACTACTGAACCACGTAGATCAACCAGAGTGAGATCCGCACCAGAGTGGTACGGTAATCCAATTCTGGAAGTCATGCTACTAGATCATGATGAACCTACGAACTATGAAGAAGCGATGGTGAGCCCAGATTCCGCAAAGTGGCTTGAAGCCATGAAATCTGAGATGGGATCCATGTATGAGAACAAAGTATGGACTTTGGTTGACTTGCCCGATGATCGGCAAGAAATTGAGAATAAATGGATCTTCAAGAAAAAGACTGACGCTGACGGTAATATTACTGTCTATAAAGCTCGACTTGTCGCAAAAGGTTTTCGACAAGTTCAAGGGGTTGACTACGATGAGACCTTCTCACCCGTAGCGATGCTTAAGTCTGTCAGAATCATGTTAGCAATTGCCGCATTTTATGATTATGAAATTTGGCAGATGGATGTCAAAACTGCATTCCTGAATGGATTTCTGGAAGAAGAGTTGTATATGATGCAACCGGAAGGTTTTGTCGATCCAAAGGGAGCTAACAAAGTGTGCAAGCTCCAGCGATCCATTTATGGACTGGTGCAAGCCTCTCGGAGTTGGAATAAACGCTTTGATAGTGTGATCAAAGCATTTGGGTTTATACAGACGTTTGGAGAAGCCTGTATTTACAAGAAAGTGAGTGGGAGCTCTGTAGCATTTCTGATATTATATGTGGATGACATATTGCTGATTGGAAATGATATAGAATTTCTGGATAGCATAAAGGGATACTTGAATAAAAGTTTTTCGATGAAAGACCTCGGGGAAGCTTCTTACATATTAGGCATAAAGATCTATAGAGATAGATCAAGACGCTTAATTGGACTTTCACAAAGCACATACCTTGACAAGATTTTGAAGAAGTTCAAAATGGATCAAGCAAAGAAAGGCTTCTTGCCTGTGTTACAAGGTGTGAAGTTGAGTCAGACTCAATGCCCGACCACTGCAGAAGATAGAGAGAAAATGAAAGATGTTCCCTATGCTTCAGCCATAGGCTCTATCATGTATGCAATGCTGTGTACCAGACCTGATGTGTGCCTTGCTATAAGTTTAGCAGGGAGGTACCAAAGTAATCCAGGAGTGGATCACTGGACAGCGGTCAAGAACATCCTGAAATACCTAAAAAGGACTAAGGATATGTTTCTCGTATATGGAGGTGACAAAGAGCTCACCGTAAGAGGTTACGTTGATGCAAGCTTTGACACTGATCCGGACGATTCTAAATCGCAAACCGGATACGTGTTTACTTTAAACGGTGGAGCTGTCAGTTGGTGCAGTTCTAAACAAAGCGTCGTAGCGGGATCTACATGTGAAGCGGAGTACATAGCTGCTTCGGAAGCAGCGAACGAAGGAGTCTGGATGAAGGAGTTCATATCCGATCTAGGTGTCATACCTAGTGCATCGGGTCCAATGAAAATCTTTTGTGACAATACTGGTGCAATTGCTTTGGCAAAGGAATCCAGATTTCACAAAAGGACCAAACACATCAAGAGACGCTTCAATTCCATCCGGGATCTAGTCCAGGTGGGAGACATAGAGATTTTCAAGATACATACGGATCTGAATATTGCAGACCCGTTGACTAAGCCTCTTCCACGGGCAAAACATGATCAGCACCAAGGCTCCATGGGTGTTAGAATCATTACTGTGTAATCTAGATTATTGACTCTAGTGCAAGTGGGAGACTGAAGGAAATATGCCCTAGAGGCAATAATAAAGTTATTATTTATTTCCTTATATCATGATAAATGTTTATTATTCATGCTAGTATATGCCCTAGAGAAAGGAGGAATCTAGTATTGCATGGGAAGCTAGCAAGCCGACCTAGTTCAACGGGTGTGATTTGGCTGGCCGATGCTGTTCTACGTCATAAAAAACAGAGCTACACTACATGCAATGCACCGCAAGGAGTACTACTATGTGGTCCGCTTTTCTAAAAAACTGGAGTAGTACGTACGGTGCGACAGAAGTTTTTGTCCATGATTTTGCAAAAATTGTCCGTGAACTACAACGCTATGTCATCATCCTCGGGTCAATTATCCAGCATCAGCATCCAAGTTCATCCGAATAAATGAATCAGGTCCTATTTATCCTTTTCCGTTTGATCCGGATATTAAATATTTCAAGAATTTTTTCTGCTATGACTTGTACTATTTGTGCACGCAGATTGATCAACCCATGGCATCCTGGAAAGTGTGATTTTCGGCTGCTAGGCTTCTGTATATCCCAGTTAAATTCTGGGTGGAGCACACATCAACTTGCCGGGACAATGCCCGCGATTGACTCGCCGTTCGCACGGCTTGCCGCGCCTGCAATTGCTTCGTCCGACCATGATGGCTTACAACGCCATGACTGGATCATCTGTCTGCTCCTACGGCCGACTCGGTCGTGATTGATTTCAGCTTCACCATGGTGATGATCAACTCCACGGTGGATAACTACTGGCCTGGCGTATGAGGTGAAATCCATCCAGTATATTTTTATATTATGTATTGCTTTCTTTAAAAGAGAAATTACTCTGGCTTGCAAAGTTATCTAATGCAGGTCCCTAAACCACCATATTGGTGCAAATTTAAAGGCCGTCAGAAAATTTCCAGCTTAAAAAGAAGGATTCCGGTTTAAAATCCGGCTATCAAGCCCATATTATAAGAGCACAGCTCTGTTACCTTGGTAATCCGGCTATCAAGCCCATATTATAAGAACACAACTCTGTTACTATAACACCCTTGATGCGACTATATCTCCCACGTGTCGAGGCACGACTTAGAGGCATAATCGCATTGAAGGCATATGTCGCAAGTGAGGTAATCTTCACACAACCAATGTAATATAATAAGGGAAAGAGGTACATAGTTGGCTTACAATCGCCACTTCACACAATTACAAGAATAAACATTACATCAATCAAATGCACTCATGGTCCGACTACGGAACCAAAATAAAAGAAGAACCCCAAATGCGACAAAGGTCCCCGATCGACCCCAACTGGGCTCCACTACTGATCAACTAGAATGAAACAACACAAAGGACAAGATCTTCAATGAGCTCCTCCTGAGCTTGGTTGCGTCATCTGCACGGACTCATCGGCACCTGCAAACTGGTTTTGGAAGTAATCTGTGAGCCACGGGGACTCAGCAATCTCGCACCCTCGCGATCAAGACTATTTAAGCTTATGGGTAAGGTAAAGGTATGAGGTGGAACTGCAGCAAGCGACTAGCATATATGGTGGCTAACATACGCAAATGGGAGCGAGAAGAGAAGGCAAAGCACGGTCGATAAAACATGATCAAGAAGTGATCCTGGACTACCTACGTCAAGCATAACTCCAACAACCGTGTTCACTTCCCGGACTCCGCCGGAAAGAGACCATGACAGTTACACACGCGGTTGATTCATTTTAATTAAGGTCAAGTTTAGGTTATCTACAACCGGATGCTAACAAATTCCCATCTGCCCATAACCGCGGGCACGGCTTTCGAAAGATCAAATCCCTGCAGGGGTGTCCCAACTTAGCCCATCACAAGCTCTCACGGTCAACGAAGGAATAGACCTCCACCCGAGACATTCCGATCAGACTCGGTATCCCAATACAACAAGACATTTCGACAGGGTAAAACTAAACCAACAACACCGCCCGAATGTGCCGACAAATCCCGATAGGAGCTGCACATATCTCTTTCTCAGGGCACACTCAGATTGTCCTAGGTACGGGCAAGCCAGCCCAGAGTTGCCCCTGGTGGCCACCGGCAGCTGACAGGTGGACCAACACTCAGAGGAGCACTGGCTCGGGGGGGGGGGGGGGAATAATGATGACCCTTGAGTCTGCAGAACCCAAGGGAAAGAAAAGACTAGGTGGCAAATGGTAAAACCAATGTTGGGCATTGCTGGAGAAGCTTTACTTAAGGCGAACTGTCAAGGGGTTCCCATTATAGCCCAACCGCGTAAGGGACGCAAAATCCGGGAACATAACACCGATATGACGGAAACTAGGGCGGCAAGAGTGGAACAAAACACCAGGCATAAGGCCGAGCCTTCCACCCTTTACCAAGTATATAGATGCATTAATTAAATAAGATATATTGTGATATCCCAACAAGTAAATAAATGATCCAACAAGGAACGGTATCTCCATGTTCCAACAAGGAACAACTTCAATCTTCACCTGCAACTAACAACGCTATAAGAGGGGCTGAGCAAGGCGGTAACATAGCCAATCAACGGTTTGCTAGGACAAAGGTGGGTTAGAGGCTCAATCATGACAATTGGGAGGCTGACAAGCAAGTGGTAGGCATCGTAGCATTGGCAAAGCAAAAGAGCGAGCAAACTAGCATAGCAAAGACAGTAGTGATTTCGAGGGTATGATCATCTTGCCTGAAATCCCGCAAGGAAGAAGAACGAGTCCATGAAGAAGACAAACGGACGTAGATGAACGGGTCCTCACAAACTCGACGTTACCGGAACCAACCCGAGGAAGCAATCACCGGAAAAGAAGCACACAGCATAGTAAACAACCACGACATCAACATGGCATGATGCACAAACGAGAATGATGCATGTCCGGTTTAAAGAGGGCATGGCATGGCAAAATGCACAAACAATTCTACAAATTAAGTGGAGCACAATATGCAACGGAGTTGCATATTGAAGAAAACACCACATGACTTAATTAAGTTCAATCTTGTTTATGTACCCAACAATATTAAATGTTGATTAACATGGCAAGAGGTGAAGCAAATGAAAACTACCTATCTAGTCAAGTTTAAATGAGGCCGGAAACAACGGAGAACAATTCCGGAAAATCCCCATAGCATAATTTAAGGTTTGGTCCTGATCTGTCTTAAACACAATTTTAGAGTTGTTTAACATGCAAAGTGATGCCACCACGTTAAACTAGGCAAAATTCTACCCCATCTACATGTCAAGTTTATTTAAATCGGAGTTACGGTTGAATAGTTATGACTTATAGCATTTTAACATGGCATTTAAGCAAATTTAAGCGAACAACATTTTTAATATTTTAAACATAGGTGAAAGTTTGATGTTATTAATCTACACAAAATTTTAAGCAAGTTTCATATATAAAGTATTTTAATCCGATGCACGGTTAATTAGTTATTAAATGCATGAAGTATAGGGGGTTTTCTGAAAAACTGCAGACTCTGGAAATTAGATAAAATCGTCCTGGCAGGAAAAAAATCACATAGGCCGAAATTGACAGGCTGGCCCAACAGGTTAAAAAAACAAGAGGGGCGTTGGGGGGTGGCCTCACCCAGTGGGCCTTGGCCCATGCGGTGGAAGCGGCAGGGCGGTGGGCGTTGGCTGGGCCTGACGCGGAGGAGGGAGGCCAGCAGGGGCGAGGCTGGGCCGGGAGGCCTGTGGCCCATGCAGCGCTGGAGCTGGGCTTGGCACTGGCGTGGTCAACGCTAGTGGGCACGGGGCGAGCGTCCTGCTCCTCGCAGTCGCAGAGGAAGCAGAGGCCACGGCATGGTGAAGCAGAGGACGCCGCAGACGAACTTGGCGGAGGAAGGAGGTCCGGCGAGGGCGCGCTAGTGAAGGGCGGCGGAGCCGGCCGGGAACGGGCTTGGCGGGCGGCGCAAGGCTTCGGCAGGGACGCAGAGGCCGACTCCACAGCGATCCATGGCGGCGCGGCCGATCCAGAGCACGGGCGCCATGGCGTTCGACGGGGATGGACTTGGCGGCGGGGAAAACGGGCGGAGGCGATCCGATCCGGCGGCGGGGAGCTCCCTCGGGGTAGCCACGAGGGCAGCGGCAGCCATGGGAGCTCCTGCTCGGGAGGATGCGCGAGGCCGAGCGCCATGGTTCTTGCGGCGGCGGCGGTCTCCATGCTAAGGACGACAGAGCTCGACGGGGGGGTGCAGAGAGGAGTCAAGCGAGGCAGGGGATGGAGTGGATGCGGGGAGAATGGAGCTCCGGCGGCTCGGGGCCTGGTGCATCTCGGGAAGAACAGGGATCAAGCCCCTGGTAGTTGAGGCCACCGGCGACGAGCGACAGGCAGCGCTGCCAGACTTGGTCATCGTGGGGATGGCGGGGCTTGAGGGACGGGGCACGGCGAGGGATGCCGGGGCGCTTGCGAGGCTGCTTGCGGGGAGGGCCAAGCGGATCGATGGGGATCGGGAGATGGAGGACTAGCGAGCGAGGGGATTGGAGATGGTTGCTGGTGGTTGTTTCGATCGGATCTGGGAGGATCCCAAGGTGGGAGGCGACCGGTGGATGTCTGGCGGCGGGGACGATGGGACAAGATCCCTAGAAACTAGGGTTTGGACTGATTTATAAAGCAAGAGGATTTTTAGATAGGGGCATTAGGTCCCTCGATTAAAATCGGACGGACGCAAATAAAATAGCTAAGAAGCCCAAATAAGGAAACGATGACGTTTTGTAGACGTTTGGGGATGTTCCGGACACAGCGGTGGCGACAGCCTGGGTCGGGTCCGGGACAACTTTCGGACGCGCACGGAGGGGGTCGCGGGCTGACAAGAGAGGTTAGGCTGGGACTGGTGATAGGTAGTGATCTGTGTAGACGGTCTCGAGCTGAGAGAAGAGAAGAGAGGGAAAGCCCGGCATCTGTTTCCGGAGACCGAAAACGTCCAGCGTTAGACCGGCTACTATTGCCGCTATATTTATCCGTTGGGGCATCAAACGAACTCTGATTGCGACGAAACTTGACAGGCGGTCTGTCTACACTATAATAAGACCGCACGTCAAATTTCAACCCAATCCGAGAACATTTTCCGGCCACTTATAAAAATAATATTTCGGACATGCCGCGGGCGCGTGCAAGTGTGTCTGGGCTCAGAATGGACGACGGAGAGAACGAGGAGGCCGGGACGGATGCAAGTTTTGAAAACATGATGATGCAATGCACATGATGACATGATGAAATGCAACACGCAAGCAAATGACACGACAACGACAACGAATAACCGGAAGACACCTGGCACATCGGTCTCGGGGCGTTACAACACTCCACCACTACGAGAGGATCTCGTCCCGAGATCTAGAATGGCACCGGAGGGAAAGAAACGAAAGAGAAAGAGAAGAGGTAAAACAAATTGCTTCTTTGACAAACGAGTGAAACCACAACCTTGAGAGGTTGAACAAATTCGAGAAAAGAATACAACGAAGGTGAACTAGGTTGAAAACACTCCGTTAGAAGAGAGGAACAAAGAACATTGCAAAAAACTCTTGAGGTTGAAGGGCACGATATATATTGCAAACACTCCGGTTAAATAAGGGGATCAAGGAAAACCAAAATTCGGGTAGCACTCCGGTTGAAAAGAAAAGGAATTGAATAAGGTCTTGATAAGATGAGAAGATACTTGATGAAATCACAACACACTGCCTCCATAACTATTGAATGGATGGAACAAAGGGTAAGAAATATCTCAGACAACACTCCGGTTGAGAAGGGAGTCAAAATTTGATAAGATGAGAGAGCTCAAATGAAAACACGACACTCCGGTTGAGAAAGGGATGCAAGACTTGATAAGGCGACAAGAACTTGAACAAAGGGGCACAATACTCCGGTTAGATGGATAGGCATGAAAAGAGCATGATCTTTGTCAAAACGAGATGATGGTTTGAAAAGATGAACATCACAATGCCTCTGGAACAAAAGTAAGAATGGAATGGAGTGAACGAAGGAAAACAATATCTTGAGAGAGCACGGTTACAACAGAAGCTAGAACGGAGTTGTTGGAAAACCAACAACGAAAATAATAGGCTTGATATGGTCTTATGGAATACCTCTCAAATTAAGAGATGAAAAACCTGCCACTCACGGGAAAAGAATTGGATTGATAAGAACAAAGAGACGAGAAACTTATTTCACCGGGAGGATAAAAGAAGAACTTGGGTCATTTATAAACACCATAGATCGCAACAATCCTTAGGGAAGTCTTTAGGTGAAATATAACCCAAGATAGCTCCAAAGAAGAGATTGGTGGATTTAAAATACCTCATTTCTTAATAACATGTGAATCATGAACTCAAATTATCAAGAATGATGTAAAACCACCTCCAAAGATACGGTAGAAAGAAATTGTACTCCGGATAGCAAGATGAAGAAAGCTTGAGCTCCTTTGAAAAGAATCTCGATGAACACTTGAACCCAAGAATTTAATCATCGAGAACAAACTCCGGTAAACAAAAGGATGAACAAACGGAAGGAAAAAGAAGTTGAAAACACAAGGTGAATCCTTGCAATGATTTAGATGGACCTCCACGGAGATGTAATTGAGAGAGCTTGGAATTGCGGGAAGAGAAGATGAAACAAAAGAAATCGAGAATTTTGATGATCCTCCGGCATAAGGAATTAAATCACTTGGATGAAACAAGAGTAAGAATTACATTATGCTTATCCTTCACCAATTTAAATTGATGACAAACCATGGATTTGGCATATTACTTATTCTCGTAGAAAGGATTAAGATAGATATAGCGCCAACTTGGGAAATTATTGAACGAACCACCGGTAGGATAGAAATAATGACTGAATCAATACATTAACAAAGGAATAGAAATCTTGAGCGAGCCACCGGTAAGAATTGAAAACGAACGAAGGAAAAATAAAGGAACACCGGGAATAATTATGAAATGTACGGAGATACTTGAGAGGATTTAGATACATGAGAACGAAGAGATCACGAGCCGATTAGAGATCACTTGAACGAAGCACCGGTAAAATTGGAGAATGATAGCTGAAAGTTGAGAAAGAATAAGTTTTCTTAAATGATGGGCTTCGGGGAAAGAAAAGAAAAACAACTCGTGAAAAGCTCCGGATGGGTGAAAAGAATATCTCACAATCGCAAATAATTATGAGAGGATGGCAACAAGCTAGAATCACGAATCTTGAAAGAATGGAGCAAGATTAAAGAGGAACTCTTCTACGGTCTTCAGATGACAACGAGAAACACCACCGTGAACTATTGAGGCACTCCGGAATGAATAATGGAAAAGGATGAGCCAACGACGAAAAGAATTTGTGGGATCTTGGAGAAATACATGTGACCGATGATAATCCATTCTTACGTCAACTTTGAAAAGAATTTGGGAGTAACTCCGGAAAGAATGGAAGAGTCAGGTAAGATCCTGGGAAAAACCTATGGGTTAGGGCCCACTCAAAAGAAAACACCGTTGAAATGATTAAAAAGAGGGGTTGCACCGGTTGAATTAAATGGCTAGAATGAAATAACATCCTCGAAAGAGTTTGAAAGGATTACGAAAGCAGAGTGGAAACACGAATCTCCAATATATCTTGAGCACTCCAGAATAAATGAATAGCGAGAAGTGAACCATTATGAGGAGCACCGGCATAAGAAAAGCATTGAAACGAGGAAACAGGATATGATCCACAAAGCTTGACTTGGTTCCACCGGAGAAGAAAAGAACGAAAAATGATGAACTTGCAACTCCGTTAGAATATTCAAGAGAATCACTGGATAAGAATATTGATAGAAAAGAATCGAGAGACTTCACATCAATAAGAAGGATACTTGAATAAGAAATATGGTTCCTCGAAGAAACAAGGGTGGGAGGGAGGGAAAAAACAAAGGCAGCTTGGGACGAATGAAACAAACACCGTTGAGAAGAAGTGATAATTGATCTTGCAGGAGTTGAAATGATCGGATCCACTTGAAGAGAAACACGCCGGTTTAAAAGAAATTGGCATGACAATCTCGACTATCATGAAGGATTAGTATTCACATAGAGGTATGAGAACACCATTTAGGAAAGGTATGGAATCAACACTTGACATTGAAGCAACTCAAATACCACAACTCAAAACAAAAACAAAGGGTTGGCTTGCGAAATAAGCCGGAACAAACATATGACAGAGATTTCGTCCGAAGTTTTCGTGGTGGGACCTACACGGGCTCGATCGTACAGCACCATCATGTACAAGGCAGTGCACATGACATACGAAGCGTCCCCGAGTCAGCATAGCCAAGGACTCTTTAAGACACAACGAGACCACTGTAAAATCGACCGTGAATAGGCAAACCACTAGACGTCGAACCCCAATTTCATATCATACATCTGTCGGAAAGATATCCTAAGAGCTACTTGAATTCCCACCTATGAAACTCCCGAAACTTTCCGGTTATGCAATCAGGTGTTGAGGATACAGGGGAAGCATAATATCTCACCCAAACTAGCAAATCCTACATCCAGCTGCATCCATCCTTCAACACATAACCAAGAAACCTTCGGAAACCATCTATCTCAACCTTCGAAAAGCATCCGTTATACAAGTTATGGCGATACTCCCGAACTCCCGCCCCAGTACTGGGTGGCGTCGAGGTTATCTCACCAACAAACTGCATAAAGGAGATTTTCGATGTCGCGAACTTATCTCAAGTATACCAGAATTGCAATGATAAAATTATGATGACAACACCTCAGAGCTCAACTCCCCGGGACACTTCCACTAAACCCCTGACAGGAGGCACCAAGACAGTATTCTCATCATAAGCCGTCGGAACAAAACCAAGATACTCGCGTGATCCTAAAAAAAAATTTAGTGAAATTTGAGAAGAGAAGAGTCAAAACTCTACGTCAGGATGCCTTACCAGAGCGATGAGGAGACTGGGGAGTAAAAAGAATTCCTAAGCTCTCCGATATATAATCCCTAAGGACTCAAAACATTTTTCTAGACACAACTCGGCTGCTAAAAATGATTAAGCAATGGGGGCTCCTAAGGTCGGGGAAGGCTCTGATTACCAACTTGTAACACCCTTGATGCGACTATATCTCCCACGTGTCGAGGCACGACTTAGAGGCATAATCGCATTGAAGACATATGTCGCAAGTGAGGTAATCTTCACACAACCCATGTAATATAATAAGGGAAAGAGGTACATAGTTGGCTTACAATCGCAACTTCACACAATTACAAGAATAAACATTACATCAATCAAATGCACTCATGGTCCGACTACGGAACCAAAATAAAAGAAGAACCCCAAATGCGACAAAGGTCCCCGATCGACCCCAACTGGGCTCCACTACTGATCAACTAGAATGAAACAACACAAAGGACAAGATCTTCAACGTGCTCCTCCTGAGCTTGGTTGCGTCATCTGCACGGACTCATCGGCACCTGCAAACTGGTTTTGGAAGTAATCTGTGAGCCACGGGGACTCAGCAATCTCGCACCCTCGCGATCAAGACTATTTAAGCTTATGGGTAAGGTAAAGGTATGAGGTGGAACTGCAGCAAGCGACTAGCATATATGGTGGCTAACATACGCAAATGGGAGCGAGAAGAGAAGGCAAAGCACGGTCGATAAAACATGATCAAGAAGTGATCCTGGACTACTTACGTCAAGCATAACTCCAACAACCGTGTTCACTTCCCGGACTCCGCTGGAAAGAGACCATCACGGTTACACACGCGGTTGATTCATTTTAATTAAGGTCAAGTTTAGGTTATCTACAACCGGACGCTAACAAATTCCCATCTGCCCATAACCGCGGCCACGGCTTTCGAAAGATCAAATCCCTGCAGGGGTGTCCCAACTTAGCCCATCACAAGCTCTCACGGTCAACGAAGGAATAGACCTCCACCCGAGACATTCCGATCAGACTCGGTATCCCAGTACAACAAGACATTTCGACAGGGTAAAACTAAACCAGCAACACCGCCCAAATGTGCCGACAAATCCCGATAGGAGCTGCACATATCTCTTTCTCAGGGCACACTCAGATTGTCCTAGGTACGGGCAAGCCAGCCCAGAGTTGCCCCTGGTGGCCACCGTCAGCTGACAGGTGGACCAACACTTAGAGGAGCACTGGCCCGGGGGGGTAAAATAATGATGACCCTTGAGTCTGCAGAACCCAAGGGAAAGAAAAGGCTAGGTGGCAAATGGTAAAACCAATGTTGGGCATTGCTGGAGAAGCTTTACTTAAGGCGAACTGTCAAGGGGTTCCCATTATAGCCCAACCGCGTAAGGGACGCAAAATCCGGGAACATAACACCGATATGACGGAAACTAGGGCGGCAAGAGTGGAACAAAACACCAGGCATAAGGCCGAGCCTTCCACCCTTTACCAAGTATATAGATGCATTAATTAAATAAGATATATTGTGATATCCCAACAAGTAAATAAATGATCCAACAAGGAACGGTATCTCCATGTTCCAACAAGGAACAACTTCAATCTTCACCTGCAACTAACAACGCTATAAGAGGGGCTGAGCAAGGCGGTAACATAGCCAATCAACGGTTTGCTAGGACAAAGGTGGGTTAGAGGCTCAATCATGACAATTGGGAGGCTGACAAGCAAGTGATAGGCATCGTAGCATTGGCAAAGCAAAAGAGCGAGCAAACTAGCATAGCAAAGATAGTAGTGATTTCGAGGGTATGATCATCTTGCCTGAAATCCCGCAAGGAAGAAGAACGAGTCCATGAAGAAGACAAACGGACGTAGATGAACGGGTCCTCAAAAACTCGACGTTACCGGAACCAACCCGAGGAAGCAATCACCGGAAAAGAAGCACACAGCATAGTAAACAACCACGACATCAACATGGCATGATGCACAAACGAGAATGATGCATGTCCGGTTTACAGAGGGCATGGCATGGCAAAATGCACAAACAATTCTACAAATTAAGTGGAGCACAATATGCAACGGAGTTGCATATTGAAGAAAACACCACATGACTTAATTAAGTTCAATCTTGTTTATGTACCCAACAATATTAAATGTTGATTAACATGGCAAGAGGTGAAGCAAATGAAAACTACCTATCTAGTCAAGTTTAAATGAGGCCGGAAACAACGGAGAACAATTCCGGAAAATCCCCATAGCATAATTTAAGGTTTGGTCCTGATCTATATTAAACACAATTTTAGAGTTGTTTAACATGCAAAGTGATGCCACCACGTTAAACTAGGCAAAATTCTACCCCATCTACATTTCAAGTTTATTTAAATCGGAGTTACGGTTGAATAGTTATGACTTAAAGCATTTTAACATGGCATTTAAGCAAATTTAAGCAAACAACATTTTAAATATTTTAAACATAGGTGAAAGTTGGATATTATTAATCTACACAAAATTTAAGCAAGTTTCATATATAAAGTATTTTAATCCGATGCACGGTTAATTAGTTACTAAATGCATGAAGTATAGGGGGTTTTCTGAAAAACTACAGACTCTGGAAATTAGATAAAATCGTCCTGGCAGGAAAAAATCACATAGGCCGAAATTGACAGGCTGGCCCAACAGGTTAAAAAAACAAGAGGGGCGTTGGGGGGTGGCCTCACCCAGTGGGCCTTGGCCCATGCGGTGGAAGCGGCAGGGCGGTGGGCGTTGGCTGGGCCTGACGCGGAGGAGGGAGGCCAGCAGGGGCGAGGCTGGGCCGGGAGGCCTGTGGCCCATGCAGCGTTGGAGCTGGGCCTGGCGCTGGCGTGGTAAACGCTAGTGGGCACGGGGCGAGCGTCCTGCTCCTCGCAGTCGCAGAGGAAGCAGAGGCCACGGCATGGCGAAGCAGAGGACGCCGCAGACGAACTTGGCGGAGGAAGGAGGTCCGGCGAGGGCGCGCTAGTGAAGGGCGGCGGAGCCGGCTGGGAACGGGCTTGGCGGGCGGCGCAGGGCTTCGGCAGGGACGCAGAGGCCGACTCCACAGCGATCCATGGTGGCGCGGCCGATCCAGAGCACGGGCGCCATGGCGTTCGACGTGGATGGACATGGCGGCGGGGAAAACGGGCGGAGGCGATCCGATCCGGCGGCGAGGAGCTCCCTCGGGGTAGCCACGAGGGCGGCGGCAGCCATGGGAGCTCCTGCTCGGGAGGATGCGCGAGGCCGAGCGCCATGGCTCTTGCGGCGGCGTCGGTCTCCATGCTAAGGACGACAGAGCTCGACGGGGGGGTGCAGAGAGGAGTCAAGCGAGGCAGGGGATGGAGTGGACGCGGGGAGAATGGAGCGCCGGCGGCTCGGGGCCTGGTGCAGCTCGGGAAGAACAGGGATCGAGCCCCTGGTAGTTGAGGCCACCGGCGACGAGCGACAGGCAGCGCTGCCAGACTTGGTCATCGCGGGGATGTCGGGGCTTGAGGGACGGGGCACGGCGAGGGATGTCGGGGCGCTTGCGAGGCTGCTTGCGGGGAGGGCCAAGCGGATCGATGGGGATCGGGAGATGGAGGACTAGCGAGCGAGGGGATTGGAGATGGTTGCTGGTGGTTGTTTCGATCGGATCTGGGAGGATCCCAAGGTGGGAGGCGACCGGTGGATGTCTGGCGGCGGGGACGATGGGACAAGATCCCTAGAAACTATGGTTTGGACTGATTTATAAAGCAAGCGGATTTTTAGATAGGGGCATTAGGTCCCTCGATTAAAATTGGACGAACGCGAATAAAATAGCTGAGAAGCCCAAATAAGGAAACGGTGACGTTTTGTAGACGTTTGGGGATGTTCCGGACACAGCGGTGGCGACAGCCCGGGTCGGGTCCGGGACAACTTTCGGACGCGCACGGAGGGGGTCGCGGGCTGACAAGAGAGGTTAGGCTGGGACTGGTGATAGGTAGTGATCTGTGTAGACGGTCTCGAGCTGAGAGAAGAGAAGAGAGGGAAAGCCCGGCATCTGTTTCCGGAGACCGAAAACGTCCGGCGTTAGACCGGCTACTATTGCCACTATATTTATCCGTTGGGGCATCAAACGAACTCTGATTGCGACGAAACTTGACAGGCGGTCTGTCTACACTATAATAAGACCACACGTCAAATTTCAACCCAATCCGAGAACATTTTCCGGCCACTTATAAAAATAATATTTCGGACATGCCGCGGGCGCGTGCAAGTGTGTCTGGGCTCAGAATGGACGACGGAGAGAACGAGGAGGCCGGGACGGATGCAAGTTTTGAAAACATGATGATGCAATGCACATGATGACATGATGAAATGCAACACGCAAGCAAATGACACGACAACGAATAACCGGAAGACACCTGGCACATCGGTCTCGGGGCGTTACAGTTACCTTGGTAATCCGGCTATCAAGCCAACATTATAAGACCACAGCTCTGTTACCTTGGTAATCCGGCTATCAAGCCCATTTTATAAGAGCACAACTCTGGTTACCTTGGTAATCCGACTATCAAGCCAATATTACAACTTCATATGAGCATGGCTCTGATTTATTTAAGGCTTCATGCCCGGATCAAAGGGATCAAAGAGAGTCTATTGCATAGCACAGCTCAAACATAGGTACCCCATGGGCACAACCCACATAATCACTTGGGGGCTTGGTCGTATTCGAACCATAGCTACACCTCTTGATTGGCGTAAGGCCACCAGGGAAATCACTTGGGGGCTTGGTCATATTCGAACCATAGCTACACCTCTTGATCGGCGTAAGGCCACCAGGGAAATCACTTGGGGGCTTGGTCGTATTCGAACCATAGCTTAAACCCTCTTGATCGGATCAATGACACATACATATACATCATCATATATTGCATCATGCATTGCATCATCATTACATCATCATAGTATACATCATATGTGCATGGATATACCAGTTTATATGGCAGGAATCGGTTTTCAAACCAGGTTATATTATTCAAATCTTTAATGGCCAACATGGCTGATTTTTTATGGTTATCAATAACCAATATTATGGTTGAGGTTTTCAAAGTCGCTTCAGTGCAATGGCTATTATTTTATCAATGGATATGATTTATTCTACAATGGAGGGAATAGTCCTGAGTCACTGCAGGCATACGACCCGGCACTCGGGGGCTACAGTATTCAAATTGAGATTACATCAAATATGCAAGTCCCATGTCACTGCCAGCATGCACCATGACACTTGGGGGCTAATGCAAAGTCATTTTTTGATCACCTTATTGAAGACCCGACTCATCACATTGTAATGAGCTGGCCCTTGGGGGCTACCAATTGCTCCTGTCAACAATTCAAGGTACACAAGTCTTAATCCATTATATTGAAGGGTCCACTCCTAAGTTGGTAAAGCACAACGCTCTTAACCTTGTGGACGTGGGTTCAAGCCCCATGATGGGAGTTACATCATACGATGTTATTTTCAATGAAGTATATATAAAATCCCAGCTCAGTATTATCTTACTGAGTCGGCCCTTGGAGGCTACACGTTGCTGTTAAAGTCTACATGATCATATTTTTAAAGTCCCTGCTCAGTATTTGCATAATGAACTGACCCTTGGGGGCTACATTGGTTGAAGTTTTTACGAGCATCGGGCAATTACAAAGGCCCAGGCTGCTGCAAGCATGACAACCCGACACTTGGGGGCTACATATGTGGAATACTCAATTCTGATTAGTGATTGAGATGAACAACATGGATTTCTTCAAGCTTGTGACATTCATATTGAAGCAATTCTTAAGCTGTTACTACGTTACGTTCTTAAGACTTGGGGGCTACAAGTGATAGGCGTATAAGAGGTATATTTTCAAGCTTGATGTTAACTACAATTATAACCCGGTGCCATCAGTATTTATAAACCGGCAATTTTGGCAATGATAAACCGTCAAGTTCTACATCCTTCAGCCGGTTGAAGATCAGATGAGTATTTCAAAGACTAGTATTTCTGTTAGGCATTGGGAGTTGAATCAAATGAATTATTCTTCACAATTTTTCTCCCTGACAAACCAATGTCAGCAAATTGATTATGAAGCTGGCATATTGACCCGGATTTCCTAGAAGAAGGAAATGACAAGGACTTAAGGATGATTCAGGATTAGTTTAACATGGATAAATCCAAATTAAACTGGGGGCTAATGTCGGAGATATACCCCGCGGTATGACCCGGCCAGAGTTATAACCCGGCTGGTACTTGGTAAACCGGCAGGAGTTAAGTCAGATGATAACCCGACAGGAGTTAAGTCAGATGACAAACCGGCAGGAGTTAAGTCAGATGATAACCCGATAGGAGATAAGTCAAATGATGAACCGACAGATGTTAAGTCAGATGATAACCTGACAGATAATCATAACCCGTCAGACAGTCATAACCCGGCAGACACTCATAACCCGGCAGACAATCATAACCCGGCAGACAGTCATAACCCGGCAGACAATCATAAACCGGCAGACAATCATAACCCGACAAACAGTCATAACCCGGTTGACAGTCATAAACCGGCTGATGTTAAGTTGCCCGGGGTTAAGAAGCCCAAGACATTAAGAAGCCCATGAAGAGAAGCCCATGAGGAGAAGTCATAAAAGTTTAAGTCTTAGTCCGAGATGGACTCTACATGTAACCCGCCCCTTCAACATATATAAGGAGGGGCAGGGCACCCCAAGAGGGGAGAAATAATCTTAACACTACAAAAAAAAGACACATCCGTGACATTTTTGGCCGAACGAAATTTTTTCTGTCATACTTATGACACTTCTATGACAATAATTGTGACAAAACCCGGTGTCATCATATATGTGGTGGGGTCCTACTTCTATGACTAAAAATCATGACAGAAAATGGGCTTTTTGTCCTGGGCGGGCCGGAGACGCATCTGCATGGCATTCTTTGGGCCGTCCATCATGGAAAAAACTGTGGTAGAAGCGAGGGCGCGGAAAATATCGGGGAGTCCCGGTTACGGTGGGTGGTCGGGGGCCGAGCGATGTGCGTTTCTCTCATACGTACGCGCATGTGTGCGAGGCGTTGGGCTCTAACTGAACCCGAGCGATTGCACTGCAGGCTACGCGTTACTGAACCCGAGCGATCGATCGATGGCTGTTAACTGAACCCGATCGAGCGATTCCTTCGCTACTACTACTAACTGAAGCCGATCGATGTTGCCTCTGGATGAACAGTGAGTGTTGCGGGGGGGGGCTTGGATGAACAGTTCCTAGTGGGCGTGGATGAACAGGACCCCGTGGTGTTGCCTCTGGAGGTACGCGGAGGTACACCTACATTTTTGATTGCTCCATGCTATATTATCTACTGTTTTGGACATTATTGGGCTTTATTATCCACTTTTATATTATTTTTGGGACTAACCTATTAACCGGAGGCCCAGCCCAGAATTGCTGTTTTTTTGCCTATTTTAGGGTTTCGAAGAAAACGAATATCAAACGGAGTCCAAACAGAATGAAACCTTCGGGAACGTGATTTTCTCACCGAACATGATCCAGGACTTGGACCCTACGTCAGGAAACAAAGGAGGAGGCCACGAGGTAGGGGGGGCGCGCCTACCCCCCCCCCCCCAGGCGTGCCCTCCACCCTTGTGGGCGCCCTGTTGCTCCACCGACGTACTCCTTCCTCCTATATATACCTACGTACCCCCAAACGATCAGATACGGAGCCAAAACCCTAATTCCACCGCCGTAACTTCCTGTATCCACGAGATCCCATCTCGGGGCCTGTTCCGGAGCTCCGCCGGAGGGGTTATCCATCACGGAGGGCTTCTACATCAACACCATAGCCTCTCCGATGAAGTGTGAGTAGTTTACCTCAGACCTTCGGGTCCATAGTTATTAGCTAGATGGCTTCTTCTCTCTTTTTGAATCTCAATACAATGTTCTCCCCCTCTCTTGTGGAGATCTATTCGATGTAATCTTCTTTTTGCGGTGAGTTTGTTGAGACCGATGAATTGTGGGTTTATGATCAAGATTATCTATGAACAATATTTGAGTCTTCTCTGAATTCTTTTATGTATGATTGGTTATCTTTGCAAGTCTCTTTGAATTATCAGTTTGGTTTGGCCTACTAGATTGATCTTTCTTGCAATGGGAGAAGTGCTTAGCTTTGGGTTCAATCTTGCGGTGTCCTTTCCCAGTGACAGTAGGGGCAGCAAGGCACGTATTGTGTTGTTGCCATCGAGGATAACAAGATGGTTTTTTTAATCATATTGCATGAATTTATCCCTCTACATCATGTCATCTTGCTTAAGGCGTTACTCTGTTTTCATGAACTTAATACTCTAGATGCATGCTGGATAGCGGTCGATGAGTGGAGTAATAGTAGTAGATGCAGGCAGGAGTCGGTCTACTTATCTCCGACGTGATGCCTATATATATGATCATACCTAGATATTCTCATAACTATGCTCAATTATGTCAATTCTCAACAGTAATTCGTTCACCCACCATAAAATACTTATGCTCTTGATAGAAGCCACTAGTGAAACCTATGGCCCGCGGGTCTATCTTCATCATATTAATCTTCCAATACTTAGTTATTTCCTTTGCTTTTTTACTTTGCTTTTATTTTACTTTGCATCTTTATCACAAAAATACCAAAAATATTATCTTATCATATCTATCAGATATCACTCTCGTAAGTGACCGTGAAGGGATTGACAACCCCTTATCGCGTGTAACAGCCTGGATTTTTTTTGCCCTTTTCTTTTCCTTGGATTTTCTGGGATTTCCTGTTTTGATTTGCTTTTCCATGGCTATGAGGGTCTGAAACTTGGGAAGATCATGTATTCCTAGGTTTTATAGTGGCTTGTCACCCTCATCATCATCCCAAGATCTTGTCATTTCCACCCTTGACCTAACCCAAAATTCTTTTGTTGGGAATATTCCTTTTCTGATAAAGGAATAACCCTTAAAACCCTAGGTTGTGAAGCAACCTATATTTATTTCACTCCTAAATTCCCAAATAATTCTCATAAATTTTTTGGGTCACATCTTCCTCAAATATGGCAAAATATTCCATTGCCATGTTCAAAAATAATCCTCCAATAATTCTTTTCCTATTCTGCCCTAAATGGCACTTTGCAAAGGAAGTGCTATTTATATTTGCTTGATTGACCCCAAACTTATTGGACATCTTTTCCTGTACATATCATTGGCTCATGCCAAAATGCAGCTCAATTTGCCCAGTAAATATGTTTCAGCAATTTTCCAAAGTTTCTGTCCGAAGAAAGAACTTTGTGAAGGAGCTATATTCTAGGCATATCCAAATGAGTTGTAATTTTGCATGGTCTTTCCTAGGGTAAAATAATGACTCTCCACCAAATATGAGCTCATGTAACGCATCTATGTGAGAACAGCTCCAAATCTTAGTTTCTGGTCAGATTTTCAGTTTGTGAAGCAACCATATTTTATATTGCTTCAATTGAGCTGAAACTTTAGCAGCCCAAGCTTATATCTATATAAACTTCTCCCAACAATTTTTACCTCAATTGATTGATCCAATTACCCTGTGTAATGTTTCCAAGTTTTTGTTCAGAATGAAGCTTTGTGAAGCAAGTGCCACTTTGGTATTTCCAAATGGCATGAAATTTTTACATAAGTTTCATATTATCATAAAACCCGTCTCTGCCAAATTTCAGCTCACAGAGCTCCAGTATGTGAGTGCATCATCCAAATCCCCAATTCTGGCCAGTTTTGCACTTTCTACTGCAACCACCATCTAAACTCCTCCTATTAGTCTGATTTTTACTGATCAACATCATCTTAGTGTGTGATCACCGGCAGACAAGCTCTTTACCTTTTTACCCTGCTAGTTTAACCACATAAAGTTACAAACACTTTGTTACTGAATTACTTTTGGAGCTATGTGCAAAGCGCTTCTTTGCCCCTGTACCGATTTATTTCTTCAGTTAGACTAAGGGCACCAGGGTCCATCCACTGGACATGGTCGGCCACGCCAAAAAGCACCTATTGCGCCAGCGCGCGTGGTGATCACGCTGGCGTCATGGCTGCAGGCATGCTCTGGCTTGTTCCGGCCACTATGCTCGTCTCCTCCCTCCTCGTATCGACCTCAATTCATGTCCTGGAGCTTCCCCGTGATCGCATGCATCTCCCTGCATCAGAGCCTCGTCGTGGTTCGCCATAAATGCGTCGCAAACTCCATGCCCGTGCCACGCCCTTCCTCTGCCCGTCATTAAAGCTTGGTCGGGAGCTCGCCCGTGAGCTCGAGAAGCCTCCCCTCGGCTATATTAGCACGACCCGAGTCCCTAGGCACCTCACCAGCCTCTCCCCAAGCCTCCTCGCCCACCAGAGCCCTCGGCCCACTCCTCTTTTCGTCGCCGTCCACCATGGTCGCCTCGGCGTCGGCATGATTCCGGCCAAACCAAGCGTCCCCTCGTCGTTCCGAGACGTCCACCGAGTTCCTATAATTCCACTCAGCAGCCCCACCCCCTCGCCCCTCGCCGGAGCGCCTTGCTTCGCCGAGTACCTCCACCGCCCGAGCTCTGTGTAGCTTCCTCCGTCGCCGCGGCCTCCCCTACTCTCCACTTCTCCCCGGCGCTCGTTCTACCTCTGAACGGGACCGACTCATCTCCACGAACCCTTAGGTGGCCTCAGCTCGACCATAGGTGGCCGGAGTTGGCCGGGCCCTTCGCCGGAGTCCGCCGGTTTCGCCCCTGTCTCCGCGAGCCGCAGTCGTCCCTGCCTCTTCCCGGAGCTGCTGCTGCTCCAGGAGGGAGCAGCGCACCGCCCCGCGCCCGCTGGTGAACGCGCCGTGGCCAGAGGCCACCGGAGCCGGCCGGCCCCTTCGCTGGAGCCCGCCTCTGCTTCGCCTCTGCCTCACCTCTGTCTCGGTAGGGGCCCGAGCGAGGTAGAAGACGAGCAATGCCTGGCCCCTCCCCTGACCGCGTGGGACCCCCCTGTAAGTGGCCCAAGACCCAGGTCCACGTGGATAAGTGGAAGCGCCTTCTGGGGAGTGCGATTTCCATTTTCTGAAAGCATATTCTATTTATACTTCGGCCGCAAGTGCGTTTCTAACTCAGAAGGCGTATTTTCTCAAATATGTTTCTGTCTTATCCACTCAGGGATCCATTGGTGTTGAAAACTTTCACAGATTGGTCCCTGATCTTCTACACCTCATAACTGCGCAACCGTAACTCCGATTGAGGTGAAACCAGCGCTCACTTCTTCGTCTCGTCGAGCTCTATCTTTTGCTAACATTTTCACTAGGTGGTTTCACAATGAAAATGACCATTTTGCCCTTGCCTCTAATCAGCCTCCTCCGAGAGAATCGTCCGACGTTTCGTTCCGCGGCTTCACCGCACTTCTTCTGAGAGTCTCCGTCACCCCAAGCAAGCCACAATACCCAGTTGCATGATAGTCATGAAGTAGCCATGGTTTTCAACTTGAATATTTATTAAATGATTGATTGTTGAAAATATGGTTATTATTGTTTCGGAAATGTTTCTGGGATTGTGCTTACTTGTTTGCTATGTTGTTATGCACCTGGTTAGCATGCCCTGCTAGTTGCTAGTATTACTTTCATATTGCCATGCTTGATAGTAGTACATGTTGGGTTGGTCATGCTCTTCGGTGCATGACTAACGTCGGTTACCGAGTACTGTTAATAGGCATTGTTCCGTTGCTTTTAGTTGGTTAAGTGTTACTCGGTGATGTTATTGGTAAGTTCATGCATGTTATTTATGGTTGATGCTAATGGACATGTTATGCTATGAGTAGTGTTGCACTTGTAATATGTATGCTCGTCATTATGCCATGTTCAGTTGGAGATTATTTCATAGTTGATGTGGTGGATAGTTATGTTGCATCCCGTGATTATGTTGATATCATGCTCATGCATTGTAATTGCATCATGTTATTTTATCATGGCTCAGCATTTTGCTTTCAAGTTTAACCAGATTTAATTGAACTTGAACAACTGTTGGCTAAGTCATGGTGACGCCAGATCGAAACTGACCAGTGCAACCACACTTACCGTATGGGTAAGGTCCTAACTGGGTCTATTGTCATGCATCTCGCCGGTGCCTCCAACTAGGGAAGGTTGTGGGCGTGCGGTACCCTGGCCCGGTAAGCAGACACGACCTTGTGTGCTTGTTGTTTTTTATTTTTATGGATCCGGTCCCCGTGAGGGAGTTTTGACCACGATGGTGGTCGGGTTGTCTTTGGTAGACATGAGGCCACCCAGGACTAGCCCAGTTGGGAGTGGGTCGGAGTGGCCGGGAGAGTGTCACGGCAGTAGATCGGTTTTGTCGGAACGCCGTTGGTCCATCCGAATGGGAGTGCGAGACCATGGGTTCCGTGGTGTGGGTACAATGTGCTATCTCTGCAGAGTATATATTAAACCTATCGATAGCCGCGCCCACGGATAAGGGCCCAGTTCGTGTCGGTCCCACCGTGAGTTAACATTATTAATAATAACTTGATTAATGACAACCCCGGTTCGGTGATGAAATAAGTTGGTGGTGATCGCCGTAAGGATCACGAGTTACTTTGGTGGTGATCGCTATAAGGATCACGAGTTACTTTGGTGATGATCGCCGTAAGGATCATGAGTTACTTTGGTTGTGATCGCTGTAATGATCACCGTGGTATCGAGGATACCGAGTTGTTGGATATTCATGATGTTGTGCGAGAAATCATGGGTAAAGATCAAGCTCCTTGTGGTCATTTAATTATTACTACGGTATTGTTTATATCAAGCTTGATTTGATCCTGAGATGATTGTGTAATGTCCGAGGTGGGTAAGTGATGCACGTGAGGGTTACGAGATAACCCGAGCAGAATAATTGGTGCATATAGAGTCATCATGTTGCATGCTAGTATCGTCGGATTTATATGTTCATGCTATGCTCATATTGTTCTAGCTGTATCAGGTGCATATTGCCTTTGGATTCTTAGTGGCTATTATGATTATTTTCATGATGGTATCTGGTATTATTTGGAGTATTACTTTGGATATCATGTGCTCATGTCATTTTGTCATAATGATCACTTGTTAATTCCTGCTTATCCTGTAATTGCCATGCTGTTGTTTGTCTTGAATGCTTCTGGTTATTGTGAGCTTGCAAGTACATTCAATGTACTGACCTGGCGTGTCATGCCAGCTTGCAGGTCGTGCCTGGATTGCTTGCTTGTTTGGTGTTGTTCCTGTGTTCGCGAGCTAGGATAAACGTTCCAGCTAGAGTCCCTGCGGATTGGAGTCCATCATCGCCGTTCGTTGTTCCGCTGCCAGTAGTTGTTCCGCTGCTTCAAGTATTATGCTGCTTGTATAGAGCAACCGTGGTTGGCGTAGTGTCGTCGTGCCGATGTTATCCATTGTAATATCGGAACCCTTGTAATCATATTCGTGTTGCAATAGAGAGCTGGTTGTTCTATGCTAAGGAGTGCCGTATTCCAGAAGACTTCACCTCGATCTCTGGGCTGGAATACGGGGCGTTCCGATTTTCTCTGAGCCGGGGTGCCATAGGCTTGGTATCAGAGCAGGTCTAGCTGTAGAGCATCCTAGTCCGCTGGAACATTAGAAAACGGTAGCATAGGGTCTGGTTGTTGCCCTTGCTTGTTGCATTTGTTTGCTGCATATAGTCTTATTGCAGTTACCATTAACTCCTGTATCATGCATAGATGGCGGTCAACTTCCATGAGTTCAATGCTCTTCCCTTAGCTTCCGGTGCTGTTCCTATTGAGTTCAGCCCCACTGCTGCGCCTCTCAGCTTTGCCGCCCTCCTTGGCGACATGTGGCGTAGTATTTATCCCCTCGGAGATCCACCTCATTATCAAGTATTCCAGTTTTCTGCTGGAGGAAGAATTCGGGAATATGTTGCTCATGTTCATCTGTCAGCCCCGATTCCTATCGGTAAACGCACCTATAGTTTCCACGGTGGTTACAGCGCTACTCCTGAGCGTGCCGTTCAGCTCGCCGCAATGGCAGGAGTCACCGGTCTTCCTCGCTAAGAGAGCATGGTGCAGGAGAACCGTTCTTATCAATATTATCCCACCTTCACCGAAAATCCTAGACGAATCCAATTTCCCTCCGTCAACCCTCAAGACGACCCGGCTATCCTAGCCATGTCTCGTTACATGAAGTCCGAGTGTCTTCTTATTTCCGAGTTAGTCTGAGACGCCATTCGGACCAGGAGATTGCTTGGTGTCGCTTTACCTCAGTCTCCGCCAGCTTCTCCAACTCCTCCGCCACGTCCATCCGGAACATCAGAGTCATCGGTTCCACTCGCTACTCCCTTAGCTTCCTCGTCAGTTCGCGAGCGTTTGCTCAAGCGTAGGATGTAGTCCTTCGTGTAGGGCTTGTGCATCCGCTGTAGTATCATGCTTGTGTGTGTCTGTGTGGAGCAGCTTTGTATCTTGTTTGCTGTGTGCTTTGTTGCAATAAATTGTTTTCTCGTGCTTCTTTGTTTTGAACCCTTGGTGTTACCCCCTTATGGAAATTTTTCCTCGACCGACACCGAATCAGAAAGAGCTGGAAGCAGTACAAATATACACCAAGGAAGTCAGTTAAAATCAAGGAGGTTTTCAGCCGACATCATTGTATTGCAGACATCCGTCCGGATACAAATTGTATTTTGATCAGACTTTCAGCAACAAGTACCTGTCATAGATACACTTTATCGCAACAAAGATTAAATCAGAAAAAGGATAAAATTGGATCCACAGTGCATTTCAAGTCAAAGGTATGGGCTATGCACAATGAATTCAGCAAGGATAATCAGACAATTCTTGCCATATAAAAAATCAGCTACCGGACTGACAAATATATATATATATATATATATATATATATATATCATTCCCATCACCAAGAAAATCAGTCCCGTCCTTCTCCACAATTTATTGACGAAGTGTACAAAGATAAGGTTCCCAGTCTGCATCAGTAGGGAATGAATGGGTTCCCATGCAAGATATTCAATCTTCTCGATAAAATACTGCAAAAGCTTCTGGCATAAGGTACCGAGTCTTCCCTAGCAAAGTCTTTAAGGGGGGAAGCTTATGAGGTACGGTACCCCTTTTTCCTCAAAAAGATATCCACCGAAGGCTTCGAGCATAAGCCATCCAGTCTTACTCGGCATGGTATCCCGATGGCTTCCAACACAAGCTGCCCAATCTTCTTCTGTACGACGCTGGTACAAGGCATTAAATTATGAATTGTCAGCATATGACAGTATTTCCATGTGGCAGATCTGCGACAATTTGTTCTGAAGCCAAAAATTAGTCAGAACAAAGGTATGCCTCGAGAATCAGATATTAGTTCATTCAGTATGCTGCCAAGTCCATGCAAGTCTCTCGCGCAAGGAAGAACTCATGGCATGCATCCGACAACCTCACCGGTTATTCAAGAAACAAAAACCAGTGGGTGAGGCCATAATCAACAAGTCTTGAAGGAAAGACCACATTGAGACCATAATCTTGGCAGTGATTATAAAAATCAGCCTCACAAGGTGAGATTATTAACCCTGTCACTGTCTGGCATAATCCACAATAGGATTGAGATCTTTATAACTACACATGAGCCGGATAAGTATACCGAGGCTCAAAACCTGAACAAGACCAATGTATGCCGATTATTATGCGAAAAATGTGGATGCCCAAGACCGTCTTATTCCACGGCAAACCCAAGCAAAGATCCACCCAAGAAGTATACTCCATTGTGGTATTGGACAACTCAATATATTAACCTCAACACCCGCGATGGAGCTTCGCACAGACTGTTGTTCCCAGAGAGATACTGGCAACAATGAAGAATCCGTGTGAAAACATATACGTTGAGGATTGTTATCTCTCGCATAGGGGAAGCAATTAAAAGAATAGCCTGTGTGGATGGGATTCTTTGCCAAGATCACCGCCAGTCAAGTCTGCAAATCTTATCGTCAGGAGATGGTGCATTTTTCTATTAGTCACGACAAGCGACAGTCGAACCTTTGGTACAACTGGGATACTCAAGACTGTGAAGCCATTCAAGATAAGTCAGAAACTCATGCAAGATGAATGCATCCGTTAGCAAAAACAGACATGATCCACCTCACTGTTTTGAACCCCGAAGGCATGCATATATTCGAGGAATCCAATGTCTAGATAGAAGGGATTCATTGTTCCATGGGAAGATATATTCCCCAAATCTGTGGAATGTTCTCGGTGCTCGATACTAGAATAACATTCTCAGCAAGGATCAATATCAAGAAGGACAAGTATGTCCGTAAAAATAATATTTTGGATGCTAGCTCAGCCAAAGAATTTTTTTGAGAGACATCCGAGGTACGTCCTGTCAGAATGTCAGATCCAGTAAAGCAAACCACCCCAGATCAAGACAATCAGTCGGATCCAATTCAGTGGAAATATTATGAATAAAAGAAACTTGAGTGGGAAACGGTTTCTTCAAGTCAGAAAGATTATTTATCCCTGAGCAACCAAATCTCGAGGATGAGATTTATTTAAGGGGGGAAGATTTGTAACAACCTGGATTTTTTTGCCCTTTTCTTTTCCTTGGATTTTCTGGGATTTACTGTTTTGATTTGCTTTTCCATGGCTATGAGGGTCTGAAACTTGGGAAGATCATGTCTTCCTAGGTTTTATAGTGGCTTGTCACCCTCATCATCATCCGAAGATCATGTCATTTCCATCCTTGACCTAACCCAAAATTCTTTTGTTGGGAATATTCCTTTTCTCATAAAGGAATAACCCTTAAAACCCTAGGTTGTGAAGCAACCTATATTTCTGTCACTCCTAAAATTCCCAAATAATTCTTATAAATTTTTTGGGCCACATATTCCTCAAATATGACAAAATATTTCATTGCCATGTTCAAAAATAATCATCCAATAATTCTTTTCCTATTCTGCCCTAAATGGCACTTTGCAAAGGAAGTGCTATTTATATTTTCTTGATTGACCCCAAACTTTTTGGACATCTTTTCCTGTCAATATCATTGGTTCATGCCAAAATTAAGCTCAATTTGCCTAGTTAATAGTTTTCAGCAATTTTCCAAACTTTCTGTCCAGGAAGAAACTTTGTGAAGGAGCTATATTCTAGGCATATTAAAATGAGTTTAAATTTTGCAGGGTCTTTCCTAGGGTCAAATAATGACTCTCCACCAAATATGAGCTCATGTAAATCATCTATGTGAGCCCAGATCCAAATCTTAGTTTCTGGTCAGATTTTCAGTTTGTGAAGCAACCATATTTTACATTACCTAAATTGAGCTGAAACTTTCCCAGGACAAGATTATACCTATATCAATTACTTCCAACAAGTTTTACCTCAATTGGTTGATCCAATTACCCTGTGTAATTTTTCCAAGTTTTTGTCCAGAATGAAGCTTTGTGAAGCAAGTGCCACTTTAGTATTTTCAAATGGCATGAAATTTTTACATAAGCTTCATATCATCATAAAACCCGTCTCTGCCAAATTTCAGCTCACAGAGCTCCAGTATGTGAGTGCATCATCCAAATCCCCAATTCTGGCCAGTTTTGCACTTTCTACTGCAACCACCATCTAAACTCCTCCTCTTAGTCTGATTTTTGGTGAGGAACATCATCTTAGTGTGTGATCACCGACAGACAAGCTCTTTACCTTTTTACTCTGCTAGTTTAACCACAGAAAGTTACAAACACCTTGTTACTGAATTACTTTTGAAGCTATGTGCAAATCGCTTCTTTGCCCCTGGACCGATTTATTTCTTCAGTTGGACTAAGGGCACCAGGTTCCATCCACTGGACATGGTTGGCCACGCCAAAGAGCACCTATTGCGCCAGCGCGCGTGGTGATCACGGTGGCGTCATGGCTGGAAGCATGCTCTGGCTTGTTCCGGCCACTATGCTCGTCTCCTCCCTACTCGTATCGACCTCAATTCATGTCCTGGAGCTTCCCCGTGATCGCATGCATCTCCCTGCATCAGAGCCTCGTCGTGGTTCGCCATAAATGCATCGCAAACTCCATGCCCATGCCACGCCCTGCCTCTGCCCGTCATTAAAGCTTGGTCGGGGGCTCGCCCGTGAGCTCGAGAAGCCTCCCCTCGGCTATATAAGCACGACCCGAGTCCCTCCGCACCTCACCAGCCTCTCCCCAAGCCTCCTCGCCCACCAGAGCCCTCGGCCCACTCCTCTTTTCGTCGCCGTCCACCATGGTCGCCTCGGCGTCGGCATGATTCCGGCCAAACCAAGCGTCCCCTCGTCGTTCCGAGACGTCCACCGAGTTCCTATAATTCCAATCAGCAGCCCCACCCCCTCGCCCCTCGCCGGAGCGCCTTGCTTCGCCGAGTACCTCCACCGCCCGAGCTCTGTGTAGCTTCCTCCGTCGCCGCGGCCTCCCCTACTCTCCACTTCTCCCCGGCGCTCGTTCTACCTCTGAACGGGACCGACTCATCTCCACGAACCCGTAGGTGGCCTCAGCTCGACCATAGGTGCCCGGAGTTGGCCGGGCCCTTCGCCGGAGTCCGCCGCTTTCGCCCCTGTCTCCGCGAGCCGCAGTCGTCCCTGCCTCTTCCCGGAGCTGCTGCTGCTCCAGGAGGGAGCAGCGCACCGCCCCGCGCCCGCTGGTGAACGCGCCGTGGCCAGAGGCCACCGGAGCCGGCCGGCCCCTTCGCTGGAGCCCGCCTCCGCTTCGCCTCTGCCTCACCTCTGTCTCGGTAGGGGCCCGAGCGAGGTAGAAGACGAGCAATGCCTGGCCCCTCCCCTGACCGCGTGGGACCCACCTGTAAGTGGCCCAAGACCCAGGTGCACGTGGATAAGTGGAAGCGCCTTCTGGTGAGTGCGATTTCCATTTTCTGAAAGCATATTCTATTTATACTTCGGCCTCAAGTGCGTTTCTAACTCAGAAGGCGATTTCCATTTTCTCAAATCTGTTTCTGTCTTATCCACTCAGGGACCCATTGGTGTTGAAAACTTTCACAGATTGGTCCCTGATCTTCTACACCTCATAACTGCGCAACCGTAACTCCGATTGAGATGAAACCAGCGCTCACGTCTTTGTCTCGTCGAGCTCTATCTTTTGGTAACATGTTCACCAGGTGGTTTCACAATGAAAATGTCCATTTTGCCCTTGCCTCTAATCAGCCTCCTCCGTGAGAATCGTCTGACGTTTCGTTCCGCGGTTTCACCGCACTTCTTCCGAGAGTCTCTGTAACCCCAGGCAAGCCACAATACCAACTTGTATGATAGTCATGAAGTAGCCATTGTTTTCAACTTGAATATTTATTAAATGATTGCTTGTTGAAAATATGGTTATCGTTGTTTCGGAAATGTTGCTGGGATTGTGCTTACTTGTTTGCTATGTTGTTACGCACCTGGTTAGCATGCCCTGCTAGTTGCTAGTACACTACTAGGAAAAGGGCTATAGATGGAAATGACACTAATGGCGCACCAGACATGTGGTGCGCCATTACACTAATGGCGCACCAGGCACACGGTACGCCACTAGTAACAAAATGTTTTTTTTTCATTTTTTTCAAACATACTAATGGCGCATTCAGGCAGAGTGCACCATTAGTAGTTAGAACTACTAATGGCGCACCATCCATAGACTGCGCCACTACTGTATTTTTTTTACTTTTTTGCAAAACTACTAATGGCGCACCGTTGCATAGTGCGCCATTACTAGTTTAAACTAGTAATGGCGCACTCTGCCACGGTGCACCATTAGTATAAAAATAATAAACACATTCTAATAAAAAAATAATAATAAAACATTCTAATGGCGCACCGCTCGGGGGTGCGCCATTAGTAATCTCCCCCTAGCTCCAACTCGCCCGACCCCTTCGTCCTTCCCTCTCGCCAGATCCAGTCCCCCCCCCCCCCGCGCGCTGCCCCGACCCACGACGCCGCTGCCCCTACGTGCGCCGCCGCCCCCGCGCCCCCACCTCTGCAACTCAGCCATCGCCGACGCCTCCGCGACCTCGCCATCGCCGATAGCCTCCCCGCGTCGGCCCCTCGCCGTCTTCCTCTTCGACTACGAGGACCCGGACGAGCTCAGACACCCTCGAGCCATCCCTTCGAAGCCACCGCCGCCGCCGACCCCGACCCCAACCCTGACCCGACCCCTCCGGCGACCGGCCGCGCCCGTCCAGGTACCTCTCCTCCTTCCTCCTTCCTCCCTCTCCACCCTTCCTCCCCATTCCATCCCTCCCTCCCCTCGACCATGTCTTGTGTCTCAACACTTCAGGTTTGTGCACTAGGTTTAGACAGACAGTAATGCCTAGGTTCAATTAGGTTCAGTAGTGCCATTTGTTCATAGGTTCAATTAGGTTTGTGCACTAGGTTTAGACAGACAGTAATGCCTAGGTTCAATTAGGTTTAGATAGACAGACAGTAATGACTGTGTTCCTAGGTTTAGACAGACAATGTCTTTCATGCCATTTGTTCAACATCAGACAACATTTGTCATTTGCCACATGTTCAGTTCAGTAGAGATGCAATGCTAGTAATTCGTTCCTTTTCTTCTAAAATTGACATATGGAAGTAATCTGTTAATCTGAATTTTGTTACTAATGATGACATGCGATTTGTGCACTGTAGTTTGTTAATCTGGACAACTCAGTAGCTAATGCATTCAGTTAACCAAAGTTTAGTTCTTGTGTATTGTAATTTGTTAATCTGTTACTCAATTTGTTACTGAATTTTTCTCTTGGGGTTTGGTAGTGAGATAGAACATGCATGGTCCATCATTCAGTTGGAGTATTGCCTAGGTTCAATTAGGTTCAGTAGTGCTACTAGGTTTAATATCGTTGCTCCTGTGCTATACTTTGACAGCCTGGAGTGCATTAGGGAGTAGTAGCCAATTAGGTTCAGCAGTTAATTGATGGTTTGATACATGATACATTTCATGCACAGGGTGCTAGAGCTGCACTTAACTTGCTAAAATCATCCCCTTGTTCTTACTGGTTATAGAAATTCATTGCTTCTCCTATGTTTTCTGTCAGGGTATTGTTCAGGAAGCTTGCTTGAGTTTGTGTCCTTTAATTTGTTGTATATACTGTCATAAAGTTCAGCAATAACAGGGCATCAACAGTGCTACTCTAGTATCTAGTTGGGGAGGGACAAATGGACAGGGAATTACTTGTGATGCCTCTGAATTACTTATGATCACATTGAGAAAGACTTGTAAAGATGATGATCATCTTTTACAGAAAACAATTTCTGTAAACACGTCAGTAACTTTGCTAGTTTGCTGGGTTTTGTCTCTGACCATCGTGTTGTGATGAATTTGCAGGTACCCCGAGAGGCCCTTGAGTTTGCTGGAATGTCGATTAACTTCTGTTCTGGCAAATTCGGGTACTCCATATGTCCTATTTTCAGCAAAGGTCATGCTGAAATTTTCCGTGAATTTTAGCATGACTTTGCTAAAAAAAGGACATATGGGGTACTTGTGACTAATGCATGGGCCGGGGTATCTTAGTACTTAATTAAGTAGGATCAATTGCCCCTTTATTCTTGCTGCATTAAACCATAGGTTTTAGGGTGCCTCGGTGTCGATAAGAACCTAAATGATGAAAGCTTAGGCTTTTAGGGTGCCTCGGCGTCGACAAACCCTAAATGATAAAACCTTGGCTTTTAGGGTGCCTCGGTGTCGATAAGAACCTAAATGATGAAAGCTTAGGCTTTTAGGGTGCCTCGGCGTCGACAAACCCTAAATGATAAAAGCTTAGCTTTTAGGATGCCTCGGTGTCGACAAACCCTAAATGATGTAGTTTTGAATTATGAACGTAGGATATGTCATCATCGGACGACGAAAGTCTCCCGGGGGAGTGCGACTGGTGCCACGACGATCGAGGTCTGTGCGACATGCCTCACCTGGACGATGATCGGCGCTTCAGCATTAAGCTCGAGGAGACCTTCGAAGTTGAAACGGTACACAACGACGACAAGTGTTATTTTTATAATTAAGCAAGACTTCAACTATTTCAACGTGTAATTTTAATCTTTTACAATTTGAGTATAGCTTATCGCATGCCATGCAAGATGCTATGTCTTGGAGAGGATGGATTTTGAAGACCATGAAATTTCTGAAACAAAGAAAATTCACCTAAGGACTCATCACGATGTGGACTTTGAAGTAAATCTATATAATTCTGAGAGCGTAACCCATTTTGGTTGCAAAAATTGGGAAGCATTTTGCAAGATGTATGGTTTCGATGAGGGTATGCTTATCACCATGGATCTTGGTAATCCTGACATCAACCAAGACAATATGAACATTTGGGTCCTTGTTGATACGCCTCCAGTTCTACTGCTATGTGAGTTTCTCAAACATAGTTAATTATTAACTAATTTATATTGTTTATTTCAAAATAGTTGACAGCTTATTTCCATTGACAGCTTATTTTTATTGTTCAAAGAATGTGCGGGAGATGGTAGACAAAACCCACTACACCGATGGCTCCGAATTAACAACTTACAAGGAGAAAAATCATCTGGTCGGATTTTGTACTGACATTGAGAATTACAATATCCACAATCAAACTCCTCAACATTATGGTAAATACGTGCCACTAGTGCATGTGTTCAACTACGGTAACTACCATGGAGATACCCTGGTAAGATTTTTACTATTACGACATCCGTGCATCTTTTGCATACTTCTAAAACTAGTACATCATTGCTAACTATGAAGTTATTACTATGTTTTTCAACAGGTAATCCCAGAGAATTGTGTGCCTCATTTGATGTATAAGAAAGGTAGTCTTAATGTTTTGAACATACAGCCAGGTCATCCAACGAATCTCAACTGTCCATACGAGATTTCTAAAAGAAGTGGAGACATGAAAATCAAAGGATGGAAAAAATGTATGGACAGTCGTAAGGAGGTTCTTGGAAGCAAAAGGAAGCGAAGCGCAAGAATTTGGAGACAGGATGTTCTCCATTCACCATAATGGAGAGTCAGGGTCTATATTGTTTTATGCTATTTTAGCTTAAATAGGGTATTTAGGTCCTGCCTAATACTGATGATCATGTGCTAAGAACAATTAAGTAGGGTTGGTTCGATGACTATCAAGATGATGATCGTATGACTTGTTATTAATAACGAGTAGAAGTTGTATGATGATGATTAGTAGGACTTGTTAGGATTAGTATTACTTCCGACAAACTCGATACTCGCGGTCTCAAGACTTGTAATGTTTTATCTTTGTTCGATCTTTTGAATTCGGAGACTAATATGATGAATTGTATTCGGAGACTAATCTTCTATTGTATTCGATGAATCTGCTGTTGCTATGTGCTACTGTCTATATTCTGTCAAATAATATATTTTGTAACCTGTGCAAAAATCAGAAACGTAAAAATAAAATAAAACCTAATATTCATACTAATGGCGCATCACTATAGAGTGCGCCATTAGTATGCCAAAGTATACTAATGGCGCATCACCAAACAGTGCGCCATTAGTGTGCCAAAGCACATGGTTAAATATGGCCCCTGGGAGGCATACTAATGGCGCATGGTGTTATATACTAATGGCGCACTGGGTGGTGCGCCTTTAGTATACTAGATACTAATGGCTAACCAGTGGTGCGCCATTAGTAATAAATACTAGTGGCGTGATACTAATGGCACACCAGTGATGCGCCATTAGTAGGCAAAATTGGTGCGCCATTAGTAGGCCTTTTCCTAGTAGTGGTATTACTTTCATATTGCCATGCTTGATAGTAGTACATGTTGGGTTGGTCATGCTCTTCGGTGCATGACTAACGTCGGTTACCGAGTACTACTAATAGGCATTGTTCCGTTGCTGTTAGTTGGTTAAGTGTTACTCGGTGATGTTATTGGTAAGTTCTTGCATGTTATTTATGGTTGATGCTAATGGACATGTTATGCTATGAGTCGCGTTGCACTTGTAATATTTATGCTCGTCATTATGCCATGTTTAGTTGGAGATTATTTCATAGTTGATGTGGTGGATAGTTATGTTGCATCCCGTGATTATGTTGATATCATGCTCATGCATTGTAATTGCATCATGTTATTTTATCATGGCTCAACATTTTGCATTCAAGTTTAACCAGATTTAATTGAACTTGAACAACTGTTGGCTGAGTCATGGTGACACCAGATCAAAACTGACCAGTGCAACCACACTTACCGTATGGGTAAGGTCCTAACTGGGTCTATTGTCATGCATCTCGCCGGTGCCTCCAACTAGGGAAGTTTATTGGCATGCGGTACCCTCGCTCGGTAAGCAGACATAACCTTGTGTGCCTGTTGTTTTTTATTTTTATGGATCCGGTCCCCGTGAGGGAGTTTTGACCACGACGGTGGTTGGGTTGTCTTTGGTAGACACGGGGCCACCCAGGACTAGCCCAGTTGGGAGTGGGTCGGAGTGGCCAGGAGAGTGTCACGGCAGTAGATTGGTTTTGTCGGAACGCCGTTGGTCCACCCGAATGGGAGTGCGAAGCCGTGGGTTCCGTGGTGTGGGTACAGTGTGCTACCTCTACAGAGTGTATATTAAACCTATCGATAGCCGCGCCCACGGATAAGGGCCCAGTTCATGTCGGTCCCACCGTGAGTCAATAGTATTACTAATAACTTGATTAATGACAACCCCGGTTCGGTGATGAAATAAGTTGGTGGTGATCGCCGTAAGGATCACGAGTTACTTTGGTGGTGATCGTCGTAAGGATCACGAGTTACTTTGGTGATGATCGCCGTAAGGATCATGAGTTACTTGGGTTGTGATCGTTGTAATGGTCATCGTGGTATCGAGGATACCGAGTTGTTGGATATTCGTGATGTTGTGCGAGAAATCATGGGTAAAGATCAAGCTCCTTGTGGTCATTTAGTGATTACTACGGCATTGTTTATACCAAGCTTGATTTGATCCTGAGATGATCGTGTAATGTCCGAGGTGGGTAAGTTATGCACGTGAGGGTTACGAGATAACCCGAGCATAATAATTGGTGCATATAGAGTCATCATGTTGCATGCTAGTATCGTCGGATTTATATGTTCATGCTATGCTCATATTGTTTTAGGTGTATCCGGTTCATATTGCCTTTGGATTCTTAGTGGCTATTATGATTATTTTGATGATGGTATCTGGTATTATTTGGAGTATTACTTTGGGTATCATGTGCTCATGTCATGTTGTTATAATGATCTCATGTTAATTCCTGCTTAACATGTAATTGACATGCTGTTGTCTGTCTTGAATGCTTCTGGTTATTGTGAGCTTGCAAGTACATTCAATGTACTGACCTGGCGTGTCATGCCAGCTTGCAGGTCGTGCCTGGATTGCTTGCTTGTTTGGTGTTGTTCCTATGTTCGTGAGCTAGGATAAACGTTCCAGCCAGAGGCCCTGCGGATTGGAGTCCATCATCGCCGTTCGTTGTTCCGCTGCCAGTAGTTGTTCCGCCGCTTCAAGTATTATGCTGCTTGTATAGAGCAACCATGGTTGGCGTAGTGTCGCCGTGCCAATGTTATCCATTGTAATTTTGGAACCCTTGTAATCATATTCGTGTTGTAATAGAGAGCTGGTCATTCTATGCTAAGCAGTGCCGTATTCTAGAAGACTTCACCTCGATCTCTGGGCTGGAATACGGGCGTTCCGATTTTCTCTGAGCCGGGGTGCCACATCGCGTTGGTTGCGAGGAGTTATTTGTTTTGTGCAGGTACTAGGGACGCGCGCGCAACCTCCTATTAGATTGATACCTTGGTTCTCAAAAACTGAGGGAAATACTTACGCTACTTTGCTGCATCATCCTTTCCTCTTCAAGGAAATCCACCGCAGTGCTCAAGAGGTAGCAAGAAGATTTCTGGTGCCGTTGCCGGGGAGGTTCGCGCAAGTCAAGATTTGACTCCCGTCAACGAGCCATTTCTGGCGCCGTTGCCGAGGAGTCTACGCAAAAGTCAACATACCAAGTACCCATCACAACCCTTATCTCCCGCATTACATTATTTGCCATTTGCCTCTCATTTTCCTCTCCCCCACTTCACCCTTGCCGTTTTATTCGCCCTCTCTCTCATATCCTCCCTCTCTTTCTCTGTTTGCCTCTTTTTGCCCGCTTGCTCTTTGTTTGCATGTGTGTTGGATTTCTTGCTTGTCACGATGGCTCAAGATAACACTAAATTGTGTGACTTTACCAATACCAACAACAATGATTTTATTAGCACTCCGATTGCTCCTCTTACCGATGCTGAATCTTGTGAAACTAATGCCGCTTTGCTGAATCTTGTTATGAAAGATCCGTTTTCCGGCCTTGCTAGTGAAGATGCCGCTACCCATCTAAATAGCTTCGTTGATTTGTGTGATATGCAAAAGAAGAAAGATGTGGATAATGATATTGTTAAATTGAAGCTATTTCCTTTTTCGCTTAGAGATCGTGCTAAAGCTTGGTTTTCGTCTTTGCCTAAAAATAGTATTGATTCGTGGAATAAGTGCAAAGATGCTTTTATCTCTAAGTATTTTCCTCCCGCTAAGATCATCTCCCTTAGAAATGTATTATGAATTTTAAGAAACTTGATCATGAACATGTTGCACAAGCTTGGGAGAGGATGAAATTAATGATACGTAATTGCCCTACTCATGGTTTGAATTTGTGGATGATTATTCAAAAATTTTATGCCGGATTGAATTTTGCTTCTAGAAATCTTTAAGATTCGGCCACGGGAGGCACTTTTATGGAAATCACTTTAGGAGAAGCTACTAAACTCCTAGATAATATTACGGTTAATTATTCTCAATGGCATACTGAAAGATCTACTAATAAAAAGGAGCATGCGATAGAAGAAATTAATGTTTTGAGTGGAAAGATGGATGAACTTATGAAATTATTTGCTACTAAGAGTGTTTCTTCTGATCCTAATGATATGCCTTTTTATACTTTGATTGAGAATAACAATGAATCTATGGATGTGAATTTTGTTGGTAGGAACAATTTTGGTAACAACGCATATAGAGGAAATTTTAATCCTAGGCCTTATCCTAGTAATTCCTCTAATAATTATGGTAATTCCTACAACAATTCTTATGGAAATTATAATAAGAAACCCTCTGATTTTGAATCTAATATTAAATAATTTATTACTTCGCAAAAGAATTTCAATGCTTTGATTGAAGAAAAATTGCTTAAGATTGATGATTTGGCTAGGAACGTTGATAGAATTTCTCTTGATGTTGATTCTTTAAAGCTTAGATCTATTCCTCCTAAGCATGATATCAATGAGTCTCTCAAAGCCATGAGAATTTCCATTGATGAGTGCAAAGAAAGAACCACTAGGATGCGTGCTAAGAAAGATGCCTTTATAAGAGTGTGTTCTTCTAGTTCCTATGTAAATAAAGATGAAGATCTAAAAGTTATTGATGTGTCCCCTATTAAATCTTTGTTTCGCAATATGAATCTTGATAATGATGGGACTGAATATGATCCACCTTTACCTAGAAGGCGTTCCAAAAATTCGGAGTTTTTAGATCTTGATGCTAAAATTGATGAAAGTGGGATTGAAGAAATTAAAACCCTAGATGTTGATAAACCCACTATTTTGGATTTCAAGGAATTTAATTATGAAAATTGCTCTTTGATTGATTGTATTTCCTTTTTGCAATCTGTGCTAAATTCTCCTCATGCTTATAGTCAAAATAAAGCGTTCACTAAACATATCGTTGATGCGTTGATGCAATCTTATGAAGAAAAACTTGAGTTGGAAGTTTCTATCCCTAGAAAACTTTATGATGAGTGGGAACCTACTATTAAAATTAAAATTAAAGATCATGAATGCTATGCTTTGTGTGATTTGGGTGCTAGTGTTTCCACGATTCCAAAGACTTTGTGTGATCTGTTAGGTTTCCGTGATTTTGATGATTGCTCTTTAAACTTGCACCTTGCGGATTCCACTATTAAGAAACCTATGGGAAGAATTAATGATGTTCTTATTGTTGCAAATAGGAATTATGTGCCCGTAGATTTTATCGTTCTTGACATAGATTGCAATCCTTCATGTCCTATTATTCTTGGTAGACCTTTCCATAGAGCGATTGGTGCAATTATTGATATGAAGGAAGGAAATATTAGATTCCAATTTCCGTTAAGGAAAGGAATGGAACACTTTCCTAGAAATAAAATTAAATTACCTTATGAATCTATTATGAGAGCCACATATGGATTGCCTACCAAAGATGGCAATGCCTAGATCTATCCTTGCTTTTTATGCCTAGCTAGGGGCGTTAAACGATAGCGCTTGTTGGGAGGCAACCCAATTTTATTTTTATTCCTTGCTTTTTGCTCCTGTTTAGTAATAAATAATTTACCTAGCCTATGTTTTTTCTGTGTTTTTTGTGTTTAATTAGTGTTTGTGCCATGTAGAACCGTTGGGAAGACTTGGGGGAAGTCTTGATATCTTGCTGTAAAAAACAGAAACTTTAGTGCTCATGAGAACTGCTGCCATTTTTATTTGGAAAGTGATATTCAGTTAATTCTTTTTGCAGATGATTAATAGATGAATTTATCACGTCAAGAAATTTATTTTAGAATTTTTGGGCTTCCAGAACTTGTGCTAGATACAGATTACTACAGACTGTTCTGTTTTTGACAGATTCAGTTTTTCGTGTGTTGTTTGCTTATTTTGATGAATCTATGGATAGTAAAATAGTTTATAAACCATAGAGAAGTTGGAATACAGTAGGTTTAACACCAATATAAATAAATAATGAGTTCATTACAGTACCTTGAAGTGGTCTTTTGTTTTCTTTCGCTAACGGAGCTCACAAGATTTTCTACTTTAAGTTTTGTGTTGTGAAGTTTTCAAGTTTTGGGTAAAGATTTGATGGATTATGGAACAAGGAGTGGAAAGAGCCTAAGCTTGGGGATTCCCATGGCACCCCCAATATAATCTAAGGACACCTAAAAGCCAAAGCTTGGGGATGCCCCGGAAAGCATCCCCTCTTTCGTCTACTTCTATCGGTAACTTTACTTGGAGCTATATTTTTATTCACCACATGATATGTGTTTTGCTTGGAGCGTCTTGTATTATTTGAGTCTTTATTTGTTAGTTTACCACAATCATCCTTGCTTTACACACCTTTTGAGATAGCCATACATGATTTGGAATTTGTTAGAATATTCTATGTGCTTCGCTTATATCTTTTGAGTTATATAGTTTTGCTCTAGTACTTCACTTATATCTTTTAGAGCACGGTGGTGGATTTGTTTTATAGAAACTATTGATCTCTCATGCTTCACTTAGATTATTTTGAGAGTATTAAACATCATGGTAATTTGCTTAAATAATCCTAATATGCTTGGTATTCAAGAATAGTAAAAACTTTCTTATGAGTGTGTTGAATGCTATGAGAAGTTTGATGCTTGATAATTGTTTTGAGATATGAAGATGGTGATATTAAAGTTGTGCTAGTTGAGTAGTTGTGAATTTGAGAAATACTTGTGTTAAAGTTTGTGATTCCCGTAGCATGCACATATGGTGAACCGTCATGTGATGAAGTCGGAGCACGATTTATTTTTTGATTGTCTTCCTTATGAGTGGCGGTCGGGGACGAGCGATGGTCTTTTCCTACCAATCTATCCCCCTAGGAGCATGCGCATAATACTTTGCCTTGATAACTTGTAGATTTTTTGCAATAAGTATATGAGTTCTTTATGACTAATGTTGAGTCCATGGATTATACACACTTTTCTTCCTTCCACCATTGCTAGCCTCTCTAATACTGCACACCTTTCGCCGGTATCATACACCCACCATATACCTTCCTAAAAATAGGCACCATACCTACCTATTATGGCATTTCCATAGCCATTCCGAGATATATTGCCATGCAACTTTCCACTGTTCCATTTATTATGACACACTCCATCATTGTAATATTGCTTTGCATGATCATGTAGTTGACATTCTATTTGTGGCAAAGCCACCATTCATAATCCTTTCGTACATGTCACTCATGAGTCATTGCATATCCCGGTACACCGCCGGAGGCATTCACATAGAGTCAAATTTTGTTCTAAGTATCGAGTTGTAATTGTTGAGTTGTAAGAAAATAAAAGTGTGATGATCATAATTATTAGAGCATTGTCCCAGTGAGGAAAGGATGATGGAGACTATGATTCCCCCACAAGTCGGGATGAGACTCCGGACGAAAAAAAAGAGAAGAAAAAATAAAAGAGGCCATAAAAAAATAGAAAAGGCCCAAATAAAAAAAAGAAAAAATGAGAGAAAAAGAGAGAAGGGTCAATGCTACTATCCTTTTACCACACTTGTGCTTCAAAGTAGCACCATGATCTTCATGATAGAGAGTCTCCTATGATATCACTTTCATATACTAGTGGGAAATTTTCATTATAGAACTTGGCTTGTATATTCCAATGATGGGCTTCCTCAAAATGTCCTAGGTCTTCGTGAGCAAGCAAGTTGGATGCACACCCACTTAGTTTCTTTTGTTGAGATTTCATATACTTATAGCTCTAGTGCATCCATTGCATGGCAATCCCTACTCACTCACATTGATATCTATCGATGGGCATCTCCATAGCCCGTTGATACACCTAGTTGATGTGAGACTATCTTCTCCTTTTTGTCTTCTCCACAACCACCATTCTATTCCACCTATAGTGCTATATCCATGGCTCACGCTCATGTATTGCGTGAAGATTGAAAAAGTTTTTGAGAATGTCAAAAGTATGAAACAATTGCTTGGCTTGTCATCGGAGTTGTGCATGATTTAAATACTTTGTGTGGTGAAGATAGAGCATAGCCAGACTATATGCTCTTGTAGGGATAAGTTTCTTTGGCCATGTTATTTTGAGAAGACATGATTGCTTAGTTAGTATGCTTGAAGTATTTTTATTTTTATGTCAATATTAAACTTTTATCTTGAATCTTTCGGATCTGAATATTCATACCACAATTAAAAAGAATTACATTAAAATTATGCCAAGTAGCACTCCACATCAAAAATTATGTTTTTATCATTTACCTACTCGAGGACGAGCAAGAATTAAGCTTGGGGATGCTTGATACGTCTCCAACGTATCTATAATTTTTGATTGCTTGCTATATTATCTACTGTTTTGGACATTATTGGGCTTTATTATCCACTTTTCTATTATTTTTGGGACTAACCTATTAACCGGAGGCCCAGCCCAGAATTGCTGTATTTTTGCCTATTTTAGGGCTTCGAAGAAAAGGAATATCAAACGGAGTCCAAACGGAATGAAACCTTCGGGAACGTGATTTTCTCACCGAACATGATCCAGGAGACTTGGACCCTATGCCAAGAAACAAAGGAGGAGGCCACGAGGTAGGGGGCACGCCTACCGCCCCAGGCGCGACCTCCACCCTTGTGGCCCCCTGTTGCTCCACCGACGTACTGCTTCCTCCTATATATACCTACGTACCCCAAACGATCCGATACGGAGCCAAAACCCTAATTTCACCGCCGTAACTTCTTGTATCCACGAGATCCCATCTTGGGGCCTGTTCCGGAGCTCCACCGGAGGGGGCATCCATCACAAAGGGCTTCTACATCAACACCATAGCCTCTCCGATGAAGTGTGAGTACTTTACCTCAGACCTTCGGGTCCATAGTTATTAGCTAGATGGCTTCTTCTCTCTTTTTGGATCTCAATACAATGTTCTCCCCCTCTCTTACGGAGATCTATTCGATGTAATCTTCTTTTTGCGGTGTGTTTGTTGAGACCGATGAATTGTGGGTTTATGATCAAGATTATCTACGAACAATATTTGAGTCTTCTATGAATTCTTTTATGTATGATTGGTTATCTTTGCAAGTCTCTTCAAATTATCAGTTTGGTTTGGCCTACTAGATTGATCTTTCTTGCAATGGGAGAAGTTCTTAGCTTTGGGTTCAATCTTGCGGTGTCCTTTCCCAGTGACAATAGGGGCAGCAAGGCACATATTGTGTTGTTGCCATCGAGGATAACAAGATGGTTTTTTTATCATATTGCATGAATTTATCCCTCTAGATCATGTCATCTTGCTTAAGGGGTTACTCTGTTTTCATGAACTTAATACTCTAGATGCATGCTGGATAGCGGTCGATGAGTGGAATAATAGTAGTAGATGCAGGCAGGAGTTGGTCTACTTGTCTCCGACGTGATGCCTATATATATGATCATACCTAGATATTCTCATAACTATGCTCAATTTTGTCAATTGCTCAATAGTAATTCGTTCACCCATCGTAAAGTACTTATGCTCTTGAGAGAAGCCACTAGTGAAACCTATGGCCCTCGGGTCTATCTTCATCATATTAATATTCCAATACTTAGTTATTTTCTTTGCTTTTTTACTTTGGTTTTATTTTACTTTGCATCTTTATCACAAAAATACCAAAAATATTATCTTATCATATCTATCAGATCTCACTCTCGTAAGTGACCTTGAAGGGATTGACAACCCCTTATCGCGTTGGTTGTGAGGAGTTATTTGTTTTGTGCAGGTACTAGGGACGTGCGCGCAACCTCCTACTGGATTGATACCTTGGTTCTCAAAAACCGAGGGAAATACTTACGCTACTTTGCTGCATCATCCTTTCCTCTTCAAGGAAATGCAATGCAGTGCTCAAGAGGTAGCAGCGACCAGAATGACAACACTATGTACGTTTCGACCAGGTGGGTCCTGACTGTCAGGCACTTCCTTGCGTGCGAACATGTAGCTGGTGGGTCCCAACAGTCAGGGGGGCGAATTGTTTTTTTTGCCCGGACGCACTTCCTTGCGTGCGAAGATGTAGCTGATGGGTCCCAGCAGTCGGGGGAAACGTTTTTTTTCGTGAAATACGGTGGCCCGTCCGGTGGGTCCCCACTGTCAGGTGGAGAAATAATTATTTTTCACGTAATTAGGAGGCACTTCCTTGCTGCAGCTATGGACCTAGCTGTCAGCCTCTCCAAGTACAGTCCATGTCCGATGGAAGGCGTTCCTTGACCACGTTGACCACGCCGCGCCAAGAGCACCAGGGCGGTGGACGATGGCGAGGCCTAGGAAGGGGATGACACGGTGCCGGGGAAGACACGTCAGTGGACGCCCACATGTAGAGGAGTATGAGGGTTCACTGGTTCGCTGCGGCGTGAGGCTGCCGTTGTCGCAGAATAACAGGGGGTGTCGGTGAGTAGAGGGATGGCCTGGCCAGCGGTGGGAGTAGTAGGGGGCGGTGAGGCCTCCGCCGCATTGTAGCCCGCCATGGGAGACAGGAGCACGAGGCACGACCGGCGCTGGTTTGGGCGGCTGGAGCAAGAAGACCAGAGGTTGAAGAAGCACTAGGGCCGTTGGATGGACATCGTACGGTCAGTGGAGCTAGAACGTGTATATTGACTAAGTTGACAAAGCCCTCCGTCCCCGTCAACTTAGTAGGCCCACAAGTCAGCCTGCCACTATACTGGGTCCCAGCTAGCAGGGGGAGTATTCATTTTTTGTGTGTAATAAGGAGGCACTTCCTTGCGTGCGAAGATATAGCTGGTGGGTCCAAGCTGTCAGCAGCGGTAACGTTTTTTTCGTGAAATACAAAGGCCCTTTCGGTGGGTCCTAGATGTCAGGTGGATGAATCATTATTTTGCGCGTAATAAGGAGGCATTTCCTTGTGTGCGGCCGTGGACCCAGCTGTTAGCCTCTCAACATACAGTCCACTTCAGATGCATGTCGGTCGTTGACCATGTTGACCAGGCCGTGCCGAGAGCACCAGGGCGGTGGACGACGGCGAGGCCTAGGAAGGGAATGACACGGAGGCAGGGAAGACTCGGCAGTTGTTTACCACAGGAAGGGGAGTACGACTGTACGAGGGTTTACTGGTTCGTCCGCTTTCGCCGGAGAATAACAGAAGGTGTGGGTGAGTTGAGGGATGGCTAGGCCAGCGATGGGAGTATGATGGGGCGATGAGGCCTGCGCGGTAGCGCAGCCGGCCGCAGGGAGGAGGGAGCAGGCAATCTCGTTGGCGCTTGTTTGAGCGGCTGGAGCAGGAAGAGCAGAGATTGAAGAAGCACGACGACCATTGGATGGACATCTAATAGTCACTGCTTGTGCGTCAACCTTTTTTTAGGAAAGCCTCAAATCTATGGAAAACATCGTACAACCCATATGGCATTATTTCTAATAATTTACAGCCCATTTGCTAGTTCTTAAGTTTTTTTGGAGCCCATATTCTTTTTGTTAGCATTACAGCCCATATTATGGCCACGGTTAAAAAATTATACGAATTTTTGCATATTTCGGTGCGGTCCAAACTATTTTTAATCCCGAAATTTCGAGACACATTCAAACTGATTTTAAAAATAAATGTATATCAGTATAAAATCCAACAAATTGTCCATGCATAAAAATCAATGCAATTTAAAATCTCGAAATGAAAAAAAAGAAATTTGAAACTAATTGCCGGTTTGATGTGTTTTAAAAATGTACAACCCATTTCTCATTACTCATAGGCCATTTTCTCGGCCAGCGGAATGAAGCTCTCCTCGTCTTGAAAGATTTGCAGCCCAACAGGCCTGACAAAGCAAATTACTTGGCAAATCACAAAATAACTGGGCTGTGGCCGTGGACCCAGCTGTCAGCCTCTCCACGTATAGTACTCTTCTGATGGAAGTCGGTCGTTGACCACATTGACCACGCCGCGCCGAGAGCACCAAGGCGGTGGACGACGGCGAGGCCTAGGAAGGGGACGACGCGGAGCCGGGCAAGACGCGGCATTGGATGCCCACGCAGAGAGGAGTACGAGGGTTCACTAGTTCGGCTGCGGTGTGAGGCTGCCGTCACCGTAGAATAATAGGGGGTGAGGGTGAGTGGAGGGATGGCCTGGCCAGCAGTGGGAGTAGTATGGGGGAGGTGAGGCCTCCGCGGCAGCACAGCCAGCCACGGGAGTTAGGAGCAGGCAGCACGACTGGCGCTGCTTTGGGCGGCTGGAGCAAGAAAACCAGAGGTTGAAGAAGCACTAAGGCCGTTGGATGGACATCATACGGTCACTAGAGCTAGAATCGTTCATATTGACTAACTTGACAAAGCCCTCCGTCCCCGTCAACTTAGTAGGCCCACAAGTCAGCCTCCCACTGTGGTGGGTCCCAGCTGGCAGGGGGGTATTCATTTTTTTGCGCAATAAGGAGGCACTTCCTTGCGTGCGAAGATATAGTTGGTGGGTCTGACCTGTCAGCAGAGGGAACATTTTTTTCACGAAATACAGAGGCCCTTCCGGCGGGTCCCAGATGTCAGGTGGAGGAATCGTTATTTTACGCGTAATAAGGAGGCATTTCCTTGTGTGCGGCCGTGAACCCAGCTGTCAGCCTCTGCACGTACTCTCCACTTCCGATGGATGTCGTTCGTTGACCACGTTGACCACGATGTGCCAAGAGCACCAGGGCGGTGGACGACGGCGAGGCCTACGAAGGGAACGACATGGAGCCGGGGAAGACACGACAGTGGCTGCCCACATGGTGGAGAGTACGAGGGTTGACTGGTTCGGCTGCCGTCGCCGGAAAATAACAGGAGGTGTGGGTGAGTGGAGGGATAGACAAGCTAGGGATGCGAGTATATGATGGGGCCGTGAGGCCTGCCCGGCAGCATAGTCGGCCACAGGAGGCGGGAGCAGGCGGTTCCGACGGCGCTAGTTTGGGCGGCTGGGGCAGGAAGATCAGAGACTGAAGAAGCACGATTGCCATTAGATTGACATCTAACGGTCTGACGCTGGTAGAGTCGATTGTTGACTAAGTTTATTTTTTTATAAACCTTGTGTACGCATGAAGTTAGTAGGCCCACAAGTTAGCCTCCAAATCTATGGCAGACAACATAGAGCCCATTTGCTATTTTTTTTAATAATTTGCAGCCCATTTGCTAATTCTTAAGTAATTTATTACAGCCCATTTTCTGCCCAGGACCACGGTCAAAAGGTTCAACCTTATTTTGCATATTTCGGTGGAGTCCAAACTTTTGTAATCCCGAAATGATAAACATTTTTAAGAACTTATTGATTTGCCAAAAAAATCATTTTGCTTTTGTAAGCAAATAAGACGTGGGACAATTGAGTTGGTTTAAGGGAAAACCAGTGGTAAAAAAAATCAGCGCACGGAGGGAAAACAACAATAAAAATAAGGATGTAAATATGAAAAGTGAAATTTATGTATTTTCAATATAATGATACATGTATATGAACTAGTAAAACTATAGGTAGTGATTAGAAAACAGATGTAGGACATGCGTTTCAAGAGGAAAATAAAACTGGGCTGTGTGTTTGATTCAGTAAAAAAGTGCATGCAGATGTTGTAAGACAAAATATAACTAACGCTGGTGGGCCAGAGGCCAGTAGATACCTGCTGGATCTTTGTGCCCCGTTGTCGTCATGGGCTGGGCCTGTTAAAAACAAAACCAAGCCTGGGCAGTCTACAGCCCAGTTGAAACTTGCTCGACCTGAAAAAACAATATACGTGCTCAATAAACGAGAGAATTCTGCAAGTACAGACTGATAACTGGGATGCAGCAGGGATATTGTTTTTTCATCGTGATAATAAGAGGATGCACATGTTTCGAAAAACTTGGAGAACTGGGAATTCGAATGGAAGGTGCTTATGCTACCCATCAAATAAAAATCAGGTGCCTGAAAATTTGTTTCGAAACAACTGATTCAGCTTTATATCGATGTCGACCCTCGACATGATGGTTGGAAGCAAATGCCAAGTTCATACCAAAAGATCGTTAACAACAATACCAACTTGCGGACGACAAGGTAGAACAAGTACCAATATCAAACTAACTTATAATCTTTTTAGTCCTGGTCCTAGTGTTAGTCTGGTAGAAAATCTTGCAGGGGACCAGCTCCCGCTCCTTCTCTTGCTCCAGGTCCCCGAGGTGGTACTGGTGCATCACCCAGTTGGTCCTCTACCGGTCGAAGTTCTTTTTGGTGTGCAGCACCAGAACCTTTTTGCTGCCAGTCTGCCGGCCGTTGACCATCACGGGCAAGGTATTGCCGGTGTTGTGCCACATCACGTGCATGCTGCACTCCGACTGTATCTTGCGACACGTCCACGTGCCCCTTTTGAACGCCCTAGAATTGCGCAGGAAGAAATGCTTGCTTAGGCCTCAAGGTGCTCGATCAGCTCCTGATCCGTGGGATCGAACTTGATGCTAGCCGGCAGCACCGGCCAATCCTTCTTTGACTTGCATGGGTTAATTCCAGTTATATGGTACTCAATGTATGATCAATCAACTGTTTTAAGTGAATGATGAAAGATTTTGACAGATAAGTGGTACTCCAAATCTGAAGTCCAGAATACCCAAACACGCCGCCGGCTTCTTGTGTCACCTCACATGCAGCGTGTTGTCACGTCAATTCAATGTGTGGACATGATGAATAATTTGACCGACGTATACTAGTACTTCTATTGTACTACTTACTAGTCGTATTTAGTGTCACATTTTAACCATAGGTTTAACCAACAAGTACGCACTTGAAGCCTAAGTGATATATATATATATACATATATATATATATATATATATATGTATATATATACTACACAGCATCTCCATCATCATTATCAGTACATCATGCGCAGGTGAGTTAGGATGCACTTGATCCCAGAAAGGTATCTATCCTTCAAACCGGAGGAGTGCTTCAAACTAACAACAATACATAATATCCAACAAAAGAGGGTAGTGCTACAACAGCAGAATACATGGCTCAGTCTACATATCAGTACGAATCAAGTTGTGCATATTTGCTGTTGGCATGAACCACATCGCCGCATGTCGGGTTTGCAAAAGCCATCCATGGCATGGATGCTTGATGCCTTTCACACACTGAAGATTATCTGGCAACAAGCTGTGTCGATGAATCTCTGGATATGGTGATTCATGAAACCCATGGTATGATGTGTAAACACAGTCCCCCTGGCCAATGGAAGTTGCATAGCACGGTAATCATCGCTGGTGATATGATCGATGATTGGTTGGATGATCGGATAATTGAGCCCGAGGAACATGGAGTGGTTGCCGAGGCTGTAAACCCGCCTCCAGTTGAAGACGCCAGGCCCAACGGAGCTGGGATCTTTCTCGAACACGAAGCAGCCATAGCCATCAATGTCACGAACGCCCCAGGCATTGTACTGCATGTGGTTTGATGAAATGGTTTGGTCAATTTGGTATGTGCAAATGAGCATCAAACGACCACCGTCAGCTGAATGTGCGATAAACCACCACCCATCGGCTGGTATGATTCCAGGTCCTGGAATCATGAAGGCCGGCGCATTTGTGTCTGCTGCAACAATTCAAATTGGAGACCAAAGTACAAAAATAAACAATCATGTTCAGAGTATGTGTGGAATCAAGATTGTTATAACAGTGACACATATCATAGATAGAGAATTGCAATGCCGTGGTCATAATCATACCCCAAGTTAAAAAATAAGCCAATGGCTTTCATATTATAGCAATATATCATTGTTCAAACATCATGTAACAATGAGAGGAAAACATATATGACAGGGCCTACTCATATTCTACCATAGCACTTACTACAGTTATCATATCAACTCTAAGCAATAACATGCATGGTCATAAAAATTTAGGAAATGAGAGGAACATATAGCAATGATGTGGTTATAGACATACTATATATTCTAAATTTGTAACAATGAACAGGCAGTCATATTCTTAAGGTAAAGATGAGATGAGATAGAACAATTACACGACGATAGATTCCACCAGTATAGGCAGCCAATCTGTGTGTCGACCACATAAACGATGCCATCGTGCTCTATAGCATCAGACAGAAGTGTTGGGTAAAGAGAATCGACGATGAGACATAACCATGTATGGCGACCGGATTCCAGATAGACTAATCCCATGTTGAACACGGCAATGAGCTTGTAATCCACGTAGTCTTCTGATGGTGTGGGCACTTCGTAGATTACAACCATAAGCAAACCGAGGTCAAGCCAAAAGCTCGACGTGTCTCGTGCATAGTAGGCAAGAGTGTCCGGTGGGCCACAAGGATCGATGGCGGTGGTATCCAAAGATGGAAGGGTGATCTCTCGCTGGGTGTAGATATCCACGAGACGCCATGAACTACCGGATTGGTGGATGAGGACAATCCAGTTAGCCTTCATGCCCGCCCAGTAGTTGCCACGCATGAAGGACAGGTGGACGGGTAGTGGTAGCATGTCGAGGGGCACCACGACAACCTCCGTAGGATCGTCAAGTCGGTGTCTGGGCCACCTGCGAGGATCGGGCATCAGCAAGCAGGGTGTCTTGAAAAGAGCCGATCAGTTGCACACGAGTAGACGGTACAAAGACACTGAGCATGTGGCCAGATGGACGGTGCTGAGTAGGTCCATATGATTACAGATCTGCTCCAAGAGAACATCGGGGAGGGAAGTCCAATCGCGGCTCTGCGTGTCAGTCGGGTCTGCCATTGGGGTTTTCGGTGCCTGCGAGCCAGCGGGGACGTGGATTTAGCTGGGCGAGCGAAGACGCTTCTCCTCGCGTGGCCGAGCAATGAGCAGAGGGATATGGTATGTGCGAGCTACCAAGGAAGATAGCGCGGGCGGGCGAGCAGTGAGCGGGGGGAAATGGTGTGCGGCCAACATGGGGAAGAGAGGAGGAAGAAGAGTGGAAGACGGGGAAGAAAGTGTATTAAATCTCAATTCTACTACTACTACCAGGATATACCGTCCTTCGGAGTGTAAAGTTACACCAATGACATGTGGGTCTACCACAAGAGGGCCCATATGTTAGTTAATGGAGGACAGAAGCGTGCTCTACTAGCAAACATGATAGCAGTACTGGGTAAGGCTGATTTAGTAACACCAACACGCTGGTTCAGTTTATTAATTAAGTGTCCCATCTACTGCAGCGTGTATTGTCACTTCACTGCAAAGACTAGTTGAATAGTTCTCTCTGATCGAGATGGGGAATAATGGATCGCGAGGACTTCCTTTCTACATTATCCCTATGCCTCTACGCTCACTTCACTCATTTTGCTCCGTACGTAGTCACTTGTTGAAATCTCTAGAAAGACAAATACGGAATACTCCGTATTTGGGAACAGAGGGAGGATTTTACTCTGTATTTGGGAATAGAGGCAGTATCACCATATGGAGGGAACAGAGGAAGCTTGAAATATGAACATGTCAATGGGAGGGAGTAAGCCACATGCATGCATGCATGCAACATGCAACACTCACACGTTTACATGGACGCACGCAACACTCACGTACCCATGCATCACACAGCACACGACGCAACACACACGCTCATGCTCAAGTGCTCAACCTACTCCCTACGTCCATGAAAGACTGTACATTTAGAGATTTACACATTGACTAGGCCATAATTAACGCCCAAAAGTAGCAGCTTATGTGTGCATGCGATCATTGAGAGAAGAAGATTAAATGAAGTTCGTTGCATGCTGTAATTAAGGATAGACATGTAGCCTATACCTAGAGCACAAGTTGGTGCATTAGTCAATCAATATCGATTTAGATTAAAGGCTAAATGCATTGGAAGTGTAGTTGTACTACACTCATTGGTTTTTGGCTGATTTCTTTGCTCTGCCAACTGACAGGTGGGACCCAGAAACCAGGTGACAATTTAACCAGTCAACAAAGTGCCACACCGACTATGTGGCCGATCAGTAGGGTACGGTGCTCTACGATGAGCTAGCACTACTAGGGAAAAGGCTAGCAGCAGCGCGGGTTCTAGGTATATCAGTAGCGCGGGGACACGCACTACTAATAAGGCGCTACAGCTAACCCGTAGCAGTAGCGCGTGCACACCCGCGCTACTGCTATACAAGTGTAGCAGCAGCGCGCTTCGTGGAAGCTCTCTACTGCTAATAGCTCTAGTGCACTTTGCCTGGACGTGCTACTGCTACAGTGGCGCTGCTCCTAACTTTTCTCCACTCGCTACTGCTAATTTTAGTACTCCCTCTGTTCAATTTTATAAGTCATTTTAGACAACTGAAAATAGGCTATTTTGCACATTGTCTGAAATGTCTTTAAGGCCTTATAAAAGTGAACAGAGGGAGTAGTTTTTTTTGGCATATTTGTTTTGTATTTGAATAGGCTTTATACAATAATCTTTAGCACATGATACACATACAAATGTAATCAGAGCATATACATACAAATAGTATCATCAAATCATGTCATCATCATAATCATCATCCAACACAAAGTGGTCTCTCGTCATCATCTCGAAAATAGCGATACAAATCTCGATTACTTGCAACTACATTGTCATCCATCTAAACAATGATATACGCGAGAAGAGCTATCACTTTGCGTGAACCTAAACTAAATACTGGCTATCGCTCGGAAACCAGAAACCGGTACACCTGGGCCTGACATTCCAGCCAGTCGTCGTATACTCCTGGTGTAGCACTTCTTCGCCATCGATGATCTATACACCTGCATCATCACATGAGTCGATGATATGCAACATATATAGTTGAGCAACAGAAAGAGACAGACTTGGCAAAAATAGAAGCAACATATCATAAGCATAAATAACAAAGTTCATCGTACCCAAAATGCCCTAACTAGAGTGATCTTCACTAGTCGAGGAGGACGTTTAATTACATCACAAATAAAGTTTCGTCGTGCATAATTCAAAGTTTCGTCATATAGATAGTATGGACTAAACGGACACATTGTCATATATCGACAATCACTCCATGTCGTGCCATCCATCCAAGTCAGGGAGATAGTCCCCGAGCTTAGTGAAAGGCTTCAGGTCGAGACGCTGAGCGGCTACGCGTGTTTGGATGTCTTCTCGCAACATTTTTCCTTCTTCGTAGAACATCCCTGTTTTTTCGGCGACCTCCTTCATGATGATTTGGCAAGTTCGTGCTAGATGTGATAGAACTTAGCTCGAAGTTGATGATCCTCGATATCCCTAAGTTCTTTGCCCATTGCAGAATATGGGTATCGCCGGATGTAGGTGACATGTGAAGGTTCTGGTGATCCCATCTGTACTCCAGCATCTAGTGTAGGACATAGAATCCATCATTAAGAAAATCACTCGGTTGCTGGATGCAACAGAAGTCGGTCTTATGGCCGAAGGCGGGCCTGCCGTCCTTTTTCTTCTTGTCCTTGACCTCTCCACCTCGTGCACCGTAGTAAAACATAGCACTGTCGAGAACAGACTTGATATGGGTGTAATCCTTTTTGTTAATGTTCTTCGACGAGTCCAAGTAAAGAGCGTGGGAGTATCGGGGGTAGAGGATGATGAGGACGGCGCGCCCGCCGCTGCGCAAAATAAGTACACCTCAAATTAATTAGCCTCCACCGTGCAAATGAATGATTGAAATTAAAGTAAGGATATTCGCGCGGATGACTTACATGGGGTGATAAGGCACGAGAATCGCCTCCTTGTCCTTATTGGGGAGAATGAAATTGACGATGTATTCCCTCGCGTATTCATAGTGCTTTGCGCAGACTCCCAAGAAGGCCTCGTGCATGAAGTATGGGTCAGCGACATAGATATAAGGTATTTGCTCAACCCCGATGAGGTAGTTCATGTGCAAGCATAAAGGCGGACAAACGCAAAATCTAGCTTCTTCAAGTGAAACATGTCGAAGAACTTCTCCACGGGGAATGTGTCGACGTACGACAATCCCCGCGGCACGTTAACCACGTAGAGTGCGTATCCTGGATTTTTTGAGGCGATGAGGCCATTCTCTATCCGCAACACATCATCATGAAGTCTCCTTAAATCGCCGAATCTGGCCCGTAGGGCTACTTCAGGTAGGATTGGTTGACCGGGGATATGCCATTTTGCCGCACCGGGGATACCTATACGGTCTTGAACCCGAGGCTGCTGAGGTGGCTGGATCATAGAAGCAGCTTTTTTGCCTTTCCTCGGTCTCATCCTAGACTTCTTTACTACCAGAAGGTTGTCCATAATACGTTCAGACTCCGGAGGCGGCAATTCAGGCACCGACTCATGAGGCTCAAACCCTAAGTAGGCGCCAGTATTGACATACTATTGAGTGTCATCGTCATCCTCATCCTCATCTATGGCGATGTCACCAGCGACTAATGGATTAGGCGAGGTGTTGATGTTCATACCTAACTGTGTGCTTGTGGGTGTGCTCCCAACCGCCTCCAGACGAAGCAGACTCTTTGACCACAACAGGACCCACCCATTGCAACAATCACCAAGCCGCCGGGGTCTCATCGTCATCCCCCACTAGTATCGGAGGAGACAAATTCTCGAGGCCCGGTTTGACACTAGCCACGAAAACCTTGAAGACTTCCGGGGGTGTCGGCGTTTTGGGAACGGGGGTCCCCAGACTTGCCTGCCTGCGGCCTGCGGCGTGTCTCAAGTGGGGGCCCAGCGCGACCCATCTTCATCAACACGAGGCTCAAGACCCTCGCGAGGGGCCAAGCCTCGCGAGGCGGACGACACGGCGCATCCTCAGGCACAGCCTCCTCAGGCTGGCTCGCGAGGAGGCGGAGAGTTCAAGGCGGGGTACCTCGCGAGGTGCCCATGACGCAAGCCATGACGACTCGAGGCACCAGGCGGGCGCCAGCGCGCGCAACGTCCTTCTTTCCTCTTTGGTGCAAAGGGGACAAGCATATCCGCGGAGTACCGAGGCATCAGGCAAAGGTTGCCACTTCGGTGCAACGAGACCAAGACCAGGAGGACTATGAGACAGAGGTCACCATGGAGCCCAGCCCAGCGTCACCACCAGAGCCTTTGGCCGGCGAAGACTGCTTTTGTCAGGATGGACGTACTCGCTGTCCCCCTTCAAATTAGCCCGCCATTGTTGGATCCCTTCCTGCTCAATATTTGGGAAGAGGACCAGGGCCTCTATAAATAGGACTAGCCACCCACATAGCAAGCGGTCGGTTCGGTTGGTCAGTTGGGATCTGGAAGAGAGGAAAGAAAGAGAGACATAGAGAGAGGTGGCTGAACTCCCCATAGCAGTTCGTCACCCCAGCCAAGAACAGACCCTCGCGAGGCTGTTCTTCCTTGTATTGTTCATCCTCACCAGCCCCAGGAGGCAATCCACAAACCACACACTGGAGTAGGGTATTACACCACATTGGTGGCCTGAACCAGTATAAATCTTGTGTCTTTCGTGCAGTTCTTTTAGTAGTCTAGATCCCATCGAGACGGAGGGGTTGAAGGCGAGGTTTCCGTGCGCACCCCAGTGTTCGAACCTTAAGGGTCTGCCGGAACCCGAAATCCGACATTTGGCGCGCCAGGTAGGGGTGCGCCGGAGTCCGTCTTTCACCACTCGATGCCCCGTCGCGTCTTCATCACCATGCCCGGCGACCAGGAGGGCAACTCCGACCCATGGGCTGCGTGGCCCAAACGCGCGGAACCGCTCGCCTCGGGCAACCCCGCATCCCAGGCAGCTCGCGGTCCGCAGGGCGCTGCGGCCCGCGGGCGACGCGGACAGACTTCGGCAACTCTTACGCCTCGGCAGGCTCGGTCAGCAGCAAGGGCCTCCAATCACACCGCGACAATGACACCATACACCCGCCGGGAGCAGGCGAACTCGAGGGCCGCGCTCACAGTGGCCCGGGAGCTGCTGCGGTGCAGGCTGCTGGAGGGCGGCCACGACGTGCTGCTGGAGCGAGTGGTGGAGCTCCTGGGCTTCGCCGCCTCGTGGGCTCACCCCTTCTCCACCCAGCTCCCATCTCAAGCCCAGAGCGACCCGCACGGGGGCTCCGCGCGCGCCCACGGGCTTCAAGGCTACTCCGACGAAAGTGAAGCTGTTAGCGCTGGACCGGTGGCGGCGCTGCCCCCGCCCCCGGCCCGCAAAGGAGAAGGACTCGACGCGACCCGTGGCCCCGGAGGGCGGCCGCGTTGCCACCCCATGGCAGGCATGACAGGTGGGGCCGCATGGCATGCAGGGCGCCACGACATGGCATACGGGATGACGGCGACGGAAGAGTACGTGCCCCTCATGATGGACCAAGGACACCCTCACGAGGACGGGCAGGGCTCACTCCTCGGCCCCAGCTGGGGGGACGAGATGATGGAGGCTGAGCCCTTCCAGGAGCTCCGGGACGAGCCCGCTGGCCATGCTGGAGGCAGCGATCACCAGGCGCCGCTAACTCTTCAGGGGCAGGTATACGCTAACCATGGATCGCAGGAGGTGCAGGTCGCCGCGGCAAGCGGCTGCCCCGCTCCTACAGTCTCCCACCCCTCGGGAGGAGGGTGCAGGGGGCTGCAGGGGAGGGGCCGGGATCCAACATCACCACCGCGGTGTTCGGAGCAAGGCGTTCTTAGGAGGTAGGCCCTCTGCTGGGGAGGTGCCTCAGGGCCTGCCCCTGGCAGAGGACCCGTGGTCGTCGGGGGAACCGCTGGCGACCGCTCTACCCCATCGGGCGGCGTCCTGGGTTCCGGTCGTTGCTGACGGCACTAGAGTGTGGCGCAAGGCGGGGCCCTCGTTTGGCGATATGAAGAAAGGCCAGTACCTGTGAAGAAGGCCTAGTGCCTGTGAAGCTCGCCGCCCCACGACACTCTCACGAAATAATGAGTGGGGCTGTACACGCCCCGGAGTCTCAGGGGTGCCGGCCTCAGGCCCTGGGGCTCCCTCCCACGCCCAGTGGACAACACTTAGCTCCGCGCTGGTGAGAAGATGTCCAAGACTAGATTAGGTGTCGGACGCGGCCTTTTGTCTGCCTTTTGTTGCCCTTCCCTTTGGTTGTAGCTTTTTCTCTCGCTGGATTTAAGTTGGATTCGAATTTGAGATTTGCATGTGTTCGGGGAGGGGTGCTTGTTCTCGCTCGAGCTATTTCTCGCGTTCTAGTTGCCGCTTCGTCACAGCTGCCTCCCCTCGCGAGCCCCTCGCGAGTCGGGTCAGGCCAGGCTCGTGCGCAGCCCAGGCTGCCGCCGTTGCTCCCTCTCGGGAGGATTTTCGGGTGACTGCGGAGGTTGCCCTATTCGGAAAAGGCCCAGAGCCTGTGAGGCAAGGCGAGTGCCTGTGAAGCTCTCGCGCTCAAGGAAAAGGCCCGGAGCCTATGAAGCAAGGTGAGTGCCTGTGAAGCTCTCATGCTCGAGGAAAAGGCCCAGAGCCTGTGAAGCAAGGCGAGTGCCTGTGAAGCTCTCGCGCTCGAGGAAAAGGCCCAGAGCTTGTGAAGCAAGGTGAGTGCCTGTGAAGCTCTCGCGCTCGAGGAAAAGGCCCAGAGCCTGTGAAGCAAGGTGAGTGCCTGTGAAGCTCTCGCGCTCAAGGAAAAGGCCCAGAGCCTATGAAGAAAGGCGAGTGCCTGTGAAGCTCTCGCGCTCAAGGAAAAGGCCCGGAGCCTGTGAAGCAAGGCGAGTGCCTGTGAAGCTCTCGCGCTCGAGGAAAAGGCCCAGAGCCTGCGAAGCAAGGCGAGTGCCTGTGAAGTCATCACGCTCGGGAGAAGGTCCAGAGCCTGTGGAGAAGGCCAACGCATGAGGAGTTTCTCATCAGCGACAACCTCACATCCTGAGGACCCAGCTAGAAAGCGCCCAAGGCGTCGCGCCCTCTTGCAGGCCGCCTCGGAACCAGCGCAGGACAAAGGTAAACCAGCCCACCGTCAGGCACGAGCACAGTTTGATTACTACTGATATGATGGACATAGGTTTTTACATGAGGGGCTTCCCCTCCCAAAATGCTCTCACACGCCACCAGGTCAAAAGCCTGAGTTCTATTCATGCAGAGTGAAAAAGACAGGAGCGATACGCGCTCAGTCGGACCAATCCCCCAATGCGTCCCCGGAAGCACCTCCTGAGCCTTCGCCGGAGTCGCCGAGCTCGCCATCGACGCCTGCGTCGCTGCCGGCGGCGTCAGGGCCACTCGCGGCGCCGTCCTCGTCAGCACCCACGACCACGTCGCTGTCATCCGAAGCGAAGGCCCTAACAAGGGCGTCCACATTATCCTCCACCCAGCGTGCCAAGTCGTCTCGGACGGCCGGGGAGACGGGGGCGATGACAACGTCAAAATCGAAGCGGGGATTCATGTTCTGGAGATGGCTGAAGACACGGGAAAAGGCGCGCTTGAGCAAGGCACGGCTCCTCTCCTCCACCAACCTGTCGGCCCTGACCGACCGCGCCTCCAGCTGCGTCACCACGGCGGTGAAGAACTGCAAGTTACCAGCATAATTGATCATGTGTGGTTCGCCGACGGACGCCTCGCAGATGTTGCCCAAGGCCACGTTAGCCCTCTCCCTAAGCGTGGTGAACATGGGGCCATGCGCGTGCTCCAGGAGTCGCCGCTGGCGTATTTCGTTGGCGTTCTGGCGCTCAACGGCCTCGGCCTCTTCCATCCGCTGGCGAAGACGGAGCACCTCGACTTGAGAGGCGGCCAGCTCCTTTTGTGCTGCCTCAAGGGCGGCCTGGGAGGCGTCGGCCAGCCGCATCTCCTCGTCCCGTTGGGTCCTCAGGGCCGCGGTTTTGCCTTCGGCTTCGACCCGGATCATCCCCAGCTTCCCCTCGAACTCACGCTCAAGGCCTTGGCGCGCCGTCGCCACCCGACAACAAACCTCCTCCAGGACACGCGCTTCCCGCGCAGCGACATCGTCCTCCGCCTGCGTCACTAGGCGCTCCCTCGTCTCCAGCCTCTCGTACTCGCGGGAGCGTTCGGCGGCCTCCAGCACCAACGCTTCCTTGCACTTCAGAAGCTCAGCTGGGTCGCCGGAAGCCACCTCCATCGACGCGAGGGCTGCCTCGCGCAGCTCCGCTAGCTCCTCCAACGAGTGGCATCGGGCCAGGAGCTCGTGAGCTCGCTCCTCCACCGCCTCTCGCCACCCCTCAGCTCTCCGGGCCTCCTCGATGGCCTGGGAGCGGGCCACTCGGGAGGCCTCCAGCGACGCCTTCGCCTCTTCATCATCAAGGTCACGTTGGCGGCGCGCAAGGGCGACGGCGGCCTCCAGCTCGCGCCTCCCTGCGGCCAGGCGCAGGCCCTCGGCCTCCAGGCGAGCATCTTCAGCAGCAAGCTCTTCCCCAAGCAGGTCCACCGCGTCGGCCGCTCGTCAAAGGAACCCTTGGCGGCGAGTGCGGTGCTCCCGGGCGCGCTCAAGCACATCTTCCATGCCATCGTCCGCCCCAAGCAAGCGCCGGGGGCTGCGAGTCATCGTCCCTCCTCCGGGCAGGGGGCTGGGGGCTGGCGCCCCCGTGGTGGCCGGACGCGCCACATCAGAAGCCCGACCAAGGGCCAGCTCGCCTCCAGATGAGGGGCGTAGGAGGCGCCTCAACCTATCGCAGCCCAAGACCAGACGGGAGGCACCCGACAGACTGGCTATCCCCTGAGAAGGCCCGCGAAGGAGAAGCGCGGGGAATGAAGGGCCGCAGCGCACCTCGGGATGATCCGCCCCATCAGACGCCCTCACCACGAGGGCAGAGCTGCTCGGAGCACTTGAGGATGGCGGAGAAGGCGAAGCCAAAGGAGGTGGTACCTCGGCGACTTCCGTGACCTCCGCCGGAAGGGGCCTGCAGAGCAAGGATCAGCGAAAGCAACGAAAGGATCAGGAGTCAGAGAGGAAAAAGACTTACTCGTCGGTGGCGAAGTACTTCCTGCGCTTCAGCACGCGACAAGGGGAGTCATCACCCAGAGCCTCCCTCTTCCTCCGGAGGGCCTCGAAGTCCACGCGGAAGCGGCCCAAGAGAAGAGCGCAAGGATCAACCTGCCGCGAGGACGAAGCATCAGGACGGTCCGCGTCGGGATCGCCCGCCTGGCGCGTGCCACCCATCACCTCGTCAGAAGGCGGGACTAGGGCCTCCAAGGCCTCAGCCCCGGGTGCTGGAGGCGGTTGCCTACCACCTTCAGCCACAGCAGTACGGGCCTCAGGAGCTGCCCCCTCGCGAGCGGTATCCAGCGCTGCCGCTTCCTCAGGAGCCCCTCGGCCTCAGGTGCCTCTTGCCTCCCTGCTCCGCCGCTTGAGGGGGAGTCGCCTTGGCCGATTGGGAGGGGAGTCACTTCTACAGGGTTCTCGCGAGGTCCTTGGAGGCCGGCGGGGCGCAGCCCCCACTCATCAAAGACGGGCATTTGCTTCACGAAGTCAGCCCTGCTCTGGCAGAGATACAGCAAGGCCCCTCCCTGCCAGATGTTGCCAGGATTGGGGTCCCCGGCCAAGGTCAAGAGCGTCGACTTCAGCGCCGCAGGAGCCAGGTCTTCTTCCTGGAGCCTCATGTCGTCCTCGCGCTCCCAGAAGGCCCACATTCGGCGAGAGTGGCGCTGCAGGGGAGCGACGCGGCACAGCAAAAACTCCTTCACCACTTTGGGCGCCGTCACGCTGAGTTTCCTCAGGAGCGCGAAGCGGGACCAGACGAAGACAAGCCGGGGGTTCTTCAGCGTCTCCTGGCCCCAACCCTAATTGGGGACAGCAGGCGAGGTCGGCTCCGATAGCAGGGGGCTGGGCACCCCTGCGTCCACGTACAACCACCGCTCACGGAACCCAGCCGCGGGCCGGGGGAGTTTGAGGTTAATTCCAGATGCCTCGGTCTCAGGCTCGGCAGCAAAGCTCGCGCATGCCCAGCGCTGGGAGGGATCGACAAGACGCAGCGAGAAGAAGTGGCGCAGCAAGGCAACCGAAGGAGGGATGCCCACCATGGCTTCGCAAACGAAGGCGAAGACTGAAAGGAGGGTGATGGACTCAGGACTTAGATGCATCAAGTGGATATGATAGTGGGAAAGCACGGCATTGAAGAAATCGGAGAAGGGGGGAACCAGACCCGCCCACAAGGCGTCGGTAAAACATGGGACCTCGGTTGCTGTCCTGTCAATGGAGAAGAGGGACGCGGGCCAGGCAGTCGTCCTCCCGCACTCGTTGAAGACGGTGGCCAGAGCCAAGCTGTCCCTGCCCAGGCACTCTTGGTTGAGTATGGTCGACTGGCCGGCGGCAGGGGCCACCGCCGGCGGTGCGCAAGATGAAGGCATGGGTTCCTCCACTCTCTCCTTCCCCGTCGGAGTCATGGCGACAAGAAGGGGGGGGGGAGGATTCGAGATTGGATTGAAGGCAGGAGCAGGCGTTCGAAGGAAGGAAGAACAGGGGACGCCCGAGCAATAGGAAGGGGAGCGGCTGTGTACAACTACTAGTCCGCCTAGCAGGGTGCACAATAAGGAAGCGTGGGGGAACGGTGCCGCCCACGTCCAATCAACCACCACGCGGCGCCCAAGGCCACAGGCTGTTAGGGCCGCGACGCTTCGCCCTTGCCCTTTCGCCTCTCGGCATGACCAAGTCCATGCACGCCTTGGGCCCGGGGGCTGCTGTCGGCGTTCTGGGAACGGGGGTCCCCAGACTTGCCTGCCTGCGGCCTGCGGCGTGGCTCAAGTGGGGGCCCAGCGCGGCCCATCTTCATCAACACGAGGTTCAAGACCCTCACGAGGGGCCAAGCCTCGCGAGGCGGACGACACGACACATCCTCAGGCACAACCTCCTCAGGCTGGCTCGCGAGGAGGCGGAGAGTTCAAGGCGGGGTACCTCGCGAGGTGCCCATGACGCAATCCATGCCGACTCGAGGCACCAGGCGGGTGCCGGCGCGCGCAGCGTCCTTCTTTCCTCTTTGGTGCAAATGGGACAAGCATATCCGCAGAGTACCGAGGCATCAGGCAAAGGTTGCCACTTCGGTGCAACGAGACCAAGACCAGGAGGACTACGAGACAGAGGTCACCATGGAGCCCAGCCTAGCGTCACCACCAGAGCCTTTGGCAGGCGAAGACTGCTTTTGTCAGGATGGACGTACTCGCTGTCCCCCTTCAAATTAGCCCGCCATTGTTGGATCCCTTCCCGCTCAATATTTGGGAAGAGGATCAGGGCCTCTATAAATAGGACTAGCCACCCACATAGCAAGCGGTCGGTTCGGTTGGTCAGTTGGGATCTGGAAGAGAGGAAAGAAAGAGAGAGATAGAGAGAGGTGGCTGAACTCCCCATAGCAGTTCGTCACCCCAGCCAAGAACAGACCCTCGCGAGGCTGTTCTTCCTTGTATTGTTCATCCTCACCAGCCCCAGGAGGCAATCCACAAACCACACACTGGAGTAGGGTATTACACCACATTGGTGGCCCGAACCAGTATAAATCTTGTGTCTTTCGTGCAGTTCTTTTAGTAGTCTAGATCCCATCGAGACGGAGGGGTTGAAGGCGAGGTTTCCGCGCGCACCCCAGTGTTCGAACCTTAAGGGTCTGCCGGAACCCGAAATCCGATAGGGGGGATCGACCGACTGTGGAACAATGGTTCCTTCGGCTCCATTATCGTCGCCTTCCCCCCGTCCACCTTCTGGTTGCCAATGGTGTACAATATGGTGCACGGGGTTTCGTAGGCCTGCAAAGAAAAGTCTGCGACATGAGACATGCGAAAGGCAACGCAAACGGGAGATTATACATTTATTTAAGGGGGCCGGTGTGACAGATACCGTGAGGGCGTCGAGCTCAGCCAAAGACGAAGCACCGCCGAGCACGTCCGATGCCGGAGCCAGTGCCGAAGCAGGTGCGGAAACCGGTGCAGGAGCAGGTGCAGCAGCCGGTGCGGGAGTAGGTGCTGCATCTGGTGTAGGAGAAAGTGCAGGAGCAGGTGCAGGAGCCAATGCGGGAGCAGGTGCAGGAGCCGGTGTGGGAGCAGGTGCATGTGCAGGTGCTGGTGCAACGCTAGTTGAGCTGCTCCTGAGGAAGTCAGCAAGGGGAAAGTCCGCTCCATTTTTTTCTGGATTTTGCCTGCTCCAATTGAAAACGGCCAGAACCAAGGTAGTAGACATATCTACAAGCACCTGTTTTGCGGCAGCTACCGCTGTTGCGACTGTCTTAGATGATTTCTTTTCAACCGCAATCTCAACCTTCTTGTCGATGTTTTCTTCAGTTAACCTCCGTCTTTCCTTTCTCTCCTCCGTGGTCTCATGGTAGTACTTCTTCCATGTGGCGCCGTCTCTAACACCGTGCGCACGTCCATACGACGGCCGAAGCTCCACCCGGAGTCCTTTCAATTTGTTCAACGCCCGGTTGAATGGAGTGTCCCACTTGGGCATCGCCAACGCCTTAGACGGCGAGTCGCTTTCGGCCGCAATCATGTGCTGCTCTCTCTGCAAAAGGCACAAGGATCGTTTACAAATATGACTAACGTGCTGTCGTTGATCAGAAACTAAAATTATCAGCAGTCTAATGAACTCCGCCATGACCGGGTTCTTCTCGAAAACCTTCTTCACTGGGTCCCAATGGTTCCGGGCCGTGAGGACGTCACACTTCTGTGGGACAGTGAACTCCGCCAAGGGGTCTGGGATGCCCAGACTCGCGGCTTCCACGTCCTCCTTGGCCCATATGGACCTCTTCCCGCCGAAACCACGGCTTCTGAGGTGGTGGCACCCAATGTTCTTCTGTTGAAGCCCCTTCATGTACTCTGACTTTTTTGGCATCTTCGTCCTCGCAAGCCGCCTTGAATATTTCAAAGTGCTCTGCCATGATTGTCGGATTATCCTTTACAATCTCGGAGTAGGGTTCCTTTTCGTTGAAGATCTGATATTTCACCCTTGCTTTCCAGGCAGCCAACGCGTCGCTAAACTTGCCCATGGCGTGTTTGTTTATCTTCTTCATTGTCGTGTCCTTATCTAGATCTTTATAATCCTTTTCATTCCGGCCCGGGAACAAGAATATCTAGTGCAGCTTCTTTAGGAGGGCGGGCCTCATATTATCTAACTTGTTTAGTTTCTCATCATTGATGGTGGCGGTTGTGCGTATGATGCAGCCACTTTGATTGCCGTAGTACGCGCACGCTTCCTCGGGCGCGTTTGGCTCAAAATTGCCATCGTCCACCTCCGTGACCACCAGTCTGGTAGTCCTGAGCTTGTTAGGAAGCCGTCGCCTCTTTGCTTTCGGTTCTATACCAGCTCCGCTCCCCGAGGCAGCGCCAGTCTCGATGTCGGTCTGAGTCTCAGCGCCAGTCTCAGTCTCAGTGCCGGTCTGCGTGTCGGTCTCAGTCCCCGATGCGACCGGTGGGCCCGGCAACAACATCAGTTGGTCGTCGGCAAGGCTCAAAAATTCGTCTGCCACCAGGTAGACATCGTCGCAATCACCAGAACCCTGTCCTTCATCGTTGCAAGCCATGTTTCCTATGATTAAATCTAGTAAAGTAATTCTAGACCTAATAAAATGAATAATGACATACAAAAGGCGTATGTTTTGCAGGAACATTGACTCCTTCCTGGTGCAGCAAATCCCGGGCACTCGATATGTCCTAGTTTGTAGCACAAGTCATGCCGAAATTCACGGAAAATTTCGGCATGACCTTTGCTAAAAAGTGGACAAATCGAGAACCTGAGATTTGCCGGAACGGAAATGACTCAACATTCCGGCAAAACATAGGCCACTCAGCTTCATTTCCTGGAAACAACAAAAGGCCACTTGGGCACAATCGAAACCTGGGCAAACACAATTGAGGAATTTGCATATATCCTGACCACTTCAAATTTGCATGTCCTAGCGTTTGACACTTCAACAAAAATCTACACAAATCTCATGCTCTCTCAAACTCAATTCAAAAACCAAATATAGATTATATTTAGTTAACTACTGAACTAAACTTTACTCTAAACTAAACCCTACGGCCCTAATTAACATCTAGTTAAACAAACTCAATTCAAAAAACTAAACCCTACTGAACTAATTAACATATACATTATCTACTACTTAACATCGTCTATTATTACCCTAACTAAAAAACATCAACATTATCTACACTACTAGGAAAAGGGCTAAAGATGAAATTGACACTAATGGCGCACCAGAGAAGTGGTGCGCCACTACTATATACTAATGGCGCACCATGTGGAGATGCGCCATTAGTGTGGAAGACACTAATGGCGCACCAGGCACATGGTGCGCCACTAGTAACAAAATGTTTTTTTTTCATTTTTTCAAACATACTAATGGCGCATCCGGGCAGAGTGCGCCATTAGTAGTTAGAACTACTAACGGCGCACCAGCCATAGAGTGCGCCACTACTGTATTTTTTTTTACTTTTTTGCAAAACTACTAATGGCGCACCGTTGCATAGTGCGCCATTACTAGTTTAAACTAGTAATGGCGCACTATGCAACGGTGCGCCATTAGTATAATTTTTTTTACCTTTTTGCAAAACTACTAATGATGCATGTCTGTGTGGTGCGCCATTAGTATGTTGGGTTACTAATGGCGCATGTCTGTGTGGTGCGCCATTAGTAACCTGGGACCAGCTAGATATTTTTGGACAGCCACACCTACACACTCACTTTCCCCACTTCATTCCCCCCACCTCCTTCTCTAAGCTTGTCGGCTGCCTCCTCCTCCTCACCGCATTTGCACCATAGATTCATCAAAATTAAGTGTTGAAATTACCTTTTTTTGATAGGTAAGTAAGGGGAAGGCTATCTTCATGTTGTAGATCTACTTTTTTTCTCCCTAGCTCGCTCCAACAATGTGCACATGCACTTTTTGTGGCCTAGCTAGATCTATGTATGTTTGTGGTGTTGCATACATGTTTGTGTTTGCAGGTACCGGTATTTGAAATGCGACAGTTGCCAATATTTTGCCGGAATGTTGATTCATTTCCGTTTCGGCGAGAATTTTGGCACTATGCATTCTTTTTGGTCCTATTTTTAGGGAAAGTCATGCCAAATTTTTTCTTGGTTCTAAAATATCATTTTGCTCTACCCCGCAGGCGACCATGGTCCACACGATGACCGTAGGCATCGTGAATAGGTTTTTGAGCTCCGCGAAGGCCGAGATGCTTCAAAAGAATGAGACGGAGAAAAGATGACCGTGTCGAAGATGCAAGCTAAAGAGCCTTATTGCGGACCCGGATTCCGGGCTGGTGCGGGACCACCTGCTCTTACGTGGTTTCATGGATGGCTATCGGTGGCAAGGTGATGAAGATGACTATGAAGTCGTCCATGGGGGCCGGGCAAGAAATGAGGAAGGGCAGCAAGACAACCACCGCGGCTCGGGCGGGCGAGAGGATGAAGAATCTCCAGGACATGATCACGACGGTGATGCTGTACACAGTCACCATGTAGAAGATGCTGGAAATGATGATGAGGAAGATGCCAGAGCAGACGAAGGGCATGATCATGAAGATCTAGATGCCGGAGGAGTAGACGACGATGGACCATCGATGGGCTGGGTGCAGGACCCTCATATTCAAGAGCTGGTTCTCAAGCAGACGGATAACACAAGAGCTGCCGCCCGAGAGAAAGCCAAGCTGGATCAACTGGAGATAGACGCGGTTACTCCATTGTATGAAGGATGCAGACCCGAGGAAACCCGCCTGAAAGTAACGCTCATGGCTTTGGAGATGAAGGTAAAACACAAAATGACCGACGCATGCTTCGACGAGAACATGTCATTCTGGCACGAACATCTTCCCAAGGGGAACAAGTGCCCGACCAGTTTCGAGGAGGCGAAGAAAGTCGTGTGTCCTCTGGATTTACTGCACGTGAAATACCATGTGTGCATGAACAATTGCATCATTTATCGGGGCGAGCACGCGGAGTCTACCATATGTCCGATGTGCGGCGTCACTCGATACAAGAAGAGGAAGAAAGCTCCTCGAAAAGTGGTGTGGTACTTTCCGATCACTCCTCGTCTGCAGTGGTATTTCGCGGACCCTAAGGTAGCAAAGCTCCAGCGTTGGCACGCGGATAGGGAGGAGAAGAAGCAAGAAGATGACGCAAATGATCCGGAGATAAATAAAAAAGACAAGATGCTGAGTCAACCTAAGGATGGGAGCCAGTGGCAAGCGTTGAACTTCGAACACCCAGAATTTGGGAAGGATCCAAGGAACATCGTGCTGGGCGCGAGCACCGATGGAGTCAATCCGTTTGGCAGCCAGAGAAGCACACATAGCACCTGGCCTGTGTTTGTGTGGATGTACAACCTTCCCCCTGGTTGTGCATGAAGAGGAAGTACATTCACATGAGTATGCTAATTGAAGGGCCAAAACAACCAGGGAACGACATCAATCTGTATCTGGGGCTGCTAAAAGAGGAGCTAGACGCGTTGTGGAAAATGCCAGCCAATACGTGGGATGCCGTAGAGAAAGAATATTTCCCTATGAGAGCCGCACTGCTCATGACGGTGCACGACTATCTCGGTTACGGATATCTCGCGGGGCAGGTGGTCCACGGATTTTCTGGATGCGTCAGGTGCATGGATGACACAACGTATCGCCAGCTAGATAGAGATCCTGGGTCTTCGAAAACCGTGTTCATGGGACATTGAAGGTGGCTTCGCGACGATGACCCGTGGAGGAAACGCAAGGATCTGTTCGATGGTGAAACCGAACTCCGAAGACGCCCGCGCATGAGGAGCAGCGAGGAAATAGACGGGCTGTTGAAAAATTGGAAAGATTGCCCACTGCGGGGAAAGAAGCAAAAGGCGCCAGAGCCGGGAAAGAAGCGAAAGGCGCCAGAGCCGCTGCTGAAGGTATGGAAAACGAGGTCTATTTTCTCGGACTTGTCGTACTGGAAGATCCACCGTGTGCCTCACAGCCTTGATGCCATGCATATCACGAAGAACTGTAAGTGCATCTAGTGCCACCCCTAGTTGGTTTTGGAGTATTGACAACAAACCTAGTTGAGGGACTAATGTGTTTGTGAGAATTGCAGGATAACACAGGTAGAAGTCCCTCATTGATTCGGTTTAGCTACCAGAGATGACCCCCAAAAATGTACGAAGACATTGAAGACAATGGTGGTTCATGAAGACATTCATGTCGAAGACAATGACATATGAAGACTCCCCATGAAGCCTTTGGAACTCGAAGACTTAGATCCTTCGTAGTTTTACTTATTCATGTTGTGTCATAGGAACCACCGTACTGTTAAGTGGGGTCCAAGAGAACCAGTCAGGATGACTGAAGTGATGCCTAATTCAAATCCTATGTCTTCGAGTGAAGACAATGAGAGAAAATCTTGTCCAGAGTCAGACAAGTCAGCTTTACTTGCAGCCCAAGTAAAGTTGCCATGAGAGTTCAAAATCCGACCGTTAGTACACGTGTCAGTTCCTTAGTGAGCCAGGGTCATTTCGGACAAATCAGGTCAGGGTTGCCAAGTGGCTATAAATAGTCCACCCCCACAACCATAAACGGTTGGCTGCTCTATTTCAGTGCACGGCTTTTGTCGTTTGAGAGCAACCCACTTCGAAGCCTTTGAGAGAAAATCCTTAGTGAGGAGAAAAGCCCTAACCACCCAGAGCCAGAGTAATTGGGCATCACTTAAGTCTTCTTGTCTGAGTGATCTGAAGACTTATTACACTTGAGGACTGTGCATCCTCCAGACGGTTAGGCGTCGCGTTCTGAGCATCCAAGAGGAATTGTGGACTGCCGGTGAACGAAGTCTGTGAAGGTTTGGGAGTCTACCTTGAAGACTTACCAGAGTGATTGGGCGGGGTCTGTGTGACCTTAGCTCAAGGAGAAAACGGTGAGGACTGGGTGTCCTGAGCTGCGTGTTCAGGACTGGGTGTCCGGGACTGTGTGTCCTTTGGTTTAAATACCTAGCCGCTCCAACCAGACGTACAGTTGTCATAGCAACTGGAACTGGTCCAACATATCATTGTCTTCAACGTGTCACTGGTTTCACCTTCACCTCCCTTTACTTACCAGTACACATTGTGAAGCTATTGCATGCCTGCTTAATCTTCTGTCTTCACAACCTGACTGTATGATCTGTTTGGCTTCATAACTTCTTTCAACCTGATCCTCATTACACTGAAGCTATTTGTCTCTGTGCTTTCACTGTACTGTATATTTGACTATGGCTTGCGTTGTGTAATCTACCTTCTGCTGCATAGTGATAGGCTTGTTCACTCTGTTTGTCTTCATAACTTCCACATTTTGAAGACTTTCATAAAAATCGCCTATTCACCCCCCCTCTAGTCGATATAACGCACTTTCAATTGGTATCAGAGCAAGGTGCTCCCTTGTTCTGTGTGATTCGGTTTAACCACCTGGAGTTTTAGCTATGTCGACTGCAGGGATAATTAAAGTCTCCGCTGCGTGCCCCGTCTTCGATGGAACTGAATATCCCTACTGGAAGAATAAGATGCGCATGCATCTTGAAGCCATTGACGTCGACCTATGGTATGTCGTCGAAAACGGTGTTCCCAAGGCTGGAGAAGGTGTCACTGCGGCTGATGTCAAGAAGTTCACTCAACTGGACTCCACTGCCAAGAATATTATCTGTGGTCATCTGACCAAGGGACAGTACGGACGTGTGAGTGCCTTGAAGACATCCAAGCTGGTCTGGGACTGGCTCTCCAAGGTCAATGAAGGCATCTCAACCCAGAGAGATCAGAGAATCAGTGTTCTTCGCAATCTCTTCAACCGCTTCAAGCGAAATGACAATGAAAATGTCCAGCACACATTTGACCGGCTCACTGACATCACAAATGAGCTTCAAGCCATCGGCGCCACTGAGATCACCAAACATGAAATCGTCAAGACGCTGCTAAGATCACTTGACAGTTCATTTGACATCCTAGCCCTGATGATTCAAGAACGTCCAGACTTCAAGACACTCGATCCGTCTGACATACTTGAGAGGCTCAACACACATGAGTTTCAGCTTTCTGAGAAAAGAGATATCTACGGTCCAAACTATGGGCGAACTCGTGCCTTGAAGGCAAAAGTTGTGTCATCATCTGAAGAGGAATCTGACAGCAGTTCTGATGATCCTGAAGACATTGGAAGGGAACTTGCAATGATGGTGAAGAAGTTCCAGAAATTCACCAAGAAGAAAGGCTTCAGAAAGTCTTCACGATCAAGCTCAAGGAATGATGAAGCTTCTGCGCATGACTACAAGAGGAAAACTTGTCACAAATGCAAGAAAACTGGACACTTCATCTCTGAATGCCCACAGTGGGACAATGAGAACAGAAAGAAGAAGAAGAGCAAGGAATATGACTCTGATGATAAGAAGACGAAGAAATACTCAAAGTCTTCGTCCAAGTCTTCCTCAAAGTCTTCATCACACAAGAAGAGTTCATCTGGCAAGGCTCGTGCGTTTGTTGGCAAGGAAATGGATTCAGAGGAGGAGTCCGCTTCTGAGGAGGCAGAGGTGGAATCTGAGGAGGAGTCTGATTCAGGCGTTGCAAGTTTGGCTACAACCTATGTCGCCAAGTCCATCTTCAACACTGAAGACAATGACTCCATCACCATCACCGATGCAAATGACAAGGACGACTCTACTCCCACCTACTGTTTCATGGCACGTGGTGCCAAGGTAAACACACGCACTACTCACTATCGAACATCTAGTGACGATGACTCTGATTGTGATTCAAAACCCAGTTACAAAACACTTGCTAAAATTGCAACTGAACAACAAAAGGCCATGGAACATATTCAAAAACTGTTAGACAGAAGCGATGATCTGTTGGGTGCTGAAATGACTCGTTCTGAATCCTTAATTGAAGACATAAAAAACCTTCATGTTAAGTATCAGGAACTCGAAGATCGTCTTGAGACTCTCTCAACTACTCATGAAAAGCTTTCCTATGATTATCTTCAGAAGAAGCAAGATCTTGAGAAGTTGAGAGCAGATCATGAAGATCTTCAAAGGGAAAACGAGTCACTTCGAGCCGAACAGATCAGTTCTGCTCAGGAAGGATTTGAACCACCATGCCTTAAATGCATTGAGCGTGATAATGCTATTTCTGTTGCTGAATGTTCCACTGCTACTGCTGTTGCAATATCTTCAACTGTTGAAGTGGTAACTAACCCCTCTGCTGAGGATACCGCTGCTATTGCTGATGAAAATGCTAGGTTGAAGACATTGCTTGAAATAGGGATGTACAAAAGTCTCAAAGGACATCAGACACTATGTGATGTCCTCAAGAAGCAGATTCTGAACCGAAACCCTAGCAAAGAGGGTGTTGGGTTCGTGAGGAAAATTAATGCAGATGGCTCTTACTGGAAACCTGAGCAGTACCCTAAAACGACATGGGTTGCTGCAAAGGAATCCTCATCAGATCCATCCAATCTATCTGGCTTCACTTGTGCTAATCCTATTATCATTGATGAATCCTTTGATGCAAACTATAAACTGTTTAGGAATCAGAATGGTGAAGTATTTGCCAGGTACATTGGTACTAACTGCAGGAATGGACCGCCTATGAAGAAGATTTGGGTTCCAAAAACGTGTCTTGAGAATCTTCCTGTGAAAGTCCTCATGACACCTCACATGAAGAAGACAAACCTCAGACCAAAGGCTTCATATGGTCCAATGGTTTCATACAGGCAGAGGGCTCATCTGAGTTGCACTAACACAAATGCTTTGCAGGGAAACCATGCTCAGGCTCATGAGAGCGGTTCTTCAAACCGTCATTCTCATATGACCGAAAATTATTCTGCCTATTCTTATTAGTATTATTGCCCACCTACTAGACTATTTGCTAGGGCTCCAAAGCCAAAATTCTCAGATGCTGCACTTAGACTTATTGCTTCTAAGCCACCCTTGAAGATGTGGGTGGTTAAGAAAGCTTAACTCTCTTTTGCAGGGAAAGGTCTCCAGCACGAAACCAAAATCTTCTGATGCTATTGCTGGGGACCATAAAAAACTCGTGGGGCGCACGATCAAATGCCCGAATGGCATCACTATGTATTTCATATCTGAATCGCATGCTACTCTCCCTGCTTGTCCTAACCTGGATCTCAGTTTTCATAATCCACTGGTTCGTCAAATGTTTTTGCTTCACAACACTCTTGGTGAAGCCTATCCCCCTAACTGCACTGTAGGGTACGACACTAGTGACTTCAGAGTCTTCAGTATGGATTATTGACAGCGGGTGTACAAATCACATGACTGGCAAGAGAAGTCTCTTTATGGACTCAACCTTACGTCCATCTGACAAGAGCCACATCACATTCGCTGACACTGGTAAAAGTAAAGTACTGGGTCTAGGTAGAGTTGCAATCTCAAAGGATCAACACATGGATAAAGTCATGTTTGTTGAATCCCTTGGCTTCAACTTAATGTCTGTCTCAATGCTTTGCGATTTAAACATGATTGTAATCTTTGGAAAATATCGTTGTCTGGTACTAATGGAATCTGACAAGTCTCTAGTGTTTGAAGGGTATCGAAAAGATGATTTGTACGTGGTAGATTTCTCAACAGGGCCACAGCTTGCAGTTTGTCTTCTCGCAAAGGCTTCAGAATGCTGGCTTTGGCATCGAAGACTTGGGCATGCTGGCATGAGGAACCTCCACACCCTTGCTAAGAAGAAGCATGTCATAGGCATCGAGGGCGTCAAGTTCAAGAAAGATCACTTATGCGGTGCCTGTGAAGCTGGGAAGATGACAAGGGCAAAACATCCTTCGAAGACAATCATGACCACTACTCAACCCTTCGAACTGCTTCACATGGATCTCTTCGGTCCTACCCACTACTCAACTTTCTCCACTACTGCTTGCCTCTATGGATTCGTCATTGTTGATGATTACTCTAGATATACTTGGGTGCACATAATCCTTTACAAGACTGAAGTGCAGGATGTCTTCAGATGCTTTGCAAATCGGGCAATGAACAATTATGGCGCCAAGATAAAGCACATCAGAAGTGACAATGGCACAGAATTCAAGAACACCGGCCTTGACACATATCTTGATACACTGGGCATCACTCATGAATTCTCAGCTCCATACACGCCACAACAGAATGGCATCGTCGAACGCAAGAACAGAACACTCATTGAGATGGCCAGAACAATGTTAGATGAGTACAAGACACCAAGAAAATTCTGGACTGAAGCCATTGACACTGCATGCCATACTATCAACCGTGTATATCTTCACAAGCTGCTGAACAAGACATCTTATGAACTTCTGACTGGCAAGAAGCCAAATGTAAGTTACTTCAGAGTATTTGGATCAAGATGCTGGATCAAGGACCCTCACCACACCGCAAAATTTGCTCCAAAAGCACATGAGGGCTTCATGCTTGGATATGGAAAGGATTCGCACTCCTACAGAGTCTTCAATCTCTTTCACTACAAAGTGGTTGAAATAGTGGATGTGCAGTTTGATGAGACCAATGGGTCACAAAGAGAGCAACTACCAGATGTACTAGATGAAGTTCCAGCCAGTGAATCAATCAAGCTAATGGGAACTGGAGAAATTATACCCTCTGAAGCTCGTCCTGAAGAAGAACTTATCATCTCAGCACCTGATCCACATGAAGACAATGCTCAGCCTGAAGACATTCCTCCCCATGATAACTTAGATCAGCAAGAGCAAAGTCTTCGACCCCTACATCCTCGTGTTGCCAATGAAGTGCAAATTGACAGAATAATTGATAGCATCAATGCACCTGGTCCACTGACTCGTTCAAAGGCAACTCAACTGGCAAACTTTTGCGGACACTTCGCATTTGTTTCAATCACAGAACCCAAGAAAATTGATGAAGCCTTTATGGAACCTGAATGGATTCAAGCTATGCAAGAAGAGCTTCAACAATTTGAGCTGAACAATGTATGGGAGTTAGTTAAGCGTCCTGATCCACGGAAGCATAACATAATAGGCACCAAATGGATATACCGCAACAAGCAAGATGAGCATGGCCAAGTCGTCAGAAACAAGGCTCGTCTCGTTGCTCAAGGATATACTCAAGTGGAAGGCATCGACTTCGACGAAACATTTGCTCCTGTGGCCAGACTTGAAGCCATCCGTATACTGCTGGCCTATGCAAATCATCACAACATAATCCTGTATCAAATGGATGTAAAAAGTGCCTTCCTCAATGGCAAAATTGAAGAAGAAGTGTATGTTGCGCAACCACCTGGGTTTGAAGATCCAAAACATCCTGGCATGGTGTACAAGCTCAAAAAGGCACTATATGGCCTCAAACAAGCCCCTCGGGCCTGGTATGATACACTCAAATACTTCCTGAAGAGCAAAGGCTTCATACCTGGTTCCCTGGATCCCACTCTCTTCACAAAGACATATGATGGTGAACTGTTTGTGTGCCAAATATACGTGGATGACATTATCTTCGGCAGCACCAATCAGAAGTACAGTGAGGAATTCGGGTATATGATGCAATAGCAATATCAGATGTCTATGATGGGGGAACTGAAATTCTTCCTCGGTCTTCAGATAAGGCAACAACGCAATGGCATCTTTATATCTCAAGAGAAATATCTCAAAGACTGCCTGAAGAAGTTCGGTATGCAAGACTGCAAAGGCTTCACAACACCAATGCCAGCCAAACATCATCTGGGTCCTGACGACAATGGTAAAGAGTTCGATCAAAAGGTATACCGCTCCATGATTGGTTCTTTGCTTTATTTATGTGCATCTAGGCCAGATATTATGCTTAGTGTTTGCATGTGTGCTAGGTTCCAAGCGGCACCAAAGGAGTCGCATCACTTAGCAGTGAAGCGAATTCTTCGATATTTGGCTCACACACCAACTCTAGGGTTATGGTATCCAAAGGGCTCAGAGTTTGATCTGGTTGGATTTTCTGACGCTGACTACGCTGGTGACAAGGTTGATCGGAAGTCCACATGAGGCACATGTCATTTCCTGGGCCGATCTCTCGTCTGTTGGTCTTCAAAGAAGCAGAACTGTGTATCTCTCTCCACTGCTGAATCTGAATACATTGCTGCTGGATCCTGCTGCGCTCAGCTTCTATGGATGAAGCAAACCCTCAAGGATTATGGCATTCATCTGAAGCAAGTGCCACTTTACTGCGACAATGAAAGCGCCATCAAGATCGCCAACAACCCAATTCAGCACTCGAAGACAAAGCACATTGAAATTCGTCATCATTTTCTCAGAGATCATGTTACAAAGGAAGACATTGATATCATACACGTCAACACTGAAGAGCAATTGGCAGATATCTTCACCAAGCCCTTGGATGAGAAGAGATTTTGCAAGTTACGGTGTGAGCTAAATATCTTGGAATCCTCAAATGTCCTGTGATCAGGCACACATCCTAACACTTATGCATGATGATGACTTAGATGTGCAACACACAAAGTAACGTATATCTTCAATCAATGAAGACATACATTCTAAGTGTGAATACATTAACGTGGAATTTGACCTCGGAGCGCCACGATAATTGTGCGCCGTGTCTGGGTCCAATACTTCCTATACGGTGGGTAGCGCCACCACCAAAATTTTTCTTCTTGAAGTGTTTTACTCATGGCATTACTTTTGCTATGTCTTCACATTTGGTTTGTCTTCAACCTCAACATGTCTTCATAATTATCTTCACTACGTTGATTATATATGCACTGGTGTTCTGTCCTCTACAGCATTCACTTATAGCTATGTCTTCTTGTCTGAATCTTTTGAACTAAGTGAATGTGATCGGACCCTAACCTCTCCATGCTTCCTACCTCAAACTCTATCTCTCCAAGTCATATGCACTCTATTGAAACTGTCGAATGTCTTCACTGCATCCTTGTCAGAAGAAGACACAGAGACAAACTTTAAAACAGCTTTCATGTTTTTCCATCAACTAGAATTCCGGAGAAGTAGGAACGACTCCCGACAAACCAGGCGTGCGTGGGGTGAAACTGCCCCCACAATTCCGCATGCTGGCCACGTACTGATCAGATGCGAATCGCCAGGGGCACCTGAGTAATAGCACAGTGCCGCCCATATCCCTATAAGTACACGTTTCACTGCGGTCATTATCTCTTCTTCCTCCCTCGCACAAGCCCTAGCGCCACCGCTAACTCTCAACGACGCCGGCGACGAAGTGCTTCACTGCCGCGACCTCTCCGACGCCGTTCTCACGCCGACCGCGGACACCAGTCTCTCCGCCGTCGTCCTAAGTGTCTTCCGTCGCCAAGTTAGGGCACGGAGGATCGAACTGCTCGGCCTCACCTCTCTTCTCGTCTAGCAGTTCCAAGTCTGGTAAATAACAAGCTTTTTACAGCCTCTTTTGATCCTATTGATCCATCACTTTCTGCCAAAAGAGGTTTCTATTCCTTCATGTTTCATTCCTCTTGTCTGAATCTCATAACTTGCCTAGCATATTCACTTGTTCTTCATGAAGTAGTTAGATTCCTCACTTGTACTGATCTATGGGTTCGTACAAATCTGGAACCAACTTCTTTTCTATAAAGTGAATGTCTTCGCATGATAAGGTCAATGTCTTCTACACTGATTTATCTTCAAAATCTTCTGAGAATGCATATGACCTCTTCCCCTTCCCTCGCACCTTAATGCTGTCATAGGTACATGTCCGTGGGAGAATCTTTTGGTTCTCATAGTCTGCATTCATTTGCAGAATTCCTACAGCGTCACATCAATTCACCCGAAGCAAGTTCCTGTTGGTCAAGCAAAAGGAAGCCTTTGAAGCCTTTGAAACCTTTGAAGCCTTTGAATCTTTTGAAGCCTTCCAAGTTAAGCTTCATGGCATCCGAGAAACCATCAAGGAAGGGAGGCAGACAGAGACGGGGTGACACATCTAAGGATCTGCCTGAAGATTTGGCAGAAACGTACCAAACAGATCCTGAAGAAACCTATGCTCAGCGCAAGACACGAATCCAATGGATTCGCAGGTATTGGGCAGAGCAGTGGTTCCTATACCGCTTCGTCACCAAAGAATATGCAGAGAAGTGCGCCATCAAGTGGCCATGGGGAGATGCCTTGTACAAGAATCTCATACCCCGAACCAGAGACGAAGCCATTGCTCAAGGCTTCTTTCCATGCATGGTCAGGGGACAACAGCCAGCTGATGCACATCCATCATCCCTTCTCTGGTGTCGCGATGACACTCTGTTCAAGCGCAACTTCCAATTTGCCCAGAACTCTGCGAAGCAGAACAAGAAGGAGTTTGGATTGGACTTCAACCCTGGTCCCTCCAGACCAAGGGCAGATGGCACACGCGATGCTAATCCCAATGTCATCGGGCCATTTGCCAATCTCGACGGCCTCATTACTCACATTATAGTCCAAGGGACTGCCGTGAACGACCCTCCAGTAGACACTGAGTCTGATGATGCTCCTACTACCCCAGAGCCGAAGCAGATGAAGAAGAAGTCAAAAGCTTCCAAGCCAGTCGCCTCCCCCAAGATCTCCAAAGCGAAGCCATTGGCCACTGCACCTCCTGAAGCCAGTGTGCAGTCTGAAGACTTATCAAGAGTCTCCAAGCCTCAAGAAGCAAAGAAACCACAGCCACACACCAGCAAAGAGCTAACTGTTGCTGCCGTTCTTCGCTGCGAAGCCATTGATCTGTCCAGTGACGAAGATCTTGGTGATGACGCTCTTGAGCAGCTCATCAAGAGCAAGGAGGAGGCTGAAATCTTCAACAATCTGCCTCTGTTCGATGCAAAAATCATCCACAACTTCATAGATGAGTGGTTTGACACACCCAACATCAGCTTTGATGATCTGCAGCTGCCCATTGGCCTCAGCGTAGCCTTCCAAGGAGCTATCACTTTAGAACTCGCTATTGCCCAGCGCATCGTGGAACTGAAACAAAAGATAGATTTTGAAAAGGCTCAGTTTAAGAAGAACATGGCCACGCTCAGCGTCCAAGAGATCAAAGACTTCAAAGTCATGCTGCATGAGCTGAAGGAAAACTTTATGCAGAAACGTGCAGAGGCTCAGGGTTCACGCGAGCGCATGAAGAATTTGGCTGATCTCTGCGTACAGGCCTACAATGAGGCCGAGAAGCGAAAGGCACTTGGGCATCCCGGCATCGACCCCAGGATGGCCGCTAAGAAAAAGAAGACGCCCACCATGGCTGAAGAAGAGGCCCCACGTCAAGAAGCTGTTCCAATTGTCCTCCCCACCGCCAAGCCAAGCTCGAAGCCAAAGCGCTCACCCGCTTCAGAGCTTAAGAAGACAAGGACAGCCGAAGCTAAAGCAAGGAAGAGGAAACACTCTGAAGCCTCTCCTTCAAACCCCACCATCAAAAAGCGCAAGTCCAAGAAGTCTCGGGCTGCTCCCACAGAGCCCTTGATTGTTGAACCCCTTTCCGTTCGCCGTCCTCATGAGGATCGACAGATAACCGTCCATGAGCCTGCTCTCACCGAGGCTCAGCATGATGAAGACATTCCAGCAGCCGACCCCACCGCTGCTGAAGACATTGGTCTCCAAGACAATGTACAAGATGATGCAGTCCTTCCTCAGCTCGAATCGAGTGAATTGCTCAGCATTGGTCGTCCCCTGACGCCAATCACACAAGATGCATCGTGGGCAGATCGCCCACAGGAGGAAGAGGATGAGCCCCAGCCCACTGCAACTCCACCGGCGTCGCCTGCATTCCGTAGGCTTCGCAAAGGACCAAGGGCTCAGACTGCTGACGACATTCCGGCTGCATCAGTCGAAGCACAAGCAGAAGAGCATGAAGAACCTCAAGCTCCATCTCCCCCACACCAGCAAGAAGAAATTATCAAGGAGGCTGACACCACTGCGGCTGCCACACATAATACTGAAGCATTTGTGGAGCCAGACCAACCAACAGCTTCAAGAGATACTGAAGCAACTGCCTCTGACCCTTCTGTGCCTGTGTCTGCTGCCGGACCACAGTTCAATTATCATATTGCGCACAGGCCCCAGGCACAGAAGCCAATCCCACGACTGCCAAGGTTCCCAGGTCCAGTCACTGCTCCTGGCTCCTTCAATGTCAATAGCTTCAGGGCGGACAACACTTTCTTCAACCGCTCCAAGAACCCTTACTCAAGGGAAAAGATTGTGTCAGATAGGTTCTGGAGCTACCCACAGCGCAGCTACTACTCCTGCGTCCTCTACAACCAGAACCGTATCTTTCCACATCAGCGCCTTGAAGTTGAAGCTTTTGCTGGTCTGCCTGGTCTGGAAGAAGCCCTGGACTGCTTCAAGCAAGTTGGCCTGCTGCCGTTTGTCACGGATGAAGAGCACTGGAACAAAGAGCTTCTGCTTCAGTTCTATGCCACATTGCACATCAAGGGCTACAACAGAGATCCGAAGACTTGGGTCCTGGAGTGGATGACCGGCAACGTCCATCATGAAGCCAATGCATTTGATATCATTGAGCTCACCGGCCTACCCACTCCAGGCGAACACTTCGAAGAAGGCTGCCAACTCCATACTGAAGCAGTTGAGAGCATATTTCAGCGACCTGAGCCGAATATGAGTCAGATGCTCTCAATGATGAAGCCATTGCCCTCTGACGCACCTTACCCAACGGAGTTCTTCGTTGAAGACTTAGAGTACCTGCCTAGAACTATCTATCACATCATCAGGCGGACTCTATGGCCCATTAAGGGGCACTCTCGATATGCCAAGGTTGAAGGTGCCATGAAGACTCTCATCTTCTGCATCCTACACGGCAAATGCTTCAATGCCCAGGATCTCTTCATACGTCAACTTGCTGCGTCTGGCTCAGATCTCTTTGGTCTGAAGATTTATGCTCCATGGGTTATGAGGCTAATCAAGCTCCACTCTGCGATATCATATCAGCCCTCAGCCCGCAATCACAGAATCTTCTTACCCGATGTGGACACCTCTGCTGAAGCTATTTATCCTGAGCCTGCCAAACAGCCACTAAGTCTTCAGAATGCAGAACACCAAAGCTTCACTCAACATGATGAAGGTGTTGAAGCCATTTCCAGAGTCTATCCAATGGCTGGCACCACACGTGCCCCTGCATCCACTGAAGCCACTGACAGCGAAGCTGGACAGAGACCCAAGAAACGCGCTCGTACACTCACTGATCGTGAACTTCTTGTGGCTCTGCATCAAAAGCAAGATAGGCATCACGACTGGCTCAAGAGGCAGATGCACAGTCTCATGCAAGACGTCAATCGCATCAGGAATCTGGCCACTAAGAACGCCTTCGTCGCACACGAAACCTGTCGCCGCACTTGGAAAGGCCTCACTATGATGTGCACTGAAGCTGAATTGCAAGAGGATGGCTTCAAGGAGCGTTTCAAGTTTGACTCCACACCCCCCAGAAGAGCTGTGTTGCGTGGGACTCCGTCACTTGAAGAATCCGAGTTCTCTTCCTCTGCTGCCACCGTGACGGGGAAAATCATTGAGGAAGAAGACGACGCCACATCACCACCAATGTCTTCAGCGCGCGTCGTCACTGCCCCAAGCTCGCCTGCACCACCAAACGTCTCCACCGACCCTGCTGCGCCTGGAAACGCATAGAAAACTCTATGTCTTCAAACCTTTTTGGTCATCACTGACAAAAGGGGGAGAAGCATATGATGTTTATAGTCTTCAAGCGGGTCAATAATATGGGCGGGTGCTTTATATTTTGCATTTTGCTTCGTGCTTACAACTCTCGTTTTTGCTACATTTGGTTCTTTGAGTTGTAACACTTAAACTTGATGGTCGTCTGCTACTATGTTTGCCACTGTGTTCTTGCGAAGATAAATTTCGCATGTACGACGATAATTTCCGCACTCTTATCATTTCGCAGACGTCCATTTTTCATTATGCATATCATTATCTTCATATATCTTTACGTGCATGATGGATTGTCATCATAAGTTGAAGCGGATTCCCATGCTGTGTGCATTTGCATTCCAGAAGCAAATCACTTAATATGCACATCTTCTGGGGGAGCCCTTGCAACATATGAAGACAATTCCTTTACAATTTCACAAATTATATTCCCCGTTGAAAACTTCAACTAGTTTGTCATCAATCACCAAAAAGGGGGAGATTGTAAGTGCATCTAGTGCCACCCCTAGTTGGTTTTGGAGTATTGACAACAAACCTAGTTGAGGGACTAATGTGTTTGTGAGAATTGCAGGATAACACAGGTAGAAGTCCCTCATTGATTCGGTTTAGCTACCAGAGATGACCCCCAAAAATGTACGAAGACATTGAAGACAATGGTGGTTCATGAAGACATTCATGTCGAAGTCAATGACATATGAAGACTCCCCATGAAGCCTTTGGAACTCGAAGACTTAGATCCTTCGTAGTTTTACTTATTCATGTTGTGTCATAGGAACCACCGTACTGTTAAGTGGGGTCCAAGAGAACCAGTCAGGATGACTAAAGTGATGCCTAATTCAAATCCTATGTCTTCGAGTGAAGACAATGAGAGAAAATCTTGTCCAGAGTCAGACAAGTCAGCTTTACTTGCAGCCCAAGTAAAGTTGCCGTGAGAGTTCAAAATCCGACCATTAGTACACGTGTCAGTTCCTTAGTGACCCAGGGTCATTTCGGACAAATCAGGTCAGGGTTGCCAAGTGGCTATAAATAGTCCACCCCCACAACCATAAACGGTTGGCTGCTCTATTTCAGTGCACGGCTTTTGTCGTTTGAGAGCAACCCACCTCGAAGCCTTTGAGAGAAAATCCTTAGTGAGGAGAAAAGCCCTAACCACCCAGAGCCAGAGTAATTGGGCATCACTTAAGTCTTCTTGTCTGAGTGATCTGAAGACTTATTACACTTGAGGACTGTGCATCCTCCAGACGGTTAGGCGTCGCGTTCTGAGCATCCAAGAGGAATTGTGGACTGCCGGTGAACGAAGTCTGTGAAGGTTTGGGAGTCTACCTTGAAGACTTACCAGAGTGATTGGGCGGGGTCTGTGTGACCTTAGCTCAAGGAGAAAATGGTGAGGACTGGGTGTCCTGAGCTGCGTGTTCAGGACTGGGTGTCCGGGACTGTGTGTCCTTTGGTTTAAATACCTAGCCGCTCCAACCAGACGTACAGTTGTCACAGCAACTGGAACTGGTCCAACATATCATTGTCTTCAACGTGTCACTGGTTTCACCTTCACCTCCCTTTACTTACCAGTACACATTGTGAAGCTATTGCATGCCTGCTTAATCTTCTGTCTTCACAACCTGACTGTATGTCTGTTTGGCTTCATAACTTCTTTCAACCTGATCCTCATTACACTGAAGCTATTTGTCTCTGTGCTTTCACTGTACTGTATATTTGACTATGGCTTGCGTTGTGTAATCTACCTTCCGCTGCATAGTGATAGGCTTGTTCACTCTGTTTGTCTTCATAACTTCCACGTTTTGAAGACTTTCATAAAAATCGCCTATTCACCCCCCTCTAGTCGATATAACGCACTTTCAAGAACGTGTGCGAGAGTCTGCTTGGTACCCTGCTCAACATGCTAGAGAGGACCAAATATGGGCCGAAAGCAAGGGCAGACTTGAAATCAATGGGCATCAGACATGAGCTTCACGCTAATGATGATGATGATGCTGATGATGAGCTGAAGCAGGACACAGAAAGTCGTCGCAAAGGCAAAAAGGCCAAGAAGACCGGAAATGACTACCCTCCCGCGTGCTTCACTCTAAGTCAGGAGGAGATCGAGCAGTTTTTCACCTGCCTCATAGGAGTAAAACTTCCTTACGGTTACGCGGGGAAGATAAGCAGATACCTAGACCCAGCGAAGCAGAAGTTTAGCGGGATGAAGTCTCACGACTGTCACGTGCTGATGACGCAGATACTTCTAGTTGCAATCCGTGGGATCATGGACATGCACGTCCGTGAAATGCTATTTGGCCTATGCAACTTTTTCGACGTCATCTCTCGGAAGTCGGTTGGCGTGAGACAGCTCAGAAGGCTACATGAAGTGATCGTGGTGATACCATGCGAGCTTGAGATGTACTTCCCACCCGCATTCTTCGACGTTATGGTGCATCTGCTGGTCCATATCATGGAGGATATCATCCAACTCGGGCCGACGTTCCTGCACAACATGATGCCGTTCGAAAGGATGAATGGTGTCATCAAAGGATACGTTCGCAACATGTCACGTCCAGAGGAAAGTATATCCAGGGGCTTTCTGACCGAAGAGTGCATCTCCTATTGCATGAATTATCTAGGCATCGAGAACCCCGTTGGTCTGCCCGTCAACAGGCACCTCGGCAGGCTCGCTGGATGGGGTCACGGTGAGGATCACCGCGAAATGCATGTCGACTTCGAGGGTCGACTTGCCGGCTTTGAAGGAGCAAACCTAGTCGTGCTACAACACATATACGTGGTCGATCCTTGGGTGGTAGAGCACAAAACCTTTATTGAGAAGACGTACAATGACCGAGGCCAACAGAGGATGGACGGAGATATAATCAAAGAGCACAACTCATGTTTCACACGTTGGTTCAAGCAGAAGCTTCTGTCGTACCCTTTACATGAGGATTCTTCCGTGGAAGAACAACTCATATTCGCCTTGTCACAGGGCGCCGAGCACAACCTGATGACCTATGAGGCGTACGATATCAACGGCTACACATTCCACATCGAGGACAAGGACATGAAGAGCGATGGTTATCAGAACTCCGGGGTAACGATGGAATCCTACACCGGTAACGACAAGGACAAATACTATGGAAGGATCGAGGAGATCTGGGAGCTGAGCTACGCTGGAGAGAAGGTCCCGATGTTCCGTGTCAGATGGGCCAAGAGCGTCCTAAAAGAAGACCGGTATTTCACCACCATGGTTATACCCGAAGCCAAATCCAAGACCGCGGGCGCAAACGTCACCGCAAAGAATGAGCCATGGGTACTGGCTTCCCAAGTGGACCAATGCTTCTTCATTACCGACCCGTGAAAGCCCAGTCGTGTTGTCGTGAGGAGAGGCAAAAGGAAGATCATCGGAATGGATGGAGTAGCCAATGAGCAAGACTTCGACAAGTACAGCGACCCGAAGATCGAACATGACGATGACGATGAAGTAGCAGCATACACCACAAGAAGAAGCAGGACCACCCTACCTAAAGGACGTCCGTTCCACAGAAGAACCCCATTTGCGAAAAAGAAGGGCAAGAAGATTATGAACAGATAGCTAGCTAAGATCGACTGTATTTAAATCGTAGTCTTCATTTCTCGGTTGTATTTCATGGGCACTTTTTGATATCATGAATATTTTTAAATTTCATGGGAACTTTTTGAATTCATGAATATTTTTTTTCAAATTTGATGATATTTTTTCATATTCAATATGATAAAATATTGAATATTCATGAGGACACTCGATCTCGACCCCCCTCCATCTCGATCTCGATTCCCCTCCATCTCGATCTCGATGCCCCTTTATCTTGATCGCTATCCCCTCCATCTCGATCTCGATCCCACCCGCACCCTCCCCCACTAGCTCCACCGCCGCCGACGACCCACCGCACCCTCCCCCGCTCCACCGCCGCCGACGAGCACCCCCGCACGGTCCCCCGCTCCACCACCGCCGACGAGCACCCCCCGCATCCTCCCCCGCTCCACCACCGCCGATGAGCACCCCCCGCACCGTCCCCCGCTCCACCACCACCGACGAGCACCCCCGCACCCTCCCCCGCTCCTCGGTGAGCTCCGCCTCCTCTCCCCTCTTCATTTTAAAAAAAATAATAATAAAAAAGTTTAGACTACAATTGTTGTTAAACAACAATTATTACTGTTTTTATAAAAAATTATTATTGTTTCATATTCATAATCATTTTCTAAAAAATTATTACATGCAACAAAAAATAAAAATAAATTACTTATGGCACACCTCTGGCTGGTGCGCCAATGCTATATATAAAAAAAGATTACTAATGGCGCACCTCTGCCTGGTGCGCCATTGCTATGTAAAAAAAAGATTACTAATGGCGCACCGACCGCGGGTGCGCCATTAGTAAGATCCCCCCTAGCTAATTCCCTCCCTCTTGCCAGATCCCCTTCGTCCCTCTCCCTCACCAGATCCACTTCCCCCCGCTGCCTCGACCCACGCCGCTACCGCCCCCGCGCCTCCGTCTCCATCGCCGCCCCCAGTCAGCCCCTGCCCTGCCCCCCATTGCCGTCTGCTCCCAATCCACCCCCTCCCTCGCCTTCACCGCACCCACCCACCCCCTCCCTCGCCTTCCCAGCCCTCAAAACCCTAGAAACCCGTGACGCTCCACCATGCCTTCTCTGCTCGAGCTCCACCGTGCGAGGCGACAGGCAAGGCGGCGGGCAGAATCTTCTTCAACACGGGGCCGGCGAGCCGCGGAACCAAGTCGCGACGGTGCTCGACCCCTCCACCCCCCTCCACCTCTTCTTCCTCGGGTCGCCGCTATCTTCCTCAACTCCGGCCACCTCTGTTGCTACTAAGTTGTCGCAGGGCCTCCTTGCGCCTCCCCGGTGAGCTCCGCCTCCTGTCCCCTCTTCCTTCTCGCAAACACTCTGTTTGTCCAGCAAATCGGCGATGGACAGAAGCAGCGGTGGTGCCGGAGTTGTGTTCAGTTAGTAGAACTAGCACTAGTTCCTTCCGTGATCCTGTAGGCCGAGAGGTGGGTCTCTGGTGAAGCTAGAATTGCAGAAGCTTTCCCCCGAGTTAGCCAGAATGTGATGTGGTCGATGTTGAGATGTCTCCTCTATGTAGTCTGTAGGTTGTTCTACTTTTAGGTACCGTGGGCTGTGAAGTGAACTTGCCGGGTTTAACCATCTGACCTCTTATGTATATATTAGTATCTAAGATCAGCAGACATTAGTCAATTTGTGCGCCTGGTTAGTGACTTGTGGAGTTGGCCCGGTTAATGCTTTGCTCTGTGATGCAAGATGTTAGGCTCTAGCACTTTACATAGTTTCTTTGTGAAATCCCTAACTGTGAGTCTTGCTAGTGATCTAATTGTGATAATCCTGCTCACATCCCACTTGCAGTAGAGGCAGGCAATGCCTCTATATGCTCTGTTTTACTGCCTAGCTAGAGCACAAACCTAGCCCCAGTTGTGTATTCCCAATTGCTAGTGGTCTAACTGATGTTTCCCTAGTTGGGTGAGACTGACTTGGCTCTTTCTTGGAGCAGACAGATCAAACAAGTGTTGTCAGTTTTTGTTTGAACTTCAAAGAGTGTTGTGACTTGGCTCTTAATCAAAAGAGTGTTGTCAGTTTTTGTTTGAACTTTGTTTGACTGGAGGAAATTACTCTTAAATGCTAGTCCTATTCTGGTGGAGATTTTTCTTGTCCTGAGTTACATTGAAGATATTTTTCTGATAATATTATAAAAACTGCCTGGTGTGTGTTCAACTTGTATCTTCTAGCTTAAGTTTAAATTGTCCTGAGTTACACTCAAGTTATAATGTGTTTAACTTGTAGCTTCTAGCTTAAGTGAGTAGCCAGTACTGTAGTTAGTAGCTTAACTTGTTTAAGTAGTGCTAGTTAGTTGTACTGATATTAAATGATGCCTGAAATGATGTATCATGTACCTTTAGCATGATCTGTTTCAGATAATAAATGATGCTTGAAATGAATTCTTGTGTAAGTGAAGGCTTGCTATGTTGTTGCAGCCAGCTATTTTCTGTTTCCTCATTTGGATTACTCAGTTATTTAGTTTATTATTACTTGGGAAACGTAATGTGAGAAAAAAATGATTATCTGCATTGCATTGTTAAATGTTGTACTTGGACACAATACCTTTTCATCCATCATTTACACTGTGAATCCAATACCAGTTGCCCATGCTGATTATTTCACTTCAAACAGGCCACCTAGTGGCACAAAGCTCCATCAGAAACAGAATCAAAGATGGCCATGCCATGCTTGGCAGTAGCAGAAGTGACATGGAGCAGTGTAGTGGCATGGCCATTGACCTGTGGCTGGCATCTAGACACCACACACATACATACAGAGGCACATTGACTATTACTATGGCAAGTACTGTGTCAAGTACTGCATGTGTTTTTGTTGGCAGTTTATCATGAAATTGCAGGTACCCCGAGAGGCCCTTGAGTTTGCCGGAATGTCGATTAACTTTTGTTCCGGCAAATTCGGGTACTCCATATGTCCTATTTTCAGCAAAGGTCATGCTGAAATTTTCCGTGAATTTTAGCATGACTTTGCTAAAAATAGGACATATGGGGTACTTGCGACTAATGCATGGCCCGGGGTATCTTAGTACTTAGTTAAGTAGGATCAACTGCCCCGCCATTCTTGCTGCATTAAACCATAGGTGGCAATAGAGCCAAGTGATTAGGCCCAACTTAGAATTCTCCTTAGCATCGATAAACCCTAGATGATAAACCCAAATAGGTGGCAATAGAGCCAAGTGATTAGGCCCAACCTAGGGTGCCTCGGCATCGATAAACCCTAAATGATGAAAACTTAACTTGGCTTCTATAGGGTGCCTCGGTGTCGATGAGAACCTAAATGATGTACGCTTAGGCTTTTAGGGTGCCTCGGCGTCGACAAACCCTAAATGATAAAAGCTTAGCTTTTAGGATGCCTCGGTGTCGGCAAACCCTAAATGATGAGACCATGATCTTGTTCCTTGACAACAACCAACTTTTTGACCAAACTTTTTTCCCATTTAGAGCGAAACATGGCCCACAACGATGAGGCTAGCGGTTCGGGCGGTAAGCAATTCTAGGAGCTGTCCCAGGAGTTGGAGTAAGAACCTCACCGCTATGAGGACGCCGCGGAAGACACCGATCATGACTACACAACCCCTAGTGGCGTCGGGGATGACACCACTGATGATGGCGCCGTGGATGCCACCACTGATGATGGCGCCGTGGATGCCACCGCTGATGATGGCGGCGCACGCACAGATGGCAGCCAACCGAAGAGGCAATGGAAGGACCGGCGCCCGAACGTGCTCGGCACCGTCAGGGAGGAATTTACTGAAGTGAACTCCGACGGGCATCCGACGGTGCCCAAACACGTAGTCAAGGGGTACTCGGTTCAGCTCGGGTGCATTCTCCGGAGCACCGCCTCGATCAACACCGAGAACCTAAGGCATAAGGACCGAGGGAATTTGCGCAGCCTCCTCTTCACGAAGCTGCACGAACGATACAAGTTCCCCGCTGAGTTCGCAAACACATGCTTCTCAGGGAATAAAGTGAACGGTGCCGCCCTCACGAGGATGAGCACGGCCCTGTCTACTTGGAAAAGCACGGCCCTGTCTACTTGGAAAAGCACGGTGAAGGCAATGATTGACAAAGTTGATAGTTATGAGAAGATCAAGGCGAAATATCCTTTGATTAGCGAAGATGACTACAAGGAGTTCAAGATCAAGTGCGAGAGCCCCACAACCTCCGAATCAAGTCAGTGGGGGAAAGAAATGCGGCAGTTGAACAAAGGGGTCCACCAACTCGGTCCCGGTGGTTACAAAGTGGCGCAGCCTATATGGGACAAGGAGGACATGGAGCGTGTCGAGCAAGGCCTACCGCCCCGCTTCGAGAAATACCATGACAAGCAGACCAGGAACTTTCTCAGGGCCCGGTACAAGGAGGACCCGGTAACAAAGGAGCTTACCACGGATCCGAAGACCAAGGCGCTTGAGCTTGTTCTAGTAAGGAATACACCCCCGCGTAATTAGCTCCATATGGTTGCATTCTAATTAATCCCCAATATTTCTAAATGGTTCACGTTCCTTCCGCAGGACAAAGAAAGCAGTAGCGCGGGGTCGTCTCAGAGCTCCCCTTTCGACACCCCTTTGAATAGGGAGTTGACCGTAATGAAAAACAAGGATAAGCTCAGTAAGCCAACGTCAGCTGGTCGTGTGGCCGGCAAAGGCTTGTCCACAAAATGGTTGTCATACTATACCGCTGGTGGGCGAAAGGAGAAAAAGACCAGCTCGGAAAGCTAGTCGCGCGAGGTTGAAGCACTCAAGGCGCAAGTGGCGCGGATTACGGAGATGGTCCAAGAGCAAGTGCAACAACAACTGGGATCAACGCTCACCGGCATTATGCCTACCTTGATTCATGGGATAACAATGTGGATTGCGGGTGGCCAACAGGGACCGCCCCTGATTCCCAGCTTCACGGCCAGCAACTCGCACAATGCGCAGGCGGTGCCATTGGTGTCTCCAGCGGCGGCGGTATTGGTGTCTACGGCGGTGGCGCCATTGGTGTCTCCGGCGGCGGCGGTATTGGTGTCTCCGACGCCGGCATAGGAGCTTAATGCACCCGGGTGTACGCCGGCCGGCACCTCGCCAGCAAGCCCCTTCGTCAGTTGCACGCCCGCCGTTGGCGGTGCCTCGACATTAGCCGAGCTCGACGGCATCACGGTAACTAAGCCTCTCGGCCGAGGACTTCATCTCCTTGCCTTTGACTGGGCATCCCTGACGCCCTACATGTTTTCGCAGGGCGCCGCCGATGTTCCTTGCACTCTCCTGCACTTCATGGGCGGCGAGTTGGTCGATGTTGCCAAGGGCAGAATCGTTCAACTGGGCAACCCCGTGTTCCACAGTAATCCGATGCCACCCACAATGTATAGGGTTGAAGTGGTTCGGGTGCTGCCAGGCTGCGACGAGCTGTTACCTCCAATTCGACCCGCTGGGGCCGATGAAGAAGATGAGATGACCCTCAGCGCCTGCGTAAGTTGGCCCCTGCTTTGGCCAAAGTGCCAGATTCGTTTGGGGGCGGGGGACACCACCCCACAGACAAGACCACTAGTCGTGCCGGCGCCAAGCCATGGCAAGAATGCCGCAACGCTACCGGACATGCCAGACATCCCTATGGCACATGATCTGGACATGCATATGGCACAAGATCCGGACGACGACGACAACGGTACATTTACCAACATCGATAAGTACTTTGCCGAACATGGGTACGATGACGAGTTCTGCGGGCCTCCTTCTCAAGAACCAAACCAAGACGACCGCGATCTAGCTGGTACGTCGGAGAAACCCAGCTGCAACAGGCGTCATCTGGCGTTTAGTTCTCAGGAGACGCCTCCAGCTGCCGCCTTTACCGAGCCTCAGATAGCTGAGGTGCGAAATATTATCAGCCCCAACACGCTCAAGAAGGCGGTCTTTGAGCAGAACTCGGTCCCATTACAACAGATCAAGAAGAAGAGCCAGAAACGGCAGACTAAAAAGGGCGCCGGTGCGAGCCAGTCGGCACCGAGTACGATCCGTGCTCAGGACAGGCCACCTTCACCTAAGGATATCTCGAGGAGGGTGCATGTGGTGGGTAGGGCGATGCTATAGACAAATATGCTCAATGCTGCAACCGGTGCTATGCGAAGTCTGCACGACAGTGTTCTTTCTTTGGAGAAGTGGCGTCTAAGAGAGAATGATGTGGCATACCCGGTTTTCGTGGCCAAGGTGCCAGAGGGCAAGGGCTTTGTGGATGGCGATATCGGGGGTACGATCGTCCTGCGGTTTGATGACATCTTTGCTATGTTTAACCTTCATCCGCTGCACTACACCTTCGTTCGGCTGTTTTCGCTGAGTATGGAGATGTGGATCATTAGAGACAAGACCCCGGACATCGTGATCGTCGACCCCTTCTACATGCGTGCCAAGCTCTTGAGCAGCGCTGGGGACCACCAAGTCACGAGTTCACACCTCGAAGACGTCATTCTGGCAAACCCAGATAAGGATAACTTCCTCGTGGCTTTCTTTCCCGAGTAAGTCATCCCTTAACGGCCCCGTAACATATGATTTCTTAGATTTCGATCATTCTTTTTTTTCTAACATTCCGTGTTCTGTGCAGTGACACACATTGCACACTCATCCTCTTAAGCCCGAAATATTCCATGGCCACGTATTTCGACCCGAACTATAACTCCAAGATAGAATACACAAATATCAAGAAAGTTCTTGATGATGTTCTCCCCGGCTATGCCAAATCTGGAGGCACCTTCACCAGGGCAGTTCGTAAGTGCGGCAAGCACGTGTTCGCCCACAATACGACGTTTTGCTACGTCAAGCAGCCGCCTGGCGGTCAGAAGGATGCCTACTACGCCCTCCATCACATGCGGGTGATCGTAAGGGACCATCATCACCTTTTGCTACCAAATAATCTCAAAGATTGGGCCGCGAGCTTGTCGGCAATCCAGGATGCGGACATCAGACAAGAATTCTTTCGCATCCAGACGGAGTTTGCGGACATCATCCATCAAGATGTCCTTCATACCTCGGGGCAGTTCTACCTCAGATATCAACCGTCCAACAGGGAGATAGACGGAACGCTACAAATGCAGGCTGACAATGCCCGCGATTTCATGACCATCACGACAGACGGCGGCTTCATCCAAGCTCCGGTCCCATGAGTCGAGTCGATAGTAGTGATGCTATGTGTAGTTCCGAAGCATTGATTGGCTCATGTTGTAATTAAACTTTAATGAACTTGTATGTCTCTTTGGTTTGGACAGTCGTTCAACTTAGATGTAATCGATGCTATTTATTAGTAGGACCATGAATCGTGCTATTAATGTCATGTCTTGCTTTTCTCTTCCGATCCTTTTGTTGCATACTTATATATTGCTTATGTATGTATTGTCTGTTGTTTGGTTTGTGCATAGAGATGCCGTCGTATGTCGTGTACAAGGGTAAGGTTCCCGGAGTCTACGACGACTGGGAGGAGTGTCGGAGACAGGTTCACCGTTTCAGCGGTAATAGTTACAAAGGGTACACCACTAGGGCAGAGGCGGAATCTAGATACGCCCGCTATCTAGCGGGAGAGAGGAGGGAGCGTTGGAGGAACCGGATGAAGACCAGTTTCATCGTGATGATGCTCATCGTGATGACCGCAGCTCTCTTCTATGTGATGGTAGTTTAGATGATCGATATCGACTTGTAATGTGAAGACAAACTCGATACTCGCGGTCTCGAGACTTGTAATGTTTTATCTTTGTTCGGTCTTTTGAATTCGGAGACTAATATGATGAATTGTATTCGGAGACTAATCTTCTATTTTATTCGATGAATCTGCTGTTGCTGTGTGCTACTGTCTATATTCTGTCAAATAATATATTTTGTAACCTGTGCAAAAATCAGAAAAGTAAAAAAAACCTAATATTCATACTAATGGCGCATCACTACAGAGTGCGCCATTAGTATGCCAAAGTATACTAATGGCGCATCACCAAACAGTGCGCCATTAGTATGCCAAGTATACGAATGGCGCATCCATCCGCAGTGCGCCATTAGTGTGCCAAAGCACATGGTTAAATATGGCCCCTGGGAGGCATACTAATGGCGCATGGTGTTATATACTAATGGCGCACTGGGTGGTGCGCCATTAGTAATAAATACTAGTGGCGTGATACTAATGGCGCACCAGTGATGCGCCATTAGTAGGCAAAACTGGTGCACCATTAGTAGGCCTTTTCCTAGTAGTGCTACCACTTAACATTAACATCTATTAACTAAAAAGGATGGGTGGGGGGCTTACAGAGAGGGGAGAGATGGTGGCGGGGAGGTGCTTGGCGACGGAGGTAGGGGCGGCGAGGGCGGGCTCAGGATCTGGACGCGGCGGTCCTGGCAGGCTCAGGGGCGATGAGGTCGAGGGCGGCGGCGGTGAGGTCGAGGGAGGCGACGGTGAGGTCGAGGGCGGGCCGAGAGGCGGTGGCGGTGAGGCTGGGCGGCCTCGGGCGGCGGCCATGAGGATGAGCGCGGTGTCGACGCCGGGAGGAGACGGTGGTGAAGTGGGGGCGACGGCGAAGTGGGGGAGACGGTGGCGAAGTGGGGCGAGGGATCCATCTGTAGCGCGCTTGTTTTGCACGCGCTACTACTGCCTAGCAGTAGCGTGCTCTTTTAACAAGCGCTACTGCTAAAGTTCTGTGTATAACGTTTTCCCTAGTAGTGTAGTGATCGTATAATCACCGCAAAACTATATATAGTGACCGTAAAGAGCGTATTGTTACATATGTTGACCGCTAGTGTATTTTCTCATTTCAAATTAAGCCATATTAACCGGAAAGGACACAGTATGGACTAGTACTAGTACTGCTTTGATGTGTCCCGTCAAATCGCCGAACGAGGAGAAGCTTGCTTACTACACCTCTCCCTCGCCCATGTGCGCAGTGGTTCGCAGGACGAGGAGAGGGTTTTGACTACAGTGCCCTCTCCCCCGCCCTCGCCCTTGCGGTGGATGTGCAGTAGTTCAATCGGTGTCAGATTGCCAGAAGCATAATGTGTACTGTAGTATCATCATTGTTGGAGCTTCCAAAGAGGTGAAGAGCCAAGTGCAAGGTTCACACGAGTATGAACTGTTGAACCTCCTGAAGAGGCAAAGAGCCAAGCACAAGGTTTTATAGGAGTTGTCGTCCTAGTAGGAGCATACAACAACTATAGCGAACGATGCTACTGTATGATGCCACCACGTCACGTATATCCAAAGTTGTGCCACCCTTATTTTTCTCAAAGAGCGTGTTGGAGCCCGTGCAACAACCGCACAAATTGTACGTACACATAACACATTTACTAGTAATAAATTCTAAAGGAAAAATGCTAGTATGCCAAACAAGTTCATCTCCAATGCATGTGATAAATTTGTGCACGACTAGTCTACATATATTCACAGTGCTACCGTTCACAATTTACCGTACTCCACTTACACGTTATAGATGGGCTACATGTCCTCCAGGTTCCAATCCTAGGTGTTCTTCATGGATGGCATGATCCATAGTGGTGGGCAATAGGAAGCATTGTCAGAGCTTTCTAGTCCGGTTCCACACGATGGAGACTCATTCAAGCCGAAGCGGCATAAATCAGGGATAGCATGTCCCAGCATGTCGTTCATCTGGCGGTGCGCACTGAAGACACAACCATACTTCATGAACAGCATGCCTTCAGTTTCGTGCACGGAAGGTGGCATCTTCTTCACAATGGGGTAGCTGTCCCCAATGAAAAGCGAGTACTCTCCAAGAGTGTTCCTCGTCACCTATGTAGCATCATGGGGGTCGAACTCGGCGCCGTTCATCTGGTACACGCGGCATCTCAGATCTGGACACATGGTGACGTACATAGTCAAGGTCCATGCATAATAATGTTGTGCTCAAATATGGCGGTCAGTAACACTGTGCAGAAAATAGTACTACTCCGGTATAGAGGAAGTAAAATAGCCGGCTTATTATATATAGCCACTGTTGGCTACATGGATGAGATAGTAAGACATGGAAAAAAATGCTGGAAGCTAGTGGGTTCAAGTCTTCAAGGGCCTAGCTAGCTATACACGTCCTCCAAGGTAAAAAGTACTCCTACTAGTACGTAAGTAGAGTACTAGTACAACAATGAAAGAGAAGGCGAGAGGGTTAAAAAATGGAATACCTGGGTAGATGGTGACGGTCCGATCATGGTAGATTGTGTGAGCATGTTGCACATCAGTGGTACCATGGGTAACGACTGCTAAGATAGTTGATCCCAATATGCCAAAGTCAGCTACAAGGTTCCAGGTTAGACTGAATCGCGGATGCAAATGCACATCTAGGATCGGCGATCTTATTTTGATTGCGGGATGACTGGTCCCTGCAAAATAATGGAGTACCGTTAGGGATGCAAATGATGGTTTGTGCATTCCGTTTGTAATCTCCCGTACCGTAGGATGGCAATCAGATGAAACAAGTCCCCTGGCTTGTCACCGCGAAGATGTGGCCTAGATGGCGCACGGCGTCTTCGAACGTGTAGGGGTATAAATCTGCCGCCGCCAACATGCGCCAGCCTCTGCCATTACTGCCTCTTGCATTGATGGCAATCCTTATGTCGAACACCGCGATGAGATAGTAATCGTTGTAGCCGCGTCGCTTTGTTGGCGGGTCCGCAATTGCTATCTTCTTCAATTTCATGTAGGCATCATCATACGTATTCAAGCCCAGCCAGTCCGGAAGGCCAATCCCAATGGTGGAGAAGGGGTCTACCGGAACGGCTGCACTGCTGTGGATGTTGTACAAAATGATGGTGGTATCCAGCCGGAGGTATGCAAGACAATCTTCATTGGCACCGACCCAGACCTATATATAAGACGGTGGGGAGCGGAGAAATTATGAGATGGAAATGTAATAACTAAGCACTACATGATCAAACTCCATTACTGAGCTACTCATCGGACAAAATCGGACTACCTCTCAACGTCGGCAACTCTAGCGGAGTCAATGTGCAACCATGGCCAGGGAGCGGTGGACTGTTCGAAGGATTGTCCCATAGAAGAACCTTCTCCTCGAGGACGCATGGAAGACCAACAAGCATGGCCTTTTCCCAAGCCATTTTAAGCACCGTCTTGAAATAGTTGGTGCAGGAAGCACCGAGTCTTGCGGAGGTGAGGACGTCAGAGCGGCGTGCGATTTCTCCCAGAGGATCGTCGTCCAAGGTCTCCCAGCCCCGACGAGGAGGAGAACTGCCTGGCGAATCCATGGGAGCAGCGACGAACTGCCTTCTCTTCGGTGGGAGGGGAACTGGCGAGGAGGAGATAAGAGCGTAATAACCGCAGGGCCTCGTCCCTTCCAACTGTAGAGTGTAGTAAGCGAAGGGGTGAGGCTATTATTTACTACTAGTACTAGCATTATGGGACGTTATGGGATTGCATTATACTCTAAATAATAGCACTAGTAAGAAATTTTTGGCACTAGCTAGTAGTTTTTGGCGTGGATTAAGAAATTTTGGGTATGTTTTTGCTATTTTTTGAACACGCCAACTAGTGTCAAAAAACGTCTTACATTACGTGACGGAGGAGTACGTACTCGTACTGTAGCAGTACTAGTACTACTTTCTCAACTACTAGTAGTGCGAGGGTACTACTAGTGCTATGTACTGTACTTCTAGCATAGTGCACCAGTTTTGAACTCTTGAATCACAGTGCCAAGGAGCTACAGTTGGAAGTGGAGGGTACTACTGTTCTCTAGAACCATCGCTGTACTATCAATGCAGGGAAACTACACCTGCGTAGTGGCCTAGTGGGTACTCTCGGTGCTCTATTCAGCCGCTCCTCTCTCACACACACTAGCAGCCTATTTATCAGCGACGGTTACTGCGGGGGCAGAACATTTGAGTTATTTGATACAGTGAGACTAGGCTTTTCGCTTCCATATGTGGAGGTGTAATGGATCTCGACCCTGTTTGGATACTCTAACTCAGTTAGAGGTTAGAGTTAGATTCTAACCCTGAACTAACTCTAACCAAAAAGGTGTTTGGATAGCAGGGTTAGATGGAGCGCGGATACGGCGAGGCGCCTTCACGGGCAGTGCGAGAGGGAGGGAGGGACAGTAGAAGAAGCTTCGAGGAAGTGAGGAGGGATATTCCTCGGGGAGAGCGAGAGAAAAATGTGTTTTTAGTGGTCCTGAGAAGAACTAACCGAAATAAGCACCTCTTGGGTGGGTCAGATTTTTTGGATGAGTTAGATGCATCTAACCCAAACTAACCCTCCTGTTTGGATATTTTTGGGTTAGTTGAGTCCAAACTAACTCTAATCCGTGGATTTAAACAGGGCCCTTGTCGAACTTTGTTAGTAGTTCCTTCTTTATGAATGAGATGAAGCAAAGCTTTTGCCTCTGTTCCAAAAAAACACGTCACGAGGAATTTCTTTTATAGTAGAGCCGATAATGGAGTGAAGTCCATGCGCACAATGCCATAAGCTACAGAGTAGTAGTAGAGCACTTTACATATAGAGCCATATTGCATAGTTCCCAATGCCCCACCAGGCTTTTCCGGCTCCTTGGGGTTAATTGGGAGGCGCTAGTTTAAATATGCTACTAGCTGATGAGGAAGCTGCAAGCGAGGTGCGGCTAGGGCGACTACGCGAGCCACGAGATGCTGGGAAGGAAAACCCATTCACGTGGCTAGGCTATCCAGTGCACCCAGATTGTGGTGCCGCATGTCCGTTTGACTTCAAAACTCAAACTACCCGTGTAAAATATTGGCTCGTAGTGAAGTTACTATTTAAAAAAAAGACCGTCGTGCGTTCGGCCAGGATCGAACCCACAACACGAGGTATACACTCCTGCGACCAGTAGTATTACTCGTTGGAGTACAACACAACCTAGAATAGCCTTTTGTCGCTAGCAGTACATTGTTCCTTAGACCGGCCATAGTGGGGGTAACATAAGTGGTAACATGCACTTGGGACTAGCAAACATGCTTATGTGGCACATAATTAAAGAAGAGAGAGAGTGTTATAGTAACATAGGTAGATACCGTATCATGTTAAGTGCTATGCTACTTTGTGTCATGCATGGCAATAAATATGATCATCTATGATACTAGTTTATGATACTATGCACTATGGAGGTAGTATCATACACTAGTATCATACGCATGTTACTAGCATATGATACTCCCCACTATGAGTAGGCTTACAAGAAACCCCTAATAATGCAAGAAACCACTAATAATGCCAAGAAACTACTACCACTTGCATACGTGGCAGACTTAAGATAAGACTACCTTATCAACCATTGTACATGCTCTTACCAACCAGCCCTACCAAGAAACGACTACTCTACAAAGTGCCGTTATAGGCACATTTCAACCCATGGCCCTGTTTGGATACATTTGTTGTCAATCTAACCCTGCCATCCAAACACCACTTTGGTTAGAGTTAGTTCAGGGTTAGAATCTAACCTCTGACTTAGAGTATCCAAACAGGGCCCATGTCGCCCATTAAGTCAACGCCTTCTATTCGACCGGGCGTTATGACTTGTGGGACCTACATGTCATTCTGCACAAAAATCCCCGAGTGACCTCCTACCTCCGGCCCGTCCACCTAGTCATCCTCGGCCACGGGACACAGCTACCGCCGCTGGAAGAAGGCGAGGTCAAAACCGCCGGCGGTGCGGAGCCCATATTGCGGCAGCCCGGATGCCAGCTCCGTCCGGCGCTCGCGGCCGCTAGCTAGCCAAGATAGCTCCGTCCAATTGGTTGTCTGCAAGGTTTGCTAGCTAGATTGGCACGGCGGCTTGCTCGCGCGCACCGCGCTAAGGCCAGCCATCTGGCTCGAGCGAAGGCCAGCCCGGCGGCTTGCTCGCTCGTGAGTCACGCTCGGACCAGCCTGCCAACCCATGTGGAGGCCAGCGCGGCATCCGGCCCATCCGGCAGAGCGGCGGCCAACTCGCTCATCACCGGTGCCACCGACGAACACGCATCAGTACTATTTGAAATAATGTTCAGGAAAAATAATGATTTGAGGGGGAATAACATGATAGAAGGTCATATGTGGGTCCCTCGTGTCAACGGTCAAACAAAATGTGTTGGTTGAAGCTGCCTCGTCAGCAGGGACGTGTGGGCCAACCCTGTCATAAATGGGTTTAAACTAACTTAATCGATAGGTAGTAGTTTTTGGCATGGATTAAGAAATTTTGGGTATGTTTTTGCTATTTTTTGTACAATAGATTCTTCCTAGGGCTGGTTGATAGTGGTAGTTTCTTGTTAAATACTCTACATATTGTAAGTAGGTGTGAAAGTAAGCTTTGGAACCCAATAAGAAAGGCTAGTTACATAGTGCATATGTGTACATGATTGAAAGTAAATATCAACCATGGGTGACTAATATCTTGATGGAAAACTCGAAACTATGGAATACTAGGGAAAAATTGCATGGTTGGAAATACTAGCAATGTTCATGTGCGTTGCAATGAATCATAATTAGAATAATACTTATTCACAAACTTGATACAAAACACTCTAATTTTGATATACATATATCACTAGAGCTATATTATGTTTCAATTAGAATATATTCCTTGGGCTATTTTAGTGAGGTCAGGGAGGGATGTGGTCGGTTTTAAGATACTAATTATGGGTTTTTCTGCAAATTGGTAGACAAGTGGGATATTTGTGAGAAAAGGCAACAACTTACCTCACAGTCGTTAGATGTAGATCTAATGGTCACAGACGACGGATGGCAGACACACCATCATCACCAACTTAGTCTTCTGTAGGAGTACTTTCATGATCCGTGCATTAGACGGAACATCAAGCTGCATTTTTTTTTATAAAAACACTCGTTGTGATTGACCAATGCGGGAGTAATCTCATGTGTAAAAACTAATGATATCTCGAGAAATAGGAGATATGGTGAAGAGGAGTGGGGCGTGGTGGTGATTGGTGGTCAGACTGAGCGGTGGCATGGGGATTGATGACGCCGGCAGCGGCCACAAGGCCAGTTTGTTCCAGAGGCTTCCTTTCTTAATTGCTCAACAATGAGGTTGTTGGAGATAAGGATGAACGCGGGAAGGCCTTGTCTGCAAATGTGGAGAGGGGTGCAGGTATCTTTTAGTTTAATTTTCATCAGTCAGATATAGATCGGACAGTCTATATTGCAAGATGGCACGCGTACCATCATCACCAACTTGGTTTTTTATAAGATAAGAAATATAAGTATGGAGATACAAACGTATTATTGATACTTGTTTCCGTAAACTAGCATCTACATTCTATTCAATGCCTCAACATGTGAGGCCTTAGTACAATGACTTCTCGACTGTGTAAAACAAAGGTTTTCCTGTTGCCGATAAGGAGGGGGTGACGGCGGCACGCTTTTTGGCTTGCTCTAGTCCTAGTAGTCATACTAGGTGGTCTAAGCACGTGCGTGTTCGTCCTACTGCCACGATTGTTGATGAATAGACGGTAAGTTATTCTCGGGGAAACCCTTGTTGAGCGTGTTTGCGAGAGAGAGAGAGAGAGAGTCTGCGTGTGTGATATGTCTAGAGACTAAGGCAATGATAACATATTCTTTGTGTCTATGTGTGTGGAGGATAGAGAGAGACATGTACATGGGGCTTTGTGTTGTGTGACGTGGAGACACATATACATAATTAGAGAGTGAGTGTGCGAGATACACATGCGGACATGGGGAGAGATGAGGATCCAGATTAATGGGTGTTTGCGCGTGTCTGTGTGTGTTTGTGCGCATGTTTGTGTGTGAGGGAGAGTGTGTATGTGGAGTAGAGAGACCACTAATGATGTAAACCTAGTATAAGGGAAGGGGGAATTGTGTGACATGTGTAGTACCGGGATAGCATGGGTGCGGGCGGGGGGAGCAGACTATTTGGAAGAGACATCGATTGTGTGTGGGAGAGGGGTGTGAGAGCGAGCGAGCGAGCGAGAGAGAGAGAGAGATAGAGAGAGGAAGAGAGGGGGCGAGAGAGGGGTCGTTTGTGTCCATAAATAGCATATAGATAGGGAGACAATGTTGATGTTGTTTCAAATTGGCCTATGTACAGAGACACAAGGGAAGCGAGTCATCGTGTGTGTGATAGGGACTTCATGAGAGATCTAGAATAGATGGTGTAGAGAACAATGTGCGAGATCGAGAACGATGATACATTAGGGAGCTATGGAAAGAGTCATGACATATATGTATACAGGGAGGAGCTGGGGCGGGTCCGCATGTGGGAGAGATAGAAAGATGAGAGTGGTGCACAAGGAGAGAAAGTGTGTTTGTTTTGGAGTGGGGGTGGTGTGAGGTGAGTGTGCGAGAACCACATAACTAGGGATATAGACGTTTGGGGGCGACCTTTTGTCTGTATGGGAAAGATACACTCTACATAGTGCGTGTGCTTGGGAAAGAGAGATGCCGGGAGACCTAGCTAGAGAGTGGGGGAAGAGATGTGTGCATGCCCAAGAGATAAAGTGATAGAGACCTATATTAGGGTCCAGACTTTAGAAGAGAGAGGGGTGTTAATGTGCTCGTGTGTTGGTGCTTGGGGGAGAGAACGACTTCTCTGTGTGTGTGTGTGGGGGGGGGGACGAGGGGGGGGGGGTTGCTTCAGATAAAGAGTGACGTGACTATATTTGAGGGACTTTAGCGTAATTGAGATATACATGATCAGTAGTGTGTGCACTCAAGGTTGATCAATTTGTTTCACAGTTTGGACTATGAGGTAACGATACTTTTGAACATGCGTGATATACTTTGATGTACCAGAATTACAAACCTAAGATTGGAATTTTGGAATTCGACTCCATCATTAGCTTTTGTAATTCATTTAAACGGAGGTATATTTTTAAGCCGGGATTTCATGATTTCAAATTCATATATCAAACCTAGAGATATACACATACGGCCATGTTCAAACTTTTTAATCATCCACTTTATTCATACACATACACATTTTTGCTTTTGTCATCATATTTAGGATAAACACATTTCGAATTTCATTTGAATTGGACCATATGATGGTATTTGCTTGTAGTAGCACAATGATCCATATTTGAATAGAATGGACAATCTAAGTTTCGAGTTGGAGACATTGATTTTCAAAACTTGCACTTTTTTTGCGTGCAAAACAAACAAATTCTCCGCCATGATATCATAGTCGGCCATACAAGAGTAGAATATAATTTTAGGCGCCAAAAGCTTTCAAACTTCCCGCTCACATCGAAATATAATTCCATGGACGTGCTCGAAAGTTTAGCCCTGTGATATTCCTGTTTTACCCCTGCCACATTAACGGAAAAGGGCTGCTTTGGTAACTCCATTGTTTTCCCCTCTTTGCCCCCAACATTCTTCCCCAGAGCCCCTCCCCTTCCCCTCCCCGACCCGCCCCCAACCACGGCAAGCCGCCGAATCTAGTACTCCGCCACATCGATGGACCCCACACCCCGACGGATCTACCTTTCGCACCTTGGAACCCCCAACTGTCAACTCACCACTTCACCGGAGCTGCTTCAGCGACTGGCTTGTACACCGCTCCAAATCTCCTTGGCCGCCATCATGGTCCACCGCACCAGACCTGCTTAACCGGCGCCCTCGTCCACCATAGTGTAGGCCCTTCACTAACTCCCTCGTCCATCCCTTCGCTCGCCCTTCATACAAGCCCTCGTCCCCTGCAACAGATCCGCCTCACCGAAAGCACTGTACAACGCGCCCGCCGAAGCCTTCGTCCACTGCATCGGACCCGCTCCACGGACGCCATATTCACCTCCATCGGCCCTGCTTTACCAACGCCGCAGCCTCATAAGATTATTTCGATCTGTACTCCTTCCATTTTTCTCTTTATCGTGCAACTGTTCACTTACCAAATATGAGCTTTCTTGTATGTCGACAGGCGCCGCACCGTAGCACCGGAGAGGCTTTGGCGACGGCGACAGCCGGCCCAAACTCAACCGCAACACGAGCACCATCGACGATCCTTAGCTATCAAGTATGCCAACGATACCCATACGCCGCTGAGAATCAGGTACTATTATCCAATGACCGACGCCTACGTTCACTTTCTTAGCATAAACACCGCACCTTTGAATTTCTTTAGGGCATCATTCAGTTTTTCATGAGACGCGTTATTCCGCTTGCACCTGTAGGGCCATACTTCTGGCAGTGAACATGTTACATGTGCTAAATTACGTACCAGTGAACATATAATTAATATGCTTTAGTTTTGTCCTAAGTATTACTGTACTTCCTACATATCACTGCCTACTATTTTACTTCTTGCATGCTATATTTATGATAATGGTGTTGTTCTGATGCCACGTGTTGGTTCCATCAGACTGCTTCATGTTCTCTATGCTTAATTACACATCAGCAAACTAGCATGTGGTTCCGCTGGTTTTTGTTCGTTTTACCCTACATTTTCTGATGCTAGCTATTACATCACTGCTATGAGCCTCTGTTCATTACTTTTTTGTGTGTTCTTGATCTTCCCAAGTTGCATGACTAATTTTATGCTTCTATTAATTATGGAGCTGCCAACCCCATCAAGCAAAATATTTGTTCTTTTGAGGCTGGCACCTCGAACAAGCATAAAAATAGAGGGAAGCCGATATATTGTCGTGTATGCACACACCCTTCTTTCATTAGTTTAGATGAACCATCGATGATCAATTCGAACCAGTGCATGCGATTAAAATTAATTTTACCTAAATAGAGGGTGCAGAATAAACTACAACAAGTAGATTTGCAACCACGGGATGCTGACGATATCTTCAAAGAACATTGCAACAGCAGCATGGCTTCACAGCAACATATGGTAAGCCAGTGTGTTTTAGTACATGTGAAATGTAATGCATGTGGGCTGCTTTCTTGGCTTGTGCCCTCAACCTATAATCCTATAGAATAACAAATAGTTCAGTTGTCTGCTTTGCTGTATTGCTTGATTCGAATGCTTGTTTGTTACTTGTTATGCTATACCTGAGTTGGCCAATATGTCAGCAGTGCCTGTTGTACTATCATAAAGAAATGCATGGCTAGTTCATTTGAGTCCTTAAATTTTCCTCTGAACTTCATCACAAGACTGTCTTCGTAGTTTATATGAGGCCACACTATTAAGTGCTTTGTCAGATTATTTCAACTGCTTAGATGCCTTGGCAACTTAAATATAGCGGTGGTACACTCCCTTTCAACTAGGGATGTCAACTGGGTCCCGTTTAATCCCGATTAAAGTCCACTAGTGGTATGATAGTTCAAAAGAGTTTTTGTTTTTTTGAGGAAAATGAACCAGGGAGCTAGCAAAAACTAACTAGATGGGACTGGCGGATGTCGTTTATTTGCCACTTACATCCCTAGTTTCATCTTACCATTTTAATTTCTTTTCGGCTGATGCTACTTCGAACCATTTAAATATAGCTTGCCATGCTCAGCAATAATTCGTATGTCGTTTACCATGTAAGCTTACTGCCTGGATCATGCGATAACTATCTCTTACTTATGTCCAGCGGAAACCTTTCAGGATGCCGTTCACACTAGGACACAATGTACAACCCCAGAATCTATTTGTGGAAGCAGTGCGCCATCCATGTTACCAGATGGTAGCAATTCAGAGGCAACACCGCCGGAGAGCAGTCTGAGCACAAATATTATAGTTCTTGAGGCTCTACTAGAGGCAGAAAGAGATGGTGTGGCTGCCATGAATGAGGTAATCTCGATCTTGAAGCTGGAAATTATGCAATTAGCTGCACGCACTATGCAAGCAACCCAAGAATTGGAGGAAGTAAGAATGTTGCATTTGAAGACGGAGGAGGTCCTGCTGCTAATAGTGCTAGATACATCCATTTGAGCAACAAATAATAACGGACGGTGGTGGTATTACTGTACATGCATCGCGAGATAGTTGATTGTCTAGCATTACTCTGCATCTTATCTGCCCTGCCCTCCACTTTCTCCAAATTATCATATCTACATTTACTCTTACCAGAATGTTGAATAAAGCCAATGCCACTGCACACGTTGATGTCTGCATTCCTCTTGTTAGTACCTTTTGCCTTGTAACACTATACTTAATTAATTGCTATTTGATTATGTATCGTTAGTTTGCACCCGAGCTTCATTATCCTCTATTTCTTCCAATATTATTTGATCTATATTTACTCTTTGCAAAATGTAGAATAATGGCAACGCTTATAAAGAATTTTCTTTGGGGAATTTATTGAATTATCTTTCCATCAACATGGAGAAGGGCTTTGTCCAGCCCCTGTTAACATGTAATGTAAGTTCATCCTTCTCAAGCCTTCAAACTTTGTTCTAGTATAGATTTGGATATGCATCATTTCCTCCACTGCTGTTTACATCTGATTGGATGTTTGCAACAACTACCCATTTTAAATTGTAGTTGTAAAAACTTGTTCCTTATGCAGAACCGATCCATTTATTTGCTTATATAATTGTGAAACCTGTTACGTGTCTCCTTGTTTCTCTTTCAGAGGCGTATCTCTTATGCCAGGCAGAACTTTAGGAAAGATAGTGAGCCAAACCATCTTGAGTACAACGAGATGACCTCAAGGTCCTGTCTTGATGAAGACAGTGAGTTGAAGCTACTCACCAGCAGGTGTGAGACAACCTCTGTGCATTCGTTGCCTCAATCATTTCAACTTCTTCAGTCTGAACTTAAAGCGGAAAGGCTTTCTTCAGCTCAGCTCTGACTTGAAGTCAAAGATGTAATAAAGATGTCAGGGGACTACCTTGCACACTATGGTGCCATACAACTAGGGATGAAGCATCTATCGTTGACACAACTGAGGTCTCATCAGCTTGTTCGGCTGCTTACAGGGCCCGAGCTTGCCAGGTCTATTGCCTTCTGAAGTGCTCTCAGTTTTGTATATTCTTTTGTCGGCGCGTTTATATGCACTAGTGGCAACCTTTGATGCCCAGTGTATGTAATCCACAGTCATGTTACACTTTATTATCACCGGGTAGCGAACTTTGATTCCTAATATGCCATAATTTCTTTGTTGTATAGTCTAGGTTTATTCTTTGGTCGGTATGCTATAATTTAGTCCGGAAGGTTCAGTGGATCTCAGTGTTGTCGGTCTTTAGGCCGGCTCATTACTCAAATGGTCCAAAACGTGGGCCTATAATCATCTTGGGCCATTAGCAGGTCTAAACCTATAGTAGTTTCCCGCCTTTAATAGGCCATGGGCTACATATTTACTATAGTGACACTGGGCTTCCTACAGGCTGTAGAAACAATGGGCCTTCTACGGTTCGTAGAAACAATGGGCCTTCTACGGGCCGTAGAAACAATGGGCCTTCTACGGGCCGTATCATCAATGGGCCTTAGACGGGCCGTATGATCGATTGGCCAAACATGGGCCAAAAACAGACCACATGATGGCTGTAAACGGGCTAGAGTTGGAATTGTCCGTTCATGGGCCGACCATAACGGGCCGTCATTAATATGCCGTATTTGATGACGCTATGAAAACGGCCCAAAGTATTAACGGGCCACAAACGGACCAACTGTAACCATGGGCTGAATTTGGCCCACAAGCAGAAAATGGCAGTAACGGGCTGTAAATAACCAAATGCTAGAAATGAGCCCAAGAATAAATGGGCCCTGAGAAGGCCGAAAGATAACATGGGCTGCAAACGGCCCAATGGATTAATGGGCCGTTAATGGGTATAAAGTGATACACTGTTCATTACGGGCCAGTTTCACCACGGACCGTTAATAGGCCAAGAGTTACAAAGGGCCTCAAGACGTCATGGGCCATACATGGCCCAGAACATAAAATGGGCTGGAATCATATTGGATGGCCCATATGATGCTACTGGGCCTAATTCAGATAGGTCGTAACGGGCCCTCGGTTAGCGGGCTATAAATGGGCTATATGCGAACATGTCGTTAACAGGCTTTCCGTGGGCCGGCCCGCCACCTTTTGACCAAGTCAAACGGGCTGGCCTTTTCACAGGAATGGGCCTCTATTGGGCTGTTCCACGTGTCGACGTATTATAGGTGCCTTCTGTCCAGTGAGTGGATGACATTTGTCCCAACGGTGAGCCGACATGTGTTTCCTCTAGTCAATGATGATTTTACACGTGGAAAATCCCCATTGGTCGGGGCTGTTAGTGGGTTATCGGATCCAAAACCGGACCCGATAGCTTAACGGCATTCCGTTATGGTGGATGCCACGTGTCGGTCACCCTTGATGAAAGCACTTCTCTGACGCATGATTTATCATCATGGAAGTGGACACTTTCGTGATGATAATTTTGGTAATGTCATGGAACACTTCTACGACAACACAGGTATGACTATCTTGATTCTGTCATAAAATTGTCATGGATGTACATGCATGACAAAAATGCAACCTATTGTGACAAACACGTATCATCACGGAAGTGTATTTTTTTGTAGTTTAAGGGTTAGGCATAACTGGGAGAGCCGGTTTACGACGACTCCCTCGTGATGATAATGAGACCTAGCCACAAACAACATGTAGGCTTGTTATCGGATGATGTTTCCCGGGGCCGAAGCTGTCTAAATCCTTGTCTTGTGTTGCGTCTCTCGATTCCGCTCAACCCCTCTCAAGCTACCACATAGATGTGTTCGCCTCACGGCTAAGTCCTCACACTAGGACATCTGCCGTGACAATTCCATGACACAAGGTGTTATTCTGTTCTTATGAACTTAATACTCTAGATGCATCATGGATAGCGGTCGATGTGTGGAGTAATAGTAGTAGATGCAGGCAGGAGTCAGTCTACTTTTCATGGACGTGATGCCTATATACATGATCATGCCTAGATATTCTCATAATTATTCGCTTTTCTATCAATTGCTCGACAGTAATTCGTTCACCCACCGTAATACTTATGCTATCTTGAGAGAAGCCACTAGTGAAACCTATGGCCCCCGGGTCTATCTTCCATCATATAAGTTTCCAATATATTTTACTTTGCAATCTTTACTTTCAATCTATATCATAAAAATACCAAAAATATTTATCTTATCATTATTATTTCTATCAGATCTCACTCTTGTAAGTGACCGTGAAGGGATTGACAACCCCTTCATCGCGTTGGTTGCGAGGTTCTTATTTGTTTGTGTAGGTACGAGGGGCTTGCGTGTGGCCTCCTACTGGATTGATAATTTGGTTCTCAAAAACCGAGGGAAATACTTACACTACTTTGCTGCATCACCCTTTCCTCTTCAAGGGAAAACCAACGCACTGCTAAGGAGGTAGCAGTTCACTTCCTCATACATGCTCCAGAGCTTCGTTAGGCACATCTTCAAAGACTCTAGCAACTCTTGATCAACCCACTCCAAGTAAGAAAACTTCCGTTCATCCTATAATATTTAAAACTAGATCTGTAATAATTGTAGGGGAAATGGGTTTATAGCAACATAGAAAATCACCAATGCTTATTTTGAAAAATTGAAGAAACATATTAATTATGATACATCTTGTCAAAAAGATCAATGTGCAAATGAAATAAATGGTACTGAGACACGAACCAAATTCTGGAATATTAGAAGCTATAATTAACTACAACAATGCTACAAGTTCTTACTCATGTACAATAAATAACAAATTGAACATTTTATGAGCAAGGTAAATATAACTGCAACAACATAGCGACAATGTTTGGATGACAACAAATTGATACTAACAGGTGTGTGCATGCACATATTTAGTAACATAGAACTAATAGCACTAAGGCCGTCCACTATGTATGCCAAAACTGGTGTAAAGACAATTGTTGCTAAATCTCGCACGGGTGCCCTGAACTTGCGAGCCGATGCAGCAGAAAAAATCAGGGACCCGGACTCCGGAGCACGTAGTTGCTCCGATGCCCAGTTCCTCTGTGCCATAAAGATTTAGTATTTTACTGCTTGGCTACTCGGATGTGTGGACCAAAGTCGGCTGCATAAACTGCTGAAGCGGTGCTAAATAATTTTCTAATGGCACCGCTGATGAGATGACAACAATTTAAGATACTAGGTACAAACTGTGACACTGTCTTAGGATGCTTTTGGTTGAAGGTGTGGTATGAATGGGTTGGGACCGCGACAATGTCTGATCACATCTAACAAATGATTTGTAACAATGGAAGAGGGTCTAACCTTCTCTGCACATGCCAGAAACTTCCTCCCAATGTCCATAGAATCAAACGCAAGTAGCTTCACGCATGGAGATTGATGGTGACAACAAGCAGATATATCTTCAGCCACCCTGCTCCATTCATTGCAACGGATGGTCTTAGGGAGCTACAAGAGGAAGAAACGACTCAAATCGACCTCCGGGTAAAAATCCTTCATTCCAAGTCATAGCCCGAGAGAGAGAAGAGAGGCATACCCGGGTGGTGAAGGAGTAGTCGCCGGAGGAGGAACCGTTGGAGATGTCTTTGAAGAAGACCATGACGACCCCGACGGTAGGATGCGAGACTACGAGAGCAAGGAAACGGCTATAGCTTACCAAGGAAGGAAGGAAGGAGGAAACAGGGGAAATGTGACTTGTGGTGAGGGAGAAAAGGGGTGGGGAAGGGGGGAAAGGGGGGCGGGGGTAGATATTTTGGTGGTAGGCCAAAATCTGGGAAATGTGGAGGGAAACTCTGCGCTCGGTGCTACCGGACCATTCACTTTGAACGATTGTGTGCATCGCAAATGATTCTTCTGCTTTACGCGCATGGGATGGGTTTGATAATTCAAATTTTGGTGGAAATTTCCCCGGGTGCGTCATTGCATAATTTAACATCGCCTGCTAATTTGGGTTGACAAAAGAGCGTACAGCAGACAGACCACAGTTACTGAATTAAGCAATTTTAGTAATTACACAGAGCCAGTTGACCTAAACATTGCTCTAACAAAAGACCAGCATTAAAAAGAAAGCCCAAGTACGCATAATTAAAAATCCGCCGCCACGCCGGCCTATGCATCGCCAGTGTGAGATGAGACGTCGATGACTTGTCCTGGCGACATATCATCGTTGGTGGACTCCACGTCCCCCTGCTGAAGTCGACCGCATCCTCGTCCTCGGCGCCGCCCTCAAGGTTGTAGTACTCATCGTAGTGGTTGTGCCAGAGCTCGCATTGGTACTCTACCACCGATTCCTCGACGGATAGACTCTTCTCTACCTCAACCTCGGCAACGCGCAACTCCTCCTCCCGGCGCTCCTCGATCTCCGCCGCCTCCTACATCTCCAGCTCCCGCTCGGTGACCTCATTAGGAAGCAGGTGCTCCATGGCCACCGCTGCCTTTTCAGACATGGGTTGCATGCTGGAGTCCGAGGTGGCCTGGAATATCTTAGCGTGTGCATCCTCGATCTTGGCATGGATGGCCTCGACCCGGGCGAGGGCGACATCAGCGGCACGGACGGCAGCTCGAGCCCTCTCGACGTTTGTAGTCGCCGTCACAGCAGTAGCTGCAGCTGTCTCGGCTGCTGCAGCTACCCTGTCGGCTGCCGCAGACGCCCTCTCGGCGGAAGCGACCGCGCTCAATGTGGATGCGGCAGCACTCTCGGCGTAGGCGGCCACACTCTCGGTGCAGGCGGCGGCGCTGGGGGGACGCGGCCATCGTACGGGCCTTCATGAAGCGTTTCCACAACGTCATCTTTGCAAGAAGGGGGTACGGGAATGGGGATTGAGATTTGTGGATTCGGGGGTTGCCGGCACTAGACCAGACGAGCCAGTGAAGCTTAAGGAGGGAGACTTAAATAGACCCAGATATTTTCATCGCAAACGGTTCCTAGAAAACAACTGTGTGATGTTGTAGATATTTTTTATTAGCTGTGAAAGACGAATTTGGAATAAAGTGCCAACGGATGGTTTTTTAAATGAACGAGAAATTTTGTAGTACTAATACAACTGTCATGTCAAATTTTGGAAAATTTCAGGGGTCATTTGACCTTCTAAGACATCTAAGTGATTTTCTAGCCATTTAGTGACCGTAATTGAAATTTTAACTACATGTACATGAAACAGCTAACCATAACGGTTTGAAAACTCATATTTCGTGTACTTGTGTGTGATTTAATTCCATGTGCAGTAAATTGGAAGGAATTTTCAAACATATTGGTCTAACGGCTATGACATAATTAAGCATGGAGTGACATGGCATTTCAATTCCAAAAAATAAAATAAAAATCAGAAACACATGAAACCTTGGTTGATGTAATGTCATGCCACCAAGATGATGTGGTAAAAAAATTGGCATGTTTGATGAATGTTTGGACAGACACCCCTCACAAACCGGAGCAACTCGCTAGAAGGTTCGTGGTTCCGAGAGGGAACAATGCATGTTTGATGACGAACGGGAGATAGCTTCCTCTTAGGGCCTTCAATTTTTTTCCTACATTTAACATGCACTAATACAACTGTCATGTGAAAATTTGGTAAATTTCACGGGTGATTTGACCTTTTAAAGATATTTAAGTGATTTTCTAACCATTTAATGACCGTAATTCAAATTTGAACTACATCTACATGCAACGCCTAACCATAACGGTTTTAAAAAAATATTTTAGTATACTTGTGTGCGAGTTAATTCCATGTGCAGTAAATAAGAAGGAATTTTCAAACATATTGGTGTCAAGGCATGGGCACATGCATGGAGTGCATGCCATGGCATTTTAGTTCCAAAAAATTAAAAAATCATCAAAAAAAAATGAAACCTTGCTTGATTTAATGTCATGCCACCAAGATGATGTGGTAAACAAATTGGCATGTTTGAAGAAATTTTGGACACACACCCCTCACAAACCGGAGCAACTCGCTAAAAGGTTCCTCTTACGGCCTTGAAATTTTTTCTACGTCTAACGTGCACTACTACAACTGTAATGTGAAATTTTGGAAAATTCTAGGGGTCATTTAACCTTTCAAAGACATTTAAGTGATTTTCTAACCATTTAATGACCGTAATTCAAATTTGAATTACCTCTACATGCAACGCCTAACCAAAACGGTTTGAAAAATCATATCAGTGTACTTGTGTGCGAGTTAATTCCATGTGCAGTAAATTGGAAGGAATTTTCAAACATATTAGTCTCACGACATGGACACATGCATACGTATGCATGGAGTGACATGTCATTTTAATTCAAAAAATAGAAAATGATCAGAAACACATGAAACCTTGGTTGATGTAATGTCATCCCACCAAGATGATGGTAAAGAAACTAGCATGTTTGACGAAAGTTTGGACACACGCCCCTCACAAACCGCAACAACTCGCTAGAAGGTTTGTGGTTCCGAGAGGGAACTATGCATGTTTGATGACGAATGGGAGATAGCTTCCTCTTACGGCCTTCAATTTTTTCCTACGTTTAACGTGCAACTGTCATGTGAAAATTTGGTAAATTTCAGGGGTCATTTGACCTTCCAAAGACATTTAAGTGATTTTCTAACCATTTAATGACCGTAATTCAAATTTGAACTATATCTACATGCAACGCCTAACCAAAACGGTTTGAAAAATCATATTTTTGTGTCCTTGTGTGCGAGTTAAGTCCATGTGTAGTGAATTCGAAGGAATTTTCAAACATATTGGTGTCAAGGCATGGGCACATGCATGGAGTGCATGCCATGGCATTTTAATTCCAAAAAAATTAAATAATGATCAGAAAAACATGAAACCTTGCTTGATTTAATGTCATGCTACCAAGATGATGTGCTAAAAAAGTTGGCATGTTTGACAAAACTTTAGACACACACCCCTCACAAACCGGAGCAACTCACTAGAAGGTTCGTGGTTCCGAGAGGGAACAATGCATGTTTGCTGACGGACGGGAGATAGCTTCCTCTTACGGTGTTTGTTGGGGATATAACTATTAGGTATGACCCGCCCAGGAGGCGCCGTGTCATCCCTATGACGATTCATCACAATGAAGCCGAAGATCATATGGCGCTCCATAGATAGGCTTGGTAGAGGGCCCAGACCCGAAGGCGGCTTAATGCCCATAGATATAGACCGCCATGTATGTAAAACTTGTACTGTAAGGCATGTAAGAAAGGTCACCGAGCCGAATACATTGTATAAGCTGGCCGGGACTCTGTAGCCTGCAGGGCGTCAACCCGTGTATATAAGGGGACGACCTAGCGGCGGCTTACGACAAGAAACAACAGATCGAGAGCCAGGTCAAGAATATTTGCTCCCTGCTCATCGAAACCCTAGCTATACCATCTACAAATTGGACTAGGCTTTTACCTTCATCATAAGGGGCCGAACCAGTATAAACTCCTCGTGTCCTTTGTCCTGATTAACCCCTTTAAGCTAACCTCATCGCGATGGCTCCATGACTAAGTCCTCACACTAGGACATCTGCCGTGACAACTCCATGACAATTTTTTCCTACGTTTAACGTTCACTAATACAACTGTCATGTGAAAATTTGGAAATTTTCAGGGGTCATTTGACCTTTTAAAGACATTTAGGTAATTTTCTAACCATTTAATTACCGAATTTCAAATTTGAACTACATCTACATGCAACGCCTAACCAAAACGGTTTGAAAAATCATATTTTTGTGTACTTGTGTGCGTGTTAAAAAATCATCTAATGATGTAAATATCTGGTGTTCAAAATAGAAAATGTAAAGATCTGGCAAGACAACTGGGCCCCAGACGATTGGCACTCTATCTCGTGGCTCGAGGTTTGGTAGGTGAATGGCGGGGATCATTAATCAGACACGGTTCTGCATTGGAAACCGCCAGCTATTATGTTCACACACGGATTTTGGCTATTATGTTCACACATGGATTTTGCTGCGGGAATCGTGTGTAATTCAAACTATAGTACTCATAAATTCCGGCGACCGGCGTGTGTACTGTCCCCGTCGATCTATATTCCGGCCGCCAATAAATACTACCTTGCTCACATCGTCCCACCTGCATTCTCATCTACATCCTCCCCTCGCTCGCCCTTTCTCTCTCTCTCTCTCTCTCTCAAATCTCTGCCATGGCGCCGCAAGTCTACCCATGCGCCGACGAGGAGTCACCGCCCCCCGAGGATGCTCACTCGATTAGCAGCGACGAGGACGCCTGCGCGCCACCTGACGAGGTTGCGCCGAACCCCCCAACTTTGGATTGGTTTTGGGCCAGTACAATCTTTGTCTATGGAAGTCACTGCCGCCGACTGAGAAAGCCAGGTACCAGGCGGCCTGTGAAGCCCGTGATGCCGCCTGGAAAAAGGAGGCAGCGGAGCTTTGGGGGCGGGCGTGTCGTCGTGCCGAGGAGGTGTATGAAGGCGCGTACTTCGTGAGGAAGGTCATAGGCGCTGGGCGCCTTGTTGCTGCATGGAGGTGGGCCGATAAGCTCTAGCATGCCACCGACGAGGAGCTCCAGTGGACGACGAATGAAATGGCAAGATCGGCCGCACGCGTCCGCCAGCAAGAGGCAGGTCAGTATGTCAAGCGCTGCGAGGCGGAGGAGTAGGAGTACTGCCTCGCACTGGGAAGACGCCGCGCACCAGGGAGCTGCTGGCGAGGGGCTGCCGAAATACTGGCCCTAGGAGGGATTATTAGTTTTAGTATTGATCATTTTCAATTTTATGCATTGTACCTAGTAGTTAAGTATCATTACAGATATGTGATGATATTATATATATTCTATGATGATCTAATGAACAATTAATATATATATATATATTATGAATTCCATTTTCTATCTGTTTTTGTATACTAATTTGAATCGAGATGTTATCATCCACATATACAGAATGGAAAGCGTATATACACACATTGAAACAGAACATATAAGAATGGAAAACAGAGTACACACGTTGAAACAGAGCAATACTATGATTGCTGTGAATACATAGCTATCCACGTCGAAACGACTTTCCAAAATAAAACGTGTCCATGAGACCATGACCAGCAGCCCTTGGGTAGGGTAGCTATTGGCTCTGCCTGAACTCGTGCAGGCATTCGTCCAAGCGGTCGACATGCTCACGGTACATCTGGAGCACGATCTCGAGCTCCAAGTTGGCTATTTCATTGTAGATCACCAGCTCGAGGATGCGACGACCATGTTCCTCTACTGCGCCCAGGTGGACACCTGGGCCAAGGAGGCGGTCGAGCCTACGGACCGACGTGTTGGCATCCAGCAGGCTACAAGGCGAACGGCGGCACCCATGCGAAACGGCGCGGGGGGCGTCCGGTGCAAGTACGGCACCGTCGGCCTCTGGTGCAAGTACAGCGCCGAGGGCCTCTACCCACTCCTGGCGAGGAATGGGGGTACTGACGGGACGTGTACCCAACGACGACACCATGTCGACAGCAGGCAAGCACCGATGGATCCGCTATTGCTGTGTGGCACCTCTTGCTCTGTGGCGCTCCAATGGTCTCACCGTGCGGCGAGCCGTAGCCTATCGGCGCAGACGCTCCTAGCTTGCTCTCCGGCGCGCCATCGATCATGTTGTGCGGCGAGCTACAGCCTGTCGGTGCTGCCATGCCTATCTTGATCCGCGGCGCTCAAGCGCCATTCGCCAAAGGTCTGCTCCACCCTGGCGATGACGCGCACCACGACGTCGTCCATCGCGTTGCCGGGGAGCGCCTCGGCCTCGATGGGCCGTGGCTTCTGCTCGTTTTCCTTGTTGATGAGGTTGATGGCAGAGGTGACGCTTTGGTGGATTGGCATGCTTGGAAAAGGCCATGGCCTCCGTGCGTCGCGCGCCCCCTATGCGCAATATAGCAGGGTGGCGGGAAACATGTGAGGAAATGGCGGGAAATGGTGGCGTGTTCATAAAACTCCATCAATTAATGGAAACATAGCATTGAGCTAGCACAACTCATAGATATGATCAGATGAACATGGACCACACTAGGGAACACGTCGGTGATGAATTCATCAATCCCAAATGGTTGAATACTAGCATGCGTTTGCCCACAACACACATGGCCTATTCCATCACAAACAGGTCGGATGGATGAACTGTATGCCACCTATCACACATTGTCAAAAAGTAATGCGGTAGACCTTCTTTAATTAACATGTGTTAAAAAACAAAAAACAAGGACCTCCAGCCTGAGCACACTTAACTTGATAGTGTTCTTACATGAGCTATTGGTGGAACAGCTAGTCCTTGCTAATAGGAATGCCTCTTCACATCCTTATGGTGTATCCGGATGACCGCCCGTCCCACAATGGCAATAGATGTTGTGTAGACAGAGCATATCACATATGTCTTATTAGAAGCAATCGTCTGCATTATTATCGGTCTTCGCACACATTTCTGATTACAGACCTGTTTGCCACGTATCACACACTTCTTGTTATATTCAACCGTTTCTGTTCTCTTGCCTAATCACAAACAGTTCATCCGAGTGAACCGTATGGTGTATATCACACACACCTTCATCTTGCCGCTCGTTTCTTTTGTGTTGCCTAATCACAAACAGTTCATCAGAGTGAATCGTATGCTGAGTATCGCACACGCCTTCATCTGGTTGCCTATTTCTTTTGTTCCTCCTCACTGCAAACAATTAATTGAACTGAACCGTATGCCCTTCATCGCACACGCAACTAAAATCTTAACTTTGTTTGATGCATCCTCCATCGCAAACGTTTTACACATTTCTGACAGTTTTCATACAACACCATTTGTGATTATGGCATCGCACACAGTTTCTCGAAGGGTCTCTGATTGTAGTGTCACGTTAGCAGCATCCTGCAATAGTGAACGAATCATGAGACAATGCCTTTGGAGAGGGAACTCTGATACTCCTAGGAAATCACTTGCAGCGTGGGACTTGGTTTGTAGACCTAAGGAGAAAGGTGGCTTGGGTGTTATTAATCTGCATCTTTAGAATCAAGGGCTTCTCATTAAGCACTTACATTCTACAAGAAGGAGGATATACCATGGGTATCCTTGTTGTGAACTTCATACTACGATGGAGTAGTCACCCAAGCCACTGTCCTCTGTGGCTCATTTTGGTGGAAAGATATCTTCAAAGTAGCAGATAACTATAGAGACATAGCCTCTACTTTGGTTAATAAGGGAGATTCGGTTTTGTTCTGGTCTGATGCTTGGAAATTGGATGGTTCTACTGTGCGTTTGAGACAACGACTCCCACGGTTGTTTTTTTATGTTCTGGATGATAAAATCTCCGTGTCTGATTATATTGACAGTCAAAACAGAGCCTCTTTTTTCCAGCTGCCTATCTCCCAACAAGCTGCAACTGAATTGGATTCCCTCATTTCCTGGGTTGATATTTGATAACCCACAAGTATAGGGGATTGCAACAGTTTCCTAGGGTAGAGTATTCAACCCAAATTTATTGATTTGACACAAGGGGAGCCAAAGAATATTCTCAAGTATTAACAGTTGAGTTGTAAATTCAACCGCACCTGAAAGACTTAATATCTGCAACAAAGTATTTAGTAGCAAAGAAGTATGGAAGTAATGGTGACGGTGGCAAAAGTAACAGTAGTAGTTTTTGTAGCAATCGTAACAGTGGCAACGGAAAAGTAACTAAGCAAAGATCAATATGCGAATAGCTCGTAGGCAATGGATTAGTGATGGATAATTACGTTGGATGCGATTCCTCATGCAACAGTTATAACATAGGGTGACACAGAACTAGCTCCAGTTCATCAATGCAATGTAGGCATGTATTCTGAATATAGTCATACGTGCTTATGGAAAAGAGCTTGCATGACATCTTTTGTCCTACCCTCCCGTGGCAGCGGGGTCCTATTGTAAACTAAGGGATATTAAGGCCTCCTTTTAATAGAGTATCGGGCCAAAGCATTAACACTTAGTGAATACATCAACTCCTCAAACTACGGTCATCACCGGGAGTGGTCCCGATTATTTTCACTTCAGGGTTGCGGGATCATAACACACAATAGGTGACTATTGACTTGGAAGATAGGATCAAGAACTCACATATATTCATGAAAACATAATAGGTTCAGATCTGAAATCATGGCACTCGGGCCCTAGTGACAAGCATTAAGCATAGCAAAGTCATCGCCACATCAATCTTAGAACATAATGGACACTAGGGATCAAGCCCTAACAAAACTAACTCGATTACATGGAAAATCTCATCCAACCATCGTGGTCCAGCAAGCCTATGATGGAGTTACTCACGCACGGCGGTGAGCATCATGAAATTGATGACGGAGGAAGGTTGATGATGACGATGGCAACGGATTCCCCTCTGCGGAGCCCCGATCGGACTCCAGATCAGCCCTCCCGACAGAGATTAGGGCTTGGCGGCGGCTCCATATCGTAAAACGCGATGAATCCTTCTCTCTGATACTTTTCTCCCCGAACGTGAATATATGGAGTTGGAGTTGAGGTCGGTGGAGTCTCAGGGGGCCCATGAGGCAGGGGCGTGCCCTGCACCCTCGTGGACAGGGTGTGGGCCCCCTAGTGTTGATTCTTTCGGCAGTATTTTTTGTTAATTCGAAAACGTGTCTCCTTTGATTTCCAGGTCATTCCGAGAACTTTTATTTCTGCACAAAAATAACACCATGGCAATTCTGCTGAAAACAGCGTCAGTCTGGGTTAGTTCCATTCAAATCATGCAAGTTATAGTCCAAAACAAGGGCAAAAGTGTTTGGAAAAGTAGATACGTTGGAGACATATCAACTCCCCCAAGCTTAAACCTTTGCTTGTCCTCAAGCAATTCAGTTGATAAACTGAAAGTGATAAAGAAAAAACTTTCACAAACTCTGTTTGATCTTGTTGTTGCAAATATGTAAAGCCATCATTCAAGTTTTCAGCAAAGATTATGAACTAACCATATTCACAATAACATTTAGGTCTCATGTTTTACTCATATCAATGGCATAATCAACCAGCGAACAATAATAATAAATCTCTGATGACAACTCTTTCTCAAAACAATCATAACATGATATAACAAGATGGTATCTCGCTAGCCCTTTCTGAGACCGCAAAACATAAATGCAGAGCACCCCTAAAGATCAAGGACTGACTAGACATTGTAATTCATGGTAAAGGAGATCCAGTCACAGTCATACTCAATGTAAATTTATAATAATGCACGCAAATGATAGCGGTGCTCTCCAACTGGTGCTTTTTAATAAGAAGATGGTGACTCAACATAAATGTAAATAGACAGTCCCTTCGCAGAGGGAAGGAGGGATTTGTAGAGGTGCCAGAGCTCAAGTTTGAAACAGAGATAAATAATATTTTGAGTGGGATCCTTTCATTATCAACATAACAACCAAGAGATCTCGATATCTTCCATGCTCACACATTATAGGCGGTTCCCAAACAGAATGGTAAAGTTTATACTCCCCCACCACCAACAAACATCAATCCATGGCTTGTACGAAACAACGGGTGCCTCCAACTAACAACAATCATGGGGGAGTTTTGTTTGCAATTATTTTAATTTGAGCATGGGACTAGGCATCCCGGTTACTGGCCATATTCTCATGAATGATGAGCGGAGTCCACTCGTCGTGAGAATAACCCACCTAGCATGGAAGATATAGATATCCCTAGTTGATACATGAGCTATTCGAGCATACAAAACAGATTAGAAGGTTTAGAGTTTGGCACATACAAATTTACTTGGAACGGAAGGTAGATACCTGTAACACCCACGACGCGGCTATATCTCCCACGTGTCGGGGCACGACTTAGAGGCATAGCCGCACGGTAGGTTTGTTGCAAGAGGGGTAATCTTCACACAATCCCATGTACTGAGTAAGAAAGGGATAAAGAGTTGGCTTACAATCGCCACTTCACACAAATACAAGTTAAACATACATCATCCAGAATACAATCAAGGTCCGACTATGAAACCAAAATAAAAGAAGACAACCCCAAATGGTAGATCCCCGATCGTCCCAACCGGGCTCCACTACTGATCAAAAAGGAAACAAAACAAAAACAACGATCAAGGACTTCATTGAGCTCCCATCTGAACTAGGTTGCGTCACCTGCACGGGTATCATCGGCACCTGCAACTATTTGGAAGTATCTGTGAGTCACGGGGACTCAGCAATCTCACACCCTCGCAATCAAGACTATTTAAGCTTAAAGGTAGGAAAGGGTAGTGAGGGGGAGCTGCAGCAAGCACTAGCATATATGGTGGCTAACTTACGCAAAAGAGAGTGAGAAGAGAAGCAAAGCACGGTCGAGAAGCTAATGGTGATCAAGAAGTGATCCTGAAGCTACTTACGTTCAAGCATAACACGAGACCGTGCTCTCTTCCCGGACTCCGCCGAAAAGAGACCATCATGGCTACACACGCAGTTGATTCATTTTAATTAAGTTAAGTGTCAAGTTCTCTACAACCAAACATTAACAAATTCCCATCTGTCCATAACCACGGGCACGGCTTTCGAAAGTTCAAAACCCTGCAGGGGTGTCCCAACTTAGCCCATCACAAACTCTCATGGTCAACGAAGGATATTCCTTCTCCCAGGAAGACCCGATCAGTCTTGGAATCCCAGTTACAAGACATTTCGAGAATGGTAAGTCAAGACCAGCAACGCCGCCCGAATGTGCTGACAAATCCCGATAGGAGCTGCACATATCTCGTTCTCAGGGCACACCGTATTGACCATGATTCCGGTAGGCCAACCCAGAGTTGCCCCTGGTGGTCACCGGCGGCTGACAGGTTGGACCAACACTCAGAGGAGCACTGGCCCGGGGGTTTAAAATAAAGATGACCCTTGAGTCTGCAGAACCCAATGGAAAAATACTTACATGGCAAATGGTAAAACCAAGGTTGGGCCTTGCTGGAGGAGGTTTATTCAAAGCGAACTGTCAAGGGGTTCCCATAACACCCAACCACGTAAGGAATGCAAAATCAAGGAACATAACACTGGTATGACGAAAAGTAGGCCGAGCCTTCCACCCTTTACCAAGTATATAGATGCATTAAAGTAAATAAGAGATAATAATGATATCCCAACAATATCCATGTTCCAACATGGAACAAACTTTATCTTCACCTGCAACTAGCAACGCTATAAGAGGGGCTGAGCAAAGCGGTAACATAGCCAAACAACGGTTTGCTAGGAAAAGTGGGTTAGAGGCTTGACATGGCAATATGGGAGGCATGATAAAGCAAGTGGTAGGTATCGCGGCATAGAAATAGAGCGAGCAACTAGCAAGCAAAGATAGAAGTGATTTCGAGGGTATGGTCATCTTGCCTGCAAAGTTCTCAGAGTTGACGAAAGCTTGATATTCGTAAGCGTACTCAATAGGTTCCTCGATCACGTACTCGTCTCTCGGCTCTATCCAAAGCAAGAACACAAGCAAAGGAAACCAACAATCAACCACGGTGCAATGCGCAAGCAACATGATGCAAAACACGGCATGATATGCGAGATGTGATATGCAATGCATATGCGTGCTCCGAAAGGAAAAGATTGATCAAGGCATCAACTTGGCAAACCAAGTGTGCTGCTGGAAAGATGAGATGATTTCGGTCAAAATCGATATAAAGATCACCAGAATCGGATGCACGGTTTGCAAATGGCAAGCAAAGCAATAATGGCACAATTCTACGATTAACAGCACAATGGCAACTAGAATGCAATAAGAAACTAAGCTACTGCACCCCAACAAAGCAACAAAGCATTTGGTAGTGATCTACTCAAGATGCTTGACAAAACATGAACACTGAGCTACGGCTAAATCACACCAGAGCACGTTCAAACAAGCATGGGAAAAGTGCAAAAGATATCAGCATCACAGACTTTGTGAAAATACTAACATGCCAGGAATAACACCAGGAATCAATGTTTAGAGCAAGCAACCAACATGCTACAGGAACATATCATAGCAATACAAGGCATGGAGTGAATCTATTAAAAGCATAGAACAAAAGTCCCTTACTGATCATGAGCCAAAAAGGCACAGAAGATATGATGGCACCCATGTAAACATAGCAAGTTTTATTAACAGATTCAGACTTGGCAGAAAACTGAGCATGGCATAAACAGAATTATGAAGGCATCTTTGCGAGCTCACATCACAAAGCATTTCATGACAATATAAGCATACTACCAGCAACAAGGCATGTTCATGAAGCTAACCATGGCAAGAGCAAGTTTGTAGCAAGCATGGATCAACTACAACAACCATGGCAAAATTGATTAACATGTAAACAATCTACCAGGAACATTTTATAGCAAAAGTAGGGCAAGATTAAGGCATTCTAAGGCACTCCATAATTGCAAACAGGGGCATTGATGGATATAGCATAACCATGTGTCCAAATCATCATTACTGAAGCAACTCAAAACAAGCATGGATCTCACTATAGCATCGTGTTTACATGGCATCAAAATAACAGCAGAACAAGGACTTAGCAAAATCCTAAGTCCCTGAAGTTAGCAATATCATGAAGGCTACTTTGCATGCTTGTGCTAGCCACCACAAAGATCACAAAAATACATGGCAAGAACCCCTGTAAAGATGGAATGGCATAGATCAAAACACATGTAGAGCTCATGCCCATATGCAACACACAACAAATGTGATAAAAATGACAAATCAACATAAACTGATAAGCAACAGGAGCAAACATTTTATAGCACTCTTGCATCAATGATTTGGACGGCGGAGCGCTCGCCGGGACGGCGCGGCACGAGCCCGCCTGGCTCGGGCGTGGGAGGAGGCGGCGGGGCCGGTGAGGAGGCGACGCGCCGACGACGGGCGTGGGCACAGGGAGGCGGCGACGCTACGGGCGAGGTGGCGGAGCACGGCGGCGCACGCGGTGGAGGGGAGCGGCGCTGCGGCAGCGGCGAAGACGGGCCCGGCGCGGCCCTGCTCGGGCCCAACGGGGGCCGGATATGGGCCCGTGGCGGGCCAACGCGGGAGGCGGCGAAGTGGGCGTGGGTCCGTTGACGTGGCGCGCTGTGGTAGGCTGAGGGCGGCGACAGAGGTGACGTTGCACGACGTCATTGGTCGGAGCGACGTGGAGGGGCGCGGTGGACAAGTCCGGCGCGGGTGGACACGTCCGGTGGCGCGAGGAAGAGGAAGGCTAGGGTTTCATTCGCAATTTTCGGGGGAGAGGGCATATTTATTGCTAGGAGGAGGTAGAAGTGTCCAAATGAGGTGTAGTTTTTGACCACGCGATCATGATCCGACGACAGAGGACGGTTTTTGGGCCGTTTTGGAGGGGTGTTGGGCTGCAACACACAAGAGGCATTCGCGGTTACCCCGTTAACCGTTGGAGCATCAAACGGACTCCAAATGGAACAAAATTTGACAGGTGGTCTACCGGTGTGTACCAAGGCCACTTGGTGAATCTCGGTCCATTCCGAGAACGTTTAACACCCGCACACGAAAAGAGACAAAAGGGGCGCCGGAGGGCGTAGGGGTGTCGGATTGCAAAACGGACAACGGGGAAAATGCTCGGATGCATGAGACGAACACGTATGCAAAATGAGATGCACATGATGACATGATATGAAATGCATGACATGAACAAAATGCAAACGAAGACAAAACCCAATCACGAAAGAAATATTGTATCACATCTCCGGAAAAGGCAAGAGTCGGAGTTACGAATATGGAAAATTGTATCCGGGGAGGTACAACACTCCACCACTACGAGAGGATCTCGTCCTGAGATCTAGGATGGCACCAGAGGGAAAAGGAAGAGGAAGATAAGAGGTAAAACTAAGTTGCTTCTTTGACAAACAAGTGAAACCAAAGAACCTTGAAAGGTTACACCATTTCAAGAAAAGAATACAACGGAGATAAACGAAGTTGACAATCCTCGTCAGAAATGGGGAGAACAAATTTGGACAGCACTCCGGTTGAAAAGAGATGCAAGAATTGATAAGGTGAAAAGAACTTGAGGAGAGGACACAACACTCTGGTTAAATGGATAAGCAAAGGAAAGAACATGATCTTTGTCAAAAAATGGGATGATAGGTCGAAGCGTGCAACATCACAATGCCTCTGGAACAAAAGATAGAACATATTGAAAGTAACGAAGCAAAAAACAACATCTTCTACCTCAAATGAATTTGAAAGCATCCTTCCATAGAGAATTGGACGGAGTTGTTGGGAAATCAATACGAAAAAATAGGCTTGTTGTGGGCTTATGGAAAAACGTCTCAAAATTATGAGGTGAAATTCTGCCACTAACGGAAACAATAGACTGGATTGAGGTCAACAAGGTGATGACAACTCCTTTCGCCGAGAGAATAGGAGAACTTGGATCATTGATAGACACCACAATAAGCAACATTCCTTAGGGAAGGCTTTAGGTGAAATATAACCCAAGATAACTCCAATGAAGAGGTTGACGGGTTGCGAAGCATCTCCTGAACAAAGAGAAAATGATGGGTTTAAAATATCTCATTCTTAACAACTTGTGAACCATGAAACATGAAAGAAAATTGTCAAGACTGGCATCTCACCATCCCAAAAGATAAGGTAGAAATAATTACACTTTGGAATGCAAGATGAAGAATGCTTGAACTCCTCTGAAAAGAATCTCGATGAACACTTCGAGAAGGAATTAAATCCTTTATGAACCATCATGTAGAGCCTCCATGAAGAACTCCGGTAACAAAAGGATGATCAAACGAAAGGAAAGAGAAGTTGAAAACACAAGGTGAAGCCTTGTGACGATTTAGATGGAGCTTCGCGATGAGATAATGCGGAAAAACTTGGAACTCCAGAAAAGAAAGATGAACAAAAGAAATCAAGAATTTTGATGAACCTCCGGAATAAGGAATTAATCACTTGGATGAAACAAGAATAAGAATTAGATTATGCTTATCCTTCATCAATTAAATTGATGACAAGCAACGGATTTGGCATACTACTTATTCTCGTTGAAAGGATTAAGAGAGATATAGCGTAAACTTGAGAAGGTCTTCAATGAACCACCGATATGATTTGGAAAGAACGAATGAAGACACTTGAGGGGATTTAGATACATGAGAACGAAGAGATCACGATCTGATTAGAGAAAGCTTGAACGATGCACCAGTAAGATTTGGAGAATGAGAGCTGAAAGCTGAGAATGAATAAACCCGCAATGATGGTCTTCGGAGAATCAAATTGAAAAGACTCTTGAATTGCTCCGGACGGTTGAAAAGAATTCTCACAATCAAAAACAATTACGAGAGGATGGCATCAAGCTAGAATCACGAATCTTTGAGAGAACGGATAAGATTTGGAGGAAAACTCTTCTTCAGTCTTCAAATGCAGAGAATGATGATGAGAAACACCACCATGAATTGTTGAGATACTCCAGAATAATGATAACAATGAAAAAAAATTTGGAAGATCTTGGAGAAAGGCATTTGACTGATGATAACTCATTCTTACATCAAACTTTGAGAAAATTTGAGGATAGCTCCTGGAAAATTAGAAGAGTCAGGTAAGATCTTGGGAAAGACCCGTGGGTTAGGGCCCTTTCAAAAGATACACCTTTGAAAAGATTGCTTGAAAAGAGAGATTGCACCGGTTCAATTAAATTGTTTGAAAGAGATAACAACCTCGAAATAGGTTGAACAGATCTTGAATGAAAAGACGAGCCTTCTGAGATATCTTTCGCACTCCAGAACAAATGAATAGTGAGAGGTGAATAATTAAGAGAGTCTTTGGTAAGGACTTCCAGCATGGAAAGCATGCGAACCAATGAAAAATATATGATCAACACCGAAAGCTTGCATTGAATCCACCGAAGAAGTAAAAGAACGAAGAATGATGAACTTGAGTCTCTGTTAGAATCTTCTTGAGAATCACCGAATAAGAACATTGATGGGACGAATGGAGAGACTTCACATCAATAAGATGCATACTTGATTAAGAAATGTTAGTCCTTAAAGAAAAAGGGTGGGAGGGTGGGTAAAACAAAGGCAAGTTGGGACAGATGAAACAAACACCATTGAGAGAACTTAGAACTGATCTTGCGGACGTTGAAGAATGATCAGATCCACTTGAAGAGAAACACGCAGGTTGGAAAAGAATTAACATGACAACCTCGATGATCAAGAAGGATTGGTATTCACATAGAAGTGTGAGAACACCACTTAGGAAAGGTATGGAATCAACACTTGACATTGAAGCAACTCGAATACCAGAACTCAAAACAAAACAAAGGATTGACTTGTAGAATAAGCCGGAACAAACATATGATAGATCCTATATCGTATCATGTGTCTGTTGGAAAGATGTCCTACATGATACTTGAATTCCCACTTATAAACTCCCGGAACTTTCTGTTTATGCAATCAGGTGTTGGGGATACAGGGGAAGCATAATATCTCACCCAAACTAACAATTCCTACATCCAGCTGTATCCATCCTTCAACACATAACCAAGAAACCTTCGGAAATCATTTACCTCAACCTTCGAAAAGCATCTGTTATACGAGTTATGGCAATACTCCCGAACTCCCACCCCAGTACTGGGTGGGATCGAGGTTATCTCACCAACAACTACATAAAGAAGATTTCCGATGTCAACAAACTCAGGTATTCCAGAACTGCAATGATAACATTGTGACGACAACACCTTGGAGCTCAACTCCCCGGGACACTACCACAACCCCTAAATGTTAGGAGGCACCAAGAACAATGTTCTCGTCACAAAACCATCGGAACGATTCCAAGATACCCGCGTGATCCTAATTTTTTAGTGAAATTTGAGGAGAGAAGAGTCAAAACTCTACATCAGGAGGCCTCATCAGAGCAATGAAGGGACTGAGGAGTAAAAAGAATCCTACTCTCCGATATATATAATCCTAAGACTCAAAACATTTTGTTCTAGACTCGACAACATCAGTGGGCACGACTTAGAGGCATAGCTGCATGGAAGGTTTGTCGCAAGAGGGGTAATCTTCATACAATCCCATGTACTGAATAAGAAAGGGATAAAGAGTTGGCTTACAATCGCCACTTCACACAAATACACGTTAAACATACATCATCCAGAATACAATCAAGGTCCGACTACGTAACCAAAATAAAAGAAGACAACCCCAAATGATAGATCCCCGATCGTCCCAACTGGGCTCCACTACTGATCAAAAAGGAAACGAAACAAAAACAACGATCAAGGACTTTATCGAGCTCCCATCTGAGCTGGGTTGCGTCACCTGCACTGGTATCATCGGCACCTGCAACTGTTTGGAAGTATATGTGAGTCACGGGGACTCAACAATCTCACAACCTCGCAATCAAGACAATTTAAGCTTAAAGGTAGGAAATGGTAGTGAGGTGGAGCTGCAGCAAGCACTAGCATATATGGTGGCCAACTTACACAAAAGAGAGCGAGAAGAGAAGCAATGCACGGTCGAGAAGCTAATGGTGATCAAGAAGTGATCCTAAAGCTACTTACGTTCAAGAATAACACGAGACCGTGTTCTCTTCCCGGACTCCGACGAAAAGAGACCATCACGGCTACACATGCGGTTGATTCATTTTAATTAAGTTAAGTGTCAAGTTCTCTACAATCAGACATTAACAAATTCCCATCTGCCCATAACCGCGGGCACGGCTTTTGAAAGTTCAAAACCCAGCAGGGGTGTCCCAACTTAGCCCATCACAAGCTCTCATGGTCAACGAAGGATATTCCTTCTCCCAGGAAGACCCGATCAGTCTTGGAATCCCGGTTACAAGACATTTCAAGAATGGTAAAACAAGACCAGCAAAGCCGCCCGAATGTGCGGACAAATCCCAATAGGAGCTATACATATCTCATTCTCATGGCACACCGGATTGTCCAAGATTCTGGTAGGCCAACCCAGAGTTACCCCTGGTGGTCACCGGCGGCTAACAGGTTGGATCAACACTCAGAGGAGCACTGGCCCGGGGGTTTAAAATAAAGATGACCCCTGAGTCTGCAAAACCCAAGGGAAAAAGTATTAGGTGGAAAATGGTAAAACCAAGGTTGGGCCTTGCTCGAGGAGTTTTATTCAAAGCGAACTGTCAAGGGGTTCCCATAACACCCAACCGCGTAAGGAACGCAAAATCAAGGAACATAACACCGATATGACGAAAACCAGGGCAACAAGAGTGGAACAAAACACCAGGCATAAGGCCGAGCCTTCCACCCTTTACCAAGTATATAGATGCATTAAAGTAAATAAGAGATAATAATGATATGCCAACAATATCCATGTTCCAACATGGAACAAACTTCATCTTCACCTGCAACTAGCAACGCTATAAGAGGGGCTGAGCAAAGTGGTTACATAGCCAAACAACGTTTTGCTAAGAAAAAGTAGGTTAGAGGCTTGACATGGCAATATGGGAGGCATGATAAAGCAAGTGGTAGGTATCACGACATAGCAATAGAGCAAGCAACTAGCAAGCAAAGATAGAAGTGATTTTGAGGGAATGGTCATCTTGCCTGCAAAGTTCTCAGAGTTAATGAAAGCTTGATCTTCGTTAGCGTACTCAACAGGTTCCTTGATCACATACTCGTCTCCCAGCTCTACCCAAAGCAAGAACACAAGCAAAGGAAAACAACAATCAACCATGGTGCAATGCGCAAGCACCATGATGCAAAACATGGCATGATATGCGAGATGTGATATGCAATGCATATGCGTGCTCCAGAAGGAAAATATTGATCAAGGCATCAACTTGAAAAACCAAGTGTGCCTCTGGAAAGATGAGATGATTTCGGTCGAAATTGATATAAAGATCACCGAAATCGGATGCACGGTTTGCAAATGGCAAGCAAAGCAATAATGGCACAATTCTACGATTAACAACACAATGGCAACTAGAATTCAATAAGAAACTATGCTACTGCACTCCAACAAAGCAACAAAGCATATGGCAGTGATATACTCAAGATGCTTGACAAAACATGAACACTGAGCTACGGCTAAATCACACCAGAGCAGGTTCAAACAAGCATGGCAAAAGTGCAAAAGATATCAGCATCACAGACTTAGTGAAAATACTAACATGCTAGGAATAACATCAGGAAGCAATGTTTAGAGCAAAAAAATAACATGCTATAGGAACATATCATAGCAATACAAGGCATGGAATGAATCTACTAAAAGCATAGAACAAAATTCCCTTACTGATCATGAGACAAAAAGGCACAGAAGATATGATGGCACCCATGTAAACATAGCAAGTTTTATTAACAGATTCACACTTAGCAGAAATCTGAGCAGAGCATAAACAGAATTATGAAGGCATATTTGAGAGCTCGAATTACTCATCACAAAGAATTGCATGACAAGATAGGCATACTACCAGCAAGAAGGCATGTTCATGAAGCTAACCTTGGCAAGAGCAAGTTCATAGCAAGCATGGATCAACTACAACAACCATGGCAAAAGTGATTAACATGTAAACAATCTGCCAGGAACATTTTATAGCAAAACTAGAGCAAGATTAAGACATGGTAAGGCACTCCATAATTGCAAACAGGGGCATGGATGGATAGAGCATAACCATATGTTCAAATCATCCTTACTGAAGCAACACAAAACAAGCGTGGATCTCAATGTAGCATCATGTTTACATGGCATCAAAATAACAACAGAACAAGGACTTAGCAAAATCCTAAGTCCCTGAAATCAGCAATATTACGAAGGCTACTTTGCATGCTTCTGCTAGTCACCACAAATATCACAAAAATACATGGCAAGAACCCCTGTAAAGATGGCATGGCATATATCAAAACACATGTAGAGCTCATGCCCATATGCAGCACACAACAAATGTGACAAAAATGACAAATCAACATAAACTGATAAGCAACAGGAGAAAACATTTTATAGCACTTGCATCAATGATTGGGGAATCAAGATGGACTCAAACAAGCATGCCACAATGGAATGAAATGAAGAGCATCTCCTAATGAACATTTTGATATAACATGCGCATGAAATGGAGCTATGGTCATGGAGTTATGGCATGATGAACAGAGCACCAGAATGTAAAGTTTTCAGGACTTAGCAAAAAAACGACCTCGAGGGGGGAAAAATCAACGGCGACAGATCTCGCCGGAATCTCGCCGGAGATGGACGGGGACGGGCGCGCGAGGCGAAACCAGGCCGGATCTCGCTGGATCCGACTGCGGTGGGGGTCGGGGAGGCGCCTAGCGGTGGCAGCGAGCTCGGAATCGAGCGCGGGACGGCGCGTGTGGTGGCCGGCGAGGACGCGGCCGGGCGGCGCGGCACGAGCCCGCCTGGCTCGGGCGCGGGAGGAGGCGGCAGGGCCGGTGAGGAGGCGACTCGCCGGCGACGGGCGCGGGGCGGCGCGGGCGCAGGGAGGTGGCGACGCTACGGGCGAGGCGGCGGAGCACGGCGACGCACGCGGTGGAGGGGTGTGGCGCTGCGGTAGCGGCGAAGACGGGCCCGACGCGGCCCTGTTCGGGCCCGGTGGGGGCTGGATCTGGGCCCGCGGCGGGTCGGCGCGGGAGGCGACGAAGTGGGCGCGAGTCCGTTGATGTGGCGCGTTGTGGTAGGCTGAGGGAGGTGACAGAGGTGACGTGGCGCGATGTCATTGGTCGGAGCAACATGGAGGGGCGCGGTGGACATGTCCGGCGTGGGTGGACACGTCCGGCGGCACGAGGAAGAGGAAGGCTAGGGTTTCATCTGCAATTTTCGGGGGAGAGGGCATATTTATAGCTAGGAGGAGGTAGGAGTGTCCAAATGAGGTGTAGTTTTCGACCACGCGATCGTGATCCGACATCGGAGGACATGGGAGTGGTTTGGATGGGTTTTTGGGCCGTTTTGGTGGGGTGTTGGGCTGAAACACACATGAGGCATTCGTGGTTACCCAGTTAACCGTTGGAGCATCAAATAGACTCCAAATGGAATGAAATTTGACAGGTGGTCTACCGGTGGTGTACCAAGGCCACTTGGGGAATCTCGGTCCATTCCGAGAACGTTTAACACCCGCACATGAAAAGAGACAAAAGGGGGCGCCGGAGGGTGTAGGAGTGTGGGATTGCAAAACGGACAACGGGGAAAATGCTCGGATGCATGAGACGAACACGTATGCAAAATGAGATGCACATGATGACATGATATGAAATGCATGACATGAACAAAATGCAAAACAAAGACAAAACCCAACCACGAAAGAAATATCATATCACATCTCCGAAAAAGGCAAGAGTCGGAGTTACCAATATGGAAAATTGTATCCGGGGCGTTACAATACCGCTTATAGGAAGGTATGGTGGACTCATATGGAATAACTTTGGGGTTTTATGGAAATTGATGCACAAGCAGTATTCCCGCTTAGTACAAGTGAAGGCTAGAAAGAGACTGGGAAGCGACCAACTAGAGAGCGAGAATAGTCATGAATGTGCATTAAGATTAATCAACAATGAGTGCGGGCATGAGTAGGATATAATTCACCATGAACATAAATATTGTGGAGGCTATGTTGATTTTGTTTCAACTACATACGTGAACATGTGCCAAGTCAAGCCACTCGAATCATTCAAAGGAGGATACCACCCTATCATGCCACATCACAACTATTTTAATAGCATGTTGCCACGCAAGGTAAACTATTATAAACTCCTAGCTAATTAACCATGGCATGAGCAACTATAATCTCTAATTGTCATTACAAACATGTTTCATTCATAATAGGCTGAATCAGGAACGATGAACTAATCATATTTACAAAAACAAGATAGGTCGAATTCATACCAGCTTCTCTCATCTAAATCGGTCCAGCATATATCGTCATTATCACCTTTCACTTGCACGACCGAACGGTGTGGATAATAATAATACTGCACGTGCATTGGACTAAGCTGGAATCTGCAACATTTAATACAAGGGAGAAGACAAGGTAATATGTGCTCTTGGTTAGATCAACAATAATGCATATGAGAGCCACTCAACATTTTCATCATGGTGTTCTCCTCTCGACCCCAAAGAAAAGAAATAAAACTATTTACACGGGAAAGCTCCCTACAAGCAAGAGAAGAACGAGAAATCCTTTTGGGTTTTCTTTTAATTACTACTACTACAAGCATGGAAAGTAAAGTAGCTAAAAGCTACAACTATTTTTTTGTTTTTATTAAGGTTTTTCAAACCCACAGGAAGAAGGCCTAGAAAAGAAAATAAGCTAGCATGGATAGTACAATGAAAAAGTATGAGCACCGACAACTGGCGTGAGTGTGTGAACATAAATGTAACGTCGGTGGGAAATACGTACTCCCCCAAGCTTAGGCTTTTGGCCTAAGTTGGTCTATGGCCACTGCTGGCCTAGCGGATATCCAAAGTTGTAGCTGGGGTCGTACTGAGATGCAGTAGCCAGTGCCTGATGAGCTGCAGCTTGGAGGCGAGCTGCCTCCGTCCTCCTCTCATATTCGTTCGCTTCCTCCCTAGTTATAACATATCTCCTTTTTGCCTGAAAGTCAAAGGAAGTAGGAGCAGGGAGGGCAACATGGAAAGTGCGCCGTCTGTCAAATATTAGTCGGTACTAGAGGAACTGTTCATTCCTCTCAAAAAACTGATGGCAAACCATGGCACTATAATCTAGATAAGCAGGAGGCAATTCCACATCATTTTCATGCATGGGTACATTAAGATAATTAGCTACACGAGTTGCATAAATTCCACCAAAACAATCTCCACTTATACCGTTAAGATGCAACATTCGTGCAACAATGGCCCCCAAGTTATATTGTTTATCACCTAATACCGCACTCTTGAGGACACTAAGATCTGGAACTCACATGTGACAGGCCTCATCTTTACCGTTAATGCATCTACCAATGATACTAGCAAGAAAGTCTTTATATTCAGATTTGCGAGGTTCACTAACATTGCCCAGTGCGGGAGTTTACAAGCAGTATTAAAATCCTCTAGGCCCATGGTATATGATTTATCATAAAGATCAAATAAAACAGTGTGAGAATTGCACGAGGGTGTAAATTTAAACCTCCTCACAAAGGAATCAGTTAGATAGTGGTATTGCCGGCACTTATCTGACATGAAGTACTCAAGATTAGCATTACGCATATACGCGTCAAACTCATCCTTGATGCCTGCTTGGACCATAAACTCCTCTTACGACCATTCACAAGGCCGCACTTGAGATTCCCTTGGTGGTTTATCGTCCGGCTCACGTATCATGAGCCTTGGTCCTTGCTTCCTTGAGGAACCACCTTGGTACATTTTCCTAAACATTTCTTTCTCTGAAAATTTCTGAAATTATTAGTGACTCAAAATAAGAGTGAACAAAACTCAACAAAATTGATAGCAACTACTCCCACAAGTGCCTAGAGACTATATCATGCATTAAAACTACTTTTGACCACATAAATTTGACATACAAGCTCAAGTATAGGGTCACCTAAGCAGCAAAAATTTGCAATAAATAAAGCACTAGGACAAAAACTAATTGGACCATTGGAGGAGTCACATACCGAAGAACAATCCCCCAAAGCAGTTTTGTGAACGGAGCTTTGAGCAACGAGATCGAAAATGGGAGCAAGACAAGCTAGAACACGGGTTTGAACTACGGGCTGATTTTTTCTGGAGGAAGACGAAGTGAGTGGGTGTTGGAATAAGTGGAGGGGGTCCATGTGGGGTCCACGAGGTAGGGGGCGCACCCTACGGGGGTGGGCGCGCCCTGGACCCTCGTGGCCAAATGGTGGGTCCCCCTGGTGTGTTCTCAGTGCCAGATATTCTTAAATATTCTACAAAAAAGCATATATCATTTTCAGGACGCTTGGAGAACTTTTATTTTTGGGGTATTTTTTATTGCAAGGATAATTCAAAAAACAAACAAAAAAAATACTATTTTTCTTTATTTAATCTAAATAACAGAAAGTAAAAGGAGGGTATATAGAATTGTGCTTTCTAACTTCATCCATCTCATGCTCATCAAAATGAATCCACTAACAAGGTTGATCAAGTCTTGTTAACAAACTCTTTCTGAATAACATGAAACTGGAGAATTTTCGAATAACACTAGGTTACCTCAAGGGTCATATGCATGTCCCCAACAATAAGAATATCATATTTCTTCTTGACAGTAGGAAGAGGGAATTCAAAGCCTCCAATAGTTATCGTTGAAAATTTTCCAATTGAATTTATACTATGGACTTGAGGTTGTTTCCTCGGAAAGTGTACCGTATGCTCATTACCATTAACATGAAAAGTGACATTGCCTTTGTTGCAGTCAATAACTGCCCCTGCAGTATTCAAAAATGGTCTACCAAGGATAATCGACATACTACCGTCCTCGGGAATATCAAGAATAACAAAGTCCGTTAAAATAGTAACGTTTGCAACCACAACAGGCACATCCTCACAAATACCGATAGGTATAGCAGTTTATTTATCAGCCATTTGCAAAGATATTTCAGTAGGTGTCAACTTATTCAAATCAAGTCGACGATATAAAGAGAGAGGCATAACACTAACACCGGCCCCAAGATCACATAAAGCAGTTTTAACATAGTTTCTTTTAATGGCGCATGGTATAGTTGGTACTCCTGGATCTCTTAGTTTCTTAGGTATTCTACCTTTAAAAGTACAATTGGCAAGCATGGTGGAAATTTCAGCGTCCGGTATCTTTCTTTTATTTGTAACAATATCTTTCATATACTTAGCATAAGGATTCGTTTTAAGCATATCAGTCAAACGCATACGCGAAAAGATAGGTCTAATCATTTTAGCAAAGCGCTCAAAATCTTCATTATCCTTTTTCTTGGATGGTTTAGGAGGAAAAGACATGGGTTTCTGAACCCATGGTTCTCTTTCTTTACCGTGCTTCCTAGCAATGAAGTCTCTCTTATCATAACGTTGATTCTTTGATTATGGGTTATCAAGATCAACAACAGGTTCAATCTCTACATCATTGTTATTGCTAGGTTGAGCATCAACATGAACATCCTCATTAACACTATCACTAGGTCCATGTTCATTACCAGATTGTGTTTCAGCATTAGAAATAGAAATAACATTGGGATTCTCAGGTGTGTCAACAACAGGTTCACTAGAAGCATGCAAAGTCCTATCATTTTTCTTTTTCTTCTTCTTAGAAGGACTAGGTGCTTCAAAATTAGTTCTATGAGAATCTTGCTCAACTCTCTTAGGGTGGCCCTCAGGATACAAAGGTTCCTAAGTAATATTACCACCTCTAAATACAACTCGAACATCATTTTCATTTTCTTATAATTCAATTCATTAAGCAAATCATCTTGTGCTTTAAGCACTTGTTCTACCTGAGTGGTAACCATAGAACCATGTTTACTAATAAGTTTAAGTTCACCTTTAACTCTAGACATAAAATCACTCAAGTGTTCAATCATATAAGCATTACGTTTCAATTGTCTACCAACATAAGCATTGAAGTTTTCTTGTTTAACAATAAAATTATCAAACTCATCCAAGCATTGGCTAGCAGACTTATTATGAGGAATATCACCTTCATCGAATCTATAGAGAGAATTTACCTTTACTACCTGTGTCGGGTTATCAAGACCATGTATTTCTTCAATAGGTGGTAAATTCTTAACATCTTCAGCTTTAATGCCCTTTTCTTTCATAGATTTCTTTTCCTCTTGCATATCTTCAGGACTAAGAAATAGAATACCCCTTTTTTCGGAGTTCTCTTAGGAGTTGGTTTAGGAAGTATCCAATCATTATCATTCCTCAACATATTATTCAATAGCAATTCAGCTTGCTCAACAGTACTTTCCCTGAAAACACAACTAACACAGCTATCCAGGTGGTCTCTGGAAGCATCGGTTAGTCCATTATAAAAGATATCAAGTATTTCATTTTTCTTGAGAGGGTGATCAGGCAAAGCATTAAATAACCAGAGAAGCCTCCCCCAAGCTTGTGGGAGACTCTCTTCTTCAATTTGCACAAAATTATATATTTCCCTTAAGGCAACTTGTTTCTTATGAGCGGGGAAATATTTAGCAGAGAAGTAATAAATCATATCCTGGGGACTACGCAAACAACTAGGAGCAAGAGAATTAAACCATGTTTTAGCATCACCCTTTAATGAGAATGGAAATAACTTAAGGATATAGTAGTAACGAATTTTTTCCTCATGAGTGAATAGGGTGGCTATATCATTCAATTTAGTAAGATGTGCCACAACAGTTTCAAATTCATAGCATAAAATGGATCAGATACAACCAAAGTAATTAACTCAGGATCGACAAAGAAATCATAATCCTTACCAAAAATACAGATAGGTGAAGTAGCAAAAGCAGGACCATATTTCATTCTAGCATTCAAAGACTTTTCTTTCAGCTTAGCTAACAGTTTCTTAAGAGCATATATATCTTTGCAAGCTAGAAGATCTCTAACAGTTTCTTCATCTATAACATAGCCCTCGGGCACATCAGGCAATTCATATCTAGGGGAGAATCTTCATCATCACTTTCATCAATATTATGAGTTTCAATAATTTCATTTTCTCTAACCCTAGCAAGTTGTTCCTCAAGAAATTCACCTAATGGCACAGTATTATCAAGCATAGAAGTAGTTTCGTCATAAGCATCATGCATAGCAGAAGTGGCATCATCAATAACATGCGACATATCAGAATCAATAGCAGGAGTAGGTGTCACAAGTTTACTGAAAACAGAAGGAGAATCAAGTGCAGAGATAGATGGCAGTTCCTTACCTCCCCTCGTAGTTGAGCGAAAAATCTTGGTTCTTTCATCTTTGAAGTTCCTCATAGTGATCAACCAATATAAATCCCAAGTGACTCATAGAATAGAGCTATACTCCCTGGCAAAGGTGCCAGAAAATAGTCTTGATAACCAACAAGTATAGGGGATCGCAACAGTTTTCGAGGATAGAGTATTCAACCCAAATTTATTGATTCGACACAAGGGGAGCCAAAGAATATTCTCAAGTATTAATAGTTGAGTTGTCAATTCAACCACACCTGAAAGACATAATATCTGCAGCAAAGTATTTAGTAGCAAAGTAGTATGGAAGTAACGGTAACGGTGGCAAAAGTAACAATAGTAGTTTTTGTAGCAATCGTAATAGTGGCAACGGAAAAGTAACTAAGCAAAGATCAATATGTGAAATGCTCGTAGGTAATGGATCAGTGATGGATAATTATGTCCGGTGCGACTCCTCATGCAACAGTTATAACATAGGGTGACACAGAACTAGCTCCAGTTCATCAATGTAATGTAGGCATGTATTCCGAATATAGTCATACGTGCTTATGGAAAACAACTTGCATGACATCTTTTGTCCTACCCTCCTGTGGCAGCGAGGTCCTATTGGAAACTAAGGAATATTAAGGCTTCCTTTTAATAGAGTACGAGACCAAAGCATTAGCACTCAGTGAATACATGAACTCTTCAAACTAAGGTCATCACCGGGAGTGGTCCCGATTATTTTCACTTCGGGGTTGCTGGATCATAACACATAGTAGGTGACTATTGACTTGCAAGATAGGATCAAGAACTCACATATATTCATGAAAACATAATAGGTTCAGATCTGAAATCATGGCACTCGGGCCCTAGTGACAAGCATTAAGCATAGCAAAGTCATAGGAACATCAATCTTAGAACATAATGGATACCAGGGATCAAACCCTAACAAAACTAACTCGATTACATGGTAAATCTCATCCAACCCATCACCGTCCAGCAACCCTATGATTGAATTACTCATGCACGGTGGTGAGCATCATGAAATTGATGATGGAGGAAGGTTGATGATGACGATGGTGACGGATTCCCCTCTCCGGAGCCTCGAACGGACTCCAGATAAGCCCTCCCGGGAGAGATTAGGGCTTGGCGGCGGCTCCGTATCGTAAAATGCAATGAATCCTTCTCTCTGATCTTTTTCTCCCCGAACGTGAATATATGGAGTTGGAGTTGAGGTCGGTGGAGTCTCAGGGGGCCCACGAGGCAGGGGCGCGCCCTGCACCCTCGTGGACAGGGTGTGGGCCCCCTAGTGTTGATTCTTTCGCCAGTATTTTTATTAATTCCAAAACATGTCTCCGTTGATTTCCAAGTCATTCCGAGAAATTTTATTTCTACACAAAAATAACACCATGGCAATTCTGTTGAAAACATCATCAGTCCGGGTTAGTTACATTCACATCATGCAAGTTAGAGTCCAAAACAAGGGCAAAAGTGTTTGGAAAAGTAGATACATTGGAGACGTACCAATAATTTGCAAAGGGATCCCTATGCTAATGATGTTTGGTCTTGGGTTGGACCTTATGGAGCTTACACGTCAAAGAGCTACTATACCATTATGTATTCTCACATGCCCACTATTGAGCCTTGCAAATGGTTATGGAGCAGTCGATGCACGCTAAAACTTAAGGTTTTTGCTTGGTTGTTATTCTTCGACAGACTCAACAGGAAAGACCTGCTCGTGAGGAGGCATTGGCGTGCTACTGAGGAAGATAATCTTTGTGTATGGTGCGATCAGCATACATATGAGGATCGCCAACACTTGTTCTTTTCTTGTAACTTCAGTATCAGAATTTGGAATTATCTTCAGATTGACTGTTCTGGTGGCTCCAATGTTCATCAAGGCATTTCTTTGGCCAGGAAGAGATTTGCTAAAAGCTTCTTCTTTGAGGTGGTCTTCACGGCGGCTTGGAATATTTGGATTCTTAGAAATGACAGGACCTCCAGAGGGGAAAGAGCTACTTTTAGTGCTTGGCGTTGTAAATTTGTACATGATTTAACTTTGCTCTCTCATAGAGTCAAGGCTCATGTTAGACCCCACCTTTTACAATGGTTGGAGGGGCTTCATTGAGCAATGTTCTGTATATGTAGGGATAGGTAAGCTTGGCCACCCTGGCCTTAGTCTTTGTAGCTTTAGTTTTGTACAACTGACTTGTTTTGGACTCTTTTCTATTTTGGAATGAAAGACTGTGGGGCTGTGCCCTATAGTAGTTAGTCAAAAAAACCAGGTATCTCAATGTTTGCGGCGGAGTGACAGTGGCAGGGTGTTTGAAATTCATTCCCATTTCTTGCATGGGACCTAAGCATGTAACCAAGGACACATATTTGATTTTTCAACTAGTTTATATGCACTGGAGAATGTGCATGTAGTTCAAATTTGAATTATACACATAAAATGCATGGAAATATAGTTAATGTATAAAAAGTCCAAACGAACCCCGAAAATTTCCAAAATTGAACACAACACTCATGTTGTTCTATGTTGACACTCGAAATTTTTGAAAGCAATAAGAGGCAAGAGATATCATTTCGTCCCCAAATGTGGCTCATTCCCAACCGAAACCATCACGCTTGTTGTGAGAAGCTATGGTTTGTGAGAAACTTATACCCAAACCTGCCCGAAATGCGACAATTTTTTTACCACAACATGTTGATGCTGCTCCATGATAGCATGCAAAGTTTCATGAATTTCAAATGAGTTGTGGATTTACTAGATTTTAAAACTAGGTATCTCAATGTTTGCGGCCGAGTGACGGTGGCAGGGTGTGTGGCATTCATTCCCATTTCTTGCATGGGACCTAAGCATGCAACCAAGGACACATATTTGATTTTTCAACCCACTTATGTGCACTGGAGCATGTGCATTTAGTTCAAATTAGAATTATGCACCTAAAATGCCTACAAAAGCAAGTTAATGTATAAAAACGTCCAAACGAACCCTGAATAATTGCATTTTTGACAACACACCTATAGTTAAAAGTTCTAGTCATTCAAACACCATCCTTTGTAGCTGTGACCCCATTACGTAATTCAAATCAAGACGATAAATCAAGTAGATTGTACACAGTTTATTATCATGAACCATGTGAGATGTAGCACAAAATATCTTGGAGCACCGTCGGTGTATAGTACGCCTATGGCTAAGGCAAGAAGGTGTGTCGGCTATAGTCCATAACCAGCGTGTCAAGCACACTAGCTCACTCCCCAAATATCATTTCACTGTTCATTTGCCGCATGTGAAAGACAGGGTCATGGACCCACATCATGAGGGCAACTTTGGCGGCCCACTCTGGCGAGAGCGCAGCGCAGCCGCCAGGCACATGCTAACAAGCTTCGTGAGGGCGACCGCAGTCTATGTCCAGGCGGCCAAGGCAGCCCAAACGGCTGATGTTGCTTCTCAAGTGACGGCAGGAACATCTGCCTCGGGGATAGCAACTGGCGAGAGCGGCACATCAGTTGTCCGTTCCGTAGCGGCGGCCCTAGCCTTGATGGAGGCCGCCCACTACCATGTCGAGGCCATCCATGCCTAGCTCATGGCGGTCACTGCACAAATCGAATGAAGCTTCTTCGACAACGGTCGGCAACCCATGGCCGAAGAGTTGGCAATCGTCGAGAAAGTTCGAGCAGCCATCCGTTCCTACGCGACATACCTTGCCATGACGGAGGCCGCCAGAGCCCACATCACGGCCGTCCACACCCAGCTCATGGCGGCCTATTCTAAAGATATGGCGGATGCGGATGGCGAGATGCTTGTCGAGTATGGTGCAATTGATGCCATGGATCCCCTTCCCAGGAGACCGTCGGGCGTGAGATGGACATGGAGGCAGCGACGGAGATCGACGAGCACCAGCCGTAGTAGTACACTTTGTTTTGTTTAATTAAGAGTGCCGGTCTTTAATTTGTTAGAGTAATGTTTAGGTCAGCTAGCTCTGTTTAATTGCTGAACTTGCTCGAATAAGAAGTTAGTCTCCTTTGTGTACCCAAATTATGCAATGATGTGGATGACCACTGTAACCAGGGAAATTCGAACCAAAATTTTGACGTTCAAACTCAACACACACAGGTTAAGCTATCTGAATCATTTGAGATGTTCACATATCGTACACAGTTCTGAATAAGCGACCGTGTCTGATGACACTTTGCGCACCAGTTTTTTCACTGAAGCGATTCCAAATTTTCGACTTCCACGAAAATATCTTCCTCCCCGCACCCTCCCCCTTACCAAAAGCCACATTTCCCATGTTTTCGCCTTCCTTTCCAAGTTGAAACCTTCACTCCTTGTTTGCAGCGCCACCTCCTCGCTGGCGACCCTCCTCCACGCTCTTCGGCCTCACCTATCCAGGCAGGTAATCCACAACCGACCTCCATCCTCCTTCTCCTTCCACATCCCACATGCCCCGACCGCCGGCGCAACACCTTCCACCCAAATAAATGACCCCTCCACGAAATAAGGGCCACCGTAAGCCATGGTGCGCGCAGTATAGCCAGGATCCCAAGGACCATTTGGCAGCAGAGAAGCAAATCGCGGCCGCACGCGCGGATGAGGCCGCGATGGCTGCCATTCGTGTCGACCCCCAGATCTTGGAGGAGCACCTCGCCGTCGAGGCCACCGTCGACGCCTCGCGCGCGGACGACGCGGCACGGTTGGCTATTTGGTTCAATTATGCAATGCGATGTTCAATTGTTGTGGGTGCATTCTTTTATTGTATACCCTATGAGAAATAAATCTAATTTGTTTGTACTAAATACATGAGAAACAAATACAATTGCTATATTTCCATGTTGTTAAGCATGCTTGGTTTGGTTAACTGTCTGATCTTCTATTAGGAGTATGTTATATTGTGCAATGTGGTGCTTAGTTAACATTTGGTTCATTTCTTGTGGTGTTTAGTTAACTCTTTTCTTTGGTTCAATTCTGCAATACGATGTTCAATAGTTGTGGGTGCATTCTGTTATTGTATACCATGTGAGGAATAAATTGAATTTGGCTGTAGTAAATACATGACAAAAATACAGTTGATATATTTCCAAGTTGTTAAGCATGCTTGGTTTGGTTAACTGTCTGATCATCTATTAGGAGTATGTTATATTGTGCAATGTGGTGCTCAGTTAATGTTTGGTTTCTTTTTTGTGGTGTTTAGCTAACTGCTTGGTTCAATTATGCACTGTGATGTCCAATTGTCGTGGGTAGAATTTTGTATTGTTGTGCATGTGAGGAATAAATCAAATTTGGTTGTACTTAATACATGAGAAACATATACAAGTGCTATATTTCCTAGTTATTAATCATGCTTGGTTTGGATAAATGGGTTTTCCATCTGGCTTGAATTAATCTGATGAATCTGCAATGTGCTTATTTTTCATCAACATATTTTACTGATAGCATGCGAACTCTTACTTAACCTGATGACTAACTACCTTATATGTGTTGCAGGGAAACAATGGGAAGCACTAAGGTTTACCGTCGAGGTTAGCATGTGCATGCTCTGTTGTCTAATAGCACATTGTTGGGCAATTGCATGAACCATTCTAATATTTAGGTTTTTAACAATTTGGTCTTGCACATGTAGGTCCTGCTATCAGAGGTTTTGTCCCAATGTTCGATCCTTTTTGCATATGGGGAAATGAGTTCTCCATGAATATCAGTCAAGCCAAGAAACTTAGAAAGATTGTTAGGATAAATAAATTAGCAACAAAAAAACAACAAGATCTTTGTCTGCACAATGATGAAGACATCAGTTCCCTACATGATAGTACTAACTATTATACCGTGCCTTTTTTATTCCTTTGCCCCATTTCTAATATAGAAAAGATATTTATGAACATCCTTTTTTTCCAGGCCTTTCCAAAGCAGTTCACCGATGATTACCTCTCAAACCACATCTATGGTTAGGAGGCGAGAAGGTATTCATACAACACCCACGGTTCAATATTGAAGTGTTCCTGAAGAGGACGAAGGATGGACGGTCAACCATCCACAAGCACCGGCCTGAAGTTACAAAGACCTTCAACATCAATGAAGGCTCAATATCCGCCTTCTGGTTCAGCAGTTTTCCAGATGAGATACATATGTCTATGTACCGTCTATGATGCTAATTTCTAAAGGTTATTGATGTTGCATGTGAAACTTGGTCCTGGTGTAGTTGTGTAATGGGGTAGCTGAGTGCTGAAGCTATATGATGTTGTACTCTGATGTATTTCAATTACGAAAATGAAATATATTGTGTTCTTAATATGAAATGTCAATTAGATTAATAAATGGATTATGAATGATCGGATAATTAGCCTGATAATTGGTTTTTTATTGCAAACGTTTATTGAGAAAACACCGTGTGCGATGCATTCAATAACACACACAGTTTCTAGGAATAAACCGTGATAGACTAATGAACAATCACACACGACACCCTCATGAAAACTATTTGCGTTAGGCCACCAGGCGCAAACGTTTACCACATAAAAACTGTGTGTGATGGACAGCTCTTGACACATAGTTTCTTCTAGGCACCATGTGTGATGAATTCAATAACGCAAACGATAAAATTGTTAATACCGTGTGCAATGGAAACACTATTACAAACGATTTATCTGGGAAAAATGTTTGTGATGTACTTGCGAACAGAAACATTTTCCTTGGAGCGACTGTCTGGGATGTATATACGAACAGAAACGTTTACTGCTGGCTAACTATGTGGGATGTACTTACGATCGGAAATGATTTCGCCTGTATAATTGTATTTTTTAGCACTACTGTACGTATTTCTATATTTGAGTGCTCGCCGGTCACACACGACCTCATTTTGCCGAGCGTGTGTGCCAGGGGGGCATATCCCCGACGGTTTCTGGGTCGTGTGGGAAGGACCCCCTATCACCCACACTCAGTTGGCGATGGTTCCAAATGCTATCGCGGAAAGGGGTTAAAACCGTTTGTTTAGCACCTCACTGTACTAGTGTTTGTATATCAATCATGTGAAAAAATAATCAGAATTTATCACGCTCTAGCAAATCTCAACAATTCTGCTACTGGAAGCAAAAGTTTCTATTTTGGCACATAATCAAAGCAACTATCATCGAAATCATCCCAGAGGCTTTACTTGGCACAAACACTAATTAAGACACAAAAATGCGACCATAACAGTAGGATAATTGTGTGCACAAAAATCCCAGAAATGATAACTATTGGGTTGTCTCCCAGCATGATCTTTCTTTATAGCCACTATGATAGTCTTGAGATCTCAATGATGCTCACATGAATAATTGAAACACGAAGAGAGCATCATGTAACATGTGAAAATGCATTTTATGTCTTACATACTTCCTATGCATAGGCATTTTATAGGATTTTTTTATCAAGACAAACAATTTCTAGCCCATGCAAATAGGAAGAAGGAAGCATTAATAATTTCAACATAAAGAGAGGTGATTTAGTAACATGAAAAATTTCTACAACCATATTTTCATATCTCATAATAGTTACATGTAAGATCATACTCAAATTTAACAATATAGCTATCATAAACAATATTCTCTTTATGATCCACATGCATAATTTTTTTATAATCTTTTGAGACAGTGGCATTAAATTAACTAAAGGCATGACCTCTCCAAACCCACCTTTATCAATAAATTTATAAGATTGAACACTATCCAAATATGCGGGATTATTTTTTCCTAAAGTTGACACTCTTCCAAACTCACTTTCAATATTATTGCAAACATATTCATCATGAAGCTTAAATAAATTTTCAAGATCACAAGACGCATTATCACCCCAATCATGATCATTGCAAAAAGTAGCAAACATAAAAAATCATCATCCCCAAGCTTGGGGTTTTGCGTTTCATTAACACAATTGACATTAATAAAATTTATAATAATATCATTGCAATCGTGCTTTTCATTTGAGGAGCTATCCTGAATCACCTTATAAATTTCTTCTTTTAACACTTCATCACAATTTTCAGATTCACGAACTTCAAGCAGAACTTCATAAAGATAATCTAGTGCACTCAACTCACTAGCAATTGGTTCATCATAATTAGATCTTTTAAAAAGATTAGCAGGAGGATTAGGATCAATCTTAATTTTTCTTATTTCTTTTTCTATTTTTAAGTGTTGACATGAAAGCAAGCAAACGAGCTAACAAGCAAAAAGGCAAACGGAAAATAATTTTTTATTTTTGTGAAAAAGTTTTAGAAGTGGGGGAGATGAAAATGAGAAGAAAATGACAAATAATGTAAATGAAAGGAGATGAAAGTTTATGTGTAGGTACTTGATAGATGTTGATAATGTCTCCCCGCAACGGCGACATAAATTCTTCCTGCTACTTGTGAGCTGAGTTGGGATTTCCCCGAAGAGGAGGGGATGATGCAGTACAGTATTGTTAAGTATTTCCCTCAGTTAAGAACCAAGGTTATCAATCCAGTTGGAGAACCACGTGATACGTCTCCAACGTATCTATAATTTTTGATTGTTCCATGCTGTTATATTATCAATCTTGGACATTTTATAATCATTTTATATAATTTTTTGGTACTAACCTATTGACATAGTGCCAAGTGCCAGTTGCTGTTTTCTGCATGTTTTTTACATCGCAGGAAATCAATACCGAACGGAGTCCAAATGGAACGAAACTTTACGGAGATTTTTTATGGACTAGAAGACACCCAATGGTCTAAGGCAGCGCCTGGGGGTGCTCCGAGGGGAGCACAACCCACCAGGGCGTGCCAGGAGGCCCAGACGCGCCCTGGTGGGTTGTGCCCACCTCGGGTGCCCCCGGACCATCTCTTTGCCCTATAAATACCCTAATATTCCAGAAACCCTAGGGGAGTCGACGAAAATCAATTCCAGCCGTCGCACACTCCAGAACCACCAGATCCAATCTAGACACCATCACGGAGGGGTTCACCACTTCCATTAGTGCCTCTCCGATGATGCATGAGTAGTTATTTGTAGACCTTCGGGTCCGTAGTTAGTAGCTAGATGGCTTCCTCTCTCTTGTTTGATTCTCAATACAATGGTCTCCTGGAGATCCATATGATGTAGCTCTTTTCCGGTGTGTTTGTTGGGATCCCATGAACTTTCAGTTTATGATCATATCTATTTCTTCTCCAATATTTGGGTTTTGTTTGACCAACTTGATCTATTTATCTTGCAATGGGAAGAGGTGCTTTGTAGTGGGTTCAATCTTACGGTGCTTGATCCCAGTGACAGAAGGGGAACCGACACGTATGTATCGTTGCAACTAAGGATAAAACGATGGGGTCTATCTCTACATAGATAGATCTTGTCTACATCATGTCATCGTTCTTATTGCATTACTCTGTTTCTCCATGAACTTAATACACTAGATGCATGCTAGATAGCAGTCAATGTGTGGAGTAATAGTAGTAGATGCAGGCAGTAGTCGGCCTACTAATATTGGACGTGATGCCTATATAATGATCATTGCCTGGATATCATTAGGATTATTTGAAGTTCTATCAATTGGCCAACAGTAATTTGTTTACCCACCGTTTGCTATTTATCTCGAGAGAAGCCACTAGTGAAACCTATGCCCCCCGGGTCTCTTTCTCATATTATTTGCCGTTGAGACCTACTTTTCCTTTGCTTTTATTTTCAGATCTATTAAAACATAAATACAAAAATACCTTGCTGCAATTTATTATCATTTATTTGGCGTTCGATCTATCAATGTACTACAATTTATCTCACATCCGGTTTTCCTATCTTGAGGTGCCGCTACCTGAAAGGGATTGACAAGCCCTTTTACACGTCGGGTTGTGCAGGGGCTGTTTACGTTGTGTTGCTTGCTTTTCCTACTGGTTCGATAACTTTGGTTTCATCACCAAGGAAAATAGCTACCGCCGCTGTGCTGCATCATCCCTTCCTCTTTGGGAAAATACCGACGTAGCTTCAGCCGCCATCACCATGCATGTAACACCTCATTAGTAGTATATGCACACAAAATAACAAATACTTGCACCCAGCGCGAACAGGGGGTTGTCAATCCCTCGCCAGTTATTTGCAAAGATTAAATTTAGTAGTGATTGATACATAGATAAAACACAAAATAAACAATGTAAAGAAAAATCACAGCAAGTTATTTTTGGATTTTAATATATAACAAAAGTAGACCCAAGGGCCATAGTTTTCACCAGAGGCTTCTCTCTAGAAAATAGTGATGCGACTTGAAACTGTGTTGGTGTTTCCCCAAAGAGGAAGGGATGATGCAATACAACTATAGTAGGTATTTCCCTTAGTTGTGAAACCAAGGTTTCAATCCAGAAGGATAGCTAAGAAACACTATGTAAACGGTACCTACACACAAAGAACAAATATTTGTAACCCGACACGTAAGAGGGGTTGTCAATCCCTCCATGGTAAAAGGATAGATAAATTTGTATGAGTTTGGATAAATAGATCTGAATAATACACTAAATAAAATAAGTAAAGAAAAAGTGCAGCAAGGTATTTTTGGGTCTTTGGAAATATAGATATGAAAATAAACACGACAAAATATAGACCAGAAAGCAATAAAAGATAGACCCATGGACCATAGATTTCACTAGTGGCTTCTCTCGAGAAAATAGCACACGGTGGGTAAACAAATTACTGTTGGGAAATTGATGGAAGAACAAATAATTATGACGATATCCAAGGCAATGATCATGAATATAGGCATCACATCCAAGATTAGTAGACTGACTCCTGCCTGCATCTACTACTGTTACTCCACACATCGGCGGCTATCCAACATGCATCTAGTGTATTAAGTTCATGGAGAAACGGAGTAATGCAATAGAAATGATGACATGATGTAGACAAGATCTATTCATGTAGGAATAGATCCCATCTTTTTATCCTTAATAGCAAGGATACATGTGTGCCTCGCTACCCCTTTTGTCACTGGGTGAGGATACCGCAAGATCGAACCCATCACAAAGCACCTCTTCCCATTGCAGGAAAAATCAATCTAGTGGACCTAAGTAAACCAAGTCTTGGGAGAAGAAATACGAGGCTATAAATAATCATGCATATAAGAAGACTCAAATAATATTCCTGGATATAGATCTGATCATAAACTTGAACTTCATCGGATCCCAACAAAGACACCGCAAAAAGTCATTACACCAAATAGATCTTCAAGAGACCATTGTATTGAGAATCAAAAAAAGAGAAGAAGCCATCTAGCTACTGCCTACGGTCCTGTAGGTCTATGGTGAACTACTCACGCATCATTAGAGGAGCACCAATGAGGATGATGAACCCCTCCGTGATCGTGTTCCCCTCTGGCAGAATGCCGGAATAGGGCTCTAGATTGGATCTCATGGTTCTTGAACTTGCTGTGGCTGGAATTGTGTTTCCTCTGCTCCCCTAGGGTTTCTAGAATAGTTAGGAATTTATAGGGCGAAGAGGCGGCGCAGGAGACCCCTGTGGGCCCCATAAGCCATCAAGGTGCGCATGGGCCTCCTGGCGCCCATGCTGTCTTGTGGGCCCCACAGGCCTCCCCTCTTGTCCTTTCTTAGCCCCCAAGTTGTCTTCTGGTCCAAAAAAATCTCCAAAAAGTTTCGCTACGTTTGAACTCCGTTTGGGAGGGATATTCCACGAAGTAAAAAAACAATCAAAAAACAACAACTAGCACTGGGCACTATGTCAATAGGTTAGTCCGAAAAATGATATAAAGTTGCTATAAAATGATTATAAAACGTCCAAGAATGATAATATAACAACATGGAACAATCAAAAATTATATATACGTTGGAGCCGTATCAGCATCCCCATGTTTAATTCCTGTTCGTCCTCGACTAGGTAAATGATAAAACATAATTTTTTAATGTGGAATGCTGCCTAACATGTTCATCACATATTATTTTCTTTTGTAGCATGTACATTTGGACTTTTAGATGGTTCAAAGCAATAGTCTAGTTTTGAAATGAAGATTTCAATACTCAAGCATATCAACAAGCAACCATGTCTGTCGGTGTACTAAAGTAGGGGTACCTTAGTATCCCGAACTTGTGCACGGGCAGTCGTAGCGTCCCGCGGCAAGGCTTGCTGGGTGACCGCCGAGGTCCTCCGTGGTTCCTTTGGAGCCATTCAAGAACAAAGTATCCAAGACAAGAAGACAAGGCCCCGGCAAGAGGAGCTTGCCGGGAAGGAGACAAGACCCCGGCAAGAGGAGCTTGCCGGGAAGGCCAACGAAGGCATCTCAAGGAACTTGCCGCAACGCACCACGCGTTTCGGCAAGGCCCGGTGAGCGACAAGCTCCCGGACGTGACAAGACAACGACCGCGGCAAGGCACTTGCCGCGGCAAGCTTCCACTCTGCACCTGCGCTCCAGCGCATCCACCAATGTGTCACTCTGGGACCCTTCCAGGCGTACGTGGCGGAAGGCTGTGCAGCCAGAGGTACACGGTGGCAAGCGGCGCTGACAAGATCGCCATCGCGGCGAACGGTGGCGTCCCTGGCGGTCCCTTTCTGCACCGTCTAGGCGATGCAGACAGGCATTTAATGCCCTTGTCCCCTTCCGTCAGAGTTAGGTATGATGCACTGTAGTAGGCGGCGGTGCCAACCGCCACGCCTTTTCCATTTTTACCCTCATCTACGTTGCCACCTGTCGGTGACCCCTTGGGCGTATAAAAGGAGGCCCATGCGCAACATAGAAGGGGTCGGCCAACAGAATGTACTCACGCTCGGTCTGGCTAGCTGCTAGAGTGTACTGTAGCACACCGTGCTCTCGAGCAAGAAATCAATACAAACCACAGGGCAGGAGTAGGGTTTTACGCATCCGTGCGGCCCGAACCTGGGTAAACAGATCGTGTCGCTCGTGCGCTTCGCCTCGATCTGCTCTTCGTGCTCTCTCCGCCCCCTGCCGAACTAAAAGGGGCCCGGTCTGCTGTGGTCCCATAGGTGTCCGTGGGATCAGCACCCCCGACATCTTTGGCGCGCCAGGTAGGGGGTGCGTCGAGATTGTGTGAACCTGATCCGGCGTTCACACGAGCAGAATCTTCATCGTCTTCATCGACATGCCGCCGAAGAAGAAGGCTTCGGAGGCGGCTGCTCCGTCCGCGCCGTACCCACCATCGCCGGAGCGAACGGCTGGTGGGGTAGATGCCAGCGGAAGAACGGGCGTCGACGAGGGAGCTCACGGTGCTGCCAGGTCCAAGGACAAGGCTGCGTTGCACATCGGCGACGCAGTCGGCTCCCACAACGACCGGGCGCACTCCAAGACCTCGGCGTCCGTACACGCACCGCGCCCATCCCAGGAGGCGCGGGACTGGCAGTGTCATGATACTCATGGTACCATACGCTTGCTGGATCAAGATCGAGCTGGTGGATCTCGGAGCGCTCAGGACCAGCATGCATGCCAACGTGCTGGTGCGAGCGGGGCACGGTCGCCAGGGCGAGATACTGCTCCTTCTAACATAGTTAGAAGTCCGAGCATATCTCGTTCCTCGCACCGTTCGCCGCCGCCGCCCGCCACTTCGGCAGAAGCTTTGGCGTGAGCTCAACTATTCCTAGACTACCCTCCAGCGGCAGACAAGATCGACGACTGGAGGGCCACCATCCAGAGTCTCATCGGCATCACCAACGGCGACAACCCACGGCAGCCGAGCACATCGCAGCTGCGGCAAGTCAGCCAGGCGCGAGCCAGTGGCGACAAGACCGGGGAGGGTGCAACCACTGTGCACTCTCCGCCTCGAAGGCCAAGATCGCCGACTCGCCGGATCCACCACGACAGCGACTCCACCGCGTCATCTGATCCACGAGCTCGTCGCGATCAGCGCCAAGTTCTTTACGAACGACAGCAAGAAGACGCTCGTACCCGCATCGAGCGACGAAGAGAAGCGCGGCGTCAATCAGACCTGCGCGCTGGGCCCTCTGTCGACATGCATGCGCCAGGGGAACCAGGCGACTTGCCGTACGCGGTAGGTTGCCCTGCGTTTACCCGTGAGCTGCGGCAAGTCCAGTGGCCCAGCCAGAAGAATTTCAAGCCAGACGTACCAGAGAAGTACGACGGCAAGTCGCACCCGTCGGAGTTCCTCAGCATCTACACCATCACGGTGCAAGCTGCCGGGGGGCGAGACGACAAGGTCCTTGCCAACTACTTCCTGCTGGTGCTCAAGCCCGACGTCAGGTCCTGGCTCATGCACTTGCCGGACAACTCCATATCCTCTTGGGCAGACCTATGCCATTAGTTTGTCAGCGCCTTTAGAGGCGGCCACAAACCTCATGGCCAGGAGAGTGACCTTCACCTACTCGCCCAAAAGGAAGGAGAACCCCTGCGCAAGTATATTCAGAGATTCAGCCGTGTACAGTGCAACATCCCAGATATCCACCCTGCCACGGTCATCAGCGCGTTCCATCAGAACATGCGTAACCACAGGATGCGGGAGGAGATGGCGATGTGCAGGATCAGAGACGTCAGTGAGCTCTATGCCCTGGCTGACAAGTGTGCACGTGCTGAGGAAGGGGGGAAACTCCCTGGAGAGAACACTGGAGCAGGAGGATCTGATAGCAAGGATGCTGCCCCGGCAAAGAAAAACCGGCGGCGCAACAACAGGAAGAAGAAAGGCAAAGAGGTGCTAGTCGTTGAGCAGTCCGGCAACGACGGCGCCGCCAAGAAAGCCAAAGTTGGTAGCTCCAGCAAGGAGATTGCCGCATGCACCAACTACCAGGCTGTGGCGGTTGCCGACAAGCAGGACGGCACCGACAAGCAGTATTGCAAGATCCACCGCACCAAGGTCCATGACCTCCAGAGTTGCAAGAAAGTCGAGCAGCTTGTCCAGCAGCAAAAAGCTGAGTACGAGCGGTGCGACAAGGAGAGGGCCCAAGGAGGCGCTGGAGAAGCCGGCACGAAGCGCGCTGGCCAGGGAGGACGCCACGGCAAGGCTAAGCAGCGGCAAGGAGGTAGACCTCCCCGCGGCCGCGACAATGATGAAGACGACGACGACGACGAAGACATGGATGATGTCGAGACCAGTGAGCAGGAGTTCCAGAAAGCCACAGAAGTCTTGTGCGTTGATGGCGGTGCTTCTCTGCATACTTCCCACCGCCAGCTCAAGCAGTGGGCGCGGGAAGTTAATGCAGCGGAACAACCTATCGAATCGCGCAAGCTTCTGAAATGGTCCAGCACGCCTATCATCTTTGATATCGAGGACCACCCTGATCGCACAACTGCGGTCGGGTGCTTGCCGTTGTTGGTTTCACCAACTATACGCAACCTCAAGGTCACTAAGATGTTAGTTGACGGCGGGGCCGGCTTGAACCTGATCTCCTCTGCTGTACTCCAGAAACTCCAGATCCCTGACAGCGAGCTCGAAGAGACCGGCACATTCCAAGGAATTAACCCAGGAAGGAGCAAGCCGAAGGGGAAGGTCACGTTGCCGGTAACATTTGGCAGCGAGCTGAACTTCAGGACTGAGAGGGTCACTTTTGACGTTGCTGATTTTCCATTGCCTTACAATGGAATACTTGGCCGTCCAGCACTCGCCAAGTTCATGGCAGCCTCTCACTATGCATATAATATGCTCAAGATGCCAGGCCCGATAAGCGTCATCTCTGTCCCTGGCGACAAGAAGGATGCTCTTATCTGCGTCGACAAGATCTACCGGGACGCAGCAGCCGCTACAGATCGCAAGACACTTGCCGCTGAAGCTCCCGGAGGGAAGAAGAAGACCAAGTCCGGCAAGAACTCTGATGCCCACTCCGGCAAGCGCACCTCTTCGGAGTGCTGCGCTACCGTCGAGGACGCACCATCGAGCTCCACCGGCAAGTGTAAGAAGGCAATGGCAGCTCCGCCAGAGACCAAGAACGTATCCGCCAAGGAGGACGGCACCGGTGGTACCTTTACCATCAGTGCCACGCTTGACCCTAAATAGGAAAGCGCGCTCATTGCTTTCCTGCGGGCGAACGTCGATGTGTTTGCGTGGCAACCGTCTGACATCCCCGGTGTTCCCAGGAAAGTAATTGAGCACCATCTTGCCGTTTGTCCTCATGCGCGGCCCGTCAAGCAGAAGGTCAGGAAGCAAGCAGTGGAGCGCCAAGAATTCATAGCAGAAGAGATCAAGAAATTGGAAGCAGCATGCCTTGTCAGAGGAGTGCTCCATCCCACGTGGCTGGCCAATCCTGTAGTCGTGCGCAAGGCAAACGGGAAATGGAGGCTTTGTATCGACTTTACTGTTGTTAATAAAGCTTGTCCCAAAGACCCATTTCCCTTGCCGCGCATTGACCAGATTGTTGACTCCACAGCCGGATGTGATTTACTTTCATTTCTTGACGCATACTCAGGATACCATCAAATCTTCATGGCAGAAGAAGATGAGGAGAAGACTGCATTCATTACTCCATGTGGCACGTACTGTTTCATACGGATGCCTTTCGGATTAAAGAATGCTGGTTCAACATTTGCAAGAGTAGTCCATGTCGCTCTTGAGCCGCAGATGCACAGGAATGTGGAAGCATACATGGATGACATAGTGGTCAAGAGCAAGGACAGGGCAACTCTGATCCAAGATTTAGATGAGACCTTTGCAAATCTGCGCAAGATCAACCTCAAGCTCAACCCCGAGAAGTGTGTGTTTGGAGTCCCCTCCGGCAAGCTTCTCGTGTTCTTTGTGTCTCAGCGAGGAATTGAAGCCAATCCCAACAAGATCAAGGCCATTGAGCAGATCGAAGCACCAAAGCGCGTCAAGGATGTACGAAAACTTGCCGGTTGCGTGGCTGCTCTCAGCAGGTTTATCTCTCGGTCTGCGGAGCGCGCCCTGCCGTTTTTCAAAATGTTGAAAAAGGCAGGTCCAATGAAATGGACTCTGGAAGCAGAGGCTGCGCTGCAGGACTTGAAGAGATACGTGTCCTCCACTCCAACACTTGTCGCACCTAAGCCGCAAGAGAAGTTGCTGCTGTACATAGCGGCAACCAATCAAGTGGTTAGTGCTGCGTTAGTGGCAGAGAGGGAGGCAGATGACGAGCCAGCAACCGCGGCAAGCGCATCCAGCGACAAGCAGGGGGCTTCCCCGACAAGCTCTAGTCCCGACAAGGAAGGATCTGCGCAGGCGCGCGAAGAGATACAGAAGAGAATGGTGCAGCGCAAAGTTTACTTTGTCAGTTCCCTTCTGCAGGGGGCTAGGTCAAGGTACTCTGGTGTGCAGAAGTTGCTTTTCGGCCTTCTCATGGCCTCGAGAAAGCTGCGCCATTATTTCCAAGCACATGAGATCACAGTTGTCACTCGCTTTCCGCTGAAGAGGATACTGCAGAATCTAGAAGCAACAGGAAGGATTGTTGAGTGGGCACTGGAACTGTCAAGCTTTGGCCTCAAGTTTGAGAGTACTTCAACTATCCAAAGCAGAGCATTGGAAGAATTCATAGCAGAGTGGACACCAACACCAGATGAAGAAATTCCGGAAACGAGCATCCCCATCAAGGAGGCAAGCAAAGAGTGGCTTATGTACTTTGACGGTGCCTTCTCGCTACAAGGCGCCGGCGCTGGTGTGCTGCTTGTCGCACCCACCGGAGAGCACCTCAAGTACGTGGTCCAGATGCACTTTCCCAAGGAGGAAGCGACAAACAATACTGCAGAGTATGAAGGCTTGCTTGCCGGTCTCAGGATCGCGACAGACCTTGGGATCAAGAAGCTCATTGTGAGGGGTGACTCGCAGCTTGTCGTCCGCCAAGTAAACAAGAATTATCAGAGTCCGTTGATGGAAGCCTATGTCGACGAAGTGAGAAAGCTAGAAGAGCACTTTGACGGCCTACAGATGGAGCATGTCCCAAGAGCTCAGAACGACATTGCCGATGGCCTGTCAAAGTGCGCCGCACTTAAGTTACCTGTGGAACCAGGGATTTTTGTGCTCAAGCTGACTCAACCATCCGTAACGCCGTCAACCGGATAGAGCAAGAAGAGGAAGTTGGTTTCTAGTGACTATTTTCCGGCAGAGCTTCCCGAAGCCGCCGTCAAGAAGGTCCCCAAGATCAACGACAAGAGTGCTGAGGAGCAGTCTGCTCCGGCAAGCCCTAGGGTTTGTTCCGTTGAAGCAGACGCTCCCGACAAGTTTTGCTCCGGCAAGCTTGCCGGGGAATGTCCAGCTCCGGTAGAGCTGCAGGTTCTTGCCGTAGAAGCGGATGTTCCCGCAGCAGCAGATATGCCTTTAGTCCTTGTTGTCGAGCCACAAGCTCCAACATGGGCACATCAGATTGTCCGTTTCCTTCAGACAGGAGAACTTCCCGAAGAGCAAGAAGAAGCGGAAAGAGTAGCCCGGCAGTCAAGTATGTACCAGTTTGTCGACAGCACACTGTACAGAAGAAGACTCAACGGTGTGAAATTGAAGTGTATTCCCCGGGAAGATGGACAAAAGCTGTTGGCAGAGATACATGGAGGCATATGTGGTCACCACATTGGCGCAAGAGCACTTGTCGGCAAAGCATTCCGCCAAGGCTTCTTCTGGCCGACAGCCCTCCAGGATGCAACTGCACAAGTAACCAAGTGTGAAGCATGCCAGTTCCATTCCAAGCAGATACACCAGCCAACTCAAGCTCTCCAGACGATCCCTTTATCCTGGCCATTTTCGGTCTGGGGGCTCGATATCCTCGGCCCCTTTCCCCGAGTAGTCAGGGGCTTTGAGTACTTGTACGTTGCAATCAACAAGTTCACAAAGTGGCCAGAAGTGGAACCAGTGAGGAAGGTGACAACACAGTCAGCAGTCAAGTTCTTCAGGTCGATTGTTTGCCGTTTCGGAATCCCTAACAGGATAATCACCCACAACGGTACACAATTCACGAGCCGCACCTTCATGCAGTACATCCAAGACCTTGGCGCCAAGGTCTGCTTCGCTTCTGTTGCTCACCTGAGAAGCAACGGTTAAGCAGAGAGGGAAAATGCTGAAGTGCTGCGCGGGCTCAAGACCAGAACTTTCGACAGGCTGCACAAGTGCGGAAGAAACTGGATCGAGGAGCTGCCGATGGTTCTTTGGTCGATCAGGACGACGCCAAATCGAGCCACCGGCCAGACACCTTTCACTCTAGTCTATGGAGCAGAGGCAGTTCTCCCCACAGAACTCGTATACAGGTCACCTCGAGTGCTCGCTTACGATGAGCTTGAGCAAGAGCAGCTACGACAAGATGACGCACTGCTCCTTGAGGAAGACCGTCTTCAGGCTACTGTGCGAGCTACTCGCTACTAGCAAGCTTTGCGCCGCTACCATAGCCGCAAAGTTAATGCCAGAAGTCTCGAGGAAGGCGACCTTGTTCTTCGGCGCGTTCAGTCCGCCAAGAATCCCAACAAGTTGACGCCGAAGTGGGAAGGCCCTTACTGGGTGAAACGAGTCACTAGGCCTGGCGCTGTCCGCCTGGAGACCGAAGATGGCATCCCAGTGAGCAACTCCTGGAATATTGAGCATCTTCGCAAGTTTTACCCGTAGGGCGCGGTTGCCGGAACCCGTTCCGGCAACCACCTTTTGTACAAGTCTTGCCGCTGTTGCATGTAATCCTTTGTACAAAGCCAGGCGCAGATCCCGTGCATAAAGATAGCCGGGCGCAGATCCCGTGCATAAAGATCATGTGCTCCGCACACTTTGTCGATTTCATGCCTTTTATTTTTTTTGCATGTGTTATCTGACACTTTGTGCAGCACTTAGACCCGGTAAGCAACAACGAGCCATAAGGCTCCATATCTTTTTCTCCTTCTTCTTTTTTTCTCTCAAGGAAAGGAAGGTTTCCTCGCGCACAAGTTTTCCTGGGGGGAAAGGAGAAGATACCGTATGGACCAGGCGTCGTTCAAGAAGGTTTCGCCTTGCCGGGAAACAAAAGACAGAAAAGATAAGTTGCCAACGTTTGAGCAATCAGATTTTTTTAAAAAAAATTTAAGTTATCTTCCTTGAACGACCGTACTTTGTATGGAAAACCTGTGCGCCGAGGAACCAACTCGTAGCTAGTTGCGCCCTTACTGTTGTTTCGAGTCCGCTCAACAACTTAAGTGAGCTGCGACTAGCTGCGACAAGGTTTTTTGCCGGCAGCGGCACCGCCAGCAGGCTGCTGACGTCCCGCACTCAGCGCTCGCGGCCAAGGTGCCTATGCCGACAAGTTCCCTAAAAGCGTGGGGTAAAAACATACAAAGGAGGGAATCAAGTAGAGGAAATAACATTGCAATTAGTACCCAAAATAAAAGTTATATATTACAAGATAGCTTGTCGCAGCTCTAACAGATTGTTCTTGTAACATGACTAGCAGCGACAAGAAGAGAAGAGAATGGGCGACCTAATCTACGCGGTCGCCCTCGACCCTCTTGATCCCGCTCACCTTGTCCACAATGGGTGCGACAAGGGCCTTGAGCGCCTCCAGATCAGCATCCGGCGGCAAGGACCTGAGGACGTTGGTGAGGTTGAGGCCTGGATTGCGGAAGGCCACCTTCATCAGCACCTTCTGAAGAGCTCCCGCGCACATCTTGCGCGACTCGTCGGCAAGCTGCTTTGGGATCCTCTCCCGGAGTCGCCGGAGGGCCGTCGCCATGCCTTTGAAGAATGAAGTGAGCTTGGCGCTGGGTTGGAGGTTCTCGTCGGAGGAATACCCAAGATCCTCCATTCCCAGCTGCGCCAGCTCCTTGTCGATGTCGGCGGCAACATCCACAAGCCCTTCCGTCCAGTGCTCCACATTCTCCCAGAAGGTGCTCTGGGCGGCAGCAGCACTCGCCAGCAGCGCCTTGCCGGCCTTGAATTCCTCCTTCAGGGCCGTCTCTTGCTCCTTGGCGCTGTCCAGCGTCTTGGTCAGAGTGGCCAGCTTCGACTCGAGATTTGTATTGGAAACCTTGGCGGTGTCAAGCTCCTTGCCCTTCTCGGCGAGATGGCCCTGCAGCTCCGAATAGCTATTGGCGTCCTTCTCCCGCTCAAGCTTGAGTGCGGCAAGCTCGTCACCGCTCGCCTTCAGATCGGCCTCCAGCTGCGCCACCTTCGACTCCAACTCCTTCTTGGGGGCCTCGGCAGCTGCAGCAGCGTCTTCTGCTTGCTTGAGGGCTCCGCCAAGTGTTCGCTTGCGTGCCGCAAGCTCCTCCTCGTGGCTGTCAAGATCAACTTTCCGCTGCACCAGCTCGCCCTCTTGCATGGACAGCTTCTCAGCGGCAAGCCTTTGTTGCTCTTCGACTTCAGCCTTTTCGAGGAGGAAGGCCCTCTGCTCCTCGGCAAGCTGCTCCCGCTCCACTGCCAAGGACCGGAGAGCTTCTTGATTTTGACCCCGAAGCTCCTCCGCGCGCTTATCGATATCGACTCCCGCCTTGGCGACAAGCGCTTCGCGGGATTCCAGCTTGGCTTGCCGGGCGCGGTAGAGTGACACCAGCTTCCGCAGCAGCCGCTCCTCCTCAGGCTCGCCGCTGCTGCTGCTTGGTGCGTCGACCAGCGCCAGCCCGACGGAGGCAAGCACTTCTCCGTCGAAGATCTCTCCTTCGACCGGCGCCCTGGAGCTTGCGCCCAGGGGAGGTTGATGAAGATGTCGTCGCCGGCCTTCAAGTAAACGCCAGGCTGGGGCTCTTCGGAGCCTGGCGCTGCGGCAGCGGCGGAGGGATCGGCGGTCGATGCAGCGCTTGGCGCTCCTGCGGCCTCAGGGTCGTCAGTGCGATCGCTAGATCCCCCGCCTGCTTCTGCAGCAGCAGCTCTGGCGGCCTCTTTGCCGGCGGGCACGTCGGCGCCGGCTGCTTCCTCGGCGGCAACGGCGTCGTCGGCGGCAACTTCGATCTCCATCGGCTCTGCAGCAGATGGATCTGACAGCCGAAAAAGGGGAGAAGAATCAAGCAAATATCCAAGAAAAAGAAGATCAAAAAGAACCCAAGGAAGTTTTGAAGCAAGAAGATTACTTGTGCCAGGCTCTGCGGTCATGGTCTCCACTGCCGGAGGACTGCTGGTGCTGTCCCTTGCCAGAGACCCCTCCCTTGCCAGAGACGTCTCCCTTGCCGGAGAGCTCTCCCTTGCCGGGGACCTCTCCCTTGCCGGAGGACTCTCCCTTGGCACCTCGGGGGCGGCCTCTGGGCTCTCCTGGTGGGGCTGCTCTACTCCTGCACAAGTCATCAAACAGATATCAGCAAAGCAAGAATCTTCGTGCGCGCCCAACAGCAGAAAGCAAACAAGATACTTACGCCGGGGGCTGCCCAGGAGAACAGTCGTTGGGTCCGGCAAGATTGTCTCAGGCGCATCCCCTGCTGAGGCGGTGGGTTCGTCCTCGATGACAATCACCGGGGCTTTGGCTCTCTTCGCCGCTCTCTGGGCCAGAGTCCTAAGAAGGAATGGGTTCAGATTGAAGCAAATGAGATGCAAGACAAAAACAGCAAGAATTGAAGAACTGCAAATACAACAAGTGAATCTTACTCTTCTTCTTCTTCTTCCTCGTCGGAGCTGAACGCGGAGAAGTCAAAATCCGGCTCACGCCCGGCGCGGGAAGGCGGAGGAGTAGGATTCCTTGGCCGCTTGGTGGGAGCAGAAGCGGTGGTCCGAGAAGACCCCGCTCTAGTTGCCGCAGCAGCGTGAGGCGCTCCTGCGGCAACAGTGCTTGCCGCGGTAGAGCGTGTCGCGCGGCGCGGCGACTGTCGACTCGGCTGCCGTCTCACTAAGTCCCCGGCCTTGCGAAGACGCCCTCTTGGTGGAGATGGAGGCTCTGCTTGCGGCGTGCTGTCTAAAGATGAGGAGGAAGAGGAGTCGATCTCCAACGAGCCGCTCGTATCCTCGGCGGGCTCGCTCGGCTCGGCGTCATGCCCGGCAAGATCTTTCTTGCCGGCAAGCTCCTCTTGCCAGGCAAGCTCTTTCTTGCCGGCAAGATCCTCTCGCTCGGCACGGTTTGCCGCCTCTGCTGCCTCTGCCTCCTCCAAGGTGAATCCGAACTCGCCTGCCGCTACGGCTGCCGCTGCCTCTTACAGCCTGGTGGCGATGCGCTTCAACTCCGCATTAGTGGTGTCGCGAGTGAGGCCATTCTTCTCGTCGGGGCGGATCGGCACTTCTACCAAGTTGTCGAAGAATTCCTGCACGACCTCGTCCGCAGGCTCTTGCCAAGTTGGCACAAATCCATGCGAGTTGCACAGCGGCATCATTGCCCTAATGCGGTCGAGCGCGGAATTGTTGCACAACGGAACTACGCCCGGCGGCAACCTAAATACTTCAGGATGGTCAGGATCATACTTGAACAGCTCCTGAAGCATTGCATTGAGTTCCAAGACAGTGAAGTTGTAGTTGAGGCCCGGGCACAGCCTCATGATATCCGCCGCGTTCTTGAACTCCCAGGCGGGCCTCCTCTGTTCCAACAGGGGGGCGATGCGGCGGCGAAGGAAGTCTGCGCCAACGGCGCCTATAGTGAGTCCGGCAAGCCTGAGGCGTTGGATCCTGGTGATGGCAATTCTCAGCATGTCGTCTTCTGGGGCCACGTCGCTCCAATCGCTGCCGCGTACTGCTGCTACTTGGCGCCGAGCGGTAAATGGCTGCGGGTTCTCCTCAACGATCCAACACCAATCTACTCTCCACTCCTCCCACTTGCCGCGGAACTCGCCCTCCAGATACGAGTCCTTCTTGCCGGTCCTTGAGACCCAAGCGATTCCGCCGGATAGAGGCTCTCCTCTCTCTACTCGGGGCGGAGGCTTCTGAGATTGGAATGGAAAGGGGGTGAGTGGGCGCACTACCCCTGCTTCCCCTTGCTTATAAAGGGGGAGGGGGCGGACGTTCCGCCTTTCCTAATAAAGAAACCACCCACTATCTCTTCCACGACGCCGCATTCGACGCGTGCCGTTCGGGGAGGGCGCGGTGGATGCGGAGTGAGATACAGCGTAACCCAGGCCGCGCGTGCCCGTGCACTGTTTTGGGCCTGGCCCAACAGTGCTCGGCACCGTGTATGGCCCAGGCCCCGGGGCTCCTGTCGGTGTACTAAAGTAGGGGTACCTTAGTATCCCGAACTTGTGCATGGGCAGTCGCAGCGTCCTGCGGCAAGGCTTGCCGGGTGACCACCAAGGTCCTCCGTGGTTCCTTTGGAGCCATTCAAGAACAAAGTATCCAAGACAAGAAGACAAGGCCCCGGCAAGAGGAGCTTGCCGGGAAGGAGACAAGACCCCGGCAAGAGGAGCTTGCCGGGAAGGCCAACCAAGGCATCTCAAGGAACTTGCCGCAACGCACCACGCGTTCCGGCAAGGCCCGGTGAGCGACAAGCTCCCGGACGTGACAAGATAACGACCGCGGCAAGGCACTTGCCGCGGTAAGCTTCCACTCTGCACCTGCGCTCCAGCGCATCCACCAACGTGTCGCTCTGGGACCCTTCCAGGCGTACGTGGCGGAAGGCTGTGCAGCCAGAGGTACACGGTGGCAAGCGGCGCTGACAAGATCGCCATCATGGCGAACGGTGGCGTCCCTGGCGGTCCCTTTCTGCACCATCTAGGCGATGCAGACAGGCATTTAATGCCCTTGTCCCCTGCCGTCAGAGTTAGGTATGATGCACTGTAGTAGGCGGCGGTGGCAACCGCCACGCCTTTTCCATTTTTACCCTCATCTACGTTGCCACCTCTCGGTGACCCCTTGGGCATATAAAAGGAGGCCCATGCGCAACGTAGAGGGGGTCGGCCAACACAGCGCACTCACGCTCGGTCTGGCTAGCTGCTGGAGTGTACTATAGCACACCGCGCTCCCGAGCAAGAAATCAATACAAACCACAAGGCATGAGTAGGGTTTTACGCATCCGTGCGGCCCGAACCTGGGTAAACAGATCGTGTCGCTCATGCGCTTCGCCTCGATCCGCTCTTCGTGCTCTCTCCGCCCCCTGCCGAACCGAAAGGGGCCCGGTCCGCCGTGGTCCCATAGGTGTCCGTGGGATCAGCACCCCCGACAATGTCTTTCAGAATATCAACACTAAAGAAAGTTATCCCTAGCCCATAATGCTTACTCATTGAACCATTCACGAAACACACTCAAATATTAGCTACATCCAATGCTCAAGTATGATCATAGTGCTCCCTAATTTGTGCTTTCTACGAGAAGATGCAGACTCAAATAAAAATAAAAATTGCATAGAGTAAATAGATATGCTATTTGTAGAGGAAGTAGCGATTTTTAGAGGTGCCAGAGCTCAAAAAGCAAAAATTGAGAGATAATTTTTTTGAGAGGCATGCTTTTCCTGGCAATGAAAACGACCGAGTAATTCCCAACACTTTCCATTCTAGATATATCATAGGCAGTTCCCAAACATAAAATAAAGTTTATTCCTTTTTCCACCAATATTTCACACTCCACGGCTAGCCGTATACATGGGTACCGTCCATACCAACAGTTTCGAAGATTTTTTTGATAACATAAAGTAAAATTATTTTCCATTTTGGGACTGGGCATCCCTATTGTCGCCGTACTCTCATGCAATGACAAGTGAATAAACACTCATCTTGAGAATAACACATCTAGCATGGAAAATATTGGCCACCCCCTACCGCTTCATGAGAGGTACGGGCACACAAAAAGGAAATTCATTTTGAAAATTAGAGATGCCACATATAAATTTGCTTAGATGGCACGCAAATACCGCATATAGGTAGGTATGGTGGACTCATATGGCAAAACTGGGTTTAAAGATTTTGGATGCACAAGTAGTATTTCTACTTAGTACAAGTGGAGGCTAGCAAAAATATTGAGAAGCAACCAACCAAGAAACGAAAGTTCACATAAAGGAGCATTAAGCATAACTAACACGGAATAATGCACCACAAGTAGGATGTAATTTCAAAGCATAATTACTGACTCGTGCTTGCAGAGGGAATCACAAACCTTAACACCAATATTCTTACTAAAGCATAATTACTCACCAACAGGACTCATATATTATTATCATCATATCTCAGAACTATTACAAAGAAACAAATTTAAGTGAAGAACATGAGCATAAAGATTTTCATCTCTCAAAATAATATAAGTGAAGCATGAGAGAATTTCTTCCAAAATTTACTAACTCTAAATAAGTCTAAGTGAAGCATGAGAGTATTTCTTCAAAAATATTAAAGCACACCATGCTCAAAAACATATAAGTGAAGCACTAGAGCAATTCCATAGCTCAAAAAATTGAAGTGAAGCACATAGAGCAATTCTACCAAATCATAGCATAATTTTGGCTCTATCAAATAGGTGTGTCCAGCAAGGATACTTGTGACAAACTAAAAAGTAAAACAAGCAAAGACTCATATAATACAAGATGCTCCAAGCAAAACTCATGATATGCGATGAATAAAAATATAGCTCCAAGTAAATTACCGATGGTCGCTAGAAGAGAGAGGGGGTGCCTTTCGGGGCATCCCCAAGCATAGTTGCTTGGTTATCCTTGAATATTTAACTTGGGGTGCCATGGGCATCCCCAAGCTTAGGCTCTTTTTACTCCTTATTCCTTCATCCATCGTGATCTCACACAAAACTTGAAAACTTCAATCACACAAAACTTAACAAAACCTTTGTGAGATCCGTTAGTATAATAAAGCAAATACCTACTCTAAGTACTATTGCAAGCCCATTCATGTTTTATTATTGCATTATATCTACTGTATTCCCACTTTTACATGGCGCACACCCTCCAATACAATCCATTGATTCATCAAATAAGCACATACTGCAACGAAAATAGATTTTGTCAAAAACAGAATAGTTTGTAGTGATCTGGACTTTGTCCATATTTCTGTAACTCCAAAATTTCTAAAAAATTAATAAAACGTTTGCAATTTGTATATCAATCTTTCATAAAAAATCAGAATTTTATCATGCTTATGTGATTTTTAACAATTCTTCTACTAGACAAATAAGTTTCTGTTTTTCAACAAGATCAAATCAACTATCACCAAACGTGATCCCAAAGGCTTTACTTGGCACAAACACTAATTAAAACATAAAAACACAATCATAAGAGTAGTATAATTGTGTGAACACTCAATAACAGAAATAAAAAGGAAAAAACAAATTTTATTCTTTGGGTTGTCTCCCAACTAGCACTCTCATTTTATGCCCCTAATTAGGCGTAATGCATAGATTCAAGCGTTGTCATCTTTCTTCTTATCCTCTGTAGATGTGTTTTTGTTAGGAGGTTTCTGAAATATAACTTGAAACACATCGTCCATAGAAATTTTGGCATTAGCAAGTTGTTCATCTTTATATCCTATTTGATTCCCGGCCATGATCCATGAATATTGTTGATTAACATCATTCAAAACTTGTTGGATCACTTCTAAAACGGGGATTTCCTTTTTAAGGTTCTCATCGAAAATTTGATTATTTCCAAGAAAATGTCTCAACATATAGTCACTATTGTAAAGGATCTCATCTATTACCAGGTTTTCACAGTTCATACCATGAAAATCAAAAAAATTCCCTAGCTTCTCGTACTATTTGATCAAATTCATTCGTAAGAACATGGGTAGCTAGCTGTTTAGATTTAGGATCTTATATAACGGGTACTCATAAAACAATCTTTGCAAGGTAGGATGGGTATGGGTAAATCTATTTTCAAGTTTCAAAACTAGTGCTGAAATAGCTTCCGCATAAGGTTTAGTTCTTTTCAGTATAGGAACATCATCAAGAGTCAAATTTCCAACACAATTGAAGAATTCTTAGATAGTTTCTTTTCCTATAATATTCCCTTGCCCCAAAACAGAAGTTTAAGCATCCAGATTGCCAGATCGTCCAATTTTAGGAGTTCGGCCATCATCTATTTCTGCCATACCAAAGTCACTAATGATGATGAGTTCAAGCAAGCAAGAGATCTGATGAGAAAAAGGCGAACGAAAAAATTGACGAAAAAAAGCAATTTTTTGTGAAGTGGGGGAGATGCAAATGAGAGGCAAATAATGTAAATTGCAAGGAGATGAGATTTGTGATTAGTAACCTGATAGATGTTGATGATGTCTCCCTAGCAACGGCACCAGAAATTCCTTTTGATGCGGCTTGAAACTGCGTCGGTATTTCCCCAAAGAGGAAGGGATGATGCAGTACAGCTACAGTAGGTATTTCCCTCGGTTGTGAAACCAAGGTATCAATCTAGTAGGAGAACCAAGCAACACTATGTAAACGATACCTGCACACAAAGAACAAATACTTGCAACCCGACGCATAAGAGGCGTTGTCAATCCCTCCACGGTAAAAATATAGATAAATTTGTATGAGTTTGGATAAATAGATCTGAATAAAACCCGAAATAAAATAAGTAAAGAAAAAGTGCAGAAAGGTAATTTTTGCTTTTGGAAATATAGATCTAAAAATAAACACGGCAAAAGATTGATCGAAAAGAAAATATGATAAAAGACACACCCGGGGGCCGTAGATTTCACTAGTGGCTTCTATCACGAAAATTGCACACGGTGGGTAAACAAATTATAGTTGGGCAATTGATATAAGAACAATTAATTATGACGATATCCAAGGCAATGATCATGAATATAGGCATCACGTGCAAGATTGGTAGACCGACTCCTCTGCATCTACTACAATTACTCAACACATCGACCACCATCCAGCGTGCATCTAGTGTAGTAAGTTCATGGAGAAACGGAGTAATGCAATAAGAATGATGACATGATGTAGACAAAATCTATTAATGTAGGAATAGATCCCATATTTTCATCCTTAATAGCAATGATACATGTGTGCTTCGCTACCCCTTTTGTCACTGGGTGAGGACACCGCAAGATCGAACCCATCACAAAGCACCCTTCCCATTGCAAGAAAAACCAATCTAGTTTGCCTAACTAAATGAAAATTTCGGAGAAGAAATGCGAGGCTATAAATAATCATGCATATAAGAGATCAAAGAAGACTCAAATAATATTCATGGATATAGATTGGATTGTAAACTCGAACTTCATCGGATCCCAACAAACACACCGCAAAAAGTCATTACATCAAATAGATCTCCAAGAGACCGTTGTATTGAGAATCAAAAAGAGAGAAGAAGCCATCTCGCTACTGCCTACAGACCTGTAGGCCTATGGTGAACTACTCACGCATCATTGGTGGAGCACCAATGAGGATGATGAACCCCTCCGTGATCGTGTTCCCCTCTGGCAGAATGCCGGAATAGGGCTCTATATTGGATCTCGTGGTTCTAGAACTTGCGACGGTTAGAATTGTGTTTCGTCTTCTCCCCTAGGGTATCCGGAATATTTGGGACTTTATAGGGCGAAGAGGTAGTGCAGGAGACCCCTGTGGGCCTCACAACCCATCAGGGCACGCCTTGGCCTCCTAGTGTACCCTAGTGTCTTGTGGCCCCATAGGCCTCCTCTCTGGTCCTTTCATGGCCCCCAAGTTGTCTTCTGGTCCAAAAAAGTCTCCAAAAATTTTCGCTGCATTTGGATTCCATTTGGTAGGGATATTCTGCGAAGTAAAAAACAAATAAAAAATAGCAACTGGCACTGGGCACTATGTCAATAGGTTAGTTCCAAAAAATGATATAAAGTTGCTATAAAATGATTGTAAAACATCCAAGAATGATAATAAAATAGCATGTAACAATAAAAATTATAGATACATTGGAGATGTATCAAATAGCGTATGGTGGGTAAGCAAATTACTATTGGGCAATTGATTGAAAAGCGAATAATCATTTCGATATCCAAGGCAATAATCATGTACATAGGCATCATGTCCGATCCAAGTAGACCGACTCCTGCCTGCATCTACTACTATTACTCCACACATCGGCCACTATTCAGCATGCACATCTAGAGTATTAAGTTCATAGAGAATGGAGTAACACCTTAAGCAAGATGACATGATGTAGACAAAGTAAACTCATGCATGAATAAACCCCATTTTTATCCTTAATGGCAACGATGCAAATACGTGTCATGTCCCTTTCTATCACTGGGATTGAGCACCGCAAGATCGAACCCATCACAAAGCACCTCTACCATTGCAAGAAAAATAAACCTTATCATAAACTCACAATTCATTTGATCCCAACAAACATACCATAAAAAGTGATTACATTGAATAGAACTCCAAAAACATCGAGGAGAACATTGTATTGAAGATCAAAGAGAGAGAAGAAGCCATCTAGCTACTAACTATGAACTCATAGGTCTGTGGTAAACTACTGACATATCATCGGAAGGGCAGCAAGGTTGATATAGAGCACCTCCGTGATTGATTCCCCCTCCGGTAGACTGCCAGAAAAGGCCACCAGATGGGATCTCTCGAGAACAGGAACTTGCGGCGGTGGAAAAAGTATTTTGGCTGACTCTCTGTTGGTTTCCCAATTTTAGAGAATTTATAGAGGCAGAATTTGGTAAAATGGGTGAACATGGGCCCCACGAGCCACCAGGGCGTGCCCACCCTCCTAGGCATGCCGTGGTGCCTCGTGGGCCACTCCTTCATCTTCTCGCCCTCTCCCGAAGCTTCTAGGGTATGTTTTATCCAGAAAAAATCTCCACAAAGTTTCGTTTGATACTCATATTCTGGAAAACCAAAAATAGGCAAAACACTGCAACTGGCACTAGGCACTAAGTTGATTGGTTAGTCCCAAAAAATGATATATAATTGCTTGTAAATGCATATAAAATATCCAAGATTGATACTATAATAGAATGAAACAATAAAAAAATTATAGATATGTTGGAGACGTATCAATATCTTGAGGGGAACACAATTACTCTAGGAATCACGGTTGTCCATAGAACCTAATGCATTCGTCTAGTCCTCAGGCCACGAGGACCTTAATATCTTTGTGTTAGCCGCCGTAGGTATGGGACAAATAGGATGAATGAGTTATCTCAATACAGTGCGTCTTGATGCATAACATTATGTGGGGGACCGCCCACCATCCATAAATCATTGTATCTTATAATGCAGGTACTCACTTAGCCACTACATGGCATAGTCGTAAAGCTTAACTTCATTCCCTGCCCGTACCGAACGAGACCATACCTAGATGCCAACAACCTCATCTAACACATCACATACCTCTCTTAGTTTATTTCCTTTGTTTAGTTCATTTTTTTTGTTCTCTCTAGCTTAGTTTAATCCCCCCTTTTGCTGTTCCCTAGAAACCTACTTAAGTGAACTATTTCCGAACTCCGGTTTGGGTGTGAGCGTGGTTGTGTTACAAAAAACACATTTGCGAGGATTGTGGTGCCATCCTATGCACTCCCTATAGGATCGACAAACCTTACTTATCTCAAAATTGCTCCATAGCCCTGTGCACTTGCAGGACATCACAAGCAGAAACACTCGTTTGAAGTTCTAGCAGAATCGTTCTCAGCTTGGAGCACGAAGTATCAAAATATGAAGACAACTCATATGGAAATATGATCGACAAGTTTGCATATAGATTAAAGTTCATGTCATCACTGATGTCCACATCGATGGCTATGAATAAGATCAGGGTCTCGAATCACTCACTTTCAATTATGAGAGATATTGATTTGATTGGGAGTGCACTTTATATTAAAATTGTTTAAACACTAGTGCAAATTAATTATGGACAATTGATAAGTCTCCGTCGTATCTACTTTTTAAAACACTTTTGCTCTTGGTTTGGACTTTAATTTGCATGATTTGAATGAAACTAACCCGGATTGGCGATATTTTGAGCAGAACTACCATGGTGTTGTTTTTTGTGGAGAAATAGAAGTTCTCAGAATTGGACAAAACTTTTTGGAGATTTTTTATGGAATATATGTAAAATACTCACTGGTACAGCGAGGTGCTATACAAATGGTTTTTAACCCCTTTCCGCGATGGCATTCTAAACCATCGCCGAGTGAGTGTGTGCGATAGGGGGGGGGGTCCTTCCCACACGACCCAGAAACTGTCGGGGATAGGCCCTCCTGGCACACACGCTCAACAAAATGAGGTCGTGTGCGATGGGCGATCGATCAAATACGGTTATACATATAGTTATGCTAAAAAATACAATTATACAAGCCAAATCATTTTCGGTCGTAAGTACATCCCACACAGTCAGTCCCAGCTAAACGTTTCCTTTCATATGTACATTCCACGCAGTCAATCTAAGGAATCCATTTCCGTTAGTATGTACAACCCACACAGTTAACCCAAGAAGTACGTTTCCGTTCGGATATACATCCCAGATAGTCACTCCAAGGAAAACATTTCCGTTTGCAGGTACATCACACACAATTTTCCCCGTTGAATTGTTTGTGATAGTGTTGCCATAACAGACGATATTAACAATTTTCTCGTTTGCATTATTGAATGCATCACACACGGTGCATAGAAGAAACTGTGTGGCAAAGGCTGTCCATCACACACACTTTTTATGTGGTAAACGTTTGCGCAAGGTGGCCTAATGTAAACAATTTTCAAGAGGATGTCGTGTGTTATTGTTCATTGATCCAACACGGTTTATTCCTAGAAACTATGTGTGTTGGCTGAGGTAATCGTCCACAGTGTTTCCTCAATAACCGTCCTATTATTAATAATCCATTTATTAATCTAATTGACATTTCATATTAAGCACACAACATATTTCATTTTCTTATTAAGGAAGCAAGATTTCATAACTGAAATACATCAGAGTACAACATCATATATCTTTAGCACTCAACTATCCCATTACACAACGCAACCAGCACCAAGTTTCACATGCAACATCTATAAACTTTCGAAATTAGCATCATAGACGGTACATAGATAGATCAATCTCATTTGGAAAGCTGCTAAGTGGAAGGTGAATATTGAGCCTTCATTGATGTTGAAGGTCTTTGCAACATTAGGCCAGTGCATGTGGATGATTGACCGTCCATCCTTCGTCCTCTTCAGGAACACTTCAATATTGAACCGTGGGTGTTTTATGAATACCTTCGTCGCCTCCTGCCCATACATGTGGTTTGAGAGGTAATCATCAGTGAACTACTTTGGAAAGACCTGAAAACAAGGATGTGCATAAATATCTTCTCTATATTAGAAATAGGGCAAAGGAATAAAAAAGGCATGGTGTAATAGTTAGTACCATCCTGTAGTGAACTGATGTCTTCTTCATTGTGTAGACAAAGATCTTGTTCCTTTTTGTCGCCAATTTTTTTATCCTAACAATCTTTGTGAGTTTCTTGACTTGATTGATATTCATGGACAACTCATTTCCCCATACGCAAAAAGGGTCGAATAGTGGGTGAAAACCTCTGACAGCAGGACCTACATGTGCAAGACCAAATTGTTTTTTTTGACAGAAAGACTGTAAGGGAACCCCCTACAGTATAATTGGTGCAACAACCCCAAATTGCAAGTAGCATGCCTTGAACCTGGGTGGGTGGGAAGGCATCAGCCCCTTCCAACCACTAGGCTATGCCTTAGTCTGCAAGTGCACCATATATTAGAATGGTTCCTGCAAGTGCACCATATTGTGCTATTAGACAAAGGATCATGCATGTGCAAACCTCGATTATAAACCTCAGTGCTTCCCATTGTTTCCCTGCAACACATATAAGATAGTTAGTGATCAGGTTCAGTGAGGGTTTGCATGATATCAATAAAATATATTGATGAAAAATAAGCACATTGCAGATTCATCAGATTCATTCAAGCCACATGGAAAACCCATTTATCCAAACCATGCATGATTAAGAACTAGGAAATATATCCATTGTATATGTTTCTCATGTATTAAGTGCAGCCAAATTCGATTTATTCCTCGCACGCACAACAATACAAAATTCTACCCACGACAATTGGACATTGCATTGCAGAATTGAACCAAGCAGTTAACTAAGCACCACAACAAAAGAACCAAACATTAACTGAACACCACATTGCACAATATAACATACTCCTAATAGAAGATCAGACAGTTAACCAAACCAAGCATGCTTAACAACTTGGAAATATAGCAATTGTAATTGTATCTCATGTATTTAGTATAGCCAAATTCGATTTATTTCTCACATGGTATACAATAATATAATGCTCCCACAACAATTGAACATCACATTGCACAATTGAACCAAAAAGTTAACTAAACACCACAACAAATGAATCAAACGTTAACTGAGTACCACATTGCACAATGTATAACATACTAGAAGATCGGACGGTTAACCAAACCAAGAATGCTCGACAACTTGGAAATATAGCAATTGTATTTGTTTCTCATGTATTTTGTAAAGATAAATTTGATTTATTTGTCACATGGAATACAATACAAAATTGCACCCTGATGAATTGAACATCACATTTGTAGAATTGAATCAAACAGTTAACTGAACACGATAACTGATTACCCAAATAGTTAATAAGTGAGCACCACATTGCACGACATATAGAACATATACACTAGAGTAATAGATTGCATGGTAAAAGTAGATAGGACAATTCACTAGAATTTGTTAAGGAAAGGAAGGAGCAGCACAGGCAACGGGTAGACCGAGCATGCTTAACCGACGTAGCTAGCAAACTGAACATAGGTCCTTATAGTGAGCTAATAAGACAAGCTACTCCTCATCATCGGAGATATCGATGATGATTGGCTCCTTCGACATCGAAGAGGGCAAGGCCTCCACATCGTGGGTGCCCTTGTCGTAGTGGTGAGTTGCTTGAGTTGCTCCGGGCACTAACCTGCTGGCTCTTGAGTTGAGTAAGCATGTGCATGCTGAGAAAACACCTCATAGTATTCGTCGAAGGCACCGACAACGGCCTCGAGAAAACATCAAAAACTTTTGTTTAAAACAGCCAACCGCGTCGCGGCATTAGAGTGCTGGGTGTCGACAGTGGCCTCGACGGCGAGGTGCTAATCCAAGATCTGGGGGTCGGCATGAATGACAACCATCTCGACTTCATCCGCGCGTGCGGCCGCGATTTGCTTCTCTGCTGCCAAATGCTCCTTGAGCTCCTGGCTATACTGTGTGTACCATGGCTTAGGGCCGCCCTTATTTGGGGGCGGGGTCGGTGATTTGGGTGGAAGGTGTCACGCTGGCGGTCGGGGAATGTGGGATGTGAAAGGGGGGAGGATGGGGGTCGGGTGTGGATTACCTGCCTGGATCGACGAGGCCAAGCAGCGTGAAGGAGGGGCGTCAGCGAGGAGGCGTCGCTGCAAGCAAGTAGTGAAGGTTTCAACTTGGAAAGGAAGGCGGAAACAGGGGAAATGTGGATTTTGGTAAGGGGCAGGGGGCGGGGAGGTAGATTGTCGGATTACGGGTTCGGGCAAACCCTTGTGAGGTTCGAACTTTGGGGTGCGCAGGAAGAACACTCTCTTCCTAGCTCGCTCACTCAACGATCCCACGGCCTAGCTCGACAAACCTAAAGAACAAGAAGCACAGGGGTTTATACTGGTTCGGGCCACCTTGCAGTGTAATACCCTACTCTAGTGTGTGGTGGATTGCCTCGAGGGACTGAGGATGAACTAGTACCGTGGACGAACAACCTCAAGAGGTGAAGTATTCTTGAGCTAGATGAGCTGGTGAACTGGTCAGGGTGGAATGGATCTGATCCCCCTCTATGGTGGTGGCTAAGTCCTATTTATAGTGGCCTTGGTCCTCTTCCCAAATGTTATGCGGGAAGGGATCCCACAATGGCCAAGTTTGACGGGGGACAACTAGTACAAGTTATCCTGACAAAAGGTGGTCCTCGCCTGCCAAAGGCTCTAGTGGTGATGCTGTTGTGGGCTCCGCGATGACCTCTGTCCTGCCGTCCTAGCGGTCTTGGTCTTGTTGCACCGATATGGAAACCTTTGCCTGATGCATCAGGGCCCCGTGCCTGTGCTTGCCCCCTTAGCTCCAAAGGGGAAACTGGTACATTACGCCTGTTGGCGCCCGCCTGGCCTTGGTCGTCATGGCTCATGTCACGCGGACCTCACGAGGTGCTCCTTGCATAGATATCTCCGCTCCTTAGGAGCCAGTCTTGGTGTTGTCCGGCTCGCGAGGCTTGGCCCCTCGCGAGGGTCTTGAGTTGCTGCCACTGCAGCTGGGCCATACCAGGCCGCTGACAGAGCCATGTTTGCGGGCCGCAGGCAGGCAAGTTTGGGCACCCCCGGTCCCAGAACACCGACGGTGGCCCCCGGGCCCAAGGCGCACTCAAACTTGGCTTCGAGGCGAAGCCAAGGGGCAAGTGCGGAGTGTCGTAGGGCCCAATAGCATGCGGCCTCGGTCGATGTGTGGCGATCGATGGGACGTGGGGGCCCCATTTCCCCATGCAGCCTTGATATTCGCCCAGCTTGGTGGCCGCCGTCATCGGCTCAGCTCCATCTTCATTGCTTGCCATGAGCTTCCTCAGGCCCTCCACTTTCTCTACTCCTTGCTGTCGCCATGGTGCCGAAGTCTACAAGGAGGAAGAAGAAGACGACGGGCCACGCTCCGGCTGAGCCTTCACCGGCCTTCGAGCCTGCCGTCGAGCGGTTGGTGGTGGTCAACCAGGAAGCGCTCGACAAGGTTCGGCCAATGCTCGCCTCAAATTCCAATGAGTGAGGGGCGACGGTGGTTTGGCCTGGCTCCCGTGCCACGATTGATTTGACAGCCAGTAAGATCCCCATTTATCTTCATGCCCTTTGGGCCGGCCTGATTCCCCCTTTCTCCGCCTTCTTCAATGCTGCGCTCTCGCATTACCAAATCCATGCGTTGCATCTGGATCCCCAATCTATCATACTCGTTGCTATCTTCGCCTTTGCCTATAAGGCCATGGTGGGCATTGCCCCTTCCGTGGCCTTGCTTTGCAATTTTCTCTCCTCATCTAACCGATGACCGCCAACACTCGGGGTGCTTTGCCATTTTGAGTTTTCATCGGTTATATGCGGGTTCTAAGAACGGCGGGTGTTTGTTGACGCCGGCGTGCTCTCCCCCTTCTCTTACTCCCACGGGCACCAGCCGCCCCAAGCTCTGGTTGGGGGCATGCGAGGCTCGTAGACTAGTGGCTCGCCCACGTTTGGCGTCGGTTGACCAGGTTGAAGGATCTTGGGGTGACGGCGCCCATGGTGGTGAAGGAATTTGTCTGGTGCCGCATTGCTCCGCTTCAGCATCATTCTCAACCGATGTGGGTCTTCTCCGACTGCAGGGACCCAATGAGGCTTCATGTGTTTGCTCTTCCTCCCAAGGTGCGACATATAGTGCTGGAGCTCCAGGCGGGCGTCCCAGCGCCAACCAATCAGCCGGAGGAGGGTTGCCTCTTGTACTGCTGCTCGAACATGGTGGAGTTCATGAGGCAGATGCCCCCTTTCGATGAATGGGGACTGCGCCCGGTCGGCCTTGGAGGGCCAGGAAAGCCCCGTCCTTGTGTTCCCCTTGCCTGCTGTCACCTCAGTGCTCACCTCGGAAGCTAGTGTAGGGGGGCGAGCACCGTCGAACGCCAGCGAAGTGGCCGCGGAGGAAGAGATGTCGGTCGTGGCCCCCGAGGTGGCGGCTCCTGGGGCTCGGGTGAGCTATCCCGAGGCAGTGGCCGTGGGGATGGTGCGGTCTGAGGCTCTTGGGTTGGAAGCCCCGAGGCTCAAGCGAGCTATCCTGAGTGGTCGACGCAGCCTGACGCCCCCGAGGTCGTCCCCTCAGGAGCCCCCACCAACTGCCCCAGGTGACGGCGATCGCGCCCAGAGCATCTGCGAGCTCTGCCTGGATTTCGAAGCACTCCGCAAGATGAAGGTGCTTCCAAGCTGCAATGGTGGTGCCTACTAGTCGTTGAAACAGAGGAAATACATTGCCAAAGATGAGTAAGTACCTCATCTGCATGATTTCCTGAGTTCTGCATCCTTCTCTGACCAAGGCTCTCTAGGATCCCCTCGGCTGGAGCAGCGAGATCTCCTGAGGAGCAGCCCTCACCGGCCACCGGTTCGCCATTGATCCTGAGCTCTTCTTGCCAGACCTCTGCGTGGGGTCTGGGGCCCGCTCCGGAGGTGGACACGTTGACCTGGGGCCTTGATCCGGCTTTCCTAGCGTCACTTCTTCGCGCCCCAGCCTGGGGCGTAGCTGGCGTACCAAGGACTCCTCCGTTGGTCATCACCGGCAGCTAGGTGACCCCAGCACCGGCCTCGTCTTTAGGTGGTGAGGGCCGCGTCACCTAGCACCTTTGCCAAAGCCCGCAAGATGGCGGCGAAGGCGCCGGCCTCGAGCTCCCTGCCGGGGCAAGCGGGCCAGCTCGAGCTTCCCCAGCAACCCTTGGCACGGAGGACAGACTTGGCCGCACATTGGAGCTTGCACATGGACGTGGTGTCGTACGCGACGAGCTCTTGTATGAGGCGATGGGTGCGCTGAGTCGCCTTGGAGGAGAGCTCATGGCGGTTGACGCTCGCGTTGAGATGGAGAACCTCCGCTTGGTTCATGAGTGGCACCAATTGAAGGTCGTCATCAACCCTGGGCAGCTTTAGCACAAGAATGACAATGCAAAGGCCGCAGTGGTCCTTCCGGCCTCCCGCGAGGCCAGCGCTCGGGCCTCGGAGGAGGCGAAGGAGACCGACGACCATCGCGAGAGCGCCGAGAATCGGGAACACGAGCTCCTAGCCTTGAATGCTTCCCTGGAGCAGTAGATCAAGGCACGCAGGACCGTCTTGGTGTAGATGAGGGGAGCGCCTTCCGAGGAGAAGGAGATCCTAAAGCGTGAGGAGGCATTAGCGCTGGAGCCCTTGGAGCGCAGCCTAGAACATGAGCGGCTGGAGAAGAGGGAGCGCCATGTGTGTGACGCCCCGAGACAGTTGAGCCAGGTGTCCTCTAGTTATTCACTATCGTTGTCATGTCATTTTCTTGCGTGTTGCATCTTATCATGTCATCATGTGCATTGAATCATCATGTTTTAAAACTTGCATTTGTCCGGGTTCTCCGAGTTCTTTCCGTTGTCCGTTCTGAGCCCAGACACACTTGTACGCGCCCGCGACATGTCCGAAATATTATTTTCTAAGTTGCCGGAAAATGTTCTCGGAATGGGATGAAAGTTGGCGTGTGGTCGTCTTATTATAGTGTAGATAGACTGTCTGTCAAGTTTCATCGCATTCGGAGTTCGTTTGACGCCCCAACGGATAACTATAGCGGCAGTATAGCCGGTCTATCGTCGGACGTTTTCGGTCTCCGGAAACAGTCGCCGGGCCTCTCTCTTCTCTTCTCTTCTCTCAGCCTGAGGCCTTCTACACAGTCCACTACCTACCGCTAGGCTTAGCCGAAGCTCTCTCGTCAGCCCGCGGACCTCCTCACGCGTGCATCCAAAAGCTGTCCCGGACCCAACCCGGACAGTCGTCACCGTTGGATCCGGGTCATCCCCAAACGTCTACAAAATATCACCGTTTTATTATTTGGACTCCCTAGCTATATTATTCACGATCGTCCGATTACGATCGGAGGGTCCTACCACAATCCTATTTCCATATATATAGTCCAACTCCTGCCAAATCAAGCCAACCCTAATTTCTAGGGGGTTTGTCCCATCGCCGCCGCCACTGCACCAAATCCCTCTCGGGATCCATCCCCTCCTCAATTGCACACACCAACCAACCAAAACCAATCCCTCCCGATCCACCCATTCCACCAACGACAAGAGGAGCCCGAGCCTTCCTGCAGCTGCCTCCTCCAATCATGGCGCCGCCAGCCATGGAAGTCCACCACTGAGCCGCCCCGTGCCATCCCAGAGCCTCCTTCCCTGTTGACCGCGCCCATCACCGCAAAGTCGCGGTCCCGTTCCCGCCGTCCGCTGCCCTGTTCGAGTGCCCGCGTGGACCTGCGCCGCCAAGCTCCTCCCATGGCTGCCCCGCCTCCATGTCCGACCACCGCCAGGCGCAAACCGTTGCCGGCGTGCAGCAGCAGCCACCAGGACCCCTCGTCGTCTGTTCTCCCTCCCTTCCTCTGTTTTTCTTTTCTCCTCCTCTCACATCTCGATCTCTTTCTTGTTCTTTTCTTCTCTATCAGGGAACGAACAACACCATCATCTTCTGCAACGGTCGTCTCGATCCAGGCGGGGTCGAGCTCGACGTCGACGACTAGCGCCTCGTCCAGTTCCTCGCGTTGACCAGCGTGCCTCCAAGTTCTAGCGCCAAGTCCCGCGCCCTTTCTTTGGTGAGCAGTCATAGCCGCAGCCGCGCCCTGCTTCGCCTGAAGCCGATGCCCTCCTCGTCCCCGCGCCTCTGCTTCACTAGGGACTGACCTCGTCGCTGCCCAGATCCGCAGGATCTCGCCACCTCCACCATGGATTCCTCATCCCCGACCTCTTCTGCTGCTTCTGACGTCCCACCGCCGTCTTCTCGGAGCCCCAAGTTCCATCACCGTCTTCTGCATCGCGCCGTTCCCTGCTTCTGCGTGCGAGCACGCGAGGACGACGACAAGCGCCGAGTCCTCCTTCTCCCGTTGACCGCTGCGCGAGGCCCAGCTGCCCGACCTCCTCCTCTAGTTGGGCCTAGGCCCAATGTGAGCACACCCCTGGCGCCCCACCCTTTTTTTCCTATTGTTGGGCCAGCAGATCCAGCCCAGTATTTTTTTAGGCTCTGCGAATTTAGCTAATTTCCAGAAAACTGCTGTTTTACAGAAAACCCCTTGTAGATCGTGCATATAATAACTTAATAACCATGCATCGGTTTAAAACAAACTTAATATGAAAGTTGATTAGAATTTTTCCTAGTTTAATAATATGCAACTTTCATCTATGTTTAAAATGTCTAAAATGCTGTTTGTTTAAATTTGCTCCTATGCCATGCTAAAATGCTTTAATTCATAACTAAATAACCGTAACTCTGAATTTAATAAACTTTATATGTAAATGGGGTAGAATTTTGCCTAGTTTAACATGGTGGCTTCACTTTGCATGCTTAACAACTCTAAAATTGTGTTTAGGGCAGAACAGTACCAAACCTTAAAATAGGCACATGAGGAGTTTCTGGACTTGTTGTTTGTTGTTCCGGCCTCATTTAAACTTGCCTAGATAGGTAGTTTTGTTTTGCTTCACCTCTTGCCATGCTAACAAGATTTAATATTGTTGGGTACATAAACGAGATCGAACTAAATAACTTGAATGTGGTGTTTCGTCAATATGCAACGGAGTTGCATATTGAGCTCCACTTAATTTGTAGGGTTGTTTGTGTATTTTTGCCATGCCATGCTTCACTAAACCGGACATGCATCATACTTGATTGTGCATCATGCCATGTTTATGTGTTGGTTGTTTACCATGTTGTTTGCTTCTTTCCGGTGTGCTTCTTTGGGTTGTCTCCGATAATGTCACGTTTGTGAGGATCCGTTTGACTACGTCCGTTTGTCTTCTTCATGGACTCGTTTGTCCTCCTTGCAGGATCTCAGGCAGGATGACCATACCCTCGAAATCACTTCTATCTTTGCTTGCTAGTTGCTCGCTCTTTTGCTATGCCTATGCTGCGATACCTACCACTTGCTTATCATGCCTCCCATATTGTTGAGCCAAGCCTCTAACCCACCTTGTCCTAGCAAACAGTTGTTTGGCTATGTTACCGCTTTGCTCAGCCCCTCTTATAGCGTTGTTAGTTGCAGGTGAAGATTGGAGTTTGTTCCATGTTGGAACATGGATATTTTGTTGGGATATCACAATATCTCTTATTTAATTAATGCACCTATATACTTGGTAAAGAGTGGAAGGCTCGGCCTTATGCCTGGTGTTTTGTTCCACTCTTGCCGCCCTAGTTTCCGTCATATCGGTGTTATGTTCCTAGATTTTGCGTTCCTTACGCGGTTGGGTTATAATGGGAACCCCTTGACAGTTCGCCTTGAATAAAACTCCTCCAGCAATGCCCAACATTGGTTTTACCATTCGCCACCGAGACTTTTCCTTCCGTTGGGGTCTGCAGACTCAGGGTCATCTTTATTTTAACCCCCCGGGCCAGTGCTTCTCTAAGTGTTGGTCCAACTGAGCGATGTCCGGAGCTACCAGGGGCAACTCTGGGCTGGCCTACCCGACGTCTGGCTCATCCGGTGTGCCCTGAGAACGAGATATGTGCAGCTCCTATCGGGATTTGTCGACACATCTGGGTGGCTTTGCTGGTCTTGTTTTACCATTGTCGAAATGTCTTGTAACCGGGATTCCGAGTCTGATCGGGTCTTCCCGCTAGAAGGAATATCCTTCGTTGACCGTGAGAGCTTGTGATGGGCTAAGTTGGGACACCCCTGCAGGGATTTGAACCTTCGATAGTCGTGCCCGCGGTTATGGGCAGATGGGAATTTGTTAATGTCCGGTTGTAGAAAACCTGAAGTTGACCTTAATTAAAATACATCAACCGCGTGTGTTACCGTGATGGTCTCTTCTCGGCGGGGTCCGGGAAGTGAACATGGTGTTGGAGTAATGCTTGACGTATGTTGTTCTAGGATCACTTCTTGATCATAGTTTTATCGGCCGTGCCTTGCCTTCTCTTCTCGCTCTCATTTGCGTATGTTAGCCACCAAACATGCTAGTCGCTTGCTGCAGCTCCACCTCATACCTTTTACCTTACCCATAAGCTTAAATAGCCTTGATCGCGAGGGTGTGAGATTGCTGAGTCCCCGTGAGTCACAGATACTTCCAAAACCAGCTTGCAGGTGCCGTTGAACCGTTCAGATGACGCAACCAAGCTCAGGAGGAACTCGATGAAGATCTTGTCTTTTATGTTGTTCCGTTTCCAATTGATCAGTAGTGGAGCCCAGTCGGGACGATCGGGGATCTGTGTAGCATTTGGGGTAGTCTTCTTTTATTTTGGCTCTGTAGTCGGGCCCTGATTGTATTTGGATGATGTAATGCTTTATTCATATATTTGTGTGAGGTGGCGATTGTAAGCCAACTATGTATCTTTTCCCTTGTTGTATTACATGGGTTGTTTGCGAACATTACCTCACTTGTGACATTGCTTTCAATGCGGTTATGCCTCTATGTCGTGCTTCGACACGTGGGAGATATAGCCGCATCGAGGGCGTAACAATATGGCCATGGTCGAAGATGATGCCACCGCTCGCGAAGCCAAAATGCAAGAGGAGGTCGACCGGAGGATAGTGAAGGCTCGTGCATATCTTGCCAACGAGTACAACCTGAAGTTGAAGTTCCAGGAAGCCGAAGCTGAGGGCAGGACCACCGTCCTCAGGTCGAGGCTCAACGAAGCGGAGCAGCATGAGAGGACCACTGCGGCGGCCCAGACCTCTGCCCAGGTCACCCTGACCTCTGCCTGTGCAGATCTTCTCTCTCTTTAGCAGTAGAATGATGAAGCTACCTCCCTCGCGCAGCAGAACAAGGAGGAGGTGTGTCGTCGGCAGACATTGCAGCACAAACACGCCCCCATGCTCCAGACCCTCGGAGTGAGGGCCAACTGAGCACTGGGCGTCATCTGCGAGGAGAGCGCCCCTCATCCCCACGTGGAAGACTATGCCAGCCACCTCTGTTCTTTACCAAAGTCGTGACGCGCTTAGAGGACCGGGCTGCGAGGGCTCGGGAGCTTGTTGAGGAGAGGAGCCGGGGTCTCCTTAGGCGCGCGTTCTCATGCATCTTTAGCCATCTCTAGAACCTCGACCCCACTTTGACTTTGACGCCGCCATTGCCCTGGTGCCCGGGGCCATCCGGGGCAACCTGTTGCATTGGGTGGATAACCACGTGGACGCCCTAGTCAGGGCGTTCGCCATCGAGGATGACGCGGTGGTAGTCATGGTGGATGAAGACGGCGCGGTCGACGGCAGCAAAGATGATGCTAGTGACAACGAGAGCAGTGCGTACGAGAGGGAGCAGGACGACGCTGTGAGTGGCATGTCCAATTGAGCCTGTATTCCCTTGCCTGAAGCTGCACGCAGAGACTTGAACACGACCCCATAGGGCATGAGAGCATTTTGGAGGGGAGCCCCTCGTGTATGTAAATTGATGTTCTGTTCTTGTTCTTTTTTTAAAGTCGAACCTGAAACGCACTCTCGCGAGCTTGCGAGCCCCTGAGCAGGGTTGTCGCCGTGACTTATCATGATCCTAGCTATCCTTGAGCGGGTCGTGGGGTTGTTGGCGCGCCTTTCTCCTGAGGCAAGCCCTTAGGAGCTCGCAGGATCTGGGCCTCCCTAGGAGCCTGCGGCCTTGTCCGAGAGAGCCACGACAGGAGCGTCCTGCAGACCATGGCAGGATGCGTACGCGGCAATCTTGCAGCGCGTACGCTCTTGCCCCGGGGGGTCCTGCCGAGGTCGTCCAAGCATGCCTGGTGCGGTCGGGCGACCAGCCCCCAAGCCGGAGGGTCGGGGGTATGAGCCTTAAAAACATGGCACACAAAAAAATGTGATAAAACCGGCAAAGACCAAAGAAAAACTCCCCCACTCTTTGCAACAAAAAAGACTTTAAGTTCAATCCGAAAGGGAAATGAATCGAGTTACAAAAAAGGGGAGGAATGCAAGTGGCCGCATCCGGCACCTAGCTAGTCTTCTTGTCTTCCCACCAGCGTGGAGCTAAGTGCTTTCACTGGCTGTGAGCATAGTCATTGGGGGACAGTGTCGACGGCCAGCATGGAGCATGGTGCTTCCACTAGGACGTGGGCGGGAGCTCCGAGCCCCAGGGCGGCACTCCGAAGACTCCTGGGCATGTACATCCCCACTCATTATTATGTGAGAGTGTCACGAGCGGAGACCTTCACAGGCGTGAGCCTTGCCTCATATCGCCAGACAAGGACCCCTCCCTATGCCACCCCTGACCACCGTTGGGGCGTCCGGAAACCAAGACGAGGCCAAGGGGCAAATGGGACACTGGCGGCGCCCTCAGGGACCACGGGCCCTCTGCCGGGGGAAGGGCTCACCGGCGCATCCCCCGATAGTGGACTTACCTCCGTGCAACGCCTTGCTCCGTGCGGCGCGGGGGAGGCCCTAGCTCTAGGCCCCTCCCGCGCAGCCCCCACTGCACCACTCCCGTCGGGGGCGGAGCCACCGCCCTAGGGTCTCCGACTGCTACTTCGGTCTGGTTCACCTGCAGTCCATGGTTAGCGTAAACTTGTTCCTGATATATTTGCTATACCCCACCATCGTCATCGCTGAAGGGGCCGGCGAAGCCTCCGAGCGACTCATGGAAGGCCCCGGTCTCGAGCGCTTCCCCTTCCCATGCATCCTGGCTCAGGGAATGAGTTAGGGCCTTCTCCTGGCGTGTACTCCAGGTTCACCATGCGGAGGACGTAAGCATCTTCGGTCGCCCTACCGGAGCCATCGCCTGGATGCCCTGCGCCTTGAGCCATGAGCCAGGGCGCCTTCCCTGGTGGCTGCTGGGTGGCACTCCAGCGCGTCCTCAGGGTGGTCCATCAGTGCTTAGCCCTCTTGGCGACGGCGTCGTCGCAGCAGGACGGGTCGCGCCGGGGTCCATGTTGGTGTTGTCGGGTCCCCTTGGAGCTCCAGGAGGCGCGCGAGCTCGCCGGGGCCTCGCGCGCGCCTCTGCCATGACCTGAGGCGTGGGCAAGGAGCAGAAGGGCTGTGTACCTCTGTAGGTAGCGTCTAGCAGTTCGGCGACGCGCTCCAGTAATGCATCGCAGCCACTCTCCGCAAGCCTGCACTGCAGCAGCGACCGCGCCATGATGAGCGTGGCTCGCATGTTTGCCTACTCCCGTCAGGGGTGTGGTGTCGTTGCCGTAGCGTAGCCTGAAGATCGTGTGGTGGCGCGCGTGCGCCGCGACGCGAGGGCGGAGGGCGTCGGTCCGTGCCACCCGCGCCCGACGGTGTTCGGCGGCGTGCGGGCCGCCTGGAGTGCGGAGTTGAGGTTTTCTTAGGCGGCCGGCGCTGCCCAAACGGGCCAAGCAGCCCAATGGTCGGCGCGGGTCCTTGGGTCGTCCGACATCGGAACCGCGGGGTGTCGACGGGTCGATCGACGGAAGAGGGGCTTCGGCACACCCCTACATGGCACGCCAAATGTCAGATTACGGGTTCTGGCAAACCCTTGTGAGGTTTTAACTCTGGGGTGCGCACAAAGAACACTCTCTTCCTAGCTCTTTCGCTCAACGATCCCACGGCCTAGCTCGACGAACCCAAAGAACAAGAGACACAGGGGTTGATACTGGTTCGGGCCACCTTGTCGTGTAATACCCTACTCTAGCGTGTGGTGGATTGCCTCGAGGGGCCGAGGATGAACTAGTACAGTGGATGAACAGCCTTAGGAGGTGAGGTGTTTCTTGAGCTAGATGAGCTGGTGAACTGGTCAGGGTGGAATGGATCTGATCCCCCTCTATGGTGGTCGCTAAGTCCTATTAATAGTGGCCTTGGTCGTCTTCCCAAATGTTAGGCGGGAAGGGATCCCACAACGGCCAAGTTTGAAGGGGAAAAATAGTACAAGTTATCCTGACAAAAGGTGGTCTTCGCCTGCCAAAGGTTCTGGTGGTGATGGTGTTGTGGGCTCCACGATGACCTCCGTCCTGCCGTCCTGGCGGCCGTGGTCTTGTTGCACCGATATGGAAACCTTTGCCTGATGCCTCAGGGTCCCGCGCCTGCGCTTGCCCCCTTAGCTCCAAAGGAGAAACTGGTACACTCCGCCCGCTGGCGCCCGCCTGGCCTTGGTCATCATGGGTCACGTCACGCAGACATCGCGAGGTGCCCCTTGCATAGATATCTCCGCTCCTCAGGAGCCAGCCTAGTGAGGCTGCACCCAGAGAGGTCTTGGTGTTGTCCGCCTCGCAAGGCTCGACCCCTCGCGAGGGTCTTGAGTTGCTGCTGCTCCAACTTGGCCGTACCAGACCGCTGATGGAGCCACGTTTGCGGGCCGCAGGAAGGCAAGTCTGGGCACCCCCGGTCCCAGAACGCCGACATAGATATTTCCACGAAAGCCGGAAATTTTGGATTGGTGCAGCGAGAAAACTATCACGCAAAGTGTCATCAGACATGGTCCCTTATTCAGTACTGTGTACGATATGTGAACATCACAAATGATTCATATAGCTTAACCCGTGTGTGATGAGTTTGAATGTGAAAAATTTTGGTTCGAATTTCCCTTGTTATAGTGGTCATCCACGTCATTGCATAATTTTGGTACACAAAGGAGACTACAACACACCCACACTTCTTAATCAAGCAAGTTCAGCAATTAAACAGAGCTAGCTCACCTAAACATTACTCTAACAAATTAAAGATCAGCGCTCTTAATTAAACAAAACAAAAGAGTACTACTACGACTGGTTCTCATCGATCTCCGCCTCCTCCTCCATGTCCAGCTCACGCTCGACGATCTCCTGGGGAAGGGGCTGATGAAGCTATGTACCTAGGGTAGGGTCATGGACCTGTCCAGCATAGCCTCCCCAAGGACATCTTTACAAAGAATCAGAAGAAGTCGAAGAGAAACCATCATCCACTCGACCATGGAGATGCGCTCACTCGACCACCTTGAAGACACTCGACCACTAGAAGATGCAGAATCCTCCACTCTGCAACGGTCAAGACATAAGCCATAGCATTATGAGCATTTATGACAATTTACTATAGACGTTACCAGTAACGCCTTTCCTTTATGAGCATTGAACCATGTGTAACAGAGGGGAGCTGGGGTCCTGGCGCACTCTATATAAGCCACCCGCTCCTCTGGGACAAGGGTTCACACTTTTGTAAACTCACACACACAGATATAATCTAGTCGACCGCCTTAGGGCACCGAGACGTAGGGCTGTTACTTCCTCCGAGCCTGAACTCGTAAAACTCGTGTGTACAACTACTCCATAGCTAGGATCTTGCCTCCTCATACCTACCCCCATTCTACTGTCAGTCTTAGATCCACGACAATTGGCGCCCACCATGGGGCAGGTGTCTTAGCGACTTATTGGAGGAGTTGCAATTTTTCCGATCCCCATCATCATGGTTCCAGGCGGAGGTTTGGCTGAGGGCCGCGAGATCCGTCTCGGCGCGCTCGTGTTTGTCACCGACGACTCCGCTTGGCTTCAGGAGGCACCACTCGACGTCGACGTGCTCCCCGCCCGCGGGGCGACACACTTTCATGCGTGCGTCCGTGGCGTCCTCATGCGGCAACCGTCGACCCAGTATCAGTCGACTCCAACAGCTTTCCCCCTCCCTGTGACCCGCCGGAGCAAGCGCACCAGCCGGTCGAGGATTCAACGGTGGGTGAAGCATGCGGTGGCTCGCCAGTCGGCCACCCCTCAAGTCACGGCAATTGAGCCCGACGAGTCTCTCTACGGCCTGTTCGATCTGTCGACTGGCTCCGTAGACACTGCATTCGAGTGCGGCAGGAATGACTCGGCAGTGGAAGTCCTGATGGTCAATGGACCACGCGGTACTCCTGGCTTCAATCGTGAAGACGGAGGTGACGGGAACGGCGATCCGTCGCGCGTTCACCAGGAGTACCGCCCCGAGCCTCTCTCCTCGCACCAGAGAGAAGAACTTCATCGCCGAAACATGGATGCCCTGCATACTCCTATAGTTGGAGAAACACCCAAGGCCCAGGCCTTGGAGCAGGCTCGCTTGGCCAATCTGGCTGAGCGCACTCACCTAAAGAACCTCCAGCGTGCACTCGACGATCGCGCTCGTCAACGTGCTCCTGAGTCCAGCCGACGCCAACTTTTTCCACCTCCATCTCAGGTATACCGAACACCGATCCAAAACCTAGCAACTGCTGCCCGGATAGCAGAGTCGATTCAACTTTCCCAGTCAGAAGCTGGCCGAGGTCTGGCGCAGATCAGGGCCTTGCTCCGGGCAGCAGCAGAGGAGAATACGGTCGTGTCTTAGTCGCGGGATAGGATCCATAGCAGATCTGTGGTCGCCGATACGGTCTAGTCGGCCCATAGCCCGAGATCACCGCCGAGGCGTGAGGGACATGGAGAGCGGCGTGACCAGTACAGAAACCAGGAGCAGTATGATCATCGAGCCGATCGCGATGGTCATCGTCGAGTGCCCACGCCTCCTCCAAGGAGTGGGTCATACGTGCCGCGACCACATGAAGACAGGCGCCCTAACAACGTCGGAAGAGGTATTCCAGTCGACCCCAGGGTGCCAGGCTTTGATGCGAGATCTATTCTCGTGCAGGGCTTGGTCGACAAAAGCAGAGCTCACCGAGATGGCCATGACAGAGGACCGCAAACCAGCAATAGGGTGCATGTCTCTGGCCCAGAGTGCTTCAGCAGAGCTATCAGAGCTGCAGTGATTCCCCGCAACTTCAGGTTGGCGACGGGAGTCAGTAAGTTCACCGGAGAGTCCAAGCCTGACACCTGGCTCGAAGACTACCGAGTGGCTGTCCAGATTGGTGGCGGCAATGATGAGGTGGCAATGAAACACTGTCGGATTTTGGGTTCCGGCAGACCCTTAAGGTTTGAACACTGGGGTGCGCGCGGAAATCTCACCTTCAACCTCTCCGTCTCGGGGGATCTAAACTACTAAAAGAACTGCACGAAAGACACAAGATTTATACTGGTTCGGGCCACCGATGTGGTGTAATACCCTACTCCAGTGTGTGGTGGATGGATTGCCTCCTGGGGCTGGTGTGGATGAACAATACAAGGAAGAACAGCCTCGCGAGGGTCTGTTCTTGGCTGTGGTGATGAACTGTTGTGAAGAGCTCAGTCACCTTTCTCTCTCTTTCTCTCTCAGATCCTGGACCGAGCGACCGGTAATCGAACCCCCTGCTATGTGGGTGGCTAGTCCTATTTATAGAGGCCCTGGTCCTCTCCCCAAATATTGAGCGGGAAGGGATCCAACAATGGCGGGCTAATTTGAAGGGGGACAACGAGTACATCTATCCTGACAAAAGCAGTCTTCGCCTGCCAAAGGCTCTGGTGATGACGCCGCGCTGGGCTCCATGGGGACCTCCGTCTCGTAGTCCTCCTGGCCTTGGTCTCGTTGCACCGAAGTGGCAACCTTTGCCTGATGCCTCGGTACTCCACTGATACGCTTGCCTCCTTTGCACCAAAGAGGAAAGGGGGATGCTGCGCGCGCTGGCACCCGCCTGGTGCCCCATACCGTCATGGCTTGCGTCATGTGCACCTCGCGAGGTTCCCCGCCTTGAACTCTCCGCCTCCTCGCGAGCCAGCCTGACGAGGCTGTGCCTGAGGACGCGCCATGTCGTCCGCCTCGTGAGGCTTGGCCCCTCGTGAGGGTCTTGAGCCTCGTGTCGATGAAGATGGGCCGTGATGGGCCCCCACTTGAGCCACGCCGCAGGCCGCAGGCAGGCAAGTCTGGGGACCCCCGTTCCCAGAACGCCGACAGTAGCCCCCGGGCCCAAGGCGCGCATGGGCTTGGCCGTGCCGAGAGGCGAAAGGGCAAGGGCAAGGGCGAAGCGCCGCAGGCCCTAAAAGCCTGCGGCCTTGGATGCCGCGTGGCGGTTGATTGGACGTGGCGCCTCCGCTTCCCCACGACGCCTTGGTGATCGGGCGAGTTGGACAAGTCCCTGCATGGAGAACGTGTTATGATTACCTGTGATCGTGGAGACCGGCGGTAGGCCTTCGCCGGCTATAAGTACGGCACCGCTCGTGCCCATCAAGTCCATCTCCTCTTGCTCTCTCCTGCGCCTCGGTTCTTGCTCCGTCTTGGTCCGATGGCTCCATCGAGGAGGTACTCGGCCGCAGAGAAGGGGAAGGCCCTCCAGGTCGGACCTGCCTCTCCCCCATCCAAGCATGGTCACGGGCGCCCTCGGAAGCCCCCGGTGGCCGCCCCGGCAGCTCCCAGCGGCCGTGGGGGGGGGGGGGCTCCCAGGGCGGCGGCGGGCAAGCCGCCGCAGCCGGAGGGTGCGCCTGGGTTGCGCGCTCCCCCAGGCCATGCTTTCGCGCCGGGCAGGCGCCGCCGGAATTCGTCGTTTGGTCGGCGGAGCCGGCTCACGCCCGGCTCCCGCTCCCTCGCTTCCTCCTTGGCGAACTCCTGGCCGGCGCTCCTGGCGGTCTCTGGCTCCAGGCGGAAGGCCGCTGCAGCAGGTCCTCGTGGGTCGCGCTGGAGGTCTCCGCCAGCGGGAGCTTGGTCTTCACTCGCGGCTGGCAGGCATTCGCCCGCGCTCGCGGCCTGGAGCGTTGGTGCACTCTGCACTTCAGGTTCGATGGCGACGCCACCCTCTACGTGAGGGTGTTTGGGGAAGATGGTCGCCGCGCGGGGTGCTGCCCCGAGGACGGTGACCGCGTCCGCGGGCCCCGCTCTGATGGTGATGGGGGAGATAGCGCCCGAGCGGGCGGCAGCGTCAGCGACTCCCCCAGCCTCGTCAGCTCTTCCACAAGCGACTCCTCCAGTGGTGGCAGCAGTCCTCCCCCGCGCCGTCGGGTTTGCCTAGGAGGTGGTGATTCGTCCGCCCGCCGTCGTGCCCCGGCGCAGCGCGAGAGGGGGTCCGGCTGAGGCCCCGAGGAAGCCTGTGTCGCCGCCGTGGGCTGATGCGGGAGGGGCGGTGCCTGGCTCGTCTTTTTTCCTTTCTCTTTTGTTCCCTGTGTAAGACAGAACAGATGCATGAAGCCCCCTTGGGGCGTGTTGGGAAATGTTGCCGCTTCAGCTATTACCTTGATCTCATTTTTGTACTTCCTGATTTCCCGCCTGTGCGTAGATAGCTTTCATCCCATGCCGGGGAGTGGGGCGACCGACCCAGGCCCTGTGTGCGCGTCGTGGTACCCGAGGGGCACGGACTAGGAGGGGTGCTCCTGTAATGCGCCAGGGCCGTGAAACCCTCCTGTGGCTAGGGCAGAAACCCTCGCGATGGCGCCTGAGCACCATCCCCCGCGAGGTTGTTCACGAGAGAAACCATAGCGAGGGGCGAAAATCGACGAACCATAAATCAGCAACAGCGATAACTCCAATAAGAATCCAAATGCAAACGAACACGTCAACTGCGGAAAGAAAATGGGAAAGCCGCGTCCGGCACCTAATCTAGTGTTCGACGTCTTCTCACCAGCGCGGAGCTAAGTGCTGCCACTGGGCGTGGGAGGGAGCCCCAGGGCCTGAGGCCGGTGCTCCTGAGACTCCGGGGCGTGTACAGCCCCACTCATTATTACGTGAGAGTGTCACGGGGCGGCGAGCTTCACAGGCATTGGCCTTGCTTCACAGGCTCTGGGCCTTTTTCCAAGGCGATGATCTTCACAGGCACTCGCCTTGCTTCACAGGCTCTGGGGCTTTCCAAAACGTGATAGCTTCACAGGCACTCGCCTTGCTTCACAGGCTGCGGGCCTTTTTCCAAAGCGATGATCTTCACAGGCACTCGCCTTGCTTCACAGGCTTTGGGCCTTTCCAAAATGCGACAGCTTCACAGGCACTCGCCTTGCTTCACAGGCTCAAGGCCTTTTTCCAAAGCGATGATCTTCACAGGCACTCGCCTTGCTTCACAGGCTCTGGGCCTTTCCAAAACGCGATAGCTTCACAGGCACTCGCCTTGCTTCACAGGCTCTGGGCCTTTTTCCAAGGCGATGATCTTCACAGGCACTCGCCTTGCTTCACAGGCTCTGGGCCTTTCCAAAACAAGATAGCTTCACAGGCACTCGCCTTGCTTCACAGGCTCTGGGCCTTTTCAGGGGTAGAACCTCCGGAGGTGCTGGATGTTCCACGCATTCTGGATTGGCACTCCCTCCTAAGTCTCCAAGCGCGCGGAGCCGGGCCTGGAAACATGAACAACCTTGAACGGGCCCTCCCACATGGGAGAGAGCTTGTGCAACCCCTCCTTGGAGGGAACCCACCTTAGCACGAGGTCTCCTACCTTGAGAGTCCTAGGGCGGATGTTGCGGCAGTGATATCGCCCCAGCGCCTTCTGATACCTTGCCGCTCGCAGCACGGCCTCCCGGCGACGTTCCTCCCCCAGCACGAAGTCCATCCCCCGCATGGTGTCCTGCTGCGCCTCGTCGAACGCCAGGACCCGTGCGGAGTGACGTCTGACCTCGTTAGGGCGGACTGCTTCCGCTTCGTAGACCAGGAAGAATGGGGTCTCCCCAGTCGGCTTGGTCGCGGTGGTGCGGATGGACCACAGCACGGACTGTAGCTCGTCGTACCATCCTCTCCCACAGGCCTCCAGCTTCTTCTTGAACGTCCTGGTCTTGAGGCCCCTCAGGACCTCTACGTTGGCCCGCTCGGTCTGGCCGTTGCTTCGAGGGTGCGCCACTGAAGCGTAGCATATCTGTGTTCCAAGATTAGCACAGTATGTTTTGAAGAGGTTACTGGTGAACTGTGAACCATTATCTGTGATGATGCGGTTCGGCACCCCGAACCGGCTCACGATGCCCCTGATGAACTTGACCGCGGAGCCCGCGGGGATGGTGCGGACGGCCTCCACTTCAGCCCACTTGGTGAACTTGTCCACGGCGACATAGGGGTAGCGGTAGCCCCCTGGCGCCCGAGGAAACGGGCCCAGGATGTCCAGCCCCCAGACTGCAAACGGCCATGAAAGGGGTATAGTCTGCAGGCCTCCGGCCGGCTGATGGATTTGCTTGGCATGGAACTGGCAGGCCTCACAAGCTTTCACCAGCTCTACGGCGTCATTGAGTGCGGTAGGCCAATAAAACCCACTGTGGAACGCCTTGCCGTCGAGGGTCCGCGATGATGAGTGGTGCCCGTAGTCTCCGTCGTGTATGTCCTCCAGCAGTTCCTTTCCTTGCTCCCTGGGAATGCAACACAGGAGTACATCATTTGGTCGCTTTCGGTAGAGTTCCCCGTCTCTGATGCAGTATGCAGTGGCCTGCCGCGCCACACGCTCCGCTTCCTCCTCCTTCTCCAGCAAGGTCCCTTGTGTTAAGTAGCTCCGGAGCTCCGTGATCCAGCACCCCTCCTGAGGTTCCACCGTCAGGAGCAGGCGTGCTCCCGAGGCCGGGCCACAGACCGGGGCTCCTGAGGCAGGTGGCTAGGGGAGCTCCTCCCGAGGATCAGCTGTGTTTGACAATGACGACAAGGCTGAGGGCTTGAAGAGCCGCTCCTCGAAGACACCAGGCTCCTGAGGTAACCGCCTGGACGCCCGTTTGGCGATGTCGTCAGCCTCCTGATTGGTGCCACGGGGCACATGCTGCAACTCCAACCCCCAAAACTGCTTCTCCATCCGGCGGACCTCCGCAAGGTAGGCTTCCATGTGCTCGTCTTTCGGCTCGTACACCTTGTTGGAGAAGTTCACGAGGAGCTGTGAATCGCCCTTAATGGTAAGGCGCTTCACCCCCAGGGCCGCCGCGGCCTTCAGGCCCGCTATTAGACCCTCGTATTCTGCTATGTTGTTGGAGACCTTTTCACCTTGTTGGAAGCAGAGCTGTACGGCGTAGTAGAGCTTGTCCTGAGTGGGCGATATAAGCACCGCTCCAGCCCCAGCACCATGTCTGGAGAACGCCCCGTCAAAGTGCATGACCCAGCCTATGGGCGCCTCGCTCCCCAGGAAGAGGGACCGATCCTCGTTGGCCTCGAGGCCTGGTGCCTCTGTCCATTCTGCCACAAAATCCGCCAATGCTGCTCCTTTGATGACCCTGGTTGTGCTAAATTCAAGCTGAAACACCTGCAGCTCTATGTTCCACTCAGCGACCCTTCCGGCTGAGTTAGGGATCCTGAGCACCCTCTCTAGGGGGTATGACGAGCCGACTTTGATGGGGTGAGCCTGGAAGTAGTGGCGGAGCTTGCGCGAGGCTACCAGTAACGCGAGGAGGAGCTTCTGAGGCATTGGGTACTGGGCCCTAGCGTCCCGTAGCACCGTGCTAACAAAGTAAACTGGGTGCTCGACAAGACTGGGAGCATCTGGGGTTGCCGCGCCCTCGGGAGGTGGGGGCGCCTCATGAGGCGTCACGGCCTCAGGAAGTGGACTACTCGGTCGGGTGGCCTCTCCTGCTCCCGGTGCATTTCCCGGCTGGTGACCCTCCTCTGCTGTGGTTGTGGTTCCTGCAGGCTTTCCCTGTTCCTGTTTTGTCCTGCCCCGGGCTGCCGCTGTGGCCTTGACTTTGCATTCCTCCCTAACCGCCACCAGGGCTGCGCTGGCGGAGTAGGGTGTGGCGGCGAGGTACAGTAGCAGGGGCTCCCGAGGGCGTGGCGCCACCATGACTGGGGGACTGGTCAGGTACCTCTTGAGGTCTTGAAATGCCTTATCTGCTTCTTCAGTCCACTCAAAGGTCTCTTTCTTCTTCATCAGCTGGAAGAAAGGCAGCGCTCGCTCCCCCAGTTTGGAGATGAAGCGCCCTAGCGCGGTCACGCGCCCCGTGAGCTTCTGCATTTCTCTAAGGGTCTTTGGCGGGCTCATGTCCTCGACCGCCTTGACCTTCTCGGGGTTGGCCTCGATGCCACGATGGGACACGAGGAATCCCAAGAGCTTACCCGAGGGGACGCCAAACACACATTTCTCCGGGTTGAGCCGCAGGTTTACTGCGTCGAGGCTCGCGAAGGTCTCCTCCAGGTCTTGTATCAGGGTCTTGGCCTCCCGAGATTTTACTACAATGTCATCAACATAGGCTTCGACATTCTTTCCGAGCTGCTGGCCCAAGGTGATGTGCATCAGTCGCTGAAAGGTTGCCCCTGCGTTACGCAGCCCGAACGGCATGCATGTATAGCAGTATACCCCGCGTGGGGTCAAGAAGGCGGTCTTCTCAACGTCTTCCACTGCCATCTTGATCTGGTGATACCCGGAGAAGGCGTCCAGGAAGCATAGCAGGTCGCACTCCGCAGTGGAATCGACAATCTGGTCGATGCGGGGGAGCGGGAACGGATCTTGCAGGCATGCCTTGTTGAGGTTGGTGAAGTCGACACACATGCGTTCTTTCCCCCCTTCTTGGGCACAACGACAGGGTTGGCCAACCAATCCGGGTATCGTACCTCGCGAATGACCCCGGCGGCCTCTAGCTTGCGAGTCTCTTGAGCAATGAAAGCCTGCTTCTCCGTGGACTGCCGCCTGGCCTTCTGCTTCACGGGGCGCACGTTTGGGCACATGTTGAGGTGATGCTCGATGACGCTCCTGGAGATCCCCGCCAGCTGATTGGGCTCCCAAGCAAATACCTTCTTATTCGCGCGCAAGAACTTGACCAAGGCCTCCTCCTGCTCAGGCTCAAGGTTGGCGCCTATGGTGAAAGTGGCACTGGAGGACCCGTCCTCGTCGACGGGTATCTGCTTGGTCTCTGCCTTGTCCTGCGTGAACAACTGCTTCTTCTTGGCGGGCGCAGCCCCCTTGGGCTCAGGGGCCTCCGCGTTGGCTGGCCGTGCCGACGCCGCTGTCTTGAAGGCGAGCTCGAGTACTCGCAGGGCGTCCCCAGTGTCCCCGCGCACCATGAGGGTACCATTGCTCCCGGGCATCTTCATGAGGTTGTATGCTGGATGCGTGGCGGCCATGAACTGGGCCAGTGCCGGGTAGCCGAGGATGGCGTTGTACGGAAGGCTGATGGGGGCGATGTCGAAGTCGACCGTCTCCGTGCGGAAGTTGTCGTAGGTGCCGAAGGTCACCGGGACCCGGATCTGCCCCAGGGAGCCGGATGATCCGCCCCCGACGCCCGAGAAGGACCGGCTGGGTCGCAGCCGCTCCCGGGGTATGCGGAAGAGGTCGAAAGTCTCGACCGAAAGCAAGCTGAGGCCCGCGCCGCCGTCGACGAGGGTCCGGGTGACGGCCACCTGACAGATGGTGGGGGTGCACAACAAGGGGAGCGCGCCTGAGCTGACCGGGTTGGTGGGGTGGTCCTCCGAGCTGAAGGTCAGATCGACCTCGCTCGCCACCCGGTCCGGGGGACCCCCTGCCGCGCGGCAGCGGTGCTAACTCGGCAGGCAAAAGGCTTGATGTGGCGAGTTGTGGGCGGCGCCTGCGAGCCGCCTAGGAGGGCCGCAACAACTGGAGGCGTCGGTGCCACGGTGCAGTTGCTCTGTCGCGTAGGCGGACGCTGGGGTGGTGCTTGTAGCTCGTTTCCCGCCGAGCCGGTGGCGGTGTTGACGGCGGGCAGCGGGGGACGACGAGAGCGCCCGCCGGCGAGGGCCGCCGGGGCGGCGCGAGCCCGGCTGGCGCTGCGCATGGTTGCGGCGACTGAAGGAGGGCGGAGCGGTGGAAGACGGATCCCGGCGCACCCCTACCTGGCGCGCCAAATGTCGGATTTCGGGTTCCGGCAGACCCTTAAGGTTCGAACACTGGGGTGCGCGCAAAAATCTCACCTTCAACCTCTCCGTCTCGGGGGGATCTAAACTACTAAAAGAACTGCACGAAAGACACAAGATTTATACTGGTTCGGGCCACCGATGTGGTGTAATACCCTACTCCAGTGTGTGGTGGATGGATTGCCTCCTGGGGCTGGTGTCGATGAACAATACAAGGAAGAACAGCCTCGCGAGGGTCTGTTCTTGGCTGTGGCGATGAACTGTTGTGAAGAGCTCAGTCACCTTTCTCTCTCTTTCTCTCTCAGATCCCGGACCGAGCGACCGGGAATCGAACCCCCTGCTATGTGGGTGGCTAGTCCTATTTATAGAGGCCCTAGTCCTCTCCCCAAATATTGAGCGGGAAGGGATCCAACAATGGCAGGCTAATTTGAAGGGGGACAGCGAGTACATCTATCCTGACAAAAGTAGTCTTCGTCTGCCAAAGGCTCTGGTGATGACGCCGTGCTGGGCTCCATGGGGACCTCCGTCTCGTAGTCCTCCTGGCCTTGGTCTCGTTGCACCGAAGTGGCAACCTTTGCCTGATGCCTCGGTACTCCATTGATACACTTGCCTCCTTTGCACCAAAGAGGAAAGAGGGATGTTGCGCGCGCTGGCACCCGCCTGGTGCCCCGTACCGTCATGGCTTGCGTCATGTGCACCTCGCGAGGTTCCCCGCCTTGAACTCTCCGCCTCCTCGCGAGCCAGCCTGACGAGGCTATGCCTGAGGACGCGCCGTGTCGTCTGCCTCGCGAGGCTTGGCCCCTCGTGAGGGTCTTGAGCCTCGTGTCGATGAAGATGGGCCGTGCTGGGCCCCCACTTGAGCCACGCCGCAGGCCGCAGGCAGGCAAGTCTGGGGACCCCCGTTCCCAGAACACCGACAAACACCTTCCTCTGATGTTGGAGGGCTCGGCTAGAGCGTGGCTGAATCAGTTGGCACCTGGCAGCATCTATACTTGGGAAGATCTCGCCCGAGTGTTTGTCAGAATGTTTGAGGGTACTTGCAAACGGCCAACAGGTTTGACAGAATTACAGTGTTGCGTCCAGAAACTGAATGAAAATTTGAGAGATTATATCCAGAGGTGGATCACCCTGCACCACACGGTGGAAGATGTGTCTGATCATCACACAATTTGTGCTTTCAAGGGAGTTGAATCTGAAATTCGGTCGGATAGGAAACATGACTCTGACTCGGATAATTGAAATTGCCACCAAGTATGCCAATGGTGAAGAGGAAGAGCGACTGCGGAGCGGCAAGCACAAAGCAGTCACCGACGAAGCCGGAGGAGGAAACTCCAGTCGAGAACAAAAATGCAAGGCCGAACCAGCTGCTCTGGGTGAGGCCTTGGCTGTGGTTCAGGGAAACTTCAAGGGGAAGCCCAAAGGGCCATGGAACCCCAATAAAGTAAAAGATCAAGATGGAAATGACGTGTTGGATCTGCCGTGCCATATCCACACCAAAAAGACGAAGAAGGTAATTTCATTTACCCCAAGCACACCACTCGACAGTGTCGGCTCCTGATCCAGCAGTTCCGAGAGAAACAATCTAAGGAAAAGGAGAAGGAGGTAGACAAGGCTGAGAGTGAAGGAGAAGATGATGATGGTTATCCTCACGTGAACTCCACTCTGATGATTTTTGTTGATGTTGAAAACAAGAGTCGATTGAAAGTCATCAACAGAGAAGTGAACATGGTCGCTCCGGCGACACCCAGTTACTCGAAATGGTCGCAGACTGCCATTACGTTCGACCAGTCTGATCATCCAGCACACATCGCCACCCCTGGGAGTCAAGCGCTAGTGGTTGACCCGGTGGTCGAAGGCACTCGACTGACAAAGGTCCTGATGGACGGTGGCAGTGGCCTGAACATTCTGTATGCAGAAACGTTGAAAGGAATGGGCATTCCGATGTCCAGACTCAGTGAAAGCCATATGAGTTTCCATGGGGTCATCCCAGGCAAGAGGGCTGCGTCCCTCGGTCAGATTGCACTCAACGTGGTTTTCGGTGATGCCAAAAATTACCGCAAAGAGAAGTTGACATTTGAAGTTGTGGATTTTCAGAGTGCGTATCATGCAATTCTGGGCAGGACAGCTTATGCATGATTCATGGCTCGACCTTGTTATTTGTACCTCAAACTGAAGATGCCTGGTCCCAGAGGAGTGATCACTATCTCTGGTAATCGGAAAAGGCGGAAGAGTGTTTCCAGAAGGGCTCAAAGATCGCCGATGCCCAGATGGCCATGGTAGAATTGCAAGAATACCAGAAAAATGCAGACCCGAGTGACTTGGTGCGAGCCAAGAAGCCAGCCACAGATTTAGCATTCCAGTCGTCTGGCGAGACGAAGTTTGTTCACATTCACCCGACAGACCCAAATGCAGCTCCGACCCACATTTCGACCACACTCGACTCCAAATAGGAAGAAGCGCTCATCCAGTTCGTCCATGAGAATTGGGACATCTTTGCATGGAAGCCTTCTAACATACCAGGTGTTCCCAGGGGACTAGCTGAGCATCGTTTGCGAGTCGACCCGAAAGTGAAACCAGTCAAAGAGCATCTCCGACGGTCCGCCGTCCAGAAAAGAAAAGCAATCGGCGAAGAGGTGGCTCGGCTTTTGGGAGCCGAGTTTATCCGAGAGATTTACCACTTCGAGTGGTTAGCCAATGTTGTCATCGTCCCAAAGAAAGATGACTCACTCCGCATGTGCATCAATTTCAAGCATATCAATCGGGCCTGCCCGAAAGATCACTTCCCTCTCCCTGGCATCGATCAGATAGTCGATTCGACAGCTGGGTGCGAGCGTTTGTCCTTTTTGGACGCCTACTCCTGGTACCACCAGATCCGTCTGTACAGACCCGACAAAATAAAGACAGCTTTTATCACCCCGTTCGGGTGCTTCTTTATGTCACAATGCCATTCGGCTTAAAGAACCCCGGAGCCACATTTATGCGGATGATTCAGAAGTGCCTGCTCACTCAGATCAGTCGGAATGTGGAAGCATACATGGATGACATTGTGGTCAAGTCACGTAAAGGTTCCGACCTGCTGACCGACCTCGCTGAAACCTTTGCCAACCTCCGAAGGTATGATATCAAGCTCAATCCATCAAAGTGCACGTTTGGAGTTCCAGGAGACAAGTTACTCGGTTTTCTTGTTTCCGAACGAGGAATCGATGCTAACCTAGAGAAAGTAGGCGCTATACTCCGAATGAAACGCCCTGTGCATGAGCATGATGTCCAGAAGCTTACTGGTTGCTTGGCCACCCTAAGTCGATTCATTTCTCACCTTGGTGAAATAGCGCTGCCTCTTTATTGACCGATGAAGAAATCAGATAAGTTTGAGTGGACTCCAGAAGCTGATACAGCATTTGCAGAGCTAAAAGCCCTGCTTTCCACCCAGCCAGTGCTTGCTGCTCCAATCAGCAAAGGGCCTCTATTGCTTTATATAGCAGCCACTGGACAAGTCGTCAGTACGGTACTTACGGTCGAGCGGGAAGAAGAAGGAAAAGCGTACAAAGTTCAACGCCCAGTTTATTATATTTCTGAAGTCCTGACCCCGTCAAAGCAGAGATATCCTCACTATCAGAAGCTTGTCTATGGAATTTACATGACCACGAAGAAGGTTGCACACTACTTCTCAGATCACTCTGTTACAGTCATCAGCGACGCTCCATTGTCAGAGATTCTGCACAATAGGGATGCAACTGGTCGAGTGGCAAAATGGGCGATTGAACTCCTTCCCTTGGATATCAAGTTTGAGGCAAAGAAAGCTATCAAGTCCCAAGCAATAGCAGATTTCCTCGCCGAGTGAATCGAACAGCAACTGCCGACTCAAGTTCACTCTAAGCACTGGACCATGTTCTTTGACGTATCCAAGATGTTGAACGGTTCTGGGCTGGAGTAGTTCTGGTATCCCCCCATGGAGACAAGCTCAGATATGTCCTCCAGATTCACTTTGATTCCTCCAACTATGAAGCAGAATATGAAGCACTCCTGTATGGGTTGCGCATGGCCATCTCACTTGGCGTCCGTCGCCTCATGGTCTATGGCGACTCAGATTTGGTAGTTAATCAAGTTATGAAGGAGTGGGATGTCAAAAGTCCAGCCATGATTGGTTACTGCAACGCGGTGAGAAAGCTTGAGAAGAAGTTCGAGGGGTTAGAACTCTACCACGTCCCCCGATTGAAAAATCAAGCAGCCGATGAATTGGCAAAGATAGGTTCCAAGAGAGAAGCCATTCCCAGCAATGTGTTCCTGGAGCATATTCACACGCTGACAGTTTAGGAAGACCCTTTCACTGAAGAGCCTCCGTAGCCTAAGAGCGCCACGGATCCGACTGAAGTTGAGGTCCCAGCTATGGTCGACCTGATCATGGAGGTTTTGGCCATTACCCCTGACTAGACGGTGCCCTACATTGCGTACATCCTCAGGAAAGAGCTCCCAAAGGATGAAGAAGAAGCTCGACAGATCGTCCGTCGATCCAAAGCTTTTACTGTGATAAGAGGGCAGCTGTTCAGAGAAAGTGTGACTGGAGTCGGTCAGAAGTGCATAACACCAGAAGAAGGTCGAATGATCCACTATGACATCCACTCGGGGACCTGTGGTCACCATGCATCCTCTTCGGCCATCGTGGCTAAAGCATACCGAGCTGGATTCTATTGGCCACGAGAAAATGAGAAGGCGAAAGATATAGTCGACAGATGTGAAGGTTGTTTACTCCAATATGTCTCACAAGCCAGCGTCAGCCCTGAAGACCATCCCCCTCGTCTGGCCCTTCGCTGTTTGGGGACTGGATATGGCTGGACCGCTGAGAACCGGCAAAAGCGGCTTCACTCACATGCTCATTGCAGTCGACAAGTTTACCAAATGGATCGAAGCCAAACCTATCAAGAACCTTGACGCTAGCACCACTGTCAGTTTTATCAGAGAATTGACATTCAGATATGGAGTCCCACACAGCATCATCACAAACAATGGATAGAACTTCGATTCCGATGAGTTCAGAGCTTTTGGCACCTCTCAGGGCACTCAAGTCGACTATGCTTCTGTAGCTCACCCGCAGTCGAATGGACAAGCAGAAAGAGACAATGGCCTAATTCTCAAAGGACTGAAACCCCGACTGATGCGTGATCTCAAACACGCAGCAGGTGCTTGGGTTGATGAACTTCCGTCAGTTCTGTGGGGTTTAAGGACAACTCCTAATCGGTCGACTGGAAGAACTCTTTTCTTCTTAGTCTATGGAGCCGAAGCTGTTCTGCCAAGTGACTTGCTCCACAATGCACCCCGAGTTGAACTCTTCTCCGAAGCGGAAGTAGAGAAGGCCCGACAAGATTCAGTCGATCTCTTAGAGGAGGAAAGAGAGATGGCCTTGATCCCCTCGACCATTTATCAGCAAGATTTGCGTCGATTCCACGCCAGGAATGTGAGGGGTCGGGCCTTTCAAGAAGGAGACTTGGTTCTTCGAGTGGATCAGCAGAAACCACACAAGCTCGCTCCAACTTGGGAAGGCCCCTTCATCGTCACCAAAGTTCTCCACAATGGAGCATACCATCTTTACAGTGTCGAGCATCAGAAAGACGAGCCACGGGCTTGGAACGCGGAACTGCTCCGCCCCTTTTATACTTAAACACTCGTTTGAATAAAATGTAATAAGCAACACTTTTTGTAATTCATTTATCAAAGACAAGAGCTTACGGGTCTCTCATTCGATTGTGTTGTTCTTATTTACTTCTGAAATCCCCCAGTGGGTGGGCTTAGTCGCGAATCCGTTCCACCTAAGTTTGAAAAAATCCTATCGAGTGGAGAGCAATCCTCCCACTCGGGGGCTTAGCTGCAGTCGAGTACTCACCTAAGTTCTCTCACTAAGAGACTTAACGGCAGTCCAGCACTCGCCTAAGTTTGAAAAAATCCCACCGAGTGGAGAGCAATCCTCCCACTCGGGGGCTTAGCTCCAGTCGAGCACTCGCCTAATTTCTCTTACTAAAGAGATTTAACGGTAGTCGAGCACTCGCCTAAGTTTGAAAAAATCCCACCGAGTGGAGAGCAATCCTCCCACTCGAGGGCTTAGCTGTAGTTGAGCACTCGCCTAAGTTCTCTTACTAAAGAGACTTAACGGCAGTCGAGCACTCGCCTAAGGTTGAAAAAATCCCACCGAGTGGAGAGCAATCCTCCCACTCGGGGGCTTAGCTGCAGTCGAGGACTCACCTAAGTTCCCTCACTAAGAGGCTTAATGGCAGTCCAGCACTCGCCTAAGTTTGAAAAAATCCTACCAAGTGGAGAGCAATCCTCCCAACTCGGGGGCTTAGCTGCAGTCAAGTACTCGCCTAAGTTCTCTCACTAAGAGGCTTAACAGCAGTGCGGCAATCGCCTAAGTTTGAAAAATCCTACCGAGTGGAGAGCAATCCTCCCACTCAGGGGCTTAGCTGCAGTCAAGTACTCACCTAAGTTCTCTCACGAATTGGTTTAACGGCAGTCTGGCACTCGCCTAAGTTTGAAAAATCCTACCAAGTGGAGAGCAATCCTCCCACTCGGGGGCTTAGCTGCAGTCAAGTACTCGCCTAAGTTCTCTCACTAAGAGGCTTAACGGCAGTCCAGCACTCGCCTATGTTTGAAAAAACCCTACCGAGTGGAGAGCAATCCTCCCACTCGGGAGGCTTAGGTGCAGTCGAGCACTCACCTAAGTTCTCTCACTAGGAGGTTTAACGCAGTCCAGCACTCGCCTAAGTTTGGAAAAATCCTACCGAGTGGAGAGAAATCCTCCCACTCGGGGGCTTAGCTGCAGTCCAGTACTCACCTAAGTTTGAGACCCATTCCTATCCGCAAGGATGACGAGGTGCAGGTCGACTGCAGCCTTCTCCTTCGGAGCTATGGCACAAATACAACGTCCACTCCATCCCTATCCGCAAGGACGACGAGGTGCAGGTCGACTGCAACCTTCTTCTTCAGAGCTGCAGCACAAATACAATGTCTGTTCCATCCTTATCCGCAAGGACGACGAGGTGCAGGTCGACTGTAGCCTTCTCCTTCGGAGCTGTGGAACAAATACAACGTCCGCTCCATCCCTATCCGCAAGGACAACGAGGCGCAGGTCGACTGCAACCTTCTCCTTCGGAGCCGCGACACAAATACAACGTCCGCTCCATCCTTATCCGCAAGGATGACGAGGTGCAGGTCGACTGCAACCTTCTCCTTCGGAGCTGCAGCACAAATACAACGTCCGCGCCATCCCTATCCGCAAGGACAACGAGGTGCAGCAAGAAAAGTCCATCCGGAGGCAAACACAAGCACATTTGGAGATAAACCACTTCAAATAAATAATAAAAGGTTCCAAGCAGTGAATCGAAAGTACTCGGGCACCAAGCCCGAAGGAGTTTAACGGTTACGGAAACCACTCGGCATTCTGAGGCAAATTTAAAGCGTATCCAAGTTTCATAAGATTGTTCACTCGGCCGGAGGAGGGCTGGCAGGCTCCACGAATGACTCCAGATCGATCCCATCAGCGATCCGAGTGGCGGCAGCAATGAAAGTCTCCATGAAGTACTGGAAGTCGTGCTTATTGGTGTTAGTGACTTTGATCGCAGCCAGGTTGTCTTCACGAGCCTCTTTGCAATGGACTCGCACCAGGGACAGCGCCACATCAGCACCACACCGGGCGAAGGATTTCTTCCATTCTTGCACTCGGCCAGGGATCTCGTTCAGTCGAGTCATCAAAGATTCCAGATCATTCTGAAGCGTCGCCCCCAGCCAAAGCATCGAGTCGATTCGAGAGACAACCTCCTTCAGGCGTGCGAGGTAGCTTGTGGAGCTGGCGATACGGGACTCCAGTCAGAGCACGTTCATCGCAGTTTCGTCGCAGACCGGGGAAGCGATAGGGTCCAGACCCGTCTCGACCTTTCCAGTTTCTTCGTCGAAGTCTTGACAGAGTTCTGCAGCCAAAAGTCAGTTCATCAACCAAGCAAAATCCGATTGCAAGCATCAACACAGTCGGATTAAAAGAAATACCTCCCAGCACGAGATAAAGCTTCTTGGTGAGGGTCCTCAGATAAGCTTCGGTGTCGTTCCTCGTGCGGATCGCAGACTCCAACTTTTCATTCAGGACGACCTTATGCTTCTTCAGGCTGGTCACCTCATGGTTAGCTTCATTGAGACAAGATGTCAGTCTAGTCACCTCTCCTTCAAGCGTTCCGACTGAAGCAAGTATCTTGTCTGCGAGAGTGGTTTTGTCTTGGGCTGCTTTTTGCACGGCGGCAAGGTCCGAGTCCTTCTTGTCCAGAGCCAACTTCATTTTCTCTGCAAAAGAAATAATTGAATAAAAAAAGAGATCAAAGAGATATATTGAAATTCAGTCAGTAATCAGTTACCTTCCATACCAGCGGCCTCGTCTTGTGCTTTTTTCAGATTTTGCTAAGCCAATTCCAAGTCTAAGTTGAGTTGCCTCTGCTTCTCTTCGAGTTCGGCAAACTTGGAGATAAGAGTACAAGACTTCTGCAGGAGGCAAGAGACGGATCAATTGATAGGTTCGAAGGCAGTTCATTTCCGAGTGAATAAAACCTAAAGAAGTGGACAACAAGCTGTTCAGACCCCAGTCGACTGCCAGCATTCGACCGCGGTCTCGGGGACTACACCCAGTGGGTGCACTTGGCGTGCCCCCACGGGTTCTGATCTGACTCGACCAGCCCGCCGGAGTCGAGTGCAAGGAGTAAAAAGAAGAGAGAGAAAGAACAATTGCGCCGTCAAGAATGAAGAACTCAGACCACAGTCGACTGCCAGCAGTCGACCGCAGTCTCAGGGACTACACCCAGTGGGTGCACTTAGCGTGCCCCCACCGGTTCTGATCCCACTCGCCCAGACCGAGTGGAAGAGTGAAACTACCAAAAACGACAACAACACCCAGTGGGTGCTCTAATTTAACGCGAACAATAGGAGATTGTGCAGAAGAAGATTTTTCAAGAATAAAAACAGTCGGAAAGTCTACTCACCTGGACGTTGGCCCGAAGGGCGGCACTAGCGTCCTAGGCAGCCTGACTGCTCTCGTGCACTATCTTCATCCACTCAATCATCATATCAGCCTGTCGGATGGCTTCCGCAGCCACTTCCAACTGGTTGTCTGGGACGGGGTAGCTGGTGAAAAAATGTGCAGACGACCCAGGTGCGGCTGCTTGATGCTCCGTGGTGTGGAGTTGGATAGTTGAAGGAACCATAGGCGCGATCGACCGCATGGGATGCCCACTCGGCAAGGGTGCAGCGAACATCACAGTGGCCCTGCCCGTGTCTTCGGCTTGACGGATGGGAGGCGTTGCAGTTGGTTCTTGCCGAGCCACCCTGCCAGCTGTTACCTTCTTGCTCTTCCTAGGCTTAGGAGCCACATCTTCGTCGTCGTCCGAAATATCAATGATGTTGGGTGGAGCTGCAAGACAGAACATTCGACCCCAAGTGAACCACTTGACCCTAAAAGGATCAAGAATCAAAATCGCAAGAGTTCATACCTGGGTTAGAGGTTACCGCATCCTCCATTTCCTCGTCCCGGTACTGGTATGAAGAGGTCCCTGACGTAGCAGCACTGCAAAGGCCCGCATTCAATCGGTTACACCTAGTTAATCAAATCCACATAAAGGACAAGTCAGATGGTTACCCGGAGATAGTAGGAACGGTCACTTTGATCCGGAGCAAAGCTTTGGGCGGTTTGGAAGAGATGGCTTTCTGCACTTTCGGCGCTGGAAGCGGTGCGACCTTGGATTGCTTTGGAGGCTTCTCAGTCGGCGTCAGGGAAGACATCCTGGGGCGCTTCGAGGATTGCCCGATCGGTGCAACCACCAAGTCCGGAGCGCGTGCTGGGTCATGAGTGTGCTTGGACCTCCTCTCCCTGTGAGGAGGCAAGTCGACTTCCTCATCGGACGATTCATCGCTCTCCTCATCCTCCTCGGCTTCCGAATGCTCCTCGCCGCTCTCGCCCCCGCTCCCTTCTTCTTCAGCGCCTGGGTCCTGCACTCCATTGGGCATCGAGTACATTTCAATGAGGGCCTGAAAGGATAACAATCAAAAGACATTCAGTTGACCACAAACGGGACATCACGTGGTGAATCAAAAAGATACTTAATAAAACAGAAATATACCTGCTCTGGCTGGTGCGAGTTGTCGAATGGAATCACCCTCCTGGATCCCCGAGGGTTGTATTTGTTGCCAGTGATTCCCCTCAACCAGTTCTCCAAGATATCCTTGCTAACCTCCTCCGGGTGGATCCGAGTGGTATCCTCGAGCCCAGAGTACATCCACATCAGATGATCGCGCGCCTGAAGATGTTGGATGCGTCGACCGAGAAAGACCTCCAGCAGATCCATCCCGGTCACTCCGTCGCAGACACGCTGGACGACCCGTTCAACCAGATCCTTGACCTGCACCTTCTCTTCTGGAACTACCTTCAGGGAGCATGCTTCTCCACTCGATCCAAGGAAAAAGGAGGAAGTCCAGTCGACTGGCCAGGGGTTGGCTGATCCTTGCAGTGAAACCAAGTCGACTGCCAGCCCCGGACCGAGTCAGGAAGGATCATGGCTGGGAAAGTACTCTTGCTCCTCATCTGGATCCCCAGACCACCGCACATCTAGATCACCCGCGTCCTCTCGTCACTTGACTTGGCCTTTTTGACCGTCTGGGAACGACAAGTGAATATGTGTTTGAAAAGCCCCCAGTGCGGTCGACAGCCCAAGAAGTTTTCGCACATGGACACGAAATTGGCCAGATAGACTATGGTGTTCGGAGTGAAATGGTGGAGCTGAGCCCCAAAGAAGTTCAAAAAAACCAAAAGAAAGGGTGGGGAGGCAGTGAGAATCCGCGATCTTTGTAGGTTGCGGGGAGGACACACTCACCCTCTCTAGGCTGCGGCTCCGTTTCGTTCCCTGGGAGCTGAGCCGACTTGTGAGGGATCAATCCCCCCTCCACCTGGTCGTCAAGGTCATCCTGCATGATTGCCAAGCGGATCCAGTCGCCCTGGATCCAGCCCACCGGTAGGCCGGACCTCGACGAGGATCCACCCCGGCTGGTCTGCTTGCCCTTTGCCTTCGCGGTCGCCTTCTTCGCGCATTCCAGGGCCGCCGTCTTATCCTTCCCCATGGTGGTGGATCGAGCTCGAGCAGAGGTCCGGCGATGATGCGGAAGCGAGAGTGGCGGGGGGATCGGGAGAAAGAGAAGAGAGAATGGGAGCGTGCGGAGCAGAGGCCTGGCCCGAGACCTTTTATAAGGCCTTCCACTGAGTGGCTGACTGGTGGACCCAAGGGATCTAAAAAAATCCCGCAACAGTCGTGCGCGCAGTACATGGCGAAAAAGGTGGCGCGGGGATCGAGGAGACTTGCCTAATCCGTCCCAATAACCTCGGTTCCTCCCGTCTGGCGCACTTCCCGAAATTCGAATCCTGCGAGATCTGCGGAGAGCAGAACAACCTGTAAGACTGAAGACAAACACCCTCTACATCATCATTCGGAATTCTACCATGAAAGTTCACTCGACAACAACCAAGAATGGACCAAGGCGATTGAGAAAGGAGTCTACATCGTCACCTCAAATCATTGTTTCAGGAAAAGGCATATTCATAGCACAAAGAGTGGGTCAGAAGTGTTCTCAACCCCTTCCTCACTCAAACCCTTATACATTCGGGGGCTAATGATGAAGCTATGTACCTAGGGTAGGGTCATGGACCTGTCCAGCATACCCTCCCCAAGGACATCTTTACAAAGAATCAGAAGCAGTCGAAGAGAAACCATCATCCACTCGACCGTGGAGATGTGCTCACTCGACCACCTTGAAGACACTCGACCACCAGAAGGTGAAGAACCCTCCACTCTGCAACGGTCAAGACTTAAACCATAGCATTATGAGCATTTATGACACTTTATTGTAGACGTTACCAGTAACGCCATTCCTTTATGAGCATTGAACCCTGTGTAACGGAGGGGAGCTGGCGTCCTCGCGAACTCTATATAAGCCACCCCCTCCTCTGGGACAAGGGTTCGCACTTTTGTAAACTCACACACACATATAATCCAGTCGACCGCCTCAGGGCACCAAGACGTAGGGCTATTACTTCCTCCGAGAAGGGCCTGAACTCGTAAAACTCGTGTGTACAACTACTCCATAGCTAGGATCTTGCCTCCTCATACCTACCCCCCATTCTACTGTCAGTCTTAGATACAGGACATGGGTTCCATGGCACCCATCACACCATACTCGGCAAGCATCTCGCCATCCACGTTCGCCATCTCTTTGGAAAAGGCCGCCACAAGCTGGGCGTGGGTGGCCGCGTTATGGGCTTGGACATGATTCGGCGTGGCAAGGTATGCCACGGAGGAACGGACGGCTGCTCGAACGATCTTGGCGATTGCCGACACTTTGGCCATGGGTTGCCGACCATTTTCAGAGAAGCTTCGTTTGATTTGTGCGGTGACCGGCACAAGCTAGGGGTGGACAGCCTCAACATGGTCATGGGCGGCCTCCTGCAGGGCTAAGGCCGCCGCTGCGCAACGGACAGCTGTTATGCCGCTCTCGCCAGTTGCTATCCCTGAGTCAAATGTTGTTGCCGGCAACTCAGAAGCAACATCGGCCGTTTGGGCTGCCTTGGCCGCGTAGTCGCAGATTGCGGTCGTGCTCATGCAGCTTGTTAGCACGCGCAGGGCGGCACGCGAGTGGGCCGCCTAAGTTGCCCTCACGACACGGGTCCATGTCCCCATCTTTCACCGGTGATGATTGAACAATGAAATGATATTTGGGGAGCGGGTAGTGTGCTTGACACGCCGGATGTGACTGTTGCCGACGCGCCTTCTCGCGTAAGCCATATGCGTGCTATATTCCGATGGTGCTCCAAGATATTTTGTACCACATCTCACATGGTTGGTGATAATAAACTGTGTGTGATCTACTTGATTTTTCATCTTGATTTGAATTACATAATGGGGTCACAACAACAAAGGAGGGCGTTTGAATTGCTAGAACTTTTATCTGCAGTGAACATGCAACTATTGGTTTGTCGTCAAAAAATTGGAAATATTCAAGGTTCGTTTGGATGTTTTTATACATGCACATGCTCCGGCACACCAAAATGGGTTGGAAAATCATATACGTGTCCATGAGTTTATGCTCATGTCCCATGCAAGAAATGGGGTTGAATTTTGAACACCACGGCACCGTGGCTCCCCGGCAAACGTTGAGGTACTTTCTTTTGTAATTCTAGTAAATCCAAAAATTGTCTAAAATTCATGAACCTTTGCATGCTATCATGGAATGGCATCAACATGCTGGGGTAAGCTTCTCACAAACCGGAGCTTCTCACAAAAAGTCTCATGGTTCCGGTTGGGAGACGTGTCACCTTTGTGGACAAAACGATATTCGTCGCCTCTAATTGCTTTCATTTTTTTCTGGTGTCAACATAGAACAATATGAGTGTCACGTTAATTTTTGGAATTTTTAGGGGATTGTTTGGACATTTTTATACGTTAACTGAGTTTTCTAGGCATTTATGTGCATAATTCAAAATTGAACTACATGCACATGTTCCAGTGCATAAAAACGGGTTGAAAAATCAAATGTGTGTCCTTGGTTGCAAGCTTAATTAGGTCGCATGCAAGAAATGAGAATGAATGTCAAACACCTTGACACTGTCGCTCGGCCGCTAACATTGAGATACATGGTTTTAAAATTCTAGTATCTTGAAAACTCGTCTGAAATTCATGAAACTTGACATGATATCGTGGAACGGCATCGACATGTCGTGGTGACCCATTCGAGGCAGGTTTGGGTATAAGCTTCTCGCAAACCAGAGCTTCTCACAACAAGCCTGATGGTTTTGGTAGGGAATGTGCCACCCTGGGGGACGAAACGATATCCCTTTCATCTTCTTTCTATCAAAAAATTTCTCGTGTTAACATAGAACAACACGAGTGTTGTGTCAGTTTTTGTGATTTTTCAGTGTTTGCTTGGACATCTTTATACATTAACTGAGTTTTATATGCATTTATGTGCATAATTCAAATTTGAACTACATGCACAAGCTCCAGTGCATATAAATGGGTTCAAAATTTAAATGTGTGTTCTTGGTTTCATGATTATGTCCCATGCAAGAAATGGGAATGAATGTCAAACACCTTGCCACCGTCACTCGGCCGCTAATATTGAGATACATGGTTTTAAAATTCTAGTAAATCGAAAACACGTCAGAAATTTATGAAACTTGAGATGCTAGCATGAAATGGCATCAACATGCCATGGTAAAAATATTGTCCCATTTGGGGCAGGTTGGGGTATAAGCTTCTCACAAACCAGAGCTTCTCATAACAAGCCGCATGGTTACGGTAGGGAACGTTTCAGCTTTCTGGACGAAACGATATCCATTGCCTCTTATTGATTTCAATTTTTTTTCTAGTGTCAACTTAGAACAACAGGAGTGTCGTGTTAAATTTAGGACATTTTTATACATTAACTGAGTTTCTAAGCATTTATGTGCATAATTCAAATTTGAACTACAGGCACATGCTCCAGTGCATGTAAATTGGTTGAAAAATCAAATCTGTGTCCTTGGTTACATGGTTAGGTCCCATGCAAGAAATGAGAATTAATGTCAAACACCTTGCCACCGTCGCTCGTTCGCAAACATTGAGATACATGGTTTTTAAATTCTAGTAAATCCAAAACTCATCTGAAATTCATGAAACTTTACATGCTATCATGGAGCGGCGTCAACATGCTGTGGTAAATTTTTTGTCCCATTTGGGGCAGGTTTGGGTATAAGCATCTCGCAAACCAGAGTTTCTCACAACAAGCCTGATGGTTTCGGTAGGGAATGTGCCACCTTTGGCGTCGAAATGATATCCATTGCCTCTTCTTGCTTTCAAAATTTTTCTAGTGTAAACATAGAACAACATGAGTGTTGTGTCAATTTTTGGGATTTTTCGGGGTTCGCTTGTACATTTTTATACATTAACTAGGCTTTCTAGGCATTTTATGTGCATAATTCTAATTTGAACTATATGCACATGCTCTAGTGCTGAAAAATGGGTTGACATCTCAAATGTGTGTCCTTGGGTGCATGCTTAGGTTCCATGAAAGAAATGGGAATGAATTTCAAATACCATGGCACTGTTGATTGCCGGTAAATAGTTGAGATAGTTTGTTTTTAAATTCTAGTAAATCCAAAAGTCGTCTGAAATTCATGAAACTTGGCATGCTATCATGGAATGGCACCCGACGTGCTGTGGTATTTTTCGTGTCCATTTTGAGAGAAGGCGCACTCGAATAACAGCCAACAAAGGCATTTTGAAACAAATCGCAGCCACTTTAGCATCTCAAACATTTGTATAATTTAAATCGTGTGCGTTCTATTAACCATTCACGTGACGTCACATGTCTCTCTTTTAATGGCTAGGAGGTGCCGTGCGGATAGCTGCTTGACTGAACGGGGGGCGTGCGAGCGCAGTCCGCAGCGCTGGCTGACCGAGAGGCGTGCAAGCTGTCCTCCAATGCGCAGGCTCACCGGGAAGCATGCGAGCTGTACGCTGGGCAGGATCACTGGGAACCGAGCCATTTGAATTCCATGGTCATCCACCTTGCTCGCATCCTCTCCATTAATGGCGCCTGAGCCGCTGTTTAATATGTGCGGCCTTACTGTTTGCCTCCCATTCCCCTCCCTCCCGTGGACCTCCACCAACGCCATGGCGCAGAAGGATCATCTGCCACTAGTCTTTTAGTTTGCTGAAGTCGACTCCAAGGTGGAGGAGATAGAAAAGGAGTAATGGAGCCTCATGGACATGGCCCTGAACGAGCTGGCCGCGGTGGTTGCTGCCCCCGCGCCCGTCCCAGCTCCCATCCCTGCGCCCACGCCAGTGACCATCTCCATAGCATTGATGAGCTGGTCGCTGAGCACTATCGCAGAGCTGGAAGCCGCAGGCGTCAGCGAGGTCTCCGCGAACCCGCGCAAGCTCGTGTACATGCCATCGCCCGTGCCCAGGCGTCGTGCGCACCCCTACACCCACCGCGGCGCCAATCCCGGTGTGTTTGCCTGCACCCGCCGTGCTCGTGCCCGTGCGCGCGCCCCCCTTAGCAACATGGGATGCCACCATCGACCACTACCTCGCAGCGCCACAAGTTGCCATCCTCCCGCGACCCGCCCATTGATCGCTCGATGATATGATGTTTGATTTCCAAGTGAAGAATATTCTGTGCTGCCTTGAAGACTTCAACAATGGCGTCGTGGAGGATGACAATGACAATGCCTGTGTGGCACACCGCCTCCACCGCTGCTGGAATTAGTTTTGTGGGGTTTAATACTGTATCTCGATCATATGAATATAAATTCGAAGTGTGACTGAATGAAAGATATGGTTTGAACAAACTTGCCTTTTTCTCTCTGAATGTACAGACTTATCAAATAATTTTGTTTAAAAAAACATCAGCGTTTTTAAATATAAAAAACTCATCACAAACATTTTAGTTAGAACACCCATATGCAAACCGACAACTTCCCCAGGAAGCCAAGGGAAGCTGCGAAGAGAAGTATTTGTGCAGCTCTTGATCGCAAACGTTTTAGACAGAACACCCGCATGTAAACCGATAGCTTCCCCGGTAAGCCAAGGGAAAATGTGCCGAGCAGGATTTGTGCACCTCTTCATTGCAAACATTTTAGATAGAAGATTCGTATGCAAAGTGAGAGCTATGGTCTTCCCCAGTAAGCCAAGGGAAAATTTGCCCCGCATGATTTGTGCATCTCTTCAACGCAAACGGTTCAGATTGAATATAGTATGCAAAGCGAGACTTCGGTGCTAAGCCAAGACAAAATCTGGCACGCAGGATTTGTACATCCCTTCAACACAAACGGTTGTTTTGGATGACCCGTGTGCAACCACATACAGACAATTTGGTAAGATTTGGATTTGTCATATTGGGTATATTGCCATTTGTAAAACTAGAAATATTGACATTTGTTGATCTAGTAACATTGCCATTTGTCAACCTTGTAACACTGCCATTTGTCAAAATATGCAGCTAAAGATCACTAGCACTGTCTAATTTTTGCAACTAAAATTCAGTAATTAAGCATAGATTAAGCAGTCATTCTTTATACAAATAGTTAAACTCGACAGCTGAACCGACCAAGCTTTTCACCAATTGTTGCCAACCATGTACTAAAATAGCTAGTTCAACTATACATATTAGCTAATTTTAAGTACGTTGTACAGTTCCGCCACATGTATAGTCAGATGCACTGAACAAAATAGCCCCTAAATACTACTATGGAGGGGCTTTGTACTACTTCAGGCAGCCTATCCTTTGCCGAGCACGCTCTGTAAGAGGCAGAGGAGGAGGAGCCTACCGACAAGCTGGACAACTACAATACGGTGCCTGCTGCTGCTGCACCTTCAGCGACACTTACCTCGAACGCCCTCTGCTACTCTAGACAACCACTCTCGAAGCGTCAGGACTCCTCGTAGATCTCTTGATTACTCGCCTCTGCGGTGGCGTGTGCTGAGGCCACGGTGGCGGTAAGAGTCTTTGCATGATCGACGAGGTGCTCCTCCTCCTGCAGGAACTCGATGTAGCACGCAAGGTGGCTGACGCATGTGCGGGCCTCCACCTTCGCCTCCCACCTTCGGGCGGTGGTGGCGGAGCGGGTGATGACCCCGACGGTCGACGGTGGGCTGGCTGCCATGGCGACTGACGATGGGGTGGGGGCCACGACCACCACCTCCCGCCTTCGGGCCTCGGTGGCGGAGCGGGTGATGGCCATGGTGGACAACAGTGGGGTGGCAGCCACGATGGCCACCTCCCACCTTCTGGCTGCGGCGGCCGAGCAGGCGATGGGCCTAGCTTTCAACGGTGGTGTGGTGGCCACGGCGGCAGACAATGGGGTGGCGGCAACTGCGGCCGGTAATAGCTGCCGACGGGCAGTGGCGACGGGGCATCTGGTGGGTGTTCCGCGCACACCCAACACGGGCGCCACATGCACTACACTACACTAGGGACTACGCCACCGCTGCGGTGTAGCCTTCTAGTTGTAGTTGTCCTCTGATGACAGTGGAGTGGCTGAGCGACAACGACGAACCGGTGCCATGGGCGATTGTGGGAGAAGCAGCTGAGATAAGCTACAGGGAGGGAGGGGAAAATGCGACGCAAGACTCGCTGACCATAAGGGTTTATATAGCAGGCCGGTAAGGATTGGGATTTTGGGGGATTTCACCGAGTCGGGCAGGAAGCTTGTGCGGTTGCAAGGGAACGGGCTCAACACCGTTTGGCCAAAAGAACGCCCCCACGCGCTGCTCGAGCTTGTTCTCTAAGCCATCTGCGGTTGCAAGGTGACAAGACTTGTGAGAGGAGGACGAAACGACACGTACACATAGAGTTAATAAAAAAGTTTTGATTAAATTAACCACTACCCCCGGCCCAGTTTATAAGTCATCGATGTATTTTTGTGCCAAATTATGACTAGAAATGTAACTAATAAAATATGAATGCATGTCGCCAAAGATTATGGGGTTGTTTGGTTCCCAGCCACACCTTGCCACACCTCATCTTAGGCAAATTTGACCAAGTTAGGCACGTGTTTGTTCTAGCTACACCTAAGGCAAGAATATTTTATGAGCAGCGATCCCCACATGTCATATAAACAAAAGCATGGCAAGATTCTCTTAGGTAAGCCAAAGTGTGGCTAACAATTTGAGCAACTCAAGTAAGGCAAGTATGGAAAAAATCATGTGGCAATATATGGCAAATATAGTCACAATCCAAACAGCCCCTATATAGCTGGATTCATATTTGTATATAGTTTCCAATTATATAATTTTTATAACATGCATTAACATTTTGTGGGTTAAATTTAAGTTCAAAATATGACACAGAATATAAAGGGGACTAATAATAAACCAAGACGGAGGTAGTAGAACATGGCCGCTCTCTACGCAGCGACGCAACTGTCGGCCGGCTTGTAGACGACCATTCCCTACGTGTTCAACTGCTCTATGCATGTGGTTGCTCGTGGTTGAGGCGGTCGTGGCGCACTCTGCTTGCGTCCCGCCGTGCGCTCTACTCTCGCGTCCCTCTCGGCGCTCTGCCCTCATCCCTCCACGCGCGCTGCCAGTGTTTGGGGCTGGCGCACGATCACGTATGTTTGTGCTGCCATTATGCATGCGGTTGCGCCGGGCGCGGCGCCACGATGCAGTTACCCGCTGAAAAAACTGCCATGCGGATGCACCAAGAATCCAGGCCACCCAACCCCATTTATTCCTGCAGCCATTTACCCTTCACCTCTCGCGCCACATGTCACAATAAGCACAACCACGATGACACATACAGAGAGGACATCTAGTGGTTCCAATGGCGCTCCCCATGGCTCCAATGGCCCTTCCAGCGGCCGACGATGATAAAGGGGGGGCAGTTCACCACGCATCACGTAGTGGACACCCACGTGAGGGGGAAGGCCCTCTCGGTGGTGTACACGGACGAGCTGATCTTTGTGGAGAGCTCCATCCAAACTACGGAGCAGTTGCTTGCTGAGGACAAGTACCAAGTGGCCGTCTTCGACCTTGAGTACACCAGTGGTCGTGCCGGGCACGATCAGAAGGTTTTCATCACCCAGTTGTGCATGCGACATGACGTCCTCATCTACCACTACCACCTGGCCACAAGGCCTTGGGAGCGTTTCTCGAGGTTTCTATAGTTTCACTATGGTGGACACCACCAACGATCTAAAATTGCTCAAAGTTTCAGACTTGAAATGCCAGATTCTTGTCAACATCCAGGACCACTACAAGGTATGGGGCAACGACAACAACAAACAGAACTCCCTGGTTGACCTCGCCTCGGCCATCATCGACCCCTACTACATGAAGATGAAGGATGAGAGCAAGAAGGACAAGAACGCCTGAAACAGTGTCTGGCATCAGAGACTAGATGAACAACACGTCAAGTACGCGGCCAAGGACGCGTACACAAGCTAAGAGATGTACATGCGAACCGTTGACATGAGGTGTTGGGAATGCGGTAATTTCAAAAAAAATTCCTACGCACACGCAAGATCATGGTGATGCATAGAAACGAGAGGGAAGAGTGTTGTCCACGTAACCTCGTAGACCATAACACTACTAGGGAAAACCCTAGTAGTAGCACGGGTTTTGAGGCTAGTAGCAGCGCGGGTGGCCACGCTACTAATAAGGTGCTACAACTAACTTATAGTAGTAGCGCAGTTGTCAGCGTTCTGGGAACGGGGGTCCCCAGACTTGCCTGCCTGCGGCTTGCGGTGTGGCTCAAAGGAGGCCCAGCACGGCCCATCTTCATCAACACAAGACTCAAGACCCTCGCGAGGGGCCAAGCCTCGCGAGGCGGACGACACGGAGCTTCCTCAGGCACGGCCTCGTCAGGCTGGCTCGCGAGGAGGCGGAGAGATCAAGGCGGGGTACGTCGTGAGGTGCTCGTGACGCAAGCCATGACGACTCAGGGCGCCAGGTGGGTGCCAGCCCGCACAGCATCCTCCTTTCCTCTTTGGTGCAAAGGGGGCAAGCGCAGCCATGGAGTACCGAGGCATCATGCAATGGTTGTCATTTCGGTGCAACGAGACCAAGACTAGGAGGACTACGAGACGGAGGTCACCGTGGAGCCCAGGACGGCGTCATCACCAGAGCTTTGCGCAGGCGAAGACTGCTTTTGTCAGGATAGTTGATACTTGCTGTCCCCCTTCAAATTAGCCCACCATTGTTGGCTCCCTTCCCGCTCGATATTTGGGAAGAGGAGCAGGGCCCCTATAAATAGGACCAGCCACCCACATAGCAAGGGCCACTCTTTGATCGCTTAGAAGCAGAGGAAGAGAGAGAGAGAGAGAGAGAGAGAGAGAGAGAGAGAAAGGGTGGCTGAACTCCTCCTAGGAGTTCATCACCCCAGCCAAGAAAAGACCCTCACGAGGCTGTTCTTCCTTGTATTGTTCATCATCATGAGCCCCAAGAGGCAATCCACCCACCATACACTGGAGTAGGCTATTACACCACAACGGTGGCCCGAACCAGTATAAACCTTGTGTCTCTTGTGCAGTTCTTTCAGTAGTCTAGATCTTTGCGAGACAGAGAGGTAGAAGGCGTAATCTCCGCGCGCACCCCAGTGTTCGAACCTTAAGGGTCTGCCGGAACCCGAAATCCGACATTTGGCGCGCCAGGTAGGGGTGCGCCGGAATTCGTCTTCCACCGCTCCGTGCCCCGTCGCGTCGTCATCACCATGCCCGGAGACCAGGAGGGCAAGGCCGACCCATGGGCTGCGTGGCCTGCCCACGCAGAACCGCTCGCCTCGGGCGGCCCCGTGCCCCAGGCAGCTCGCGGTCCACAGGGCGCTGCTGGCCGCGGGCGACGCAGACAGACTTCGACAACTCTTATGCCGAGGCAGGCACGGTCGGCAGCAAGGGCCTCCAATCACGCCGCGACCACGACACCGTACACCCGCCAAGAGCAGGCGAACTCGAGGGCTGCGCTCACAGTGGCCCGAGAGCTGCTGCGGCCACGACGTGCTGCTGGAGCGAGTGGCGGAGCTCCTGGGCTTCGCCGCCTCGGGGGCTCACCCCTTCTCCACCCAGCTCCCATCTCAAGCCCAGGGTGACCCGCGCGGGGGCTCCGCGCCCGCCCGCAGGCTTCAAGGCTACTCCGACGCCAGCGAAGCTGTCAGCACCGGACCGGCGGCGATGCTGCCCCCGCCCCCGGCCCGTGAAGAAGAAGGACTCAACGCGACCCGCCGCCGTAGTGGGCGGCCGCATTGCCACCCCACAGTGGCCGTGACAGGCGGGACCGCGTGGCATGCGGGGCATCACGGCATGGCATTCGGGATGACGATGTCGGAGGAATACGTGCCCCTTATGATGGACCAAGGACACCCTCACGAGAACGGACAAGGCTCGCTCCTCGGCCCAAGCTGGGGGACGAGGAAATGGAAGTTGAGCCTTTCCAGGAGCCCCGGAACGATCCCGCTGGCCATGCTGCAGGCAACGATTATCGGGCGCCGCTAATTCTTGAGGAGCATGTATACGCTAACCATGGATCGCAGGAGCTGCAGGTCGCCGCAGCGAGCAGCTGCCCCACTCCCACAGTCTCCTACCCCTCGGGAGGAGGGCGCATGGGGCTGCAGGAGAGGGGCCGAGATCCGACATCACCACCGCGGCGTTCGGAGCAAGGCGTTCTCAGGAGGTAGGCCCTCTGCTAGGGAGGTGCCTCAGGGCCTGCCCCTGGCGGAGGACCCGTGGTCGTCGGGGGAACCGCTGGCGACCGCTCTACCCCATCGGGCGGCGTCCTGGGTTCCGGTCATTGCTGATGGCACTAGAGTGTGGCGCAAGGCGGGGCCCTCGTCTAGCGATATGAAGCAAGGCCAGTACCTGTGAAGAAGGCCCGGTACCTGTGAAGCTCGCCGCCCTGTGACACTCTCATGTAATAATGAGTGGGGCTGTACACGCCCCGGAGTCTCAGGGGTGCCGGCCTCAGGCCCTGGGGCTCCCTCCCACGCCCAGTGGACAACACTTAGCTCCGCGCTGGTGAGAAGACGTCCAAGACTAGATTAGGTGCCGGACGCAGCCTTTTGGCTGCTTTCATTGCCTTTCCCTTTGGCTGTAGCTTTTCCCCCGCTGGATTTAAGTTGGATTCGAATTTGAGATTTGCGTGTGTTCGGGGAAGGGGAGCTTATTCTCGTTTGAGCCATTTCTCACGTTCTGGTTACCGCTTCACCACAGCTGCCTCCCCTCACGAGCCCCTCGCGAGTCGGGTCAGGCCTGGCTCGTGCGCAACCCAAACTGCCGCTGTTGCACCCTCTCGGAAGGATTTTCAGGTGCCTACGGAGGTTGTCCTGTTTGGAAAAGGCCCAGAGCCTGTGAAGCAAGGCGAGTGCCTGTGAAGCTCTCGCGTTTTGGAAAAGGCCCAGAGCCTGTGAAGCAAGGCGAGTGCCTGTGAAGCTATCGCGTTTTGGAAAAGGCCCAGAGCCTGTGAAGGAAGGCGAGTGCCTGTGAAGCTATCGCGTTTGGGAAAAGGCCCAGAGCCTGTGAAGCAAGGCGAGTGCCTATGAAGCCGTCGCATTCGGGGAAAGGCCTGGAGCCTGTGAAAAAGGCCAATGCCTATGAAGCTCCCCACCGGCGACACTCTCATATCCTACGGATTCAACTAAAGAACACCCCCGATGTTGCGCCCTCCCACAGGCTGCTTCGGGGCTTGCACGAAACAAAGGTTAACCGGCCAACCACCAGGCGCGGGCGCTCGTGCAATATGACAACTACTAATACGATAAACACAGGTTTTACATGAGGGGCTTCCCCTCCCAAAATGCTCTCACAGCCATCAGGTCAAAAAACCTGAGTTCTATTCATGCAGGGTAAAAAAGACAGGAGCGATACACACTTAGTCGGACCAATCCCCCAGTGCGTCCTCGGGAGCACCTCCTGAGTCGTCGCTGGCTTGGCCAAGCTCGCCATCGTTGTCTGCATCGCCACCAGCGGCGTCAGGGCCGTTCACTGCACCATCCTCGTCGGCAGCCACGATCACGTCGTCATCGTCCGAAGCGAAGGCCCTGACAAGGGCATCCACGTTGTCTTCCACCCAGTGCGCCAGGTCGCCTCGGACGGCCTGGGGAACTCGGGAGATGACGGCATCAAAATCAAAGTGGGAATCCATGTTCAGGAGATGGCTGAAGACACGGGAAAAGGCGTGCCCGAGCAGGGCCTAGCTCCTCTCCTCCACCAACCTGTCAGCCCTGGCCGACCGCGCCTCCGGCTACGTCACCACGGCGGTGAAGAATTGAAGGTTGCCAGCATAGTTGGCTGTGTGCGGCTTGCCAATAGCCGCCTCACAGATGTTGCCCAAGGCTGCGCTAGTGTCGGATTTCGGTTTCTGGCAGACCCTTAAGGTTCGAACACTGGGGTGCGCGCGGAAATCACTCCTTCTGCCTCCCCGTCTCGCAAAGATCTAAACTACTAAAAGGATCACACTAGGGACACAAGATTTATACTGGTTCGGGCCACCATTGTGGTGTAATACCCTACTCCAGTGTGTGGTGGATGGATTGCCTCTTGGGGCTGATGATGATGGACAATACAAGGAAGAACAGCCTCGTGAGGGTCTGTTCTTGGCTGGGGCGACGAACTACTGGGACAAGTTCAGTCACCTTCTCTCTCTCTCTCTTACTCTCTCTGCTTGCTAGCCGGATCCACACGCCGAACCGAACTGAACTCTGTGTCCCCCCTGCTATGTGGGTGGCCGTCCCTACTTATAGGGGCCCTGGTCCTCTTCCCAAATATCGAGCGGGAAGGGAGCCAACAATGGCGGGCTAATTTGAAGGGGGACAGCAAGTACTCTTATCCTGACTAAAGTTGGTCTTCGCCTGCGAAAGACCCTGCGGTGACGCCGTGCTGGGCTCCATGGTGACCTCCGTCTCGTAGTCCGCTCGGTCCTGGTCATGTTGCACCGAAATGGCAACCTTTGCTTGATGCCTCGGTACTCCGCGGCTGCGCTTGCCCCCTTTGCACCAAAGAGGAAAGCAGGACGCTGCACGCGCTGGCGCCCGCCTGGCACCCTCGATCGTCATGGCTTGCGTCATGGGCACCTCGCGAGGTACCCCGCCTTGATATCTCCGTCTCCTCGTGAGCCAGCCTGAGGAGGCTGCGCTTGAGGATGTGCCGTGTCGTCCACCTCACGAGGCATGGCCCGTCACGAGGGTCTTGAGTCTTGCGCTGATGGAGATGGGCCGTGTTGGGCCCCCATTCGAGCCACGCCGCAGGCCGCAGGCAGGCAAGTCTGGGGACCCCGTTCCCAGAACGCCGACAGTAGCCCCCGGGCCCGAGGCGCGCATGGGCTTGGCCATGCCGAGAGGCGAAAGGGCAAGGGCGAAGCGCCGCAGGCCCTAACAGCCTGCGGCCTTGGGCGCCGCGTGGCGGTTGACGGGACGTGGGCGACTCCACTTCCCCACGACACCTCGGTGATTGCGTGAGCTGGACAAGTCCCTGCATGCAAATCGTGTCATGATTACCTGCGATCGTGGAGGCCGGCGGTTGGCCTTCGCCGGCTATAAGTATGGTACGGCGCGTGCCCTTCCAGTCCATCTCTCTTTGCTTTCTCCTCTGCCCCCAGTTCTTGCTTCGTCTTGGTGTGATGGCTCCAATCCGCCGGTTCTCCACAGCGGAGAAGGGAAAAGCTCCTCGAGAGGGGCCAGACCCGCTGCCGCCGAAGAAACGGCTCGCCCTTTGCAGCCGGGGCGAGGAAGACCGGCAGGTGGAGCCGAGGCCCCGGTGCGAGCGGGCTCCGCCGGGGTTCCTGCTTCCTTTGTATGCCCCCGCCGAGGGCCTCGAAGGTGTCGATGCTAATCTCCACGGCCGGCGCCGTCGGGTCATGAAGGCGTGGGTTGTTCCTCCCGGAGTCCATGTAGAGGGCTCCTCCCATGAGTTCGTGCTCCACATCGTCGTTCCTCTTCAGTCCTGGATCCGTCTGCCACCCTTCTTCGCCTCCGTCATCCCTCCAGGAGGGCCTCTGGAGCTTTGGCTGCAGCACGCCGGCTGTAGTGCCCTCACGACCGAGGCTGAGGTCATGGTCACTGCCCCGGGCGAGGTCTACTTGTCCCGCGGCTGGAGAGAAATCGCCCGGGTTTGCAAGGAGAGGGGCGTCTTAGCGGTCCACCTGGAGTACGACGGCGCTACGGTGATGTTCTTCAAGGTCTTCGACACGAGCGGGCACCGGCTGGAGTGTTGCCGCCGGAGAGGTGGCCAGGACGTTGCCCTGGTGAGGGCTAAGCCCGTCGACCGCTCCATTGGCGGAGGCGCCGGGGGGTCCAGCGACTCCAGCGAAATTTTCGCGACTCCGGAGACGAGCGACGACACCTACGAGCCCCCGAGCCGGCGCCGCTCCTGGAGCAGGGCGGGGTCGTCAGGCCGTCGCCGACCCTGATCTGGATGGGGTTGGCGCCGGTGCCTGATGGCCCACTGTTGATGATGGCATCTTCTGCAGGAGCCCGTGTAGTTAGCACTCCTTAGGATCCGATCCCTGCGAGGAATCAAAGTGCGCCCCATGGGGGCTTGTAAGGAGTCTGTAGTCCCGTTTGTTAATACATGACCTTCGCTATGGATTTGTGTGAATTCCTGATTTCGTCATAGCTTAGTTCTCCCTTTCGAACCTCGCGAAGGCTTGGTGCTCTATGCGGACAGGTCCCAGTCCCAAGGCAGCGTCAGCCGTCGCTGGTATGCCAGGTCGCGATGCCGTGGTCAAGGCCAGGAGGTGAGCGGCCCGGGGTCCGATAAGAGCCCCTGAGTCGCGATGCTCAGGAGGTCCCCTTTGGCGCCCAAGCAGCCGTTGCTTGGTGAGAAAGGGAAGCAACGTCGCTAGTATGGAATTGCTTTAGGTGCGGGGGTAGTGCCACGGTAGCCAGCACTGTGGGAGGTGACTTATCTCGAGAGTCGGGGATTATTCCTGGTGCGCCGTCAGGTTCGCGCGTTGGTAGGAGCGGAATCGCTCGGCAAGGTCCTCGTGAGCCCCTTCCCCCTCGCCTCTACTCCCCTTTCTACTATACGTCCTCGGGTCCCGACCCTCGAGCTTGTCTCAGCCGTCGCTGGTATGCCAGGTCACGATGCCGTGGACAAGGCAAGAACACAAGCAAAGGAAAACCACAATCAACCACGGTGCAATGCGCAAGCAACATGATGCAAAACATGGCATTGATATGCGGGATGTGATATGCAATGCATATGCATGCTCTGGAAGGAAAAGATTGAACCAGGCCTCAACTTGGCAAACCAAGAGTTCCGTTGGAAAGATGAGTTGATTTCGGTCGAAATCGATATATAGATCACCGGAAACGGATGCACGGTTTGCAAATGGCAAGCAAAACAATAATGGCACTATTCTGCGATTAACAGCAAGATGCCATCTAGAATGCAACAAGAAACTAAGTTACTGCACTCCAACATAGCAAAAAAGCACATGGCAGTAATATACTCAAGATGCTAGACAAAAGAGGAACACTGAGCTGCGGCTAAATCACACAAGAGCGGGTTCAAACAAGCATGGCAAAAGTGCAAAAGATAACAACACCACAGACTTAGTGAAAATAACGTGTCAGGAATTAACATCAGGAAGCAATGTTTAGAGAAAGATATCAACATGCTATAGGATCATATCATAGCAAAGCAAGGCATGGCATGAATATACTCAAAGCATATAACAAAAGTCCCTTACTTTCCATAAGCCAAAAAGGATCAGAAGATATGATGGCACCCATGTAAACATAGCAAGTTTCATGAATAGATTCAGACTTAGCAGAAAACTGGACATAGCATAAACAGAATTATGAAGGCATGTTTGCGAGATCGATGCACTCAACACAAGGCACTGCATGACAAGCTAATCATACTACCAGCAAGAAGGCATGATCAAGAAGGTAACCATGGCAAGAACAATCTCATATCATGCATGGATCAACTACAACAACCTTGGCAAAATTGATTAACACGTAAACAATCTGTTAAGAACATTTTATAGCAAAAGTAGAGCAAGATTGAGTCATGCTAGGGTACTCCATAAATGCAAACAGGAGCATGGATGGATAGAGCGTAACAATATCTCAAAATCATCCTTGCTGAACATACTCAAAAGAAGCATGGATCACTCTGTAGCAACATGAATACATGGCATAAAAACAACAGCACAACAAAGACTTAGTGAAATTCTAAGTCCCTGAAATCAGCAACATCACGAGAGCTACTTTGCATGCTTGTGCTAGTCACCACATTGATCACAAAAATACATGGCGTACACCCCTGTAAAGATGGCATGGCATAGCCCAAAACACATGTAGGGCTCAAGTTCATATGCAGCACACAATAATCATGGCTAAAATGACAAATGCTCATAAACTGATAAGAATCAGCACCTAACATTTTATAGCAGTCTTGCAACAACAATTAGGGCATTAAGATTGACTCAAACGAGCATGGTGCAATGGAACAAAATGAAGAGAACATCCAGAGGAACATTTTGGTATCTCATGCATGCAAAACGGAGCATCGAGCACGAAGTTATGGCATGATGAAGTAGGCATGAAAATGTCGTAGATCTGGGACTTAGTGGAGATCCGGGGTCGTTCCGAAACTGGACGGGGCCGTTCCGGGACGAGGAGATCCGGGGTCAGGGAGGCTTGTTTGGATCGGGTATCTCGCAGATCCAGACCGGAGAGAAGCAGCAGGACGACGCCGAGCGGTACGAAGCTGTGCAGCGGACGGGGTCTCCCGTTTGGTTTGGTGGACGAGGGCGTGCGTGGACGAGGGCGTGCAGCCGACTGGAGAAAGAGGCCCGAGGCCATGGCGACGAAGGGCGAGGGTGGCGCCTGTGCAGAGGATCTCTGGTGGTGAAGGGGGCGGCGAGAGCAGGTGGATCCGGCCGGTCTCCGGCGGAAGGCGGCGCTCGGTTAGTGGGCACGGCGCATGGACGGCGAAGGAGCTCGGCATCAGCGCGGTTCTCCGACGGCGGCGCAGGCGAAGGGAGGTCGGCGGAGGTCGCCGGCGGGGTTGAGAGGCGGCGGTGCGGCGAGGCTCGCCGGCGGGTGGAGCGGGCGGCTCTTGGGAGGCGCAAGGAAAACGCCGGGAGCAGGAGAAGCCCGGGCGGCGGCGCGCGCTGGTTCGGGCCCGGCGGGCTAGATCTGGGCCTGCAGGCCCGGCGGCTACGGGGGAGCCGGCGAGGCGATGTGGCGCACGGTGGTTGGGTGCGGGGCGCGGCTCGGCTGACGTGGTGAGACGGGATTGGCCGGAGTGACGTGTAGGGCGGACATGTCCGGCGTGGACTGATTTGTCCGGCGGCCGAGGTGGACGGAGGTTAGGGTTCATCCGTGAAATTTCGGAGGGAGACACATATATATAGGTAGAGGGAGCTAGGAGAGTCCAAATGAGGTGTGGTTTTCGGCCACGCGATCGTGATCGAACGATTGAGAGGATGGAGGGGGTTTGGATGGGTTTTGGGCCACTTTGGAGGGGTGTTGGGCTGCAACACACATGAGGCCTTTACGGTTCCCCGGTTAACCGTTGGAGTATCAAACGGACTCCAAATGGCACGAAACTTGACAGGAGGTCTACCGGTGGTGTACGAAGGCCGCTTCGAAAATCTCGGTACAATCCGAGAGGGTTTAACACCTGCTCACAAAAAGAGACAAAAGAGGGCGCCGGAGGACATAGGAGTGTCGGATTGCAAAACGGACAACGGGGAAAATGCTCGGATGCATGAGACGAACATGTATGCAAATGCGATGCACAAGATGACATGATATGAAATGCATGACACACAAACAACTGAGAAGGCAACAACAGCGAATAACTGGAAGACACCTGGTGCAATAGTCTCTAGGTGTTACAACACTCCACCACTACGAGAGGATCTCGTCCCGAGATCTAGGATGGCACCGGAGGGAAAATGGAAGAGGAGATAAGAGGTAAAACTAAGTTGCTTCTTTGACAAATGAGTGAAACCAAAGAACCTTGCGAGGTTGAGCAAATTGAAAGAAAGAATACAACAAAGATGAACGAAGTTGAAAGCAGTCCGTTAGGAAAGAGGAACAAGGGAGAACAAATTCGGGCAGCACTCCGGTTGAAAAGTGATACAAAACTTGATAAGATGAAAAGAACTTGAGCAGAGGACACAACACTCCGGTTAAATGGATAAGCAAAGGAAAGAAAATTTTCTTGACAAAACAAGAAGATGGGTTGAGGAGAGCAACATCACAATGCCTCCGAAAGAAATGAGGGGATGGAATGGAATGAAGGGAGGAGAAAACAAGATCTTGGTAGAGCACGCTTACAACAAATGCTTGAACGGAGTTGTTGGATTATCAACAACGAGAAAGATAAGCTTGTTATGGACTTATAGAAGACATCTCAAAATTATGAGGTGACAACTTGCCACTAACAGAAAACAATAGATTGGATTGATACCAACAAGGAGACGAGAAACCTATTTCACTGGGAGAATAAATGAAGCACTTGGGTCATTTATAAGCACCATAAATAGCAACAACCCTTAGGGAAGGCTTTAGGTGAAATATAACCCCAAGATAATTCCAAAGAAGAGATTGATGGATTGAAAAGATGTCTTGAATGAAGAGAAAATGATGGATTTTAGATATGTCACTCTTGAAAACTTGTGAATCATGAAACACGAAGGGAAAATATCAAGAATGACATAACACCACCCCAAAATATAAGGTAGAAAGAATTGCACTCCGGATTGCAAGATGAAGAATACTTGAGCTCCTCCGAAAAGAATTTTGACAAACGCTTAGAGAAGGAATTAAATCTTTAATGAACCATCATGTAGAGCCTCCATAAAGAACTCTGGTACAAAAGAATGAACAAACGAAATGAAGGATGAAAAGAATAAGGTTGAAGCCTTGCAATGATTTAGATGGAGCTTCGTGCAGATATAATTGCGAGAGCTTGGAACTCCGGAAAAGAAATGATGAAGCAATTGAAATCAAGAATTTTGATGAACCTCCAGAATAAGAAATTAATCACTTGGATGAAACAAGAATAAGAATTACATTATGCTTATCCTTGACCAATTTAAATTGATGACAAGAAACGGATTTGGCATACTACTTATTCCGGTAGAAAGGATTAAGAGAGATATAAATCAAACTTGAATAAGGTCTTGAGGGAAACACCAGTAGGATTGGAAAGAACGAATGAATCTGTATGATAACGAAGGAAAAGAACTCTTGAACGAACCACCATAAGAATTGAACATGAACGAAGATACTTGAGTGAAATCAAGATGCAAGAGAACAAAGAGATCGTGAACTGATTAGAGAATACTGAATGATGCACCGGTAAGATTTGGAGAACAATAGCTGAAAGCGGGAATGAATAATCCCGAAATGATGGCTTCGGAGAATCAAACTGAAAAGAATATTGAATTGCTCCGGATAGGTGAAAAGAATTCTCAAAATCAAAAACAATTTTGAGAGGATGGTATCAAGCTAGCACCATGAATCTTGAAGAGAATGAAGCAAGATATGGAGGAAAACTCTTCTTCGGTCTTCAAATGTTGAGAATGATGATAAGAAACACCACCATGAATCGTTGAGATACTCAGGGATGAAAATTAGAAAGGTTGGGCCAATGACGAAAAGAATTTTACAGATCTTGGAGAAAGACATTTGACTGATGACAAAACATTCTTATGTCAAACTTGGGAAAGAATTTGAGAGTACTCCGGGAAAATTAGAAGAGTCAGGTAAGATCCTGGAAAAAGACCTGTGGGTTAGGGCCCAGTCAAGAGAAACACCGTTGGAATGATTACTTGAAAAGGAGAATGCACCGGTTGAATTAAATGGCTTGAATGAGATAACAATCTCGAAATAGCCTGAACGGATTAAGAATGGAAAACACGAATCTTCGAGATATCTTCAGCACTCCGGAACAAAATGAATAGTGAGGAGCGGATGATTAAGAGGTGCACCGACATGAGAAAGCATTTGAAACAAGGAAAAGGATATGATCATCAAAGCTTGAATTGAATGCACCGGAGAAGAAAAAGAACGAAGAATAATACACTTGAAGCTCCGTTAGTATCTTCCTGAGAATCACCGGATAAGAACATTGACGGAAAAGAATTGAGCGACTTCCCATCAATAAAATGATACTTGAATAAGAAATGTAAGTCCTTGAATAAAAAGGGTGGGTGGGCGGGAAAACAAAGGCAACTTGGAGATGGATGAAATGAGCACCGTTGAGAAGAATTGATAATTGATCTTGTGGATGTTGAAAAGATTGGATCCACCTGAAGAGGAGCACACCGGTTGGAAAGAATTGACATGACAAACTCGATGATCAAGAAGGATTGATATTCACATAGGAGTATGAGAACACCGCTTAGGAAAGGTATGGAATCAACACTTGACATTGAAGCAACTCGAATACCACAACTCAAAACAAAACATCGTTGGTCTCTCAAGATGTTGCCTCCGACTTGGTACCACCTGGGGCTGGTTCCGGCCCTTCTGTTGTGCTGACTTCTTCCCCCAGAGCCCGTGTGCCCACTCCTCAGGCCCTGACGCTTTCTGGTTTCAGGCTCCTCAAGCGGAAGGTGGACTATGTCGCAGTGGATCAGTAAGTGCTTCGAGCTTCGTCTTTTTCCTACTTGTACTTGCTATTTTTGGCATTCACCCTTGGTTGATCAGGCCGGTGTCTTCACCAAAGAAGAGGAAGGAGGATGTCACGGTCGTGCCCCCCTCTGCGGAGAAGAGAGGCGACACCACTCGCATCTCCCCAGCCCGGTCGTCCTCGCGAGGCCAAGAGGAGAATCGTCCGGAGGAATCAGCCCCCGTGGCCCCGCTGGCTCCGGTAGTGCCGACACCCAGCTCGGCTGATGAGGTCCCAAGGGCTCCGGAGCCCTTGATCTTCCAGGCTCTGGTAACGACATCACTTCCTCCTCCTGTTGCATCTCCGTCCCCAAGTTCTTCTGCCTTCTCCTCAGTCTTGGAGCATGTCTTCTCGGGGATGGCTAAGCTGCACGAAAACCTCCTAGGCGCGGACACGCACCTAGTGGCCGGGCGCCTGGAGCTAGCCTCACGCTGGCTTCACTCTGAGTCGGCAGTTCGAGCGTCACTGAGCCAGGCCGCGGCGGCCTCCGAGAAGGAGAAGCAGGCCGCTGCCAGAGCTGCGGCTGATCGCGAGGCAGTGCTGAAGGACGCCGAGGCCGCCCGCGACCGCTGCCGAGAGCTAGAGGGCGAGCTGAAGAGGTTGCGCGACGAGCGTGCAAAAGAAGCACGTGACTGCGAAGCGAGGGAGGAGGAGATGAAGCCTTGGGAGGACACCATCAAGGGCCACGACACCGAGCTGGGAGAGCTGACGAAGGCACAGGCCGCGGAGCGTAGTCGACTGGAGGAGCTGGAGCAGAAGGTGAAGGCGAGGGAGGCCGAGCTCGACGCCAAGGGGAAGGTCCTGGCCGAAGACCGCATGGCCTTCTCGCTTCTTAAGAAGAGGTCCAGCGTGGCGCTGAAGTCACTGTACGAGAGGGGCCTGGAGAAGCCACTGACCACCGACGACGATGGCCCTGCTCAGCTGCTTCCCCACTTGGTGAAGGCGCTTCAGGAAGTCGTGGAGGGCATCGGCCCCATGGCTGAGGCTGAGGCTCATGTCCTTTCTTCAGCTGTGCTGACGCATATCTTCAGCCATTTGTACCTTCGCGACCCTAATGCTCGTCTCGACGAGCTGCTGGAGCCTGTAGCTAATGAACATTGCATGGCTGCCGTCGTAGCCGTGAAAGGTCGGGTGGAGGCCCTGCTGAAGAAGTTCCACAGCTTTGTCCTCGCGCCCTCGACCGGCAATGCCACCGATCCTGCAGCTGGCTGTGCAGGTGAAGACAACGCTACCAAGGGAGGAGCACCTTCTACAGGCGATGGCGGTGTCCAAGGGTGACATGCGGCTGCTTTCCTATTTCATTCCTGCAATACACATCAGGCCTCGTGGAGGCGTTAAAACTTTCATTTGATATTGTGAAGACAATATGTCTTGTAATATTTGCTTCAAGATTCTACGATTTTCTTCCTATTTTCTTTGTGTTATGCGTCAGCAGAGCCCAGCCCCATGCATACCTCAACCGCCGTTGGGCCGACCAGAGACCAGGACGGACCAAGGAGTGAGGGGCTACTTGACCAGTTAGGCTCCTGAGTGGCGATGCTCAGGAGTCCCCCTTGACGCGCAAACAGCTTATATGAAGGATACGCGAGGATAGGTTGAAGTTCTACTTTGGCAGAGCCCGGCCCCGTGCATACCTCAACCGCCGTTGGACCGACCGGAGACCAGGACGGAGCAAGGTGTGAGGGGCTACGTGACTAGTTTAGGCTCCTGAGTCGCGATGCTCATGAGGCTCGGCTCGGGAGGGGCGTGCGACGACCAGGTCTGGGTGGCGTACGCTTGGGCATGACCCGAGTGAAGCCCCCGTGCCCAGCCCCCTCGCGTGGCTCTCTCGAGGGGAGGCGTTGCGGTGAGGCCCGACGTTGAGCTCTGGGGCTCCCTGAGATTGGTACGACCGTGAAGCCGCCCTTACTTGTTTATCACCAGTGCGGACCGTAGTGCTTCTGCTTGTGCACGGGCATAGCCGCTCCTCGGCAGTGTCGACGGCCAACGCGGAGCATGGTGCTTCCACCTGTGCATGGGAGGGGGGCTCCCTCTGCGAAGAGCCCCCGAGGTGTGTATAGCCCCGCCCTGACACGTGGCTTGCATGGCAGGGCTAGACGAGGTGTAGCTGGGCACTCGTGAGCCAGCGCGTGACTCACGAGGCCCTACCTCAAGGCGGGTTGTGCCTGGTCTTGGTTCTTGCACGACTAGGAAAAGGCCTACTAGTGGCGCACCTGTTTTGCCTACTAATGGCACACTACGGGTGCGTCACTAGCATCACGCCATTAGTATCTAGTATACTAATTTTTTTAAAAAAAATTCAATTTTTTTTCGTTTTTTTCTTAGTCTCGGGTCACTATGGCTTAATCTCGGGTCAATATGCATAATCTCAAGTCAAATCACACTCTGTGATCAAACTTCCCGGAAGGTCACCCATCCTCACACTACTCCAGCCCGAGCATGCTTAACTTCGCAATTCTATCCAACCCCAGCACCAGCTCACTTCACATGCACTTGTTGATATATCTATCATATCAATCCTATTAAACCTTGTCGATATCTAGGACTTTGTTCATGTTCATGAGTACGATGAAATTTTGAAAAAATATTTCAAACTTCCCGGTCATATTACATATCATATTTTGAAAAAAAATCCAAATTTTTTTTGAAACCATTTTTTTCTGTTACTAGTGGCGCACCTAGCAAAAGGTGCGCCACTAGTATGTTTGAATATTTTTTCATTCCCAACTCTAGATCTTAAAAGCCCCGTATCTTTCGTTCTGTTAGGTTTTTGGGGATTTTGAAGATGTTGAACGATGTTCCCCCTTTTCAATTCGGACGTAACTTTTCGAGTAGATGATTTTTCATATAAAAACTTTTTAATCCGAGTTTGTATGCAAAAGTTGTGCCCATTTTACTAAATTCCAAAGAAACTTTGCAAATAAAGTCGAAATTCATATTTGTAAATTTTCTCAACAACTAGACCACATATCACATCGGAAACTTTTTTTTAACATTTCCATCATTTTCTTTTATTTTTTTAAAACTGAAAAGGCGGTCCACGGGGGAGGGGGTGCATTTAGCACCAGGGTTACTAATGGCGCACCACACGCCAGGTGCGCCATTAGTGCGCACCTGGTGTGTGGTGCGCCATTAGTAGTTTTGAAAAAAATTGTTAGTAATGGCGCACCAGTGGATGCTGCGTCATTACTAGTTACACTGGTGCACCGTCCACTGGTGCGCCATTACTAACAATTTTTTTTTCAAAACTACTAATGGTGCACGGTGGGTTTGGTGCGCCATTACTATGTAAACTAGTAATGGCGCACTATCCCATGGTGCGCCATTACTAACCAATTTTTTAATTTTTTTTCAAAACTACTAATGGCGCACCACACACCAGGTGCGCCATTAGTAATATATTACTAATGGCGCACCTATATCTGGTGCGCCACCGCTATATAGCAGTGGCGCACCACATACACGATGCGCCATTAATGTCCATATCATCTATAGCCCTTTTCCTAGTAGTATTGTTCGCTGTGCTGGTCCTGCAAGGTGGTCAGACAACTTACGCCGAACGAATCTCCTGAGGTTATCGCGTGAGCACAGACACCATGCTCAACTTACTCACGTGAAAGGTCCTGAAGAAAGACGGCCGGCGAGCGGTCCCCATGATGGGTGGCGATCGAGCAAGTAGTAATCATAGGTAGATCAAACATGAGAGTACCAGGCTTAAATAAGTTCATGGGAGATACGTGCCACTGGGTCAGGCCCGAGCGGCTTGGGGATGATGTAGCCCGAGGGGCGCTCCCAACAAGGTAAGCTAAAGACATAAAAAGGGATACATGCCACAGGGACGGACCCATGTGGCCTGGGAATGATGCAGCCCGAGGGGCGCTCCCAGCTAAATGAACTTGGAAAGATGTCACCTGGTTATGTTGACGATGGAGAGTTGGGGCAGCTGAAGGTGCGTGGCGAAAGGAGGCTCTGGGGGCTCAGGTGGTTCCCTGAGGTCCATCTCCATCTCCATCAGGACGGCATGGTGCCTGGCCTCCTGGGCCGCTAGGATACGCCGCAAATTGCGCTGGTAGGCAAACGAGACGCTCGGCAGGCCAAAGGGCATGCGAACATAGCTGTGCGGTGGGCCCTCGTAGCGTCCCACGGGCGAAGGCCAGGAAAGCTCCTGAGAAGCGGCCCAGTTGAGCCCTGGAACGTCAATGCAGACGCGCAACCCAGCACCCTCGCCTGGATGGGAAGCTGCGCTCGTGAGCAGCGATCGCACACATGGCCCTTGCGTCTTGCAATTCCTGGGTGGTCTTGGTGATGAACTCCTGAACGATGGGCAATCCTTGCCCTGTGCCCTCCTGAGGGAAACGTGCCGCAAAGCACGCCTCCAAGTGGTGCCCAAGCGCCTCCCTCATGATGTGGGCAAGGTCTGAGGCCTTCCAGAAGAAAGCCCCCGAGCCCTGCCCGAGAAGGGCGCCGGGCGCGCCTTCCTATGCGATGGAGGGAGGCGCCCCGGGAGCGGGCGCTGATCCTGACGAGGCTTCGGCCGCGATGCCACCCTCTTGATGTCCTGCACGTCGCAGCTGCTTCTTCTTCTTCTTGGGGATGGCCTCAGGAAGGCCCTCGCCCTTGCTGCCGGGGTCGTCGATTGCTGCAGCTTGGAAGGCATGCTCGAGGGAGCACAATGCATCTCTTTCTTCACATGGGACCGTGATGATCCTGCCGCTTCCCGACATCTTGAGGACATTGTAGCAGTGATGGGTCACCGCCATGAACTTGGCCAGGGCTGCATACCCGAGGATGGCATTGTACGGCACACGAATGTGCACGACGTCGAAGTCGATGAGCTCGGTGTGGTAGTTCTTGCGTTCCCTGAAGGTGACAGGGAGGCGGACCTGCCCTATTGGTGTGGTGGAACTGTCGGTCACTCCTGAGAAAGGCTTGGTGGGATGAAGCTGGTCATATGGCACTTGGAGGCTATCGAACATGTCGACGGACAGGACGTTGAGCCCTGCGCCGCCGTCGATGAGGGTCTTGGTAACTTGCACGTTGCTGATGACTGGGAGCAAAGCATCGGGAGTGTGCCAGTGGTAGCCGCGCACTTGAGCTGATCTGCCGAGATGAATGTGATGGGGCACTGGGACCATCTGAGCGGGCGTGTGGCCTCGAGCTTGGGGAGGACTGCATTCACTTCACGAGCAAACTGGTTGAAGATACGCTGCGAGGCTGGGGCCTGGGCTCCGCCCAAGATGCAGGCGATAGCACACGGTTCCTGGAAGCCCCCAACCCCCTCGTCTTGATGGTATTCGTCATTCCTTCTTGGCGGAGGCGGCAGCGGAGGGAGCCCAGCGTTGCCTTGAGGACGATCCTCACGAGGCTGATCCTGCCAGCGGTCCTTGCAAGGCCAGTCGCGCCACTCCTGGCATGGGCCAGGTCGTCCTAGCGTCCGCCACCGCGTCCTCCTCCACAGCCGTAGACCCGGTCGCCGCGCTCGGGGCGTCGACCGAAGCGTCCTTCGCGAATGGCTCTGAGCTCTCGACTGTCGCTAGTGTTGTGGGTATTCAGGTTGTGGAATGCGCAGAACGGACGACCGCTCTTGGATGACTCTGGTTGGTCTCTTCCATGCTTGGTGTCTGGTTCCGCTGCGAGCACGGCTGCTCCCTTGCGCTTCACGTCCTTGGCCCTTGGCTTTCTTTTCCGCCAGGTCTGCGGCTGGGAGCTCGAGGAGGGAGAGGCGTCCCTCCTCAGCTCTTGCGCCCTTGATCGCCAGGTTGAACAACTCAAGTGACGTGCACAGCTCCTCGTGGATAGCGAGCTCTTCCTTCATCTTGACGTCGCGGACGCCATCAGAGAACGTAGAGATGATGGCCTCGCCCGTCACCTTGGGGATCTTGAGGCGGACGTTGTTGAAGCGCTGGATGTACTTTCGGAGGGTCTCTCCTAGTTGCTGCCTAACGCAGCGCAGGTCACCCGCAGCCGGCCGGCGGTCACGATTGCCCTAGAAGTTGGCGACGAAGCGGTTGCGCATCTCGTCCTAGGAGGAGATCGAGCCCGGTGGCAGGTTCAGGAGCCAAGAGCGGGCGCCATCCTTGAAAGCTATGGGAAACCAGTTCGACATGACTTTCTCGTCGTCGTTGGCTGCTTTGATGCTCAGCTCGTAGAGCTAAAAGAACTCCGCGGGGTCGGGGGTCCCATCGTAGAGAGGAGGCAGATCCGGCTTGAACTTCCCCGGCCGAGCGACGCTATGCAGCTCGGGGGTGAAAGCGCGGCAGCTGGCTGTGGTCATCGGGGCCCGCCTTGGGGTGGAGCTTGGTCTTGATGGGGTCCGCGCCCTGCCTCTTTAGGTGGCGCACGGTCTTGCCGCCGTAGCCGGTCCCGGCATGGTGGTGCGAGGAGCAGTGGAGCGTTTGCTCGTGGTCGAGGGACTTCTTGACAGCTTCTTTCTTCACGCGCGGGCACGGGACGCGTCGTGGAGCCGCGCACCTTGGCGCCAGGGTGCCGTCTTGGGGCAGAGGTGGCGGAGGCGCTCCATGAGCTACGTCTCCTGTAGCTGGCGGAGGGCGAGGCGGAGAGAGGGACGGCGCAGGGGAGCACCTTGCGGCATGGACAAGCTCGGCGATGCAGTAAAACCAGTCCTCGTAGAGGTTGTCGACCGGTCGGTAACACAGGAGCTCGTGTGCCATGACGAGCGCGGCCGGTGCATCCATGGGAGGGCGACGTGCATGGGAAGAAGAACCGGCCAGGGTCAGCGATGGAGTGGCGGTGTGGCCGTCCCGCCGCACCGAGGGGTGCAGCGAGGATGCTTGCCACTCGTTCCCCGCTGGGCCGGTGGCGGCGTTGGCAGCAGGCGACGGGGAACGACGAGGTGGCCCGCCGATGGGAGCCGTCTGAGCGATGAGGGTGGCGACGGCAGCCCGGTGCACAGCACGAGCACGGCGCGCGTCTGCCATGGAGACGATGGAGCAACGGGACGCAGAGCGGCAGAAGGAAGCTTCGGCGCACCCCTACCTAGCACACCAAAAGTTGGATCACAGGTTCCAGCAAAACCCTTGAGTTTCAAACACTGGGTTCGCACGAACGTTTTCTCCCTATCGATCCACGCCCTAGCTCGCTAAGATCTCGCGGATGAACTCGACAAACTTGCAACACAAAGAAACAAGATTTATACTTGTTTGGGCCACCGTTGTGATGTAATACCCTACTCCAGTGTGGTGGTAGTGGATTGCCTCTTGGGCTGATGATGAACAGTACAAGGGGAAGAACATCCTAATGAGGTTGAGGTGTTCTTGTGCTTGGTGCACTTGTTTGGTTGGGGATGATCTTGATGATTCGTTCTCGATCGGTCCCCTCTACTATGGTGGCTAGTTCTACTTATATAGGCCCTGGTCCTCTCCCCAAATATTGAGTGGGATGGGAGCCAACAAGGGCCAATTTGAAAGGGGACAGCTAGTATAGCTTATCCTGACAAAAGCGGTCTTCGCCTGCAAAAGGCTCTGGTGATGACGCCATCTTGGGCTCCACGGTGACCTCCGTCTTGCCATCCTGCTAGTCTTGGTCTCGTTGCACCGATATGGAAACCTTTCCTTGATTCCTCGGTACTCAGCGCCTGCGCTTGCCCCCTTGGCACCAAAGAGGAAACAAGGACGTTGTGTGCGCTGGCGCCCGCTTGGTCTCGATCGTCATGGCTCACTTCATGAGAACCTCACGAGGTTTGCCTTCCCTTGATCTCTCTGCCCCTCGCGAGCCTACCTGGCGAGGCCGCTCCTGAGGAGGTCTTGCGTCGTCTGCCTCGTGAGGCTTGGCCCCTCGCGAGGGTCTAAAATGCCTTGTCGATGAAGATGGGTTGTACATACCTACTAGCCCAGCCACGCCGTGGGCCGCAGGCAGGCAAGTCTGGGGACCCCTGTTCCCAGAACGCCGACATTGGTGTACTTTGTTTGAGAGACAAAGGTGCATTCCTTAGTTTGCTTGATTTGCAAACTGATATGTCCATTTTGCATCATGCTTTTATATCGATATTTATTGCATTATGGGATGTTATTTCACATTAAGTCACAATACATATGGCTATTCTCTCTTATTTTACAAGATTTACATAAGGAGGGAGAATGCCGGCAGCTGGAATTCTGGGCTGGAAAAGGAGCAAATATTAGAGACCTATTCTGCACAACTCCAAAAGTCCTAAAACTCCATGGAATACCTTATAATAAATAAAAGAAAAATCCTCACGAAAGATGAAGACCAGGGGGCCCACACCCTTTCCACGAGGGTGGGCCCCCCCTAGGGTGTGCCCCCTACCTCGTGGGCCCCCTGGTGGCTCTCCGATGACCGTCTTCTGCTATATGAAGTCTTTCGTCGAGAAAAAAACTAGAAGCAACCTTTCAGGACGAAACTCCACCGCCACGAGGTGGAACCTTGGCAGAACCAATCTAGGGCTCCGGCAGAGGTGTTCTGCCGGGGAAACTTCCCTCCCGGAGGGGGAAATCATCGCCATCGTCATCACCAACGCTCCTCTCATTGGGAGAGGGCAATCTCCATCAACATCTTCATCAGCACCATCTCATCTCAAAACCCTAGTTCATCTCTTGTATCCACTTCTTGTCTCCAAGTCCGGGATTGGTGCTAGTAGGTTGCTAGTAGTGTTAATTACTCCTTGTAGTTGATGCTAGTTGGTTTAATTGGTGGAAGATCATATGTTCAGTCCTTTATGCATATTATTACCCCTCTGATTATGAACATGAATATGCTTTGTGAGTAGTTACATTTGTTCCTGAGGAAAAGGGAGAAGTCCTGGTATTAGTAGTCATGTGAATTTGGTATTTGTTCGATATTTTGATGAGATGTATGTTGTCTAGCCTCTAGTGGTGTTATGTGAACGTCGACTACATAACACTTCACCAGTATTTGGGCCTAGAGGAAGGCATTGGGAAGTAATAAGTAGATGATGGGTTGCTAGAGTGATAGAAGCTTAAACCCTAGTTTATGTGTTGCTTCGTAAGGGGCTGCTTTGGATCCATATGTTTCATGCTATGGTTAGGTTTACCTTAAGACTTTTGTTGTAGTTGAGGATGCTTGCAATAGAGGTTAATCATAAGTGGGATGCTTGTTCAAGTAAGAACAGCACCCAAGCATCGTTCCACCCACATGTCAAATTATCAAAGTACCGAACGCGAATCATATGAACGTGATGAAAACTAGCTTGACGATATTCCCATGTGTCCTCGGGAGCGCTTTTCCTTATATAAGAGTTTGTCCAGTCTTGTCCTTTGCTACAAAAAGGATTGGGACACCTTGTTGCACTTTATTTAGTTTTGTTACTTCTTGCTCATTACAAATTATCTCATCACAAAACTATCTGTTACCACTTATTTCAGTACGAGAATACCTTGCTGAAAACCACTTATCATTTCCTTCTGCTCCTCGTTGGATTCGACACTCTTACTTGTCGAATGGACTATGATAGATCCCCTATACTTGTGGGTCATCACAAACCAAGAAAGAACTTGAGTTCACACAACATAGACATCTCAAACTTCTCCAACATTAGCTTTGCAAACTTCTCACTAAAATGAGGGTTAGTTGAGCCAAATATGATATCGTCAACATAAATTTGGCATACAAATAACTCACCATTAACCCTTTTAGTAAAAAGAGTAGAATCTATTTTTCCAATTTCAAAGCCCTTTTCAATAAGGAACCTGTTAAAGCATTTATACCATGCTCTAGGAGCTTGTTAAGGACCATAAAGGGCTTTGTGAAGTTTGTAAACATGGTCGGGTTTCTTGGGATTGACAAAGCCGGGAGGTTGCTTAACATAAACTTCCTCCTCAATTTCACCATTCATAAAAGCACTTTTAATGTCCATTTGGTATAAAGTGATATCATGGTGATTAGCATAGGCAAGTAAGATGCGGATGGACTCAAGTCTAGCAACGGGGGGATATGTCTCACCGTAGTCCATACCTTCAACTTGAGTGTAGCCTTGGGCGACTAGACGAGCTTTGTTGCGGACGACTTGACCATCTTCGTCTTGCTTGTTGCGAAACACCCATTTGGTACCGATGATGTTGTCGTTGTTGTCGGGCTTCTCGACCTATCTCCACACTTGATTTCTCTCAAAGTTGTGTAGCTCTTCATGCATGCCATTTATCAGATCCAGATCTTGCAATGCTTCTTCAACCTTCATAGGTTCAATGCTAGAGATGAATGAATAATGTTCACAAAAGTTAACCAAACGAGTTTTAGAGCGAGTGATTCTCCCGGTTTGGATATCATTGTAGATTTTCTCGATGGGATGGTCTTTGGCAACTGTTGCCCAAACTCGTGGAAGCTTTTTCTTGGGTCGGGGTGGAACATCTTCTTCAGCTTGTTCTTCTTGTTCTTGGCATTCTTCATTGTTGACGTTGCTGTTCTCTTATCGTGGTGGAGAAGGACATTCATGAGGTTCATCTTGGTGTACGTCCTCGTTTTCTTCGTCTTGGTGTGTCCCACTCATGGATGCTTCCAAGTCAACTCTTGGTTCACCTTGTCGTGAGGTGGAAGCTTCCACTTGGACGGACGAGGTACTCTCCTTCACCTCCGCTGGACAAATCTTGTCGATAGACAAGTCTTGAATTGCTTTCGAAGGGTCTTTGTCTCCTACATCAATTGGCAATTTCTCTACTTGCAAGCCATTAGATTCATCAAACTTTAGATCTACCGTCTCTTCAACCTTTCAGGTGAAATTGTTGGAGATCTGGTAAGTGTGAGAGTTTGAGCCATAACCAAGTAGGAAACCTTGACGAGATTTAGGAGCAAATTTAGAACGGCGATGCTTATCAAGAATGTAGAACTTTGAGCCGAATACACGAAAGTATCCAACTTGGGGTTTGTTATCGGTGAGGAGCTCGTATGCCGTCTTGCCGAGTAGCTTCTGAAGATACAAGCGATTTGTTGCATGACAAGCTGTCTCAACCGCTTCCGCCCAAAAGTGTTTTCGAGTCTTTTACTCATCAAGCATCATTCTAGCCATCTCAACAAGAGTTCGGTTCTTCCTCTCAACAACTCCATTTTGTTGAGGCGTGTACGTAGCCGAGAATTCATGTGAAAGTGCAACTATCCCTAGGTGGTTTTGGTAATTCATAACAACATATAGCTCATTGAGCTAATGCTATTTCAAGATGATTATTTCAGGAAAGCTCAATGATTGGCATGGCATGGATGTGAAAGTGGAACCCTCAAAATGCTAAGGACAAAGAATTGGCTCAAGCTCAAAAGTTCAAGACTCTTCATTTTATATTTTAGTGATCCAAGATCACATTGAGTCTTTAGGAAAAGCCAATACTATCAAGGAGGGATGAGGTGTTGCTTAATGAGCCTCTTGCTTTATGTGCTTGGTGATATGCTCCAAAATCCTCAACCACTTTTCCATAGCCACAAATGACCTAAACACTAAGCCAAACTTGGTCATACCGATTCTTTCAATCCGGCGCCACCGAGTTTCACTTGTCATTTGCCACTGCCAAACCCTAGCAATTCGGTCCTACCGATAAGGATCTCGGTCTCACCGAGATGGAATTGCAAACTCTCTGTTTCCCTTTCGTAACTTTTCGGTCTCACCGAAAGAGCAAATCGGTCCCACCGAGATTGCAATGTAAACTCTTTGTTTCCTTCTTGTAACTTTTCGGTCTCACCGAAAGAGCGAGTCGGTCCCACCGAGTTTGCCTGACCAACTCTTTGGTTAGCTTATTGCCAAACTCGGTCTCACCGAGTTTGTGCAATCGGTCTCACCGAGATTATGTTATGCCCAAACCCTAACCGAATCGGTCCTACCGAGTTGCATGTCAGTCCCACCGAAATCTCTAACGGTCACTAGGTTTACTATTTCGGTCCGACCGAGTTTGTTTATTCGGTCCCACCGAGATTGGTAAATTGTGTGTAACGGTTGGATTTTGTGTGGAGGCTATATATACCCCTCCACCTCCTCTTCACTCATGGAGAGAGCCATCAGAACATATACACCATTCCAACTCATATGTTCTGAGAGAGAACCACCTACTCATGTGTTGAGACCAAGATATTCCATTCCAACCATATGAATCTTGATCTCTAGCCTTCCCCAAGTCACTTTCCACTCAAATCTTCTTTCCACCAGATCCAAATCCTATGAGAGAGAGTTGAGTGTTGGGGAGACTATCATTTGAAGCATAAGAGCAAGGAGTTCATCATCAACACACCATTTGTTACTTCTTGGAGAGTGGTGTCTCCTAGATTGGCTAGGTGTCACTTGGGAGCCTCCGACAAGATTGTGGAGTTGAACCAAGGAGTTTGTAAGGGCAAGGAGATCGCCTACTTCGTGAAGATCTACCACTAGTGAGGCAAGTCCTTCGTGGGCGATGGCCATGGTGGGATAGACAAGGTTGCTTCTTCGTGGACCCTTCGTGGGTGGAGCCCTCTGTTGACTCGCGCAACCGTTACCCTTCGTGGGTTGAAGTCTCCATCAACGTGGATGTAGGATAGCACCACCTATCTGAACCACGGGAAAAACATCCGTGTCCCCAATTGCGTTTGAATCCTCAAAACCCTTCCCTTTATATTCTTGCAAGTTGCATGCTTTACTTTCCGCTGCCAATATACTCTTTGCATGCTTGCTTGAATTGTGTGATGATTGCTTGACTTGTCCTAAGATAGTTAAAATCTGCCAAGAACTAAAATAGGGAAAAGGTTAAGTTTTTATTTGGTCAAGTAGTCTAATCACCCCCCCCCCCTCTAGACATACTTTCGATCCTACATCATGAGAGATCCCTTCTTCGTCAAGAAAGGTATCCACATTTGCGTTCTTGAACTCCGTTCTTTTATCGCTGCGAACCTTCTTGATCTTCACTTCAAATTTATTTTGGGCCTTCCTAGCAAAGTTCTTCAAGATCTTTTGGATCTGCAATTTATCATCAAGAAAGAACAGCCACGTAAATCTTGAAAAATCATCAACTATAACCAGACCGAATGAGTTACCACCGAGACTTTTATAAGCATTGGGACCAAAAAGATACATATGAAGTAGCTCGAGCGGTCTTCTCGTGGTCATAATGTTCTTCATGGGGTGACTTCCTCCAACTTGTTTTCCTGCTTGACAAGCTATACAAAGTCTATCCTTGTCAAATATAACATCTTTTACTCCAAGGATATGATCACCTTTAATAAGCTTATCAAGATTTCACATGCCCACATGACCTAGCCTTCTATGCCACAACTAGCCTTTAGAAGATTTAGCAATTAAGCAAGTTCTAGGTTGAGCCTTTTTTATTGAAATCAACAATGTAAATATCACCTCTACGTATACCGGTAAAGACCATTTTATGGTCATCTCTACGAAACACTTGTCAATATACTTCAGTAAATAGGACATTGAAACCAAAGTCGGTAAGTCTAGATACAGAAAGTAAATTGTAGCCAAGAGATTCAATGAGCATAACATTTTGTATGGAGCTATCCTGTGAGATGGCCACCTTACCAAGGCCAACCACCTTACCCTTTTAGTTATCACCGAAAGTGACATACTTTCGAGGGCTGTTGTTTTCAGAAAGCTCACGAAACATTTCTTTGTCTCCAGTCATATGATCAGTACATCCACTATCAAGGACCCATTCCTTAGCCGCGAAGATTAGCCACAATATCAAACTGTCTCATCGCATCATCAAGTTCATAGTCACTATCATCATCCTCATCATAGTATCCATGTTCAACATCGTCATGTGATGGATCAACTCCTAGATAGGGTAATTCATTAGAAGTATGACCGTAACAATGTTCATCTCTATGGATTCTAATGACTTCGGAAATGATATTGCTAATAATTCCAACATCTCCTTTTTCACTCGTAAGATTAGTAAGCTCAAATAAGCAATCACCAAACTTGGGATCATTAGAACTCATCTTACTCAAGGCAATAGACTTATGAAGAATCTCATCTAGGATTTTCAAGGAATAATTTGGGAATCGTTCCTCAAGAAATATCAATAAGGTGTAGGCACAATCAAAAGTAGGCAAGCTACCAAGTATGTTTCTAGGCAAACCTCTAGTGATTAAATTGACCATTCTAAGATTACGGGTCATGACAATAGACTCATCAAGGGTAGGATGCAAAGGATCAACAATGCGAGCACAAGGAGTAGTAATGTACTTGGTCAAATGATATTCATTGAAGATCTCAAGCATCTCATTTTTTCACTCATGAAAATACTCTCCATCAAGAATAGGCACTCTACGTCTAAGACTCCCCAACATAGACTCATCCATCTTCCTCCAAAGGTGTTTAAACCAAAGCAATGGAGACCAATGCTCTGATACCAATTGTAGGATCGAGAAGAGGTGTCTAGAGGGGGGTGAATAGACTCTTAGCAAGAAAAGTTGCAGTTTTTAATTTCTTTAAGTTGAGGTGGAGTTTGGCACAAGTTTGAACATTCACAATACATCTCAAGAAAGCATGACAAGAGTATATGAGCAGCGGAAAGTAAGTCATGCAAGTTACAAGAATGTAAAGGGATGGGATTGGAGTGCGCAAACGCAATTGGAGACACGGAGATTTTTGGCATGGTTCTGATAGGTTGTGCTGTCTATCGTACATCGATGTTGATGGAGACTTCAACCCACGAAGGGTAACGGTTGCGCGAGTCCACGCAGGGCTTCACCCATGAAGGGTCCACGAAAAAGCAACCTTGTCTATCCCACCATGGCCATCGCCCACGAAGGACTTGCCTCACTAGGGTAGATCTTCACGAAGTAGGCGATCTCCTTGCCCGTACAAACTCCTTGGTTCAACTCCACAATCTTGACGGAGGCTCCCAAGGGACACCTAACCAATCTAGGAGACACCAATCTCCAAGAGGTAACAAATGGTGTGTTGATGATGAACTCCTTGCTCTTGTGCTTCAAATGATAGTCTCCCCAACACTCAACTCTCTCTCTCATAGGATAGGATTTGGTGCAAAGATGATTTGAGTGGAAAGCAACTTGGGGAAGGCTAGAGATCAAGATTTATGTGGTTGGAATGAAGTATCTTGACCTCAACACAAATGTATGTTGGAAGTGTAGGCATGTTCTGATGGCTCTCTCCACAAATGAAGAGTGGGTGGAGGGGTATATATAGCCTCCACACAAAATCTAACTATTACACACAAATCACCAAACTCGGTGGGACCGAATCATACAACCCGGTCAGACCGATTTAGTTCATAATGTGACCGTTATGGTTTTCGGTGGGACTGACATGTCAACTCGGTGGGACCAATATCATTAGGGTTAGGGCATAACGTAGTCTCGATGAGACTGATTACACAAACTCGGTGAGACCAATTTTGGTAATAGACTAACCAGATAGTTGGTCAGGCAATCTCGGTCCGACCGATTCGCTCTCTCGGTAGGACCGAAATGTTACGAAAGGGAAATAGAGAGCTTGCATTGTAATCTCGGTGGGACCGATCGCTCATCTCGGTTGGACCGAAACGTCACAAAGGGAAACAGGGAGATTACAATCCCATCTTGGCGAGACCGAGATCCCTATCGGTGGGACCGAAAAGACTAGGGTTTGTGGCAGTGGCTATGTCAAGTGAACTCGGTGGCGCTGGATAGATCAAATCAGTGGGGCCGAGTTTGACTTTTGGTTTGGGATATATTTGGATATGAGAAAGTGGTTGTGGAGCATATCACTAAGCACTTTGAGCAAGAACCTCATTAAGCAACACCTCATCCCCTCTTAATAGTATTGGCTTTCCTATGGACTCAATGTGATCTTGGATCACTAAAATGAAAAATGTAGAGTCCTGAGCTTTGAGCTTGAGCCAATCATTTGTCTTCATCATCTTGAAGGGGTCCCACATCCTCTAGTCCATGCCACTCCATTGTTGGACTTATCTGAAATATTCTAGATGAAAGTATTAGTCCAACAAGAGAGATATGTTGACATTAATTACCAAAATAACCCGGGGAGCACTTGTGCTTTCAGAATGGGATGAAAATTTATGGAGATTTTTTATGGACCAAAAGAGACCCCCGAAGCACCGGAGCTGGGCCAGGAACTGACGGAGGTGGCCACAAGCCGCTAGGATGTGCCCCTATGGCTTGTGGGCCCCTTGGGCACCTCCTTGATGTGAGACCGACACCAAAAATTCTTATAAATGCCAAAACCCCTAAAAAGAACCCTAGATCGAAAGTTTTGCCACCACAAGCCTCTGTAGCCATGAAAAATCAATCTAGGCCCTCTCTGGCAACCTACCATCATCACTGGCGACCATGGAGGAGGAAGCCGGAGGGGGCCAGCATCACCATGGAGGCCAAGGACCAGAGGGAGAACCTCTCCCCATCTAGGGGGGGGGGAGGCCATTAAGGAGGAAGCAGAAGGGGGATACCGTCTCCCCCTCTCTTGGTGGCGCTGGAGTGCCGCCGGGGAACCATCGCAGCGATGATCGTCTTCATCAACATCACCATCTTCATCACCTTCCTCATCTCCTTTAAGTGGTCCACTCTCCCGCACCCCGCTGTAATCCCCATCTTGAACATGGTGCTTTATGCCACATATTATGATCCAATGATGTGTTGCCATCCTATGACGTTTTGAATAGATTTATTTTGTCTTTTGGGTTGATTGATGATCTAGATTGGTTTGAGTTGTATGTTTTATTTTGGTGTTGTCCTATGGTGCCTTTTGTGTCGCGCACACATGAAGGATTCCCGTTGTAGGGTGTTGAAATACGTTCATGATTCACTTATAGTTGGTTGCTAGAGTGACAGAAGCTTAAACCCGAGTAAGGGGGTTGTTGCGTATGGGATAAAGGGGACTTGATACTTTAATGCTATGGCTGGGTTTTACCTTAATGATCTTTAGTGGTTTTATTTCTCGTTTCTAGTTGGAAGCAAACGTTCGGTGTACGTAGAGTCGTATCATTGGTAGATAGGACTTGAGAGAATATTGATGCGTCTCCAACGTATCTATAATTTATGAAGTATTCATGCTTTTATATTATCATTCTTCGATGTTTTACAATCATTTTATAGCAACATTATATCATTTTTTGGGACTAACCTGTTGACCCTGTGCCCAGTGTTAGTTGTTGTTTTTTGCTTATTTTTTACATCGCAGGAAATAAATATGAGATGGGGTCCAAACAACGCAAAACTTTTTGGAGATTTTTTATGGACAATGAGCCAGAGCAGCACCTGGGGGGTGCCCCGAGGGTGGCAAAACCGACCAGGGTGCGCCTGGGGGGGGGGGCAGGCGCGCCCAGGTGGGTTGTGCCCACCTCGGTGGCCTCCCGCCCCACCTCTTCACCCTATAAATTGCCAAATATTTCAAAAACCCTCGGGGTAACCCTAGATCAGAAGTTCCGTTGCCGCAAGGCTCTGTAGCCATGAAAAAACAATCTAGACCCCATTCCGGCACTCCGCCGGAGGAGGAAATCACCACCAATGGTCATCTTCATCATCCCTGCAGCCACCACGATGAGGGGGAGTAGTCCACCCTCAGGGCTAAGGGTTTGTACCAGTAGCTATGTGTTTAATCACTCTCTCTCATGTTCTTGATGGCACGATCTTGATGTATCGGGGGCTTTGTTAATATAGTTGGATCATGTGGTGTTTCTCCCTCTCTATCTTGTTGTGAATTGAATTTTCCCTTTGATATTTCATTTTATCGGTTTGAATACTTTCATGGATCTGAGAGCACTAGATATATGTCTTGCATATGAATACTCGTGGTGATAATGGGGTATTATATTGATTCACTTGAGATATGTTTTGGCACTCAACTCACGGATTTCTCAGGTGACATGGGGGCAATCTATGCATAGGCGTTGATGCACGTTCTCGTTTTTTGTTTCTCCAGTATAAATCTTGGGGCACTCTTTGGGGTTCTTTGTGTTGGATTGAGTATTATGAATCTAAATTTTCTTTGGTGTTATTTTAGTACAAACTCTTGGTAGATTGACCGGAAAGAATAACTTAGTGTTATTTTATTATGAACTCTTAATAGATGGATAGAATAGAATAACTTGGTATTATTTTAGTATGAACTCTTGGATAGATCGATCGGAAAGAATAGCTGCAAACAATTTCTTATTATGTTCTCCTCTAGATAGGAACTTTGGAGTGATTCTTCATCACACTTTGAGGGATGGTTATATGATCCAATTGGATTAGCATTGTTGAGAGATTGCACTAGCAAAAGTACGGACCCTAGGCCTCATTTTCAAGCCTTGCAACACCGTTTGTGCTCCGTTTTATCAATTGCTTCCTTGTTGTTTTTATTGTTCCTATTACAAAAATCAATATCTACTATCATCACTACACTTTTATTGCCATCTCTTCGCCGAACTAGTGCACCTATACAATTTATCATTGTATTCGGTGTGTTGGGGACACAAGAGACTTTTATTATTTGATTGTGAGGTTCTTTGAGAGAGACCATCTTCATCCTACGCCTCCCACAGATTGATAAACCTTAGCTCATCCACTTGAGGGAAAGTTGCTATTGTCCTATAAAACTCTGCGCTTGGTGGCCCAACACGAGTCTACAAGAATAAGTGTGTAGTAGACATCAAACTCTTTTCTGGCATCGTTTCCAGGGAGGTGAGTGCTTGAAGGTATATCTTTAGATCTTGCAATTGAATCTTTTAGTTTCTTGTTTATCACTAGTTTGGTTTATAAAAAAACTACAAAAATGGAATTTAGGTTGCATCATAACATTCATCTTTATAATGTATTTCGTGAAAATGATGGAAAGGAAAATTGTGTTGAATTGATAGAAGAAGAACTCAGTAGAATGTTTGGTATATAAATGATGAGCATGATTGCAATGATTTTAGTATGAATTCTTTGAATATCCATGTTGCTAATGATATGCAAAGCCATAAGATTGGATGCTATGTTTGATGAAGATGATATTTAGTCCCCCAAGATTTGATGTGCAAATTTTTTATAATGATTGCGTTCCTCCTATTGATGATGATTATAATGATGAAGGTGGATTTGGAGAGGTCATGACTTTATTTAGTGATGAATCCACCATTTTGGATGAGGCTTCAATTGATTATGATAACAAAGTTGCTATCTATGACGATTATGATGACATGTATGCTATATTGAATAATGATAACCATGAAACTTGTCCTCATGATTTTAATTTTCCATCCCATGATAGTTATCTTGTTGAGTGCTCCCACTACAATTCATGAGAATAAATTTGCTTATGTTGAGAGTAACAAAATTTCTATGCTTATGCATCATGAAAAGAATTCTGTATATGATAGCTATATTGCTGAATTCATTCATGATGCTACTGAAAATTATTATGAGAGAGGAATGTATGCTTTTACATATCTCACTAATATCAAGTTTTCTCTCTCTATGTGTTGAAAGTTTTGAAGTCATGCTTATTTTACCTTCCTATGCTAGTTGATTCTTGCTCTCATAAATTATTTTCTCACAAAATCCCTATTCTTTCCATGTGTTTCATGATGCTCTTGTTATGTTTCAATTAATTATTTGTATGCGAGCATCATCAAAATTATCATGCCTAGCTAAAAGGCATTAAAGAAAAGCGCTTGTTGGTAGACAACCCAACATTTACCCCTACTAGTTTTGTGTGTTCACATGATTAGGCTACTGTAGTAATCATGATTTATAGCTTTTGTTTCAATAAAGTGTCAAGTAAAGTCTTTGGGGTAGTGTGGATGATAGTTGATTTGATTCTGTGCAAAAACACAAACTGTTGCACCCAGTAATAGAATTGATCTGCTCTGCTGGAATGTGATAAATTGTTGACGTTTCACATGATATGAGTTTTTCTTGGAGTGTCATTTTATTTTGTTTGTATTTGCTTACTGCTATTTATAATAATGTTTTGCATCTTTCATTTCAATAAAAGTGTCAAGGATAGACTTTACCATGCTTGTCAAGGATAGCCTTTACCGGTAGGCATCCAACCTTTCTTCATCAACAATTATCAGTTAGTATCGGTTGAGCCTAAGTTTTTGCTTCTTCACATGAGTTGTGCTATTCTTGGAATGTCATTTTGTTTTGTTTTGCTTGTTGTTTTAATAAAATACTTAGATCTGAAAGTTTTTAAATAAGAGAGAGTCTTCAAATAGCTACCCATTTACTTAACTACTCGTTTGATCTTCACTTATATCTTTTTGGAGTAGCTTGACAATCACAATATTGGTCATACAAGCAATTCATGAATGATTAGTAGAAGGAAGAGAACTTTCACATGCAAATACACTATATTGGAAATCTTTCGTGATTATGAGCCCCCATCAAAATATTATATGCCAAAATTGTTGACGTTGGACAAGGAAGACAACATAATGATTTATGTTTGTTCATATTCACATAGAAGTTATATTGTCATAGATCCTTTAACATGTGGTGCTTGCCCCCCATCTTTGCTAGCCAAAAATTCCGCACCAAGTGGAGATACTACTTGTGCATCCAAAAACCCTTAAACCCAAATCTTATTTTCAAGAGTACAGCATACCTACCTAAGGATTGAGTAAGATCCTTCAAGTAAGTTGTCATCGGTGCAATAAGGCAATAAAATTTCTGCTAAAAGTGTTAGATCATTTAGTGTAAGAGAAAATTGAGCATTGTATGAACTTGTGATAGCAAAGAATAAAAGCGACAGACTGCATAGTAAAGGTTGCTATCATAAGGGGCAATATAATGTGATGTTCTTTTGCACTAAGGGATTGAGCATACAAACAAAAAGCGCATGGCAACCTTTGCTTCCCTCTGCGATGGGCCTACCTTTTACTTTTATGTATTTACTTTCATGTGAGAGTCAAAGTTTTTCTCTCTATTCCTTTTTATTTTTCTCTTTTGGCAAGCATTGTGTGGTGAGGAAAGATCTAGGCACATATATCCAGTTGGATATGGGTACCATGAGTTATTATTGTTGACATCACTCTTGAGGTGAATACATTGGGAGGCGAAATCGTAAGCCTCTATCTTTCTATGTGTCCAGTTGAAACATTTTGCTCATGTGTATGAGGTGAGTGTTAGCAATCATATAATACTATGATGGTTGAGTATGTGGAGCTCTAACTTAGACTCTATTCAATAAGTTGAATTGCAATTGCTTCGTGACTGAGAACATAGGTTGTTGAGTTTCAAGAGAATTCATTGTTTGAACCTTAACATGTGAATTGGTTTTTACTTTAACATGAGAAGTTTTATAGGAAAGAATTATTGTTATGATGCTAGGAAAAAGTGATTGAAATAATCATTGACCAAACTTGTGCGCTTTGCTAGCATTCACACTTCATAAATTATTTCTTTTATTATTTACCTACTCAAGGGCGAGTAGGAATTAAGCTTGGGGATGCTGATACATCTCAAACGTATCTACAATTTATGAAGTTCTCATTGTCGGTGTCAAAACCTGCAGATTTCGGGTAGGGGGGTCCCGAACTGTGCGTCTAGGCCGGATGGTAACCGGAGGCAAGGGACACGAAGTTTTACCTAGGTTCGTGTCGGATTTCGGGTTCCGGCAGACCCTTGAGGTTCGAACACTGGGGTGCGCGCGGAGATTTCGCCTCCTACCTACCTGCACCCCTCCGCCACGCTAGGATCAAAACTATGGGAAGAACAGCACAAGAGACACAGGGTTTATACTGGTTCGGGCCACCGTTGTGGTGTAATACCCTACTCCAGTGTGTGTGGTGTGTGGATTGCCTCTTGGGCTCATGATGATGAACAATACAAGGAAGAACAGCCTCGTGGGGGTCTACTCTTGGCTGGGGCGACGAACTGCTGGGAGGAGTTCAGTCACCTCTCTCTCTCTCTATGCTTCTGACCTCTCTAACGAGCCTCTTCCTTCTTACTTTCCAACCTTTCCCCCCCTTGCTCTGTGGGTGGCTGGTCCTATTTATAGAGGCCCTGGTCCTCTTCCCAAATATTGAGCGGGAAGGGAGCCAACAATGGCGGGCTAATTTGAAAGGGGGCAGCAAGTATCAGCTATCCTGACAAAAGTAGTCTTCGCCTGCGCAAAGCTCTGGTGATGACGCCGTCTTGGGCTCCACGGTGACCTCCGTCTCATAGTCCTGCTGATCTTGGTCTTGATGCACTGAAATGGCAACCTTTGCCTGATGCCTCAGTACTCCACGGCTGCGCTTGCCCCCTTTGCACCAAAGAGGAAAGGAAGACGCTGCGCGGGCTGGCACCCGCCTGGCGCCCTGAGTCGTCATGGCTTGCGTCACGGGCACCTCGCGAGGTACCCCGCTTTGACCTCTCCGCCTCCTCGCGAGCCAGCCTGACGAGGCCGTGCCTGAGGAAGTTCCGTGTCGTCCGCCCCGCGAGGCTCGGCCCCTCGCGAGGGTCTTGAGCTTGTGTTGGTGAAGGTGGGTCATGCTGGGCCCCCCTTTGAGCCACACCGCAGGCCGCAGGCAGGCAAGTCTGGGGACCCCCGTTCCCAGAACGCCGACAGTAGCCCCCGGGCCCAAGGCGCGCCCGGACTTGGCCGTGCAGGGAGGTGGAAGGGCAAGAGCAAAGCGCCGCGGGCCCTAACAGCCTGTGGCCTTGGGCGCCGCGTGGCGTTTGACTGGACGTGGGCGCCTTGGCAGCCGCGCGAGTTGATAAGGGAGTGGCGTCCGCTTAGGTCCTTCTTCTTGCTTTCCCCGGTTGCTGTTCAGATCCCCTTTCTTGCGCCTCTCCTCCCTTCCTCCGAAATCTCCAGATCTGCTTTGACCGTTCGACCCAGGAAGCCATGGCACCTCACCAGCCCCCGGCCGCAGCTTGTTACTCGTCTGCCCTGGACCCGCCGAACGTGTCGGGGACGGGCCTTGCCCGGTTGCGTCGGATAGCGATGGTGCGAGGTATTGACGGGGCGAAGGTGTTCAAGGCCAGCTCCGCCACCCCTGAGGGTCAGAGGAGCACCTTCTATCCGCTCTTCGTAAGTGCC